>JAQPPZ010003251.1:6250000-7500000 GCA_028583015.1 Wollemia nobilis | reverse complement strand
AAATTCCTAATATAAGAATTACACAAAAAGAGATTCAATTTTTTCTTTGGTTCAGTATGAACTAGAAAATCTTAGCGACCTCCTAAATCAGGCCATAATAGGAACAATCAATTCAAAAATTACGTATGATGATGATGTTTTAAATATTGTTGTCAATAGATTATAGAATATTAATGTTGAAGCCCAAAATTTTTACAACTAATGGGCTTCTGATAAGAAAAAAGTTACACTTACTGAGTCTGCTACGGATGTGGCTGAGGTAAGAAAATGTTTATTTATGTTTCAATTTTCTTTTGTAGTTTATTATTTATATTTCATTAAAACAAGCAATAATTTTTTATATAATTATTTTGAATGTTGTTTTCATTTTATTTTTGCAGTTAAATTTTGAAAACTTAAAAAGGTAAGTGAACAACATGCATGTTAATATCAATGCGATAATTTTTTTTTTTGTAAAATGTAATGGAAATGAAGAAAAAAATGCAATCAAAACTGGTGGATAATAATCATTTGAGAAAATATATTAGGGATAAGCTCAATGAAGATTCAAACGTCGTACTACAACACCAAAAAGCAAAAGAAACACTTCAAACAATACTCGAAGATCCAAATTAGTAAGAAAGTGCATTGTTGGGGAGTATTGTGAAAGTACAAGAAAATCTAGTCAGACTTCGTGCACTTTCAAAAGAAGGTGTCAAGGAAGGATATAAAGGAAAATAAAAGGCCATTTCAAGTGAAACTGAGGCATCTATCCCAAAATAAGATATTTAACAATGTAAAAATATTTTCAAGTTGATTATAGTCAACAATTTTGTACAATGTAATATTTTTGATTGAATTAATGAAAACTATATTTTCTAATTTTGTGTAATCAATCATTCAAAGGTTGTTTGCATTTATAATTTTATGTTGCTTTTCTTGTATTACTCGCCAATATTATTTTCTATATTCATATCAAACAACAAAAGAATATTTTTGTTGATCAATATTCATACATTAACAATACAATATCAATACTGATATAAAATATAAGACAACGATTTATCAAGGAATGCAGTTGAAACACTATGATATAAAACATACAATATTTAAAAGCACATTGTGATATAAAATATATAATTTTTAAAAGCATAATGTGATGTAAAACATACAATTTATGAAGAAATATTGTGAAACAACATTGTGAAATCTGGAATGAACAATTTTCAACTTGTCCAGAATCAATACTTAGCATAGCGTATTTTGAAATAATATTGTGAAGTATGATAATAAAGAAAGTCAAATTTTTTACATTGTTGTGATATACTAGAAAAATTAGAATTCAAGTAGCTAAAACGAACACTTCTCAACTTGTCTAGATCAATATGTGAAGCCACCATTTGATCACTAAAAGCATCATTATCCTCCTTATTGGTCATCTTCATGATACCCCTTCTGTATGCAATTGAATTCCACTATGCCAATGCTCTTTCATATGGAAATTTATCCAGTTGATACAATGACTTAAATTCTTAAACAATTTTCTAGATTTTTGTCTAGCTTGTTGCGGAGCTTAGATTTAAAATATAGTACACTAAAAACCCTCTCATCTTCCATAGATTCCAAAATCATTATTGGACATAATTCATATAAAAAAAAGTATTCACTAATTGTATCTTGTAAGATACTACTTGTATATAACTTTTACTAAAAACGTGCAATGGAATCAATCTCATGGATGTTACTCAAAAGTGATGCTTGTTGAACCATTGTACTTCCAAAATTTTGTGATTGTTGTCTTAAAATATCTTTGTTGAGAATACCTTTTATTTCAACACCATTGACTTCCACACTTTTACTAAAGTGTTCAATAAGGATACCCATATATTTAATAAACAACTCTTGTGTAGAATTGTGATCATTGCAAGAACCCCAAAACAAAGGGTTAACAAAACCCATGGCCTTAAGCAACTCATGTCTTTAAAATTGATCTCTTATCTCATTTGTCAATGATTTTGCTATGTTGAACAATTTTTTCTTAGTATTATGTAAAACAACTTCGTATCTATTGTGTGTTACACAAACTTTTTCAACATCATTAGTAACTATACTTGACTACATTTCATAACAATATAGAGGTATCATATTTCCATAAACATTAATACAAATATTATCATTGATGTTAAAATTCAAAAATATTTTTGCATCATTCACGTTTTTCAATATTTTTCAACTTTCAAATAAGGGATCTGTAAAATCTAATTTGAACACATATAACTTGTTAGTAATAATACATATTTTTTTTCTCATCCTCATGAAATCAACGATATAGATGGATCTCTCTTGTGCAAGTTTAGTCAATCTGTTCATTTCTTGTAACATTGGAAGAATACCACATAATGTTAAAAGAATTTCCAATTTAGTCAAACAGAACAACATATCATTTGCCTTATCAATTGCCCTATTATTTGCATACATAAACCTTGTTAAATATTGATATTATGTAAAAAATATGTGTGCAGGTTGATACAATGAAATCTACCTTGTATCCACATCTTTCAACAAAAATTTTCCTTTTGTAACTCCTAGTGCAAACTGTTGAAACTCTGCAAATATTTTTGGATTACAATAAAAATAAGAATGTATTTCATGAATAAGGTCTTCCACTCTAGCAACATTTTCAAAAGTGTTCACAATTTTATATGCAAGATTCACTCTATGATCCATGTAATGAATGGGTATCATATATGGGGTAACTAAGGTTTGGAGTCGAACACATAGGTCATTCTTGTGCCCTTGCATTATAGCAGCACCATCAGCTCCAATGCAAATTAACTTTGTGGCTATATCTATATCATTCATTCTTGCAATTTCCTTTAAACTAGTCAAAACAACATTATAGATATTTTTTGTATTTGAACTTTCCACCATCTTATGTAATCCTACTAAACTAGGTTGCCTGACATGATTTTGAAATGTGTACACATGCATGCAAATCCAAAATGTGTTATCCACAATCATCGCCTCATCAATATAAAGTGAAATGAATCTAGAAAGTTTTACTTTCTCCCTTAGGTCCTCCTTCTCAACTAAAGATAAACATTTTGCCATTTTCCAACCACTTCGATCTGACCAATGGGAACTACGAATATTTTACACATCAACTAGTTCATACAGGTGCTTATAATAAATAAAATCAAACATGGGTCTACCCTTTTTGATAATACTAAATACAACAACAAACTGTAAACTTTTTAAAGCTAAAATGATATTCTTCATATTATGAAATTGGGTTTCAATCGTTCCACATTTCTCAACAAGGGATTGTTGTTGCTTTAAGTGATTCTCATAATTTATTGCATATCTGACATGCTTACATTCTGATGCATCCTTCCACCTAACATATTTTTTAATTTTACCATAACTTACTATAAATTTTACATATACTTTACTAACATGTTTTTCTATTGTATCTTTTTTATTTTGCAGTTTGTGATCTTTACCTAGTTTCCAACTACAAATTTTGCATCTATATTCTTTTTTATTGAATTGGTTGTATATAGTCAAGACTATCTCAATCTAGGGATTTTTTTCTTCCCATTAATTCTTAAATGACCTTCCAATAATCCATTTAGATTCTGTCTTTCTCTTTTTAGAAATTTTTCTTGAAGATTCGTAAGAATTTTGTAGTGTATTTTATTTATCGCTTTTATTTTCAACTTGCATATCTTGGTGAGGAATATCTTCAAGTGATTTTTGTATGTCATTGTTAAGAGAATTTTCATTAGAAGGCATCTCTTACTAAGGAATATCTTCAAGTGAAGGCTTATCATGGTCAACATGGTATTCTGCATAGTAATATACAATAATATTCTTTATCATTTTTGGATTTTAAAAAACTAACTTACAAATAAAAAAAGATTCATATCATTGAACACATACTAAGAACTAACTATTTGAGGAAGAAAGCAGTATTCAAAATAATTACAATTTAGAACTAACTGTTTAGAATTCAAAAATGATTTTTACCTCAAATTTGTACGGATGTCACAGCAAAAGGAGCGAGCAGGTGGGAAGCGATGAACTAGGGTTTTTGGAGCTAGGGAAAAGCTAGGGCATCAGTTGGGTTGCCAAAGATATTTCTGGTTATTGTGGATCTGAAGGCAAGATTGCTACCCCAAGAGGGTCCAATGGGGACTCCTCCAGATCCTTTTCTAGGGAGAAATAGCTCTTATGCAGATTTGTTAAAATATAAATCTCCATCCAAGACTGACGAAGCACAAAGAACTACATTTAAAATACTCTTTACGACTGCTGGAAATAGATCAACAGCTCAACAAGTTAATGGATGCTTGCCATAGTCCGAATCAAGGCCCAAGATTGTCATTGAGCCAAGGATGGTCAAAGAAACAGTCTTATACAGGTCCACTCATGATTTGATCTGTAAATTCATGGGTATTCGCCCTACCCTAAATTTTTTGCATTCCTGGGTCTGAAAAAATTGGGAGCCTCATGGTGAGTACTCTTTATGGTTTATTAGCAATGGGTATTTTATTGTTAGTTTTTCTTCTCTAGCCAATAGAAATAGGGCTTTCAAATAAGAAAAGAGGAATCATGGTCCGACAGGATTATTTATTCAACCTTGGAGAGTGGTATTCGATCCTTGAATTGAACCCACTGCTATCCCAGTTTGGATCCATTTGTATGCACTTCCAATAGAGTTTTGGAGTGAGCAGGTTTTTGAAATTATCGGTAATTCCCTTGGAATACATTTGGGTGTCTCCAAAGACACAATAGAAGGAAACACAACTGTTTATGCAAGAATATGTGTGGAAATGGATCTTAGCCAACCTCTACCGGTAGAGGTGGAACTTGAACTTGCAGGACTATCTTGGATTCAACAGTTGGATTATGAGGCTCTGCCCTTTAGATGCAAAGTTTGCCACAAATATGGGCATTTGGCTCGATTTTTCCCAAATAATATGAACATAAAAATGGAGGCTCCGCTAGGAATGTCAAATCTTCCTAAGGAGGGTAAGTCAACAATAATCAAAGAACCAACCAATACTTCTTAGGGTAAAGAAGCTCAGAGAGATGGTTTTGAACATCCCAAAAGAAGGAGAAGGCAAAAGAAAAAAGATGGTAAAGAGCAAACCCAACTCAAGCCCGCCAATAGGTATGAGATATTTAAGACACTAGTGGACCAAGAGGAACAATTCATTGAAGGAGTCGATGGGAATAGTGAAAATAATAGCATCCACATTCAAGCTCCTCTTACATCTCCCCCTGTCATAGAACAGGTAATTGAGCAGAGTGAGTTACCACAGTTAGAGAGTGCAAGGGAATTGATAGTGCATAACCAAGAGCAGCCAATAATTAAGGATGTCAGCATGGGAATAGCAAAAAATAATAGAGAAAGGCCAACTTTAGGGATAACTCAGGTGGAAAAGAGATCAAAAAATAGAAACTCTCAAGGAGTGGGTAGAAAATCAAATAAGGAATTGCTAGCAGTTCAAGGAGACAAACTGATCACTGGAGGATCGGTGAGGCCAATAGATTCTTACTGCTCTCAAGGTAACCAATGATTATACAATCATGGAATGTTAGGGGTAGTAGAACCCATCAATATGCTGTTCGAAGACTCTTAGAAAAATGTAAAACAAATTTTTTGCTTATTCAGGAGACAAAAATGTCATTAGATCTTATG
Source organism: Wollemia nobilis (assembly GCA_028583015.1). Lineage (NCBI taxonomy): Eukaryota > Viridiplantae > Streptophyta > Pinopsida > Araucariales > Araucariaceae > Wollemia > Wollemia nobilis. The sequence continues at coordinate 7,494,314 of JAQPPZ010003251.1, read as the reverse complement.
TGTAAAACAGTTAATAGAATTTGGAGGGGTGCTGGTCATATGGAAGTGCCTACCCAAGGTGCCTCAAGGGGGATTATTACTCTTTGGAACTCTCTTGAATGGACTGCAATAGAACATATAGCTTGGAGGGGTGTTCTCACATCACATTTTAAGAATAATGTCACAGCTGAACATGTTTTAATCACAAATTTTTATGGGGCTCAAAACCTTGATGGTCAGAGGCTTCAATGGAAAGTTGTGCATAATATGAGAATCTCAAGGGAAGATTTATAATGGATTATTGCTGGGTATTTTAATGCTAAATTATCCTCTAGAGATTAGGAAGGGGGAACCCCAATTTTGGACCCAAGAGATCGACTTATGATTTCCCAAGTCCAAGCTTTACACTTAGTGGATATTAAATGCCCTAGAACCAACTATACTTGGACTAATAAGAGGAGGGAGCCACATAGCAAGAAGGTAAAGTTAGACCATTTTTTGGTTTCAGAGGAGGCATTTGTAAAGTGGAATACAAAATTTCAAATTTTGGAGGGTCCAGTTTCAGTTCACTTTCCCATTTTGTTGGAAGGAGGGATTAAGACAGGGCAGCATCACAAACCATTTAAATTTGATAATTTTTGGTTACAAAAAGAGGAACTTCGAAAGAAAATTCCACAGTGGTGGGACGAAGGTCGCCCAGCATATGGGACAACAATGTTTAGATTCCATAAACAACTTCATTATGTCAAAGCTCAACTGAAACATTGGAGGTGAGCTAACAAGACAGACTTCCAGGTCCAAAGAGCTCCTTTGGTGGCTAGATGGGATGAGGTTCAAAAACACTTTAGGGAAGGAACAATTACAGAGCAGCTCAAATCCAAGGATGATGCCTTGCATAAAGCGGTTGAGGACATTGACAACTAGGAGGAGACCTACTAGAAACAGAGAGCAAGAACCACTTGGTTATTAGAAGGTGATAGAAATACCAAATTTTTCCATCAGACTTCCTGTTCTAGGAGACAGATGAATAACATGGAAGCTCTTCAATATGAGAACGAACACTCCTTTGATACACTTCTAGATATGCATTCCCATTCAATGGATTATTTTTCTAAACTATTTAAGGAAAGTATGGTGCAAGATGAAGAGGCTCAAAACGACGTTATTGTTGTCATACCTTCCATTATATCTGAAGAAGAAAATCAGACCCTTCTTAAACCCATTGATAGAGAGGAACTGAAGAATGTGGTCTTTGGAATGAGCACTAGAAAAAATCCAGGTCCAGATGGCTTTCCAATTGAGTTTTTTCAGGACTTTTAGGATAACTTGGAGGAGGATGTAATGGTCGTTATAGAGGAGTCCAGAGGTAGTAAAAGAATGCTTAAAGCATTAAATCATACTTTCATTACCTTAATTCCAAAAGGGTAGGAGGGGGTACATATCTCAGATTATAGGCCTATTGCCTTATGCAATGTGATATATAAAATAATCACAAAGAAAATGGCTGAGCAGCTAAAACCTCTTTTACATAACATTATCTCCTCAGAGTAAGGGGGTTTTGTAGAGGGTAGGCAGATATTGGATGGGGTGGTTCTAGCTCAGGAGGCAATCCATTCAATGCAAACATCTGGTAATAAATGAATGTTCATAAAAGTAGATATGTCAAAGGCTTATGATAGGGTGGAGTGGAGCTTCTTGTCAAAGATGATGGTAGCCTTTGGTTTCTCTCAGGATTGGATAGAATGGGTTATGAGTTGTGTTTCTACTCTGACATACTCAATGTTAATCAAGGGTCTTCCCTCGCAACCATTTGTAGCCACTCGAGGCCTTCGTCAAGGGTATCCTTGCTCTCCCTATATTTTTCTCATATTGGCTGAAGGATTAGGTAGACTTTTCTTGAGGAGAAGACAACAAGGTTTGCTAACAGTATCAAGGTGGGTGAGGAAGTTTTGACTCATCTATAGTTTGTGGATGATACAGGATTGGTGGGAGTGGCTAGCTTTAGGGAAGCAAGAATGATCAGAGATACTCTTAATGTCTACCTTAGGGCTACAAACCAAGTCATCAATGATAAAAAATCTAAAGTGATCTTTTTCAATCTTGATCAAAGGCTTTAGGACAGAGTTTTAGAGATATTGGGATTCACAAGGACTGCTCTCCCAGTGGTTTACTTGGGGGTCCCTTTGCATTTTAAAAAACTAAAAATAGATATCTGGAGGAATCTTTTGGATTGTATCAAGGATAGAATTAATCATTGGTCTCACAAATGGTTAAGCTATGGGGGTAGATTAACTTTTTTATAGTCAGTCATTGAGGCCATGCCAATTTATAAATTCTCTATCCTGGATGCCCCACATACTATATGGAAAGAGTTGGACAAGATGGCTAGAAAATTTTTATGGGAAGGAGTAAAAGGAGAGAGGAAATGGGCCTTAGTAGGTTGGGAAAAAGTAACCCAGTCCAAGGTAAAAGGAGTTTTGGGACTGAGAAGATCCAAGATAAATAATAAAGCTTTAGCTGGAAAGCTTTACTAGAGGAGGATTTCCCAACCAACTTCCTTATTCAGTAGAATCCTAACTAGTAAATATTTGGGACAAGTTAAACCAAATGAGGTGGTCCATTTCCCTTTGGATGGTACTGGATCCTTAGTGTGGCAGGCTCTCAAGTTAGGATCTCAGGTAGTAAAATATTGATTATTTTGGAAAGTGGGGAGAGGGGAGAAGGCACGATTTTGGACAGATTCATGGGATTAATACCCACCTATCATTGTTGAATTTCCTAAATTGCAACCAATAAAAACAGCCATAGAAACCAAGGTATGGGTCCAAATTGAAAGTTATTTCACCACAAGTCAACTGGGGGAGTATAAGTTTAAGCAGTTTAAGAAGTTGGATGAGTGGCCAATTTCAATCCCTCCGGATTTGGCACCCATCATGACTAAAATCTTGACAGAAATATTTCTCATAGGTAGAAATGAGGAGGATGAATTAGCTTGGGGCTATGGGAGCCTTGGTGTCTACACAGTGAAGGACGGATATTACAAGATCCTTCCAGAGCCTCCCCTTCATACATATCAAGTTGAGGATTGGAGAAAGATTTGGTACTCCAAGGGTTGGTTGAAAGTAAACTTTTTTGTCTGGTAGTTCATGCACAATGGAATCCTCACTTTTGATAATATCATATGTAAAGGAATCATCGGTCCATATCAATGTGTCTTATGCTACAAGAGTGAGGAAACAACTGATCACTTGATGTTTGAGTGCCCTTTCACGCGCCAGATTTGGAAGAGATGGTTTTTATATTTTAAAATTCAATTTAATGGTGACTTGAATCAGATTAATATCTGGGAAATAAGGAAGAGGGGTAGATTTAAATCTAAAGCTCTTCGTATTGGTTGGGAGCTTGGATTAAACTTTATGTGGTGGCAAGTGTGGTTGGAGAGAAATGCTAGAATTTTTAGAGAAACTTTTTCTTCATTAGATGGAGTTTGGCAGGTCATTTGGAGCAAAGTCACAGAAACTGTGGTCATCTATGCTAAAGAGGAAACTCATGTTGTTATTGGGGCAATGGAAGAGGGAGTTGAAGTGCAAGAGGGATAGGACAGAGCTAGTTGGAAACCACCTCCAGAAGGTTGGATTAAAATTAATACTGATGGAGCTACAAAAGGCAATCCGGGTAGATCCAAAATTGGAGTGGTTTTCTAGAATCATGTTGGAACAATGCTCTATTGGGAACTACAAGGCTTGGGAAGAGCCACAAACAATGAAGCAGAAGCCATAGCTATCAAATCTACTTCTATTTGGGCAGTTAAACAGGGCCACATGAGGATAATACTTGAATCAGATTCTCAAATAATGGTTGGAGCTCTAGATTGCATGAGGAACTTTGCCTTGAAAGCATGGAGGTTGAGGATTCTTGTCACTCAAATTAAGGAATTATGGAGGGAATTAGATGATGTGATTCCAGTTTATGTGAGTAGATATTTAAACAAAGAGGCCGACTTCCTGGCTAAGATGGGTGCTGAGAAGGAGGTAGGGGTTCAGTTGCATAGTGACATGGCTATTGAGGATGAGGTGATTAGGTAGGGTCTTGAAAGGTACCTGAGCTAATGATCAAAGAAAAAGCAAAGGGAGGAAAGGTGTCACGATATCGCGACATGTTGCTTCATCGCGACCAAGGGAGGAAAGGTGTCATGATTTCATGACATGTCACACCGTCGTGACCAAGGGAGGAAAGGTGTCATGATTTCATGACATGTTGTACCATCACGGTCACTGGAGGTAAGGTGTCGCGATATCACGACATGTTGCTTTGTCACGTCCAAGGGAGGAAAGGTGTCGTGATATCGTGACATGTTGCACCATCGTGGCCAAGGGAGGAAAGGTGTCATGATTTTGTGACATGTTGCTTCGTCACAAGCAAGGGTGGAATGGTGTCACGATTTCATGACATGTTGCTTCATCACGGCCAAGGGAGGAAAGGTGTCATGATTTCGTGACATGTTGCTTCGTCACGATCAATGGAGGAAAGATGTCGCAATTTTGTGACATGTTGCTTCATCATGGCCAAGGGAGGAAAGGTGTCGTGATATCGCAACATGTTGCATCATGGCAGCCAAAGGAGAAAAAGTGTCACTATATCGTGACATGTTGCATCATTGCAACCAAAGGATAAAAGTGTCACGATATCGCGACATGTTGCATTTTCACGGCCAAAGGAGAAGAAGGAAAGAGTGTCACGATATCACGATAAGTTGCATCAATAGACCAAATCGATCTCCCTGTTAGCTAGTTAATGGTTCAAGAGATTTGGATCCATTGCAAATCTTCTTTTACTATTGTAAGAATGTGTTCTCTCTGATTTCGACTGGGAAATGTCTCTTCCCAAATTGTAATTGATCTTTGTTTTAATACAAGTTTTTTCAAATTTTTCAAAAAAAAAATTGTACGGATGTCAATAGCTTGTTTTATTACGGTATATGGCTAAAATATTTGAGGATACTCTTTTCAGTAGAATATTTTACCCCCTTCTTTCCATCATCGATGGGTGACATTTGTCTTGTAAAGTGAAAAGGATTGAAAATCCAACTAAGAATTCTATTATTTACAACTCAATTTATAGGCTCTAAAGGCCCAAAATACATAACCAAACCCACCAAATCATGGATTTGATCTAATATGCTTAACCATAAGCTACAATAGTGCAAAGGAGAATGCACGTAACTTCTAAGTTAAGAAAGAAAGGAAAAATGCTAACTAGAAGATCCTTTTAGCTATCTTGAAGTACACACTTCCTACTTTGAGTTCACACTTCCTAACTAACACTCCTAAGTGACAACTAGAAGACAACTAGTGCCCACAAGTGTATGTGAGAAGGAGACTCACTTACATTATTAATTTACAGAAATAAACTATGCAAACCTAGCTAGGAACTACTAGAGGGGTCATATGAGTGATCAAACATCAATCCTCATCATAAAGAGAGTTTTTTTCATTTTAGAAAAGTAATAAAATGTTAAATATATGTTACTTCTATTGGGCCTCAAGATAATATTGTAACTAGAATAAATAGATGGTCGATCGCTAAAAAATGCATACCTGTTTTTTGTCAGTGTATGCCACTACTGTATTTTCTGGTGATAACACTTGTAACTGATAAGAGCACAAAAAATTTCAATATACAAATTCAAATTATATTCAAAATAAAAGTTTTGTATGCGAAAAATAATTAGAAATACATATATGGAACAATATCATATTATAGTATTGAATAACATTTACTAAAGTATTTTCCTATTTATAATATTATAATAGAAAAGTAGATCTAAATAGAAACAAAGAATCAAAGAGTTTTAACAGAAGGATAAAAAAATAGAAGACAACATGCAAAACATGGCAAAATAAAGAAAAACAATTGAAATTGAGCATTGACATTTTCTACAACTACTTCAACTTATACTTAAAATGTATTAAGGGAAAAAAAGAACCTAGTGTTGCAAAATTATGGAGCAAATGAGCTCGAGTGATGAACAAAGCATCATGAGCGCCCCCTGATGAACTTACATTTACCAAGGTAACCTCATTGAGCTTACCTCGTAATTCTATGTATACTCTACTTTCTCCTATTGACTCAAGGGGACCTTTGGAAGCATCCTATTCTTGAGTAGTGATGACTAAAATGTTCTTATTAAGCTTAAAATAATCTGCTTTTTCATGACCTTTTTTCTTACAATAGTTACAAAAAAATTTAGAAGAAGAAGGTTTGGAAGAAGAAGAAGAAGAAGGAGTAGAAGCGGAAGGAGAAGGAGAAGGAGAAGAAGGAGATGGAGAAGAGGAATTCTTCTTTTGAGCAAAATTATTCTTTTGTGAGAAAGAACTATTCCCTTTTGATGAGTTTGCAACCACTTGAGTAGCAGGTGTGTGGAATGCCTACGAATGTGCTTTGAACTTGTCCTTCGCAAGTTACGCGTGGTTGAAAACGAAATATAATGTTTCTATAGAAACAAACATAATTTCCCTGTACAAATGCTCCAACAAGCCACTTTGAAATTTGAGAATCAAAGCTTTAATATCTTCCTCCACATTCAAAAGTATCATGTACCTGTTGAATTGAAAGATATAATCCTACAGAGTCATATTAGTACCTTGTCGAAATCAAAACCACTTAATAACCAATTCCTTATAATAATTGGAAGGATAAAAATTGGTCTTAAGACAATCTATAAGCTCATCCCAAGTGGTAAGCTCATCATGACCATTTTTCCTTTCGACAAGTACTTTGGCTAAACCCGAAAGTTTTAGCTTAGCATATGGAACCTGATCATCATCTGAAAGTTGAGTGTAAAAAAACCAAGAACTCAGGTCAAGAATCCAACTATTCAAGACTTCAGGGTTCCGAGATCCATCATAAAGTGGCACTTCACATCGAACTCTCAGGCGAGAATCATGAGCGGAATCTGAAGCATTATGGATGGAAATGCCATTCACCTTCACTGCAAGGTTACTAAGGACTTCTGCCATGGTAGTATCATTAGCTTTATCTACTAAAGCATTGACAACATGTGCAAGTTCTGCCACTTGGGCAGCCAAATCAGAAGCCATGTGGAACCGGGTATAAGCTAGGAGTAACAAGGACAAAAACACATAAAAATCAGGGTAAAAAATTTTGAAAATACCCTGTTACAATGCAGTGCCTTGAAAAATACCCCTAAGGCTAAATATTTAAAAAAAAATTGAATTAAACCTAAGGTTTAAAAATTTTCTTTTATAATTTATTAATTTAAAAAAATAACTTAATTAAAAATGTGATTTTAATTAATCAAAAAGATTAATTAAATTTAATTAAGGCATTTTAAAATAAATTAATAAATAAATAAAGAAAGTTTACATAAAGTAAATTTAAACCTTAGATAAAATAATTTTTTAAAATAAAAACGAATTTACCCATGCATGCCAAAGTTAACTGGGGGCAACTGCAAGTGGAAGGAAAGCATGCAAAGTGGAAATCTGTAGTTCACGAATCCCGAGGCATCTATTTTAGGGCCAAAATCGAGCAGTTGCAATTCACGAGGAGCAGATTACAAAATGGACGGAGACACCTGAAAAGAACCCTACACAATCTTGAGCAGTTGCAATTTTTTTTTAATGTCAAACATTCCTTAGACGACACCCCTATTTTGGCCTAACAGGTTCTGGTGCCTGTTAGTACCAACTGGGCATAGTGCGGGCTGCTTGAAGACGGACCGCGTCCTCCTTATCAGGCACGGTCATGCCTGATAGCAATGTCGTCTATGGTTGTGTACCGTGCGATAGCCAAATATGGACAACATTTGCTATGTCAGGCACGGGTGCGCTTGACAGCAACTGACGCAGGCGTTGTCACCTGATAGCCCTGCATAGTGTTGTCGCCTGACACGGGCTGGTGCTTGTCAACCAAGACAAGCGCAAGCAGCCTGTGTCACGGCTGTGGCATCCGGTGCTCTGGCACACAAAGTGGAGGGCATGTTTGCATTGGCCACTATTGGTAGGGGCGGGCACGATAGTCGATGATAGGTCGGGATGCCTCTACATCACGTGTCGAATTCGGCCGTATGCTACCGGATGTCGGGCGTCGAATCGGATAAATTTTTTTTTTGAAATTTAAATCAAAAAAATTAAAATAAAATATATATATATAAATATATATATATTTATTTAAATTTTAAATAAAAAAAATTAAATAACTTGATTGTTATTTAAAATTTAAAATTTAAATCTAACAATAATTCCAAAGAAAATTAAGGTAATTTTACCCTAAAAAAAAAATCAAGAAAGTTTGTAACTTTTCTTCAAACCAACAACAGGCCTTCAGTAGCACTTCTTTCAAGATCTAGTTGACACACGATCAGCGTTTGAAAGGCAACCAGACCCAAGTCGACACACGACCTGGTTTAAATGCTCCTCAGTCTTCAAGACTCCTCAATGGTAGGAACAAATGGCTCCCTAATGCGTATTTCACCGTAGGAGTAGTCCAAACCTGCCAAGGGATTTTTGTAAGATAGGAATCGGGGTAAACTTTTCCTATACCTCTTGAGCATAAGCAAAAATTTGGAACGAGGAGTTTGACGCCTAAGGAACTTCCTTCTACGAATGGTTTTCAAGCTCCCCTTGAGCTTGAACCGAGTCCTCAATGAGAAATAATTTCTCATAAGAAAACTATCTCCTTCCCTCTCACCTCACAAGCCCTAGTGCAAACATGAACTAGGCTCTGATACCAATGAAAAGGATTGAAAATCCAACTAAGAATTCTATTATTTACAACTCAATTTATAGGCTCTAAAGGCCCAAAATACATAACCAAACCCACCAAATCATGGATTTGATCTAATATGCTTAATCATAAGCTACAATAGTACAAAGGAGAATACCGTAACTTCTAAGTTAAGAAAGAAAGAAAAAATGCTAACTAGAAGATCCTTTTAGCTATCTTGAAGTACACACTTCCTACTTTGAGTTCACACTTCCTAACTAACACTCTTAAGTGACAACTAGAAGACAACTAGTGCCCACAAGTGTATGTGAGAAGGAGACTCACTTACAATATTAATTTGCAAGAAATAAACTATGCAAACCTAGCTAGGAACTACTAGAGGGGTCATATGAGTGATCAAACATCAATCCTCATCATAAAGAGAGTGTTTTTCATTTTAGAAAAGTAATAAAATGTTAAAGAGATGTTACTTCTATTGGGCCTCAAGATAATATTGTAACTAGAATAAATAGATGGTCGATCGCTAAAAAATACATACATGTTTTCTATCATGTTTTATTGTGATTTTTTCAGTGTATGCCACTACTGCATTTTCTAGTGATAACACTTGTAACTGATAAGAGCATAAAAATTTTCAATATACAAATTCAAATTATAATCAAAATAAAAGTTTTGTATGCGAAAAATAATTAGAAATACATATATGGAACAATATCATATTATAGTATTGAATAACATTGACTAAAGTATTTGCCTATTTATAATATTATAATAGAAAAGTAGATCTAAATAGAAACAAAGAATCAAAGAGTTTTAACAGAAGGATAAAAAAATAGAAGACAACATGCAAAACATGGCAAAATAAAGAAAAACAATTGAAACTGAGCATTGGCATTTTCTACAACTACTTCAACTTATACTTAAAATGTCTTAAGGGAAAAAGAACCTATTGTAGGACGTAGTTCGATAATCTATTCTGGTGCAGAATAGGGTTTGAATATCAACCTTATACAAAACAGGATCTAGAGGAAGACCTTGTACAAAACAAGGTCCATAAGTTGGTCTATTGCAAAATAGGGTCTGGTATCATCCTTGTGCAAAATGGGATCCGATATCGGCCTAGTGTAGAATACATTCCAGTATCAACTTGGTGCAGAACGTGGTTGGGTTCGGTGCAAAAATGGGTTCGATCTGATGCAAAAATGGATCCAATCCACTACAAAACTTGGTTTAGTCTATTGTAGAACTAGGTTTGGTCTCTTATAGAAATATGTCCAATCTAGTGCATAACTAGATTGGGATATTTGTTTAGTGTAGAACAGGGTCCGAAAATAAAAAATTATTGTTGGGGTGCTAATTATATATAGTGGTATACTTGGAAAATTGGGGGGGATAATTTAGAAATTTTAAAATTTTATGGCGAAAAGGGTCCTCTATTTAGGCAGGATTGTTGGCGAATTTAAAAAAAATCCGTAATACTATTATCAACGCACAACAAACCAACACCTAAAAAAAAATCCAAAAATTTTGGGTGAAAGGGCCGATGTCTAGGTCCTCCAAAATAGCAAATTTGAATTTTGAAAATGCAAATAGTAGCCCAATTAGTGAATATTCACCGCTATGCATAACCCTGCTAATAGTAATATATGAAATTTTGAGGAAAGCAAAGTGTCCATGGAACATATAAGAGATCATTGTGGAAATTCAAGACCTTGATATAGAGTTTGAAAGGGAAGGGAACAAATATGTAGATAAACTAGCCAATAGAGAGGTGTTGGCATTTTTGCCACATTGGAATTTTGTTGTAGTGTGCCACATTGACATTTTGTTGTAATCATTGGTGCCACATTGAAAAGTGTTTTTTTTTTTTTTTTAAGTGTTTTCACACATTGAACACTTTTTCCTATGGATGTAATTTTGGGTGAAGTTTGGTGCAAATATTCCTTGAAAAGAGATTAATATTGATAAAGATAATTCTTGAGGTGATATGATCGCTGAAGCTACCAAGTTTAAGCATGTGCTCTTGATTCCAGTGTAATATTGTTCATTTTTTAGGCATCGACCACTTCGTGGGCATGCATTTCCAAGGCGCCACCATGGAGATTGAAACTGGACCGATGATTTGTGCTAAAGCTTGATATGCCATGTGATAAAATCAGTAGTTATTTTATTTGGCATTTGCTCATTGGTTCATTGTTGTGGTCGAGGAGAAAGTTGTTGCTATTGGTGGCTGAGTGGCCGACACTTTTCCTCCACATGTATTTAATGAAAGAGGCGAAAACCTCTATAAATACTAATCAAATTCTTATTGTAAAGGGATGTTAGATATTTTGCAAGAAAACTCTCTAAGTTCTTTGCATCAATAGAAGAGACTTGGCTTCTAAAATTTGCAAGCATTCTTATGTGTGTGATTTCCTTTTTTTTTTTAATTATTTTTGTTTATGCTCATGCTCTTGCTGTTAAGTTTTGAATTCTGCATTCTAAATTCAAACATTGCTGGTTAGTGAGTAGATTTTGAAATGCGATCCGGGGGTTATCTCTACAAAGGTGTGAGTTAAATTTTGCTGCTTTCCTTTTATTATATGCTGTTATAAAATTTTGTGGAATTTTTGTTGTTAGTCTGCCCCAAATTCTACACTTCGGCCTGTGGCTATATTTCCCTTTCTTTCAGTTATTTTTCAATTTCTTTCCTGCATCCCTAGTCTTCAAACGATGTAGAATTTAGTAAGGAAGCCAACCCTCTCTGGAGATCGGTTCGAAGGAATTTTATTTTCCCTCGACCTTTCAATGTTGGCCGAGTCTAGGGCACACAAGTGATGAAATCTTGTACTTAGGCAGATTTGTGACCAACATTTTTTGGCACGCCCGGTGGGACTCAAAAATTTTCACTTTCAATAGTATTGAGGTTTAATGTTCGCCTTCATGTTGTATAGTTAGAAAATTTGGCGACTTAGCACTACCCAGAAGCCTCCGAACGTGGAGACAGTGAGAGATGTACTTCATGATCACAAGATCGAAGGCCAAAAATTTTGAAAATCCCATTGAGTTTTTTGAACTTGACAACCAAAAATTAAGTGGACACCCTAAGTTGGTCTCCCCACCACTTACGTCCTCTGCAAAATCCTCACAAATTGCTTGTGTATTTTCTATTCCTTCAAGTTCATCTAGTATTGCTACTAGTTTTCCACCTCCTCAGCCACACACACCAGTCCAAATGGCCCAGAATCCTCTACCAAGGCAGTTCTCAACATGGAATAGTTCGGGAGCCTTGAATTTATAGGCACAAAATCCAGTCCCTCAAGCTGCTTTGAAATATTTTCCAACCTATGATGGTACTGGTAAAACTTCTTATGAGCATATTCAAAATGTAGCCTCTTTGGCGACCATCCATGACATAATGGATGAAGACGTGATGATAAAATTGTTGGTGTTATCACTGAGAGGGAAATTGTTGTATTGGTACCGATCATTGCAACCAGGAACTATTGCATCATGGGATCAATTAGGAGAGTTGTTAATCAAAAACTTTCATGAACAAGCCGATCCATTTTCCTTGTTGCATCAATTTAATGCAATTCAAAGGAATTCGTAGGAGGAGATAGCGGACTTCAATGTCAGATTTACCAAAATTTGGTAGAGAGTTCATGAACATCTTCAGCCCACTCATGAGCAAGTTGCATTCTATTATCTTATAACTTTTAACATAGACATTGGCTTGGCTATCCGGTAGTCCAACATGACTACATTCCCAGAGCTGTTCAAACAAGCACAAAAGGTAGAAGCAGACTTGATTACCATAGGTAGGCTTCCCCCAAAGGTAACAATGCCTATCTTACCTGATCTTCCTCAGCATTTGTATTCTGGTTCATTTTTATAGCCTATGCCTTCCATGTATCCTATTCCATCATGGAGCTCAAGTGCGCCTCAGATCGCACCCATTCCATTTCCCCAGCTCCCTGCTCCAACTATCCCATAATTGCTTGCACCAAGCATTTTGTAATTACTAGCTCCCACTTCATTCCTAGCATTGCCTGCATCGCCAGCACATCTATCTATACCGACACCTCCTGTGCCCTCAAATCTTGATCCTTACACAATGCTATTACAAGAGGTAAAATCTACTAATTTAGCTATAAGAGCAATGGGAAATAAAATCACAATTATTGAAAGAAAGCAGGCCGAGAGAGATTTCCAACCCAGGAGATTTCAACCTCCGTCGATCACTAGAGAACAAGCGGCTTCAACAAGCAAAGTGTTTGAGAAGAACCCAACTGTGTTGACGAATGAGGAAGCTGGCCTTGTAGAAAGAACATATTGGTGCTCTACATGTAATGATCCACACGGTGAGGAGACTTGTATGGTTCATTTTAACTATGTACAAACATTGGCCACAAGCTCTTCTGGAGGACAAGTTAACATGATTACTGAGGTAGATCATAATTTTATGGTTCCATCCGAAGAACAAGTCTCGAGTTCTCACGAGAACTGGAAGAAGCCAGTCATGGTAGATCCAGCAGAGATGGAACCATTAAGGGTATCATCTGATCCGAAGATGCAAAATGAGAAGAAACAAGTACAAGTGAAAGCTCCTACTTCAATACCAAAGCTAGATTCACCTGTTCTATTAAAATATATTTTTCCACCATGAGCAAAGGAAATATTGCAAGAAAAATCCTCAGCTTCATAGGCAAGAGCTGAAATAGAGGAACAAGCCAGAGAAAAGCTCAAGTACCCATCTTTGACTAAAATATTGAGGGTAGAAGCCACTCAGCAATATCGAAGCAAATATGAAGCCACTATTGAAAAGAGGGAGTCTGGTGCATCTACATACAATATTGTTGAAGAATTGAAGAAGATTCCAGCCAAGGTTAGTCTCTATGATGCATTACAATTACCTAGGCAAGTTGATTTGTTACAAGAATCATTGAAGTCTATGAAAGATAATGAGAAGAATCCTACCCAGATGATTTTTGCTCAAACATTAACTACTTCAGCCACTGGAAAAAATAGACCACCCCCATTTTATTTGTCACTCAGGATGGAGGGTTGGATAGTGCACAACTACATGATTGATTCTGGTGCTGCAACAACTGTCATGCCAAAGGCAGTTTGTGAAGTCATGGGTATGGAGTATACAAGAAGTAGCCCTAGTGTCTTGCAGTTGGACGGGACTCCCATGAAAACTAGTGGGTGTAATCAAGGATATTCCTATTGTTCTACATAGTATGCCTCAAATTACAGTAATTCAGGAGGTAGTTGTGGTTGATTTGGAACCATATTTTAGTATGTGTTTGTCGAGAGAATTCACTACCAAGCTGGGAGGCTACCTTTCTCTAGATTATTCTCACTTGGAGATTCCTTTCAAAGGAAGAAGAATCCGGATCTACAATGAGAAGCCTTCTACTTTTCATATAGAGAAGATGGAAGAAGAAGAAAAGTCCACACATTCTGTCAACATGATAACTGAAGAATTGGAAAATCCTGATTTGATGGATGAAGTCTTGGATGAGCTTCGCTTAGAGGATGAGTTTTCAATGCTCAATTTTAATGCCATGATGGAAATTGAAATTGGTTGTTACTCCATTACAAATCCTGAAGAGGTTGAAATAAATATGCCTCTTGATCAAGATGATCAAGACTCTGTGCCCGATCAATTATGGAAGTTGTATTTTGATGGAGCAAGATGTAAAAATGGTGCGGGAGCAGGGATTGTTCTTATTTCTTCCTCTGGCCTATAGAAAACATATTCATATCGATTGACCTAGAGTTGTACTAACAATGTCGCTGAGTATGAAGCATTGTGCCTAGGTTTGAAGAAGGCAAAAAAATTGGGGATTGAACAATTGCAGATTTTTGGTGACTCTAAATTGATTGTGAATCAAGTAACGAACAAGTGCATCTCTAAGCAACATTATCTCAAGGCATACCGCAACAAATTTTGGGACCTGTTTGAGGCTTTCATAGCATTGAATATTCAATCCATTTCATGAGAGCTGAATAAGCATGCTGATCTTCTAGCATCTCTTGGAGAAAACTTCTCTCCGATTGAGCATGTAGTGAGGAAACCTAAGACCGTAAGGTTAGTTTACAGACCTTCGGTCCTAGACAAGAACATGTATTGGCAAGTATTCAAAAGTGATGAGCAGATTGTAAATTTTTTGATAAGAGAAGCGAGTACTATGGAAGAGAGAACGCTTGATGAGGAGGAAGCCAAAGGGCTTATTCAACTAAGGAATAATCATATCCCAAAAGGATTGATTACACTTGAAAGCCTTTTTGATCAAAATTATAGGGTAGAGAAGCATAGGATCAAAGTAGATGAGAAGGAGTATATTGAACTGGAGTTGGGTCCCCAAAAATCGATAAATATTGGGATGCATTGTACTCCCGAGGAGTTAGAACAAATCAAAGATTTATGTCATGAATTTCCTGACATAGTTGCTTGGAGTTACCATGATTTGAAGGGATATAACAAATATGTAATACAACATACTATTGAGTTGCATGATGGGGTGAAACCCTTCAGACAAAAGAAGAGACCAGTTAATCCCAAGATTGAAGTACTGATGAAGGCGGAGCTTCTTAAAATGTTGGATTCTAAAATCATTTACCCCATCAAGCATTCAACTTGGGTGGCAAATCTGGTCCCAGTACGAAAAAATAATGGAGATATTCGCCTATGTGTTGATTTTCGAAATTTGAATCAAGCCTCGCTAAAAGATCATTATCCTCTACCTCAGATTGACCAGATTCTTCATGTGGTTGCGGGAGCTCAGAGATTCTCTTTGTTGGATGGATTCTCTGGGTATAACCAGATTTGGGTCAGGGATGAGGACCAACATAAAATAACGTTCACCACAAAATGGGGAACCTTTTCTTACCAGCGAATGTCGTTTGGACTCTCAAATGCTGGCGCAAATTTTCAAAGGGCAATGGATGTGGCTTTTGGTGAGTTGTTAAATCACATTATTGTGATTTATTTGGATGATATGACTATTTTTTCTCATAATAGGGAGGAGCATGGATCTCATTTAAGGTAGGTATTTGAAAAATGTCGAGAATTTGGCATATCTATTAATCCAAAAAAGTCATTTTTTTTGTAAAGGAGGGAAAGCTCCTAGGACATGTAATTTCAAAAAATGGCCTAGCTATTGATCCAGCTAGGGCCCAAGCTCTTTTGAAGCTTCCATTGCCAACCAATAAGAAGGATTTGCAATCTTTTTTTGGGCAAATTAATTTTGTTCGAAAGTTTGTTGCAGATTTCACTCAAGTAATAAGGCCAATGACAAGCTTTTAAAGAAAAATGCTGAATTTAAATGGACCGAGCGAGAGGAAGCAATCATTTGAGGATATCAAAGAAAGGATCACTCAAGCTCCAGTCCTGGTGAACCCTAATTATTCCAAGGATTTTATCCTTTATCTCTGTTGGTGAACAAGAAGCTTATGCAGCGGTGCTTACACAGAAGGGAGATGATGAAAATGAACGTCCTATTGCTTTCCTAAGCCAAGTCATCCAACCACATCAAGAGAAGTATAACTTCATTGAGAAACAAGTGTATGTGGTAATGAAATCTCGAAAGAAGTTTCAGAACTTTGTTTCACAGAGTAAAACAATAGTTTATGTTGTTCATCCAGATGTCCAAAATTTTATCATACAAGGAGAACTTGGAGATAGGAGAGTTGGCTGGGTTTCTAAAATTTAGGAATTTGATGTTGAGATCCGACCAACCAAACTTGTTCGAGGTCGAGCATTGTGCAAAGAGCTTGCAAAGAATGCTTCCTCTGGATCCACAATTCATGAGTATGAGGATGTAGTAGATAATTGTAATTTTGACAATCATTCTATAGTGGATCAAGATTGGACAGAGGAGATGATTGAAAATTTTTATTCTGGGAAATGTCCTTCACATCTAAATGCCTCACAGAGAAGAAGATTTAGACTGCAAGCCCTCAAGTATGTCTTGCTGCAAAATGGCTTGTTTCATAAGAATATTGATGGGGTTCTTCTTAGATGTGTCAAAGAATTAGAGAAGGAGAAAATTTTAGAAGAATTCCATTATGGATTATCAAGAGGTCATTATGCAGGTAGACCCATGGCATTAAAGATTATTCGAGCAAGGCTATTTTTGGCCTACTCTTTTTGTATACGCCTTCAAAGTTAGTCAAAAATGTGATAAGTGCCAAAGATACATCGGTAGAACCGGGAATGCATCATTACCTCTTCACCTGATTCAAGTAGAAGTACCATTTCAGCAATGGGGCCTAGACTTTATCGGGGTCATTGATCCTAACTCATCTCGCTGGTCACAAGTACATCTTGACTAGCAACCGACTATTTCACTAGATGGACTAAAGAAATTCCAACTAAAAAGGTGGATCAAGCCACGGTCATCACTTTTCTTGAGGGGTTGATCACTTGCTTTGGTATCCCAGATGCGATTATAACAGATAATGGAACTCCTTTCATAGGTGCCAAAATCAGTGAATTTGTGGGTAAGTACGAAATTTATTTGAAAACTTCATCTAATTATTATCCGTAGGGGAATGGCTTGGCCGAATCTACAAACAAGAATTTGCTTCGAATTTTGAAGAGGACCCTTGGCGACAATAAGCGGAGTTGGCACCTACTTTTGAATCAAGCATTGTGGGTTGATCGCATCTCGGTGAAAAAATCTATCAAGACATCCCCTTATTCATTGGTATACGACAAAGAAGCGATTTTGCCAATTCATATTGAATTACCGGCCCTCTAGACTTGGCATTTGATTGATGATGAGGATGATGAATCCGATTCTATGAACATGAGATTAGCTCAACTTTTACAGTTGGAAGAAGAACGGGAGAAATCATACCAGGATTTTATAGAACATGTTGAGATGACAAAGAAATGGTTCGGTAAAAAGGTCTCTGAAAGGACTTTTAAGGTTGGCGATCTTGTATTGAAGTGGAATGAAAAGAAATCAAAGCTTGGAAAACATCACAAGTTCGAGGCAATATGGGAAGGTCCATTTCAAATCATAGGTGCCAATCAAGTTAATTCTTTTTATTTGCAAGATATGGATGGTCATGCACTGTTAATTCCAGTTAATGGTCTTCATTTGAAGGCCTATTATCAGTTAAAAAAAAAGAAGAGAAATTTAAATAAAAAATGAAAAAGTTTGTAGAGCCCGGGACTTCCCAGGAGGTCACCCATCCGAGTACTACTCTAGGAAGGTTATGCTTAACTAGGGAGTTCTTTAAAAACTTGAAACCAAAAAAATCAAGTTGGATGAGGTGTTTAGGGGGGTCCAAGGTTCTGGAGGTGAAAAAAAAAAAACCATTTCGGGCTTCAAATTAATATTATAAAAACTTCATTCCGTCCCTCCCATTTCTTCATGCCCGAAACGCCCTTTTCGGATCCCGAAATAGTGTTCTTGGGAACCCAAAACCCTTCCCTCTCTCCCTTTGACTAGTCAACCAAAAACTAAAAAAAAAAAAAAACCCATTTCGGATTTCAAATAAAATATTATAAAAACTTCATTCCGTCCCTCCCGTTCCTTCATGCCTGAAACGCCATTTTCGGATCCCGAAATAGTGTTCTCGGGATCCCGAAACCCTTCCCTCTTGCCCTTTGACTAGTCAACCAAAAAAAAAAAACTCATTTCGGACTTCAAATAAAATATTATAAAAACTTCATTCCGTCCCTCCCGTTCCTTCATGCCCGAAACGCCCTTTTTGGATCCCGAAATAGTGTTCTCGGGATCCCAAAACCCTTCCATCTCGCCCTTTGACTAGTCAACCAAAAAAAAAAGTACAAAAAAATATTTTAACGTGCTCATGCATGCCCAAAATTTCTTCATATTCCCCCCGAAATAGCCTTTTTGGGTCCCCGAAAACATTATTTCGAGTCCCGAAAAAGCCCTTTCGGACCTCCCAATATACATGTCTTCCACCACTCCCCGTCCGTAGTCTTCGTTATCCTTCCGAAATACTCATTTCGAACGCCCGAAAACACTATTTCGGGTCCCGAAATTCCCATTCCGTCCCCCGAATAAACCATTTTGGCCATTTAAAAAAAAAAAAAAAAACATGGCCTTACCTTGGAACCCTTGTTTTTGGGATTTTGGCTGCGTTTTTTTTTCCCACTCCCCCATGCAAGAGGAAAATTTAAAAAAAAAACTCTCCACTCCCTCCATGCTCAATTCGAAATTCAAATTCCGAAATTTGAATTTTCCCTCCCAAACCTTTTTTTTTTTTAAATAAGAAAAGACATAACCCGAAATTCCTTTTTCGGGCCTCCGAAATACCCATTTCGGACTTCAAATAAAATATTATAAAAACTTCATTCCATCCCTCCCGTTCCTTCATGCCCGAAATGCCCTTTTTGGATCCCGAAATAGTGTTCTCGGGATCCCGAAACCCTTCCCTCTCGCCCTTTGACTAGTCAACCAAAAAAAAAAAAAAATATTTAACGTGCTCATGCATGCCCGAAATTTCTTCATATTCCCCCCGAAATAGCCTTTTCGGATCCCCGAAAACATTATTTTGAGTCCCAAAAAAGCCCTTTCGGACCTCCCAATATACATGTCTTCCACCACTCCCCGTCCACAGTCTTCGTTATCCTTCCGAAATACTCATTTCGAACGCCCGAAAACACTATTTCGGGTCCCGAAATTCTCATTCCGTCCCCCGATTAAACCATTTCGGCCATTTAAAAAAAAAAAAACATGGCCTTACCAATGATACTAAAATAAGAAAAACCATTATGCATTTAAATCCTTTCGCTCGTCTTTTTTCCCATGCACCCCCCATCTCCATGTTGCACTATCCGTAAATTCCGCTCATTAACATTTCTCACTCCGCTCACTCATTACACTTTCTAAAAAAAAAACTACCACTTCTCGCATTTCAAGAAGTGGTAAGAAGCATAAAAATAAAAAAATAAAAGCATCATTGGAATGCATGCGGTGCCCATGAAATTAGAAAGCTTTCCAACGGATGTGTATGGAAATTTATAAAAAGGAGGCCCATCCTTTTGTTTTCAATCAAAGCATTTGCAAGGTTCCTATATCGAAGTCTTGCAAATCCCTTTTGCTCCAGGGTTTGTTGTTCGTTGTTGCATATTCAAAGGAAGCTGAAGATGGGGAGGAAAGTTGTAGAGGCCAAGAAGGTGAATGTACAAAAAAGTCCTGAGATCGCAAAGAAGCCGCGAAGAGCTCAAGAAGAAAAGGTTGAAGATATGGAACTAAAACCTTATGATGATCGCTTGGGACAAATTAAAGATTGCAATATCACCAACAAGGGAGTAGAAAGACTGCGTCTAGATGTTGAGTTTGTTGCACAACATATATCTGCTGGGAGTCCCCATCCTATAGCATTTCATTCTCATCTCTCCTAGTACTTGTGTACACCTGTGCATCCATGTCTTGAGCTGATCTGGACAATCGCACAATGCTACAACACTGCTGCAAGAACTATCCAAAATGCCCATGGAGAAGTGTTGTTTAGTATCTCGGCTAGTTCCATACAGGATGCGTTTGCTTGCGGTGCACAACTTTCATCTTTTGCTACATTAAAAAAATTCAGTTTTAAGGAGGAGGAGGAGAGGTATCAACCTACCATTCAGATGCGGCAGTTCATGGAGAGCCAGTTATTAAAGACCCCACGATTGGGAGAGTTGCCAAAAATGCCGACACCATTGAAAAGTTTCAAGAGCCCAGATTTGTATTCAATGATAGCATGGCTAACAGGATTATCTTCAGATTTTGCAGTACAAAAGTGGCAAGCATCGTTGGTGCAATTCATTTCACAGCCAGGGTTTTATGCTCCAACTGCCACGACAGCAACTCCAAATTCAATTTTCTTTGATTGGGAAAGTTTCTTAGAAATGAGGATACATTCACAATTGAGAAAGGTACAAAATGGATAAGATCTTACCTTTAGGCATTGTTCCCTCTTGACATGGTATTTTTTCTACCATATGCACTCTCGTTTTGATTTTGTAGCAATAAACAAGACAGATGAAGCAGGAAAAGCATTACCATTATACTCATGGACTCAGATTTTGTCCAAGAACGAGTCCTATTATAACTTCAACATAATGTTTTTAGGAATCGCTTTGGAGATAATGTATGGAGTATGCAACAGAGTTCCTCGGGCCCTACAAGCAGAAGTGGTTGATCAGAAAAAAGGTGATGTTTTCTTACTAACCCAAGGCGTGGTAGTTAGAGTGTATGGTTTTACTGGTAAACCTTTTTTGCTACCATATTTTACAACTGAACATCTTTTTGCCTTGGAAGTAGCCCGACAAAGTGATTTTATAAATGATACCTATGGGTCAGGTAATAGAAAAAAAAATACATGTGTTATGCCTTTCAAGTTTGGTGATATCATAGTTACTCAATGTGGGCAGAATGAACTGATTGCTGAGGCACTCTATGATCATGGATTGGTTGAGCTCCCCCAACGATGGAAGTATGATCCTTTGGGTATTTTTTCCAGTTTCATCAAGGCAAAAACATTTCATTGTTGCCCCAGAGAAGATATTGTGCGACAAAGGAACAATCCTGAAGGGCATGACATTGAATGGCATGTAGAGAAGATGATGTCACTTCCTCCTTGGCATGATTTTTATGAAATGGAGGTTGAATATGATCTTGCCAATCACTCAGAATAGGTTCCTCCTAAAGGTTTGTTTGAGCAAATGAAGACCAAATTGCTTGATTGGTCTGATGAAAAGATTGCCAATTGGTGGATCATGAGAGTTCATCAAAATAAGCTCAAAATAAAATATTCGATGGCTATAGATGATTCTTTTTCAAATATTTATGATGATAATTATGAGAAGTATCAACCCCTCTCCTTTGCTGATTTGGTGCCTAAAAGTATTAGTAGTCCAGGTAAAGAACAAGAAATGATCGGACAAGTGGAGGTATTGGAAAAAGAGAGGATTGTTATTGAAGAGGAAGAGCAAGAGCAATTTCTACAAAATAAAAGGAGTGCAGCCATGGAAATTCCTTTCCCTCACATAGCGAAGAAGCCTAGGAGTGGAGCACATTCTGTGTTGAGCATAAAACAGTCTTCATCACAAGCAATTGAGCCAACACACTTTGATTCAATGGTGACATCGGTTGATCTGAACATGGGGAAGGAACAATCTAAAGGAGAAGAAAATATTGTGATACAACAATGTTTACCATCGGCTCAAATGATCATAAGCACAAAAGGAGAGGAGCCCATAGGTATGCATTTTCCTTCTTCTTCTCTCATTAATAAGCATTTGGTGACCACTATTTTTTCATCCACAGTTCCTATGTCTACTTCACCTCTCGTCACATCCACCTCTCCCATTCCCACTTCTGTCCCACAGTCACAGGCCACTAGTGCTTCTTCAGTTTCACCCATTCCATCATTTTATCTTGCCTTCAGTTCATTTGCATCCGCCCCAAATCCATTTGCCCTTCCATTACCCTCTATTTCATCTTCCATACCTTCACATACTTCTATAAGCACGCAAGCACCTCTTTGAGTAAGCATAGCTGAGATCCCCTCCACTTCCATTCCTGTGGTTGAATCCAATCCCCAACAAGCTATTTTTCTCTCTTCCCCAATTTTTGCCATGGAGGAGCCACTAGTCTTTGAGATAGAGTTGCTACCTGAGTGCTCAATAGCAAAAAAACTCAGCAAGGCACAACAAAGTTCATCTAGGTGGTGGAAGAATCGTAAGAGAAAGGATTCACTAGCCATGGCACAACCAGTAAAGAAAGTGACTTTTGATCCCATAGCAATGGAGAAGCACACGGTGACCATGATTCCTCGGGTTCAAAAACCTCAAAGAGAAATGACATCTAGTGACTATTCATACCAAGCTGTCACTGAGGACCTCACAAAGAAGCATCCAGTTGAGCACATGGGCACCATATAGGAGGCATCAAGTTCCATGTATCTGCAGGCAGAACATTACAAGGATCTTCTCATTCAGGCTAAAGAGAAAATCAAAAAGCTCAAGGAAGCCTTAGAGGAACAACAGGCTAAATTTGATGCAACACAATTTGAATCTCAATAGTGGCAGCAATAGGTGATGCATTTGGAAAGTGACATAGCGGAGAGCAAGTAGACAACTACACAGTTTTAGGCAGTCGAGCGAGAAGCACAACTAAAAATTCAAGCTTTGTAGGATTAGCTTCAGAACTTGTAGAGTCAATTGGCAGCAAAATCAATGCACTCTGTGTCCCTCACCAAGGACAATATTAAGGAAGCTCGTAGTCATATGTTGACTAATTGTAAGAAAATGGTGACCAAGGCTACATTAGTGCTCTTGTTCCTTCAGGATGTTCAGGCAGTTGTTTCATATGGTGGACCTATAATAGACAACATGGAGCAAGATTTAGAGCTAAAATTGGAAATGGCCATGAAGATCCAAGCAATGACTCAAATAAATCTCAAGATGCATCCAATGAGTGATATAGCCCATGCTTGGGCGAGTGCTAAAATCATATTACGCAGTTATTTCTCCAAGATGAATCTGATTAAAGAAGCTCATCAATTGCAAGAGACCTTTGAGCATGAAAGACGTATTTCATTGGTTTATTTTGAAACACTTGCAGATAATGGTTTTCCTAGTTTTGTTGATGATCAAGGAAATATTCTTGCAAAGAAAGACCTGGATACATTATGGGTTGTTTTCATGACGGATACTTTAGATATTGATAATTTGGAGGAGCCCATCACTCGAAGAGCATGTGTTACCATTAATGAGAAAGTTCATTCGCATTGAATCTGGATTATTGGAGCTCAATCAAAGGGCCAAACATCTTGATATAGAAAAGGTTGAGACTTTTTGATATCTTGTGGGTACTCTCAAATATCGGGAGGCGATTACCATAGATGGATGGGCTGAAGTAGTTGCGTTATATGAATCCACCGCAACACATCTCAAAAAACAAGACGAATCTGATACAAATAGCTAACCATCAGATGTAGCTGCAAGTGGGAACTCTGTACCCAATGAATAAAGGCCTAGAATCGATTACATTCAGGCGAGCTAAATACCCCGTGAGCCACCAAAAATGTTGGCATTTTTGCCACATTGGAATTTTGTTGTAGTGTGCCACATTGACATTTCATTGTAATCATTGGTGCCACATTGAAAAGTGTTTTTTTCTTTTTTTAAGTGTTTTCACACATTGAACACTTTTTCCTATGGATGTAATTTTGGGTGAAGTTTGGTGAAAATCTTCCTTGAAAAGAGATTAATATTGATAAAGATAATTCTTGAGGTGATATGATCGCTGAAGCTACCAAGTTTAAGCATGTTCTCTTGATTCCAGTGCAATATTGTTCATTTTTGAGGCATCGACCACTTCGTGGGCATGCATTTCCAAGGTGCCACCATGGAGATTGAAACTGGACCGATGATTTGTGTTGAAGCTTGATATGCCATGTGATAAAATCAGTAGTTATTTTATTTGGCATTTGCTCATTGGTTCATTGTTGTGGTCGAGGAGAAAGTTGTTGCTATTGGTGGCTGAGTGGCCGACACTTTGCCTCCACATGTATTTAATGAAAGAGGTGAAAACCTCTATAAATACTAATCAAATTCTTATTGTAAAGGGAGGTTAGATATTTTGCAAGAAAACTCTCTAAGTTCTCTGCATCAATAGAAGAGACTTGGCTTCTGAAATTTGCAAGCATTCTTATGTGTGTGATTTCTTTTTTTTTTTAAATCATTTCTGTTTATGCTCATGCTCTTGCTGTTAATTTTAAATCCTGCATTCTAAATTCAAACGTTGTCGGTTAGTGAGTAGATTTTGAAATACGATCTGGGGGTTATCTCTACAAAGGTGTGAGTTAAATTCTTCTGCTTTCCTTTTATTATATGCTATTATAAAACTTGGTGGAATTTTTGTTGTTAGTCTGCCCCAAATTCTACACTTTGTCCTGTGGCTATATTTCCCTTTCTTTCAGATTATTTTTCAATTTCTTTCCTGCATCCCTAGTCTTCAAACAGTGTAGAATTTAGTAAGGGAGCCATCCCTCTCTGGAGATCGGTTCGAAGGAATTTTCTTTTTCCCTCGGCCTTTCAATGTTGGCCGAGTCTAGGGCACACAAGTGATGAAATCTTGTACTTAGGCAGATTTGTGACCAACAAGAGGTTCTAAAAGAGGATCGTGAAGTTAAATTATCTTTTTCATGGTTAGAGGAAGTAGTAAGTTTAGCTAAAGCTAACAATAATAGTTTATTATTTGAATCAAATAATGATTAAGATTGACTATAATATTTTTCATTGGTAATATTTGTTATATTTTAACCCCCAAGGGCTAGGTGGATTGGTAAGTGCAAGTGTGGTTGGGTACTTACCAAGAAGAGACCTAGGTTCAAACCTTGGGGGGAAGCCAACCCTTTGCAAAGGTAGTAGTATGCTCTAAATCCTCTGAGTGCACACCAAATCGACGATGATGGTACGAACCCCGAGTGACCCATGGTCCCCATCTCACATCGAGTCAACAAGAACAAGATAAATAGGTTTATTGGGAGCAGTCTCTGTGTTTTGAACCTTGTGGTTGTTAGTTACTATATATTGTGGTTGTAACCAACTCTCCTATGTAATAAAAAAATGTTATATTTTATAACATTAATGTATTTTTATATAAACTATTTATTACATTTTTGTGGTTGCACTTATGCTTTAGGAAGGAAACTAATAGTCTAGATTTGGTAAAGCAAACTATAATAGCTAAATTTTTTAGAAATATTGCTTTACTAAGATGCAATGCATAGATAGTAGAGGTGTAGTTTTGGTATTATGAAGGTTGCTACAAAAAACGTCAAGAAAAAGAATGCTAAATTTTAAAATATTTGTATTTACAAAGAAAATTAAAAAATATCTATAAAAATGAAAATAAAAAGTTTAGAATTGTTATGAATAAACGTGGGTATCTAGGCTATAACAACTCGATTGAGATGAGAATTAAATTTGTTTGTAAACTCTCAAACTTTAAAAGAAAAGTTTGTGATTTTTAAAAAAGAAAAAGAAAAATATAAAAATATAAAAATAAACTAGCATAGCACAAAGAGAGTCAAAGACGATGGGTAAGAATTCTTCTAAGTATGTTGATACCAATAACCCAAGTTTAATATTTAGTGCATTCTCTCTTCCAAATGGTTCTGCTTTTTGGAATGGCTTAAAATAATCTACTAATATTATGATTAAAGGTTTAATATGGGTGGTGGGAACTAGAGAAAAAAATTATATTTGGATGGATACTTGGTGTGATAAAAAACCACTCAATTTAGATCCAGTTTTGAAACCTTGGATGAGATTGCTTCAAGACAAATATGGTGATAGGGTTTCAAACATTTTTTACAAGGATCGAGAAGGAAGATACAAATGGAAATATTTTTTTTTTACAATATATTGATTCTAGGAGGTAATTGAGTAGAAATATAACTACTGTGATTATTTCGAGGGGTACCAAGGATAAATTCATTTGGGAGTTGAATAGCTCAGAATAATACACAATAAGAAGTGGATATAATGTTCAACACCAACATAATAATAATAGCACTATAATATGGAGATATAATTGGGATAGCCCAAAAATTCTTAAAGTTAAAATAAGTGTTTGGCTAGTAGGTCATACAAGAATTTTATGGGATAAACTTATGAAAAGGGGATTTCATGGCCCCTCTTAATGTTTTTTCTGTAATAAGGAGGAGGAGATTATTGACCATCTCTTGGGACATTGATCAATAGTCTAGAATCTATGGTAATGGATTTTTAATATGTTTGGTAAAAGCATGATGATGAATGATATAATTGAATAATGGTTAAAACAATTACTAATCACTTTTAAAAGTGAGACGCTACAGATGATCTAGGATACATCAAAATATATAATACTTTGGATTGTATGGTTGGAAAGAAACAAAATAATATTTAGAGTAAAGGAAAGGTAATGAAAAAGAAGATTTGTTTAGTCATAGAGGAGTCTAAACCAACCCTATCAACTCACCCAATCCTTAATATTGAAGTAGAGAGCCTTGATAGATGGAGTCAAGTCATCAAATGAAATTATGATGTTGGGTACATGAGAAACAAAGGATGGTAAAGAATATAAACTGGAAACCACCAAAACTAGAGTTGGTCAAATTGAATTTTGATAGAGCATCTAAAGAAATCTAGGACCGTTAAGAGGAGGAATACGTAGAAATAATAGAAGTGATATTTTATCACATTTCACTTTCAATAGTGGATTTAAGATAAATGTGCAACTAGAGCTTGAGTGACATTGAAAGGGTTTAAAATATGTAAACAAATAAAATGGAACATCGTATGGATGAAAGGTGATTCACTAATAGTAATATATAAAATTTTAAGGAAAGCAAAGGGTCCATGGAACATATAAGAGATCAATGTGGAAATTCAATATCTTGATATAGAGTTTGAAAAAATACGTTAAGGAAATGGAACAAATATGTAGATAAACTAGCCAATAGAGAGGTTTTAATAGAGGATCGTGAAGTTAAATTATCCTTGCCATGGTTAGAGGAAGTAGTAAGTTTAGATAAAGCTAACAAAAATATGTTTATGATTTGAATCAAATAATGAGTAAGATTTACTAAAATATTTTTCATTGGTAATATTTGTTATATTTTAATCCTCATGGGCTAGGTGGATTGGTAAGTGCAGGTGTGGTTGGGCACTTACCAAGAAGAGACCTAGGTTCAAACCTTGGGGGAATCCAACCCTTTGCAAAGGTAGTAGTTTTCTCTGAATCCTTTGAGTACGTGCTAGATCGACGATAATGGTATGAGCCACGAGCGACCCGTGGTCCCCATCTCCCATTGGGTCAACAAGAATAAGATAGATTTTTTGGGAGCAGTCCCTATGGTTTGAACCCTGCACTTTCCAGTTACTAAAAATAGTGGTTGTAACCAAATCACCTATGTAATAAAAAGAATGTTATATTTTATAACATTAGTATATTTTTATAGAAACTATTTATTATATTTTTGTGGTTGCACTTATGCTTTAAGAAGGAAACTAAAAGTCTAGATTTGGTAAAGCAAACTGTAACAACTAAAGTTTTTGGAAATATTGCTTTACTAAGATGCAATGCATAGATAGTAGAGGTGGAGTTTTGGTATTATGAAGGCTGCTAAAAAAAAATATCAAGAAAAAGAATGCTGAATTTTAAAATATTTGTATTTACAAAGAAAATTGAAGAATATCTATACAAATGAAAATAAAAAATTTAGACTTGTTATAAAATAAATGTGGGTATCTAGGCTATAACAACTCAATTGAGATAAGAATTAAATTTTTTTGTAAACTCTCAAACTTTGAAAGAAAAAGTTGTGATTTTTGAAAAAGAAAAAGAAAAATATTAAACTATAAAAATAAACTAGCTTAGTACAGAGAGTCAAATACAATGGACAAGAATTATTCTAGGTAAGTATGTTGGTCCCAATGACCCATGTTTAATATTTAGTGCATTCTCTCTTCCAAATGATTCTGCTCTTTGGAATGGTTTAAAAAAATATATTGATATTATGATTAAAGGTTTAATATGGGTGGTGGGAATTGGAGAAAAACATTCTATTTGGATGGATACTTGGTGTGATAAAAAACCACTCAATTTAGATCTAATTTTGAAACCTTGGATGAGATTACTTCAAGACAAATATGGTGATAGGGTTTCAAACATTTTGTACAAGGATCGAGAAGGAAGATACAAATGGAAAGAATTTGTTTTTAGAAGTATACAAGATATTGACTCTAGGAGGCAATTGAGGAGAAAGATAACAATTGTGATTATTCTGAGGGGTGCCAAGGATAAATTGATTTGGGAGTTGAATAGCTTAGAAGAATACACAACAAGAAGTGGATATAATGTTCAACACCAACATAATAATAATAGCACTAGAATATGGAGAGATATTTGGGATAGCCAAAGCATTCCTAAAGTTAAAATGTTTGTTTGGCTAGTAGGTCATAGACGAATTTTATCCTGGGATAACCTTATGAAAAGAGGTTTTCATGGCCCCTCTCAATGTGTTTTCTATAATAAAGAGGAGGAGAGTATTGACCATCTCTTGGGACATTGCTCAATAGTCTAGAATATTTGAAAATGGATTCTCAATATGTTTGGTAAATGCATTGTGATGAATAGCAGAATTGAAGATTGGTTAAAGCAATGATAAAGAATTTATAAATGTGAGGCTTTACAGACAATATGGGATATATCAAAAGATATAATACTTTGGACTATATGGCTATAAAGGTGTTGAGTGGTATTTTTACACAGTTGTGAAAGTACACTCTCCTTTAGGATTTGGGTTCCAAATACCCTCTTGCAAAGAAGTTAAACAAACAACTTCTCCAAGGTCTCCATTATATTGGCATTTGCATATGTGTATTAGTAATCTGAAATAAAGATATTCAATTTAAATGCTTGGAACACCTTAGTGATTGCAAGTAACTGTAAACAAGGGGCAATGTTGGTTTATTTTACCATGAAACTTTAAAGATTGTGCATTGAACCAAAATAAAGCAAATGTGATTTGGCCCTCATATGACCTTCAATGTGATGCTCAAATTACCCCTCTTTCGTAAAATTAGAATTTTTATGAAGAGGGTAATTTTAGGCTCAAAAAATGGGAATTTGTGAAATGCCATAAAACATAACTCCTTCAATGAAATTGGAATTTTCATGAATGGAATGTCATCATAGGCTCATGAATGAAAAATGAAACTGAAAAAATGAAATTCGGCCCAAAATGAAAATTTTCTATTTTCGAAATTTTCAAAATCTGTAATAAAACAGCAACTTCGGTGAATTTTTTAAACTACTAGACAACTCCGAAAATGAAATTTCAAAGTGCGTATTGGAAGTCTGAAGTATAACCTACGCAATGGTGAAATTGTTTTTGGATTTTGAAAATTTTTAAATGTTTATTTTAATGCCTGAAAATTAAAAAAAAAAGTTAAAATTTCCGGAAAAATAAAATGTAGAAAATGAAAATGAAATGCAGAAAACTAAAAATAAAATGCATTCAGTATGATGCTATCCTATTTCGACAAAACCGAAGATGTGAGGTTTCCATGCATGCAACCTAACCTATTGGACTTGCAAAAGAAGCACAATCCGGATAAGCTAAGTGTTGGCTCCTAGGGTTTTAAATGAGGTTTTCAGATTCAAAAATTCGCATGAAGCAACCAAAATTGTTGCATAAACTCCATTTACAAGCCTAAATCTAAAAATGGGAAAAGATAAACATTTAATCTTGCATGCAAAAAATGGCTCCTCCTTTCTTGTCCATAAGATGCAACTTTCTGCAATTTTCTGTATTAAAAATTTGCCATTTTTTTTTGAATTTACATGGTGGAATCGGTAGCCACCACGAATCCGGGCAGGCTGTCCAAATTTTATGGCTGCCACAGTATTATGCGATGTCCGCCCTAGAAGCCACCACACAGATCTTCGTGCAGTCCGCCCCTATAACCACCATGCCACAATCATTTTAAACCTTTTACGCCGCTAAAAGCACCAGGAAAGGGACAAGCATTCAGTCCGACGAGGCCCGAGATTTGAACCTTGGACATCCGCCCCCCTTATGGGGTTTTGATGAACCAATTGGTCTACACCTCGGACCTTAAAATTTGTTATTTTACAATAACAAATTTTTTTGGTTTTCCCAGACCAGTCCTTGGAAGAAAAACAGCCCCAACAAGTCCAAAATGGCCCTCTTGCCTTCAAATCTACAACTTTGCTCATAGCAGTTTCCAACCCCTCAACATCCTTGCCTGGCATATTTAAAATTTTTAGGAAGCTTTTCGTTTCATTTTCCAATGATTGTTCGTTTCACCTTCCCTTGTGCATGCATGTGTTTTGGTTTCCAAAAAAGCTTTTCGTTTCTATTTTGTGGCCCTTCGTTTCATTCCCATGATTTGGATTCCTTTGTTTGGTTTTCTTCACTTTTGGTTTGATTTCAAAAAACATTTACTTTTCTCCACATTGGCATGTGTTCGCTTCCTTCCATGTGTAACGGCCATCTTAAATGATTTCGAATCATTACATATTCCTTATGTAACTTTTTGTCTTATTCATTGGATTTTGTCCTTATATGACAAACTACCTTATTCAATCTTTGATTTATTCCTTGGCTTTATATAAAGCCTTGACACCTTCGTGAGCAACTAATTAAGGGGTACGAATCACCTCTTTCTTTCAATGTCTATGTGTCCTCTTTTGAGTCACAAAAATGCAACATGTCGCGATATCACAACACTTTTGTTTCTCTTCTTGCTTGCTCTTTTTTAGCCGTGAAAATGCAACATGACGTGATATCGCGACACTTTTGTTTCTCTGCCTGCCTCCCCCTTTTGAGCCATAAAAATGCAACATGTTGTGATATCGCGACACTTTTGTTGCTCTGCCTACCTGCCCCTTTTGATTCACGAAAATGCAACATGTCGTGATATCATGACATTTTTTCTTTGCTTTAGACCGTGAAAATGCAACATGTCACGATATCACGACACTTTTTCCTCCTTGCTCTTTCTCTTTGCTTTGGACCACAAAAATACAACATGTCGCGATATCGCGACACTTTTTCATTTGCTTTGGACCGCGAAGATGCAACATGTCATGATATCGCGATACTTTTTCCTTTGCTTTGGACCGCGAAAATGCAACATGTCACGATATCGCGACACTTTTTCCTTTGCTTTGGACCACAAAAATGCAACATGTCGCGATATCGTGACACTTTTTATTTTGCTTTGGATCGCGAAAATGCAACATGTCACGATATCGTGACACTTTTTCTTTCTTGTTCTTTCTCTTCTCTTTTGGTTGTGAAAATGCAACATGTCGCGATATCACGACACTTTTTCTTTCTTGTTCTTTCTCTTCTCTTTTGGCCATGAAAATGCAACATGTCGTGATATCGCGACACTTTTTTCTCCTTGCTTTTTCTCTTTGCTTTGGACTGCAAAAATGCAACATGTCGCTATATCGCGGCACTTTTTCTCCTTGTTTTTTCTCTTTGCTTTGGACTGTGAAAATGCAACATGTTGCGATATCACAACACTTTTTCTCCTTGCGGTGTTTTGCTTTTTCTTTGATCTTTAGCATATAGGCCACTTCGATCTTCTTGAAAAATATGCAAAAAGGTGGGTCCCCAATTTTGGGGTACGTTGTGGAGCAGCCACAACAAAATGAATAGAAGAATATTTAAAGGAAAGGAAAGCAGTTTAGAGGTAATGTAAAAGAAGATATGTTTAGACATAGAGGAGTCTAAACCAACCCTATCAACTCACCCAATTCCTAATTTGGAAGTAGAGAGTATTGATAGATGGATTCAAGTCATTAAATGGAATTATGATGTTGGGTACAAGAGAAGCAAAAATAAGGTAAAGAATATAAAGTGGAAACCACCAGATGTGGAGTGGGTTAAATTGAATTTTGATGGAGCATCTGAAGGAAATGTAGGACCAGTAGGAGGAGGAATAACTAGAAATAATAGAGGAGAGATTTTATCTCATTATGCTTTCAATAGTGGATTTAAGATAAATAATGAAGCTAAAGCTTGGGAAAATTTAGAAGGGTTAAAAATATTTAAACAAATGAAATGGAATAGAGTATGGATGGAAGGTGATTCTCTCATAGTAATAAATGCAATTTTGATGAAAGCAAAGGCTCCATGGAACATACAAGAGATAATTGTGGAAATTCAAGATCTTGCTAAAGAGTTTGAAGAAATCAAGTTTACATATATATTAAGGGAAGAAAACAAATGTGTAGATAAGCTATCCAATAGAGGAGCTTTGATTGAGGATCATGAAGTTAAATTCTCCTTTCTATGGTTAGAGGAAGTAGAAAGTTTAGTTAAAATTGAAAAAAATGTTGAATGCCTAAATAAACTAATGATTAAGATTTAATTTAATGTTATCTATTGGTAATATCTATTTTTTTGTAACAATAATGTGTTTTCATTTAGACTATTTATTATAATTGTTGTGGTTGCACTTGTGTTTCAAGAAGCAAACTAGAAATCCAGATTTGGTAAAGCGAACTATGATAATGCGATGTTTTGAAATTATTACTCTACTAAGATGTGGGCAAATTTAAATTTTATTCATCTATTCAAAAATAATACACACACACATATATATAGGGGATGGGACAATGGAACGGTGGAGAGATGAGGACGAGAAGTTGGAGGAATAATGGGATAAGGGATAGGAGGGATAAGGAGTGGGAATAAGGGAAAGGAAAAATTTGAGGGGAGATAGATAAATAAAAACAAATATTGCCGACAAAACTATTTTGCCGATATTTTACAAGGCGTTCATACTTGCAAGGTTTTTCTAAGCCACTTAGAACATGGTCATGTTCACACTTGCAACACTCTCCCCCTTACAGTTGAGAGGACTGACTAGACAGTCTCTCAGCTTTATAAATTGAGCTTTAGCCATTGCTTTGGTGAAGATATCTGCAACATTCTCCAAAGTGTGGCAGAATTGAAGCTCAACAATTTCTTGCTCCACCATATCTCGGATGAAGTGGTACTTCATATCAAAATGTTTTGTTCTACTATGGTGGATTGGATTGTATGCCAACTGAATGGCACTGATGTTATCGTAGTAGATTCTAGTCGAACCACTTTGCGGTTCTCCAATATCTTCCAACACTTTTCTCAACCATAACACTTGAGTACTAGCATATGTGACTACTATATACTCAGCTTCTGTAGAGGACAAAGCTACTACAATCTGCTTTTTGGAACTCCATGTTATTAGTCCTGACCCTAGACTAAAACAATTCCCTAAAGTTGATTTCCTGTCATCAATGTTGCTGCCCCAATCACTATCATTGAATCCTACAAGCTTGATAGTGTTACATTTATGGTAATGGATTCCAAAATACCATGTACCCTTTACATATCTGAGAATTCTCTTAGCTGCCTATAAATGTAGCTCATAAGGTATAGCCATAAATCGAGAGACAAGAGAAACAGCATACTGAATATCATGTCTGGTGTTGGTGAGAAATATCAAACTCCCAACCATGCTTCTAAAAGTGGTCACATCAACTTTTGGTGCTCCATCATCTTTGCTTAATTGGATCTCATGTCCAACTGGAGTTGCAACTAGTTTGCAATGCTCCATAGCAAACTTCTTGATCATGTCCCGAGCATACTTATATTGACAGATGAAGATCCCTGTATCTGACTGATGAACCTCCATTCCAAGAAAGTAGTGCATTAAGCCAAGATCCTTCATCTCAAACTGCTTCATCATGGAACGCTTGAACTCCATATTCATTTTTTCATTACTACCCATGAATATGAGATCATCCACATACAAGCAAACTATGAGGATGTCATTACCTTACTTTAGGTAGTAAAGGGTGGGTTCATTTTTTATTTTTGTGAACCCAAAATCTTTAAAGTACCCATCAATGCGTGAGTACCAAGCTCATGGTGCCTACTTGAGGCCATAGAGTGCCTTTTTTAGTCTGTAAACAAGGTGCTCCTTGCCTTTCTCTTCAAATCCCTATGGTTGCTCAACATAAACTTCTTCTGTCAAGTAACCATTGAGAAATGCACTCTTTACATCCATGTGTTAGACTTATCAACCTTTGTGAGCAGCTAAAGCAAGAACTGCTCTGATGGTTTCCTGTCTGGCTATAGGAGCAAATGTCTCTTCATAATCAATACCATACTTCTGTGTAAATCCTTTTGCAACCAACCTTGCTTTGTGCCTTTCAATGCTTCCATCAGCATTGAATTTGGTCTTGAAGACCCATTTGCATCCAACACATTTCTTTCCTTTAGGAAGCTCTACGAGCTCCCAAGTGTCGTTTTTTATAGAGGTTATCTCCTCTTTCATAGCATCTTGCCAGATTTTTTGAGTACATGCCTTCTCATAACTAGAAGGTTCAAGCTATCCGCCCATGTAGAGGAGTTGGAGAGCAAGTGGGTAGTTAAACCTCTCTAGTTGCTGAGAGGCCCAGGTTCAAATCTCTCACCTCACATGCTACGGATATGTTATGTAATGGTTCCCTCGTGGTCACAGTCTGTTTACCCCTTGTGGCCACCACCAAAAAAAAAAAAAAAAGCTAGAAGGTTCAAGCTGTGCACTAGTTAACAAGGCATAGTTAACTATATCTCCCCGAGGTTCTTGGGAGTCATCATCACCATACAAATGCATATTTTCAAGTCTTTGCAAGACTGAACTCATTTCACTAGCTTGACTTCTAGTATATCTTCTTTGCAAGTTTTTATCCAACGTCTGATAATATGGATGATGTTGGAGTGTTCTCTTACCTTTGGATGGAGAATCAATATCCATTGGTGAGGAACTGATTGACCTTTGAGGAGAAGGACTTGGTGAAGAATTTGAACTCGAAGATGAACTTGGGCTTGTTGGAGGAGACTTCTTACCTTTCTGCGGTGATTGTTGTTGCACCTGTTTAGAAATTGCATCATTGGATTCATCATCATTGAATATTTGGTGCTTACCCCATTCTCCCCCTTCATCAAAAATCACATCCCTGGAAAGCACAATCTTTCGATTCCTAGGATTATAGAGTCTATAAGCTTTTGTGTTCTCACAGTACCCTACAAATATGCATGCCTGACTCTTTGGATCAAGTTTTTTTCTCAGCTCATCAGGAATATGAGAATATGCCAGTGAACCAAACACTCAAAAATGCTTGACATTTGGTTTCTTACCATACCATGCTTGGTAAGGAGTTTTCCCTTTCAAACTTGAAGTAAAGCTTCTATTCAAAATATACACACTAGTCCTGGCTGCATCTGCCTAATACATATTACTCAAATGCTTCGTCTAAAGCATAGATCTTGCCCTCTCTACAATGGTGCGGTTCTTTCTCTCAGCCACACCATTCTGCTATGGAGTGTAGGCTGCAGTGAACTGCCTCTTTATTCCATTTTTTTTACAAAAATTCAAAAATTCATTAGAGGAGTATTCTCCTCCTTTATCTGATCTCAAACACTTAACAAAATATTCACTCTCATTTTCAACTCTTGTTTTAAAATCTATGAAGCAGTCAAATGCTTCATCTTTATGCTTCAAAAAATATATCCAACACATTCTTGAAAAATCATCAATAAAAAGAAGAAAGTAAGAGTTGTTACCAATGCTATTGGTCTGCATTGGACCACAGATGTCTGAATGCACTAGTTGGAGTGGATAACTGGCCCGCCATGCTTGCCCTCGTGGAAAATTGGTCCTGGCATGCTTGCCCAAAGCACAACCTTCACATACTTCTTTATTATCCTAAACTTTAGGAAGTCCGGTCACCATCGCTTGAGAGGTTAACATCTTCAAACTAGCTGAATTCAGATAACCGTATCTCAAGTGCCATAACACACTTGGATTTAAAATAGCAATATTTGCTAATTGATCTCCCCCTGGCTGACCAAAACTTAAAGGGAATAGTCTAGTCTTTGTCATTGGCACTTGTGTAATAATTCTATTACTATTATTTTTATCAAAAATGGTGCATTTACCCTCATCAAAAAGCAACTTGTAGTTATTTTCTAACATTTGACCAACACTTAAAAGATTGTGTTGGAGATGGGGTGTGTAATAGATATCACTTACTTGCTTAACACCTTCTTTAGTTGGAACCGCCATGGCTCCAATGCCTTCAACTGCCAATGACTTGTTGTCCCCCAACTTGATGTCTGGATTTGTAGGAAGAATCCAGGGTAGCAAAGAGTTCTTCTTTGCCACTCATATGATTTGAACACCCAGTGTCCAAAATCCAAGTGTCATTCATGTTCTTATCTAACTGGCTACATGATAGAAAGAGATTTGTGGTCCCTTCCTCTTCTCCAAAATTGCCATACTGACTGCTCTAGCTGTTGCTGCTCCCTTGTGAAGGCTGCTTTGACCAACAGTCACGAGCATAGTGGCCAAGTTTGCCACAACTATAGCAAACTTGCTTCGACTTGTCATTCCTTTTCCTTGGCCTAGATGCTTTCCTCTATTCTGTTGTCCACCTCTATTCTGACCTCCACCTCTGTTTGAAGATCCTCCTCTGCTTGGGGTTCCTCCTCGTGGACTATTCTTGCCTCTTCCTCTATACTGACCTCTGCCATGACCTCTACCTCTTCCTTCTTGTGAAGAAAAGGCTTTATCATCTCCTCCATGGCTGGTGGAAAGAGTGTCCTGCAATCTTTATTCATGTGAAAGAAGAGAACCAATCAGTGCTTCAAAAGAAAGAGTAGTCAAATATTTTGACTCTTCAATAATGATTGCTACATGATTCCACTTTGGAAGAAGTGTTCGCAACACTTTCTTCACCATAACCTCAGGCTTAACATCTTCACCTAGAGTGACCATTTTATCTACTACCGCTTTAACCCGCACGTAGTAGTCTCCTACTTTCTCATTTTCCTGCATTCTGAGATTTTCAAAATCTCTCTTCAGTGTTTGAAGTCTAACCTATTTTACTTGATCACTACCTTGAAATATTTCTTTCAAAACTTTCCAAGCATCTTGATCCGTGACACAAGATGCTATTCTAGGAAAGATACTTTTATCTAGGGTTGCTTGTAAATAGTACAGGGCAGAGGAATTATTTTTTTGGGCTTCTTTTCTAGTTTTTTTATCTGCAGCACTCAAAGCTGCCCATTCAGCAGTTGTGGGTTCTATATACCCTTATGTTACAATATCCCATAAACATTTTCCTATTAAAAAAGTTTTCATCTTTATTGACCAGTATTCATAATCACTACCACTGAATTCTGGAATTGGTAGACTAGTATTGGATGCCATTTCAGAAAGTAGACTTTATTTTAATTGCAAGAAAGTAGTACAAAGAAGTACAAAATAGATCATTGATTTAAATCAAATCTAGCCTTTTTAATTCTCTCACTAATTTCTTGCTCCTCTTGTTGTGGATTGCCCAGTATTGGATGCCCAAAATTGTTAGCAATGGAATCCTCGTCATCGCTGATGACGATGATTTTAGGGGCTGGTTCTGGCTCTGGCTCCATTGGCTCTGGTTGTGTATTAGGAGAGTGTGGTGTATAGCTCTCACTTGATTCTATTTCAGGCACTACAGGTGTATAACTATCACTTGATTGTCCTTCAGATGCTTCTTCAACCATCTTCGACTCTTCTATTCTTTGCCCGAAGATATTGTCCTCTGAGTCAGCCTCATATCCAGAATCGGGATTCCTTTGGTGGGCTATGACCGCGTTTTCTAATTTATTGAAAACTGTATGCAAACCATATCTCCAAAAATTTTCGTCAAACCATTCGGCGTTCTCTCTTTGTAAAAGAGAACAAAGAGCATGATAGAATTCGGTTGATCTGATCATATACTCATCAATGCAAAAAACAACTTCATTAGAGCCTCTAAGGTTAAAATTTTTACCCTTTTACAACTGCTGAGGCTATTACAAAACAAATATTTAACCTTGAAATAAAAAAAATATTTTACCTCCAAAATTTTTCTCCAAAAAAAATAGGTTTTCAAATATTTTTATAAAGCCTTTTTTTTTTTAATTTAATAATCAATAATGCTTTTAATAAATTAGAAATAAATATATTAATAAAATAATCAAAAGCATTTATTTGAAAATTAAATTCAATTTAAAAGAAACTTTAATAAAAATAATTTTTTTAAAACCTTTTATTATTCTGGTGATTCGAACTCGTGACCTCGCGTATGCAGACAAGCACCTTTGCCGCTACACCGTGCGGCTCCTCTAAAAAACAATTCGCCTGCTCTTCCTCTTAAAGCTCCGCCTTGACGAAAAAACCAAAAAAAAACTTTTTTTTTAAACCCGGCAGGATTCGAATCGGGGTCTTCTCCTTTACAAATCTACCAACGTAACCAACCACTCTGGGGACTTGGTTGGAATGATAAGCAGGGCCGCGCGATATATTATCATCCGACGACAATTTAAAAAAAAAAAAATCTAAGTCTTTTATCCCACATGCAGTGGGAATAAGACTCTCGTGCTGCTTTTATACTCCCACAAGCACAAAAGAACTCGTTTGTCCTCGTCAGTCTGCCACCCGTCTGCTCCCCTCAATCCACATGCTGCCTAGTCAGCACTCTATCATCTGCCATGTGTCATATTGCCACATCAGCTCTCACTGTCTGCTATTTGCCTTCTCGATCCACATGCGCCCAGCTATCCCTGACAGCTCCTCAGCTCTCTCTATCTGTTGTCACGTCTACCTCGGGATGCGTACTACGCTAGTGACTACCACCTCGGACAGCTTCCTACTGATTACTCCCTTCTCACCTCGGGATCCGTGCCCCAATTTTCACACCCCTGGCCCTTTGGCTCTGATACCAGAATGTGGGCAAATTCAAAATTTATTCATCTATTCAAAAATAATACACACACACACATATATATATATATATATATATATATATATATATATATATATATAAGGGGATGAGACAGTGGAATGGTGGAGAGATGAGGACGGGAAGTTGGAGGAATAAGGGGAGAAGGGATAGGAGGGATAAGGAGCGGGAATAAGGGAAAGGAAAATTTTGAGGGGAGATAGAGAAATAAAAACAAATCTTGCCGACAAAACTATTTTGCCGACATTTTACAAGGTGTTTACACTTGCAATGTTTTTCTAATCCACTTAGAACATGGTCATGTTCACACTTGCAACATAAGATGCAAGGCATAAATAGTAGAGGTGAATTTTTGGCATTGTGAATGCTTTTTAACCCCCAAGGGCTAGGTGAATTGGTAAGTGTAGGTGTGGTTGGCCACTTACCAATAAGAGACCTAGGTTCAAACCTTGGGGGGAATCCAACCCTTTGTAAAGGTAGTAGTCTGCTTTGAATCCTCTGAGTGTGTGTTAGATCAATGATGATGGTATGAACCCCGAGCGACCTATGGTCCCCATCTCACGTCGGGTGAAAAAGAACAAGATAGATAGGTTTGTTGGGAGCAGTCCCTGTGGTTTGAACCATGTGCTTGCTAGTTACTAAAAAATAGTGGCTATAACCAACTCTCTTATGTAATAAAAAAATATTATATTTTATAATATTAATGAAATTTTCTATAAACTATTTATTACATTTTTTGTGGTTGCACTTATGCTTTAGGAAGGAAACTAATAGTCTAGATTTGGTAAAGCAAATTGTAGTAACTCAAATTTTTGGAAATATTGCTTTATCAAGATGCAATGCATAGATAGCAGAGGTGGAGTTTTGTTATTATGAAGGTTGCTACAAAAAATGTCAAGAAAAAGATGTCGAGTTTTAAAATATTTGTATTTACAAAGAAATTGAAGAATGTCTATAAAAATGAAAATAAAAAATTCAAACTTGTTATGAAATAAATGTGGGTATCTACGCTATAACAACACAATTGAGATGAGAACTAGATTTATTTGTAAAATCTCAAACTTTAAAAGAAAAAGTTGTGATTTGTTAAAGGTGGAGGACTTGTATACAATTTTAAAAAATAAAAATAAAAAATATTAAACTATAAAAATAAACTAGCTTAGTACAAAGAGAGTCAAAGACAATGGGAAAGAATTTTTCTAAGTATGTTGATCCCAATGACCCAAGTTTAATATTTACTACATTCTCTCTTCTAAATGGTTTTGCTCTTTGGAATGGTTTAAAAAAATCTATTGATCTTATGATTAAAGGTTTAAGATGGGTGGTGGAAATTGGAGAAAATTTTTCTATTTGGATGGATACTTGGTGTGATAAAAAACCACTCAATTTAGATCCAATTTTGAAACCTTGGATGAGATTGCTTCAAGACAAATACGGTGATAGGGTTTCAAATATCTGTACAGGGATCGAAAATGAATATACAAATGGAAAGAAATTTTTTTACAAGTATACAAGACATTGATGCTAGGAGGCAGTTGAATAGTAAAATAACAACTATGATTATTTCGAGGGGTGCCAAGGATAAATTGAGTTGGGAGTTGAACAACTCAGGATAATACACAAGAAGAAGTGGATATAATGTTCAACACCAACATAATAATAATTCCACTAGAATATGGAGAGATATTTGGGATAGCCCAAGCATGCCTAAAGTCAAAATGTTTATTTGTCTAGTAGGTCATAGAAGAATTTTACCTTGGGATAACCTTATGAAAAGGGGTTTTCATGACCCCTTTTAATGTGTTTTCTGTAATAAGGATGAGAGTATTGATCATCTCTTGGTACATTGCTCAATATTTTAGAATCTATGGAAATGGATTCTTAATATGTTTCATAAATGCATGGTGATGAATAGCAGAATTGAAGATTGGTTAAAGCAATGACAAAGCACTGATAAAAGTGATGCTTTATAGACAATATGGGATATAGCAAAATATACAATACTTTGGACTATATGGCTAGAAAGGAATAGAAGAATATTTAAAGGAAAGAAAAACAGTTTAGAGGTAATGAAAATGAAGATATGTTTAGCCATAGAGGAGTCTAAACCAACCCTATCAACTCACCCAATTCCTAATTTGGAAGCAAAGAGTCTTTATAGATGGAGATAAGTCTTTAAATATAATTATGATGTTAGGTACAAGAGAAGCAAAAATAAGGTAAAGAATATAAAGTGGAAACCACCATATGTGGAGTGGGTTAAATTGAATTTTGATGGAGCATTTAAAGGAAATCCAGGACCAACATGAGGAGGAAGAATAATTAGAAATAATAGAGGAGAGATTTTTTCTCATTATGCTTTCAATAGTGGATTTAAGACAAATAATGAATTTGAAGCTTGGGCAACTTTAGAAGGGTTAAAAATATGTAAACAAATGAAATGGAATAGAGTATGGATGGGAGGTGATTCTATCGTAGTAATAAATACAATTTTGAGGAAAGCAAAAACTCCATGGAACATACAAGAGATAATTGTGGAAATTCAAGATCTTGCTAAAGAGTTTGAAGAAATCAAGTTTACACATATATTAAGGGAAGGAAACAAATGTGCATATAAGCTAGCCAATAGAGGGGTTTGATTGAGGATCATGAAATTAAATTCTCCTTTGCATGGTTAGAGGAAGTAGAAATTTTAGTTAAAGTTGACAAAAAAATGTTGATTGCCTAAATCAATAAATGATTAAGATTTACTTTAATGTTTTCTATTGGTAATATCTATTTTTTGGTAACAATAATGTGTTTTCATTTAGACTATTTATTATAATTTTTGTGGTTGCACTTGTGTTTCAGGAAGCAAACTAGCAACCCGACTTTGGTAAGTGGACTATGATAGTGCGATGTTTTGGAATTATTACTCTACTAAGATGCAAGGCATAGATAGTAGAGGTGAAGTTTTGGCATTGTGAATACTGCTATAAAAAAATATCAAGAAAGATGCTAAATTCTGGAGTAATTGTATTCATACAAAGATTTGAAAAGATTCAGAAAATAAAAATCAAGAATTCAAATATTTTTTGTAAAATGATATAGGTTTTTAACTACAACATCTCAATTGAGATGAGAAATGTATCTATTTGTAAACTCTCAAGTTATAAAAAAGAGAGATGTAAATTATCAAGGATGGGGGACCCGAGTACAACCCCTTATTATCAAGAAAAAAACTAGTTTATGAGTCATCTATATCTCACATTAAAATTAAAATTAAAAATAAAAAATTTATATTCCCAACATTAAACATGAATTTCTTACACTAACCAAAAAAAAATATTGTACACATAAAAAAGAATAACTATTAATTTTAAAAGGTTTACGAATAATTCGATCCCACAGTAGTTCCTCCAGCTTTGAAGACTAAGACTTAACAAAAGGAAAGGATAAGAAGCGACAAAGGCAAAGTTAACTGATATCAGATAGTCCACTCCGCAACGGAAGAAGGGGCCACCTACGATGTGGACAATTTATCCAAAAACTAGCTAGGAATCGTTAACAAGAATGTGGACCACATCAAATAAAACAAATAAAGTGAGGTATATAATCACCTACGATGTGGACAATTTATCCAAAAACTAGCTAAGAATCGTTAACAAGAATGTGGACCACATCAAACAAAACAAATAAAGTGAGGTATATAATTAAGTGGTTAACCTGTTGTCGCTAAAGCAAAAAGAAAAGTTGACAACTTAGGGTGGCGAAAGCAAAAAGAAAAGTTAACAGATTTCACCAGTTTCAGAATTTTTATAAAAATCTTTGTTTTATTTTAATATTTTATGTAGTATGCAAGGACAACGTAGTGGTAAGGGGTTTGGGTTCTGGTTTAAATCATGGTGTACCTAGAAGGGGATAAGTTAGGTTAGCAGCGATCGAATGTTTGTTGGTTGGCTGCTACCTTGAAGGGTTGGGGTCTTTTACTCAGTCGGCTAAGGTTTATAATAGCTCTCAAAAAGACCAAGTTCAAACCATGATGTGCTTAGAAGAAGATAGACCAAGGGATAGGTGAGGTTGGCATTAATTGTCCTAATTCAATATCCTAGAAGGTCTAGGGTTTGTTGAGTTCATTTTATCTAGAAAACTAGGATTTATAGTAGCAACATCTAAGACCAATATAATATTTGACCAAAAGTGTTATTGATTCCTTTATACATCGAATAAAAAGCAAGAAGAAAACTACATAACCATTCTTAAATAAGGATAAAGACTTTACATATAACCATTCTTGAATAAGGATAAAGAAGCATAAGATTTTTTATATAAGTATGTATAGATAAAATTTAATAAGCATGTATAAATAAAATTTGATCGTATGCAAGGTCTTGTGCCTTCAGCTGTAATCTTTCCAACTCCTTTTTATTGTAACCTCTTTTATTTTTATTGAATATAATTATTAGTTCCAATAAAAAAATAGTACCTAAAAAAGTTTATAAGTATAAAATATTTTATAAAAAATCTATTTAATAAAAATAGTTTTGAAAATATCAAAATAATTTATAAATATGGTTAATAAATTATTATTATTATTATTTGACTTGGTTAGTGTGAGAAATACTTACTATCAACGCATAGAGTTGAGCAATCTCCTCCCAACCATGATCTTTTGTAAAACTGAGAACTATGATTATCAATAAGGAATTTAACACACAACCACCACACATCTACCCCTCACATCACCCATACAGCATTTCAAACCTATATCAATTTTAAAATATTATAAAGTTATCAAAATTAATGCTTACATGTTACATGTATGAACTTTTTAGTATCTTTAATTAAAGTGGTATACCCTTTAATATCTTTGAAGTCTTTAATTAAAGTGGTATACCCTTTAATATCTTTAAAGTCTATTTACAAAATAACTATTGATTAAATGTATAGTTGGAGGAGTTGAGATGGTTTATTTGAAAAATGTTTATTAAAATATTAATAAACATAAAAGTTATGTGTATAAGTGATAAATATTTGTCTTTCAAATAAATTATTTTGACTTTATTACTAACAAAATCTATTTTGGTCCATTAAAAGAATAAACCTAAATATGTTCGCAAGAAAGTACAATGACTGGTTCTAATATAACTTATAAGTTAAGATTCAAACAATGGAAATATTAATTAATTGTAAAACTTTATTGAATAAATTTATTTTTTTAATCAAATATTAAAATAGTAGTGAGTTAAATCCACGAGAGTATGTTAATAGTGAGTTTTTG
The DNA here is from genome assembly GCA_028583015.1 of Wollemia nobilis. Classification (NCBI taxonomy): domain Eukaryota; kingdom Viridiplantae; phylum Streptophyta; class Pinopsida; order Araucariales; family Araucariaceae; genus Wollemia; species Wollemia nobilis. The sequence continues at coordinate 7,449,974 of JAQPPZ010003251.1, read as the reverse complement.
GATTTTATTTAGAAGACCCAAGTTTAAAATTAACCGGAATCTCTTATAAAAATATTTAAAAACTCAAATTATTTATTAAAAAATATAATATTTTTTATGATTTTTTTTTTATATAATTTTTAAAATATATTATACTTTATAAATTTATTTTTTTTTATCAAATATTAAGATAGTAGAGAGTTAAATCCACGAGAGTATATTAGTAGTGAGTTTTTGGATTTTATTTAGAAGACACAAGTTTAAACTTAACCAGAATCTCTTATAAAAATATTTATAAACTCAAATTATTTATTAAATAAGATAATAAATTTTTTATGATTTTTATTTTTTTTATATAATTTTTAAAATGTATTAATAGGTTGCAAACTTATAAAGCTTACCAACCTAAATGTTTATATTAAAGTCTAAGTCTTTAGTGGTGTGCTAGGAGTTTTTTTCCTTTAATGCTAAAGGATTAACATGTTTGTCTTTCATATTAACATTCTTTAAAATACATGTATGCCATTTTAGTCTTTTAAATTATAAATTATTATTAATTTATATAAAACCATTAGTCAAATATATATATATATATATATATATATATATATATATATATATATATATATAGTTTTCCACACAATATTTTTGTTTTGTTGCGGGTGGGTGAATCCATGGTTATAAACTGTTCAATTTGTGTTGTCAGGTCCTTAATAATTTGATCATACCAATATTCTATAGGCAAATCTGGGAACCTAATCCAAATGGAAATTGAAAAAATTATTTCTTTTGAGGGTTGAAGCCCTAATGCCAACATTTCAGAAAAATTGGTCTTTTTTCCAAAGAAAAACAGACATCGTGATAATGCTGCAACCAAATCCTCCTCAATATTGAACCAGATTAAGAAGTATCCCTTTGATAGACTAATAACATTCATCAAACCCTTTTTTGAAGTTGAGAATGAAGCCATCTCCTAAGCACATCTTAATATGGTCTAGGCTCTAGAAATTTTCCTACCATGCTAAAATCATTATCCCTCAATATTTTTTTTCATTAGGGAGTCAACAATACATACCTTTCCATTTTCATGAGATATCTTTGTGCCAACTTCTTCTTTAATCACTTCCTTTCTTCCTTTGAGAATCGATGCCCAAGAATCCTTCCTATAGAGCATTTTTTGCATCTATCATTCCCTTTTCTATAAATCGATCAACATTCCTTAGATCCCTAGCTCTCCCATCTAGATCCCTAATTTCACCATTTTTTTCTAATGGGAGGAAGTTCTGATCATTCAAAGCATCCATCCAAAACACTCGGTGTTCACAACTCAGGCATCCATTCAAAATCCTTAGTGTTCACAGCTTAGCGTTCATAGCTCAACATCCATACAAAAACCTTAACGTTCATAGCTTGGTGTTCACAGCTTCACTTGTATTTGATTATTTTTCTATGGATTATTTATTATGATTATTTTATGTTAACATGGAGCTAGAACAAGTCAAAGTGGAAAAAGTGAGTATCAAATTGATGCTTGGGGAATGGGAACAAAAAGTTCAATATGAAAATTTTCCAGTATACTGTAAGCAATGCAAAGTGTTTGGACATATGGAGGGGAAATGTCATCCACAAAAATAAACTAAATTTATTAAAAAGTGGCAACAAAAGGAGAATCAAATAAACCAGAGGACTACAAGCATGGAAAATAATATTTCTAGCCCACAAGAAAGGGTACAAGAAAAGAAACAATATCAAGGAATTTACTAGGAGGTGAATGAAGAGGAAGAAAGTGAAATTACTAATGGATGTTCTATACAGAAGAAGGAAGAACAACAAAATCTAATAAGACTACGGAGTACGCAAGTAAATGCAAAGAGCTAAACCAACAAGCAGATGAACAATATAATGAGAAACAAAACTTGAGAGGTTTTGGAAATAATATTAATCAACAAGAGAATAGTCTCAATCAAGAAAAAAATAATTATGAAGAAGGTAACCATAAGAAGAAAATAAATATGATTGAAAATCATATAAATCTAGATACCAAGACACAACAACAATATGTGATTGTGATCAGCACAGAGAATGCATACAATATTTTGGAATTCGAAGAAGAAATATTAGTAGATGATGCTAAAATGGTAGAGGATACCCCACCCACTCAAATGGACTCAGAACAGAAGAAGGATCATATTGAAAAAGTTTGGGGGTTTAAAATTAAATAAATAGAGGGATGACAAGGATTAGATCAAGTTTTAAATTCAGAGAACAAAACAAAAAAATTGGAGGAATAGAATGATCTAAGCATAATAGAAAAATCAAAGCAGATTAAGGAGGGTATGCAAACAAGATTCAAAAAAATACTAGAGTTGGGTAAAACAACTCAATCAGTAGTAGAAGAATCTCCAACAGGATGTAACCAAATGGGAGAGAATGATCCTCCTGGAATACATACAAAAAATGCAAAGAATACAGGCAATTATGGGAAAAGAAAACAAGGAAGACCCCCCAAAAAAGAAGAACAAAAAGTACCAAAGAATAGGGAATAAGAATTAGATACAAATAAAGAATGAATGTGTAAGGGTAAAAGCCCATCAAACAAAATGAAAAAATGAAAATCCTTTCTTGGAATGTGTGGGGGCTAAATTCCCCTAGGAAAAGAAGAACGGTTAGAAATCTACTCATTGACGTAAAACTTGATATTGTTTGTCTTCAAAAATCTAAAATTGACACAAAAAACTTGACATTATTCAAAAAGAGATTTGGTTGAGTGCTAAATGGATCATAAGCCCAATACAAGATACTTCTGGAGGTATTTGCATCTTTTGGGATATAATGAATTTTGAGGGCACTTTAGTTCATCAAGAAGAGATATTCTACACAATCAAATTAAAGAACAAAAAAACTAACTTCTGTTTGGTAATGATAGGGTTTATGCTCAAAATAATGATTGTGAGAGATTCCAATTGTGGAATAAGCTATATTTTTAGAGGAGTTTGTTCATTAATTTACATTAGATGGTTTTGGGTGACTTCAATATAGTCTTAAGAACAAAGGACAAAAGTGGAAGGAGGATTAACTATATAAGTATAAACAGTATAAATAGTTGGCTAATAAATTAAAATAGTATTAGATCACAATCCCATTTTGCTGGATATGGAAAATGAGGAGAAGTGATGCAAGAGCATCCGGCGACAGTAGAGCAATCTTGCATCTTCCAAAAATTTTCCAGATTTTCTAAGTACTTTGCATTTTGTTTCATTTATTTTCAGTTTGGGGGAAGTTCTGTTAAGCAGTTTTCAGCTTGGGGGAAGTTTTGTAAGGCAAGGGGGAAGGGGTCGCGAAATCGCGACCTCATCAACTACAACGTACCATCGGCAATATTCATCGCGATATCGCGACGTCGCGATATCGCGACGCGATATCTCAAAGCAAAGGCAAAAGGGGGAGTGCTATCGCGATATCGCGACCTATCACGATATCACGGCCAGTTAAAGGCCGACACATGGCTTATCAGCCGATAGCTGCAAAAGTTAAGAAATATAGAGAACAAGGCAAGGCAAAAGGGGGAGTGTCGTCGCGATATCGCGACCAGTTAAAGGCCGACACGTGGCTTGTCATCCGTTAGCCGCAAAAGTTAAAGAAGGGAGCAAGGCGAAGACAAAGGGGAGGAGGGGTCACGAAATCGTGACATGTCACGATATCATGACCCCAAAGGGCTTCAGCATAGAAGAGGCGCATTTGGTCGCGATATCGCGACATGTCACGATTTCGCGGCCAAGTGAAGACAAGGCCAAAGGTGAATAAGGGGACGGCCGGGCAAGGCCGAATCTGACACGTGGGCAGCCACGTGTATCATGACAGTTGTGAAGGGCACGTGTATCAAATATAGTGTGACAAGGAGAAGGCATGGCCAGATTTACACGCGGTCGGCTACGTGTATGAAAACAAAGATGAGGTTCACGTAAAATTGTTAAGGGAGGTGTCGGCCATGCATTTTTTTTATTTATTACGTCCGGCAACGCAGCAATTATAGGTGATGGCTTTATGGAGGAGACAGCAGTGCAGAGGACAGTCAGAACAAAGCGGCCAGTGCAGGTTAAGGGAGGCCATCAATGCAAGCGTCATGGTGGGTCGGGCAGTTGCCCATTTATGGCAAAATTTTTGAAAAACTTGGCCGGAGGGAAAACGAACTGGAAATTTGGTTAGGCGGGGCATTAATTGCCTAGAGGATGAAGGCCTCGATAAAAACTCGAAAAAAATGTAAGAGGGGGATGGTGAGTTCGGGATAGAGGGGGAAAGCTGTTAGCCTGGAAATGGCACTGTAAAAACTGTATCAAGTAATTTACTGAAAATCAATGAGAAGTTTGTTGTGTGAATCTCGGCTTGCCATCAAGTGGTATCAGAGCGGGAGCTCCTGAGCGTGTAACAGATCGTCGGAAGAGAGGCAGTTGCACCAGGATCTGTGGAAGGATTTGTGAGGAAAGAAAAAAAAAAAAATGCCTCCACGAAGAAATCGTGGTGGAGTAGGAAATGTGGTGCCGGCCGAAGACTTTCGAGCCTTGCAGAGACAAGTTCAAGCCCTGCAAGAAGAGTTACGCAGAAGGCACGAGCCCGGAAGGGATGAGGGAAGTGAAGACGAAGTGGAAGAAGAAGACCAATCTGAGGAAGAGGAAGAGGCTATGGATCCTGCACAAGCCAGGCTGTACAAGGCCATCTCACAGATTGGAAAGCAGCCAAAAATGGAGGTTTCTACATACTCGAGAAACCTAAATCCAGAAGAGGTGATTGATTGGATAAATGACTTAGAAGAATATTTCGAATATGAGGAGGTTGAAGACCCTAATCGGGTCAGATTTGCTAAGACCAAGTTGAAGGGTCATGCCAACATTTGGTGGAGGGGAATACAGTTGGAGAGGAATAGAAGAGGGAAGGAGAGAATAACAAGATGGGATAGAATGGTGGAAAAGCTGAAAAGATAGTTTATTTCGGCAGATTACGAGTTGGATCTGCTAAGAAAAATGCAGAGTTTGAGACAGACAAACAAAACTGTCCAAGAATACACTGAGGAGTTTTACAAGATCTCTATTAGAACTGGGCATTTAGAGGCAAACAAAGAAAAGGTAGCCCGTTATATCAATGGATTGAGGCTCGGTATCCAGGAAGAGCTGAGCCTAGTTCGGGTAGGCACCATTGAGGATGCTTACCAGTTTGCCTTAAAGGTGGAAGAAAAACTGAATAGGCGGTTTGAAGGCAAGCAAAGAGGAAGGGGCCGTGGTGGAAGAACTGGTGGGAGAACCAGTGGAGAAAAATATAAAGACCCAAAGAAGACTGGTGAAGCCAGTAGTAACCAGGATCAAAGGGAAGAGGATGTTTATCAGCCCCGAGATCAGAACAGCTACCCAAGAGGACGGGGTGGATCTGGACGAGGGTTTGGAAGAGGAGTATTTCATGGGACATGTTTCCACCGTGGTGAAGAAGGACATCGAGCATTCGAGTGTCCACAGCATCGAGAAAGAACAAACAAGAGGCCTGAGGGTCCAGCCAGAGCTGTTGTGGCAGAGGAAGATGTTGAATCTGAACATTCAAAAGAAGCGGAGAGAGGGGAAGCAATGATCGTAAGAAGAGTCCTATTGAATGAGGAGAAGGACACAGATCAGAGAAGAAGTTTATTCCGCACAAGGTGTAAATGCACGGGCAAGGTTTGCAATATTATTATTGATAATGGTAGCACGGATAACCTGGTTTCAGAAGAAATGGTTACCAAGTTACAATTAGAGAGGAAGAAGCACCCGCATCCATATCGGGTCGCATGGTTACAGAAGGACCATAGAGCTTTGGTCAATGAGCAATGCTCCGTTAAATTTAATATTGGAAATTATTGTGATGAGGTTCTGTGCGACATCCTACCTATGGATGCTTGCCATATGTTGCTGGGAAGGCCCTGGCAGTTCGACCGGAGTGTAGTGCATGACGACCGTGCCAACACCTACTCATTGACGAAGAATGGTGTACGCCATAAGCTGAAACCCGTGAAGGAGGCAGATGAAAAGGTGTGTAGCAGCTCCAAAATCTGTCTAGTAGAAGGGAGAAAATTTTTGGACGGTTTGAAGCATGAACATTTGTGTTATGCAATAATTCCTAGAATTAGGGAGGAGGAATACAAAGATACCCCGATAGAAGTCCTAGATCTGTTGGAAGAATTTTTAGAGATTGTATCAGATAATGTGCCTGAGGGTTTACCCCCAGTAAGGAAGATCAGCCACCATATAGATTTGGTGCCAGGATCAAGCTTGCCAAATAAAGCTGCACATAGAATGACACCTGTAGAAACTGAGGAGTTAAACAGACAGGTCCAGGAGTTGCTGGAGAAAGGATTGATTAGAGAGAGTCTTAGCCCGTGTGCAGTGCCTGCAGTACTAGCACCCAAGAAGGATGGAGAGTGGAGAATGTGCACAAACTCTCGGGCAATCAACAAAATCACTATCAAATACAGATTCCCATTGCCAAGGATGGATGATATCATGGACTGTTTAAGTGGAGCTGAATACTTCACGAAGATTGACCTAAAAAGTGGCTATCATCAGATCCGTATCCGAGAAGGAGATGAGTGGAAGACAACCTTCAAGACAAGAGAGGGCTTGTATGAGTGGTTGGTCATGCCATTTGGGCTGTCCAATGCACCAAGTACCTTCATGCGGCTGATGAATGAAGTACTGAAAGAGTTTCTAGGAAAGTTTGTCATTGTGTATTTAGATGATATATTAATATTCAACAAAACCCTGGAGGAACACCTGATGCATATCAGGAGGGTTTTTGAAAGGCTACGGGAGGAGCAGTTATTAATAAATCTGAAAAAGTGTAATTTTGTCAAGAAAGAGTTAGTATACCTGGGGTTTGTAATCTCAGCAGAGGTTCTAAAAATGGACCCAGAGAAGGTGAGGGCCATCATCGAATGGCCTACCCCAAGAAGCACAACATAAGTGAGATCATTTCATGGTCTAGCCAGCTTTTACAGGAAGTTCATAAAGAACTTCAACAGTATTTGTGCACCTCTCATAGAAACAATGAGAGGGGATAAAAAAGAGTTTAAGTGGACATTAGGGGCTGAGAGGAGCTTTGATGCATTAAAGAAAAAGGTCACAGAACAGCCTATTTTGGCACTCCCAGACTTTAACAAGGTATTTCAGGTGGACTGTGATGCCAGTGGCAGTGCAATAGGGGTTGTACTAAGTCAGGAAGGCAGACCTGTTGCTTATTTCAGTGAGAAGCTGAATGATGCTCGAAAAAAGTATTCAGTTTATGACCAAGAATTTTATGCTATAGTTCAAGCTCTGAAGAAGTGGAGACATTATTTATTGCCAAAGGAGTTTGTTCTATTTACTGATCATCAAGCTTTACAGTACATTAACAGTCAAACAAAACTGAACCAAAGGCACATGAAGTGGGTGGAGTTCCTTCAAAGCTATACCTTTGTACTGAAGCACAGAAGCGGGAAATCAAACAAAGTTGCAGATGCCTTGAGTAGAAGGCAGAATTTATTGATTGAAATGACAGTGGAAGTAGTGGGATTTGAAGAACTGAAGGGTTTGTACCCTGAAGATCCGGACTTTGCGAAAGCCTGGACGGCTTGCTTAACACCTATTACGGTGGATAGGACAAGATGGTTGGATTTTCTAATCCAAGATGGAATGTTGTTCAGAGGAAGTAAATTATGCATTCCAAGGAGTTCCATGCGGGAAAACTTAGTCAAGGAGAAACACAGCGGGGGACTGGCCGAACATTTTGGCCGGGATAAGATAGTTGCCCTGGTGAGTGAAAATTACTATTGGTCGCAACTACAACAAGATGTGAAAAATTTTGTACAGAGTTGTAGAGTATGCCAGATGGCAAAGGGTAGAAGACGAAACACGAGATTGTATCAGCCGTTACCAGTACCCGAGCGGCCATGGGAGGACGTCAGCATGGACTTCGTCCTCGGATTACCGAGAACACAGAGGGGAAATGACTCTGTATTTGTAGTAGTTGACAGATTTTCCAAGATGGCACACTTTATCCCATGCCAGAAAACAAGTGATGCAGTCCACATTGCATGGTTATTCTTCAAGGAAGTGGTACGACTTCACGGTCTACCGAAGAGCATTGTTTCTGATAGAGATACAAAATTTGTTGGTTATTTTTGGAGAACTTTGTGGAAGAAGTTGAAGACAGATCTGAAGTTCAGTTCTGCATACCACCCACAGACTGATGGACAGACAGAAGTGGTAAATAGAAGCCTAGGTAATTTACTGAGATGCTTGATAGCAGATCAGCCCAAGGGGTGGGATTTAGTTTTGCCGCAGGCGGAATTTGCGTATAACAGTTCAGTCAATAAGAGCACAAATAAATCTCCGTTCCAGATAATATATGGAAACAACCCAAGAAATGTGTCTAAACTGAGAAAGTTGGATAAGAAAGAAAAGTGCAGTGCCGAAGCAAAAGAATTTGCGGAACATATGAGAAATCTGCATGAAGAAGTAAGGAAACAAATTATTAAAATGAATACTCAATATAAGACAAGGGCAGACCAGAAGCGACGGTTCAAGGAGTTCGAAGTAGGAGATGAGGTCATGGTACATCTCAAGAAGGAGAGATTCCCTGCCAAGACTTATAACAAATTGAAGATGAAGAAGTTTGGGCCATGCAAGATACTGGGAAAACGAGAGTCAGGAAATGCGTATGAAGTGGAATTGCCAAGTTGGCTTGACATTTCACCTATTTTTAATATTTCAGATTTAGTGGAATATCATGAGGGAGAGAGTGCAGAGTTACCAAGTACAGAATCATGGCAAATTCCAGCATCTACTCCAACCACAGACGAGGTCGAGGAAATATTAGACACTCGTGAAGGCAGAAGCACCAGAAACAAACAGTATTTTGAATACTTGATAAAGTGGAAGGGCAGACCTGTTGAAGATGCAACTTGGTTGTCAAAAATGGAGGTTGACCGCCTGGGTCTTCCCCTAACAAAATAGAAGTGAGGATCACTTTTGATTTACCTCGGGTGTCTGATGCAGGAGCATCCGACGACAGTAGAGCAATCTTGCATCTTCCAAAATTTTTCCAGATTTTCTAAGTACTTTGCATTTTGTTTCATTTATTTTCAGTTCGGGGGAAGTTCTGTTAAGCAATTTTTAGCTTGGGGGGAAGTTTTGTAAGGCAAGGGGGAAGGGGTCACGAAATCGCGACCTCATCAGCTGCAACGTACCATCGGCAATATTCGTCGCGATATCGCGACGTCGCGATATCGCGACGTCGCGATATCGTGACGTATCTCAAAGCAAAGGCAAAAGGGGGAGTGTCGTCGCGATATCGCGATGGGTCGCGATATCGTGACCTATCACGATATCGCGGCCAATTAAATGCCGACACATGGCTTATCAGTCGATAGCTACAAAGGAGACAGCAGTGCAGAGGACAGTCAGAACAAAGCATCCAGTGCAGGTTAAGGGAGGCCATCAATGCAAGCATCATGGTGGGTCGGGCAGTTGCCCATTTATGGCAGAAATTTTGAAAAACTCGGCCGGAGGGAAAACAAACTGGAAATTTGGTTAGGCGGGGCATTAATTGCCTAGAGGATGAAGGCCTCGATAAAAACTCGAAAAAAAATGTAAGATGGGGATGGTGAGTTCGGGATAGAGGGGGAAAGCTGTTAGCCTGGAAATGGCACTGTAAAAACTGTATCAAGTAATTTACTGAAAATCAATGAGAAGTTTGTTGTGTGAATCTCGGCTTGCCATCAAGAAGTAGGGAGAAGCACCCTTTAGGTATAAGATCATGTGGAATATGCACCCATAAATTAAAAATAAAATTAATTCTTGGTGGCAGGAGGAGGTTAAAGGATCAGCCATGTACAAAGTTACCTAGAAATTAAAGAATATAAAGTATTGAATCAAAATTTGGAATAAAGAGGTTTTTGGTAACATCAATTTAAGAAAATAATTTAAAAAGTATATCCAATATTTAGAGGAAAAAATGGAGAGAGAAGGTAGAAAACTAGAGTGGTATGAAAGGGAAAAATAACTCCTCATGGAGTATCATAATACCATTACCCAAGAGGAAATTCATTGGAAATAGAAATCTAGAGTACTGTGGCTCAAGGAAGGTGATAAAAACACTAAATTCTTCCATGTTTCGACTATGAAATATAGGAACATTAATAAAATCCTCTACCTTATGGGGGAATATGGAAGAAAGTATGAGGATTTAAATGATATTAAAAAATTTACCATTACTTTATTTCAGAACCTTCTTAGAAATGATAAAATAGAGTACAACATGGAAATAGAAAGCATTATTAACAATGTTCCCAAAGGAGTTAAAGATAACATGAATTAATATCTATGCAAGGTAATATCTAAGGAGGAAATTAAAAGATCTGTGTTCTCTATGGGAGCATCCAAGGCTCTGGGACCATATGGTTCCCACTATGTTTTTTTAATATCATTGGGATATTGTTGGAGAAGATGTAGTCAATGCAATCCAAGAAGCCCAAGAATCTGGTAAGTTGTTGAAAGAATAGAATAATACATTCCTTGCTCTAATTCCCAAGAAATATGAAGTGGATAAATTGCAATACTTTAGACCAATTAGCCTATGTAATACAAATTTACAAATTTTTACTAAAGTGTTGGTCAATCGGTTGAAAACATCATCCCCTCAATCATTAATGAAGATCAAGGAGGTTATGTGGCAGGAAAATAGATTACTAAAATAATCATTGCCATTTATTAAACAACACACTCTATTCAAAGGAGGAAAGGGTCAGGCATGTTCCTTAAGCTGGGCATGAACAAAGCCTATGACAGGATTTCTTGGTCTTTCTTAGTTAAAATAATGGAGTGAATGGGTTTCAATGAAAAATGAAGGGCATGGGTTGGTATGTGTATTTCTAACCCACTTTTTTTATCCTGATTAATGGACAATATTTTGGGTTCTTTCATTCTACTAGAGGAATCATACAAGGAGATCCATTGTATCCATATCTCTTTATCATTATGGAAGATGCCTTGGGAAGAACTTTGAAAATAAGATGGTAATATGAAAGGTCTAAAACATTCATCCATTGGTTAAGCTTTGTCCCATAAAACGTTTGTGGATGATACTTTCTTACTTGGGGAAGCTACAGAGGAAGAAGATTTGGAGTTTTAAAAAGTCCTTGATTCTTATGAAAAAGCTATAGACCAGAAAATAAATTATGAAAAAAGCAGGATTATGTTTTTACACATGAAGGAAAGTATAAGAGATCAAATAATTAAAGTGTTGGGTTGTAAAGAAGAAAATTTCCCTATCACCTATCTTGGTTTGTCTTTGTTTATCGTAAAATGAAATATGAACTTTGGAATCCGATTATTGATAAATTTAATAGGAAACTTAAGGTTGGAATGGATCTTTGTTATCCTTTGCAGGGAAATTAAAACTCATAAAACACATGATTCAAAGCCTATCTATTTATTTCATGTCTTTCCTAAGGATTTCAAGGAAAGTGGAAGAGACTTTATAAAGACTATAAAAATTTTCTTATGGGATGGCACTGAATGCAAAAAATGTATGCTTTTGGTAGCCTGGGATACTTGATGCCAACCTTTATAGAATGGGGATATTGGATTGAGGAAGTTGAGAGATATAAATTGAGATCTTCTAGCTAAACATGGTTGGAGGATTTTCACCGAAGCATCAGGGAAATGGGCTAGCTTTATCCAAAATAAATACTTGAAGGGCAAAAACCTCTTTATTAGTTTTTCTAATCCTCCACATGGATCTATTTTTAGTAAAATATTATCAAAAGCAAGAAAGTTCTATGGCAAGGTCTAAAATGGAAAGTAGTTAGGAGGGACAAAATTATCTTTTGAAAAGACCATTGGATTCAAGAGGAGCCTTTAGCAAACTATAGAAAGTTCAAATATATTAAAGAACATTTAACCATAACCTATGGTAAGAATGGTTACATTCATAGGGTGGGTGATTTTTAGGAGTGAAAAATTCTACAAGAAGATATGCAAGGCCCAAGGGATAAAGATCTACAAAACCTTTTAAGGAGTTATTATTTAGGCAGAGGTTCAGAGGAGGATAAGATAATTCAAGGAAGAAACTAGCAAGGCCAGTACTTGGTGAAGGATGGATAGAGAGTCTTGGGAAAAGCAACCTCAAAGAAACTCGATCTTAAAAGAATCAGGAAGCTCAAAATCATCCCTAAGGTTGCTATGTTTTATTGGACTACCATTCTCAATAAGACCCTCTTGAAAGATAATATGTTCAAAAGAGGAATTATGGTTCCAACTGTTTGTGTCTTATGTAACAAAGAGGATGAGTGCATGGATCACCTGTTTGGAACTTGTGATTTTTTTGTGATATCCTAAATATGTTATTGAGAGAAGTAGATGTTGCTTGGGTCATTCCAGATTCTCTAATCAGGATTTGGAAACAATGGCACTTAGGAAGTAGTATTTTTTGGCAAAATTGCATTCCACATATTTGTTGGGGGATTTGGTTGGAAAGAAATAAACAAGTGTTAAAAAATAAAACTAAAGGAATAATTGGGGTTTATGCCAAGATAAAAACAACCCTATTGGAGGATTGTATAAAAAATATTATCAACCAAGAAAATCTTGCAATGATCCTCTCTAGAGAAAAATATATCTTAAATATGAAAAAATCAATAAGGTGAGACTAGATACTAGATGGGAACGTCCTCACAAATATTAGGTAAAAATTAACTTCCATGGGGCTTCAAAAGGTAACTCGAGTCATGCTATTTGTGGGGGCCTCATTAAGAATAATATAGGTCAGGTAGTGGCTGCATATGGTGAGGATCTAGGAATTACCACAAATCACCAAGAGGAAGCAAGGGATATGCTTACAAGCCTCTGAATTGCAATGAATTTAGGTTTTAGGAGAATTTTTCTTGAGGGGGATTCCAAGAATATTATAAATTTCCTTCAAAAAGGTGATTTAAATAATTCTAGCAATTTACAAATAATTACAGATGCAAGGACTATTTTTGGAAACCTAGAAGAAAGTCAAGTTAAACATATTTATAGGTAGGGAAACAAAGTTGTCGATAAAATGGTGAATATGGTAGTTAGATCTAAGATTTTTAAGGTCTGGTCATACGTCCCCATGGAAATGGAAGAGATTATAAGAATTGATAATGAAGCTAGCAGATAATGAGGGTAGAGCAAAGTAGAATACTTATTGGGATCATGCGATGAAGGATTTGAGCACACTCAAATACATTATTGTCAGCAGTTTCTTTATCAATTATGTAAAGCAGTAAGCATTGTATAAACCATATCAAATAGAAGGATAGTGGGAGGCATATTATTTCAACTTCTCCATTAGAAATTTTAGCCCATGTTTGTTTGTTTACTAAGATAGGGCTATCTTGCATTTTTCTGATCTTCTCTTGTTTTTTTATGTATATATTTCGAGCTATTTGTAGAGGGCCAGGGCCCTTCAACCCCCTTTTTATCAATACTAATATATATATATATATATATATATATATATATATATTATGAGGGACAATGTAACAGTTTGAGCTTTGGCTCTTTTTTGAAAGATCCAAGGTTCAAACCGTGACCTTACAATGGGTAAGGGATCATGGTTGGGATGCGAATACTCAACCCTAAGCATTAGTTTTAGGGATTTTTCACACTATCTCGAATAACAATAAAAATAAAAGAAAGATATTTTTTAATTTATTTATTTTTTATTTATAAATTTTAATATTTAAAAATGCATGCATTTTTTTAAGAACAAGATCACAATATTTAGTAATTTATTGACTGTTTTGATTAATGAGCTTTGTTCTAGGTCTTACAAGGGGTCATGTTTGGGATGGGAATACTCATCCCTAAGCATTAGTTGTAGGGGTTTCTCACACTATTTGAATAAAAAAAAAAAGATACATTTTAATTTTTAATTTTTCTTATAAATTTTAATGTTAAAAAATGCATGCATTTTTTTTAAGAACAAGATCATAATATTTAGTAATTTATTAATTTTTTTTCTTAATGGGGTTGGAAGAAATAAATTCACATCATAAGCTAAAGGTTTCAATTTCATAGGTAAACACATTATGAAGGGGTCAAAATTATGACAATACATAGACCTAAGTATGAGTGGTTATAGATTTTAAGTTGACTATTACCTTTTTTAATTATTATTATTTTTTTTTTTTAAATAAGGTATGTGTGGCTTCTATTGAGGGCCACTCACATTAAAAAATAGGACATTACATTACTCTCATTACATTTCTAACAAGTTAATTAAACCATATCTAATATGCCTTCCTATCAAAGATATTCTTCATTTGTCTTTCTATAAAAGATATTCTCCATCTTCCTTAATTATCTAATATGCCTTCCTATCAAAGATATTCTTCATTTGTCTTTCTATAAAAGATATTCTCCATCTTCCTTAAACTCCTAAGTTTTCACAATCAACTCCTTTATGTTAGATGTCTTTCGAAATATAAATTTTGTCAAATATCTATAAATATCTTTTTAATAATAATGTGACAATTTCTTAATACTTTTTTTTAGGGTTTTTATTCATGCCCCTAATATTTCAAGATATTATTTTCATTGTTATTTTTTATTTTTGTTTGTGGGTTTAGCCCCACTTCTTGTTAACACTTGTGATATTTGCTTTTGTTTTCCTATATAAATATCCCCATGGGTTTATTTTTCTCTTTGCTTTTGCTTCTGGGGTATTCCTTTCTTTTTTTCATTGCCAATAATACTTTCATCTTCATCAATCTTTTCAATCTTCTCACATTGCTCATAGTAAAACTTATCATCTTTTCTCAGGTTTGTCTTACTCTAAAGGATCTAAAGTGCAAGGAATAACCTCAAAAGCACGCTCTTCTTTATGTTTACTTGGAAACCCTAAAGTGCAAGGATGCTCTTTCATAGCAATTACCTTCTTATTTTATCCTAAAAACCCTAGATTGTTATCGATTTCCTCCATCTTCATTTCTTTATTATGCTACTCTTGAAACCTTGAAGTGTAGGGGATAACACCTTCACCACTTTTAGTTTTATTACTAGGAGAGGATTCTATACTATTTGAAAAAACTAGGGATGACGTACTTGAAATAAACTTGACCTCTTTTGTCATATTTGTTTTAGTATTTTCCTCCACATATTCCTTTGCACCTTTAATTCCTTCTAAACTTGCCAAATGATGTTGTAGATAGGCTTTCTTTCCCTCTTCTTTTGGAGTGGAATATCCTTGATATGATATTAGCTTCTATTGTTATATGATTTCCTTGCTTTATCTTGAAGTTTATCCCATGACCAATTTTTTTTGTCTCTTTTTTCATAGTTTTCATTTTTCAAACTCTTACCAGGTGTCCAATATCATAACAATTTTGACATCAAAATATGGTATTTTATAATCCACTTTTTGATCCCATTCTCTTGATTCAAATTTAATATTAATGGATTGTGGAAAAGGTTTTTAAATATCCATATCAAAACATATTTGAGTATATATAGCATACTTTCTCTCCTTAGTAGCTAGTCTTTGATGAATTCCCTTAGGGTATTTTCAATATTCTTCAAAACATACTTATTGATAAGCTGATTTGGAAGTCCAAAAAGACTAAACCTCATCGAAATCTTCTTAATAGTTTTTGTCTTAACATAATTGTTTTAATTCCATGGTATAAAATAAAGTGCATCTCTCCCCCTAAACCATGGGCCACCACCCATTATTTTATACCTAATTTTTAAACTAGAATAGATGATGAGGAAAAAACCTTTAGAAATAAAAGTAACATAGTAATTTGAACTCAATCCCCACTTTCAATTGAACCAATTTTGAATCTCCAAAAACCTTGACCATGATCTATGGAACTTACATATTAACTTTCTACTTTTATGGACCATTATATCATGCTCGATAATCTCATTCTTGATACTCAATTCTAGTGTAATATCTACTACTTGGATCACTGTTCCACTTATCTCCAACCTAGGCCTTCATACTTCCATGTAGGGCATCCTAATTTCTAGTTAGAGCATCATGACTTCCCATGAGAGTTTTAAAATATGACTTTCCCTTCATACTAGCTAGTGGGGCTTGCTCTTGGATCACACTCACTCTTTATTTGCACTCCCTCCTACCTCACACTTGCTCCCATCTTGCACTCCCTTCTAGCTCACACTTGCTTCTATATCTTCTTTCACTCGATATTCCTTAACTTTGATGATTTTTTGAAAACAATATTCCATGTATTTATGGTAAGGATTTTAAGCATTTATGCATTTCATATGAACCCACTACTCTTTCACCATGAATAAATCCTATTTTTCACTCCCTCTTGGCTCGCACTCACTGTTGGATCACAGTCATGGATCACACTCAAATATAACCATATTATATATGATACCTTTATATATTTTTTAAAGGCTCTACTTCATTATTAATATTATTCAATTATATTTGGACAATTGGTGGGATCAATCATGGATTTTTATGTTGTAATCTATCTTTTTAATCCTAGGGGTGGGGAAAGTTATATAGGCACTTAATTAGGGGTCAAACATATGGTAATACATAAAACTAGGATCAAGTGACTATAAGAAATATAATATTTTTAGGTCCATGAGTATTATGCATATTAGACCAAGTTATAATCCTTGGGATAAAATATTCATGGGAGTAGGTACTCATGTTATGCTATTTATTTACTTGGTATACGTATCTACCTCACTTAAAATTCAAATCTTGGACATCCTGTAGCGACACAAAGGGGTTTCCAAGAGATGTTGACCTTCATAGATCATTTACCCTCAAGGGCTAGCCTACACTCAAATAGAGGGTGCTATTTTTGAACCACCATTTCATAGTTCAAGCAATTATCTTTAATGAAAAAGAAGTTGTGTGGGTTCACCAAGGGTAGTTTTTTTATTTCCCTAAATCTAGTTGAATGTGTTAATTTTGCAAGCACCTAAGTTTTTATGTTATCCTAAGGTCTAGAAATGAAGGATGCTAATGTAATGCAACTAAGACAATGATGTAACAAACATAATTCCTATATGTAATTTCAATTTTTAGCACAAGTTCTAATATCTAAGAGATAACCTTACAAAGTGATTATTTTTTCTTTTCTTTGTTTGAAACAAAGTACCAAAAGGACAAACAAACCGAATTTAGCCTAATAGGGTATATAAAAATTTCAATTCAAATACCTACGTGATGAAAGCAAGAAGGGGTTATTTAATTTCCTTCAGGTTTTAATATTCTTAACAAAATATTTCTATAACTAATGTGAAAGTAAAGTGCATCAAATATACAATGCATTAATACAAGAACATCCTTAAATATGATTCTTATCTTTGATGAGGGATAATTATAAAATAAATTAAGGAAATAAAATTTTATATATTTTTTCTTTGAGTAAGAGCAAAAAGAAAGATGCAAGAATACAAGTTTATCTTGGATGTAGTACTGCATGAATTTAAAATTTTAAAGCCTAAAAGAAATGAACAAAAGCTTATACCAAAATCTAAGATTCTCTCTTTTATTTATTTTATGTTTAAAGTGATATAGAGAGAAAAACAAAAATAGATGGTGAAATAGAAAGATAAAAAGCAAAAAGCATAAACATGAGAAAAAGCCTACTAATCCAGAGGCCAAGATGAATCCATCACTTGAAGTCAAATACACTGCCTCCATGAAACCATCGCTTGTAGATATTCCATATGGTAAATTTTCCAAACACCTTTAGAAAAATAGACTAAAAGTGGGATTATTTTCTTAGGGGCCTACCAAATAGCCATAGATATACCACTATCTAGTATGCAGATTTAGACCCCTAAATTATTATAAACAAAATAAAAATACCTAGAAATTGGATGTTGCCTTTACTTGTGAATTCATTGCTTAAAAGTGCAATAGCGAACAAATTTAATTTTTGTGACCCAAAAACTATGGAGCCAAAATAGAGAGATGATAAGCTTAGGCTGGTGAAAGAAGTTATGGGAAGCATACAAAGGAATGAATTCAATAGATTAACTATCAACTATGTCAGAAAACTATTGTTTAAAGGTACAAAGGTTGAATTCACAATCTAAAATATTTCTAGGCGATGAATTTGATTATGCATGATGAAAATGTAAAGTAGATATCTAATATTGGATGTAGATGCCTGAGGTGATAGAGAGTAGGATATGATAGGGGTTGTTGACCATATGGGAAGTAATATGGGCTTGGGAACCTATGTCCAAAGTTGCCTAGAATGAATCTGCCATCTATGTAGGTTTTAGGCAGTGAATTCACCTATTTATAAGCAAGATGAGGCAAAGGTCAAGAAATGATGTGATAGTCAAGGATAAAAATAATTATATCTTTTGTAGGAAGTTGTTGGAGTAAAAGAGAGTGGCCTTAACCTAGGATCCTAAGGCTAAAATTATTAAAGGCAAATTCACCACTTGAATAGATTCTATGTGATGAACATCTTAGATGAGAGGAGTTGAGAAGGGGAAGCCAGGACAGGGTGCAATCCTATTGAGAGTACTACGAGGTGCTACTATTGACCTACAACCTCATAGACATCTTAAAACAATATGTAAAACAAACTTAAATGCAAAATAGTATGCAAAATATTTTTCAATAATGAATGTGGATAAAAGGTAATATAACAACAAAAAATAATATCTAGTCCTAAGCTAAACAATGAAGAATGTGACAAGCAATAACATCACCAAGCTTGATCCCTTAGAAATATTTTCATGTCACGTGAAGATGAAGGATCATTGATTGCCTCAAAACAAAAACTCAAATGCTTGAAAGAAAGCCTCCTAAAATTTTAGCAACACTTTGTTATGTAAAAAGATGATGAAAATTTCATCCCAAGGGGCCAATTTATAGAAATTGCCAGCCACTAGGGGAGGGATGAGGTGTCAAGCTATGGTGAATTGAGATATAATGATTGCTTGTTAACTGCCCTAATTGGCAGTCACAAGGGGTTGATTGGTAGTCAATAATGTCGTTAGAATCTAATTTCCAGTTAGAAGATGTTGATTAGGGTGTAGGTTGATGAGTTAGTTTCTTAATTGGACAAGCACCAGGTATGATTGGCAGTGATATATGGGAGCTAACTAGCTAACTTACTATAATAGGTAGTTGCATGTAGGATGGAACATTAATTGTGAATATAAAACACATTTATCGATAATAAATTTCTCAGTTGAAAAATTCATGAAATTTGATTTTTGAAGGTCAAATTTAGTGAGAAGCTAATATTTGTGAATTCACCATATGAAATAGAAAAATTATTGCTCGACGAATTTATTCAGAGGTGAAAAATTCATGATAGGCTTGTCTAGCCATTGGATTTGGGTTTGAAGGTGTACAACATGGTTGACTCGATTGTTTTATTGGGTAATTTTCATGGTATGCAAAGAAAAAGGGGTAAACTAAATTACCCGTAGCCTAGGTTCCCTATCGATTTTCTAAGGGATACTATACACTCCCAAAGGAACTTGAATATTCTAGGTAAAAAATGGAAAAACAAAATATTTTACCCTAGGGGGTAAAATGAAGGGGGCGTAAAAATAATTCATTTTTGTTGTGCAAAGAGAGAAGAAAGTGATTTGGAAAAAATGGATCAAATTGAAATATGGCACAACAAGGATGATCAATTTATAGATTGGATGTAATGTGGGGTGTGGGTGGGCCACTAGGGACCCAAGTTTAGGTACAAAAAACTTTCATCCATTAACTTTTTAAAAAACTTCTCTATTATTTTATTCACCATGGATGACAAGTTTGCACATGGGTTATAATTTTGAGAAATCCCAAAAGATGGAAAATCTTCCATGGTGGAAAATTCACTTGGATTTGATGACTTCAAAGTTAGATGATAAAAGTTAGAAATTTTTATTTTTGGTAATATTTGACTTTTGATTATACCATTTATGTATACAGGTATAGGATATTTTGTACATTGGAGATCGTAGATCTTGTACCTTTAGGTCAATGGTTGTTAGTATAACCATAGTAGAATTGGTAGTGTTGGATGAGATTGGAATCAATCATTTGGTGACCATGGCATACATTGAGCTAGATCACACCCTATTTAATGTATTGATAGAGTGATTGCATCTAGATTATGCCACTTTTTTCCACTAACAAGAGAGATATTAGTGACTTCAGAGGACATGTGAAGGACCCTCTAAATACCTATTAGAGAGGCATCAATTTTGAGTAGTTGTAATAGGGCTTGATTGCTATAGGTATTGACTAGAGGCCCATATTTTTGATCGAGGAGGTACAACATTGACATCAATACCATGTTTTAGGTCAGGTAATTCAACAAACCAATAAGCCTACTCTATGTTATGATATTTGATCTATCAATCAAAGATACTAGCAAGAGACATCTTCACTAGGGTTGGGGTGAGGTCATCACTTAGATGAGGGATCATCAAAATTAGTCTACTTGGGGTCCCTTTATACTACACAAGTTGTATTAGACCCTACATCAAGTTGCTTATTAGGATGATAATAGTCTTGTTTGTAGCATCTTGCTATATGTATGGATCTAGGAACACCTAACTATTAGGTGATCAGTTGGAATTCCAATAAATATAGTCGATGTGCAAGTAACTATAGGCTTTCAATAGGACCAAGCCCATGAGATAGGTTAGATACCTTTCATGGTAATTTTGATGGCAACTTTGAGGGTCATTGATGACATCTAGACAAAGTAGGTTACATTGTTCCCTTGGCGGTCTCACCTAGGGTGGGTAGAGGATGATTTTCATCTACTCTAGGGTAGGAGAGTTAGGTGGCTATGAGGTTCCCATGGAGGGTTTGAGATTTATAAACTATATTATATATTACAATAATGCAAGCAACCTTCCTTAGGGAGTATCAATGTTGGACGAGGTCTAGTATTAGTGGGTAACCTAGGAGAGAAATCAAGGTTTTAGGGATCCTCTAGATCTAATGGGATTTTAGGAGAATGTTGATGACCGCCCTATGAATTCCTTGACAGGAGACAACATGATAACACTACTAGGATATTGGGTTTGCCACATGTAAATTTGCCTAGGGAGGGTTACACCTATGATGTCATGACCTAGGGTAAGGCCTAATCTAATGGTTAAATGTCTCTTTAAGGTGGCTAGAGAGAGCTTGAGATGAATGTTAAGGGATAGGTCCATTTATTATTAGGCTTTGTTTATACCCTCTATTGCTACATCTCCTCATACTAGAGTAGGTACCATCAAGACCATAAAGGAGGCATCCCAATAGGAGAGGGATGTTATGAGGAGGAAAATTGATCTTCTCTGGGCATAGTTGGATCAGGCCATAGAGGTATGGTATGTTGTTCTTATAGAGAGGGGCTAGACCCAAACTTAGAGGGACCAAGAATAGGCTTAGAGGGACCAAGATATATTAGAGAGAGATATTAGAATAGGTTTGAGAGAGATCAACTTAGAGTCAAGAGAGACTCTTGAGATTAGGAGATCACATGGCTAAGGTAGGAGCATGTTGATGTCATGGGAAGAGCCATAAAAATAAGGTTTAGTAACAACAACTTGACCACTCATGCTATAATGGATCAATTAACGTAGGTACAAGCTCAATTGATTGAGCTTTAGGCTGATTTCTTAGTAAAGATAGAGAGGAATACTTGGTATAAGACCTTATACTATGCAATAGTCCCTACAAACTAGAGGTATCCATATTTGACTAGGACATGATCTTGGTACCACTCTCAAATGAGGTTGGCGATTAGGACATCGTAACATTTAGTACAATATCCACCTCAGCCTAAAAAAGGTAGATAAAAGACCTAGGCCATGGGATCTCTTGACTAGGGTTTTTTTATGAGTGGCGTAAGACCATAAATTTTCTTTTTTAGGTGCCTCTACTAGATGGCTTAGTCTGAGTGCATAATTTTGAGTTATTATTGGTGTTAATAACATATGTTTACTTAATGTGATGTGGAAATTTGTGTTAAATTAATGATTAAGAAAATTTATGAAATGATGTGTTGATAATATTTTATGGTAGATATGGTAGACATATGTGTTGTAGATTTGATTTTGGATGTGATTTAGCAACTTTACCAAATAATTTTTAAATTGAAAAAAATTGAGGATCAAATGGGTGATATGATTTAGAAAAATTTCAAAAGAGATTTTTGGCAAGTGTGAATGTGAGAGATGGATGTGATTAGGCAAATGGAGGTTATTAAAGAGATATAAAGTTAATTTGGAAGATTTTGAGTCAAGTTACTTATGAATTTGAAAATTTTGTTTTGTTGCTTTAATGATTAAAATTGGTTTTTGGAATAAATTAATTGAAATTTGGAAATGACTTAATTTTCATGATTGAAGGCATGGATTGTGTTACTAGATCTCTATAAATTGCTTCGAGATAAATTTCTTGAGGTCAAGAAGGGGAGAAGTGTTTTTCACAAAATTATTTCATTTGTAAACTATGAGGTAGCTACATGCATCCATTTTTTCTTAATGTTATTTACCCTCTTTTGAACATATTGCTTAAAAGGTGCAACAATTTGCTTTTTGAAGGGCATCAACATGCAGTATTTGTTCAAAGTTATTGATAAAAATTGACATTTATTTTATGTTTTGTGTTGTTAGTCCCTAAGTGGTGGCCTATTAGTCTGAGTAATGGATAAGCACTTAGACAACTATGAATGATAGTATTTTTAGGTAATCCATATCATTGGACGATTAATGTCCTTATTGAGTTTTTTTTGCTCCTAAGAAGTGCTTCTAGCTTGATTAATAGAAAAATGCTTAGTTGATATTCTTATTTCTAATTAGTCTATGCCTTTTAATTCTTTAGACAGTCTATGTCCATATGATATAATGTTTTAGATAGTATATGTCCATATGATATATTATTTGGATAGTCTATATCCATATAATACATTACTTTTGGATAATCTATGTATGTACAATATAATGCTTTTGGATAATCTATGTTCATATATTATAATGCTTTTGGATAGTCTATGTCTGGTCTGTATAAAATACCTTTAGAAAAACTATCTTTATGATAGATGCTTTGGACAATATATGTCCATATAATTCCATACTTTTGCATAGTCTTGTAGACACCAAAATAGCACCAATCCGATTATGTGACTACAAGCACTGACCGAATTGGCATACATACCCCCTAGGGCAGCCTCCAGAGGTTAAACAGTGGTCCTAACCACTCCCAAATTAGTTTTGGAAGGTCAGAGGTTAGTTTTGCACCTTTTAAGCACTTTTCTCCCTATTCGTCCCACCCTGGGATGATTAGAATCCTATTTGTCCCACCCCGAGATGATTAGCAGCAATCGCTCCAAGGTGGGACGATTAGCAGGTTTGACTGGCAAAAATTCAAACCTTGACAAATGGCAGCCCAAATTCGCCACCTAACTCCGCCTTCAAGGCATGGGATTGTGAGGGAAGGTTTCAAATCAGAGAGGCCTCAATCAAGGAGGCCCTAATCAGGGAGGAATCTTCTCTCCCCAAAAAGGCATAATGAGCCAAGTGGCACCCTCGCATGCGCATTCAAAGGAGACCCTTAGGTCTATAAAAAGGTGAGCCTCCTCACCCCAAAAAAAGGAGAGAGCTTGAGCATTTGGAGCAACGAAGTGCTGCCAAACTATACCCCCATTCCTCTTTGTGCTTCCTACATCCCTAATCTCTCTCTTATGGAAGAGAGGTTATCGGGTGAACACTAGGAATGCAATCCAGATCCAAAAACCCAAGAAATCAGCCACAATCCCACCCCAAACTCATTGACACAACCCCCTAGGAGGTTTTGGACCCATCCCACTTGGATTGGTGTCAAAACTAGGCCCCAAACGATGGGCGTCCCACCCCTGGGTGCCCCCAAACTGCTGCAGTCCTAATCGCCCCACCCCAGAGTGATTAGAAATCTATGCATGGTTTTGCTACTATTATTTTTGCATTCTTTTATATCTAATGTACTTATGTTGTTGTCCAAATTTCATTGCTTTCTGACATGATTTGACCTGGTTTCTGTCATTTTATGCGTCTACTAACCTACAGGGAGCGCCTTCGGATACAAGATAACCTGGGAAGAATATGCCAAATATGACCTTCTGGGTCATCTCAAAATGCTGTTTTTAGTCTAACCACAAGTTTGCAAGAGTTTTGGAGGCCTCTGGGTAGGACATTTGCAAGGTCACTTTTTGCAGGTTTTACGACAGTCCCCAACGTCCCACCCTAGAGCGATTAGAAATATGTGCATTATTTCCTTACTATTATTTTTTAAATATGTCCCATATGATATCCTAATGCCTCTATTAAATTTTGAACTCATTCTGACATGATTTGATGATCGTTTTATTATTTTATGTATTAACTAGCTCGTAGGGCGCCCCTGTCACATATAGGAGAATATGGGTAGGATATGTAAATTTCGAGCATCTGGGTAGTCTTATAATCACATATAATACCTAACCCATGAGTTTTAGGTGATTTGGATAAGCATAGGTGGGACATTGGAGTGCTCACTTTGGAGAGGCCCCCGACGGGCAAACGAGCATAACGGGGCCGTCCGATGCCGCTTCGATGCAAAATTAGGTGATACCAATTCTAGAAGTTGTCCTTTACATTTAAATATCATTTTGTAATCGATTTATCAATATTATCACTGATATCCCATAAGCGCCCACTGGAGGCCTTGGGGATTGCATGTTTTTCTAGATACGCATATGCTATTAACGATTTGTTGTCTTTCTGTGCATAGGATCTCACCACCAGGAATACTAGAGGGGAAAAAAGGAATGAAAAACACATGGACACAAGTGGTGACAACTTTTAGCCCGCCCACTTCGAATGTGGGCACGTAGAAGACGTTGGAAGCGTACCGTCCGATCTTGGAAGCGCGACTTCTTTTGGGCATCCATTAATGTAACAAATTGTATCAAATGTTCTGAGCCCTAGAGGGGGGATGTATTGTAATCATATTAAAAGCAATATCAATAAAGGAGGCCCCACTTTGTTTGCTCACATCTCGTTTCTGCGTCATTTCCTTCATGCATTGCTCATCGCATTCGTAGGACTTAGCATCTATATCTATTTTTGTTTGCATCATATCGGTATGCCATTTTTTTGCATGCTTTCAGTGGTGATCATGGTGGGACCCTGTCCCCTGCTGTTAGGATCAAGTTTTTGATCCAAATTTTGTGGTTTTTCTTTGCAGGTGTTACTCATTCGGGCACTGGACTGCTACTCGTGCCACCCCGAGATGAATACGTATTCGTCCCACCCTGTGATGAATGCAGACCTACTATTCATCCCACCCCAGGATGATTAGATCTCTATGCATTTTTTGAGCAGAAACTCAGAGGCATCTAGTTTAGACAGAGAAGAGGTAGGCCTTCTGAACATCCTCTGTGTTTTTCTACTTTCTGTTTCTGCAATTTTCTGTTTTCTTTGCTTTATTTTTAGACACTTGCATAGAAAGGTTAAGTAGTTTGTTTTCCTTTCTTGCAATAAAGAAAAATAAAATAAAAACATAGAGTAAATTAAATGGAAGGAACTTGATTAGGAATGCATTTTTCTTCGGTTTGCTTGCATGATACTTGCACAAATGGCAAGTCCTCATTATAGGTTTCAGTTCTAGTTAGGTTTTGTGATTTCCTTTTTGCTACTAATTGTCTCTGAAAGATAAAATGTACTTTAAAGCATTGCATTAGTGAAAATCATATTTTGTTGTATGTTTTCTTTCTTTACACAATTAAAAGGAACCACACACACCACCTAATAAAATTAACATCAAGGAGTTGGTCTTAATACCCCAACACTTGATCAAGACCAACGGTGGGTTTCATCACCACCTTGGCTTGGATTTTGCATACATATACCCTGATCGCGACTGTTTCTAGATGTAAATCCTGATGAAAGCTGACCAAGTGTAGCGGGGGTGATTCCCCATGCATGAGGATAAGTCTTCTAAGGTAGGTGTCAAAAATAGAGTGATCCCCCTTCCGTACCGCCTATGTTCCACTTACTGTTCTGCTCTCATGTACCAATAGTTTCCCTCACGTAAGGGTGGGTATATTGAGAGGTTCGGTATAATGGCCTGGCAATGGTATATTGAAGGGGCGACCATTTTGGAGATACAAGATCCCTCATTATGCATGTATAACAAAGTTTTCTTTACAAGATTTACATAACAAAAATCAAACACACTAAACCAGATCTAGGACACACATTTAATATGTAAACAAGATAATCATTTCTTTGTTTGTGTGGTCCCCTTTTGTTTGGTATAGCATAAAAATTGTAAAGGAGATAAAAATATACATATATTTTTAGAAAAACCACCACCATGGTGTATACCCGTAGCCAAGCCCAATCACGGGCAGAAGCTACGAAAAGTATGCAAGGAGGCACAAGTCGCCTCCGTTATAGCCCCAAGGACTTGGTTATACCACCTTGGCAGCCTGACCCACAACATAGTCCACACTATACCACTACATAACAGGACTATAGAGGCACCCCTTTGAGGGGCACTCCCATTCAACACAGACCCTCTCAAGAGGAGTACACACATGGGAAGGCCCCCTTAGACACTCATTATGAGTGGCCACTATGTGATGAAGCGCTAGAGTAGCATAGGGTTCATAAGGAGGGCCCACATGATTATATCATTCCTCCTCCACCCCTCATTACTATTAGAACTAATAGGCCAAATCTAGAGTGCAAGGCTCTTCAGATAGGGCGAGCCAACTCCGCCCGTCCCTTTCACATGTACGAAAGGGAGCATGAGGAAAACCAAGTATATTCCTCAAGAGCAATACACCGCATGGGAGCAATGCGCCTCCGCACCTGCTGATTATCAAGATCACCTATTGAGGCCAGAGCCTCGGGTGAATGCTGCTAACCTCGATAGAGGAAAGTGACCCATAGAGATATCGGATCACCATGACCGAGATAGATATGTAGGGGAGGCATCTAGGCCTCCTAGACCTAGGACGATGGAACAAATCGACTTGGCATTTGCCAAACATGCCGCCCGCCAAGCACAAATCATGCAGCTTAGGCAAGATCAGTAGCAGTTAGAACAACTGTATCATCTTAACAAAGAGCGCATTCAGCGCCAAATAGATGAGTTGTTCCAGAACACTATGCATGAGAGGATTCCAACCCCTCGCATGCATAGGACAAAAATTTATGAGAGGCACAACCCCTTAGTACGAGACAGGTCTCCATGACCTTATCAAGTGTTGCCTCCAAGACCTCCTAGACTTGAGCGGGAGGCCACTCCTAGAACCAATGATGGGTGCCTTCCTCGGGCACCCATCCATGTTTATAGGTCATGCCCAGAAACTCCTCAAGAGGCCTATGAGGAATTTGAGTGAGAAGAAGAGCGGGCTGAAATGCCCTACCAAGGCAGGGGGGGCGCTATCCGGCTACCCCTCCATAGGCCTCAAGTTCCTCGCAATTCACAACGGGAACAAACCAAAGAAGAGGAAATCAAATCCTCTGATGCATACAAAGCACTGCTAGAGTGCTTAGAGTCTATGGAGACTAAGACTTTAGGGCCCCAAAAGCCCACCTTACGCCAACTCCGCAATCACCCTGTGCATCCTTTAGTTCCGGCACCCCCATACCCCGACCACTTCAAAGTGCCTCAATTGGCAATTTTTAGAGGGGATGAGGATGCCCAAGAGCACGTAACAAGGTTCCTGAGTCAATGCTTTGGCATTCAGGACAATGATGCATTGCTTCTGAGAATGTTTATAACCATGTTCGTAGGCCCTACCTCGGATTGGTTTACCCAGTTGTCAAAGCATAGCATCAATAATCTAGACCAGCTAGTGGATGCGTTCCTTGAACGTTTTGCCTTCAACACCAAGAAGAAGGTATCCTTAAGTGACCTAGTTGGCCTTAAGCAGTATGATGATGAGACCATGGCTGCTTATGGGAATCGGTGGAGGACATTGCTTTCAAAGCTACCTTACCTCCCTCCCATGGCCGACATGACTCAAATGTTTTCAAAGAGTTGCTTAAGGTCGATCTCCATGCTATTGCAGCTACAACAATATGCCACCCTTGAAGAAGCCCTGGTGCAAGCCAGGATAATTGAGGAGATCAAAATACAAGACGACGAGATTGCCAAGCCGTGCAAGAAAGAGTGGCCCAAAAATGCTAAAATTGGGCCCATGCAATCAAAACCCATCGTGGTCAATCAGGTTTCCATAACTATACCAAAGCCTGCACAAATGACACAGCCCCCAAAGGCTAATTATCAGGCAGTTCCTCTTGATAACTATGAAAAGGAAAATCATAAACAAGTGCAAAATCAGCAGCGTCGCCCTAGGCGACAATTCACACAATTCACGAAGTCTAGAGACTCCTTGTTTGACCGCTTGTTCATGGTAAACCTGATAAAATTGTCGAAAAGTCGACCCATAGACCCCAACATGCCAAAACCCAAGGGCTATAGGGAAGACTTATATTGTAGATTTCACCGACAGAAAGGACACGAAATCTCCACTTGTTGGAAATTCAAACACTTAGTGCAAGACTTGATAGATAATAAAATGCTCATGGTAGATAGTCCCGTAGTGCTAAGCAACCAACAGATGGAGGTCTTCAAAGACCCCCTACCTACCCATGATGCGCAGGCAAAGACTTTACAAGTGAACGAGGTAACACAAAACTGCCCCATGTAAGGATACGTAGGGATGATAAGCATCATGACACGGAACAAAAGATACCCAAACATGGCCGCACCCACTGTAGCTATAGGAGATGTTCCATCAATGTCACAACCTCCACAACACCCTACGCAACCTCCCCCGCCTAGACCAGTGGCCATGATTCGGACCAAACTTACTCAAATTTTAAGGACCATGTCGGCTAGGCTCTCCATTTATGAGCTCATCCAACAATCACCGCCCCATCGGGAGGCTCTAATGGAGATACTCAAAGCCATTGAGCTACAACCCCACGAAGCCAATTATTTCAAAAATTTTGTGGGACATGTGAGACAATGCACAGAACCAGTCATAACCTTCAGGGAAGATGAACTAAAACTGGTGACTAGTGATATGGTGGATCCACCCCTGCACGTCATTGCGCGGGTCAACGAGATTCCATTCAAGAGGGTGTTGTTGGACACTGGCTCATCCAACAACATAATCACGACAACGGCATTAAAACACCTTAAGCTACCAGCATCCCACATTGTGGCATCCACTTACACTCTTCGAGCATTCAACGACGCGTTATGCTCGACGGTTGGCACAATTGTCCTGCCCATCCAAGTAGGACAAAAGACCATTCCTACATTGTGTCACATCCTTGAGGGTGAGATGGCCTACAATATCTTGCTAGGCCGGCCTTGGATCAGGGACATGAAGTGTGTCCCTTCGATAGCCCATCAATGCCTCAAATACACATACGAAGGGCAAGTACATGTAGTCCCAGCGGACTTAGAGCCCTTTAAGTTTTACAATGCGGTGTAGCTAATGCCACAATCGACCCTCCCATCGACACATTTGGACTTTCAATTGAATCCGTCCACGTAGGGTCCGATTCCGCCTACATCCTCGTTGTTGAGTCCCTCAACTCACCAACCTGGCCCATCTTCATCGTCTGTTCCTTCACCAACGATGCCACCTATGGTGGCCACATC
Organism: Wollemia nobilis; assembly: GCA_028583015.1. Classification (NCBI taxonomy): domain Eukaryota; kingdom Viridiplantae; phylum Streptophyta; class Pinopsida; order Araucariales; family Araucariaceae; genus Wollemia; species Wollemia nobilis. The sequence continues at coordinate 7,420,295 of JAQPPZ010003251.1, read as the reverse complement.
AAAGGACAATGGGAAGAAGCCCCTAGAGGAGGTACCACCATTAGTCTCAACCATCTCTATCGAAGAGGTGCCCAGCCAAATGGAAGTCGAGACACCTGGTTCACCCAACATGGAGTGGACTCAGGGAGAACTCCCATTCCCTCCCCCTCAACCATCGATGATTACCGTTGAGATGGCCAATACGGGCCTAGGGGAGTACCTAGTGCAAAACGTTGTGGCAACACCCATGCTCGAATCCATGCAAGACATGGGGAGACCTTGCCTCCCCATCGGCACTATCGTCCCTTTAGGCTACCCGTAAAATCAGACCAATTTTGTATATGGGGGCCTCGAGAATGTCATTGAACCCTACCTACAAGAGGAAGAGTACGAAGAGCCATTTTTTGAGAATGTTGACTATATTTCCAAGCCAAAATTCACCTTGAAATACCTAGACCAATGTAATTGGCATGGATATGGATTGGGCAAATATGAAAAAGGAATGCACATTCTTTGTCAACCGAGATACCAGATGCAATATGATAAATTAGGAGTAGGGTTCAACCACCCTTTTCCCCTCGACATCTTGGTAGAAACCATGCAAGTCCTAGGTCTAGGCAACATGGATGGGTTGGCACAAGATCCATATGCCAATCCCAACACAACATACACATTGGGAGATTATCTCCCATTGTTAACAATGAACCTTGTTGACCTCAACAACCCCTCCCCTTTGATCGAGGAAGGGGAAAGTTCAAGAAGTAACCTCCAAGAGGGATATGAAAAAGATAAATGGGAGTCTTCTAAAGATGAGTCAAATTATGAGGTAGCACCTTGGGATCATTTTGAGTCCGATAGCAATCACTCGCAGGTGACACCCATTGATGACTATCAGGAGAACTTCATGGTAATGTTCCCCTTTAATGTTTTTATGGGGCAATTGCTACCTATAGAGAATCCAGCCCTCCCGCAGAGAGCGAAACAACCCAAAAGGTACCAAATAAACTTGCTCAAACAAAATGAGCCTCCCATGCCAGCCATAAGGCCAAGTGATCCACCGAAGGAAGAAGATCCAAATATCTTCTTCAACATCGACTACCTACATGCCAGATTTTTGATTTTCATAGAGAGTGAGGATAGTGATCAATAAATGCCTAGTGGGAGGCTATACCAGCTAGAGGGGCACATAGTTTTTAGATCCAATGAAGGCCTATGGATCTCTGATAGTGACTAAAAGCACTTGGATACGGAAGCATAGGCACACCGGGTGCGATGCAAACAAAAGCAGTTGTATTAATGAAATGCTAAGTGCATGAAAAAGGGAAAGTGAAGTATGAATGAAATGAGATGTAAAGCAAAAACAAAGGTGCAGCCTCTTTTATTAATTTTTCTTATGATCAGGTTACAATACGTCTCCCTCATTTTTAGGGGCTCAGAGCTTTCGATACAATTTTGTTACACCAACGGATGGTGTGCTTCCCTTGGGGATCTTCTACGTGCCCACATTCAAAATGGGTGAGACAAACGTCATTGTCGCTTGCATAAATACATTCTTAGTTCCTTGTTACCCCTCCAATGTCGAGATCCTACATATAGAGAAACAACAAATGATTAATAGCACATGCGGATGGAGGGAAACATGCAATCCCCAAGGCCTCCGGTTAATGCATACATGAAATAACTAAAACAGTGATCAAAAATTATCAAAATAGAATGAAATTTAAATAGAAGCATGTAAATACCATTAGGGACACATTGCAAAAATAATAGTCGAGAAATCTGCTGTAGATTTCTAATCACTCCGGGGTGGGACAATTGGGACTGTCATAAAATGTCCGAAAGTGACCTCCCAAATTTCCCATCCAGAGGCCTCCAAAATGTCCCATCCAGAGGCCTCCCACATGTCCCATCCAAAGGCCTCCAAAATGTCCCATCTAGAGGCCTCCCACATGTCCCATCCATAGGCCTCCAAAATACTTGTAAACTTGGGGTTAGGCAAAATGGGGCATTTTGAGACGACCCAAAAGGTCGGATTTTGCAGATTCTACCCCGATCACCCTATATCCGAAGGCACTCCCTGTATGTTAGTAAAAGTGTAAAACAATGAAAACACAGTCAAAACAAGTCATAATGCATTCAAAATTGAACAGAAGCATATACGAGTCACCTAAAACAATATGCAAAAGAAACAGTGAAGAAATATGCTATATATTTCTAATCACTTCGGGGTGGGGCGATTAGGACTGCAACAGTGCGAGGGGCGCCCGGGGGCAGGATGCCCATCGTTTGGTACTTTTTTTTGACACCAATCCACTTGGGATGGGTCAAAAACCTCATAGGGGGTTGTGTCAACAAATTGGGTGTGGGATTGTGGCCAATTGTTCAGGTTTTGGGCTGAATTGTGCTCCTAATGTTCACCCAATAACCTCCCTTCCAAAAGAGAGATCAAGGATGTAGGAAGCACAATGAGGGTGAGGGTATAATTTGGCAGCACTCCATTGCTCCAAATGCTCCTGCTTCATCCTCATTTTTGGGTGAGAAGACTCACCATTTTATAGACCTGAAGGTCTAATTTGAATGTGCATGCATGGGCGCCACTTGGCCATCATGCCTTGTCAACGGAGAGAAGATTCCTCCCTGATTAAGGGCTCCATGACTGCCTCTATGACTGTATCTTTGAGCTTTGAAATGCTCACTCGCACTACCATGCATTGAATGTGGAGTTGAGTGGCAGATCTGGGCTACCATTTGTCAAGGTTTGACTTTTTTCCCATCAAACCTGCTATTCGTCCCACCCTAGAGTGATTGTTGCTAATCATCCTAGGGTGGGGCGAATAGCATTCTAATTGTCCCAGGGTGGAACGAATAAGGAGCACGGTGCTTGAAAGGTGCCAAATTGACCTCTGACCTTCCAAAACTACTTTGGGAGTGGTTAGGACCACTTTTTAACCTTTGGGGGCTGCCCTAGGGGCTGTGTATGCCAATTCGGTCAGTGCTTGTCGTCACATAATCAGATTGGTGTTGTTTTGGTGTCTACAAATGCCCCTTTTTGGGATGCGCTATGTGTGGCACAGTGCCGAGCAAAAAAATAGATAACCAAAGCATTAAAATGATTAGGTTTTCTTAGTAAACTAACCAACTTTTGATGCCCCAAGTATGGAAATGGCACGCATTCTTGAATCCTTTCTTATGATGAGCTAAGGAGATTAACTCAAGTGTTAACCATTTTCGGTGAGGTGTTACTTGATCTTGGACATTGTTCAGTCATGAATAGGCAAAGGGCGCAACCTTTTGTCTATGGGAACCTTGAGTTCATGATTCTAGAATGCCAAGTGTTTGATAAGCTTGTGATTATTGCTTGTTTGCTACCCCAAGCAGGAGCATGATTGTCTTTGTTAATGATTCTTTGAATGCATGCCATTTCCTTTATTGGGTGTGTACTTGTTGATTGGTGACTAAGTGTGACTACCCCCTCAAGCGACGAATCAATGAGGGAATAACCAAAATGAGAAAAGCAATGAGTTTCTTGACCCAAGATGACTTTTTTAAGTGTGCCTTCAGTTTTTTTTCATTTAATTCTTATGCAGTTTTCCAACAATCAGACCTGTTTTTGGTGGGTTTTAACCCTTTTTGTGATGCTTATTGGGGCTAAAATTGTCAAAAATCCATCCTTCCGTGGAGCGTTCTGGCTATGGTAGCCTTCTTAGGGAGTAGAATATTGATAATTTGTGACCCCGATGTTAGTTTTGTATGCTAAGAATGTCAGGCGCAAAGGCACCTTTGTTCGGCAATTTTATTGTTGTTTTTTGGTGGGTTTTGACCCTTTTTGTGACGCCTTTTAGGGATGAAATTGTCGAAAATCCATCCTCCCGTGGAGTGGTCATGCTATGGTATCCTTCTTAGGGAGTAGGATAGTAAGTATTTGTGACCCCAATGTCAGTTTTGTATGCCAATAATCACAGGCGCAACGATGCCTTTGTTCGGCAGTTTTATTGTTATTTTTTGGTGGGTTTTGACCCTTTTTGTGACACCTTTTGGGGATGAAATTGTCAAAAATTCGTCCTCCTATGGAGTGGTCCAGCTATGGTAGCCTTATTAAGGAGTAGGATAGTGAGTATTTGTGACCCCAATGTTGGTTTTTTATGCCAATAATCACAGGCGCAACGGTGCCCTTGTTCGGCAGTTTTATTGTTGTTTTTGGTGCATTTTTGATGCAGTTTTGGCTGTTTTTTATTTTCTTGCTCTGTAATCGTCCCAACGTGGGACGAATACCAATTTTGTAATCGTCCCAAGGTGGGACGAGCACTAACTATAGTTCTCATCCTAGGGTGGAATGATTACAGGCCTAAGAGCCTATATAAGGGCCAAAACTAGGTTTTGGGCTCATTTGCAATTGTTTTTTCTGGCGATTTGGAGCTGTGGGGAGGAGTGCTAGTTTGTGAAGTAGAGCGCTGACAAATTTTCATGGACACCATGAGTTCAAGGACCGGATCCTCTAGTGGCAGAGCTGAGCCGATACTGGTAGGTTCTCCTTCCTTCTTGTTGTTGTTGTTTGTTTTTATGTGAATTTTTAAAAACTCGCATTTTATCATTGTTTTTTGTCACATTAAGGTTAAAACCCTAAATGAATGTTGTGGTTTTATTTGTTTTGTTTTGTTCATCATAAGGTTAAAAAACCCTAGTTTGAATTTTTTTTGTTTTAATTTTTTTTTTTTCATAATTAAGGTTAAAAACCCTAGATGATTTTTGTGTTTTAATTTGTTTTTTTGTGTTCATAATAAGGTTAAAAACCCTAGATGATTTTTTTGTTGTTTTGATTTTTTTTGTTTACACTTAAAGTTAAAAACCCTAGTATAGTTTTAATTTTTTTTCTTGATTTGATCTGTACTTGCCTGTACAGTTCTGTACTTTTATTTTTCTATACATTGTTTGTCATCTGTACAGTTTATTTGATTGATCTGTACTTGCCTGTACAGTTCTATACTTTTGTTTTTTTGTACATTGTTTGTCGTTTGTACAATTTATTTGAATATTTTTGTTTAAATTAAGGTTGAAACCCTAATTTGTTTTTTTTTGTTTTGACTAAGATGAAAAACCCTAGTGAATTTGTTTTGGTTTTTGTATTGCATTGTTTATTTGATTTTGTGTTTTTTGAATGTTTGTACTATACATTTTGTTAATGTTTTTTTGTGTTGTTTTTGTTTTTTAGGTTGTGAAGATTCGACACCATCAGTCGACAGTATTTTCTAATGCACGAGATGTGTTGAATATGGCATATTAGGATTGGCTTGATGCCCTTGGGCTCAAGCAAGTGACGCGATTGGAGCCTATGGTGGGGGATCGGGCATATCTGACTACCCTGATCAATTTGTGGGATCCCCGCACCAACACCTTTCATCTCCCAATAGGGAAGATGACAATGACTTTGGAGGACGTGTATCAGATTTTGTGGATTCTGATAGATGGGCTTCCCATTTGGACGACTCCTCATGATTAACGAATGGCGATGCTGACACAGTGCTTTGGGCATGCGGAAAATATGGGGGTGGATAGGGCGGTGGAGAGGGCAAAGGCGGACTGCCTGATTGGTAGGATTCTGGTGTGATGGTGGTTTGAGAAGGGTGTGTTGGGGGTAAGGCATAGGTTACTCATGACCCTCATCTCCAACATGCTGCTTCTCGACTCCTTAGGTGCGAGGTTCCATTAGAACCTGCTTGAGGTAGTGTTTAGACTGGTGGAGTGTCCGACAGTAGCACCACTGATTATGAGGTGGGATCAGACACTACTGGCACAGTTATATGACGAGTTGTATGAGGTCTGTTGTCGAAGGTAGAAGGAGATTGGGTGTAGCTAACTGTTGCAGTGATAGGGGTGGTAGCACATAGTTGTGGAGTGGCCATAGGGGTTGCCTTGGACCACTCAAGGAGAGATGGTGGACAGGGAGTTTGGGTATGCTACTCTATCATGAAGGTCAGAGGAGCAGGGGCAGAGTCAACAGTGGGCAGGTGTCGTAAGGTACTATATTGATACCTTCTCTCATCTTGCTCTAGGGGAGGTGTTCTAGTAGCCATATCGGGACTGTCTAGCCTGGATTGAGGCTGGAGAGTGGCTTCGATGGGTGCGTATGGGAATATGGTTGATCGGGCAACATGGGACAAAGCAAGAGTACTTCTCGTATGTCTGGATGACTCAATAGTTTGGTGTACGCCAAGGATTTCCTGGTGAGCCCTTGATCTATTGGCATCAGGATGATGAGAGGACTCTAGCCTGGCTGATTATTGAGCCACTGGATGAGGAGTCTGATATAGTTATTGATGTCCTCGATGTGGACAACGTTGGGGTGACTGTAGAGTATGACCAGTGGTGGACAATGCGGCGATGGCAAGATGAGGGGCCTCTAGGAGGTCCGAATGCAGTAGCAGTAGGTGATGGGGGTGCAGAGGCATCGATGGAGGGTTGGGGGCTTTGCTCAATGATGCAGATATGGTGGAGGTAGATGACTTATCTGGGTATGATTTAGGGGTTTCGGAGCAGCCGGACACACAGGACGTCTCGAAGTAGTGGGTGCCAGAGCAGCATGCCATCCCGAAGATGCCCATGCTTCAGGCAGTCCTAGGGGATATGGAGGTGAGGTTTCATGCTGAGATAGCACAATTGGAGGAGCTACTTTAGAGATGGGATGAGGAGCACAATAATGATAGGGATCACCTGTAGTATCAGTTGGCATAGCAGGATGAAGCATTGGCTACATATCATCGATGGGATGTGGAGTGGGGTCGGTTCTGAGTGGAGTTGGAGGTCAAGATTATTCACCTCGATGGACAACTACCTGTTGGTCCGGCTTTCATGCACACCCCGGGAAAAAAGGGATGAAGGCAAGGAAAGCTCCGGAGACACCCACGGGACTGATCCCACTCATCTTTAGGATCTAGCAGGTTATCCAAGGTGCGAGTTACGTAGTTGGGTCGAATGGCAATTCACTCTTTTCCACTTCGGAATAGATTTCAATATGGATCGCTTCCGTTACCTTACAGGGGTTCCCGGAACTTGTTCAGGAGGTTGCAAAAGTTGTTGACAATCGGATTTAACTTGAATTCTTGATCTAGCTCTCATGGGTCACAGATTTAAATAAAAGGCAAATAAATAAAATAAAAATGGATCATTCACTGTAAGCAAAGAGAGGGTAGGGTAAGGCGTAAAAGAGAAGTTTATCGTACTTTAAACCGTAAAACTCTAAACTATCAATCTTATCTATGCTATCACCTTCACAACGTAACAAATCCCGTAAGAAAGTGTCCAATGACCTAAGATCACTTTCAACTAAGAGCACAAGGCAGAGTGAAACGGATCTAGCAGTAAAATTATAAATCCAAGGGGCAACTGGTTAAAATCGGTATCTTTCACCTGCAACTCTAGCTCGCACAAATGAAGACAGAGCAATTAGAACAAACTTACACCCGAAATCTGTAATTTCCCCTAGCATACAATAGAACAACTCGAAGCCTAACAAAGATATTTAATCTTGACAATGGCAGATTTACAAAGATATATCTAACAAACTTTAAATGGAACGGATAACAAAAGAAAATACACTTATCACACTCGCAAAAGATTAGGCTCCCCGGCCATGCTATCACGTAAAAGCTAAAGCACATCAACTCCAAGTCCGTAAACAAAGGATTTCACAAAATTTGCAAGAAATTGCTTATAAGCCTTTATTTCTAAGTCTCCGCCTCCCGCGATTACATTTAGAATTTGTATTTATAGACTCATGACAGACCCTGATCTTTTCCAAAATATCTTGCTCAAACCCTAAATCTTATCGCACTTAAACCCTAGGACCCCGGTTTTACAATAAAAATCCATTTAAAAATCAAAGTCCGGATAGAACTTAACCCTTCGGCAAATCGTGCAGACTACTCGCCATAAATGGAGAAGATAAATAAAAAGCAACTTGCATTCATCCGCAGCTGCAAATAAATGCTTTCATTAATTCTGCTGGTGAGCCGGATGAGTCACCACTTCTCCATCAATTTGATCTCCGCAAATCCATCCCTGAGTTGAAATGGTCTTCATGCTATCAAGTCTGCAATAAATTTGTCGTTGAATGCTCTCACCGGCAGCTTCTCTCCTAGCATGGCGGTCCTTGACTAAATCCGCACTTCATCTTCGCCTTTATGGTCTTTCCCGGTTGTCCCGTAAGTGCCGTGGAATCCTCGCATGAAAGACAAAAAGATGCATTAGATTAGCACTTTAATTAAATCGAAGCTTAAAACATTAAAAACAGATTAAATCCGCAAAATAAGCTTGCATGTCGGCTTCGTTTGTCCCATTCACGCTTTGACACGTGTCGCTACCCCAGGAAGCCTTCTCGCTTCCCGCCGGAATGCACTTTCATGTCAACTATGACTTTCTCTCTCCTGCCGCGATTCTGCGACATGTCGCGATTTCGCGACATGTCGCGAAATCGCGACCCTGCCAGCGCATCAGCAACTTCCTCCCTCGTCGGCCGCGAAAACACGACATGTCGCGATTTCGCGACATGTCGCGAAATCGCGACCCTTCCCGGCCTCCGTACGCTTCTTGATTTTCAGCCGCGATTTTAGAACACGTCGCGATATCGCGACAGCTCCTCTACCCGCATGCGCTGACCGCGCTGACCGCGATTTTGGAACATGTTTCTGACTTAACCGATTTTTCATCCTCGCAGCCCATTTTCTCTCTCCCGCCGCGAAATGCGACATGTCGCGATTTCGCGACATGTCGCAAAATCGCGCCCTCCGTACAGCCTCTTTTCTCTCTCCCAAAATCGTCGCGATTTCGCGACATGTCGCGAAATCGCGACCTTCTTGCCACTTAGCCGCATTTTGACTTACCTGTCGCGATATCGCGACATTTCCGAAATGGAAGTGTCGCGATATCGCGACACTACCAAAAATGGAAAGTTTGATTTTTCAGTGAATTTATGCAATCGTTTTCTGGATTTTTCTCGGTAATGGTGCAAGATTTTCTTGTGCATGAATGATTCTAGCATGTAAAAAGTGAATTCTTGGATAACACAACTAAAATGCAAGAAAAAGCACAACTTTAAAAAGGAGGCAAGCAAATTTGGATTTAAAACTGAAAATGACCAAGAGGGTCCCTGCTGAAAAAATGGAAGTTCATAATTTTCTAAGGATGGAATCTCATTTTTCAATGGGGGTGTGTTGCTTATCAACAAATGGCGATATCTCATGGGTAAAATAGTAGCACTATTTTAGAACCCAAGACTCCGGTTTCAAAACAAAAAGACCATGCATCATGCCTTGCCACGTGCATTCTTCACAATAAATTGACTCGCCAACCGCCAATTGTTAAAATTTCCCAAGGACATACTAGGCTGGATTACTTCAAGGAAGATTTCTGATGTGCAATTACAAAGGTATAGAACTTTCTTCAAGGATGACTGAATTGAATGATAAACTTGGATTAATCAACTTTTCTAGATTGTAAAAGGGGAAACCGAGTAGAGCTCTGTTTACTAGTTTAGCTTTTTACAAACTTAGACAGAGTTACCCTTTAGATTTACACGACCCAATTTACAACTGTAGGGCATAATCTAATATTGGCTGCCTCTTTTGATCATATAACTCTTTTTTTTTTCTTTTTTTCTTTTTTTTCTTATCTCTCTTTTTTTTTATCTCTCTTCTTTTTGAAATATATCACTATCTGGAAGACCTTAGAGAAATTACAATTTTCTTTTATTATTTGATCAATCTGGAACTGTTTCAGTCTAGGCATTGATAGCCTCCGGTGACACCCAAATAATTGCATGAACCATAGTCCCCTCTTATAACCAAACTTTTCTTGGATTCCCTGGAGTTCCTCCAACAAAACAAAGATAGCAGCTTTTTCTATCATTAAAACAACCGTGGCAAGTAAGACACAAGATCCAATCATCTCTCTACCTTCATCCCGGATAACAAAATAGTTCCACAGCTTTAGTGCAAGCATACTATCTCAATTAGAATAATGAGCGTAATGGGGAGGCAATCGGATTGAGGATTTATCAACTAGGAATAAAACAATTTTCAGCAGGCCGACTTTTCATTGATTGCTCAGCAGAGGTAAAGGATAGAATTTCAGAAGCCAAAGGACTTTGCACAAAGCTTCCAAGGACAGCACAAAGCTTCAAGCAAAACAAAATAAAACGACACTAAAGCACAATCGAGAAGGAAAACAAATAAACTGAAAGAACTAAAGCAAATAAAACTAAAAATAAATAAATCGAAGAATCGTACAGACAAACAAAGAAAAAGAAATGCAATAAAGAAAAGACTGTACATACTAAAATAAAAGCAAGCTAAAATAAAAAGACAAGGAAAGGAAATAAACCGCACTGACAAAGAAATAAACTGCACAAGCTAAAACTGAAAAATAACTAAAGAAAACTGAAAAACTAAAATGCAACTGCACAGACATATTAAAAAATAAATAAATAAATAAATAAAAATAAATAAAACCGCACTGAGAACAAGGATTAATCTAACAAACAAACCTGTACAGACAGCACCCAATTAAAACTAAAAAGAAGCAACTAAAGCAACTGTACAGAGCTATTAAAAGAACTAAACTAGAACAAAACAAAACTTACGGAGCTATTTACAATATGTACACATGTTACAACCTTTTTTATAGCTTACTCAAATGATACATTGGATGGAACAGCAGAAAAATAATGCTTCAAGTATTGGCCATTAACAGGGAGGTCCAGAAAATTACCATCCAGGTCTTGCAAGCGGAAAGCATTGTTACCCAATATTTCAGCAATTTGGTAGGGGCCTATCCACAGTGGCTGCAACTTTGTGTGCTTACCCTTCTTCTCATGGGCCTTGTCCCACGTAAGCACTAAGTCCGCCAACTCGAAAGCCTTCACCTTGGCTCTCTTGTCAAACCACCGCTTGACGCTTTCTTGGTGTCCGCCGAAGTGCTCCAGGGCTTGGAGTCTTTCATCCCGCAAGTTAGTGAGGTCTAAAACACGGGCTTCAGAGATCATCATGACCTTCAAAATAATCTAAGGCAAACTGATAGGTAGGCAATTTCAAGGAGATGGGGACAATTGGCCGAGTACCATACAACAAAACAAAGGGAGAGGTCTTAAGAGCCACTTTGTGTGTTATCCGGTCAGCCCACAGTGCATATTTCAACAATGTATGCCATTGCCTGGGTTTGTCTGTTGCAGACTTTTTGATGGCATTCATTAAGTTCTTGTTTGTTGACTCACCTACCCATTGCCTTGGGGATAATAGTTGGATGAAAATCCGATAACTATCCCCATCCGGTATGCCCAATCTGCAAACTCCAATGATTGGAAGGCGGGCCCATTATCACGGACTCAAATTCGTGGGAACCCCAAATCTAGTTATGACATTTGATTCAAGAAAATCAATAACTTCCCGGGTCGTACTTCTTGTAGTGGCCGCCGCTTCAACCCACCTTGTGCAATAGTCGTAGTCGTCAAGACATATTTATGCCCCCGCCGAGGAATTCGGGTTAATGACTCCCACAAAATCAAGTCCCCACTGCATGAAAGGTTTGTTTATCACAACTGGTTGCAATGGCAGAGCTCGATTTGCCTCTTTGGCTGCAAATGTCTGGCACTGATGGCAGGTTCTGACATGTTGATGTGCATCCTTAAAAAGTGTAGGCCAGTAATAGCCTGCTCTTAATATTTTATGTGCTGTAGCAGATCCTGATGAATGCCCTGCCCCTAGTTTTTCATGAAAGCTAGCCATGACTTCACCGACTTCACCGGGAGAAATGCACCTTAGGAAGATGCCAAGGATAATTCTCCCCGTACGTAGTACCCGCCTTGAGGAGATAGTGAGAAGCTTTTAACTTTAATGCTCTCCTTTGAGTTCTCGTTCAAATGGGATGGGCAAACCCCAAACTGTAGCATATGAATGATATCCCCATACCAATCATCAGATTCATAGTTTAATTGATTAACTTCCCGCCGTGGAGGCACTTCAAAGAATGTGTCTAGACAAGCCAAGTCCTCTCGATCGCTTTAGCGTGCCTAATCTCCAAGTCATATTCTTGCAACTCGGTGACCCAATTGCCCCTCGCCTCACCCAACTCATTCCGACTTAGAAGGTACTTCACAGCGGGTCTGGCACTATGGCATGAGTTTTGCTTCTGAGTATATAATGTCTGAACTGCTTCACTGCCCTTACCAAAGCATAAGCCTGTTTGTCTAATCTGGAATATTTCAGTTCAGCTCCCTTCAAATTAGTGCTCTTAAAAGCAATTGGATGTTCTCCCGTATCTCTCCGTTGAGTCAGCACTCGCAGCAAGTGTATGTTCAGAAGAGAAAGTGTACAGATAGAAATCTGCACCGAAATCCGGGCTTACTAAGACCGGTGCTTGTTTAATGGTCGTCTTGATTTCTTGAAAAGCAGCCTTAGCTTCATGGTCCAGGCAATCTGGGCAGCTTTGCTTTAACATATCATTCATTGGTTTAACTATCTCTGCAAAGCCCGAGATAAACTTTCCGACAAAGTTAATCTTTCCAAAGAATGATCTCAACTCTTTCTTGGAGTTGGGAAATGGTATGCCGATATGGCCTCAACTCTGCTCGGATCCATGGAAATGCCATCCTTTGTGACCAAATGCCCAAGCAATTTGCCTTCCGTTACACCAAATATGCATTTCTTTGGATTCAAAGAGATGCCAAACTCTCTCGCACTTGTTAAATACAGACTCTAAATGCTTGACATGGTCAAACTGGATTTGGAAAAGACTCGTTAGATCATCCATGTAAACTACAATACATTTGCCCATAAGCCCCTTGAAGGCATGGTCCATTGCTCTCTCGAAATGTTGCTCCCGCATTTATTAAACCAAATGGCATCCTCTTGTAAGCAAAAGTACCCCACTTAGTTGTAAAAGCCGTCTTCATTCTATCCTCCTTCTCAACTAGAATCTGATTATAGCCTGAGAAACCATCCAGAAAAGACATCATCTCTGAGCCATTAACAATCTGTAGTACTTCATCCATAGAAGGCAGGGATAGTTGTCCTTTTCGGATGCTTTGTTCGTATTCCTAAAATCCACACAAAGGCGGATCTCCCCATTTTTCTTCCTTACCGGCACCCGCATTTGCCACCCAAGTAGAATGCCCGATAGGAAAAATAATTGCCGCACTCAAGAGCTTCTCCACTTCTTTCTTAATAAGGGGTTCTAACAGAGCATTAACATGCCTCTCGCTTTTGTCCGAAAGGCTTGCAAGATTCTTTCAAAGGTATGATGTGGGTGTAAACTTTTGGATCAAATACCTTTAAATCCTTGTATGACCAGGCCATTACATCCTTAGACCTCGTGCAGAAATCAATCATATTTCTCTTTATCTCTCGGATCACGATCCTTTGCCAACTTGATGTTCCTTGGATCCTCTTCGGCTCCTACATTCAAATTTTCAAGATCATTGTCTCGTGGTGCCCACATAATCCTCAGAATTCACCCTTTGCCTGATCTTGTCAATATCGAATAGCCTCTCCAGCTCTACCATTCCCTTTGGGATTCTGTTGTCCTTCAATCTCATGATTCCCCTGTCATCATCTAGCTGTTCCATCAAGGTGTCCCTTTGGCCCTCATCAATTATAGCATTCTCAAAGGTATTGGTACTCTGCAGAAAGTTCACAATTTGTTGATCATCTGAGAAAACTTGAAAGCTGTCAATATTGTTTGGAACTGAAGGACAGGGGCTAGCTCAATTGAAAACTTATCCCACTTAAAATCTTCCAATGGCCTTAAACTTGCAACTGAAGATGCCAAGACATCTCGCATGTGAATTTTGTTCCCCGGGTATATGTGTTAAGTTAAATGCATCAAAGCCTTCCACAAGATCCCAAGCTCGTGCTTGTATCCCTTCGTATAAGAGGCTTTACACCGAAACTTACCCCCGACTCGGCTTGCCACTAATTCTCGAATCGCTGAAAACTTGAATGTTCTTCACATTTTTATCCAATGCAAATTTTAAACCTAAAATCGTAGCTTCATACTCGCTAAATTATTAGTACATGGGAATCTGCAGCGGTAAGACATAAAAAATGTCCGACTTTGAGGCCCTTTGAGGACTCGCCCTGCTCTAACCCCGCTACATCCGGCTCCATCCACATGAAGTGTCCAAACTTCATTAGTATGTACAGGATGAGCTTTGTTAAATTTATTATTGTGCCCAGTTGTTAAATTGTAGACACCAATGTCTACCTCTCGCAATATTGACAGCCTCATTTGCAAGATTGTACTCGTAATGGTGTGTTTGTACCTGGTTCTCTCGTCAACCCGCAATTGATTAGCCACACCCTTCCATGGCAACCACATGTGTGAAAAGTCTGCATGCCGTATATCCATTCGTAGACTTAGACCAATCCCTACTTAACAAAGATTCCATACCCCACTCGGGATATCCACAACTTGGATTTCAATCTTATGCTGAGCGATGCCAATTGAATGTGAATGTTTTGCAGCTCTCCCACAACCTTAACTTCCGACTTGTCCAATTGGACAACTCTCCTCTCGTATTTCATTGGGGTCAGCCCCAATCGCCGACAAATTGCCAATGGCATGACATTAGCAGATGCACCCGAATCCACCAAACAATTATGTAAGTTCTTCCCAAAAATTCTGACAATCAAGAAAATGGGGGAACTTCAGCTTTTTCCTTGTACATGGCCGATTGGCATTGGCTATTTTCTTCCCTTTATCCACAGTGTTTAGCAAGCAGGCCGTAGTATGTCTTTATCGATTGTCTCTCTCGCTCCAAATCCGTGCCACTCATGCAGAGTAATGTTAGCCTTAATCTTTTTCATATCCTCCACTATGTTATATCCTTTGTTAAGTGGAGGAATAGCAACATCCGGTACTCTTTGAGCTCCTCCCTTTGGTGGGGGTGGATTATTGCTTGGAGAGGGGTCGGGAGGAATATTGTGAGAATTATCAGAGGAGTTGATGTGGTATTTGGCTCAGGATTCCCTGCTCCTCAGAGTTGTAGCTATCTCTTCCAGATCGCTGGAAAGCCTGTACTTCATCCATGGGCATTTCAACTACATTCTCAGATTCATCCGGGAAAGAAAAAGAATCCAAGACCATAGCTGCACTGTGTCCAGATGAACTTGGGCCCTCAGTAGTTCTTTGATTTTCGGGGGAGATCAAATCTCCTGACAAAGCTTCAAATGCATTGCAAAATTCCACACAATCTAATTCCCCATGTTGAGAAGTGGCATGAATTCTGCACCGGCTTAGGCAGAGCCAAATCACGTATGTTCACATCATGAGCTTTACCCTTGTAATCTTTATTAGGCTCATATGGGGGCCTATTAAATCTGTTTGGTTGGTATGAATATCTCGTTGGGATTGTCTCCACTAGAAGTTTGCCTTTTAAAACTCAAAAAATCATTGGCCAGCCTTCCGAACAATCTTTGAAACTTCTTCAATCCTAGCATTGTCACCTCTTTTACTGGGTTCGTACATTCTCAACAAGTGCCGCAGCCTAATGGTGCCGCCGATGGTAAAGTCTCGACAAACCGGCAAAGATCATCCGATGTGGGATAGGATTGAGTATAGGAGCAAGTCGAGTGATCGGAGGAGTTTGTTGAATATTTAAAGGTCAGGGTCCCAACTGTCTTTCCAGGATTAAAGCTTCTTTATAAGCTTCTGTCAAGTTGGTAACAGTGGCATCCCTCTTCAAGAAGACAGAGGTCATTGGGTCCAGAGAGTTCCTAAAAATCTCTAATGCCAGGTCAGCATTCGGTACATAATAGCCAGTGAGTCTACCATAAGCTTTCTGGAATCTGACATTATAGGATCTAATAGACTCATTCAGCTTCTCTTTGATGCTAGAAAACCGCTGATATAAAATACTGGGGTCTATCACTTCCCCGAACTGTGACACAAAGACTTTTTCTAAGTCACTCCAACTGGTGATGGAATCATTGGTAAGATTTAGAAACCAATCATAGGCTCCCTCCTGGAGAGTGAACGGGAAGAGTCTGCAGGCAACATCCTCATGCTATACATTTAATAACTTCAGTGCATTCTTGAATGCAATTAAGTGTTCCTCTACAGCTTCTTGTCCCATCATGTTTATACCTAGGGAGGTATCTTTCTGGATTTCTGGGCAAGTCATGGGCTATACCCGAAATGTTCAAAGTCATGGAGCCCAACCAATTTGCCATAGCTAATGGATTAACAGGGATATTTCGAGCTCTGGTTGGAGTGACTATCAATGGTGATAAACCTGTCTCGTGATAGAGATGTGGCTCTTCCGTGGCTACTTCTTCTCGGAGTTTCTAATTCAGGGACAAGGAGCTCTCCACTGGGTGGGACCTTGTTACCCCGTATGTAGAATCCAGCCACAGTACCGACAAACTCTCAGCTTCGAATGTGTTCCGTATTTTAGCAAGTTGAAACATCATACTGACAACTGCACTGACAACACTGCATTGACAATTTAAAAACTGCACTGACAATTTAAAAAACTGCACTGACAATTTAAAAGAAAAATTTCGTTAACAATTTAAAAATTGTACCGACAATTTAAAACTGTCCGGAGTTCACTGTGGGTCCTTCAAATGTTGCTGTTATGCCCTTACAACACTTGAACTGAGTTCGGCCCTCCTTCTAGCGCCAATTAGGTGTTGGTCCGGCTTTCATGCACACCCCGGGAAAAAAGGGATGAAGGCAAGGAAAGCTCCGGAGACACCCACGGGACCGATCCCACTCATCTTTAGGATCTAGTCAGTTATCCAAGGTGCGAGTTACGTAGTTGGGTCGAATGGCAATTCACTCTTTTCCACTTCCCGGAATAGATTTCGATATGGATCGCTCTCGTTACCTTACAGGGGTTCCCGAACTTGTTCAGTAGTTGCAAAAGTTGTTGACAATCATATTTAACTTGATTCTTGATCTAGCTCTCATGGGTCAGCAGATTTAAATAAAAGACAAATAAAGAAAATAAAAATGGATCATTCACTGAAGCAAAGAGAGGGTAGGGTAAGGTAAAAGAGAAGTTTATCGACTTTAAATCGTAAAACTCTAAACTATCAATCTTATCTATGCTATCACCTTCACAACGTAACAAATCCTTAAGAAAGTGTCCACTACCTAAGATCACTTTCAACTAAGAGCACAAGGCAGAGTGAAACGGATCTAGCGTAAAATTATAAATCCAAGGGGCAAATGGTTAAAATCGGTATCTTTCACCTGCAACCTAGCTCGCACAAAGGAAGACAGAGCAATTAGAACAAACTTACACCCGAAATCAGAATTTCCCCTAGCAGTACAATAGAACAACCGAAGCCTAACAAAGATATTTAATCTTGACAATGGCAGATTTACAGAGATATATCTAACAAACTTTAAATGGAACGGATAACAAAAGAAAATACACTTATCACACTCGCAAAAGATTAGGCTCCCGGCCATGCTATCACGTAAAAGCTAAAGCACATCAACTCCAAGTCCGTAAACAAAGGATTTCACAAAATTTGCAAGAAATTGCTTATAAGCCTTTATTTCTAAGTCTCCGCCTCCTACGATTACATTTAGAATTTGTATTTATAGACTCAAGATAGACCCTGATCTTTTCCAAAATATCTTGCTCAAACCCTAAATCTTATCGCACTTAAACCCTAGGACCCGGGTTTTACAATAAAAATCCATTTAAAAATCAAAGTCCGGATAGAACTTAACCCTTCTGCAAATCATGCAGTTAGCTGCCATAAATGGAGAAGATAAAATAAAATGCAACTTGCATTCATTCGCATCTGCAAATAAATGCTTTCATTAATTCTGTTGGTGAGCCGGATGAGTCACCACTTCTCCATCAATTCGATCTCCGTAAATCCATCTCTGAGTTGAAATGGTCTCCATGCTATCAAGTCTGCAATAAATTTGTCGTTGAATGCTCTCACCGGCAGCTTCTCTCCTAGCATGGCGGTCCTTGACTAAATCCGCACTTCATCTTCGCCTTTATGGTCTTTCCCGGTTGTCCCGTAAGTGCCAGGTGGAATCCCGCATGAAAGACAAAAAGATGCATTAGATTAGCACTTTAATTAAATCGAAGCTTAAAACATTAAAAACAGATTAAATCCGCAAAATAAGCTTGCATGTCGGCTTCGTTTGTCCCATTCACGCTTTGACACGTGTCGCTACCCCAGTGAAGCCTTCTCGTTTCCCGCCGGAATGCACTTTCATGTCAACTATGACTTTCTCTCTCCTGCCGCGATTCCGCGACATGTCGCGATTTCGCGACATGTCGCGAAATCGCGACCCCGCCAGCTCATCGGCAAATTCCTCCCTCGTCGGCCGCGAAAACACGACATGTCGCGATTTCGCGACATGTCGCGAAATCGCGACCCTTCCCGGCCTCCGTACGCTTCTTGATTTTCAGCCGCGATTTTAGAACACGTCGCGATATCGCGACAGTTCCTCTACCGGCATGCGCTGACCGCGCTGGACCGCGATTTTGGAACATGTTTCCGACTTAACCGATTTTTCATCCCGCAGCCCATTTTCTCTCTCCTCGCCGCGAAATGCGACATGTCGCGATTTCGCGACATGTCGCAAAATCGCGCCCTCCGTACAGCCTTGCTTCTCTCTCCCAAAATTGTCGCGATTTCGCGACATGTCGCGAAATCGCGACCTTTCTGCCACTTAGCCGCATTTTGACTTACCTGTCGCGATATCGCGACATTTCCGAAAATGGAAGTGTCGCGATATCGCGACACTACCAAAAATGGAAAGTTTGATTTTTCAGTGAATTTATGCAACTGTTTTCTGGATTTTTCTCGGTAATGGTGCAAGATTTTCTTGTGCATGAATGATTCTAGCATGTAAAAAGTGAATTCTTGGATAACACAGATAGAATGCAAGAAAAAGCACAACTTTAAAAAGGAGGCAAGCAAAATATGGATTTAAAACTGAAAATGACCAAGAGGGTCCCTGCTGCAAAAAATGGAAGTTCATAATTTTCTAAGGATGGAATCTCATTTTTCAGTGGGGGTGTGTTGCTTATCAACACTACCTAATCTCACTGGAGGTGGATCATCATGTCGTATGAGAGATAGTGAGACTGAGTAGTCTACTTCCTCTCATCGCAGGTGGGTGGGTGAGGGTAGCGCTAGTGGGCATGATGCGGGGCCTGGTAGCAACCTCCCTGAGAGGTCCCATAGGACCCACACCACTAGGGGTAGTTCCAGTCGCACCGATCCTGCATGATCATGGTGGCCGACTCCCTAGGCTTGGGGTTTTTGAGTTTTTGATTTTTTTGTGAGGTCGGAGGACCGACTTATTGTAGCCCATGGGCATTTTTGACTGATATATATACATGACTCTCTTTTTTATTATACACTTGTCATGATTTATCGTTTATTTTATGCACATTTATTTATGTTGATGTATGCATATGTTATTATGAATGCAGATGTTTCTGACTATATGGATGTATGCATATGGAATGGATGGAATGATTTATTGGTATGCAAGTGGTGGCACCATAGACTATACAAGATTTACTGGCTTTTTGTACTATGTGATTGCTTTGTGAGATGACTTTTCATGTAATAATTTTGTTTTTGTTTGTTTTGTATTTTTTGATGGTGATGTAAGTAATGAAATGTACCACAGTTGTTTTTAGAATGTAGTTAAGGTTTTTCTGAGACTCAGATGTTTTAACTAACTAACCAAGACTGTACATTTATCTTACAAGACTTTTGAACAAGGTACGAATCAGACTTGAGTTTGACCAAGTTATTTCACATCCCTGTGTGTGCGATTGAGTTTGTTTATGTGGTATTCGTCAGGATACCGCCGAGTGCGGATAGGCTGTCAACCAAACCTATACTTGAGGATCACCCAATTAGCTCCACTAACTCCTTTGTTGTATTTAGTAAGATTAATCCATGGGGCAATCTAGGATACCATAAGCTAGCTCATCCACATGCAAACATTGGTCTACTCACATGCAAAGCTAATGTGATAGACATATCATCATGCATTTAGGATACCGCCATTGCCAGGTAGGCTATCCACCAAACCCGTAATGAGGATCACCTAAATGGTTTTTCAAATGCTAAGAATTCCAGGGATTCAAGCTCAGGCATCTTTCGGTTGCTCAACTTGTTGGGATACTTGCTCTCATACATAGTGATGAAAATCACTATTTATTTTTCTCTTTATTTTTTTTCTTGAGCAAGGGGTTTAAGTAGTGGTGATAACCACTATTATTTTTGCCTTTTGAGGAGTTTGATTTTGCATTTTGATTTCAAAGTTGAGCTCGTGGGTTTTTGGCTTGTGGATGGCATTGATCCTTTTGGCCTTGGGGATGACTACCCATCCTTTGTAGGGACGTGTAGTATGAATCCTTACGACTTTGGGAATCAAAGGTGGTTGTGAATTTGCTTTGGAATGGCATTGATCTTTTAGGCCTTGGGGATGACTACCCATCCTTGTCAGGGGCGTGTAGTATGAATCCTTATGACTTTGGGGATCAAAGGTGTTTGGAATTTTTGATAGTGGTGAAAACCACTATTTATTGTGGGGAATTGGATAGGGAAGAGCTTGTCCTTTTGTCAATTCTCAGCATTCTTGAACCATTCACATAGGGGGATGAGCAGGATAACCTTTTACTTATGGTACCTTAGACCACTTTGTAGGTTTCATCTTTCGTTCACACAACTTGGGAATTTTTATGTGTTTTAAGCTTGTGTTGGGATGTGATGTAACAAGGCGTGATCCAAGTAAAACTCTACCTTGTAAAAATCGGTCGACTTTGTATAGCATTTGACTAGAAATCTAAAGATAGTTGAATGATGAAAACCCTAAAGACATTAGAAGACAACTGACTATGATATGGTAAAAATGCGCATGGTGTTATTTTTGATGGATTATTTACAAAATGGAAAAATTTGGAGAATGATGGAATTGCCGAGTAATTACAGTCTATGGTGCTTTTGACATGTATGACCAACAAATATGCAATGTATGTTTGCGATGCCTAATGCAACTTATTTTTTTTTTTGTGTTTTGATTTTTAAGAGTATGCATGGAAGTGAGATGCAATTTTTTTGATTATTTATGTTTCAAAGGGATTATGGGTACCTTTGGGGTTTTTGGGTTGACCAAGCGATTGTGGGAACCCTTGGAGCTTTTGGTTTGACCAAAGGGTTTATGGATACCTTTGGGGCATTTTTGGGTTTGACCAAGCGATTGTGGGAATCCTTGGAGCTTTTGGTTTGACCAAAGGGTTTATGGATACCTTTGGGGCATTTTTGGGGTTGACCAAGCGATTGTGGGAATCCTTGGAGCTTTTGGTTTGACCAAAGGGATTATGGATACCTTTGGGGCATTTTGGGTGACCAAGCGATTATGGGAATCCTTGGAGATTTTGGTTTGACCAAAGGGTTTATGGATACCTTTGGGGCATTTTGGGTTGACCAAGCGATTGTGAGAATCCTTGGAGCTTTTGGGGTGGGCCATGGCTCTTTTAAATGTGGAATGGCCTCAAATGACTGATGTTCAAGGGTTCTAGTTCCTTGATTCCTTCAAGAGAGGCGAGCCGGTATGTTCCAGGTCCTATTTTATTATCGATTACATAAGGACCTAACCATTTTTCCATGAACTTGTCCCTTAGATGGGGTGGCAAGTTAGAATTTTGTTGGTTCTCTTTTAAGACTAGGTCACCAACCTAAAAGTCCCTCGGGTGAACTTTCATGTTGTATGCTTTCTTAAGTCGCTCTTGGTAGATACGTAAATGCTCGAGAGCATTGACGCATCGTTCATCGAGCAACGTAAGCTGGTCTAACCGGGCCTACCATGCAGTGTCATCATCGATGAACTCTTGCATTGATATGCATAGGGAAGGTATTTCCAACTCGAGAGGCATGACTGCCTCGGAGCCATACACCAACGAAAATGGAGTTGCCCCAGTGGGCGTCCGAATGCTAGTGCGATAAGCCCACAGAGCAAGTGGTATTTGAATGTGCCAATCCTTATGACTATCTGTGACTATATTTTTAAGGATGGCAACTAGCATTTTGTTTGACGCCTCTGCTTGCCCATTTGCCTATGGATAATAAGGTGTCAAAAAACTATGCTAGATTTTGTACTTTGTGGTCAAAGCACGCACGTCTTTGTTCTTAAATGACGTCCCATTATCCGAGATGATCTTGGATGGAATACCAAAATGACATATGATGTTATGTAAAATAAACTCCGCAATGCGGGGTCCAGTCGTAGAGGTAAGCGAAATTGCTTCCACCCACTTGGTGAAGTACTCTATGGCCGTTATGATGAACGTGTGATGACCTGACGATGTAGGGGAGATCTTTTCGATTAGATCTAAGCCCCACTATGAAAATGGCCAAGCCGATTGGATCGGTTGCAAGGCCTGAGAAGGTACATGTGTCAAGTTAGCATGGTGTTGACACTTCATGCACTTCCTCACATATGCGCAACAATCTCGCTCTAAATATGGCCAATAATAGCCCATGCAAAGGATGCGCTTTGCGATGGCCATACCACTGAAGTGGCCACCGCATGTACCATCGTGCGCTTGGGTGATCGCCCAAGTGGACTCCTGCTGGTCCAAGCAATGGAGGAGGATTCCTTCATAGCTTCGATGGTACAAAATGTCTCCTAGCAAGACATGTTTTGTCACTTTCTGTTTGAATGATCTTTTCGTGGCATGCGACAATCCAAGTGGGAGGCTACCTAACTTGAGGTAGTCTCTTATGGGTGTGTACCAATCTTGCTGATCAGAAACCTCGATGGTATGAATGGCCAATCCCTCTTGAAGTTCATCCCTAGCAAAAGTTGAGCGGGAAAGAACTTGTAAGAATAGCGTTGTGTTGCTATTAAGAGGGGTTGGGGAGAACAAGGACCCCTAGTTGGCATGATTCAGACTATCATGGATTCGAGAGAACCTATCCTGAGATGGTTCAATCTGGATCAGGTGGATTCTTGGCGTTAGGTCAGAGCTTGCACGCTCCATCATGGATTGCGATAATGTTTTGACTTGAATGGTTGTCATATCACCAGAAATGTCTTGCGGGATTAGTGACCCCAAGGAGGCCATAGTGTCCGCAAAATGATTCGATGATCGAGGGAGTGCCTCGATGTCGTACCATTCAAGCTTTGCCAGGAATTTATCCACAAGGGCTTTGTAGGCCTGTAGAACTGGGCATTTACATTGGAATACCCCTTTCACTTGGTTGACAATTAACAGCGAATCACCAAAGATATTCAAGCATTTGATGTTCATGGTGATGGTTGTCTGAAGACCTATGAGCAAGGCTTCATATTCGACATTGTTATTGGTGCACGAGAAATCAAGTTTAAATGATAGAGGCATTGGAGCCCCTTGCGGTGTGAAGAATATGATTCCCATGCCACCCCCTTGCTCACATTTAGAACCATCAAAAAATAGGGTTATGTCGGCCTGTGACTCAGGCTCATCAAAATCTGGCGATTCTGAGACATGGAAGACCCCATCATCGGGTAGCTCTATGGTTAGAGGCTGATCGTCTTCGAGAGGAGCCTCTGCTAGTTGATCGATGATGACTTGACCTTTGATGGACTTTTGTCCAATGAATTCGATGTCAAACTCCGTCAACAACATGATCCATTTCTTCGTGCGGCTACTATGATAAGTATGACTCATCATGTACCGTAATGGATTCTCCTTAGACACAACATACGTCGTATTGCTCAGCATGTAATGGCATAGCTTTTTGGTGGCAAATACCACTGCTAAGCATAGCTTCTCGATGTATGCATAGTTAAGTTCATAACTGACCAAGGTGCGGCTAAGATAATAATTAGCCTGTTCTTTATGTAGTTCATTTTTTTGGGCTAGCATGGCACCCAATGCCACCTCAATAGCTGAGATGTATAAATAGAATGACACTCCTGGTCTAGGTGGTGCCAATACTGGCGGTGAAGCCAAGTATTGTTTAATGTCATCGAAGGCTGACTGGCACTCGTCATCCCAGTGAAATGCTACCCCCTTGTGTAATAATTTATTCATGGGTCGACACTTGTCAGATAGTTGCGCTATGAAGCGCTTGATCGACGTGACCTTACCCTGCAAGCTTCTGAGCTGCTTGATGGTGGTTGGGGGAAGCATTTCAAGGATTGCCTTGACTTTATTTGGATCCACCTCGATGCCTCATTTTGAGACTATGAAACCCAAGAGTTTTCTAGATGTGACACCAAATACGCACTTCTTGGGGTTTAGCCTAACTTTGTGTTCGATGAGGTGATCAAGGATCTTGCGTAAGTCATCGAGATGATCTGGGTGCAAAAGAGATTTGGCCAACAAATCATCCATATAATCTTCCAAAGTTTTATGCATGTGATCATGGAAGATGTATGTCATAGCACGTTGGTAGGTGGCGCCAGCATTTTTAAGGCCAAAGGGCATGACCTTATAACAAAATGTCCCCCAAGGCATTGTGAACGCCATTTTGAGTTGATCATCGGGATTGATACGAATCTGGTTGTATCCCGAGAAACCATCCATGAGGGAAAGCATTTCATGGCCTATTGTAGCATCTACCAATGCGTCGATGCTAGGCAAGGGGAAATCATCCTTGGGACTCGCTTTGTTTAGATCTCAAAAATTGGTGCATATGCGAATCCTCCCGTCAGGCTTTTTGATGGGTACCATGTTGGACAACCATGGTGGGTAATCCATGCAGATGACAAACTGTGCATCCAACAACTTTTGTAATTCATATTTGACCATTAAGGCCACTGTTGGGTGCATCTTACATAGTTTTTGCTTGACTGGCTTGATTGTCGGATCAAGCGTTAGATTATGCGTGACTAGCTATGGGTCTAGCCCCGACATGTCTTTGTAGGACCATGCAAAAACCTCCTTCTTCTCTTTGAGAAGGGCAATGTAATCGGCTTGCTCTTCGAGGGATAGACTTACCCCCAGCTTGATGATTTGTGGATTCATTGGATCAGAGTCGATGTCTACGTCAGTCATCTCTTCGACTGACATGTGGGACCCATCCTCCAACTGGTGTGGAGTTGGGATCAGGTGGATATCATTTGCTAAATTTAGATCTATGTTTGGAACGTCGGGTTCCTCTTCAGCATGGAAGATATCCTGAGTTGGTCTTGGGGTGAAATGAAGCATCTCATCGCAAGGCTAGTACTCTGATGGGGATGGTGGCGAGTTAGCATGATCCCAGTCTATGGCATCTAGGTTTAGATACAATGGTCATGTTGGATCGGTTGGATTGTGGATGGGGGTGGTTAAGTCAATGGAGATCATGTTGATGAAGTGAATTTGGTCTCCATTACCATGTGGGTGGTGACTCGGACATCCTTGGTGATCTTTGTGCTTCGGATCTGGCTCTGTGGGTATTGGCACAAATGGATCGGCCCTATGTGTGGATAGAAGGATAGGGTCTACCTTTGGCACTGATGGCTCTATAGGGTCTCTGGGTGGAAGGTGCTCTTTGTATGCCTAAAGTGGCGGATGCAGCACTTGGTCCAACTATGCTTGGTTCAAATGCCACCTATGCCTTGGCCCCATGTTTAGCTATTCAAACATGTCATCAATGTCCATGGGGTATTGCTGCTATCGCATATGGTTGAGATATGCCATCTCAGTCTCATCTTCATAATCGCTATCGGAGATCCATAGGCCTTCATTGGCTCCAACAACTGTTTGTGGCATGTGAGGCTCGTTCTGTTCGAGCAAGTTGATTTGGTCCCATCGGGGTTGTTCCGCTCTCTATGGGAGGACCTGATTCTCTTGGGGTGGCAATCGCTCGATTGGAGCATTCAAGGGGAACATTGCCATGAAGTTCTCTTGATAGTCATCTATGGGTGTCACTTGCGAGTGATTGCTATCGGACTCGAAAGGGTCCCAAGGTGCTACCTCATACTCTGACTCATCTTCGAAAGATCCTTCTTGACCTTGTTTATATCCCTCTTGGAGGTAAGTTCTTGAACTTTCCCCTTTCTCGATCAAAGGGAAGGGGTTGTTGAGGTCAACAAGGTTTGTTGTTAACAATGGGAGATAATCCCCCAATGTGTATGTTGTGTTAGGATTGGCATATGGATCTTGTGCCAACCCATCCTTGTTGCCTAGCCCTAGGCCTTGCATGTTCTCTACCAAGATGTCAAGGGGCAAAGGGTGGTTGAACCCTACTCCTGATTTATCATATGGCATTTGATATCTTGGTTGGCAAAGAACGTGCACTCCTTGTTCATATCTGCCCAATCCATATCCATGCCAATTACATTGGCCAAGGTATTTCAAAGCGAAGTCTGGGTTGGACAAATAGTTGACGTTCTCAACAAAGGGCTCTTCGTCCTCTTCCTCTTGTAGGTAAGGTTCAATGCCATTATCGAGGCCCCCATATACAAAATTTGTCTGATTTGGTGGGTAGCCTAAAGGGACAATAGTGCCGATGGGGAGGCGAGGTCTCCCCATGTCTTGCATGGACTCAAGCGTGGGTGTTGCCACAATGTTCCACACTAGGTATTCCCCCAGGCCCGTATTGGCCATCTCAATGGTGATCGTTGGTGATTGAGGGGGAGGGAATGGGAGTTCTTCCTGAGTCCACTCCATGTTGGGTGAACCAGGCATCTCGACTTCCATTCGGCTGGGCACCTCTTCGGTAGAGATGGTTGAGACTAATGGTGGTACCTCTTCCAAGGGCTTCTTCCCATTGTCCTTCGATGTGGCCACCGTAGGTGGCATCGTTGGTGAAGGAACAGATGATGAAGATGGGCCCGGTTGGTGATTTGATGGACTTAACAGTGGGGATGTATGCGAAATCGGACCCTGTTTGGATGGATTCAATTGAAAGTCCAAATGTGTCGATGGGAGGGTCGATTGTGGCATCAGCTGCACCGTATTGCAATACTTGAAGGGCTCTAAGTCTGCTGGGACTACATGCACTTGCCCTTCGTATGTGTACTTTAGGCATTGATGGGCTATCGAAGGGACACACTTCATGTCCCTGATCCAAGGCCGGCCCAACAAGATGTTGTAGGCCATCTCACCTTCCAGGATGTGGCACAATGTAGGAATAGTCTTTTGTCCCACTTGGATGGGCAGGACAATTGTGCCAACCGTCGAGCATATCACGTCATTGAATGCTCGAAGAGTATAGGTGGAGGCCACAATATGAGATGCTGGCAGCTTTAGGTGTTTCAATGCCACCATTGTGATTATATTACTGGATGAGCCAGTGTCCACCAACACCCTCTTAAATGGAATCCCGTTGACCCACGCAATGACGTGCAGGGGTGGATCCGCCATATCACCAATCATCGATTTTAGTTCATCTTCTCTAAAGGTGATGACTAGTTCTGTACATCATTTTACATGTCCCACAAAGTTGTTGAAAGAATTTGCTTCGTGGGGTTGTAGCTCGATGGCTTTGAGTATCTCCATCAGAGCCTCCCGATGGGGCGGTGATTGTTGGATGAGCTCATAGATGGAGAGCCTAGCCGACGTGGTCCTTAAACTTTGGGTAAGTTTAGTCCGAATCATGGCCATTGGTCTAGGCAAGGGAGGTTGTGTAGGGTGTTGCAGAGGTTGTGACGTTGATGGAACATCTCCTGTAGCTGCAGTGGGGGCAGTTGTGTTTGGGTACCTCTTGTTCCGTGTCACTATGCTTATCATCCCTACATACCCCTGCATGGGGCAGTTTTGTGTCACCTCATTGACTTGTAGAGTCTTTGCCTGTGCATCATGGGCAGGCAGGGGGTCTTTGAAGACCTCCATCTATTGGTTGCTTGGTGCTACGGGATTATCCACCACTAGCATTTTGTTGTCTATTAGGTCCTGCACTAAGCTTTTGAACTTCCAACATGCGTAAAGGTCATGTCCTTTCTGTCGATGAAATCTACAATATAGGTCTTCCCTATAGCCCTTGGGTTTTGGCACGTTGGGGTCTACGGGTCGAATTTTTGGCAGGTTTATCAAGTTTTCCATGGACAAGCGGTCAAACAAGGAGTCTTTAGACTCTGTGAAGGGTGTGAATTGTCGCCTAGGGTGACGCTACTAATTTTTCTCTTGCCTATGATTTTCCTTCTCATAGCTGTCAAGAGGAACTGCCTGATAATTAGCCTTTGGGGGCTGTGTCATCTGTGCAGGCTTTGGTATGTTTATGGCAACCTGATTGACCGTGGTGGGTTTCGGTTGCATGGACCCAATTTTGGCATTTTTGGGCCACTCTTTCTTGCGTGGCTTGGCAATCTCGCCATCCTGTATCTTGATCTCCTCAATTATTCTGGCTTGCACCAGGGCTTCCTCGAGAGTGGCATATTGCTGCAGCTGCAATAGCATGGAGATCGACCTTAGGCAACTCTTCGAGAACATTTGGGTCAGGTCGGCCATGGGAGGGAGGTAAGGTAGCCTTGAAAGCAACGTCCTCCACCGATTTCCATAAGCCACCATGGTCTCTTCCTCATACTTCCTGAGGCTAGCTAGGTCACTTAATGATGCCTTCTTCTTGGTGTTGAAGGCGAAACATTCGAGGAACGCATCCACTAGCTGGTCTAGGTTGTTGATGCTATGCTTCGACAACTGGGTAAACCAATCCGAGGTAGGGCCTACGAACATGGTTATAAATGTTCTTAGAAGCAAAGCATCATTGTCCTGAATGCCAAAGCATTGACTCAGGAATCTTGTCACGTGCTCTTGGGCATCCTCATCCCCTCTAAAAATTGCCAATTGAGGCATTTTGAAGTGTTCAGGGTATGGGGGTGCCGGCACTGAAGGATGCATAGGGTGACTATGGAGCTGGCATAAAGTGGGCTTTTGGGGCCCAAAAGTCTTGGTCTCCATAGACTCTAAGTGCTCTAGCAGTGCTTTGTATGCATCGAAAGATTTGATCTCTTCCTCCTTGGTTTGTTCCCATTGTGAATTACGGGGAACTTGAGGCCTATGGAGGGGTAGCCGGATAGCGCCCCCTACCTTGGTAGGGCATTTCAGCCCACTCTTCTTCTTGCTTGAATTCCTCATAGGCTTCTTGAGGAGTTCTTGGGCGTGACCTATAAACATGGGTGGGTGCCCGAGGAGGGCGCCCATCATTGGTTCTGGGAGTGGTCTCCCACTCAGGTCTAGGAGGTCTTGGAGGCAACGCTTGATAAGGTCATGGAGACCTGTCTCGTACCAAGGGGTTATGCCTCTCATAAAGCTCTGTCTTATGTGTGCGAGGGGTTGGAATCCTCTCATGCATAGTGTTCTAGAGCAACTCATCCGTCTGATGTTGAATGCACTCTTTGCTAAGATGGTACAGGTGCTCTAACTATTGTTGATCTTGCTCAAGCTACATGATTTGCGCTTGGCGGGCGGTATGTTTGGCAAATGCCAAGTCGATTTGTTCCATCGTCTTAGGTCTAGGAGGCCTAGATGCCTCCCCTACATATCTACCTCGGTCATAGTGATCCGAGATCTCTATAGGTCACTTCCCTCTATCGAGGTTAGCAGCATTCACCCGAGGCTCTGGCCTCAGTAGGTGATCCTGATAAATAGCAGGTGCAGAGGTGCATTGCTCCCACGCTGTGTATTGCTCTTGAGGAATATAGTGGTTTTCCTCATGCTCCCTTTCATATATGTGAAAGGGGCGAGTAGAGTTGGCTCACCCTATCTGAAGAGCCTTGCACTCTGGATTTGGCCTATTGTTTCTGATAGTAATGAGGGGTAGAGGAGGGATGATATAATCATGTGGCCCCTCCTTATGGACCTTATGTTGTTCTAGCGCTTCCTCGCATGGTGGCCACTCATAATGAGTGTCTAAGGGGGCCTTCCCATGTATGTACTCCTCCTGAAAGGGTCTGTGTTGAATGGGAGTGCCCCTCGAAGGGGTGCCTCTATAGTCCTGTTTCGTCATGGTATGATGTGGACTATTTTGTGGGTCAGGCCACCAAGGTGGT
Source organism: Wollemia nobilis (assembly GCA_028583015.1). Classification (NCBI taxonomy): domain Eukaryota; kingdom Viridiplantae; phylum Streptophyta; class Pinopsida; order Araucariales; family Araucariaceae; genus Wollemia; species Wollemia nobilis. Next base: position 7,390,364 of record JAQPPZ010003251.1, on the reverse strand, counting down.
ATGACCAAGTCCTTGGGGCTATAACGGAGGTGACTTGTGCCTCCTTGTACACTTTTTACCACTTCTGCCCATGATTGGGCTTGGCTACGGGTGTACACCATGGTGGTGGTTTTCTAAGGGATACGTATGTTTTTATCTTCTTTATGATTTTTTATGCTACACTAAACAAAGGGGACCACACAATCAAAGAAATGATTATCTCGTTTATAGATTAAAGGTGTGTCCTAAATCTGGTTTAGTGTGTTTTGATTTTTGTTTTGCAAAACCTTGTAATGAAAACATGCATAATGAGGGCTCTTATATCTCCCAAAATGGTCACCCCTTCAATATACCACTGCCAGGCCATTATACCGAACCTCTCAATATACCCACCCTTACATGAGGGAAACTATTGGTACGCGAGAGCAGAATAGTACGTGGAACATAGGCGGTATGGAAGGGGAATCACTCTATTTTTGACACCTACCATAGAAGACTTATCCTCATGTGCAAGGAATCACCCCGCTACACTTGGTCAGCTTTCATCAGGATTTACGTCTAGCAACAGTCACGATCAGGGTTATGTATGCAAAATTCAAGCCAAGGTGGTGATGAAATCCACCGTTGGTCTTGATCAAGTGTTGGGGTTTTAAGACCAACTCCTTGATGTTTATATTATCACGTGGTGTGTGTGGTTCTTTTTACTTGCACAAAGAAAGAAAACATGCAGTAAAATTTTCCATGCAAGCAAAGAAACAAAAAAATTATAGAAATAGGAAACAAAAAATTACATAGGGTGTTCAGAAAACCTACCTCTTCTCTGCCCACACCAGATGCCCCTGAGTTTCTGCTCAAAAACTGCATAGAGAGCTAATCATCCCAGGGTGGGATGAATAGTAGATCTGTATTCATCATAGGGTGGGATGAATATGTATTCATCCCGGGGTGACACGAATTCCAGTCTGTATTCGTCACAGGGTGGCACGAGCAGCAGTCCAACGCTTGAAGGATTAACACCTACAAGAAAAACATAAGATTTTTGATCAAAAATTTGATCCCAATAGTAGGGGATAGGGTCCCACCATGATCACCATTGAAAGCATGTCTACGGAAGCACTGGTGCACCGGGTGTGATGCAAACAAAAGCAGATGTATTAAGGAAATGCTAAGTGCATGAAAAAGGGAAAGCGAATGAAATGAAATGAGATGTAAAGAAAAAGCAAAGGTGCAGCCTCTTTTATTAATATTTCTTATGATCAGGTTACAATACGTCTCCCCCCTTTTCATGGGCTAGGAGCGTTCGATACAATTTTGTTACACCAACGGATGGTGCACTTCCCTTCGGGATCTTCCGCGTGCCCACATTCGAAATGGGCGGGCCAAACGTCACCGTCACTTGCATGAATGCATCTATCATTCCTTGCTGCCCCTCCGATGTTGAGATCCTATGTACAGAGAAACAACAAATGATTAATAGCACATGCGGATGGAGGGAAACATGCAATCCCCAAGGCCTCCGGTTAATGCATACATGAAATAATTAAAATAGTGATCAAAACTTATCAGAATGAAATGAAATTTGGATAGAAGCATGTAAACATCATCAGGGACACATTGCAAAAAGAATAGTCAAGAAATCTATTGTAGATTTCTAATCGCTCCGGGGTGGGACGATTAGGACTGTCATAAAATGTACAAAAGTGACCTCCCAAATGTCCCATCCAGAGGCCTCCAAAACACCTACAAACTTGGGGTTAGGCAAAATGGGGCATTTTGAGATGACCCAGAAGGTCGGATTTTGTAGATTCTACCCCGATCGCCCTGTATCCGAAGGCGCTCCCTGTATGTTAGTAAAAGCGTAAAACAATGAAAACACAGTCAAAACAAGTCATAATGCATTGAAATTTGAACCACAACATATATGAAACACATAAAACATGATGCAAAAGAAATAGTGAAGAAATATACTATAGATTTCTAATCGCTCCGGGGTGGGGCGATTAGGACTACAATAGTGCGGGGGGCACCCAAGGGCAGGACGCCCATCATTTGGGGCTTGGTTTTGACACCAATCCACTTGGGATGGGTCCAAAACCTCCTAGGGGGTTGTGTCAAAAAATTGGGTGTGGGATTGTGGCCAATTGTTTGGGTTTTGGGTCCGGATTGTGCTCCTAATGTTCACCCAATAACCTCCCTTCCAAAAGAGAGATCAAGGATGTAGGAAGCACAATGAGGGTGAGGGTATAATTCGGTAGCACTCCATTGCTCCAAATGCTCTCATCCTCCTTTTGGGGTGAGAAGACTCACCATTTTATAGACCTGAGGGTCTCCTTTGAATGTGCATGCAGGGGCACCACTTGGCCATCATGCCTTCTCAGGGGAGAGAAGATTCCTCCCTGATTAAGGGCTCCATGACTGCCTCTATGACTACCTCTTTGAGCTTAGAAATGCTCACTCACACTCCCATGCATTGAAGGTGGAGTTGAGTGGTAGATCTGGGCTGCCATTTGTCAAGGTTTGACCTTTTTCCCGTCAAACCTGCTATTCGCCCCACCCTGGAGCGATTGCTGCTAATCATCCCGGGGTGGGGCGAATAGCATTCTAATCATCCCAGGGTGGAACGAATAGGGAGCAGGGTGCTTGAAAGGTGCCAAATTGACCTCTAACCTTCCAAAACTACTTTGGGAGTGGTTAGGACCACTGTTTAACCTCTAGGGGCTGCCCTAGGGGCTATGTATGCCAATTCGGTCAGTGCTTGTCGTCACATAATCGGATTGGTGCTGTTTTGGTGTCTACAATGACTATGAGGATGAGACGAAGATGACATATCTCAACCATATGAGGCAACAAGAATACCCCATAGACATCAATGATATGTTTGAAAATCTAAATATGGGACCAAGGCATAGGTGGCATTTAAACCAAGTACAGTTAAACCAAGTGCTTCATCCACCACTTCGGGCATACAGGGATCATCTCCCACCTATATATCCTATAGGGCCATTAGTGCCAAGGGTAGACCCTATCCTTCTATCTAGACACAGGGTTGATCCTTTTATGCTAATACCCAGAGAGCCAGATTCGGGGTACAAGAATCACCAAGGATGTTTGAATCAACACCCATGTGGCAATGGAGACCAAATTCATTCCATCAACATGATCTCCATTGATTTAACTTTCCCCATTCGTAATCTAGTTGATCCAACATGACCATTGTATCTAGACCTAGATGCCATAGACTGGGATTGTGCTGACTCACCACCATCCTCATCATAGCACTGGCCTTGCGATGAGATGTTTCATTTCACCCCAGGCCAGACTTAGGATATATTCCATGCTGAAGAGGAACCTGACATTCCCAACATAGATCAAAATTTAGCAAATGATATCCACCTGATCCCAACTCCACACCAGTTGGAGGATGGATCCCACATGTCAATTGAAGAGATGATTGACGTAGACATCGGTTCTGATCCAATGAATCTGCAAATCATTAATCTGGGGGTAATTTTATCCCTCGAAGAGCAATTCAATTACATTGCCCTTATCAAATATAATAAGGAGGTTTTTGTATGGTCCTACAAAGACATGCCAGGACTAGACCCACATCTAGTCATGCATAATCTAACACTTGATTCGAAAGTCAAGCCAGTCAAGCAAAAGCTACGTAAGATGCACCCAACAGTGGCATTAATGGTCAAATATGAGCTACAAAAGCTATTGGATGCACAATTTGTCATCTACGTATATTACCCACCATGGTTGTCCAACATGGTACCCGTAAAAAATCCTAACGGGAGGATTTGCATATATACCAATTTTTGAGATTTAAACAAAGTGAGTCCCAAGGATGATTTACCCTTGCCTAGCATTGATGCATTGGTAGATGCTACAGTAGGCCACAAAATGTTTTTCCTCATGGATGGTTTCTTGGGATACAACCAGATTCGTATCAATCTCGATGATCAACTAAAAATAGCATTCACGATGCATTGGGGGACATTTTGTTATAAGGTCATGCCCTTTGGCCTTAAAAACACTGGCACCACTTACCAATGCGCTATGACATACATCTTCCACGATCACATGCATAAAACTTTGGAAGATTATATGGATGATTTGTTGGCCAAATCTCTTTTGTGCCAAAATCATCTCGATGACTTACACAAGATCCTTGATTGCCTCATTGAACACAAGGTTAGGCTAAACCCTAAGAAGTGCGTATTTGGTGTCACATCTAGAAAACTCTTGGGTTTCATAGTCTCAAAATGAGGCATCAAGGTAGATCCAAATAAACTAAAGGTAATCCTTGAAATGCTTCCCCCAACCACCATCAAGCAGCTCAGAAGCTTGCAGGGTAAGGTCACATCAATCAAGTGCTTCATAACGTAGTTATCTAACAAGTGTCGACCCATGAAATAAATCTTACATAAGGGGGTAGCATTTCATTGGGATGACGAGTGCCAGTTAGCCTTCAATGACATCAAAAAATACTTGGATTCACCACTAGTATTGGCACCACCTAGACTAGGAGTGCCATTCTATTTATACATCTCAACTACTGAGGTGGCACTGGGCACCATGCTAGCCAAAAAAATGAATTACATAGAGAAACGGCTAATTATTATCTTAGCCACACCCTGGTCAGTTATGAACTTAACTATGCATACATTGAGAAGCTATGTTTGGCGGTGGTATTTGCCACCAAAAATCTATGCCCCTTACATGCTGACCAATACAATGTATGTTGTGTCTAAGGATAATCCATTGCGGTACATGATGAGTCATACTTATCACAGTAGTCGCACAATGAAATGGATCATGTTATTGATGGAGTTTGACATTGAATTCATTGGAAAAAAGTCCATCAAAGTTCAAGTCATCACCGATCAACTAGCAAAGGATCCTCTCGAAGACGATCAGCCTCTGACCATAGAGCTGCTCAATCATGGGGTCTTCCATGTCTCAGAATCGCTAGACATAACCTTATTTTTTGATGGTTCTAAATGTGAGCAAGGGGGTGGCGCAGGAATCATGTTTTTCATATTGCAAGGAGATCCAATGCCTTTATCATTTAAACTTGATTTCTCATACACCAATAACAATGTTGAATACGAAGCCTTGCTCATAGGTCTTCAGACAGCCATCACCATGAACATAAAATGCTTGAATATCTTTGGTGATTCACTGTTAATTGTGAACCAAGTGAAAGGAGTATTCCAATGCAAATGCCCAGTTCTACAGGCCTACAAAGCCCTTATGGATAAATTCTAGGCAAAGCTTGAATGGTACAACATCAAGGCACTCCCTCAATCATTGAATCATTTTGTGGACACTATGGCCTCCTTGGGGTCACTAATCCTGCAAGACATTTTGGATGAGACGACAACCATTCAATTCAAAACGTTATCGCAATCCATGATGGAGCATGCAAGCTGGACATAACGCCAAGAATCCACCTAATCCAGATTGAACCATCTTAGGATAGGTTCTCTTGAATCCATGATAGTCTGAATCATGCCAACTGGGGGTCTTTGTTCTCTCCAACCCCTCTTAATAGCAACACAACACTATTTTTACAAGTTCTTTCCCACTCAGCTTTTTCTAGGGATGAACTTCAAGAGGGATCGGTCGTTCATACCATCAAGGTTTTTGATTAGCAAGATTGGTACACCCATAAGATACTATCTCAAGTTAGGTAGCCTCCCACTTGGATTGTCGCACGTTGTGAGAAGATCATTCAAACAAAAAGTGGTAAAACATGTCTTGCTAGGAGAAATTTTATACCGTCGAAGCTACAGAGAAATCCTCCTTTGTTGCTTGGACCAACAGGAGTCCACTTGGGCAATCACCCAAGCGCACAATGGTACATGTGGTGGCCACTTCAACGATATGGCCATCGTAAAGTGCATTCTTCGCATGGGCTATTATTGGCCATATTTAGAGCGATATTGTTGCACATATGTATGGAAGTGCGTGAAGTGTCAACACCATGCTAACTTAACACACGTACCTTCTTATGCCTTGCAACCGATCCAATCGGCTTGGCTATTTTTATAGTGGGGCTTAGATCTCATCGAAAAGATATCCCCTGTGTCATCAGGTCATCACACGTTTATCGTAATGGCCACAGAGTACTTCACTAAGTGGGTGGAAGCAATTTCGCTTACTTCTATGACTGGGCCCCACATTGTCGAGTTCATTTTACATAACATCATATGTCATTTTGGTATTCCATCTAAGATCATCTCGAATAATGGGACGTCATTTAAGAACAAAGATGTGCGTGCTTTGATAACAAAGTACAAAATTTAGTACAGTTTTTTGACATCTTATTATCCGCAGGCAAATGAGCAAGCAGAGGCGTCAAACAAAATGCTAGTTATCATCCTTAAATATGGTCATAGATAGTCATAAGGATTGGCACATCCAAATACCACTTGCCCTATGGGCTTATCGCACTAGCATTTGGACGCCCACTGGGGCAAATTCATTTTTGCTAGTGTATGGATCCGAGGTAGTCATGCCTCTCAAGTTGGAAATACCCTCCCTATGCATATCAATGCAAGAGTTCATCGATGATGACACTGCATGGCAGGCTCGGTTATACCAGCTTATGTTACTCGACGAACGACGTCTTGAGCATTTACGTATCTATCAAAAGTGACTTAAGAAAGCATATAACATGAAAGTTCACCTGAGGGACTTTCAGGTCGATGACCTGGTCTTAAAAGACAACCAACAAAATTCTAACTTGCCACCCCATTTAAGGGACAAGTTCATGGAAAATTGGTTAGGTCCTTATGTAATCGATAGTAAAATAGGACCTGGAACATACCGGTTTGCCTCTCTTGAAGGAATCAAGGAACTAGAACCCTTGAACATCAGTCATTTTAGGCCATTCAACATTTAGAGAGCCATGGCACACTCCAAAAGACCCAAGGATTCTTGCAATCGCTTGGTCACCCAAAACACCCCAAAGGTATCTATAATCCCTTTGGTCAAACCAAAAGCTCCAAGGATTCCCGCAATCGCTTGGTCAACCAAATGCCCCAAAGGTATCTATAATCCCTTTGGTCAAACCAAAATCTCCAAGGATTCCTGCAATCACTTGGTCAACCCAAAAAGCTCTAAGGGTTCCCATAATCGCTTGGTTAACCAAAAACACCTCAAAGGTATCTATAATCCCTTTGGTCAAACCAAAAGCTCCAAGGATTCCTGTAATCGCTTCGTCAACCCAAATGCCCCAAGGATTCTCGTAATCGCTTGGTCACCGAAAATGCCCCAAAGGTATCCATAATCCCTTTGGTCAAACCAAAAGCTCCAAGGATTCCTGCAATCGCTTGGTCAACCAAATGCCCCAAAGGTATCTATAATTCCTTTGGTCAAACAAAAAGCTCCAAGTATTCCTGCAATCACTTGGTCAACCCAAAAATATCCAAGGGTTCCCACAATCGCTTGGTCAAGAAAAAACACCTCAAAGGTATCTATAATTCCTTTGGTCAAACCAAAAGCTCCAAGGATTCCTGTAATCTCTTGGTCAACCCAAATTCCCAAAGGATTCCCGCAATCGCTTAGTCACCCAAAATGCCCCAAAGGTATCCATAATCCCTTTGGTCAAACCAAAATCTCAAAGGATTCTCACAATCACTTGGTCAACCAAACACCCCAAAGGTATCTATAATCTCTTTGGTCAAACCAAAAGCTCCAAGGATTCCTATAATCGCTTGGTCAACCCAAAAAGCTCCAAGGGTTCCCACAATCGCTTGGTCAACCAAAAACACCCCAAAGGTATCTATAATCCCTTTGGTCAAACCAAAAGCTCCAAGGATTCCCGTAATCACTTGGTCACCCAAAATTCCCCAAAGGTATCCATAATCCCTTTGGTCAAACCAAAATCTCCAAGGATTCTCACAATCGCTTGGTCAACCAAACACCCCAAAGGTATCTATAATCTCTTTGGTCAAACCAAAAGCTCCAAGGATTCTCGCAATCGCTTGGTCAACCTAAAAAGCTCCAAGGATTCCTGCAATTGCTTGGTCAACCCAAAAGCCCAAAGGATTCCCACAATCATTTGGTCACCCAAAACGCCCCAAAGGTATCCATAATCCCTTTGGTCAAACCAAAAGCTCTAAGAATTCCTATAATCGCTTGGTCAACCAAATGCCCCAAAGCTATCTATAATCCCTTTTAGTCAAACCAAAAGCTCCAAGGATTCCTGTAATCGCTTGGTCAACCCAAAAAGCTCCAAGGGTTCCCACAATTGCTTGGTCAACCTAAAACATCCCAAAGGTATCTATAATCCCTTTGGTCAAACCAAAAGCTCCAAGGATTCCCGTAATCACTTGGTCAACCTAAAACATCCCAAAGATATCTATAATCTCTTTGGTCAAACCAAAAGCTCCAAGGGTTCCCATAATCGCTTGGTCAACCAAAAATGCCCCAAAGGTATCTATAATCCCTTTGGTCAAACCAAAATCTCCAAGGATTCCTGCAATCGCTTGGTCAACCAAACACCCCAAAGGTATCTATAATCCCTTTGGTCAAACCAAAAGCTCCAAGGATTCCCGCAATCGCTTGGTCAACCTAAATGCCCCAAAGGTATCTATAATCCCTTTGGTCAAACCAAAAGCTCCAAGGGTTCTCGCCATCGCTTGGTCACTCAAAATGCCCCAAAGGTATTTATAATCCCTTTGGTCAAAATCTCCAAGGATCTGTAAGAATCACTTGGTCTACACCCATTAGGGTTAAACCACCATAACAAATATTCAAAAACAATAGATAATCAAAAATAACAAAAAAATTGCATCTCACTTGCATGCATAATCTTAAAAATAAAAATAAAAAAGTTGCATTAGGCATTGCATACATACATTGCATATTTGTTGGTCATACATGTCAAACGCACCATAGACTATAATTACTCGACAATTCCATCATTTTCCACATTTTTCCATTTTGTAAATGATCCAACAAGAATAATGTCATTCGTATTTCTGCCATATCATAGTCAATTATCTTCTAATGTCTTTATGGTTTTCGTCATTCAGCTGTCTTTAGATTTCTAGTCAAATGTTGTACAAAGTCAGACTGATTTTTTTTACAAGGTAGAGTTTTACTTGGATCACGCCTTATTACATAGCATCCCAAAACAAGCTTAAAACATATAAAAATTCCCAAGTTGTGTGAACGAAATACGAAACCTACAAAGTGGTCTAGGGTACCTTGAGCAAAAAATTTATCCTGCTCATCCCCCTGTGCGAATGGTTCAAGAATGCTGAGAATTGACAAAAGGACAAGCTCTTCCCCATCCAATTCCCCAAAATAAATAGTGGTTTTCACCACTATCAAAAATACCAAACACCTTTGATCCCTAAATTTGTAAGGATTCGTACTACACGTCCCTGAGAAGGATGTGTAGTCATCCCCATGGCCTAAAGGATCAATACCATTCCAAATCAAAATCCCAAAATTTCACCATCAAAATTCCTCAAAAACTTTGATCCCCAAAGTTGTAAGGATTCATACTACACGTCCCTGATAAGGATGGGTAGTCATCCCCAAGGCCTAAAGGATCAATACCATTTCAAAGCAAAATTCCAAAAGTTTACCATCAAAATTCCCAAACACCTTTGATACCCAAAGTCGTAAGTATTCGTACTACATGCCCTTGAGAAGGATGGGTAGTCATCCCCAAGGCCTAAAGGATCAATGCCATTCACAAGCCAAAAATCCCACAAGCTCAACTTTGAAACAAAAATTCAAAATCTAACTCCTCAAAAGGCAACAATAAAAAATAACATTGGTTATCACCACTACTCAAACCCCTTTCTCAAGAGAAGAAGAAAAATTTAAAATAAATAGTGATTTTTATCACTACATATGAGAGCAAGTATCCCAACAAATTGAACAACTAAAAGACATCTGATCTTGAATCCCTAGAATTCTTAGCATTTGAAAAACCATTTAGGTGATCCTCATTACGGGTTTGGTGGATAGCCTACCTAGAAATGGCGGTATCCTAAATGCATGATGATATGTCTATCACATTAGCTTTGCATGTGTGTAGACCAATGTTTGCATGTGGACGAGCTAGATTATGCTATCCTAGATTACGTCATAGATTAATCCTACTAAATACAACAAAGGAGTTAGTGGAGCTAATTAGGTGATCCTTAGTACAGGTTTGGTGGAAAGCCTACCTGGCACTGATGGTATCCTTATGAATACCATATAAACGAACTCAATCGCACACACAAAGATGTGAAATAACTTGGTCAAACTCAAGTATGATTCATACCTGGTTTGAAAGTCTTGTAATATAATGTACAGACTTGACTAGTTAGTTAAAGCATCTGAGTCTCAGAAAAAACTTAACTACATTTTAAAACAATTATTGTATATTTCATTATTTACATCACCATCAAAAAATACAAAACAATTATTACAAATGCAAAAGTTTTTTCATAAAGCAATCACATAGTACAAAAATCTAGTAAATCCTTGTACATTCTATGGTGCCACCATCTGTATACCAACAAATCATTCCATCCATTCCATATGCATACACCTATATCATATAGTTAAAATCATCCATATTCATAATAGCATATGCATACATCAACATAAATAAATGTGCATAAAGAAAAATAAACCATGACAAGTATATAATCAAACCAAAAAGAGTCATGTATATATATCAAGTCAAAATACCCTTAGGCTACAATAAGAAGGTCCTCTGACCTCACAAAAACCAAAAACTTAAAATCCCCAAAGACTAGGGAGTCGACCACCATGATCAAGCAGGATCGATGTGATTGGAACTACCCCCAATAGTATGTGTCCTATGGGACCTCTTAGGGTGACTGTTGCCAGCCCTCGCACCCTACCCACCAACACTACCCTCACCTAATCGCCTGTGATGAGATAATGTAGACTGCCCAGTCTCATTACCTTTTGTACGACGTGACAAACCACCTCCATCAAGCACAGGCAATCGTCCACCAAGGTGGACAACCTTTGTCTCTAACTCTATCTGGTACTGACCCCACTCCATATCTCATTGGTGATACATAGCCAATGCACTATCCCATTGTGCCAACTAAGCCCGTAGGATATCCCTCTCTTGCATTACCTCCACCAAAGCATCTCTATGCTCCTCCTCCTATCTCCATAGGAGACCCTCCAATCATGCTATCTCAGCACAAATCCCAACCTACACATCCCCTGAGATAGCCTGAGGCATGGGCACCTTCAGGATGGCCTGCTACTCTGGCACCCACTACTTTGGGACATCCTGTACATTCGGATACTCTATAGTCACCCTGACATCATCCACATCGGGTACATCAATAATTGCATTAGACCCCTCACCCAGCGGCTCAATGGTATGCCAGACTAGAGTCTTCTCGTCATCGTGATGTCGATAGATCAAGGGATCACCTAGAAATCCCTGGTGCACCCTAAACTACCGTGTCACTCAAACATATGGGAAGTACTCCTATTCTGTCCCGTGCCACCCAATCAACCATCTACCCCTGCACACACATCGGAGCCACTCTCTAGCCTTAGGACAAGATGGACAGTCCTGGTACAACCACCAAAACACCTACCCTAGCACTATATGAGAGAAGGCATTAGTATAGTGACCTACGTCACCTGCCCATCGTCGACTCTATCCATGCTCCTTTGACCTCCACCATAAATTAACATATCCAATGTCTCGATCCACCATTTCACCTTAGGTGGTTCAAGGAAAACCCTACGGCAGATCCATAGCTATGTGCTTCCATCCCCAACATTGCAAGAGATAGCTGCACCCGATCCCCTTTCACTTTTGGTAGTGGACCTCATAAAAATAATCCTACAATTATGCCAATAAAGTCTGACCCCATCTCATAATAAGTGGAGCTGATGTAGGACACTCCACCAATGTGAAAACTAACTCAAGAAGGTTCTAAGGGAACCTCGCACCCGAGGAGTCAAGAATTAGCATATTGAAGATAAGGGTCATGATAAAAGAATGCCTCACCCCTAGTATACCCTTCTACAGCCACCACCACACCAGAATACCACCTATCTAGAAGTTAGCCTTTGCCCTCTCCATAGCCCTCTCCACCCCCTCTCCACCATCAGACCAAAACACTGTGTCAATACTACTGTCCATTGTTCACGGTGGGTCATCTGGATAGGCAGTCCATCTATTGGAATCTGCAAAATCTGATACACATCCTCTAGAGTAACAGTCATCTCCCTTGTTGGGAGATGAAAAGTGTTGGTACGGGGATCCTACAGATTGATCAGGGTAGTCAAATATGCCCGATCCCCCACCATAGGCTCTAGACGCGTCATGTGCTTGAGCCCAAGGGCATCAAACCACTCCTAATCCACAACTGTCAGGGTATCCCGAGCATTAGAGAAAACATTCGACTGGCGGTACCAACTCTTCACAACCTGAAACAACAAAATAAAACAAAAAAGGATATTAAGTACATACTTAATATAAATAAAAACATTAAAATAAAACTATACAATAGAAGTACAAACTACAATTTACAATTGTCCAGCAAAAGTACAACATAAGAAATACAGTAAAACAAATGTACAGCGAAAGTACAAAATAATTAAAATAAAACTGTACAACAATGACAACATACATGAAAATAACTGTACAATCAACAAAAACAAAAAAAACCATATTAGGGTTTCAACCTTAATGTGAACGCAAAAAAAACAAAAAAAACATATTAGGGTTTCAACCTTAATGTGAACGCAAAACAAAACAAAAAAATCATATTAGGGTTTCAACCTTAATGTGAACACAAAACAAAACAAAAAAATCATATTAGGGTTTCAACCTTAATGTGAACGCAAAACAAAACAAAAAAATCATATTAGGGTTTCAACCTTAATATGGCAAAAACAAAAATGAAATAAAACATATTAGGGTTTCAACCATAATATGAACAAAAACAACAAAATAACAGAGCACAAAAACATGTTGGGTTATTTTAACCTAATATAAAAAAAAAAAACAAAGCAAATAAAATTCCTATATTAGGTTTTCAACTTGATATACGAATAAAATCAAACCAACACAAAAAAAAAAAAAATTAGGTTTTTAAAACCTTAAACAACAAAATAAAGCGAGCAAGCATTTTATATGTGTGTTTTAAACTTCATATAAAACACACACGAATAACAGGCAGAGAGAAGGAACGTCATACCGGTCTCACCTAGGCTCCTCCACTCGAAGATACGGTTCTCGCACTCATATGTCCACAAAATTTTAGTAGCCCTCCACTACGCACACTCGCACTCCTCCTCACTGCTCCAAATCGCCAAGAAAAAATATTGCAAATGAGCCCAAAACCTAGTTTTGGTACTTATATAAGCTGTTAGGCCTGTAATCATTCCACCCTAGGATGAGCGCTCTAGTCAACGCTCATCCCACCCTAGTATGATTACAAAATTGGTATTCATCCCACCCTGGGACGATTACAGAGCAAGAAATAAACCAACAAAAAATGCATCCAAAAAATGCACCAAAAATAGCAATAAATCTGTCGAACAAAGGTGCCTTTGCACCTGACATTCATGGCATGAAAAACCATCGTCGGGGTCACAAATACTCCCTATCCTACTCCCTAAGAAGGCTAGCATAACCATACCGCACCACGGGAAAGAGGATTTTTGATAATTTCTACCCCAATAGGCATCAAAAAAAGGGTCAAAACCTACCAAAAATAGGTCCGATGGTTGGAAAACTGCAAAAGCGTTCAACAAAAAAAACTGAAGGCACCCTTACAAATGTCATCTTGGGCAAGTGAATCGTCGATTTTCTCATTTTTGGTCATTCCCTCATCGATTCGTCGCTTGAGGGGGTAGTCACACTTAGTCACCAATCAACAAATACACACCCAATCAAGGAAATGGCATGCATTCAAAGATTCATTGACAAAGTCAATCATGCTCCTGCTTGGGCTAGCAAACAAGAAATAATCACAAGCTAAAAAACACTTGGCATTCTGGAAGCATGAAGAAAAGGTTCCTCGAACAAAATGTTGTGCCCTTTGCCTATTCATGATTGAACAATGTCCAAGATCAAGTACACCTCACTAAAAAAGGTTATACTTGAGTTAAGCTCCTTAGCTTGTTAGAAGGAAGGATTCAATAATGCGTGCCCTTTCCATACTTGGGGCATCAAAATTTGGTTAGGTTACTATAGCACCCTAAAATTGGCACAGTTAAACCTTAGTAAAAAGATAAAAATTTGAATTTTAACCCAAACCGCCCGTTAACTGCCCGTTACCCGCTCTCCTCATTTTCTATGCTATTTTTAGGATTTGTTTTGACCATTGGACGATATCGTCGATGATTAGATGAAATCATCCTAGATATGACGAATTCTTCTAGAATAGAATTTCTAGATGATTTCGTCCCAAAACCAAATTTTCATAATTAGCTTATGTTCAACAGCTTCTCTAACAAGGGCAGAAAGCGTGTCTGCATGGTTAGAGTCTTCCCCGTTGGAGATCTCCCAAATTGGGATGATCTCCAACCTCCTAACCTCTCCCTAATCCTATATAAATTGGGATTTTCTCAGTTTATCCCCCTGAACCCCTTGGCTAACTGATTTCTTTGCAACTTTAACTTTTCGTGCATTAGAACACCTTCACACCTTTGTTTGCATTACGTATTTCAAGTTTTCTTGTAGGGATTTTACTGTTTTTCATTCGGAGCAATCTCAGATCGTCGCAGGCGATTCCAAATGATTTTGGACGATCCTATCATAGATCAGCAATGATCTCGTACGATTAGAGGTGATCTCTACTGTAGTCCAGATTGGGGGAAATCAGAGCCTAGAGTCTGCATTTCTTTATCTTCTCTCTTCATTTCTTTATGCATTGACTTAGTTTATTCTATTCCTGCATCCTGGAGTTCACCTCATTCAGCATAGATGCATGATAAAGTTAAAAAAATTATTAAATTAATGCATTTCTTTTAATTACTATCTTGATCTATCATTTAGGCAAATTTACTATCATTTCTATCATTTCCCTTTGCTTTTGCAATTGTATTTTTTGTTTTTGGTATTTGTTTTTTGTGACTGCAAGTTTCTGACGAATTCATCAAATCGATGACGATCTCGTCTGATCTCAAATGATCGACTGAGATCTGAGATGATTCTATGCAATTTTAGACTATTACGTATGATTTGAGATGATTTGGACTTCTACAAACCTTAGAATCTTCATCAGACATCCAAAATCAGGTATATTCTATCTTATTTAGCATACTTTTTGTGTTTAGCACTTATTCATGTTTTCTATATTCATATAAATCAGCATTGGCATATAGAATAGCTTAGATTCATCCTAGAAAAACCTAGGAATTGAATGATTAAAGTATAAAATGAACACATCAAACCTACTCTCAACCTAGGTGTGGAAACTGCCACTCAAAAGTTTCCTGGTGAACCCACCATCCATCGAAAATTCACCCTTATACCCCTCCCCCGAGAGGTGCGACCTTCAAAGGGCCTCTCAGTTCGAGGTATTGTCCCATCGTTATCGCATCCCCCTTTCGGGCGCGGATCCTATAGCCTGAAGGTAAGGATACAAAAAAATTGGAGCGATACATTTTGGTGAACCCGATGTGAAAACTAAAAACCTTTTGAAAACAATCCAAAATAAAAAACATAAATACATTTAGAATCATCAAACAAACAATTTAAGTTGCATATCATATTTAGATGGTAGATTATAATAAAATATGAGTTGTCACCATTAATGTTGAGAATCAATTAGCAGCTATAGAGATTACTTCTTTGCTTAGAGTATCTCAAACATATAGAGTCCCACCTTTATGGGATGAACTTAATAGGAGATTGAATTTTATTTCATATAGATCAACCCAACTTAGGTGAATTAAGAGGTTTTTCCTAGATAAAATCATGAGCTTCAAAGAGCTTGCCATAGGTGGTTAGTAGATAAAAGAGCCCTTGTGTCTTTCGAGTTGTACACCTTTGAGGAATACCTCGACAATGCATTTGTAGTACATAAATTTCTATCTCGTATAGAGGATCAAGAGGTCGTTCTTACGGATAGAAAGATATGGAATAGAGTTCCTAGAGCTGTGTTATATCAAGAGTATTGCCATGAGCTCTATTTTTACAAGTCAGAGTCAGAAGTAGATAACATCACCATAGCACACTTTGTCAAATTTTTGAAAAACCATTTCCAATTTGAAGAGGAGCATTTCATGACTCTTGATGAACTTGATCCCATCAATGACATCTATAAACTATTTATAGAAAACTAAGCCATTCTTTTATTATTATTATTTCTTGCATTTAGTATGTTGTTTGTTGTCTTTATAATATTATTATAAAAATAAAAACAAAACAAAAATATAACAAAAATTAAAACATTTTCTTTTAAGTATTATAGTAGGTATATAATTAAAATATATACCTCCCAAATTTGTTGCAAATATATATATATATATATATATATCAATATATATTTTCTAAAATCTAAATTTAAGCATAATGACTAGACTCAGGAATGGAAAACAGATTGAAGTAGAAGAAGATTGGTTAGGAAAACTAGTAAATAAACCAGATGTCCTTCCTGAAGATCCAATTCAGGAAGAAGGAGCCCTAGACCAAAAAGAAGAAGAATTTGCTGAATGAAATGAACAAAGAGAAACTGTTAGAGAGGAAGGATCCTCATCCCCTAAAATGTCTCTGAAAGGAGCTGTTACTTTTGAGAACATGGAACATTTCCGGAAGTTCCTCAATACTAATATTGGCACCCTTAATAGAGCAGTCCATATGGACAAGGATCAAATTAGTGACACTCAAGCAACCCTAGAAGAAATATATCACACACGCACTAATCCCTTGTCCTTCGTTGATCAAGAAAGTGATCAAGCTGGACCATCCAATTTGGATATGGCCGCTATAATCCAAAACATGCAACAACAACAGGTTACCCAACCACCTAGAGTGCCTGTTACCAAGCCTAGAGTCATTCTTGCACAAAAGAAACCCTCATTCACTGCTCTATTTCACCAAGTTATTGATCAACATACCTCAAATCAACAAAAGCCTAAAACAAAACCAAACACCAATTTCCAACAATCTAGGATACAACATAATGCTACTACAAATATTCTTCATAATACTCTTCCTACCAACCATTTGCATAATAGCAACATAGCATCTAATCCTGACGTCACGCCATCATACGCTCACATACCACCGAACCAACATGGTGGACAAACTAGTAATCTGGAAGCCATGGTGAAACAATTAGTCTCCCGCATGGACCAGTTAGATCCCTACCATCCCTCGTACAATTATCAAGAGATGTGTAGTCAGCCTCTAGATCCTATAGTTGTAGCACAACCATATCCTAAATACTTTCCTATGCCTGTCCTACCTATATACAAAGGAACCGAAGATCCCATAGAGCATCTTCGTATGTTTAGGATAGCATGTCATGATATATCACATGATGATTTGTTATTACTAAAAATGTTCCCAAAAAGTTTAGGAGGAATGGCATTAGAGTGGTATTATCAATTACCCACTCATTCTTTGAGGAATTTCGAAGAGACAGCCGAGTCTTTTGTGCATCAATTTAGTGCCTACATTGAAAGGCATGTAACCATTAAAGATTTGTACAACCTAAAACAAGACAAATATGAATGTTTTGCTGATTTCCTAGCTCGATGGAGATAGTTGATAGGAAAATTGCACTTTGTGTTACCTTATCAAGAAATGTTGGATATTTTTATCAATAATTTACAATAACAACTATCCTATGAATTATCAACTGCTACCTTGACCACCTTCGATCAAGCTATATATTTAGCTCAAAGAGTGGAAGATGCTCTCATTAGGAGAGGTCAGCTTAAAAAGAAAGATGATGAGAAAACATCCATAAATCAATATAAAAATAAACAAGTTGTGGGTGATGGAGTCACTGATAGTAGAAATATCACTACTGTTAATGCTGCGAAAACAACAGAGAAGTTTATACTAAAAACCTCTTGATAAACCACCTCGAGAATTTACTAGGTTAAATCAACCTTTATCAACCATTCTCTCACAATTATTAGAATGAGGTTTGATCCAATTACCAAATATCCGGGAACCTGATCCAACTATACCCGGATACAGAGTTGATTTACACTGTGATTTCCATAGAGGACCTGGACATGCTACCAACTCTTGTAAAATATTAAAACATAAAATACAAGATTTAATTGATAACAATGAGATGGAGGTGCAAGCCTTTCAACCTAAACAAAATCCTCCTAATAATTCTCAAAAGAACATCCCCCAAAATCAGAATCAGAATGCCAATCAATCATTGGACATATTTCAACATCCTTTACCAAAGCATGGTAAAGAGGTGGCTAATCAAATTGAGCATCATAATGTTCCCCCTCCTACCCAATATGTAGGGACTATTAGTGGACATTTACCTACTCATGATCCACAAATATTTGACACAACTTTATCCATGGTTACGACCAGACCTCTATATAATATTCGGACACCTGATCTTAGTGATACAGAATATGAGACTAAAAGTGACATGGAAATCACCTCAAATCAATCGAATAGTTTTGAAGATGAATCAGATGCTATTCAACCTATCACAAATTCTATGGTTCCGGAAGAACCATTTCCAAGAATATTCATTACTAGACCATCTTCTCACCAATTACTTCCTAATGAACAAGCCATAAACGCTAGACCAAGACCCATTCATCATCCATAAAATAATATTGTAGGTACGATCAAAGCTGTTACTCGACAACAGACTCAAAATTCTCAACAAGATCAAACTCAGAATGATGGATCAGCTCCATTTGTTTTGAAAATTCCTAATAAATGGAATCATGTGCCTAATGTTCAACCTAAACCTCCTTATAATATTAATGAACAATTATCAAATACTACAGCTAGAATTTCCCTTTTGGACCTTTTAAGATCTTCTCCTACACATAGGGATGAATTAATGCTCACATTAAGCCAAATGATGGTACCACAAAATATTCAACCTGAAGCCATGTCCAATACTATCATAACTCGAGAAGTCGATTGTATTGACTTTCGGGATAGAGATATACCACAACATAGTTTACATAAGGATAACCCCTTATATATTACTGCCCTAATTGGAGATGTAGAAGTTAAACAAGTCTTGATTGATAATGGTTCATCTTTAAACATTTGCACTTTTGACTTCTACCAAAGATTTGGGTTTAGAAGTGATGAAATGAAAAGAACTGATATGATCATAAAAGCCTTCAATGACGAAACACAAGAAACATGTGGAGTTATTACTATCCCATTGTAATTTGGTCCAAGAACCTTAGACACGATCGTGTTTATTGTACATTGCCCTGCATCGTACAATATACTCTTGGGTCACCCTTGGATCAACGCGATGCGATCTGTTCCCTCAACTTTACATCAGTGTGTTAAATTCGAATTTAAAAATCAGTTGGTTACCATTCATGGTGATCCTAGACCCTTTGATATGTGTGCTTTGGCAGAACCTGTTGGAGTTCAATTTTGCCCTGCTTTATCATCCACACATCCTAATTCTAATCATCCATCTAAATGTGTGAAACACACACTCATAACATCATCTACTCCATCAACTCCACCTCTACATATAGTTCAACCATATTTCGAACAAACCACATTAGGACCTCAAAAAGATCCTAAACCCACAACCAATGCTTCTTGTTTTACTCCTATAACTTCCATACCTATAGATCCATCCATAGACATCTCTACAACATCTACATCTACCAGAAGCATATTTTCCACATTCGAAGATGTAGCCTCCTACCTCTTACGCTCTCACTTATGAGCTCTTACCCGATTTATCTAAAATTCTTATATCATAGAAAATAAATGCTGCTATGCAAAATTCCCTTATTTTAAATAATTTGCCATCCTCTCCTCGTACTTTGGGCCTCCCATAGCCTATGGGAAGTATTTACCAAGTTGGGAGCTGTGCTTTTATTTACAAGGGATATGATTGGGGAAGAATACCTAGAAACATCAAGACTCATTATGATGGATATGCTCGATGTTATTTTGCTAATGAGTATATTAAAGCTAAGCCTATAATGCTTAAATTTGGATATAAAGGGAAAGGTTTGGGACCTTTCCAGAATGGTATGAAAGAACCTTTTGAGGTAGAACCATGGCCTGCCCGATGTGGTGTGGGCCTATTTCCTAGTAAAGGTCAGCCCTTCCCATTTGAATATGATGACCATCTCATATGTTACCAAGATTATTTGGATAAACATGATGCTTTGCATTTAAGGAATAACCCATTTACATGTAATATGCTATCCATAGCTTACCCTGAGATGATTTCTGAATCAGACGATGAGTTGGAGGGAGATATCTTCCATGATGTCTCCATTGAGGAATTGTTACATAACGAATTTTATTTCGATGGCTCTATACCTAGTATAGCCCAGCTTGAGGCCACGACTCCTCAAGACAAATTATCCAAGCTAACCTTGGAAGAATTACAATAATTGGGCGTTTCACCCACCCCACCTAATTTTGAGAGAGATCTACACATGGAAGTAGAAAACGTCATAAAAATTAACATTGGAACCGAAGATAACCCTCACGTAATCAACATTGGATCAAAATTAAGTCAAGAAAAATAAGATAAATACATTGCATTCCTTAAAGAATATGAAGATGTTTTTGCTTGGACATATGAGGATATGCCAGGATTAGACCCTTTTGTAGTCATGCATCACCTAGTAGTCCATCCGGATGCTAAACCTATTAAATAGAAACTTAGAAAAATGCATCCTAAAGTGGCTTTACTAGTCAAAGGGGAATTAGAAAAACTCTTGAAGGTTATTTTTATACAAGCCATTGATTATGCTGAATGGATCTCAAATGTAGTTCCAGTAACTAAGAAAGAAGCTACCAAAGTTAGGGTTTGCACAAACTTTAGAGATATTAATGTTGCATGCCCTAAAGATGATTTTCCTCTTCCCAACATGGATCAGATCATTGATTTTACTGCTGGGAGTGGAATGATATCCCTAATGGATGGATTCTCTTGTTATAATCAGATCAAGATAGCTCCTGAAGATTAGGCTAAAATAGCCTTTATTACCCCTTGGGGAACCTTTTGTTGGAAAGTGATGCCATTCGGTTTGAAGAATGCAGGTGCAACATATCAATGAGCCATGACTTATATCTTTCATGATATGATGCATGATATTCTACATGATTATGTAGACGATATTATAGCTCGTTCCATCAAAGAAGATGATCATTTAGATGACTTGAGAAAAGTATTTGATCGGTTAAGGGAATATCTTATCCGATTGAATCCAGCCAAATGTATATTCGATGTTAAGTCCGATAAATTATTGGGGGTTATAGTTTTTTCACATGGCATTGAAATTGACCCTCTCAAGATCATGGCTATCACTGATATGCCCGCACCCACAAATATATCTGAATTACAAAGTCTACAAGGTAATCTTCAAGCTATTCGCTACTTCATCGATAAGTTGGCGGACAAAACAGGACCCTTTCTTAAGCTTCTTAAGAAATATGTCTCTTTTCATTGGGACGATGAATTTTAGGAAGCATTTGAACTCCTCAAACAATATCTCCTTAAACCACTGGTTCTTTCACCACCTAGATCTGATCGTCCATTTATCTTGTACATTTCTACTTTAGATTTTGCCTTAGGAGCTATGTTAGCTCAACTTGACGATGAGAAAAGAGAATGTGCTAATTATTACATTAGCAGAACCTTAATTAGTTATGAAACTCACTATACAGTATTAGAGAAGTTATGTCTCAAAGTCATATTTTCTACATAAAAACTATGCCATTATATGCTCAGTCAGAAAACATATGTTATTGCTAAATTCGACCCTTTGCGATATCTCATGAGTCGACCTTATTTATCCGGTCGCACAGCAAAGTGGGTTTTTGCACTAAGCTAATTTGAACTCACATTTATAGGATAGAAGTCTGTTAAGGGTCAAATCATAGCTGATCAATTAGTTGCTACACCCTTAGAGTCTACCCATCCCCTCATCATTGAGTTTCCTGATGAATGCCTTAAACTAGAGGTAGACCATCCAGAGTAATGGTCCCTATACTTTGACGGAGCTCGATGCATGAGTGGGGTTGGTGCAGGTATTATTTTAATATCTTCATAGAAACATATTATACCTCTGTCCTTTAAATTAATGTTTGCTTGCACTAATAACACTGCTGAATATGAGGCTCTAATCCTTGGATTACGAGCTGCCTTGGCACTAAAAATTAAAAATCTATTGGTTTTTGGTGATTCTCAACTTGTCATCAATCAAATCAATGATGTTTACCAGATCAAAGATGATAAATTACATCCATATAAATCATATGTCTTACAATTATTATCTTTATTTGATCAAGTTACCTTGGAAGCTACTCCTCGAACTAGCAACCATGCGACTGACGCTATGGCTGCAGCTGCATCTCTTTTGCCCTTGGAGTTAGATGAAGAATATGCTACCATCATTATTCATCGACTCCAGGAACCCGTTTCAACTAAATAATGTTTAGAACATTTGGATGTGTTTCTAATCAACGAAACTACTTTTGAACCATGGTACACTTATATATTTATTTTTCTTCAAAATGGGACCTTTCCTGAAGGTTGTAATAGCAACCAGCGTTGGTTATTACGTAGACGAGCAAGTCACTTCGTAATTATTGGCAATACATTGTATAGGAGATATTTTGAAGGCATCCTATTGAGATGTTTGAATCTAGAAGAATCTAGATCAGCTTTGAGTGAAGCCCATGATGGATCTTGTGGAGGACATTTTAGTGGTAGCACCATTGCTAAGAAACTCCTTAGGATAGGATATTTTTGGCCTACCATGGAGAATGATGCACATTATTATTTGCACCATTGTGACAAGTGCCAAAAACATGCTGACCTCGTCCAATAGCCTGCACAAGAACTATAGGCTATTTCATCTCCTTAGCCATTTTCAAAATGGGGCTTAGACATCATTGGAAAAATCAACCCTGTGTCATCTGATGGACACAAATTCATCATAACCACCACCAAGTATTTCACAAAGTGGTTTGAAGCTATGCCCTTAGCTTCTTGCACTGGAACCCAAGTTTCTAATTTTATTTTTAATCAAATTATTTGTAGGTTTGAAATTTCTGCAAATCTCATCTCAGATAATGGAACTTGTTTCAAAAATAAGGATGTCAAAAAATTATGTCAAAAATATAAAATTCAACATTGTTGGTCCACTCCCTATTATCCTCAGGGTAATGGCCAAGCAAAAGCATCTAATAAAACATTAATTAAAATCCTCAAAATACTGGTCAATAAATCTGGCCGAGATTGGCACATTCAACTATATCCTGCTTTGTGGGCTTATCGAACTAGCGTTCGCACTCCCACGGGTACTTCGCCTTTTATTTTGGTTTATGGCATTGAAGTTGTTTTTCCCTTTGAATTAGAAGTTCCTTCTTCGGCTCTACTACTTCAAGATACTGAAGTAGGAGATGAATATCATGCTGGCAGATTTAGTCAGATGGAACTCCTAGATGAGAAGCGCATCAATGCTTTGAAGCATCTTCGTGCCTACCAAAACAAGCTCAAGCGAGCATACCTCAAGAAAGTTCATCACCGATCCTTTGAGATCGGTGACCTTGTCTTAAAAGAAAATCAAAAAAATACTAATGCAACTAAAGACCTTAAAGGTAAATTTGAGCCCAACTGGCTTGGACCGTATATCATCACTACTAAATTTGGCTCAGGAGCATACCGATTAGCTACCTTAGATGGTAAATATCTTAAAGAATCTATGAACATTATGCATCTTAAGCGCTATTGTGCATAAAATTTGGTCATTTCATCATTTGTATATATTATTATTCTGCATATTGTTTCATTTTAGTCATTCATATAAAAATTTTCAAAACAGTAACAGTATTTATTCTTTCAATTCATCAATCAAAATCAAAATATAAAAACTTCAAAATCATTAAAATCTTCAAAACATTGTTTATTTTTGTACTTGTCAATTCTTGAAGTATTGCAGTTATATTTTCAATTATTTTGGATAAATTAGCATTTATTTGGAATCCGCACTTTCACACTCACATGAATAAATATTTTGATTTTATTTGGTATGATTATTAATCTCTCTTATATCAAAGTCCACAGTTGAATTAAATAAATTTCTAAGCATAGCGAACTGATCTTGTTATTTACTTGAACCAAGTATATCTCTTCACATTAAAATGATTTCATTGCAAATTTGATATGATGTTACATAGTAGAAGTGGTTTCTTGAGCGAAAAGTTTCCCCTGCTATCCTATCATGCACATGGTCTAGAATCTTTGAGAATTGACAAAATGACAAGCTCACCCCTACCCCGAATAAAAATCCCTTGCTCTACAGCCAATCCGAGCAAGTAT
The DNA here is from genome assembly GCA_028583015.1 of Wollemia nobilis. Classification (NCBI taxonomy): domain Eukaryota; kingdom Viridiplantae; phylum Streptophyta; class Pinopsida; order Araucariales; family Araucariaceae; genus Wollemia; species Wollemia nobilis. The sequence goes on along the minus strand of JAQPPZ010003251.1, from coordinate 7,365,861 downwards.
CCCTAGTATAGGAAGAAAAATAAAAATTCAAAGAAAATGAGAAAAAAAAAATATTATTTTGTACCATCGCAGCAATATTTCAGCATTGTCTCAGTTCCAAGCAAAAATACAAAAAAAAAAAAAAGAGAAAAGAAGCAAACAAGAAAAGAAAAACAAAAAGCAATAAAATCCTTTTCCCTACCCCTTGAAAAGAAAATAAGGGTGAATGAGCTTGAATCCCTAGAATTCTCAATTATTTGAAAACTGTGAGGTAAGCCCCATAACAGGTGGTTTGTGCCCAACCCGCTTGGCCTTGGGTAATCCCTAGCGTGGTGATATGTTTGTCACATTAGTGACCTTCTTTTGTACAGACCTATGTCGGCTTATGGATTAGCTAGATCTTGATGACCCGACTTACATAGTAGTTTGGTATGGTTACATGCATATAAATCATGGTCAATGAACCCTTATTTGGTTAATTCAAATTACTTGTATCAAATTCTCTTGCTCAAAATTTATGAATGAATAATACAATTGCACACACATTTGTATTTGAGAGATTTTGTATCATTATGATAAATCAAGATCGGTAATGAACTCACATTTGCACATGAGGGTTCCTTATAAATCTACATTTTGTCTTTGAGATAATTTAAAATATCTCTGCAATTCTTTTCGAATCATTTCATCTTCTTATTTAAGAACATTTTCTTAGCATAAATACAATTAAATATATGTCTTTCCAACAAACAAAAAAAAAATTCACATCTTCAAAAACCTAGTAAATAAAGTCATGTTTATATATTATTGTTTTATGTTTATCTCAAAACCAAAAAATCAATCATGCAATAAAACTAAAATATCAAATTCTTTTTTTGGATTTCGCGATGATGGTATAAGTCTATACCTATAATTCTATGCCTAGCGCAAACCATTGTTCTCATTTTATTTCCCATTCATTTTAATTCATAAAAACATATGGCTTACATCATTATGTTACCCAATTGTGCTTTAAAAAGAACGCAAATTTTTCTATTTTATGTCATTATGTCAACATTCAATTTTGCAATGATGGTATAGTTCCTAGGGACTTATTCAAAAAATTTATCACACTTAGGAATTTATGCCTAGCAAAAATCATATTTCTTTAATATCTCATGCATAATATTTTTATGAAAATTTGAAAACAAATTATCACCATCACCATTTTTCATCATCACAACACAAAGTCTTAAGACAGTCTCTTAAGCACCCTTTTAATTTTAACAATATTTCTATACTGATATTAGCTTGACGACCTAGCGAGCGGCGACTCCATGAAATGGTCTATAATAGTGACAATGTCCTTTGAAATTATTGTTAGAAGTCCCTTTTATTTTTTCATCAAATCACACCACAAAACAACCAATTTATTCACATCAAATTATTTCATTTACAATTTTATGGCATGACATAAAATTATAATTTATTTCCAATGACATAATTAAATGAATAATCAATCACAAAATTCAAAATTAAAGCATCATACAACATATACACAAGTCATATCATCAAAAAGACAATCTATATATATCAATCAATTATGTACATCATCTGGATTGGTATGCCATAATCAATATCCTGGAATACTCAATCCCCTCAAAAAGTAATAATAATATATATAATCTGTAGTCTGTAGCAGCTAGCCTCGAGAATCTCTTGAGCTCTCAGCCTCATCTCCTCTCCCGCCCTGAGGTGGAGGAGGTGGTCCCATAGAGGTCCGGGCTGTGTCTCGGGTCCTCGTTGTCGATCGTGAGGATGTCCTCGATGATCCCATCATGATCGGCTCTGCAATTGGGGATGGCAATGGTATCCTCTGCCCATATAGAACCATGTGATAGTACAACCCCTGGTAGAATGTGGTCTAAGCAATAGCCCATGCTAGATCCTGAGTGCTCGCCCCTCTGCTCTTAGCCCTGAGATGTGTAGCCTCATCCTGTACTGTCTGCACTTGAGCCTGGAGGTGGGCATTCTCAGCTTAGAAAGCCATCATCTCACTTCTCTCCTCCACCTCAATACCCTTGCCCTTATCAGGTGATGGTGGCCTCTCCCCCTACTAATAAAGGAATCTCTCCTCCCTCCTCCCTATCTGCTCTAGCCTCTGTGGAGCCTGTGCCACCCTATGGCATCTCTCCTATGGAGACTATCACTACTCTCTCCCGCCATGACCCTGCACTGCCTCAATAGCAGTCTGACACTGCCTCCCCATCCATCGCACCATGGCATGCACCGGACCCTGTGCCCTTGTCATCCAAGGAGGGCAAATGCTTGCGTACCAGGAATTGTATCTGTCGAAAACCCTAGCATCATCACCATCCACTAGTTGGATGGGGGCATCATCTATGTCCTAGCTCCAAAATCACTGCATATCTAGAGCCCCGCTTAGTGTAGTACTATCCCGGACAGTCCGGGAGTACTCATAATCCCTAAGAGAATGGATCCCCTGCTGAAGACCAAACTACCACAAAACTCGATCGTAGTGATGGAGCTCTACCTCTCCTCACTCCATCCTTATCCAGTAGACTCACTTGATGTGAGCCAACTCCTGCCCATCCTCTACCCACCTTGGATGCTCTCTCCATGGCCTCCAGGTGATCTGGTTTGGGATGAGCTCATCTAGCAACCTTTGAGACATTGACAGATCTATCCGCAACTTTGACCCTATTTGGAGCCACCAATAGAAAACCTAGGGCCTCTCTCGGTCAACCCCTGTCAGTGGGAGTCCTACCGACCTTCGCATCGTGATGTGCTCCCAGCACCAAACCTGTAGTAGTGATGTCACAACCAGACATCGGCCTCCCTTGTATACGACCCCATGTAGGATCCTATACAAGCGGCACAATACAAAGCTGCCCCATGCATATCTATATTCGTGGTCTCTCATGTCACAGACCACATCTAAAAGGATCTAGGGTAATCTGCACCCGCTCTGGTGGCATAGTAGTAAGCCACCCACTACCCCTGCCAACACCCGAGTCAACCTAGATGCCCTAGGCATCTGCCTCAGTGACTCGATGTGCACTCCACCCTTCTCCAGGGTGAAGCTCGAGTCTTCGCTCAACCTCATCATGGCTTGGCCCTAATTGGCCATAGGAGTCATCAACCGTCCCTGTATGGGGATCCTCAAGATCCTCCATACATCCTCTAGTGTGGGAGCCATCTCCCTTATCGATAATTGAAAGTAAGATGACCTCGAATACCACCTCTTTGTTAGGGATATCAGTAGCCCCATGTTTGTCAGTACTTGTGGCATCTTTGCCACATGCTACAATCCGACTGTGCTAGTCGGTCACACTCTGCTTGGTCGAGCGTAGCTATATCATCTCTCATCCCCCGTATTTCCACTCCCGACTCTTTAGTAATCCCTTCTGCAAAACAAATAATAAAACAACAAAATTCATTAATAAACCAATCATTAAAATCAATTAAATGCAATTCAAACAAGCTTAATTTCATAAAAATGATGATATCATCCACCATTGGATGATATCGTCCTAAATTGGGTAAAATTGTCCTTTGTAGGATGAAATCATCTCCTATTTCACAACTTGGGGATCGCCCCTTGTTGGACGGGATTGCCCCTAGTTCATCGATTTTGCCCTTAGACAAAATCGACGATCTAGAGACGATTTAGATGAAATAGGGACGATTTAGTCCCGACGTCGTCGACGGCCTAAAAATGGCCGCGATGCCCCAAAATAGTCAAAATTTAAAACAAAAAATTGCACAAAACAAATTAAAACATAATTCACTAGGATTAGATCCTTACCCGTAGCCCGCGACGGACCTCTATCGATCGGTGTGCTATCTCAACCATTTTGTCTGCAAAGCTCTAAAATAGTAAAAATGAACAGTAAAAATGAATTAGGGTGTTACCCTCTTTTCTTAATTTTATTTAAAACCAACAACATTTTTTTTTTTTTTTTCGTGCTTTTACCTCAAACGTTCAATTTGGGTAAAAACACGGAGGGGGCACCATAGTCAGCAGTCGTACGATTCGACCTAGAATCGTCATCTAGAAAATGGAGTAAATTTTTGCTTTCTCGTAAAACAGGAAAAACTCGTCTTTAACGCATTTTCTTTAGAAAATTCGCTAAAGAGGGGGCAAAATGTAGCACCCTAAAATTGGCATAGTTAAACCTTAGTAAAAAGATAAAAATTTGAATTTTAACCCAAATCGCCCGTTACCCACTCTCCTCGTTTTCCATGCCATTTTTAGGATTTGTTTTGACCGTTGGATGATATCATCGATGATCAGACGAAATCGTCCCAGATCTGACGAATTCGTCTAGAATAGAACATCCAGACGATTTCGTCCCAAAACCAAATTTTCATAATTAGCTTCTGTTCAACAGCTTCTCTAACTTGGGTAGAAAGTGTGTCTGCGTGGTTAGAGTCTTCCCCGTTGGAGATCTCCCAAATTGGGATGATCTCCAACCTCCTAACCTCTCCCTAATCCTATATAAACTGGGATTTTCTCATTTTATCGCCCTAAACCCCTGGCTGACTAATTTCTTTGCAACTTTAACTTTTCGTGCATTAGAACACATTCACACCTTTGTTTGCATTGCGTATTGCAAGTTTTCTTACAGGGATTTTACTATTTTTTAGTCAGAGCAAGCTCAGATCATCACAGGCGATTCCAAATGATTTCAGATGATCCTGACACAGATCAACGATGATCTCGTGTGATTAGAGGTGATCTCGACTGTAGTCCATATTGGGGGCAATCAGAGCCTGGAGTCTACATTTCTTTATCTTCTCTCTTCATTTCTTTATGCATTGACTTAGTTTATTCTATTCTTGCATCCTGGAGTTCACCTCATTTAGCATAGATGCATGATAAAGTTAAAACAAATTATTAAATTAATGCATTTCTTTTAATTACTATTTGGATCTATCATTTAGGTAAATTTACTGTCATTTCTATCATTTCCTTTTGCTTTTGCAGTTGCATTTTTGGTTTTTGGTATCTATTTTTTGTGACTACAGGTTTCTGATGAATTTGTCAGATCGACGATGATCTCATCTAATCTCAGATGACCGACTGAGATCTGAGATGATTCTATGCAATTCTATATGATTACGTACGATTTGATACAATTTGGACTTCTACAAACCTCAGAATCTTCATCAGACATCCAAAATCAGGTATATTCTATCTTATTTAGCATACTTTCTATGTTTAACACTTATTCATGTTTTGTATATTCATATAAATCAGCATTGGCATATAGAATAGCTTAGATTCATCCTTGCCAAACCTAGGAATTGAATGATTAAAGTATAAAATGAACACATCAAACCTACTCTCAACCTAGGTGTGGAAACTGCCACTCAAAAGTTTCCTGGTGAACCCACCATCCACCAAAAATTCACCTTTATACCCCTCCCTCAAGAGGCGCGACCTTCAAAGGGCCTCTCAGTCTGAGGTAATGTCCCATCCTTCTCACATACCCCTTTTGGGCATGGATACTATAGCCTGAAGGTAAGGATGTGAAAAATTTGGAGCGGTACAGTTATTGAGAAACCGTAATCATTAAGTTCTTTGGTCATCTATTTTTGCTCAGCACTAGACCACACACAGCGCATCCCAAAAAGGGGCATCTATAGACACCAAAATAGCACCAATTTGATTATGTGACTACAAGCACTGATCGAATTGACATACATACCCCCTAGGGCAGCCTCCAGAGGTTAAACAGTGGTCCTAACCACTCCCAAATTAGTTTTGGAAGGTCAGAGGTCAGTTTTCCACCTTTTAAGCACTTTGCTTCTTATTCATCCCACCTTGGGATGATTAGCAGCAATCGCTCTAGGGTGGGACAATTAGCAAGTTTGACTGGCAAAAATTCAAACCTTGAAAAATGGCAGCCCAAATCCACCACCTAACTCTGCCTTCAAGGCATGGGATTGCGAGGGAACGTTTCAAATTAGAGAGTCCTCAATCAAGGAGCCCCTAATCAGGGAGGAATCTTCTCTCCTCCATAAAGGCATAATGATCCAAGTGGCACCCTCGCATGCACATTCAAGGAGACCCTTAGGTCTATAAAAATGTGAGCCTTCTCATCCCAAAAAAAGGAGATGGCTAGAGCATTTGGAGCAATGAAGTGCTGCCAAACTATACCCCCATTCCTCTTTGTGCTTCCTACATCCCTAATCTCTCTCCTCTGGAAGAGAGGTTATCGGGTGAACACTAGGAACACAATATAGATCTAAAAACCCAAGCAATCGGCCCCAATCCCACCTCAAACTCATTGACACAACCCCCTAGGAGTTTTTGGACCCATCCCACTTGGATTGGTGTCAAAACTAGGCCCCAAACAGTGGGCATACCACCCTCAGGAACCCCCTAAACTGTTGCAGTCCTAATTGCCCCACCCCAGAGCAATTAGAAATATGTGCATGGTTTTGCTACTATTCTTTTTGCATTCTTTTATATTTAATGTACTTATGTTGTTGTCTAAATTTCATTGCTTTTTGACATGATTTGACCTAGTTTCTGTCATTTTATGCGTCTACTAACCTACAGGGAGGGCCTTCAAATACAAGATGTCCTGGGCAGAAACTGCAAAATCTAACCTTTTGGGTCATCTCAAAATGTTTTTTTTAGTCTAACCACCAGTTTTCAAGAATTTTGGAGGCTTCTGGGTAGGACATTTGCAAGGTCACTTTTTGCAGGTTTTACGACAGTCCCTAGCGTCCCACCCCAGAGTGATTACAAATTTGTGCATGATTTCCTTACTATTATTTTTGTAATATGTCCCAGATGATATCCTAATGCCTCTTTTAAATTTTGAACTTATTCTGACATGATTTGACGATCGTTTTATTATTTTAATTATTAACTAGCTTGCAAGGCGCCCCTGTCACATACAAGAGAATCTGGGTAGGATATGCAAATTATGAGCATTTTGGTAGTCTTAGAATCACATATAATGCCTAACTCATGAGTTTCAAGTGATTTGGATAAGCATAGGTGGGACATTGGAGCGCTCACTTTGGAGAGGCCCCCGACGGGAAAACGAGCATAACAGGGCCGTTCGACACCGCTTCGATGCAAAATTATGTGATACCAATTCTAGAAGTTTCCATTTACATTTATATATCATTCTATAATCGATTTATCAATCTTATCATTGATATCCCACAAGCACCCGCTGGAGGCCTTGGGTATTGCATGTTTCTCTAGATACGCATATGATATTAATGATTTGTTGTCTTTCTGTGCATAGGATCTCACCACCAAGAATACTAAAGGGGCAAAAAATAATGACGAACACACAGACACAAGTGGTGGCAACTTTTAGCCCGCCCGCTTCGAATGTGGGCACGCGGAAGACGCTGGAAGCGTACCGTCCGCTCTTGGAAGCACGGCTTCTTTCGGGCATCCATTAATGTGACAAATTGTATCAAATGTTATGAACCCTAAAAGGGGGATGTATTGTAATTGGATTAAAATCAATATCAATAAAGGAGGCCCCGCTTTGTTTGCTCACATCTCGTTTCTGCGTCATTTCCTTCATGCATTGCTCATCGCATTCGTAGGACTTAGCATCTATATCTATTTTTGTTTGCATCATATCGGTACGTCGTTTTTCTACATGCTTTCAATTCTATATCCATATAATAAAATATTTTTTTGGACTATGTATGTCCATATAATACAATGTTTTTTGGACAATCTATGTCCATATGATAAAATGCTATTTCGGATAGTCTAAGTCCATAAAATTCTTTAGACAATCTATGTCCATATAAAGTGTTGTATTGGATAGTATATATCCTTATTTGTTTGTTTCCTTTATTTTTTTATATTTTTATGTCGAATACCCCTAGTTATAGGGCTTATTTTAATAATTTAGGTTGACTATCAATAACAAAATCTTATATGGATGATCTTGCCATCAATTGTATATATGTCGTAGGATGTTGGTTACTTGGCATAATTGAAGAACATGAACTTATACTGAGATGGGGGGGTGAACAGTATAAGACTTAACCATTTAATAATTTTAATTTCAGATAGCAGTGGCATCAACACAATATTAAACAAGACAGAAAACATCACACATTGAAGACCCATTTTTAACGTGGTTCACCCAGAATGGCTAGGCTACATCCACAAAACTTTTCTCTAAAATTTTATCTCAAATTCTTTGGGAAACCTTCCCAATTACAAAGTTTATGAGCCTCGGCTCAAAGGAGATACCTTCCCCTAACTCTGCTTTGGCTGGTGATCCTCTAGAAGACCTCTGCCTCTGCTGCCCTTAGCAAATGGAACTCAATCCATAGAAGACACCTGTCTTCCCTGCTTCCGGTCGGAGACCTCTGTCCTCAACTCTATCACCTCAAAGCTGGTCCTCGAATTTGCACTAAACATAGTCCTTCGGTCTAGCACAAATGTCCTCTTTCTCTTTCTCTGATCTGCACCAAACACAGTCCTTCGGTCTGGCACAAGTCTGTCCTCTTCCTCTTTCTCTGTTCTACACCAAACACTGTCCTCAATAGGTCTCTCTGCTCTGTCATAGCCGCACTTGATCGAAACCAACTTGTGCACTGTCTATGCAAACACAGCAGCATTCAACACTCTACGATCGAACTCCTCACTCTGCGCATCAACTCGCCACTTCTACGCTATCTGCGTTGTTATGGCTGCATCTCGCACACTTCGCTCGAATCGACTCGACTCGGTCTCTGCACACCGTGGACTTCACTTGCGTAAGTTCGATGCTTAAAAATCAATCCACTCCATCTCGAAACAACCCTCCTTTTATAGTATAAATTTCAAGATCAAACACTCAATCTTAGTCGACTGTAACCCTATACTTCATCGACTGCAAAACCCTAATCTTCGTCGGCTCAGATTTAACTCTGTCGGCTTCACTGCCTCTGCAACTCTCCTGTAGCTTCTGTTGTGAAACTACAACATGTCGCGATATCATGACACCTTTTGCAACCGTACGCCTTCCTTTGGCTTTTGTCGCGATATCGTGACACCTTAGCCTTTTTCGACTTTACTTAAGTTCTTGTCACGAAATCGTGACACTTTCTGCTTCTGATGTCATCTTCACTTCTGTCGTGAAATCGTGACCCTTTTGTCTTCATGGCCTTCTTCTCTACTTTTGTCACGAAATCATGACACTTTTGCCTCTGCTGACGTCATCTTCACTTCTGTCATGAAATCGTGACATTTCTCGCTTCTTCAACCTTTTCTCGGCTTGCACCAGCGAAAATGGAACATGTCATGAAATCGTGACACTTTCGCTGCCTTATGCTTTTCTCTGCCTTACGCCCGTGAAACTGGAACATGTCACGAAATCGTGATGCTTTCGCCTTCGAGCTCTTCCTTCTTGAATTCATCGTGAAATCGCGACGCTTCTTCTGTTGAAGACTTGCTTCCTATTTCTGTCGTGAAATCGTGACACTTTCTCCAACCGAATGTTGCCTTCTCAACCTGTCGTGAAATCGTGACGCTTTCAACTTTCGAAATCATGATGCTTCTCATTTCAAACTCTTCCCTTAGCTGCATGTCACGAAATCATGACGCTTCTCATTTCGAGCTTTTTAGCATGTCACGAAATCGTGACAGTCCTCACCTCGACCTCTGTAGCATGTCACGAAATCATGACATTTTTCATGTTACTTTCTCTCTCTTCGAACTTGTCATGAAATCGTGATAGTTCACATTGCGGACTCTCTTTTCAGCATCATGTCACGAAATCGTGACACTTTTTCGTCCGTACAACTTTCTTTGCAATGTGTCACGAAATCGTGACACTTTTCCTTCTCTGCCTTCCTGCACTTTTCGAGTCACGAAAATGCGACATGTCATGAAATCGTGACACTTTCCATCTTGCTCTCCTTCTCTGCCAACATGTCATGAAATCGTGATAGTTTTGCCAGCTTCTTCTCTTTCTTCTAGCATGTCATGAAATCGTGATAGTTTTGCCAACACTTTCTCTCTCCTCAAACATGTCACGAAATCATGATAGTTTTGCCAGCACTTTCTCTCTCCTCAAACATGTCATGAAATCATGACAGTTTTGCCAGCACTTTCTCTCTCCTCAAACATGTCATGAAATCGTGATAGTTTTTCCAGCCGGTTGCATACTTTTTCTTACTTGTCTTTTTCTTGATCTTTTGCAAATGGGCTACTCTGATCTTCTTGGAAACTCACTGTCCATGCTGTAACCTTCATCAAAACAAATTCTTTGACATCAAATCAAATTGCTTCAAGAACTTCTTGACATCAATGACAACATCTACACTTGAGCAAAGGCAATGTACCCAAGGTACCCAAAATTGCCAACAATCTCCCCCTTTGTCATTGATGGCAAACCTTTACTGAAACACATCTTAAGAGCCAAAACTGAAACCAACTGATCCAACAACTGAGAATCTACCTTTGAAGTTTTTGCTCCCCCTGACTTGAAGCTCTCTTCTTCACTCATATCTCCCCCTTACTCATATCTCTCCCCCTTTGTCATCAATGGCAAAGGGCCACCTTTGGGACTCGGGACTAAGAAAGAGCCTCTTGGCTTGGTCCCTCCCCCACCTCCTGATGAGGTGATTAATTCCGAGGTGAGAGTACAACTCCCAATTTCTCCCTTAGATACTCAAATGTATCTCTTGGAAGAGGTTTGGTGAAGATATCTGCAATCTACTCTTTAGTAGGCACATACTCTAGCTTGACTTGCTTCTCTTGCACTTTCTCCCTTAGAAAATGATATTTGATGGAAATGTGCTTCGTCCTTGAGTGCATTACCGGATTTTTGGAAATACTTATGGCACTTGTATTATCACAAAGAATGGAGATGGGTTGTTCATGCTTGACTTTGAAATCCTCCAAGGTGGTTTTCATCCATAAAACCTGTGTGCACCCAACCACTGTTGCTATGTATTCAGCTTCTGCTGTAGATAAGGAAACTGAAGGTTGTTTCTTACTTAGCCAAGAAACCAAACTCTTTCCCAAAAAGAATGCTCCACCACTAGTGCTTTTCCTATCATCAATACCGCCTGCCCAATCTGCATCTGTATAGGCTGTGAGGGTGAAATCATCACCTTTGGGATACCAAAGCCCAAAGTCCATAGTGCCCTTCAAATATCTGAATATCCTCTTAACTGCTATAACATGAGATTCTTTTGGAGCTGCCTGAAATCTTGCTACTAATCCAATGGCCTGCATGATATCCGGTCTGGTAGTTGTACTGTATAGTAAACTGCCAATCATAGATCTGTACAACTTCCGATCTGCCACTGGAGATTCATCATCTTTACTCAGATTGCACCCTGTAATCATTGGAGTACACACGGGTTTGTTGTCCATCATCCCAAATTTCTTCAACATTTCTTTGATATACTTTTCCTGAGAGAGAAATATACCATCTTTTGATTGCGCAATCTGTAGTCCTAAAAAGAATGACAGCTCTCCAATCATAGACATCTCGAATTCCTTCTGCATGGTGTTAGCAAAAACTTTGCACATCTGAGTATTATTTCCCCCAAAAATAATATCATCAACATAGACAACTATAATCAACATATCATCATCTTCATTCTTAATATACAAGTTGCTATCTGCCACGCCTTTCCTGAAGCCTTGCTCATGAAGATAACTGTCAAGTCTTGAGTACCACGCCCTTGGTGCTTGCTTTAACCCATATAAGGCCTTTTTTAGTTTACACACATAGTCTGACTGTTCTGTGAGAGACACTCCTTCTGGCTGTTCTATGTAAACTTCTTCTACCAACACCCCATTTAGAAAAGCCGATTTTACATCCATTTGATATACCTTGAATGATTTGAAGCTTGAAAGGGCCAAAAACATTCTGATAGCTTCAAGACGAGCAACAAGCACAAACGTCTCTTCGAAATCAACACCTTCTACTTGAGCATACCCTTTACAGACTAACCTAGCTTTGTTTCTGACAATCTTTCCATCCTCATTGAGTTTATTTCTGAATATCCATTTTGTGCCAATGACATTCTTGTCCTTAGGTCTTGGAACCAAATCCCAGGTTTCACTTTTCTCTATTTGATTTAGCTCTTCATCCATTGCTTTTACCCAAAACTTATCTGTACATGCTTCACTGAAATTTTTTGGCTCAATCTGAGATAACAATGAAACATTCGTAGAATCATGTGAAGGAATGACTCTTCTTCTTGTTTTCCTGCTATTTGGATCACCAATGATCAAATCTTTGGGATGATGTTTCTGAACATACCGTGAAGGAGTTTTGGGAAGCAGTTGTTGTCTTTCCTCTTCTTCATCCGAAACCTCTCTGAATTCTTCTTGACAGATTTCATCACTGAGTTCCTTGACTGGTTCTCTTATCCCTGTCTTTTCATCTACTAGTTACATTTATGCTCTCTACAACTGTATGAGTTCTTTTGTTGAAGCATCTGTAGGCCTTGCTTTTGCTGGAATATCCAAGAAAAATTCCCTCATCACACCTAGGATCAAACTTACCCAAATTTTGATCTTCCCTTCTAATGAAGCACTTACTCCCGAACACTTTGAAGTATTTTACTGTAGCTGGTCTTCCTTTCCACAACTCATAGGGAGTTTTATGATGATTGACTCTGAGTTGAGCCCTGGTGATGATGTAAACTCATCGTATCGATTGCTTCTCTCCAAAAGCCATCTGAAAGTTTTGACTCATTTAACATTGCTCTAGCCATATTTTCAACAGTTCTATTTTTCCTTTCAACTACTCCATTTTGTTGAGGAGTTCTTGCTGCTGAATATTCTCTTTTGATTTCGTGTTGCTCACAGTATTCCACAAATTCATTTGAAGTGAACTCTCCTCCTCTATCTGATCTTAAGCATTTGATTCTCTTGTCAGTCTCATTTTCAATCATTTCTTTAAAAGCTTTAAATTTTTCAAAAGCTTCAGATTTTTCTTTGAGAAAAGTAACCCAAGTCATTCTAGAATAATCATCTATAAACAGCATGAAGTAGCTTTCTCCCTGAATGCTCTGAGTTCTGGTAGGGCCACACAAATCAGTATGAATAAGATCCAATGGTTTTGAAGATGTATACCCTTTTGATTTGAAACTGGTTCTGGTCTGTTTTCCATGTTGACAAGGACCGCAAATGATGTTATGGGGCCTTTTTATTTTGGGCAAGTCTCTAACTGCTTCCTTGTTACTAATATTGACAAGATTATCAAAACTCAAATGTCCCAATATTTTATGCCATAACCAACTCTCATCTTCTTGAGTTAGAAAACACTTTTCCCTTTTTATCTCACTTAGCATGTAAAGATTGTTTGGAGTCCTTGTAGCACTAGCAATGAGTTTTCCATTTTTTTCTTTACTTATCTCACATCTATCTGAAAAGAAAGATACTATGTGCCCTTGATCACAAAGTTGACTCACACTAAGAAGATTATGTCTTAGGCCTTCTACATAGAGCACATTTTCTATTTTGGATTTCCCATCCAAACTAAGAGTCCCTTTACCACAGATTTTTGCGGACCTGTTATCTCCAAAACGGATCGTTCCTCTGTTTGTTTCTTTTAAAACCAAAAACTTTTCCTTTTCACCAGTCATATGTTTTGAACAACCACTATCAAGATACCATTTTTCTACTTTGTCTTGAGCATGAAAAGCAGTTTGAACTATCATTGACTTAGATTTGATCTCATTCCTCTTTTTAGTGAACTCAAGGCTAAATCTATCCAAACTGCACATCCTTGCTATATGCCCAAAATTCTTGCACTTGTAACACATGATATTTTTATTTATAAGAGGTGCAAACAAGTTAACATTTTCCTTACTATGGCTATTCGGAGACTTATTGCAATGCATAGCTATGTGACCAAATTTCTTACAGGAAAAACAATAGCCATGGAAGGTATTATGTAACCTGTTTTGATGCCTTGGATGATTGTTCTTCTTGCGATCAACTGGAATCCACTGCTCTTCAGGATGAAGATTGATCTTGCTCGAAGACCCTGTTTCATGAATGGTGATACCATCCTTCTTTTGCTTTTCACATGGAATATTCTGTCTGAGAGTCAACTGTTCCAACTTCACTCTAAGAGACATAATCTCTTCTTCTAGTTTCTCACAATCAGCCTTCCTTTCCTTTTAGAGCCTCTGTTAGAACCTGTTCAACCTTCTTCCCTTCTTCAGCTAGAATTTTGAAATCTATAACACTTTGAGACAATTCTGATCTTGCTATCTCTTCTTCCTGACATTGATGCTTGAGAACAGAATTCTCTTCCCTGAGTTTCTCAAGCTTTCTCAAAGCCAAGAAGAATTCACTTTTGAGATCGAACTCAACCTCTTCATTTCTTTCTGAATTTATATGTTCCTCTGATAGATCCTTCTCCAAGTCGTTAGGCTCTTTCTGGAGTGACCCGCTCTGATACCAATTGAAGAACATGAACTTATACTGAGAGGGGGGGTGAACAGTATAAGACTTAACCATTTAATAATTTTAATTTCAGATAGCAGTGGCATCAACACAATATTAAACAAGACAGAAAACATCACACATTGAAGACCCATTTTTAACGTGGTTCACCCAGAATGGCTGGGCTACGTCCACAAAACTTTTCTCTAAAATTTTATCTCAAATTCTTTGGGAAACCTTCCCAATTACAAAGTTTATGAGCCTCGGCTCAAAGGAGATACCTTCCCCTAACTCTGCTCTGGCTGGTGATCCTCTAGAAGACCTCTCGCCTCTCGCTGCCCTTAGCAAATGGAACTCAATCCATAGAAGACACCTGTCTTCCCTGCTCTGGTTGGAGACCTCTGTCCTCAACTCTATCACCTCAAAGCTGGTCCTCGAATTTGCACTAAACATAGTCCTTCGGTCTAGCACAAATGTCCTCTTTCTCTTTCTCTGATCTGCACCAAACACAGTCCTTCGGTCTGGCACAAGTCTGTCCTCTTCCTCTTTCTCTGGTCTGCACCAAACACTGTCCTCAATAGGTCTCTCTGCTCTGTCACAGCCGCACTTGATCGAAACCAACTTTTGCACTGTCTGTGCAAACACAGTAGCACTCAACACTCTATGATCAAACTCCTCACTCTGCGCATCAACTCGCCACTTCTGTGCTATCTACGCTGTTATGGCTGCATCTCGCACACTTTGCTCGAATCGACTTGACTCGGTCTCTGTGCACCACGGACTTCACTTGCGCAAGTTCGATGCTTAAATCAATCCACTCAATCTCAAAATAGCCCTCCTTTTATAGTATAAATTTCAAGATCAAAACACTCAATCTTAGTCGGCTATAACCCTAAACTTCATCGGCTACAAAACCCTAATCTTCATCGGCTCAAATTTAACTCTGTCGGCTTCAACCGCCTCTACAACTCTCCTATAGCTTCTACCATGAAACTACAACATGTCACGATATCGTGACACCTTTTGCAACCGTACGCCTTCCTTTGGCCTTTGTCATGATATCATGACACCTTAGCCTTTTTTGACTTTACTTAAGTTCTTGTCATGAAATCGTGACACTTTCTACTTCTATTGACGTCATCTTCACTTTTGTCATGAAATCATGACCCTTCTGTCTTCATGGCCTTCTTCTTTGCTTTTGTCATGAAATCATGACACTTTTGCCTCTGCTGACGTCATCTTCACTTCTGTCATGAAATCATGACATTTCTTGCTTCTTCAACCTTTTCTCGGCTTGCACTAGCGAAAATGGAACATGTCATAAAATCGTGACACTTCGTTGCCTTATGCTTTTCTCTGCCTTATGCCCGTGAAACTGGAACATGTCATGAAATCATGACGCTTTCACCTTCGAGCTCTTCCTTCTTGAATTCATCATGAAATCGTGACGCTTCTTCTATTGAAGACTTGCTTCCTATTTCTATCATGAAATCATGACACTTTCTCCAACTAAATGCTGCCTTCTCAACCTATCACGAAATCATGACGCTTTTAGCTTCTGAAAGCTTTCCTTGTAGCCTGCGAAATCGCGACGCTTCTCATTTCAAACTCTTCCCTTAGCTGCATGTCATGAAATCATGACGCTTCTCATTTTGAGCTTTTCAGCATGTCACGAAATCATGACAGTCCTCACCTCGACCTCTGCAGCATGTCACGAAATCATGACATTTTTCATGTTACTTTCTCTCTCTTCGAACTTGTCATGAAATCACGATAGTTCACACTACGGACTCTCTTTTCTGCATTATGTCATGAAATCGTGACACTTTTTCGTCCGTACAACTTTCCTGGCAATGTGTCGTGAAATCGTGACACTTTTCCTTCTCTGCCTTCCTGCACTTTTTGAGTCATGAAAATGCGACATGTCATGAAATCGTGACACTTTCCATCTTGCTCTCCTTCTCTGCCAACATGTCACGAAATCATGATAGTTTTTCCAGCTTCTTCTCTTTCTTCCAACATGTCACGAAATCATGACAGTTTTGCCAGCACTTTCTCTCTCCTCAAACATGTCACGAAATCGTGACAGTTTTGCCAACACTTTCTCTCTCCTCAAACATGTCACGAAATCATGACAGTTTTGCTAGCACTTTCTCTCTCCTCAAACATGTCACGAAATCGTGACAGTTTTTCTAGCCGATTGCATACTTTTTCTTACTTGTCTTTTTCTTTGATCTTTTGCAAATGGGCTACTCTGATCTTCTTGGAAACTCACTGTCCATGCTGTAACCTTCATCAAAACAAATTCTTTGACATCAAATCAAATTGCTTCAAGAACTTCTTGACATCAATGACAACATCTACACTTGAGCAAAGGCAATGTACCCAAGGTACCCAAAATTGCCAACAATAATTTGCAAAAAAAATGAATATGATGTATTGACTCTTAGGGAAATAGATTTATCCTATCCACATCCCTATGAATTTGAAAAAACAAATGGGATGAAGATGTTTTAGGCTTTATTGCTTCAGACCTT
Organism: Wollemia nobilis; assembly: GCA_028583015.1. NCBI lineage: Eukaryota > Viridiplantae > Streptophyta > Pinopsida > Araucariales > Araucariaceae > Wollemia > Wollemia nobilis. The sequence goes on along the minus strand of JAQPPZ010003251.1, from coordinate 7,348,941 downwards.
TATTAGAGCTTGTAAAGAACCAAGGTATGCTCAACACATCACTTGGCAGGTGCTAATAAGAGGCCTAAAACTAAGAATTTAGAATTAATTAGGGATTAGAGACATCCTCTCCTATGAATTAAGATAAATTCCTATCATTTGGCAAGAAGGTGGTGGTTTTAGATAGAGGATGATTGATTAGTCTATGTGTGGTGTTATGTATAAAATATGGAAGCACACAAGTTCTCATTGTTTAATGCAAAATACACTCATAAAAATTTAAGTAATTCATGTTATCATGAGAACTGCCATGAAAATTTAAGCAATTTATGCTATCATGAGAACAATCATGAAGAGTCTTTTTTAGAGATTTGCTACCTCACTTTACTAAAATTCAATCTATCATACAATTTATCCTAACTAGGATTATCATGGGCCACATTGAATCATCTTGAATCTATATGCAAACAACAAGCATATGAACACAAGTAAAGTGAATTAGCAATCACTCATGCAGTCATGATAATAATATTAATTTGTATATGCAATAAATAGTTAATATTCTTTTGGAAAAACAAAAATTATGAGAGTTATTTCTTGACAATGCTTTTGATGTCACATGTTGAAGTATGAAAGAGAACATAATATACTAGCATACATTTTTAGATATAAAAAGGCAATTGTTGCATCCTAATAAATAAAGAAAAATAGTACAAAAAAGCAAGCCAAAGTATTAAGAGTGAGGATCCACTTAGCTTTAGTGACCTAATGCAAGTGCAATGCAAGTGAGCTAATCCTAACTAGTTGTCATAATTGCATCATTGCAGAGTCCCTTGATTCTAAATGCTCAAACAATCATGTAAAATATAATCAACACAATAAGAGCGAAATGATTAATATATAAATATTGCAAGAATTTTGTGGGAGGGAATATGGGAATTATTCCTTGTAAATATTTTCAATGTATTATGAAAAATATTTGATCAAAGAATAATTCTCATCTTCCATCCCATAAAAGGTATGATACATGCATAAGAAGACCATGCATTTATGAAAATCAATACATTTTATATGAGAGGCATTTAATTATAACAAGTGAATGTACAAAGAATGTTAAGTAGTCATGTTAAGTATGATAGATAATCATGCATTTGCAAGAAGTAACATAATATTTTTGAGAAGTCATCAAGGAATTCTGCTAGTGTGGGACACCAAAAAGGGTGCACATGGGTGCTAGACTCGAATGCATTTCTTCGAGAGTCATCCACACTCAAGTAGGAGAGTGCTACTAACCTATCATTTTGGGAGACTACGCTTTTATGTGTAGTGTTTATCTTTGGTGGGAGAAATTTGGGTTCACCAAGGGTTTATAGTTTTCCTAATCTAATTTGGTGTGTTAAATTCAATAGGCACTTAGGTTGTAATATATCCTATGAACTAATGTATAAGATGTTGATGTAATGCACTATGAGAATAGTGATGCAAAAATATAAGTCTATCCTATATGTGATTTAGTCTTTTTGATCAGTGTTATCTATGCTATGAAAATATATTTTTCTTTTCTTTTCTTTGAAGACAAGGGTTTAAGAAGGATGTGAGCAAGCAAATTATCCTAATGTAAATTCTACATGTAATTCTTAGTTAAATGCTTAAGGAAATGAAACAAGATATTTGTATGCTAAAATTCTCTTAGTTTTTCCTTCTTATATATGTGTTAAAAAAGAAAAAAAAATGAGAATATAGTGTAGCACAGGGGGAGTATTCTCATAAGGGGAGGTGAAATGGGAGGTTTTGGGATGAATTCCAAGGTTTTGTAACTATTTTGGTCCAAATCATACGGTTGTATGATTTACAAAACTCACAAAAAGGGACTATATGGTTCCAAATCATACAATTGTATAATTGTAATTGTACAACACCATGAATTGTATGATTTACCACTTGTGTAATATGCCAAAAGTTAGTTTATAGGTGAAAACTTGGTAGTTTTACAATCGTTCATTTTGAAACCCTTATTTTCCACCTTGGACAAGTTCCACTATGCAATTGTGAAAATCTATAAAGTTTAATGCAATAATTGATCACAACAAAGAGTGATTGATCCTAATGGTGAAATTGCCACTATAGTAGTCCAACATGCACATCCAAAATCACCATTCTTAGTCTATACCAAACATTACACTTCCTTGTTCATTTCTAGAAATCATACAATGGTATGCAAACATATCAATTACCATTTCCAAAGAGAGTTACAGGTCAATATTCACATCCACAATCATCATACATGGTTGGAAATCAATTATCACTTCAATTCCATTGTAGAATCACCCAATTACACTATCATTCTGACCATACTTGCATAGAATGTATTATTAATTTTCAATGGAAATAATCATTAGTAACATGTGGAGCAACCTTGGGATGCATGCATCGCTCTTTTTATGCTACTTGCAATGTATTAAAAACCCAAAATGAAATGGAAGACAATGAAAAGCATATAACACAAAAATAACAAATATGGATATATTTATTCATATTGAAACACGGTTACATGTCGGTCCCTCTTAGGGATACCCATTTCGATACAATAAGGTTACAAATAGGCAAAGAGTGCCTCTTCCATGAAGATATGGTGCGCTTTCAAAAAGCTTCCTAGTTTCACACACAGAAATTTATGAGGTCTTACAAATGCCTCCTTTGTGAGAATCGCAAGTCAATTGCATTGAATTTCAAAGGTGCTTAAATATACATTGAAGTTAGTTGGGTAGTTACCCAACCCCTTTTTTGTAACTACTTAGATAACCACCTGGAGGCACTTACACATAGGCACTCCATGATATTAATGAAATAAACTATTATATGCTAACATCCCCCCTTATTACATTAATATCAACTGCATAGGACTTTGCGAAATGTTTCAAACTTGACTCGCCCAAGTGCTTTGGTGAGAATGTCTGCAACTTGCTCTTTAGTAGAAATGTATTGGAGTTGTATATGATGCTTTGGAACTTCATCACGAATGAAATGACATCTTGTATCAATGTGTTTGGTACGATCATGAAAAATGGAATTTTTGACAATGTTCAAAACACCTTGGTTGTCATAGAATAAATATAATGGAAGATTCTTCGAAAGTCCCATATGTGTAAGAATGCGATGCAACCAAATTATCTCATAGACTGCTCCACTAGCTACTCGATATTATGCCTCTATAGAATAAATGGCAATAACCTACTGCTTTTTGCTATACCAAGAGACAGGACCAGATCCAAGATTAAAGATATATCCAGAAGTTGATTTTCGATCATCAATGGATCCAGCAAAATTAGAGTCCGTGTATCCCTGTAGATAAAACTTGTTATTTTTTGTGTATTCCAAGCCAATTTTTGAGGTACCATAGACATAATGTAGAACTCTTTTTGCTACTTTCCAATGACTTACTTTGCGACTCTGCATGAATCGTGAAAGATATCCCACAACAAAACTGAGATCTGGCCTGGTATTTGTTAGGTATATGATACTCCCAATCAACTGTCGATAGAGAGTACCATCTACCTAAGGTGATTCATCATATTGTGATAACTTAAGTCCTTGCTCCATTGGAATGGCTTTAGACTTATAGTCAGTCATCCGATATTTTTCAACTAATGTCTTGGCATATTTTTTTTGTGTTATTCTGATGTGATGCTTTTTCTGAGTTACTTCCAAACCAAGAAAATAGTGAAGAAGTCCTAGATCTATCATTTCAAAATATTGTTTCAAATCATCTTTTATTGCCTCAATCATTTTCACTGAACTTCCTGTTATGATCAGATCATCTACATATAATATCAAGATCACTATATCAGAACCATTATTTTTTATATAGAGATTTGCATCTGAAGGACTTCTTTTGAATCCATGTTGCATTAGATGGTTGTCTATCTTGATGTACCAAGCTTGAGGAGTTTGTTTGAGCCCATACAAGTATTTGATCAATTTGCACACTTTTTGTTCTTGCCCTTTAACAATAAATCCTTCTGATTGAGTCATATATACTTCTTGCAAATCACCATTCAAGAAAGCACTTTTTACATCCATCTGATGTAGTTTCCACCCAAAATGAGCTGCCATGGCACAAAGTACTCGTATGGTAGTCATTTTTATAGTAGGGGTAAAAGTTTCTTCATAATCTATGCCTTATTTCTGGGCGTAGCCCTTTGCAACAAGATGTGCTTTATGCTTATCAATAGAACCATCTGCTTTATACTTCACTTTGAATACCCATTTGCAGCCAATGGGCTTCTTTCCAGATGGCAAATTTACTAGCTTCCATGTGTGATTTTTCATGAGAGATGTATGTTCAGCTTCCATAGCAGTTTTCCATCTAGCCTCACTAAGTGCATCCTGAACTGTTGTGGGTTCATTTTCATCTAACACTGTCAGATAGACCCTTTCATCCTCTGTATCCACTTCTCTATCTTCTATTTCATCTACGAATAGTTCATCAAACTGATGATAAAGTTCATCAACTTCTGAATATGATGCTTCTGCTTTCCTCTATTGAGTGATACTGCATGTACATGGTCGATCTAGAGTCATATCTGGAAGTGAGGTCAATTTAGAATCTCTCAAAGTGCTGGTATACCATTTTGGAATCTTTTTCTGAGGAGGTGAAACTTCTTGCTTGGTCTCATCATCCTCATGATAAATTGTTGTAGAGGTAGTAGTGAAGGCTTCATCAAATACTACATCCCTACTTATATGTGTCTTCTTGTTGATAGGATCAATTAAGCGATATCCCTTGGAATGCTCATCATAGCCAAGAAAGATACACTGTAAGGTTTTCTCATCAAATTTCTTCCTTCTCTATTTTGGAATATGCATGAAGGCCTTACATCCAAATACTCGTAGATGAGAAATGGAGGGTTTCTTACCACTCCATGCTTCTTGAGGTGTTTTGCCTTGCAATGCTTTTGTGGGTGCTCTATTCAACATATATGTTGTTGTATTGACTGATTCTACCCAATACTGACTTTCAAGATGTGCTCCTTTAATCATACATCGACTCATTTCCACAATGGATCGATTTCTCCTTTTAGCAACACCATTTTGTTGTGGTGTATAAGTTGTTGTTAGTTGTTGTTTTATCCCATTTTCCTTTAGGAAGGCAGTAAATTATTTGGAAGTATATTCCCCCCTTAATTTGAGCAGAGGGTTTTGAGAGGGCATCTACAATATTTTTAAACAAGTTTCTTGAATTATCAAAAGTATGAAAATGCCTCTGATTTCAATTGGAGGAATAAAACCCACATTTTGCGAGAGTAATCATCAACAAACAATTGAAAATATTTCTTTCCTCCATAACTGATCGGCATAGGCCTGCACAAATCGGTGTGTACCAACTCCAAAGGTTTCTTTGCTTGGGAAGTGCTTGATTCAAAAAGTATCCTATGTTGCTTTCTTGCTAAAAATCGGCACAAAATGGTAAGATGGAGGAGAGAGGAGGGAGTCCTCTTACCATATGTTTGCTCAATTCGAGCAAGTATCCTGAACTAAGATGACCATATCTCTTATGCCAGAGAGAAGTGGCCTCCTTGGTAGTTGTAGCCAAGGCAACATGGGGTGTGGAAAGAGCATCTAGAATGAACAAGCCATGCTTGTAGGACCCAGTGGCAACATGTTTACCTTTGTGGGTTATAAAACACTTATTTTTGCCTTTTACCACGTGAAATGCAACATCCATTTCTCTATCTAGCATCTGTGTGACAGATAGCAAATTATTGGCTAATCCGAGAACATAGAGAACTTTCTCTATTTGACATCTGCCATCGGGAAGAGTGACAAAGATATCTCCTTCTCCTTTTACTTGATAGACTTGATTGTCAGCAATGGTGACTGGTTTTCCCTCCTTTTCTTCAAATGTATCAAACCATGATTTGTCTCCAGTCATGTGTTTACTAGCTCCTGAATCAATATACCATACACCATCGATGGCATCGGGAGAAGTATGGGTCATGAGCACTTTGTGTGCTCTTTCTGAGTTGGAATATGAATCTGTCTCAGAGGAGTCTGAGTTGGAACTGGAGTTAGCATAGGCAACATGTCCCTTGGGTTGCCTATCTTTCTTGTGATATTTCTGTTTCTCTTTTCCTTTCTTCTTATGTGATTGATCATTTTGTTGCTTATTTTTGAACCAACACCTGTTTGTGTCATGATTATTCATATCACATATCTTGCAATATTTGTCTCTCCGCAGATTTTGTTTGCTCTTTCCTTTGGATGAAGTACCCTCTTTTTGAGACTGGCCTTGCTGCTTTCCCTTTTGTTGAGTGGAGAGGGCATTATCTGGTATCTCATCTTTTTGAATCTGAGTTGCTTCTTCAGTTTGAAGCAAATTTACTAATTCCACAAAAGATACTTGTCTGCCAGAAACATTGAGGGAAGTTGTCAACATTTTGTAGGAATCTGGCAATGCTCTCAAAATGACAGAATTTAAGACAGCTTCGTCCACAGGTTTTCCCATAGCATTCAATTTTACTTTTAGTTTTGCCACTCTACAAAGAAAGAGATCAACTGTCTCCCCAGAGTTCATACTGAGGGTATGGAGCTGAGTTTGAAGGTGCATGATAGTAGATTGATTTTTTCCTTCATACACTGTAATCAAAGAATTCCAAGCAGCAGGACTAGTTTTTGCATCACATATATGAGGTTGAACCTCATCTGAAGTAGCAAGGAGAAGAAACATGAGACCCTTTTTGTCCTTTTTATCCCAAGCATCTTGATTAGTTCCTACTATTGGAGGGCATTTAAGAGTTCCTGACACCACTTCCCATAGTTCTTCAACTTGAAAAATGGCTCTCATTTTGTTCTTCCAAGGAGCAAAATTAGGGCCTTTTAGCAACTGTGAGTCAGAGAGGTATTTATGGATAGTGGACATCCTTTTTTTTTTTTAATAGGTTTCTCTTCTAACCTTTGAAAAAAAATGGTTTCCAAATAGAAAACAAGGAGAGCTCTTCCCATTTGTTGTTTTCTTTGTGTGTTTTAAATAAAATGGTTCTTTTTTTATATTTGTTGGTGGTGTTAAAGAAACATTTTTTTTTTTTTTAACAAAAAAAAAAATTTGTGTTGTGTTCTTAATAACAACCAACCAAAAATTTGGAGTGGGCGGGATTTGATCCCCCAACCACTCAATCCACTTTATGAAACCCAAACCACCACGGCAGGCGAGCCTTGTGAACACCAAACCAAAGTGTATGATATTTATAAGGTGTTTTTTATCAAAAAAATGACAACCTTTGGAGGGATTGGAACTCCCGACAAAACTGTCGTGAAGAAGCGGGTAAACCAAAATGCCCAGACACAGTGGTGCCCCAAAGAACACATGCTGCAAATTTTAACTAGCCATGAGTGTATTATTTTTTTGACCAATTTGATGCTATGAATCAATCTCATGTGGAAATCGATCCGTCGACACAACAGTGCCTCTAAAAACACATGCTGCCGATTTGAATAATTTTGCCATGCTATGAATCGATCTCTCAGGTGAGGAATGACCTGTCAAAATGCAATCGATCTTAGGTGAGGAATGACCTGTCAAAATGCAATGTATATATATATTTATATATATATATATATATATATATTATATATATATATATATATATATATATTTTTTAAGATGCCTTTCGAGACCGTTCGAGCATTACACTTCAGGGAACTTTATTTGTTTTGTTTATTTTTATTTTTTGTTAATGGTGGCACTGTGACTCCGGGAACTCAGACCCGTTAGTTGAGCGCATTTTTTGCTTGGAACCCTATGACAAAAAAATATCCCTTTATCCCATATTGACGAAGGAAAGAAAGGGATAGTTGTTTATATGGTTTGAAATGCCATAAGACTTTCGATTGCCTTCGAGAAATCAAGCCCTTTCTCCTCTTTTATCCATGATCGATTCACTTCGAGCCATGCGTCTACCTATCCCATGAGATCTGGTCCATGCCCTGGTTCTTGTGCTCTGGTCTGCCTCAGTTTTTCCACCCAGGTCCTTTGTTCGCATGCTCTGTTCCATCTCAATTTTTGCTACCTCGATATTTCTGCCCAAGTCCTCTGACTGCTCTGCTCTGATGCCATGTGATAATCGCAAGTCAATTGCATTGAATTTCAAAGGTGCTTAAATATACATTGAAGTTAGTTGGGTAGTTACCCAACTCCCTTTTTGTAACTACTTAGATAACCACCTGGATGCACTTACACATAGGTGATCCATGATATTAATGAAATAAAATATTATATGCTAACATCCTTCTCTAGGCATGTTTCCTAGAGGGATTCTTTTTGCTCTCGTATGTTGTAGATTATTTCCGATGAACTTGTGGCCGTGTAAGCAATAAAACAACAACACATGCTTAGATGTCCGAGAATACCTCCCTGGATGAGGTTGTTAGCAATGAATATAACAAATGAAAGCAAGTGAAAATTAGACTAATGCTATGAATGCAAACAAATGAAATGATGCTATGCTAATGATATGCTAAAATAATGAATCTAATGTCTAAAACCCTAAACTAAGCCTGTGGACCACTATCCAAGATAGCAACCGCTAAAGTGACTCTCATCCTCTTTGATCCAAATCTATGGATCAAAGCTTGTATTCGATGTTGAAATAATGGTTGCTATGCTCTCCAATCTGTCAGGGCTTCGCCATACACGTGATCTCCAAGGGAACTCTCCAAGTCTCGAAAGCTCTCCTCAATGACCTATCCTGATAAATTTTTTGGGTAAAGATCTCTTAGATAAAATGTCTCTCCTCTCGTCTAAGATCGATCAAATATTCTTTTTTTGCTCTTAGGCTTGCACCTTTTATAGTGTGAAACCCTAGGTCTATGTCCAAGCCCTAGGAATGAATTTCTCATGCGTAGTGAGAGTTAGCATGAGAAGATTTTTATCTTTTTTCTATGTTTGGAGGCCAGTTAATTGAAATATAACTACCCACTTGAGTCTCCTATGCAAATTGGTCATTAGCATGAGAATCTTTTGTCATTTTTTTATGTTTTGAGGCTAGTTAACTAAAGTCTAAATGCAAACTCAAGTCTCCTATGTGAACTGGTCGTGAAAAGGAATGCAAAGTTACTCTCACTCACCTTTATTGCATGCAGACTACCACTTTCGCTCGTGATTAGGCCTATTTATCAATAAAACTACTTTTATGGTTTAGTCGCTTTCATCTGCAGTGACTAAGATCTAGTCATTGTCGTCTACAGTGTCTAAGGTCTGGCCACTCTAGGCTTGAGCGGCTAAGATCTGGTTGCTCTTGGCTTGAGAGGCTAGGCTTGGATGGCTTGAAAAGGCCCCAAATGAGTGGTGAGAACCACTGTTGATGCTTGGAAAGTCCAAGATTATGTCATCTAATCTTATGAATGTGTCTATGTGAGTAGCTCCCCTAAGCATGACATATTTTAGGTGTCTATAGATGCCCCTTTTTGCGACGTGCTATGTGGAAAACACAATGTTGAGCAAAAATATAGATTGATCTATTTGTAGGGTGTATGGTGATCAATGGTCTGATCAATGCTGGATGGCCCAATCATGCAAGATGGTGTGCATCCTTTGAATCATTGCCTCAACATTCGGAGGACTTAGCTCAGTGGCTTGGGCATGTTAAATTGCACTCATTCCTCAAACTCAATCGGGTAGCTTCAGCTACTACAATAGTTTCAACCGATAGGAGAGCTACAATTGAATATGTCATGTCTGCTTACATTCCCAACAAACAAGGGAAATTTATGGATTTTGTATGCAATGATTCATAGGACGAACACAATTTTGATGTGATCGAGTGATATTTTGTTGATTTTATTATGATTATGTTGAATTTTTGAACTACTTCCTCACACAATGGATTGGTGAAGAAATGACAATGAATGAAGCGACAAGTCACTTGACCAATATGACTAATTTGGTTCCTTTCTAGCATTTTTTGCTTTTAATGGGAAATCCCACATCCAAGTGTGATTCCAATTGTTTATGATAATCATCCATCCCTATCCCGAGGAGGGGTCCAACTATCAATATCCTTCTTAGGGAGTTAGGATGAGTGATTCTATTTATGTTCATATTGTATCACTTTGGCTTAATGTTTTTGGTATCATAGGAGAATTAGGATGATCCTTTCACACCCGTGGAGCAGTCCAACCATCTTGGTCTTCTTCGGGATTGAAGGGTGGCACATCGTAATTCAAAAATGAAATGCTTTTTCCCCAAGTGGCCTTATGGTAACCTACTCATCTCATTGAAATGCATGGAGTGCAAATCGCTGCAATCGTCGAGTGGATAGAGTAAGTAACTTGGTATGAGGCCTGCTTGAGATTATGCTTTTATGTGATTTTTTTATTATTTTGGTCATTAAGATGACTTCAATTCATCAAAATGCATTTATTTAATGTTTTTTTTATCCCCCCATGGAAGGAATTTTCTTATTTTTAACTGTGCAGTAGGTCACTGTCAGGTCCAACGGTCTCTGAGTCTCTTCCTGTGGTCGTTGTTGCCTTGAGCGGCCACAAATTTTGGGCTGCTGGCACTAGTAAAGGCCAAGGCATAATTTGAAAATATAAAAAATTTGTTTTTAGGGGTTTGACTTCTCATTTTCATTTGTTGTCAATTCAATTTTTAGAGATCTGGTGGGACAGTGATAGTTGCAATTTCTGAAGTTACCTACATTGAGGACATGGCTGCATAGGGTGAGGCATCAACTGTTGGAGGAGCTAGAGCTTCTTGGGTATTTTATTTTTTAAACCCTAACCTCTTTTCTACTCTTGGGTAAAATTGAACCTCACTAAGTAAATGGTAAATGAACCCCACTAAACCTGTTGGTAATGAATGGAATCCGTAGTTAGGCTTAGTTTAGGTTTTTAAATGGTGGGTTAGTCCCCATTTTTGTTCTTTTCAATTTTTTTAATTTTTATGGCCTAGGTTTCATGGGTTTGTCGTGTCACCCTTCAACTATTGTTTCTCAGAGTAGTGGAAATTTGGCCATTGTCACTCGAGCGGCTAGGTTTGAACCCCAATGGTCAAAGATTTAACCATTGGTCTTTGGTCGTTGTTGTCTCCAGCGGCCAGATTCTGGTCGTTGTAGGCAATAGCGGCTAAACCCCTTAGCCAATTTTGCAAAATTGTTTTTCCTTTTTATTGGATTTTTTGAGACAGATTTTTAATTTTTTTGAAATTTTGAACTACTCTTTAGCATGTGTTGCATGCCTAGGTGTATTTATCCCCCCCTTATTTGCTCAGATTTAGGAGAGTGTCAGATTTTTTTTGTGTTTTATTAGGATTTATGCCTTAGATGCACTGTAGTTATGTTTCATCTTTCTTTTGCTTTGCTTAGATCCTTACTGCTCGGGCTCGGGACCCGAGGCTCATGAATGACCTTCTACCTCTTCTGGATGACATGGATTGGAGGTGGCTTAAGGCTCATGGGATCCAGTATGTTACCATACTACCTCACATTATGTCAGACTAGGCTTACCTTACGGCTTTGGCCCATCGTTGGGACCCTCGGACTAATACCTTCCACCTCCCAACCAATGAGATGACCATTACGCCAAAGGATGTGTACAGGATCTTTCGAATCCCTTTTGATGGGGTGGCCATTATTTCTTCGGCCACTAATGATCAGGTGGTCGTCTTCACTCGGGTGTTTGAAAGGTATTCTTAGGATGCTCTCAAGGACACCAGGTCTAGGGGAGTGTCTATCATCCATTGGTATTGGGAGCATGTTTTCACAATGAGGTATGCGGTGTTGCTGATGGTCATCAACAATGTCCTTATTCTAGACTGCTTAGGCTTAAGGTTCCCTTGGAACCTCCTTGCTATGGTTTAGGACCTGATGGACAGTGAGGAGCCTATCATATATGCATGGGGTAGGTCTCTATTGGCTTAGTGTTACGATGAGCTATACCACATCCATCGGAGGGGTCGTGTCAACATCACCTACAGTTGGCTTTTACAGATCTGGGGATGGGAGCACATTAGGGTAGATCACCCTAAGGGGATTCCTGTTAAGATCACATCTATGGATAGGTAGATGCAGTGCTATGGTGCTATATGGGCCAGAGAGAGCGAGGAGTGCAAGAGCCACACTTTTGCAAGGGAGCTGACTCATTACACTAATACTTTTACTGGACTCCGGGATGGAGATGTCATATGGCACCCATATCATGAGTGTCCCACTTGGGATGACCCTGACAGCTTTACTGCTAGGATGTATCATGAGCGATGGCTCATTGGCCATAAGGTTAACATCCAGGAGCACTTCTTCTACTCTCGGGTTCTTCATTAGTATGGGTTACAGCAAGATGTGCCATTAGTACCATTTCTATATAGGTGCATCAGAGTAGAGAGAGACCTCCCTCCCTAGCAGGTTATAGAGTTGGATGATGAGGAGGATGCCCCAACTATTGATCCTGGAGTGGTTGGTGGAGTTACAGATGCATTTGCACGATGGTGGGGTGACCTGATGTGGTAGGGTGAGGGTATTCTGGGCCGAGAGGATGATGGTGGAGATGGGGCAGATCCATCGGGGTGTAGGGTTTGTGCTAGGACTACGACGTGGGACCAACAGGTAGAGTAGGTGATAGTGGAGGAGCAAGAGGCTCTTGAGAAGGTGAAGGAGATGATGGAGCCTAAGGATAGATATTCACCTCTTAGGTCACATCTACATGATGTGGAGGTCGAGCTCTAGTTGACCAAGATATAGGTATAGTAGTGTGATGCTATCATAGCTTAGAGGGATACTACTATAGTGCAACTATCAGATTAGGTATAGGCTTTGCAGGTCGCTCTAGGAGGAGCTTCCCGGATGCAGGTTGTTGTTGCTCCTCCTACTCCCGAGGGTCCTTCGAGGGCAGCTCTTGAGGGTGAGATAATAATCTATAGGGTTTGATGGATGAGAGTGATGTCCAGATTACTGAGGATGCAACCCAGATTACCACTCTCTCGAGGCAGATCAGGAGGCTAGGAGCCATCCCTAGGGAGAGAGGAGCCATAGGTGGGTCATAGGTCAGCAGGAGTTCTATCATAGGGTAGTCTTCTATGCGACCTGGTCATGGGGTTTAGACTTGTACTGAGAGACTAGCAGGGTCCAGCTCGCACCATTCTCCCAGAGATCCGTCCATAGGGGGCGGTGTTGTAGGGGGCGCAGGCCTAGTATTCGATTGATGGTTCACTTGGTTTTTATTCATTTTTGAGGTTAGCTGACCTATATGACTATAGCCCATGGGAATTTTTGTATACCCATTGACACACATACTTCTATGATATATTTTCATTATGACTCATTATGTGTATCATTTATTGCTCATGTTTTTGTTGTTATTTTATTTTATGATGTGATGTGATGATGGCATTATGATGGTTTGATGTATATGTTAGATGATAGATGATATTGTAGATGCTTATATGGATGTGTAAATGCTTATATGATTTGATGATATGACGTGATGTATTTTGATGATGAATGATGAATTCATGATTGTATGCAAATGGATATTGCCTATATGTTTTATGATGTGCTTTATGATGTGATGATGGATGATTAATGACTTGTGTTTGTGGATGCGATGTTATTGTTAAATGCATGTTTAATTTTGCTTTAATTGTATGCATCTAACTTATGTGATGGGATGGTATAAACGAACCTGTATGCTCTAATCACTTAAAACATAAGGAATGCATATGATATTGATAATATTAATGGGTGATACCTCAAAAAGTAAAAAAATAATCATGAATTTAAATAATCACTCTTATCATAAGAATTTATTAAGTATTCATATATGAGATGTAATGGTGTGTAATGTATTTTCTTGATAAGTTTCTATAAATTAAAAGATATAAAGTAGTCAGTGGTCGTCTATATACTATTTCTAATATATATGCGGTATCTGTCCTACTATGTTGACACCCCCTAATTTATAGAATATTATAAAGAAAGTGATGGTGTGAATGATGATATGATTTGTTTCTATGTAAGAATTTTTGGGGCTTTTCGAAGATTCAAACACTCTAGTTACCCTATCAACAATTGTCTACTAACCACTCTAGACTTTTGAAAAGTAAGGCTTTTACCATGGACCTAGATATTCATGATCTATGTGTGTGCAAGTGATTGTATATTTTGAGATAGAACTCAAGCATTTCCTCCGATGTCAGGCAGGATTCTTTCAGCCCATTTCTAAGATCAGGGATTCTCAAGTGTTCATCTCATCCTAAGTTGGACTTAGTTGGACTATACCACTAGGCAATATTGGGTTACCTAAGCTAGCTCATCCACATTCAAACATTGGTCTACACAAATGCATGAAGCAATTGTGATAGACATATCATCATGCATAAGGATATCTCCTTTCGGTTTTGTACAATGCTAAGAATTCCAGGGATTCAAGCTTTATTCCCTTATTTTCTTCCTTTTGGATTTGGATATTTGCTCATATGTAGTGATGAAAATCACTATTTATTTTGATTGATTTTTCTTTGAGCAAGGATTCTTGTAGTGATGATAATCACTGTTTATTTTTCTCATATGTAGTGATGAAAATCACTGTTTATTTTTTTATTGATTTTTCTTTGAGCGAGGTTTCTTGGAATCTTTGATTTGTGTATTGGATCATTGCTTTGAGATTCGGACTGTATGCTTGGCTTTTTGAATATGTACTTTGCTTCGAGTTTTTGCTTATTTTGATTTAAGCAAGGGATTTGGATAGGGCAAAGCTTGTCCTTTTTCCAATTCTCAGCACCTTTAAACCGGTTGCACAAGGGGATAAGAAAGGAAGATCATTTTTGCTTAAGGTAACCTAGATCGCTTTGCAGCTTTCATATTTTCCTTGTACCAACTAGGATTTTAGTGTTTTAATTAGTGACGGGATCTTGAATATCCAAGGCATTATCATGGCTAGACCATACCTTCTACTAATCAAAGTTGTTTTCCACAAAAGTTGATAAGATCACTAGGTGTGGTTGATTAACCAAAAAATCTTAGTATATTATGTATAGCAACAAATAATGGTTGTGTTGAAAAACACAATTACACACGTGTTGATGGAGGTATGGATTTGAATTATTTGTGCGACAAAATTTGGTATCACTTTTAAGGCTCTCATGACATATGCAATTGTAATGGATGTAAAAATGCAATGCAATTATGTGGATGCAAGATATGAGATGCAATTGTTTTTGTATTTTTTATTTTTATGTTGTTTTTGTATTTTTGTTTGATTTGACCAAAGGGCTTATTGTGCCTTTGGGGCTTTTTGATTTTTGACCAAGTAGCATGAAGTACCCTTGGAGATTTTTTATTTTGACCAAGTGGGATGAATTACCCTTGGAGCTTTTTGATTGTAGTTGACCAAATGGTTTGAATACCCTTGGAGCGTTTTTTATTGGAGTTGACCAAGCGGTTTGTATACCCTTGGAGCATTTTGAATTGATTTTGACCAAGTGGCTTGAATGCCCTTGGAGAATTTTGAATTGATTTTGACCAAATGGATTGAATGTCCTTGGAGCCTTTGATTATATTCTAAATTTTTATGTTTTTATGATTTGTTTGTGTTTTTGACATATTTGAATTTTTTTTTGTATTTTTGACATATTTGAATGTTTTTGTATTTTGACATATTTGAATGTTTTTGTATTTTTGACATATTTGAATGTTTTTTTTTGTATTTTTGACATATTTGAATATTTTTGTATTTTATGTGTAGAATGCCTTTAAGTGAATGATATTGAGAGGTTCAGGCTCCTCAACACCATCTAATGATATAAGGCGATATGCTCCAGGCCCAACCCTCTGTGAAATCATGTATGGGCCTATCCAGTTTACCATGAACTTGTCTCGCAGATGCGGTGGTAGATTCAAATTCTGCTGGTTTTCTTTGAGCACTAGATCTCCAACCTTGAATTCCCTTAGGTGGAATTTACTATTGTAAGCTCGTGCAAGGAGATCTTGGTAAATGTGAAGATGCTCTAAAGCATTGACTCGACGTTCATCAAGAAGCATCAACTGATCAAGGTGGCCTTACCGCGTGGCATCATCATCTATGAAGTCCTTTAATGCTATGCATAGAGTTGGAATTTCCAACTCTAGTGGCATGATGGCCTCAGTGCCATACACTAGTGAAAATGGTGTTGCCCTAGTGGGCATCCGTATACTAGTCCTGTATGCCCATAGTGCAAGAGGCAACTGCATGTGCCAATCCTTGTGATTGTCTTGCACTGTCTTTCTCAAGATAGAAACTATTGTCTTGTTCGAGGCTTCTACTTGCTCGTTTGCTTGCGGATAATAAGGCATTGAAAAACTATGTTAAATATGGTATTTTTTCATTAAAGAATGCACATTTTTGTTCTTGAAAGATGGCCCATTATCCGATATTATCTTAGAAGGGACCCAAAAATGACTTATGATATTGTGGAGTATAAACTCCACAATCCTTGGTCCAGTTGTTGATGTTAAGGGGATCACTTCCACCCATTTAGTGAAGTATTCTATGGCCATTATGATGAATGTGTGTTAGCCTAAGGATGGGGGTGAGATCTTCCCAATAAAATATAGTCCCCACTACGAGAATGACCATGCTGCCTAGATGGGTTGCAAGGCTTGCGATGGTAAGTGTGTTAGATTTGCATGATGCTGGCACTTAATGCATTTTTTGACATACTCGCAACTATCCTTTTCCATGGTGGGCCAATAGTAACCCATTCTTAATATGTACTTAACGATGGCCATGCCACTGAAATGCCCTCCACATGTGCCGTCGTGAGCTTGCAAAATTTCCCAGGATGCTTCCTGGGGTTCAAGACAATGGAGTAATACTCCATCATATCCTCTTCTGTAGAGGATTTCTCCTAGAAATATGTATCTTGTTGCTTTCTATTTGAATGTTCACCTTTTAGTATGCGATAAACCTTGAGGTACTATTCCAAGTTTCAGGAAGTCCCATAGTTGGGAAAGCCAATCCTGATAAGCCACGACTTCTATAGAAAATATGACTTGCTTTTCCTATATTCCCGAGCTGGTGAACACGGATTGAGGAACAACTCTATGGTGTATGGTTGCACCACACTCCACAGGTCCTTGGGAGATCAAAGACCCCCAAGGTGCCATTTGCAAGAAATCTCTGGCTATGAAGGACCAATCCTGATTTGGTTCAATGTTGATCATGTTGACTGATTCTTGATTGTCAAAAGCTTCACGATGTATTGCTGAGTGTGAAAGCACTTTCACATGAACGGTTGTAAAATCAGTAGATGGATTCTGAGGGATTAAGGATCCCAAAGAGGCCATGGTGTTTGCAAATCTATTTGATGTATGAGGGATTGCCTCGATGTCATACCATTCTAGCCAGGCTAGGTAGGTGTCAACAAGTTCCTTGTAAGTCTTCAAGAGTGGGCACATGCATTGAAATAGTCCTTTGACCTGGTTTACTATGAGCAAGGAGTCACCAAAGATATTCAATATTTTAATGCCCATTGTTATGGTTGTTTGGAGTCCCAAGATCAATGCTTCATATTCTGTGTTGTTGTTTGTGCATGGGAAGTCTAGTTTGAATGATAAGGGTAATGGAGCACCCTATGGTGTGATAAAGACAATCCCTGCTCTACCCCCTTGTTCACACTTTGAACCATCGAAGAACAATGACATGTCTCTTTCTTTCTTAGGTTCTTCGAGTTCTGGAGGATCTGATAATGCAAAGACCGCATCATCAAGAAATTCTATGGTGAGAGGCTTGTTATCCTGAAGAGGTGCCTCTGCTAATTGATCTACTATGACTTGTCCCTTGATGGAATTTTGGCTTATGAATTCTAGATCAAATTCTATCAATAGCATGATCCACTTTGTGGTACATGTATTGTGATATGTCTTGCTCATCATGTACTGCAAAGGATTTTGTTTTGATATGACGTAGGTCGTATGGCTCAACATGTAGTGTCACAACTTTTGAGTTGCAAAGACCACTGCTAAACACAATTTTTTGACATATGCATATCCTAGCTCATAACTCACCAAGGTGCGACTAATGTAATATATGGCTTGCTCTTTATCTTGTGCATTATTTTGGGCTAACATGGTACCCAATGCAAAATCAGTAGCCGATATATATAGTAAAAATGGTATGTCTGGCCTTGGTGGAGCCAATACTGGTGGTGTTGCCAGATAAGTTTTGATCTCTACAAAGGCTTGATGGCATTCTTTGTCCCAATGAAATGGGACCTCCTTGCATAGCAACCGATTCATAGGTCGACATTTGTCTAATAATTGCACGATGAATCTTTTGATGGATGCTATCTTGCCTTGTAGGCTCCTCAGCTCCCTAATGTTGGTAGGGGCGGCCATTTCCAATATAGTCTTTACCTTTGCAAGATCTACTTCGATGCCTCTCTTGGATATGATGAATCCCAAAATCTTGCCAAAAGTTACACCAAATACGCACTTCTTAGGATTCAATCAGATATTGTGTTCTATGAGGCGATCAAAGACTTGTCTAAGGACTTCAACGTGCTCTTGCCACAATAGGGACTTGGCTAGTAAGTCATCCATGTAATCCTCTAAGATCTTATGCATATAGTCATGGAATATGTATGTCATGGCCCACTGATATGTGGCACCAGCATTTTTGAGACCAAATGGCATTACTTTGTAACATAATGTTCCCCATGGAGTAATGAAAGTAGTTTTATGTTGATCTTCGGGCTTAATCCGGATCTGGTTGTATCCGAAAAAACCATCCATTAGGGAGAGCATCTCATGACCTGCGGTTGCATCTACAAGAGCATCTATGTTTGGCAATGGGAATGAATCCTTTGGTGTTGCCCTATTTAAATCTCTGAAGTCTGTGTAGATACAGACTCTTCCATTGGGTTTCCCCATGGGTACCATGTTCGACACCCACTCAGGGTAGTCTATAGGAACTATGAATACTGCATCCAATAGTTTTTGCAATTCATTCTTCACCATCAAAGCGATGGTGGGATGCATTTTCCTCAAATTTTGCTTGATTGGCTTCTTCATGGGATCCAATGAAAGGTTGTGAATGACTAACTTTGGATCTATCCCTGGCATGTCTTTGTAAGTCCAAGAAAAAATATTTGGCCTCTCTTTGAGGAGAGGAATTAGGATGGCTTGTTCCTCTGGAGATAGAATTTCTCTAAACTTGACTTTTCTTGGTTGGGTAGGATCATCGCTGATGTCCACCTCGAAAGTCACTTCTATAGCCATATGTGACCCATCCTCTAGCTGATGAGGCATGGGTATCAAATGAATGTCATCGGCGAGATTTATAGGACCTATCGACTCAAGTTCCAAACCAACATGGAAGATGTCATATGCACAACCTGATGCAAAATGAAATGGTTGTAACATCTCTTCATTGGGGAAGAGGTCTTCAGGCTCAATGGGTGAATTAGCATGATCCCAATCAATAGCTTCTACATCAAGATGCAATTATTTAGTAGGATCTGCTAGATTATGAAGTGGAGTGGTCAAATCAATGGAGATCATGTTGATGGATGGGATGAAATCTCCAGGACCACATGGGTGCAATATTATCTCAGGGGTTTCCCTTCCATACTTACGATGAGGCTCTAGAGGAATGGGAATTTCTAGATCTGGCCCATGAGCAGGGTGGATAATAGGATCATTGGGCTCTAATCGCTCTCTAAATGTAGGCGGAGGGGGATTGACCATCCGATGAATGGCATCTAGGTCAACATGTCTCCCCAAAAATCGTAGATGAGGGTCTATAGCATAGAGTGCCACCTCTCTCTCTACTAGCTCATTGACTTGTCGCAAGTGGTGAGGTCCAAGATAAGCCATATCGGTCTCATCCTCAAAGTCATCATCACTTATCCAAAAACTATTAGCATTGGTATGCGGCCCTAAGACAAGGGGCTCATGCCTTGGCCCCAAGTAGGCCATCTCTATTTCATATTCATATTCTTCATCACTTATGAAGAATCCATTTGCATTTATTTCTTGCCCCAAAGTCAGGGGTTGATGGCTCAGGCCTAAGTAGGCTCTTTCTGTCAAGTCTTCTAATTCATAGTCACTTTCATATGATGTATACCCACTCTCATTATGGATGGACCATGTGAATCTTTGTAAATAGTGAGGCCCCTGGTAGGCTAAGCCAAGTTGTGCCTCATCATCACTTGCTTCATATCCATTTTCCTCATCCCACAAGTTGTACCCTATTGGGGTGGAATCAATTGAGATGTTTGGATGATAAATTTCTGGTGGTGATACGTTCACCATGGCCACTTGTCTGTTGCTCAAATTTCCTATTCTTAGGGGGTGATAAGAAATGAAATCGATGTCTTCTCCTAACCCTAAGCTTAATCTCTAATATAATAGCCAGAGAGTCATCTTGACCTCCAATATAATAGCCTAAGCCAAACCTATCGGAGGGAAGTTGATATTATGGCTCGTATGGCCACCTGCACCCCTGCTCATATATACCAAGGCCATAGCCATGCCAATGGCAATGCTCAAAGTAACTTAGAGAAAACTTGATATTAGATAGGTAATAAACATTGACCGTGAATAATTCGTCACTATCCTCTTCTATGTATGAAGACTTATGGGTGTAGTCCAGGCCGACATAGACAAAATTGGTTTGGTTGGGAGGGATTCCAAGTGGAACCACTGTTCCCACTAGCGGCCTCAAGTCCTTAGGTCTTCCCATGTCTTGTGTAGACTCAATGATAGGCATAAAGGTAATGTTCTACACAAGGTACTCCCCTATGCCTGTGCTTGCCAAGTGTATTGATGCATATGACATGGATGACCCTACGGATGATACTGGCGAAGTGGGATGGTAATCACTATCTTCATCTTGATCTTGAAGATCTTCTTCTTCCATAGGACTTGGCATTTCAAAATGGCTATAGTTGGCACTTCCTTGGGCCTTTCTTCCTTGACTAAGGGTACCTTTAGCTTCTGATTATCTTTTGGTTTTGATGTTGATGGTACTTTAGAAGCATTGACTATTTTGAGTGCACCAGGAGGTGTTGATGTGCATGGGTATTTTCTTACCCTTT
Organism: Wollemia nobilis; assembly: GCA_028583015.1. Lineage (NCBI taxonomy): Eukaryota > Viridiplantae > Streptophyta > Pinopsida > Araucariales > Araucariaceae > Wollemia > Wollemia nobilis. The sequence goes on along the minus strand of JAQPPZ010003251.1, from coordinate 7,327,895 downwards.
TGTCTTTGTTATCCATTTGTGTGGTTGGATATGAAGGTGCTACGTATAGGTGGGTAGAAGGAATTACAAATTCTCCTAGAATTTCCACCTGATGGATGTATTTAAAAGGCTCTTCATCGGCCAGAACCACATAGACTTTGTTTTTGTGCACATACTTGACACACTGGTGCAAGATCGAAGGAACACACTTCATGGCCCTTATCCAAGGATGCCCTAAGAGGATGTTGTACTACATAGCTCCTTCCAAGACATGACACATCACAAGGATGGTCTTGTGCCCCACCTTGATGGGTAGGACTATCGTTCCCATAGTATTGCATAAAGCATCATTAAAATCTCTCAATGTGTAAGCTCTTGGAACGATATTGGACTTGGGGATCTTGAGGTGCTCTATTGTTGTTGTTGTAATGATGTTTATTGATGAACCTGTATTGACCAAGACCCTCTTGAAAGGTAAGTCATTGATTTCCACCATAATGTTTAGTGGAGGGTCTGGTAAGGCAACAGGTACTGTCTTAATCTCATAATCATAGAATCAAATTATAGGTTCCTAGCATTCTTGTACTTGTCCCACAAAGTGAGTGAATGCATTCGCATCTTGTGGTTGGAGCTCAATTGTCCTTAAAATTTCCATTAGAGTCTCCCTATGCTTTGGGGACTATTGTATGAGCTCATAGATGGATAGCTTAGCTGGAGTCATCTAGAGGTTTTTCTCCAATCTACTCCGGATAGTTACCATAGGTCATGTTGGTGCATGTTGGTGGACCTAGAAGGTTGTCTTGCCTCTGCCTAGGTGCGGCTGGGATGTTCATGGGAGCTACAGGAGGTTGCGGTTGACCATACCACCTAGTCCTTGTTGCTATGTTAACAATCTCAACCATCCCAATGCATCCATGGGTAGGTATATCAGCTCAAACCTGATTGACTTGGGCCCCTTGCTCTCTAGGGACCTCATGATTGGGCAATAGGTTTCTGTATATGCCCATGTCTCTGTTATCGAGAGCCAGTGGGTTGTCAACTTTGAGTTCTCCCACCTCAATCATGTTTTGCACTTGATGCTTAAAACCAATGCAAGCCTTAATGTCATGCCCGATATCCTATGATAAGGGCAAAATTGATCTTCCCTATATCCTTTTGGCTTAGGATGGTTGGGATCTATAAGAGGTATATCAGGAAATATGATCCTCCTAGCCTCACTCAGTTGATTAAATATTGATTGCATTGATTCTATCAGATACGTGAAATAGCGAGGTGGTTTGCATTCTTTGTTTCACCCCTGATTATTCCTTTGGTCGTAATTGGTTGGTGAGGGATGTGCTTGATAGTTCTGGGGTTGTTGTGCACCCCCATACTTAGGTGTAGCCAATACAACTTGATTGATTAGAGTAGGGTTACCCTGCTTCTGTTTGTACTTGTCATTCTTACCATTCTTGTTCCACTCCTTTTTGTTTTGGAGTTTAATGGTTCCCTCATCTACTTTTATGTCTTTGATGAGTTTGGCCTGTGCCAAAGCTTCCTCAAATGAAGGATACTGCTGAAGTTGTAGCAAGAGGGAGATGTGTTTAGAACAACTTTTGGTGAACATGCGAATGATCTCTTTTGTGGGAACGGAGAATGATAATTTTACCATGACTTTTCTCCATCTATTCCCATAATCCATTATTGGCTCATCATCATTATGTTTCAAGTTGGCCAGGTCTGAAAGGTTCACCTTCTTCTTAGCACCAAAGGAGAAATGCTTTAGGAATGTGTTTACTAGTTGTTCAAAGTTGGTTATGCTATGCTTAGGTAGTTGGTTGAACCATTGAGTGGTAGCACCTAAAAATGTCATTATGAATGTTCTTAGCATGAGAGCATCATTGTCTTCAAGATGAAAACATGCATTGATAAAATTGGTGATGTGCTCTTGTGCATCCTCTTCACCCTTAAATTTTTCTAACCTAGGCATCTCAAAGTTCTTAGGATATGGAGGGCTAGGGATTGATGGGCACAATGGTTGGTTGTGTATTTTGCTTAATGTTGGCGAGTTCTCGACTGCCTCTTGTTTCTCAAAGGCTTTCATCTTTTCAGCAAGCTCTTGAAATGCCTTTGATGCATATATTTCCTCCTCTTGTAGGCCTACTCACAGTGGAAATGGAGGTAACTCTCTATCCATTTGATTTGTTATGTTTTCCTCCCTCCTATGAGGGGACTCAAGATTGTGATCCTGGTTTGTTATGTTTACCATTTACCCACTAGTTGGATTTAGATCATGGTTTGGTGGGTGATTTCATTGTGGGCTATCTTGTCTAGTGCACCTCTCCTTAGGTGAGTCAGTGCATCTAGTTCTTTTGTGGTTATCAAAATTTATCTATAAATTACTAAGAGCTAGCCGCTCAGCTTGCTCTCTTAAGCATTGCTCATGTTGGTGCAAGAGTCTTTCTCTTTGTTTATCCTATTTGAGAGAATCCACTAGCTCTCGCTCCTTACATAATGTGTTTTCTAACCACCTCACATGGTTAGTTTGTACTGTTACAAAAGACTCATGTTTATCTGACTCTATTCTCATTATCTTGACTCATAGATTCCTCAAGGAGGTTTCTACTGTACCTATACTCTTGCTAGCTAATGTGACTTTTTTAGTGTACTATTGAGTATCGCTATGATCAAACTCTATGCATCTAATACGGGGTCACTTTGAGGTACCCCCAGATTGAGAGATGTATTTAGAAGGCACAATTCATGAGCTTCTAGATACAAAGTTCTTAGTAGCTATAGTTCTTTGAGTTGGTCGTGTAGGAAACCGATCCAACCTATCTAGCTATCTTATTTTCCATGGCTGATCTTGTGGGGTGCCATTCACTCCTATGAGGTCATAGTCTATGGGAATATTTCCTTTTGTGTGAAGGGTTTCTTCTATCTGATTCCCATGACTAGATGTAGATCTAGTTTCTTGTCCTTCAGTGGGAAGACCTATTTCATATGTTTCTTGTGAATCTTGAGGTGTTGCAATTATTACTTGCCTTCTTGATGAAGAGGGCTTTATGGTGACATATTTTCTCCATGTGGATGGAGATGTAGCAGTCTCGTCATCCCTATGTGAAGAATGAGTTTTAGAATCTTATTTATGTCCATATGAGGATGACTCCCTTGAAGCTTCCTCACATCTTTGAGATGTTTTTGTGTGTTTAGAGGAGGCCCTTGAGGTCTCCTCATGTATCCTTGATGAGGATGGTTGTGAAGCTTCTTTTTGTTTATGTGACTTTGTTCCATGATGTGGTTTCCTACTTGGGGTTTCTTGAGGAGATCCCCCAAGGGTTGAGTTATCACCCCTTAGGCTCGTGGAGCTACATCCCACGATCTTATGGGTAGGTCATTAAATTTTACTACGACTCTACCTATGGGTGTGAGTTGCTTCAGTCTCTCCCTCAATATCATAACAAGGGTGTTTACTTCTTGTTTTGACCATGTTGTCTATGAATTAATCTTTTGAGTTGCAATTTAGGAATAGCCACACAATACCAAACAAATGTTTATCTTGATTATCGATTTAAGTGTGCCCTAAATTGTTTGGTGTGTTTTGATGTGTTGTTCTTTTGATTTCTTGCTCTTTTTCTTGGATTAAGAATGAGAAGACTCATCCATAGTGACAATCAAGTACACTCATGCCAAACATGATTTTCTCAAAAGAAGCTAGGGTACACCACTGAAGTCCCAGTGGGGAGTTTGCCTAGCTCTTCCACTTTGAACCAATGATTGTTCTAATAGTGGGAGAAGTTTGAGCACAAGTAACTTAGTATCACTATAAGTAAGTTTCTCGATCCATTTCTACGAAGCTCTAGGGGGAAAACCAGTGGAAGGATATGAATTCCAACGTCACTGGATTGAATTGAGGGATGATGATAAAATCCAACTCCCAAATGTTTAAATGAGACGTACGTGCGTGGTGTTCATTTTAAGCTTGTGTAACATAGAGTGCATCATATAGCAGCAATGAGTCTTTCCTATATGCCTAAGTGCAAAAATACATTTCAATATTTAGAAAGATGCATGAAATACTATGATTTGTATGAGCACACTTTATTTCATGCAGCTATGGCCTCTATCAGGGCCTCAAAGCAAGCAAACAACATATAATGTCTAGCACATTGGATTCTAGAGTGAAATTTTTAGGCATAAGCCGTTGTTCCTAGCAATGCCTAGTGGAAATTTAAAAGAAGATCTAAGATATGCAAAATGCTTAATTCTTTCTCCTTTTATTCTTTCAATTTACAAACATAAATGTGCTTTTATTTATCTATTTTAGACACACAGAAGCAAATAGAAAACTATAAAATATTAGAGAGGTTGTACCAACCTTTGATCCAGCTCAGAGAGTCAATGTTTTGAATTCTATTGCACTCCAATTCTGGCCACTATCGACCAGAACGACTGGTTCTTGGCTGATGTTAGCAGGAGAAGCTAAGGCTCTATTGGTCGCTATGGCTTAGAGTGGTTGATTTATGGCCACTGTAGATCAGAGTGGGTAAGCCTACATGCAGAACTAAGTTAGTATTCAAGCAAAAAATAAAAAATCAGTGGAGGTCCCACCATGATCGCCATCTGTAGTGACCTCGGGATGCACACACCGCTATTTTTATGCTACTTGCAATGTATTAAAAACCTAAAATAAAATGGAAGAAAACAAAAATCATATAACACAAAAATAACAAAGATGGATCTCTTTATTCGTATTGAAACCCGGTTACATGTCGATCCCTCTTAGGGATACCCATTTCGATACAATAAGGTTACAAATAGGCAAAGAGTACCTCTTCCACGAAGAGGTGGTGCACTTTCAAAAAGCTTCCCAGTTTCGCATATAGAAATGTATGGGGGCTTACAGATGCCTCCTTATCTAGTACTATTTCCTAGAGGGATCCATTTTGCTCTCATATGTTGCAGATTTTGTCCGATGAACCTGTGGCCCTATAAGCAATGAAACAACAACACATGCTTAGATGTCCGGGAATACCTCCCCGGATGAGGTTGTTAGTACTGAATATAACAAATGAAAGAAAGTTAAAATTAGACTAATGTTATGAATGTGAATAAATGAAATGATGCTATGCCAATGATATGCTAAAATTATGAATCTAATGTCTAAAACCCTAAACTAATCCTGTGGGCCACTGTCCAAGACAGCGGCCACTAAAGTGACTCTCGTCCTCTTTGCTCCAAAGCTATGGATCAAAGCTTGTATCCGATGTTGAAATAATGGTTGCTATGCTCTCCAATATGTTAGGGCTTTGTCGTACATGTGATCTCCAAGGGAACTCTTCCAAGTCTCGAAAGCTCTCCTCAATGACCTATCTTGATAAATTTCCTTGATAAAGATCTCTTAGATAAAAGATATCTCTCCTCTCTTCCAAGATCGTTCAATGATTCTTTTTTTTTCTCTTAGGCTTGCACCTTTTATAGTGTGAAACCCTAGGTCTATTTCCAAGCCCTAGGAATGAATTTCTCATGCATAGTGAGAGTTAGCATGAGAATATTTTTATCTTTTGTCTATGTTTGGAGGCTAGTTAATTGAAATATAACTACCCACTTGAGTCTCCTATGCAAACTAGTCATTAGCATGAGAAGATTTTGTCCTTTGTTTATGTTTGGAGGCTAATTAACTAAATTCTAAATGTAAACTCAAGTCTCCTATGCGAACTGGTCATGAAAAGGAATGTAAAGTTACTCCCATTCACCTTTATTGCATGCAGACTACCACTTCCACCCGTGATTAGTCATGTTTGTCGATAAAATTACTTTTATGGTTTAGTCATTATCGTTTGTAGTGAATAAGATCTGGCCACTGTCGTCTATAGTGGCTAAGGTCTGGATGCTCTAGGATTGATCGCCTAAGATCTGGTTGTTCTTGGCTTGAGTGGTTAGGCTTGGATGGCTTGAAAAGGCCCCAAATGAGTGGTGAGAACCACTGTTGATGCTTGGAAAGTCCAATATTATGTTATCTAATCTTATGAATGTGTCTACATGAGTAGCTCCTCTAAGCATAACATATTTTAGGTGTCTACAACATGTACAATCATCAATGAAAAATTCTCCATTATGCATGGGCAACTATCAACAACAATCAACAATAATCAATAACCCTCAATGAATCATATGTAAGCATGAACTAGACTTTATAACAATAACAACCATCAACATCCCATAAGCATGAAAAAACACAATCTTCCTCAATAAAAAACCATAAAAAATTGAATGGGATATTTATAATGCTTTCCCAGGCCGTTCAATAATGGTTCTTGAGACAATGCATTATTCACAGTTGTCTTCCCGCAATATCTTAAAACAATAAATGCACTAAGGTTTTACTAAGTCCCAATTTGATTTTTATCAAATTACCTTTCATGTGCATTTCACTTTATTTCATTTAACTTCTAATTGTACGTTATGACCAATTGTACAATTACACAATTATACATTTACAACCCTACACTGTACAATTAGATAAAATTAAACATTTGATAAAATTGTGCAAATCCAAGTGTTATCATTTCTTCTTCTTCTAGGAGGTGGATTTGATACCTACATCCATCCTCCCCTTTAAATCAAGTGGTGTCCTCATTGAATCATTTGTCTTGCCCTTGGTTGACTGGTCTTGTTGAAGATCTTGGAGCTATACTCAAAGATTAGCACAATAATTCTATAACTTGGTTGCATAGTTACGAAGTTCTACAACCTTCAATCCATGTTTGTTGTCTCTTTGATAGTAGCAAAAATCTATAGTAAATCCTTCTCCTGCTTAGATGCACCCTTGCGTAGCTTTTATTTCAACTCTATCTTGGTCTGATATGATATGGCAAGCTCCTCATCCTTCTCTACAATGACACGATCTCGTTGTTGCAATTCAGCTTTATGGGCTAGGTAAAGCTCTTCCTTAACCTAAAGCATTGCCTTATGATTCATAATTATTTCATTATAGCATTTAACATACTTATCCATTTATTTAATTTTGTGGTCCTTTAGTTTTAGTTGTTCTTCATATGTCTTCAACTATTCCTCATTATTTTCCAATTTCTCTTTATGGATTACCAATTATTCTTCCTACTGCTTGAGCTAGTGGCTATTCAAGCTCAACTACTCCTCCTACTATTTTATTTGTGCAACATATCACTGTAGCAACTCATCTTATTCCTCCAATCACTTATTTTCTCTACAACTTGTTGGATCATAAGTTGTTTATCTTCCTCTTGTGTATGTAGCTTCTCATCATATGCTTGCTTCATGTCCATCATTTCATCTTCCACATTTTGAAGTTTCTCCTCAAACTTATTCTTGTGGCGTTCTAATTCCTTCTCAATTACAACCATATCTATTTGAGTCACTTATACTTCTTTATGTTATGCTTTTTTTTCCTGATAGATATGTTCAAGACCCACACTCAGCCACTCAATCTAGTGTATTAGGAAATTGAATTTTCAAAATATGAAAGTTATTTCTAGGGATGCCCTTCAATATTCTGTATCCAATGTGTTCATTGGACATATCTGACTCTTATCTAGATCTAGGTACATCCATGGGTATGATCTATAGTTGGTCTTCATTCTTTTTGGAAAATTATCAATTCCTAACATGCTTGCTACCTCACCTCTAGGTAATTACCATGGGTGTTGTGCATGAATTTGGGCTATTCTTCTCATGTGGTCCATAATGCATACCCACTCCATGACCTTCTCCATTTTAGTAATTTTTTTCTCCCTCCATTGCTTTAGCTATTCAATACAACCTATTAAGAATAATAATCAGGTACTAGTAAACATATCATAGGTTTACTTTAGAAAATGTTCCACTTGTTCATCTGTGTCATCTCCCTCTCCATATGAGACACCAAACTATGGGATTCCAAAAACAAACTTATTTGAAACATTCTATCCATTTCCTATGATGGGGTCTTTTCCTCCTCTTCCTCATATGGATAGGAACTTCCTCCAACCTCTTTATGACCCGCTACAATATCCTCTTATAACATAATTTGGGCTACAATTTTACCTTACTCTTTCTATGATCTGATATCCTCAACATTAATGATTTCTTGAGTCAATTATTGTACTTTCATATATACCTAGAATTCTGATTGTGGATTTAGAAACTCTTCCTATTATAGTTTAGACAATTCTTCCTCCAAATTTGACTGCTCTTCTACCACTATGGATAGAAGAATTGGATCATATTATTCTTGTGTTTGCATCGTGTTATTCTCCTCCAACTGACTATTACTACCTCTCATCACAATCCTTATTTGAGGATTCTTCTTCTCCTTTATCTCCTCCAATGGGACTATAAACACTTCTTTTGCTTTTATCCGTGGTGGTGATACTGCTCTATATATCCAATGTTTAGATGTCTCTAATAGTTCAAACTTATTGACCCTGAGCAATGTAGGATATCCCACCATCGCTCCTAATTAGTCTACCTCTACAGGTACACTAATATCTATTAAGTCTAAGTCCTCTAGCCTTAAGTGCATATCAACTAGATCAATGAGAATTTATTACAATTGCTCACTCTGCATAGGATATTTTTCATGCATTTGCCTTTCTCATTGCCTACATGTTCAAATTCATACTGGATTGGTTGCTGGTACTATTATCTCCTACTCCATGCGAGATAATGGTTGTTATTGCAACCATTGTGTAGATACCTATTTTTTTGACTTATAATCCAGGTGTAACTATCACTGTCTCTTCCTTTGAGGGTGGACTTCTTATTTTGATGAAGTCTCCTTTTCATCAACTAAAGGAGCTTTAAATTTCTTGGTATTATTTTTCTATCTTAGCTTCTCTAGGGTAGCTTTCTAAAGTGGCACTATATTCATCCATCACAGTATGGTAGGTTTATCCCTCAATAAATCATGAGTTGTTGTTAGACCATGGAATGTAATGCTAGCCCGAGAGACTGCATCCAACATTACAATTATTGCATGGGATGCCATCAAGAAGTTCTTCTTGGTACTCCACAATAACCATTGTATCCTTTGAGCTAAATATATTCCCTAGTCATACTACATCCCTTGTGTGACACCTTCTACATACTATGCCATCCAAAGTGGCATCTTAAAAGACCATGCTTCACCTCATAGTCAAGATATTACCATGTTCATGGTACATATAAGACCCTTAATTTTTAGCATGCTTTGTTTGATTCCTCAACCACTTGGACCAAAATTATTAGTAGATTATAAGGATTGAAGCTCTATTAATGTGGTGATTAACCAATGGGTCTCTATGGCATCTACCAATTTTCTCTTAATTAGGAGCACTTCCTTTAGCAACTTAAATATTTGATGAAAAACTGCAACCAAGAATTCCACCTTGAGATGACGGTTCCCAATTCACACAAAGGTGCAATTCTTGCTCAAGTCATACGACTGCATCATTTAAAATAAGTATTCATGAAATAATACCTTATCTTGTGGTGGTCTATGTGCCAATATACTCACTCTAGCTTTATTCAAGGCTATCTTCATTGGTTGAGTGTCCTCATGGTCGTTCCACTATTTCTAGCATAATTCACCTGTTGATTGTGTAAATATGATATCCTTCAATTCTACTTGCCCTCCTTCATCCTCATTGGGAAGGTCCATTTGTTCATCCAAGGTAGCATCTTTATGCACCTCACTATGAAGCTCCCTTCTATGTGTCTTGGGTGGTTCCATTTGTAGTTATATATGAGAATGTGGTCATGCTCTTTCTCTATCACCATGCCAACTCCTATGTCCTCTTCATGGCCTATAACCTCTTCCCCTCCAAGGATGGTAGTCACATCCTCATGGCTAAAACTCTTATCCTTGATTTTGTGTAGGATAATTTTTATCACTGTGCCTAGGCCATGAATTCCTCTGATGTAGTGGTCCTAGTGAGAATTTCCTCCTTGTTTCCACAATTTATTGTAAATGAGCCTAGAATTTTCACTCGGTGTTCATTCTTCATAATTCCTTATCTTGGAACCATTCTTCACCAATCTTATTCAATAATGCAATAAAATCACATCAAAATCATACAACTTGACCTAATTTCATATAATTATGCTATAAAATGTATAGTTGCTTCCAAAAATTGTACAACTTCTCCTCACAATCGTACAAGTGCTTTTTGGAATCGTACAACTACCTTCAAAATTGTACAATCGTTACTAAAATCATACAACTACACTCCAATTTCATATAATTCACCCAAATCATATAATTGGTGCCCCAAATCATACAATTTCACCCTAAAATTGTATAATAGATCCTAAATCATACAATTTAACCTATATTTCATACAATCACACCTAGAATTATACAATTGCACTTTAAATCATACATTTGCACTAAAATTGCACCATTTAGGCTCCAATTTGTACAATTCTACCTTGAAATCATACAATTGTCCTAAAATCATACAATTTCCTTCTAAAATCATAAAATTTTATATTCAAGCCTATAATTTCTCTAAAATCCATGTTTTTGTTGAATTTGTATGATTTTATTTGCATCCTTTTGTCATCGTTGTGCAATACTTGTTTCTGATGAAAATTTCGGTTCACTTGTGCAATTTCCCTTTCATTTGTGCAAATATTCAAAAGTAGAATTTACTATGGCAATCTATGTAGTGTTCTTGTATGACCTTCTCTTTATAATTTTCCCATGCAATGGTTTGAATATTTTCTCTTGTATCAACAACTTGCTTCATGCGAATTAGGGTTCTAAATGTGACTCCATATTAGCTTTTCTAAAAAAATAGAAGCTCCAACTTGAGCAATGTCCCACAAATTTTCCATAAATTACCTCAAACCCTATATTTTTATAATAACTCCATCATTGAGGGTTTTTTCCAAGTAATTCCCACAATATTCACTTTTTTTAAAAAAACATCTCGCTTTTCTAGGATAAAACCCTAGCTTTTTTCACTAGTGCTCCTAATGCTTGTTTTTTCAAAATAAAGGAATTCCACTTGGTGCAAATTATTAAATGGATCGAAAAATTATTTTACTTGTATTATTTGCATTCCCATAAGGTGAAAAAATTATTTGCTGCACGTTCCTTGCTCTCGAAATCACCTATTTTTACTTGCAATTTGTACAATTTGGTGAAAAAATATGCATGGCATATTCTTTTTATAATAAAAAAATATTGGTGCATGAAAATATACCACCTCAACCTCTTTGCATGTGTTTTTGGAAATTTTTATGAGTTATTTCCAACTCATCCCTTTTCGCATGCAAGTTTTGTCCTTTTTTCTTGCTTTTTTGAATATTTTATTATAAATTTTTGCTTTTCTTTTATTTTTCTTTTTTATTTTCTTTTTTTTTTCACAAGAGGCCACCATTTATGGTTTTCAACCATCTTTCATCTTAGTTGCATCCCATGGGATTTTCACAATCAAGATTATTTTTCCATTTATATACATTTTTTTTTTAAATTGCCCAATTTTCTTACCTTTTAGGAAATTGTACAATGAAATTCACTTGTATGATTCCTTATACCGATATGTCATTTGGAGGTTTTGTTACCTCATTTCCTACAATTGAGGGTTGATCAATTGTACAATTAGGTTCCAACTATTCTATTGTATGATTTACTCCCTCTTGTTGGCCAACTGTATGATTTATAATCGTACCATTATCAGTTGTATGATTTAGAATTTTACAATTACAACTTGTACAATTTGGAACTATATAATTGTAAGTTGTATGATTTGCAACTACATAATTCTCTCCTTCCAAAGCTGTATTTTCTTGTTCACAACTTCTCCTTTGCCATATTGCTTGCTCATTTACTGAAGACACCCTTGCTATTCGATTCTTATTTGGGCAACTTCTACTCCTATCTCCTCAAACCAAATTTACCTTTAAACTTGGTGAATGAGTCCTTTGTTGGCCTTAACTTAACTCCTCCTCGAATTGTACTCTTCCTATGCTAGTAAGTTCTCTTCCTCGCACCTATATTCCTTGACCTTTTCCTCTTGCTATAGAACCTCTTCGCATATTAAATGGACCAACTTCTCCCTGAGGAAATCTTCTTCCTGCTTCTATTCTTCTTGGTACTTATCAATGCATTGGTTGTCACCCAAATGGGCATCATCCCATAAGGTTTGGTAATAATCCTCCTCACCCATTGCATCCGTGTGCATTCCTAGTATTATTAAATGGTGCCAGTGGTACCTCCTTCGGTTGTTTAAGCCATCTTAGAGTAGGAGGTCAAACCCTTCCCCTTTCCTCTCTAGGTAGAGGATCTAAATTATTTCTTCCTTAAGTCATTGATCATAAACCCTCTCTATAACCTATTTGTTACCCTATGATACTTGAGATTATTTATTGTTGATATTTTTTTTAGCTAGGTTCTTCTCTTTTTTGAGTACTGGGAGTCACATCTACAAATGCTATATTGGTCAGGTGTCCATTTATTTAGGCTCATGGTGAAAACTATCGTAATACTCTTATTCGATGATCCACATGTACCAATCATCTTATCCATTGTCTTTATTTGAAGTGACATTATGGAAAAAAATGCTAAAGTTTCCTTATATTCTTCTAAAAAGTTGGACTCAGTACTTGATTCATTACTATTATCCTCTCTTTGTGTTGAACACTCCATTGGAAAATCATTATTCGTTGAAGTCTTGTCACTTCCCTGATTTTCCTTCTCAGCTACTGATAGGTTGTCACATAGGTAGATGGATTCATGTTAGCTTTTTATAAATATATAATATAGGAATTGCAACCACAAGATGTAAGATAATCAATCTAATATGACTATATGATAATGGTACAAAAACATGTAGAAAAATAAAGAGATAAACTTTCGTAATAACTCATAAATATGCCATTAACTTGGTGTAATGAATTTTTACTACTATAGCACCTGAACTTGATAAAATTCAACAAAATTTTCTTTGAAATGTATGTCAGGAGAAATTGTGGTTTTCTTTTTTGTAATTGGGATTCTATACAATGTCACTTTCAAGATTACTAGTAAGTATAGTATTTGAATTTGATAAAATTGAAAGAGATTTTTTTTGAAAGGAGGTGAGAAGAATTTGATAAAATTTAAAGATATTTTCTTTCAAAGGATGTGAGGAAAAATTCCTCTTTATAAGTGGAAAAGGCTTTGTAGATTAAAAATATTGGAGGGGTAGAGTCACAATATTGTAGACTTATGAGTTTGGTATTAGGGAAAAAACCTACTTGAATATTATTCAAATATAAAAAAAAATATTTGGGCAAAATTGTTACTTTAAAATTAATATTAGGTTTTATTGATGTAATAAAAATGTTTATGAAACAAACCCTACCTAGAGGCTTGACAACATAAAAAATCACATCATGTAGTTTGCAATTGATCAAGAAATATACTAGATGGTTAGTCAATGAGGAGAATTATGTAATTTTTTTTTATAATGCTTTTTTGAATATTTATCCTCTTATATATGATCCAAAATGGTAATCATTAGCTTGGGCATGTTTAGTTTCTAAAGATTCAAAGGTCAAAAATTTTATAAATATGAGCGATAATTCCAAATCAAGAATTTCTATTAATGACCTGCTTAAAGGAGAGAGCCTCTATTAGCAAATTGGTTGAAGGAGAGGACCTCAAAAAAATAGAGGATGGGCTTCAAAAGATACTTCAAGAGTTTTATTTATCTATTTTTAGAGGAAAGAATGAGCTAGTTTGAAAACTATCAAAAGATAATGTATACTTAATCAAGTTGAGATGTAAAGCTTTAGAGCAATCAAGATTTCCTACTCCCAAATATTTTTCTTAGAAAAAATTTAGTGAGTTGAGGTCCTCCTTAAGGAATTAAAATTCCTTTGATTAGCAATACAAAGCAAGATTCTTAAAGGTAATAGTATGAAAAGAAGAAGATATCATGGACCTCTTAGGTTTGCTTTGTGTAAGAAACATCATGTTATTTATTTCTTCCTTGTCCCTTTGCTTAGACCACCATATCAAATAATGGTGGTCTAGAAGCTTCTCTATTTTTCTTATATCTCAAGTTGCAAATAAACTAAGGTGGGTTAAACTGAACCTAAAAACTTGGAATAAAGAGGTCTTTGGCCACATCTTTGAGAAGGAATTCTTAAAAGCGTAATTAAATATTATTGAACATAGTGCTGAAATAGGGGTCCTATATTTTGAGACCATAATCAAGGAAAAGTCTTGTTGGTGGATCTTCACAACACTCTAGCTAATGAGGAAATATTATGGAAGCAAAATTCTAGAGCCTTATGGCTCAAGGAAGGGGATCATAATACCAAATTTTTCCATACGTCTACTCTGAGACATAGAAGATCCAATAGAATAAGAGATATTTTAAGAGAAAATAGTTCTAAGAATTCAAATATCTAAGAAATTATATTTGAAGTTGTTAATTTTTTAGTCCCTTTTGGGTGAAAACCCAATGGAAACAAACTAGCTAAAAGAAACCTCCTCTAATATTCTAACCCTAGTTTTTGAAGACTAGAACTCCTCACTTATTAGCCCCTTTAACGATGATGAGATTAGAAGAAAAATATTTTCCATGGGTAGTTTAAAATCCCTAGGTCTTGATGGATTTTCTCCCACCTTTTTTCAAAAAATCTGGTATATTATGGAAAAAAATATCGGCAATGCCCTAAAGGAGATCTAAAGAATGGGATTCATTCCAAGGGATGTGAACTCCACATTCCTAGTTCTCATCCTAAAATCTCCAAGGACTAAGGACTTTAATTATTTTAGGCCTATTAACCTCTATAATACAATTTATAAATTATTGACCAAAATTTTGGCTAATAGAGTAAAAGCAATTTTACCAAATATTATTGACTATTCTCAAAGTGGGTTTGTGGCAAGGAGGCAAATCTTCGACGGTATTATAGTTGTTCATGAGCTTATTCACTCAATGGAAAAAAGTGGAAGAGCAATTCTTTTCCAAAATTTGGACATGAACAAAGCATATGACAGATTCTGTGGGATTTTCTTATGAAAGTGATGCATAAGTTTGGCTTCCATCAAAATTGGATAAGCATGATGAAGGAGTGTTTATCCTTCACTATATTATTAGTTATTATGAATGGATATGTGGTCATATACTTAAATAGTTGTAGGATATTGTGATAGGGAGATCCCCTATCTCACTTTTTATTCATCTTGATGGCAAAAGCTCTTGGAAAATCTATTAAAGTGAAGCTAGGGTTTGAAGGCATCAAACCTGCATTGTCTCTAGAGCCTATTTCTCACTATTAATTTGTATATAATACGTTGGTCTCTTTCATAGCATCCAATCCTTAGGTCAAGAAGCTAAAGGAGATTCTAGCCTTCTATGAAATATTTTTGGGTCAAAATATAAACTTTCTGAAGACTAGAGTTTTTTCTCAATACCCCCCTAAAAGACAAAGAGTGATTGCTAGGATCTTGGAATGTGTCATGGCTGAGTTCGCTTCCATGTACCTTGGAATACCCTTATTTAAAGGAATATTAAAGGAGATTCTTTTGGATCCGATCTTAGAAAGGATTCAAAGGAAACTTGTTGGCTAGAAATGGGATCTTCTCAACCAAGTAAGGAAATCCTAGCTTGTTAAGTCTACCCTTCAAAACGTTCTTATTTATTTTCTTTTCCTTTTCAATATTTTGGACAAGGTTGCTCAAAATATTTATCATTTTTATAAATCCTTTCTTTGGTTAGGCTCTGAGGAGAGGAAGAGATTCCATCTTGTTTCGTGGGACCAAGTATGTAATAGTAAAGAATATGGAGGCCTTGGATTTAAAAGGATAAAATCCATGAATAAAGCCCTTATAGCTAAGAAAGCCTAGAAGTTGTTTAAGTAGGAGAATATTGGTTGGGTGTGTATCCTCTTAGCCAAATATTATAGAATAGAAATTATTTTGGAATATCTTCTCCCTTCGATTGGGTCATCATTATGGCTTAGTGTTAACAAAACAATATCCATCATTCGAAAAGGGTACAGATGGAAATTAAAGAATGGCAAAAATATTGACTTCTAGGAGGAACCCTAAATTTAGAAATCCCCTCTATTTTTTCTCCTAGATATAGCTATCATGAAACATAAAACTCAGGCTATGTTTGGTTCTAAAGTGGTGGATTTCATTCAGATCCATAAATAAAAATATGGACGCAACTTAGTTCCCCTGACATGAATTTACGAGAAAGAAGGGCTATAAAAATTTTAGAGGATCTATTGAGGCTGCAAGTCATCAAGAACTCGAATAAAGAAGACTCTATATTTTGGAAAGGATAGAATGATTGGTCCTTCTCTGTTAATTTTACTTATAATCTATATGTTGTTGACCTAGTTGACAATATTCCTTTTAGGAGAATATTGATAAAGAATTTGATTCCAAAAGTGAATTTATTTCTCTGTATAGCCACCCAAGACAAGATCCTTACACTTGAAAATATTCAGAGAAGAGGGATGATTTTACTGAATAGATGTTACCTTTGTAAGAGTGATGTTGAAACCTCTTATCACTTTTTTAATGCTCCTTTCCTTGGAGACCCTTTCCTATATTTTGAATCTCTTTGGGGTTTGTTGGGTGATTCCTCACCTTATCTCAAATGTTTTTTATCAATGGTCTTCCCCCTTCTTTGACCTCGTCCTATGATCCTTTTGGGTCTTTAGTCTTCCCCATCTGCTCTAGGGAATTTGGAAAGAAAGAAATAATAAGGAATTAAAATATTCAAAAAGGAATTCTTTGGCTATTTGGTCTAAGATCCTTACGGCCATTGTGGAGAATGTGTCTTGTTCAATCCCTATGTTCAATGGAGGAAGCTTGTCTGAGATCATATTAATTGAGTCTTGGGATGCAACCTTTAAGGAGCAGCGTGACTAGTCCTATGGTTAATGTAAGATTGGTAACTAAATGGAAATCCTCTCCACCTAATTGGATCAAATTAAATTTTTATGGTGCTTTGAAATGGAACACTAGAAATGCAAGGGCAGGAGGGTTGTTTAAAAATCATAAAGGAGATATTTTGGTTGTCTTTGCAGAAAATCTAGGTACTCAGACCTATCACTTTGTAGAAACCAAAGCTCTCTTTCAAGGAACAATATTGATGGATTCTCTTGATTGCAAAAAAAATATTATTGAATGGGATCATTAAATGTCATCGATGAAATATCAAGGTCTCAAACCTCTAGCTGGAGCATAGCCATTATGATTGAAGAAACCAAAAGTATGCTTCAATCCCTAGAAGATTTTCAATTAAAATATACTCATAGATAAGGCAATAAAAGTGTTAATGTTTTGGTAAACTTAGACCTATATTAGATGGACCTCTCCATTTTGCATGAAAACTTCCCCCATGGAATTTAACAAATCAACTAATGTGGTTTGGTTTATTTTTCTTTCTTGGATGTTTCCCCTCAATTTTGTTATGAAGACCAGAATGGATTCGAAGGTGGTGTTGATGGTAGGGTTGTTTACTATTCCTAGAGGATTCCAAATTCTAAGGAAGGGGTCCTTATTGCTCATTGGCAAACAAAAATTTAAATTTGAATTTGGGGACATGGATGCCAACTTCTCAAATTTGGAAAGTCCTTGTAATAATCAGCTTAGGGTAATTCAAGGAGAGCATGGATCATCCTTTGAAAGTATTGGTAGGTCTTGGATGATGTGGAGGTGGCTAGGCCATCACATTCTTATGGTATTAAGGCTAATGTGGCCTCAAGATGGTTTTTGGTCTCAGGAGGAGATAAACCCGAGATACCTTGGAATTGGCATTTATTTGAGGGTGTCGCATCGACTCACATTTGTGAGATGGTTCCTAGGTGGAAGATCAACGAATTTTTGGGAAGGTTCTCAATTGAAACTCTTCCAAAAGTCACTCTTTTCTATTCCTGCAATCGTTGCCCAAATTCCCAATAGTTTTACTTGATTCCTAGGATTAACATTCTTCCCATACCCCTATTGGTCTGTGTGTTATTTTGGTCCCTCCTTTTTGGTTATCAGATGGTAATTCCTTGGATCTTGAGTGTACCTTTTTAAATATCATGTCCTTATCATTCTTATGATTACATTTTTAGTATGGATTAGTAGGCATGTTAATATTTTGTATGGCTCTGCTTTGGCCTTTATACTTTTCTTGAGGTTCCCCTCTCAAGGCCATTATTGGCATGTCTTGAGGAGTGTTAGGACTGGTCTATGCTTTTTAAAGCTTCAAAGTGTGATTGAAGGACCAACAACCCTAGTTGTCCTTATTTTTTTTAGGGGGGCCTATTGTTTGTCATGCCTTTATTCTCATTATCCATTGTAGTTGTATTTATTATATATTGAACATGGATGACTTCATAATGGAACCTATAGTCCTAATGTTGGATGAAGATATTAAGACCGTTATAAAAAATGAAGGACTTTTGAATTACCTCAGAAATATTAATGGCTACGACAAGAAGTTGACCCATCAATTGGCCTATTCTTGGAGAAGGGATATGTGTTAGGATCCTAATCCTAACTTATATTATATAATTAATATCACTCATTTGGTTATGGACCATCATGTCCTTTCACATCATAACCATTAGATAGGTTTATATATGCATTCATAGACAGTGTCATTAAGGCATCGAAGAACATAATTTAATATATCTCCTTGTGAGCATTTGGCAAGGTGACCTCCAATTGAAACAACGATTTAATAAAATGTGATTATTATTTAACTTACTTGCATTCATTTTCCATTTCCTCCATTGATTTCCAACTGATAGGAACTTGGTTCCTACCAACTGGTATTAGAGCCAGATCTGTAGAGCCATTTCACTCACATATTCACAAAAAAATTTTTCTTCCATTGCATTCACCACTATTTTTGGATGCTCAACTGCACCACTTATCATAAGTGTATCATGATTGTAAAACAACTATATCGCCACCATTCAACCAACAAAAGTTCTCCATCACATTTCAAATGTATATCACATAAGTTTTATTATCTAGCAACGTATACAAGCAATCACCAGCAGACGAATACAATATAGTTTAAAAGCATTTGCAGAGATATTATAGAGTGGAAATAGTGTTAAAATTTAAACTCTAAGCCTTCAAAGGATCATCAAAAACTATTTTATCCTCGAACTAGGTATCATATCGAAGGAAACCTCGAAGATCACATTAAAAAACTCAATCTGGGAATGTTTGACACGTTTTCTGGTGATAGCAAGAACACCGACGAAATATTATAAATTTTAAAGTTTTTAACTAAAGTTTAAAAAAAATTATGATGACCGACGATGAACTTCAATGCTGGATATTGGAGGGGACTTTAATCCCACATCCAATATACGAGGGTGCTTCACGTGTTTAAATAACATGTAGCCCACATTATTTTATGTGGTCTTTGGCCACACTCCCGTAGACTCTCACGTATGCGAAGCCTCACCTGCCCATTGACTTGGACCTTTGTTGATTGCCACTTGTGTATTTTGGGTGGATTTTCATGATCATTGACTCCTACCTTGAATACCAACTCACCTCCACTCTACCTAATCCAAACCACCTCTGATCTGCCTACTCCAAACAAACGATCGCCGTTGTCACTTACTCATAGTCGTTACCACTTGCTCATAGCCATTGAACACAAAAATTTTCAAAATTTCAAAAAAATTACCGCCAAAAAGATATTTCAAATATTTAAAATTGATTTGACCATTCTGTCAAGTGGAAAAATAGTGAAGGAGATATTTCAAAACAAATTTTTTATTTTTGCAATAATTTTTAATTTTTATCAAGCCAAATTGATAATTTTATCAATTATTGATAAAAATATTGCAATTTTTTATTTTTTGTCAACATTTGGCAAATTTTGACCAAATCAACTACTAAGTGCCATAAAATTAGAGATAAAAGGAAACTCGCCATTCCCAAAACCACACCAAAATGGCTGATGGAAGGTGATCACAAGACCCTGTGAAGGAAGTCATGTAGGCATTCAATACATGGAAGGACGAAATTGAAAAGAAAATAATGACAAAATAGGATTTTTGCCTATGGAAGGAAGACCATGAAAACAAGATTACAGAATTAGACTTGAAAATTAGTGCCACCAACCACTCCATCGATATGGTACAACAAAACTTGGCATTAATCCAAACCGGTAAACCTATCATAGTACCAACACAACAAGCATTACTCGGAGGACCGCAAACATCAATCTTACCTCAAACCACTAAATTGAATTTTCTAAAATTTGAGGGAGGAGATCCCACAAATTGGATCTATCAAGCGAACCAATATTTCTCCCTCTATCAAATCCTTGAGGTCCAAAATGTTCGTATAACATCCTTCCACTTGGAGAGTACCGCTACTCAATGGTACCAATGGTATGAAAAGACAAATGGCACCCCTACATGGATAGAATTTACCAAAAATATAATGGTACGATTCGACCCAAGCAAATTTGAAGACTTCACAGGAGCCCTTGCCAAACTCCGCAAAACCACTATAGTACGAGAGTACCAAGCTCAATTCGATAAATTGGTAAATTTTACATTAGTGCTAGATGCATCATTCTTCAAATGTTGCTTTATCAGTGGTTTAAAAGAAAAGATTCGATTAGAAGTGCAAATGCTCAATCCTACTTATATGTTGCACACTATTGTGTTAGCTCAAATGATGAAAGAAAATATCACTAACCAACGTCGATAATACCAATGGGTAAATCTCAAAATTTCTATACCACCCCAAAGCTAAATAGAGTTTTACCAATTAAAAGAATTAGCCCTAAAGAAATGAAGGAAAAATGATAAAAGGTCTTTTGTTTCCACTGTAATGAGAAATTCGTCCTCAACCATAAATGCATTACCCCCAAACCCTATGTTTTAAGCACGTTTGACCAAGGAGATTCAAAATAAAAAGATGTTATTGAGGTGGAAGTAGTGACAGAAACTCCAAAAAGTAACACAGAGGACGCACCTGAAATCTCCTTTAATGCTATTGTTGGTTGATTGTTTTATACACCCTTGCAATAATTTTGAAGTTATGATTGGAAATGGAGGATGAATTGCATGCAAAGGAAAATATCAAAATGTTAAACTCACTATGGGTGATTATAATATGAAAGTTAATATGTATGCACTGCCACTAGGAGGATGTGATATCGTCCTAGGAGTACAATGGTATGCACCATATTGATTTTAATGTTAAATAATGTATGCACTACCGATATGTATGCACCATCCAATGGGATTTTGAAGATCTATGGATGAAATTTACACAAAAATATCAAAAATATACTATTAAGGGGTTAAAATCAGGCCCTTCTCAAGTAGTAAGTTCTCATAGAATGGAAAAGCTTATTCGAAAAGGAGGTAAAGTTATGATGGCACAATTGTTCTCCATCCAACCAGCAAATGAAGAACAAACAATAGCACCTGAATTACAACTCCTAGCATGCCATGACAAAGTATTTAACGAACCAAAAGGATTACCTCCTCAACGAAGCCATGATCATACCATTCAACTTCTTCCAAGACACCAACCTCCTAATATTCGACCTTACCAATATCCATATCTATAAAAGATAGAAATAGAAAAACTAGTACAAGAACTACTAAAAGTAGGGGTTATTAGACCTAGTATAAGTCCTTACTCCTCTCCTGTTATATTAGTTCAAAAAAAGGATGGGTCATGGCACTTATGTGTTGATTTTCGTGCCCTTAACAAACTAACCATAAAAGATAAATTTTCTATCCCCATCATTGATGAATTATTAGATGAACTTCATGGGGCAACATATTTTTCCAAATTAGATTTATGATCAAGCTACCACCAAATTTGAGTTAAGGAGAGTAATATTCCAAAAACTGCCTTTTGCACTCATTAAGGGCTTTATGAATTCATGGTTATGCCATTTGCCCTTACCAACATCCGTTCTACATTTCAAAGCCTAATGAACAAGGTATTCCACACTTTCCTTCACAAGTTTATTTTAATTTTCTTTGATGATATTTTGATTTACAATAAAACATGGGAAGAACATGTATGCCATATAGACAAAGCATTAAAAACCTTGGAAGACGACCAATTATATGCCAAAAAATCAAAATGTTCCTTTAGAAAACAAGAAATTAAATATCTCGGCCAAATTATCTCTAAAGAAGGCATTAAAGTGGACCCCCGCAAGATTGAAGATGTAAATAATTGGCCTATACCTAAAACCTTAAAAGGCTTGCATGGATTTTTAGGACTGACAGGGTATTATCACAAATTTGTCAAAAATTATGGCAAAATTGCAGCTCCCCTAACAACACTACTCAAGAAGAATGCTTTCCTTTGGTCTTCAAAGGCAGAAGATGCCTTTATCGCTTTAAAAAATGCAATGTGTACCACCCCGGTCTTAGCCATGCCAGATTTTTCCAAACCATTTATTATTGAAAGCGATGCTTCAGGAGTGGGAATAGGAGTAATGCTCATGCAAAATGAAAGACCTTTGGCCTTTACTAGCAAGGCTTTTTCTCAAAAGAATTTGGCTCGTTCCACATATAAAAAATATATGCTAGCTATTATTCATGCTATTCAACATTCGAGACCTTACCTTATAGGCCAACATTTCATTATTCACACTGATCACCATAGTTTAAAGTACTTTCTTGAGCAGTGCATAACCACTCCAAAGAAACAAAAGTGGGTTACCAAACTACTAGGATATTATTACGAAATCATATATAAAAAATGGAAAGATAACATGGATGTCGATGCCCTTTCATGAAAGTTTGAAGATGATTCCAAATTTCTACTTTGAGGACAGATTTTTCTAAGAGGGGTGGCTTGTTAGGATCCTAATCCTAATATTATATAATTAATATCACTCATTTGGTTATGTATCATCATGTCCTTTCACAAAGATAACCATTATATAGGTTTATATATGCATTCATAGACGATGCCATTAAGGCATCAAAGAACATCATTTAATATATCTCCTTGTGAGCATTTGGCAGGGTGACCTCCAATTGAAACAATGATTTAATAAAAGGAGATTATTATTTAACTTACTTGCATTCATTTTCCATTTCCTCCATTGATTTCCAACTGATAGGAACTTGGTTCCTACCAGTACGGTGAAATTTGGGAAGATCAAGTTTGAGATCTCTATTCCCCTCATTGAGGAAGTCACAGGGTTGTCAATTGATGGTGTTTGTTTGAACAAGGAGAAACACTCCCTAGCTAATGAAATAAGGAATTTCATGGGTGAGAATGAGGTGGTGGAGAAATTTTAGAATGACTAATCATAGAAATATCTTAAAGCATCATGGAATAGGGTGGTTCTAGTTATCATGGACTACTTCACTCTGGATAGCAATAGGGATATTCTTTGTAGCTTCCACTTTAGTTTCCTAAACCAGCTCCACCACAAAATATTGTTAAATATCTCTACTTTTTAATTTAAATCTCTAGAGAAATCGATACAGAGTGTAAATAATGGAGATACCTTGGATCCTCTGCACCTGGGAGTAATCAAAATTATCGTTGACTATATCTCAAAGAAAGGTGGCAACTCAAGAATCTTGAAGATGCCTTTAGTTGATTATCATGTGGATTCCCATTCTGATGAGGACTTTTTGCCTCATTGGAACTCTACCAATTCTTAGGCCCCTACTCTTTTGGAGGCCTCCTTGGGTGACAGGGTAGTGACAATGGTTCAGACTAAATATAGTGTGGCCCCAAGTGGTTCTGGTGGGACTGATCATAAAACCAAACATTCAAAACACCTATCTTCCAAAGCAGTTAAAGTGGAGAAGACTCCCTTGTTCATTGGAGATTTTGATTTGGATGACTCTGGTATTAATAAAAAGAAGATGAAAATTCAGAGTAGGACTATGTTAAGGAAGACGTCAAAACCTCAAGAGACTCCAAACTCACCTAAGGCTAGTAAAGATGTGAAGAAAGAACTTTTGAAGACCCATATTAGTACCCTTAGAATGGTCATATCTTGTGTTGAAGAATTGAAGTCTATGATGGACTAAGTTCTTTGAGATCTATTTAATTCCTATGGATGATTTTTTCCTTTGCCACACCCACACAATCCTTTTTGTGACAAGGTGATCAAAAGGTAAGAACAACAATTTTTGGGTAAAATATGTGAGTTACCAAAGTCATTCCAAAGCTAGTAGAAGGTTGTGCCTCAGATGAACTATCCTCATGCCATAATCAATTGGATACATCAGCCATCATCAGAAGTTATTCCTTTGGATGCAAAGAAGCAAAGGATGAACAAAAATGGCTAAGGGATGCATTGAAATAATTGCACCCGATCGGAGTCCTCCGGGGACCCAGAAGTTTGTCGCACGACCAAAGGATTAAGGATAGCTAATATTGGCTAAGTATAGGATGCGATGGAATATTTGTACTCGATAAAAACTTGTTAGTGTCCCAAAAGCTCATCGCATACAAGTTGAAATGGGTAAGTATTGAAGGTGTCAAAATATTTGTATCCGATCGAAGTCCATAAAGGTATCAAATCCCCATCACACTATCGAAAGATATCTACTAGTAAATTTGGCTAAGTGATGAGCCTACTAGAATTGTATTTGACTGAAACCCATCAGTGTCCTAAAATCTTATCGCATATAAGAACTGAAATGACTAAGTATTGGAGGTGTCGAAATATTTGTACCTGGTCAGATTTCGTGAAGGTACTGAATCTCCATCACACTATCGAAAGATACCTGCTAGCAAAATTGGCTAAGTGATAAGCCCATCGAAACTTCTGTACCTAGTCAGAGCTCGTCAGTGTCCCAAAAGTTTGTCACATGCAAGAGAAACAAAATAGTAAGTGTTGGAGGTGCAAGAAGATTTATACCTAACCAAATTTTGTGAAGGTACCAGGTCTCCATCGTACTGTCGAAAGATGAGAGTAATTAACCAAGTACTAAAATCGGAAAAACTTTTGCACCCAATCAAAACTTGCCAAGATACCAAATTCTCGTCATACGATCAGAGCATTCAAGATAGTTGAAATGGCCAAGTGTTGGATGCATCAAAATATTTGTATCCAATCGGATACCGCCAAAGAACCAAATATTTATTGCACTAGTAGAAGGTATGAATATGCAAAGATACATCAGTAGCTTTACCATGTACCCGACAACCATGAATGAGCAAAAGTAAGATCACTTATCGAAAGATCTTAACATCATAATCTCCATCAAGGCCATCGTGCAGGTGATAGGGTGGCTCAACTAAAAAGCTTAGTAAGGATCAATGAATCAGATGCAAGCAGTAGATTTAGGATGATGCAAACCCTAGCCAAATCAGCAAGCCATTATTGGGTGATTACAATAACCATGCCTCCTAGTAGTGTAGCAAGCTAGCAAATATTCTGATATAACAGCAATCAATTTTTAATGTAATGATATCTTGCTAACTGAATACATTGTAAAAGACTATAAATATTAGAATTAAGAATGAAAAAAGGGTCGAATCTTAGGCTTTTACAATTTGCATGTAAAACGGAGTGGTGCATACTAATACAAAGGGATTGTTGCAGGCCTCTAATTCAATTCAGTTACAGAATGTGTATGTATGAATGATTACCTATTTCTAATTTTAGCCTATTGAATGCTCATAGTGTTTATTCTGCTTTCTGGATTTATGCTCATGATACATTCACTTGTTCTAGAATTTGTAATTTGTTAAGCTACAATATAATAAAATTCAGCCTTCATGTGCTACCTAAATTAAAAGAAGATATTCTTGAAATAAAAATGAGGGTAGCGCCCAGAATAACATTTGCAACATGAAATGTCACCGGAAAAGAAGGTTCTTGATAGACTGTGTAAGAAAGAAAAAAGGGTGTAAGAATGATAATTGCTCATGGTAGTTTGTCTGTTCTTGAAACAGATAATGGCTATAGCGAAGTATGCTTATGGAAGTGCAGTTTTTTCAAGTGTCCTGTGAACCAAGTGATTATGCTTACCTTTCTATGGGGGTGTCCCATGGATCAGGTAATTCTTTTCACCCTTTTTATGGGATATTTCCAAGACTGCCTTCCCTTTATTTCTTTTAGTCCTCACTCGGTAAATGTGCCACAAACTCCTTTGGTTGGTGGCAAGTTTACTACTTTTTTTGCTTCCTCCTCTCCTGTTTTCCCTGCATGTAAGTTTTTGTTGTCTTTCTAGTTTTTTGTCCTCCCCATGCTTTTCCTTCATTTTTCTCATTTTCACCATTCACCACCTTTTTGCCTGTAAATCTTATCACACCCCACCTACACCCTGCTTTACCTTGCGGTAATTACCAGTTGTATTTCCTCCAACTTGTCTTCTTGCTCCTTCCCTTCCCTTCCCCTTAGAAAGTGTTAAAATAAAAAATGGTCATATGGGTTCCTTATTTCCACTAGTGAAAATCCCCTGTGAGTCACCAAGAATGTGGGTGATTTTTGCCTTTGCCACACCCGCACAATCTTTTTTGTGACAAGGTAATCAAAATCTAAGATCAACAATTTTTGGGTAAAATATGTGAGTTGTCGAAGTCATTCAAAAGCTATTAATAGGTTGTGCCTCAGATGAACTATCCTCATGCCAGAATCAAGCAGATACATCAGCCATCGTTGGAAGTTGTCTTTGGATGCAAAGAAGCCAAGGATGAAAAAAAATGGCTAAGGGATGCGCCAGAAGAATTACACCCGATCAGAGTCTGCCAAGGACCCAAAATTTCGTCGCATGACCGAAGCATTGAGGACAGCTAAAATTGGCTAAGTATGGGATGCGACAAAAATTTTGTACCCGATCGAAACCCGTCAGTGTACCAAAAGCTTGTCGCATACAAGAGTAGCTAAAATGTCTAAGTATCGAAGGTGTCGAAATATCTATACCCGATCGAAGTTAGTAAAGGTACTGAAATCTTATCACACTATCGAAAGATACCTACCAACAAAATTGACGAAGTGATGAGCCTATCAAAACTTGTCCCCGATCGAAACCCGTCAGTGTCCCAAAAGTCTGTCGCATACAAGAACAACTAAAATGACTAAGTATCAAAGGTGTCGAAAGATCTATACACGGTCAAAGTTCGTGAAGGTACTGAATCCTCATCACATTGTCGAAAGATGTCGGCAATATTGGCTAAGTGATGAGCTCGTCGAAACTTTTGTACCTAGTCGGAGCTCGTTAGTGTCCCAAAAGTTTGTCACATGCAAGAGCAGCAAAATTGTAAAATAATGAAGTGTTGGAGGTGGTAGAAGATCTGTACGGTGCCAAGTCTCTATCGCACTGTTGAAATATGAGAGTAATTGACCAAGTACTAAAATCACCAAAACTTTTTTACTCGACCAAAACCCGTCAGGATACCAAATTCTCAGCATACGATCAGAGCATTCAAGACAGACGAAATGGTCGAGTGTTGGATGTGTCGAAATATTTGTATTCAACTAGAGCTCGCCAGAGTACCAAATCTTTGTCGCACTATCGGAAGGCATGAATATGCAAAGATCCGTCAGCAGCTTTACTAAGTACCCGATGGACATGAATGAACAAAAGTAAGATCACTTGTCGAAAGATCTTAACAGCATAATCTCCATCAAGGCCATCGTGCAGGTGATAGGGCAGCTCAACTAAAAAGGTCAATAAGGATCAATGAATCATATGCAAGCAGCAAAAGCAACATGACTTAGGATGATGCAAACCCTAGCTAGATCAGCAAGCCATTATTGGGTGGTTACAATAACCATAACTCCAAGTAGTGTAGCAAGCTGACGAATATTTTGACATAACGACAATCCATTTTTAAGGCAATGATACTTTGCTAATTGAATACATTGTAAAAGACTATAAATACTAGAATGAAGAATGAAAAAAGGGTCGACTCTTAGGCTTTTACAATTTGCATATAAAACGAAGTGTTGCATACTAATACAAATGGATTGTTGTCTGGCCTCTAGTTCAATTTAGTTGCAAAATGTGTATGTATGAATGATTACCTATTTCTAATTTTAGCTTGTTGAATGTTCATAGTGTTTATTCTGCTTTCTGGATTTATGCTCATGATACATTCACTTGTTCTGGAATTTGTAATTTGTTAAGCTGCAATATAATAAAATTAAACATTCTGTGATTGATAGTAAAATTGGTTGGTCTATTAGGTGGTTCACTTGTATTACTGCATAATCTTTTACTACTCATGTGTCTTGATGTGGCCTCACAGCTTTTTAGGTCATTCAATGTTGGTCAAGGTCTATGGGCGCACAACCTTTCCTTAGACAGATTTACAAACCAACAATTCCGAATTTCGGAAGGTCTCAGGGGGAAGCTAGGCATTTTTGGTTGCCCTTCTCTTTTGGATTTTTTGGTCTCAAAGGCTCTAGGCTCGTCTTTTTTGTTGTCGATAGTGACCAATCGTTTGGGTCGGTAAGTCAAGATCTTTTTGTTTCCTGGTTCTAAAGAGAGGTTCTCTTGATTCTCAGGATCTTGTTCTGCTTTCTCTTCTCTTGCTCTTTGGTTAGCTGGCTGGTTATGGTCCCCTCGATCGGTGCCTTCAACCCTTTTTTCGGTTGGCTTGGTCTCGGGAATTTTTGTTTCCCTTTTGTATTAGTTTTGGGGATCCTTTCAAAGCCCCTTCTTGTATCTAATAAAAAAAAATACCACTTGGGGTTGCTTTTTCAAAAATATGAGAATGACAAGTTGATGAAACATTGAATTAACTATTTCAAAGCTAAAGCATTATGCATTTGTAGAGGATTTGTCTTGCTATTTTTTATTGGAATTTATGGCTTGAAAGAAATATTAGAATTTTAAAACTAAATCTCAAAACTATGCTGGAGTTTGAAATTAACAATTGCCTCTCTTGCAGAATATTTGTAGTCTTGATGCTCATCATGAAAAAGTCTAGTGTGGTAAATGTGTTAACCTCTTGGCTACTGAATTTGAATATACATTCAAAGATCATCAATGATAATGGAGTTAACACCCAAATTTGAATATACATTCAAGAGTCATCAATAATAATGAAGTTAACACAAAGGGTCTGCATTGACCTATGGTAAAATGAAAATGTTCAAAAGTGGGTTTATCAAATTTTATTTTGATTATACCTCCAAAAGGAAATCTAGAAAAAGTTGACAAAGATATGTTTTTTCATAATAATGAAGGAAAATTTGTCAACTAACAACTATGATGATATGAAACTTCAACTAACAACTATGCAAAGGTTTTGGGCTTTTCCTACAAGGAAGGGCTCTTCCTGCAAGGATTAAGATCGCCATTGAAAAATGATGGAAATAAATTTTAATTTTGAGGAACTCACAAATTATTTTCAATGCTATAAAAAAAAATGGATGTAAAGATTAGATCAAAAATAACATTGTTTCTTATCTATCAACTATTGTTGGAGTTGACATCTTGAAGATGTCAATATATCTATAAAAAAAAAGAAGGAAATAAGGTAACAAATAACTTAGGCAATCATGGTGTTTATTTTCCTATTAACAAGATTCAGCTTATAGAAAGCAAAGTCATGAAAATTAAGAATAATATCAAGGACTTATTGTGGAAGCATAATCATTTAGAAAAAAATAAAGAATATCTAGAAAAACAATCTTTAATAAAAACACCATATATAATGTAATTGGTAAAACAACATATAAAGTTTTATTATAAAATTTTGTTATATTAATTAAAATGGTCTAATAAAAACTATATATAACTTAATTTAAAATTATTAAATTTTTAATAAAAAAAATTAAAATAAAATAGAACATCTAAAAAATATAAAACACAATAACGCAATATTGTCTACTCTGTGAAATTCTAAAGACGACTATGAACATTTAAATTAGTAATCTCACTCTATAAACAAACAATGGAAATTTTTTCTAACAAAACTAAGTTGTCACTATTTTAAAAATATATATATATCAAGCTCACAAACCAACAACTCATCAGCAAATGGTAAAACAACACAAGACAAATAATGCTCTCACAAACCAACATCTTATCAGCAAATGGTAAAACAACACAAGACAAATAATGCTTTTCACAATATTAAAACAACCAACCGAACTTACGAAAGGCAAACAATGCCTTCACTGTCAAGACTGTAGACCGTGGTACAAATCTTCTGGTGTGATATGTTCTTATAGTTGTCCTATGTTCTCCCCCAGGAAAGCGACACTACCAAATGCATGTTTGACCGCCTAAGAGTCCTTAAGATAGAAAAATTCAAATGCATACATAATAAAATACTATCGGAACCGCTGTCTTGCCGAATTACTTTTATCCCAATCAGAGTGGATGGGACTGCAAATATTGGCACATGTACCTTTGTCTATATCAGAAGTTTGGCCGAAGGGATTTGTTTATGCGTATTCAAATATCATAGTTTTTTTTTGGTTTGGTTACAGGTAACATCTTAATTATTATAAACTTTAATGTAAGACAGTTTATAAAATCTTTTATTTTTTAAAGAATTGAACTCCTTTAAAGAATTGAACCAGGATAGTCAACTGACACTTGACTGCTACCAACAAGCCTATCCTCTTCTAAGTATGTTATGATCTACACTGAGTCTCCTTGAAAAAAGCCCAAAACCCAAAACCCTAAATAACACAGTTGAACACTATTACCAACAAACCTATCATCTTCTATGTATACCATGATTTAAACTAAGTCTTCTAAAAGCAAACCCAAAACCCTAAATAAAACAGTTTTCCAAAGGGAAGCTGTTGATACCCGCTTTCTGCAGCGTTACTCGACCTGACTATACGGACTGGTGTCCTCCATAGAGGAGGTGCAGCCCCCATAGTAGTCCTTAAAACCAAATTATTATATCTGCCTTTCTAGTTTCATGGACTTCAATGCTATACAATGCTATATATTATAATCTGCCTTTCTCACTTTGGTGAACGTTAAAAACAACGCATCATTCTCTACATTCTAGTTTTAAAACTTCCATGCAGTTCAAGCCAGCAAGAAACTATTTTCACCATTGTAATTGAACAGACTAAAGGACCAAGAATAGAAAAATACAAAGCCTTTGGCATTTCTCAGCAATCAGCCAAGGTAGAGAAAATATATCAAGGTACAATATCGGTTCTTGGGTTAATATTTGTCTCTTGAGATGATGATACATACATAAGTTGAGGTTGCCTTCCTTTTCCCTTCAAAGCAATTCTCGTGAAGTCCAAACAGTCCCACGCACAGGACATTCATCTAATGCATATGACTATCTTAGACAGGGTGTCAGGCTACAACCTACTCGCAAGTCATGTGATTGACATTGACCCTCTGATATTTCTGCATCCGAATTCAAAAAAGTTGATTTTCATGTCAATACACCTCGCCAAATAACTTACGACCTGATAGCGACTCTCAATAAAGATGATGAGGTGTCAAGGCTGGCTGCATGATGTGAAACAGATATTCATAGAATCTCATTAACATGCAGAGGACAGGATCACCTATGGACTATTCACCCCAACATATCAGTGATGTAGCAAGTACATTGATAGCAAGTCATTTTTTGTTATGCTTGTTTAGTTAAATTCTGAGTTATATTTTGGTCAGGGGTGTGTTCATATACAAAGCCACATGTCCCAACGGGAAAGCAAGAATTTATCACAGCTCAGCTACGCATAAAGCACCGACTTCATTGAATGTGAAACCTCCTCTTGGGGAAAGAGCTAAAAGATAGATTATAATTGCTCTAAACTTGCAACTAAAAACAATGGATAGAAATTCAAAATTCATTATTGAACTCAGAGAAAGCCTAGAAGTTCATTCAGCCATGACCATCTGCCAAATAGAAAGAGCAATGTTTGTTAATATATCCCTTAGCCTTCACATTTGATGGCATAGAATTGCAAAGGCTATACAGCCAATATGTTGAAGCTCCTTATGGAGGATCTTGTAGCAATATATCACCCAAGCCATAAGGGACGCACCGACATAATTAAATGTTTGCAATATGCTGAAAATTAACTACATGGATCAATGCCAATCCTCATTTTAACCTCTTATCCAGCCAGAAGTCTCCTTCAATGCTTTCTGATTACTGATATCATTCATCAGTATGCAGAACAATGAAACAAGTCTGTGTTCTGCAAATACCAAATTCAAATGAGAAACAGATTCATCTGCATGTATCTATACACCATGCCTCAAGGATAATAACCTTCCTTGATCATGTCAAAATAAACCAGAGTTTTAAATTTGTTGAGCCCCAATACAAATTTAGTAGCTCATCAGAAAACTAAAAAACATCCATCCCATTTACAGATGACTACTTCTGCAAGAGCAGCACCCCATTCCCCAGTGTCAACTGCAAGGTACACTTGGAATGATGAACCCCTGAAAAAACATTTCAATAAAGTGACAGGCTTGGATGTTTGCATTCCAGAAAGAAATGCCAGGCTATCATTGTCCACTCATACCTTCATATCAAAAAATTAGCCCTTGTATAATGAAGCTGGGTATAAAATTCTATAACAAAATTCTCATTTCCATTTGCCATAGAAAAATAGGAAAAAAGACAGTGACAGCCCATTCCTATTACTCTGCACTTCACAGGATAAATACTTAGTTTTCACCATCATTCTCTACTACATCAGTCAATTGTGATCTCCTCCCTTTCTTGTTCTTGGGTTTCTTGACTTTTTGCCGCTTTTTCTTTGCATCTATTGTTGTCCATGTATAATCACTGGGGATAATAAAGGGATCCTGCACTTCTTCTGTGCAATTTTCTGGGCTCAG
Organism: Wollemia nobilis; assembly: GCA_028583015.1. Classification (NCBI taxonomy): domain Eukaryota; kingdom Viridiplantae; phylum Streptophyta; class Pinopsida; order Araucariales; family Araucariaceae; genus Wollemia; species Wollemia nobilis. The sequence continues at coordinate 7,295,207 of JAQPPZ010003251.1, read as the reverse complement.
AGACACCCCAGGACCACGACTATATGGCCCTTTAATCCACTGAAACCATGAGTTTGAAGATTGTTGTACACCATCAAATTCCTTTGTCTTCGTATCTTGGAAATTCCCAGGACTTGTAGGTGGAGTACAAAACTCTTCTGACTGCAACTCTTCAAATTTAGTAAAAGTGACGATCACTCTGATGGTAGGAACTACAGGAATAGCAACCTGGTTCAAAAAAATACCGAATCAGATATATGAAGATCTTTCGGATTTCAAGCATTGAAAAACCTAAAACCAGCATGTTTTAGCAAGTTGAGAAACGCAAATAGTTGTGAACTCGGTAAGAAAAATCACAAATCATTTGTGTTGAAACTTGTGGATAAACATAGCTACATTACTCACAGAGGACATTCAAACAGCAAGAACCAACAAAGACATATAGTTGTCTATTTATGGATTGCAAGTTACCCTTATTGTTGTGAATCGTGAATAATGCAAATAGTTCCTCTAATGATTCAAAGGTAAATCTCTCATTTTTGTGGCATGAAGCTGGCAAGAATCAATCCATTGATACAGATATGCCAAATACACATCCTCTATTTCAAAAATCTAATAGTACATGCCTGGCATAAGAAAACAAATTAAGGAACAAATCAAGACAAATCACTTGATGATGTATAACTCTAACCAAAACGGTAAATTACATCCTAATATGCAATCTACTGCGGTGCCAAGTGCTATTGTCATCCCAAAATTAAAAGACCTAGCTAATAAATAAATTACTTATCTGCATATCATTACAAAAAGGAATTGGAAGTAAAATTCCACTTTAAGAATCATAAAAGGTTTCATTGGCAGTAAAATTCTTGCCGGGAATAAGAAGCAACAATTGTCGTAGAACTTGGATACCTACACAGAGAACAACAAAGGGAAAATGCCCCCAGCCCTAGACACTATCATGGATTGCAATATATATAACCTTATAAGAATTTTTTTGTACTTGACAAATGTAGTGCAGAAAGCTGCCTAACAACCTGCCCAAGGGCCCAAACGTACCGGTCCCAGAAGTACAGAAAACCAAAATTAAACTACATTCGGATACAAAATGCAAATATAATCCCACAATCTCCTAATCGGCACTTGGAACATTTAGAAAATAGTTCAAGATGCATACCTTGACAGGGAAATTGCCAGGGGGAAGCTTCGTGGTAAGCAATTCCCTCAGCCTGCGAATGGCCTTAACCTTGTTGGACAGAATATCCAACAGAGGCAACAATTCATCAGTGCGCAGAGGAAACTGGGGCGTGAGCCAAAGAACAGGCCTCAATCCTTTCTTGTACTCATTCTCATTGGTGCCCTCATTACCTATGTTTCGCCGCCTGCGAATACCAGCGGTCTCCATGCTCACGGACCTCCTCCCGTCCTTCTCTTTCCCTTTCTTAAAATCCTCTACCCTGTAATCAGTGGGCCTCACATCCACCGATCTCCGGACCCTATCCGGCGAAAGCTTCCCACCCTTATTGGGACCCTTCGTATCCCCCAGTAAATCGCTAACCTTCCCTTCCACGCTCAGCGAACTCCTAGGCGGCACCATTTTCTTCCCGCTCTCCGGTTTGGCATTGCGCCTCCCCCAATTGAACCACCCTTTCTTGTCCTCCTTGGCCCCCTTGACATCCATAACCCCATTCTGCTTCAAACTGTTCCGGTCCTCCTCGATCAAGAACTCCTCCCTGCCATAGCAGCTGCGCCGGTGCCCCGTTTCCGCGTCCTCCCCAATTTCAGCCTGATCCATCTTGAGCGCGTTCTCCAATTGCCGCTTCTCCTCCTCCGTAAGCAACCCCTCGTAATCCTCGCACTCCTCCCTATCGTTCTCAATGTCGTCGGAGGACGCCGCGAAGAGCTCCTCGTCGGTCATTGCGCCGGGGACCCGGCGGGACTTGACGGAAACCAGGACGTGGTGCATATCGTAGATCTTGGCCTTCCAGGGGCCGACCATCTCGGTGCGCTCCTGCCGCCGCCAATTCAGCTGAGGTAGGAGCTCCGCCTGGGTGACATCGATCCCCGGCCTGTACATGTTCGTCTTCGACATCGCAGCGACCTCCTGCGCAATCTCCCCCTCGGAGGGCTGAGACCCGGCGCCGTCGAGGGCGTTCATAATTTCCTTGTCCTTGTGGGAGAGCATACAGAGGGACCCCGGGGGTACCCTACCGTCTTCGCTGCCGTCGCCGAGGAAGAGGAAGCTCTGGTCCGATCGCTGGATGCGGAGCCCGTCAAAGCCCGCGAGGGTCATGTCTGCCCGGAGGTTGGAGCCGCGCTTCCAAATCTTGTAGGTGTCGGAGGGCGCAATCCGGCCAATGAAGGGGATGACCGAGCTCTCGAAGTGGAATGTGATCTCCATATAGAAGTCGCGCATGCGGCGCATGGTGGCCACCACGCGCGGTAGCCGGCGGCACCACTTGGCCCAGGCGAGTGGCTGGTAATGCCGCATGATTATCATGGCGATGGCCTCCTCGCGGGCGCACACCGCCTCCTGAAGGGCGCTCCACCCCTGCTCGTTCTGGAGGCTCCAGTCGGCCCCCGCCGTCATCAGCATCTCGGCCGCACGCGCGTCCCCCAGCCGCACCGCCAGGTGCAGCGGCGTCTCGCGCCCTGGCACGTCTCGCCTGTCAATCACGGCAGAAATCGCCTCCGCTCGCTGCTCCTCCGCCACGGACTCCGCCTCCGTCGTGATCTCCCCGGCTCTGGCCAGCTTCGGCAGCCCCGCAATGATCCGCCGCAGCGCATCGTAGTCCCGTCGCGCCACCGCGCTGTGCACCGGGCTGTTCTCATACTTCGCCGCCTCCTCCTCCATAACTTCGCCCCAAAAAAAAAGAACAACCTCAAACCCCCACTATTTGGATTTCACAGGCCCCTTAACACATTCTGATTCTTTCCTTCCTTCCTCCTCCTTTCTTTCCCAGCCCCCCTTCTCAATTTCTTTCCTGTGTATATTTATTTATTCCTTGTACTCTCAATGGAAAAGGAGAAAGAGAAAGCGCGGGGGCGGAGCGAATCAGGAGGAAAAGACGAGCGGCCCAAATTCGATCCTTCCCGCATCTATGGGGGCCCAGCTAAAGGGGGCACAAATTCATATACGACGACCACGACAGAGGAAAGCAAAGGCGTAATCAAAGCTTAAAAAGCGCTCTCTCTCGCAGGCCTGTGACCGCCCCGTTGTCGCTCCAATGGGCACCGATTTTGAGACAGAAAGGGTATTTCTAAGGGCAATCGATGACGCAGAAACCAGATCTGACCTCTAAGGGTTCAGAGGGCTCGACTTTCTTCAGTCCGGTCCTCCTCTTTCTCACTCTATCTCTATTTTTCTCTCTCTTGTGGGGTTGGTCTTTTGTGTACCAAATCTTGGTACCCTACGATCCTGGGGAGTGTCCCTTGTCCCTAGCTATTTTCCAACTAACCCCACCACAAATCCCCTTTTCCGAGGAGGAGAGGGAAAAGAGAACATATATACGCACACTGAGAGATGAGGATAATTTTGATTTTCACGTGTAGCGATAGACAAATTGTTTGCCTGAAAACGTGTGGATTAATTCCACGACTCGACAGTTATGCTTTTCCGGTCAAATGTCGCGGCCAAAATGGTTGTCATGTTTTGGGTCTTTGTTGGTCTCGTTCCGGATATAGCTGGCTCCTTTTTTTTATTATTCAAAATCACGAAAGAACGTTTGCCACGCATTAAATGCCATTAAATTTAACATAAAATATATATATTTTTAATATTTTTACAACCACGTCCAGACAAAATAACTGCAATTTTAAACATTTTTTTTATTTTTAATGAATTAAGGCTAAATAGTTAATGCAAATAGACAAATTCCTCACATGGTCATTTGTCTTCCGTTAGATAATAAGGTTAAAATTCATTGATACTTATAAATATATAATTTAATGATTTAGAACGTTACTTTGCAATTAAATTTTAACGCTAGCTTATATTAATATCTAAATGTTGAAACGTATTTTAAAAATAAAATTATTTTTTATAATTTAAAAATAATTTTATATCTTTTAAATTATTTAAATATGTCCTAATAGTATCTTAAAAATTTGTGAAAAGCCCTTGTTGGGTCAAGTGGTCTCATGCACTTATTAAGGCTTGGTTAGAGGATGAGAACCTGACTTTTCATTGTTGGGTCAGGTAGTCCCATGCACTCATATTACAAGATGAAAACTAACTCCTAGATTGGTATATATACCGAATTTACCTATCTATTCTACCGACTATAACATTTTAAATATTAATAATATTTTATATTTTTCAGTCATTTATATATTTAAAATTAATTTGAAGGTATAAGAATGTATATGTTGGTTGTAGGAATAAGGGTTTTGGTTTCTCCTTGGAAAGTCCAAAGTTCAAATCTCATTCAGTATGAGGGGACCAGGACCTCTAATAAAAACCTATGTAAACTCATTACAAAAATGTATACAAGAATATGATCAAATGATATGAAAGGAAATTAAACTTTATGTTTTAAAATGTAAGTTATTAAGCAGCTACCTGGATCCCAAATATCTTTAATTAATACCTTTCTTCAAAAAACTACAGAGGATAAGTTCCACCAAAGACTATTTAGACTGACTTCCAAGCCAATAAATGAGAAACCGATTGCCAAGCTTTCTAGTTTTGGGTAGCTGGAATAGATCCTTTAACCTTAAAGTAAGGCACATTAAGGACCTTATCCTCCCATTGGGTTTCTTTCCATTTATCTTTGTGAGTAGCTAGCGAGATTCTATAACGAAATAGGTGTTTCCAATTTTCATCACCAGTGATGGCTCTAGCAACCCATTTAGTAGCCAAACTTTTGCTCTAGGTAAGAGGATCAATAATGCCCAGACCTCCTAAAGCCTTAGGTTGAGTACAAAGCTTCCATAAAATGGTAGTCATTCCCACCTCCCCATCCCATTTGGTCCATAAAATTTTATGAATGGCTTGAGTTAATTTGTTATAGGCTACCTTGGGGGCCATCCAACAAGAGGAGTAATAAACATGAGAGGTTGCCATAATTTTATTTGCAACTTGAATTCTTCTTGCTAAGGAAAGAAACCGAGTTGGCCAAGCATTAAATTTTTTTGAAGTCTTTCCATAACCCAGTTTCACATATTCTTAGGAGAGATATTAATCCCAAAGGGAATTCCCAAATAACACATAATCATACCATGAGGTATGATCTTCCACTCAACCGAGGAGTTGCATCCACGAGGAGAGGAAGAGGTATAGAAGACTTTAGTTTTAGAGTCGTTGATACGAGAGCTAGAGACATCACAAAATCATCCACCTCTTGTTGGGTATTTTGAATAAAAAGTAGGGAATCATCAGCAAAATATGAGTAAAGAGCATGTTTATCCCTAGGAAGCTTACTACCTTTAATGAGGCCATCAGAATGAGCCTTATGAAGAAGATAACCAAGAGCATTGGCAACCAAAACATACAAAAAAGGAGCAAGGGGACAACCTTGTCTGATAGACAGTTGAAGAGGGAAGGAGGGAGAAAGAGCTCCATTAACTTGAACACAAATTGAAGCATCATTAAAGAGCACACCAATTTGATTATAGAATTTTGGACCGAAACCAAGCCAAGAAAGCATGCTAAGAATAAAATCCCATATGATTCTATCATAAGCTTTGTCAAAATATAACTTAACTAAGAGGGCATCTTGATTGGAGTTGATAACCCATTGCAAAGTTTCCTAGGCCATAATAAGATTATCTAAAATATAACACCCTTTAAGAAAAGCATATTATACTAGGCGAATAATCGCTTGAGCAACAATTTTTATTTTTAAAGTTATAGCTTTAGCTATGACCTTGTACGAACATTGAGGAGGGTAAAAGGTCTCCAATTGGAGATTTGGTTATGAGTCGTACCTTTAGAAATCAACTTGATAAGCCCTGCATTAATATAAGCTTTGAGGGAACCATTATGGAGAGCTTCCAAGTAAACATGATGAAGATCAAAGGAAAGAATATGCCAAATTTTTTATAAAACTCCATTGGGAGACCATCCAAGCTGGGAGCTTTTATGAGCAAATCAATAATAAACCATTGTATTCCATGAAATAAATAATACAACATTGGCTCCAAATAGCCTATATAAAACATATCTACGAACCAGAACAATCCCAAGTTACAAGATGCTAACAAACGACAGTTCGCGCATAACCACTTGATAACAAATATAATAAAAATAGGTCTAAACTATAATAGATGCTAACATCCCCCCTTTATTACATTATTTTGCAATACATAGAGAGCTGCGAAACAATTCAAATTTGACACGTGCAAGTGCCTTAGTGAAAATATCTACAACTTGAGCATCGGTGGAGATGTACTGAAGCTGAATTCGGTGCCTTGGAACTTCGTCTCGAATGAAGTGACATTGTGTGTCAATGTGCTTGGTTTTCTCATGATGCACTGGATTCTTAACAAGGTTCAAAACACCCTGGTTGTCGTAGAACAAGTGTATTGGAGATTTTTATGGATGACCCATACTTGTCAAAATGCGATGCAACCATATCACTTCGCACATAGCTTCACGTGCGGCGCGATACTCTGCCTCTGTAGATGAGATAGCAACCACCTGTTGCTTCTTGTTGTGCCAAGAGACAGGACCGGATCCAAGATGAAATATATATCCTGAAGTTGACTTACGATCATCATATGACCCGACATAGTCAGAGTCCGTGTATCCTTGCAAGAAGAATTTGTCATTCCTCTTGTATTCTAGGCCATATTCCATTGTGCCACGGACATAGTGAAGAACACGTTTTGTTGCTTTCCAGTGAGTAGTCTTAGGTTCCTGCATGAACCTCGAAAGATAGTTGACAACAAATACGATATCTAGCCTAGTATTAGTTAGATATATGAGACTCCCAATCAACTATCGATAGAGAGTACCATCTACCTGAGGTGAATCATCATATCATGATAACTGAAGCCTTGATTCCATCGGAGTTGCCATCGGCTTGCAATCAGTCATGCGATATTTTTCTAACAGTGTCTTGGCATATTTTTTCTGAGTCACTTTGATGTAGTGCTCCTTCTGGCTCACTTCCAGACCAAGACAATAATGGAGAAGTCCGAGATCTGTCATCTCAAAATATTTACACAAGTCTCTTTTGACAGCAGAGATCATAGTTTCTGAACTCCCTGTAATGAGCAGATCATCAACATAGAGTACAAGCAACACTATCTCAGAACCTTGTTTCTTGAAATAGAGGTTTGCATCTGATGGACATCTCTTAAATCCATGTTGTAGGAGGTGATTATCCATTTTTATATACCAAGCTCGAGGAGCTTGTTTTAAACCATATAAGGATTTGACCAACTTGCACACTTTCTGCTCTTGGCCTTCCACTTCAAATCCTTCAGGTTGTGTCATGTAGACTTCCTCTTGGAGATCACCATTCAGAAAAGCACTCTTGACATCCATCTGGTGAACTTTCCACCCATACTGTGTTGCCATAGCACAAAGAACTCGAATGGTGGTCATCCGAGCAGTAGGTGCAAAAGTTTCCTCATAGTCAATGCCTTCCTTTTGTGCATAGCCCTTTGCAACAAGGTGGGCCTTATGCTTATCAATTGTCCCATATGCCTTGTACTTGACTTTGTACACCCATTTGCAGCCAATGGGCTTCTTTCCGTGTGGCAGATCGACAAGCTCCCAAGTTTTGTTCTTTTTTAGAGACTTATACTCAGCATCCATAGCAGCCTTCCATTGTGGCTCACTAAGGGCATCTTGTACTGAAGCAGGTTCATGTTCATTCATTGAAGACATAAACACCCTATCATCATCTATATCCATATCCTCTGTTTCTCTCTCTGGATCTACAGAAAGTTCCTCAAAATATTGACAAAGATCATCAACCTCAGTAGTCTCTACTGCTGCTCTTTCTTGTCGAGCCATGCTACGAGTACGAGGTCTATCCAAAGTCAAATCTGGTGGAGTGGATAACTTGGAGTCTCTGATTGTACTTGTATACCATTTTGGATTCTTCTTCTGTGGTGATGAAGAAGATGAAGAAGTAGAAGGACCTCCAGTATTTGGTGATGAAGGGGACTTCTCAACTTTAGATTCCACAAGATCTAGGTATACATCAGATGTGCTTTGTGATGTGAAAGCCTCATCAAAAACAACATCTCTACTGACATGAATCTTCTTGGTCAAAGGATCAATCAAACGATAACCCTTAGAGTGCTCATCATAGCCAAGAAGAATACACTTCAATGTCTTCTCATCTAGCTTCTTCCTTTTCTCTTTCGGTATGTGCATGAAAGCTTTACATCCAAAAATGCGAAGATGAGAGATGGAGGGTTTTCGACCACTCCATGCTTCCTATGGAGTCATTCCTTTTAGGGCCTTTGTGGGTGCCCTATTCAACAGATATACTACTGTGGTGACAACTTCTGCCCAATATTGTTGCCCAAGACTAGCTCCTGTGAGCATACAACGAACCATTTCCATGATAGAACGGTTCCTTCTCTCAGCAACTCCATTTTGTTGAGGAGTATAAGCAGTAGTTAACTGTCTCGTGATCCCATGTGTAGTCAAGAATGCAGAAAACTCTTTAGAGGTAAACTCCCCCCTCGATCTGAGCGAAGGGTCTTTATAGAAGTCCCTGACTCCTTCTCAACAAATTTCTTGAATTGTTGGAAGAAACTAAAGGCTTCATATTTCAGATTAAGAAAGAACACCCACATATTTCGTGAGTAGTCATCCACAAACAACTAAAAATACCTCTTCCCCCCACAACTGATTGGTGTGAAAGGACCACACAGATCGGTGTGAATCAACTCCAGAGGTTTCTTTGCTCTTGTAGAGCTCTTCTCAAAAGGTACTCTATGTTGCTTTCCTGCCAAGCAATCAGAGCACACTGGCAATGTGGAAGAAAGGGAAGGAAGACCCTTTACCATCTCATACTTACTTAGCTCAAGTAAGTAGCCAAAACTAAGATGCCCATATCTCTTGTGCCATAGGGAAGTTGCCTCCTTTGTAGAGACTATCATGGCAACATGGGGAGTAGAGATAGCATCTAAGGCAAATAAGCCATGCTTATATGAAGCTGTTGCAATGTTCTTACCCCTCCTGGTAATAGAACAACACTTCTTGCCATCCTCAACATGAAAGTTCACAACCATATCTTTATCCAGAATTTGTGTGACTGACAACAAATTGTTCGCCAATCTTGGAACATAGAGGACTTTGTCAATCTGACACTTGCCATCAGGAAGAGTGACTAAAATTGTACCCTCTCCCTGAACCTTGTAGGTTTTGTCATCAACAATAGTGACAGGTTTGCCCTCTTTGGCCTCAAATGATTCAAACCATGATTTATCGCCAGTCATGTGCTTACTAGCGCCAGAATCGACATACCATATAGGATCCTTCTACTTGGAGGTTGTGGTAGTCATGAGCACCTTGTGTGCCCACTCATAATCCGAGTCAGATTCTTCAACAACAACATTCACCTTGGGTTGCTTGTTCTTGTTTTGTGGTTTGTTCTGGCCTTTCTGTTTAGATTGCTTATTCTTGTGCCAACATCTATTTGTGTCATGATTGTCTTTGTCACAAATTTTGCAATATCTCTTCATTTGTTGAGGTTGTTTCCCTTTTGAATCTTTGTGAGAATTTCCTCCTTTCTGAAAATTACCCTTCTTCTTAGAACCCTTCCTGTTGGAGTAGAGGGTTGTATTAGAAGAATCATCTCTCTGAAGTTGGCGTGCCTCCTCTTCTTGAAGCAGATTGACCAACTCAACAAAGGTAACTTTTCTCTGTGACACCTGAAGTGAGGTGATCAACACCCTATAAGAATCAGGTAAAGCTCTCAATACAACTGAGGTAAGGAGCTTGTCATCAACAGGTTCTCCCAAAGAATTCAATTTTACTTTCAACTCAGACACTTTGCATAGAAAGAGTTCAACTATCTCTCCCTGCTTCATGCTCAGACTGTGTAATTGAGATTGAAGGTAAAGAATAGTGGAGTCATTCTTTCCCTCATATATAGTTTTAAGGGCATCCCATGCCTCTTTACTATGTGCACAGTCAGCAATGTGGGGTTGAACTTCATCTGAAACAACAAGCAAGATGAGCACTTTTGCCTTGTTGTCTTTCTTGTCAAAGTCTATCTGAGCAGTAGTTGGAGTTGTGGTTGTTGTTGATCCAACAAGCTGGTGAAGGTCTTGTTGTTGCTCCAGAAACAACATCCCATAAGTCATCCATGACTAGGATAGCCTTCATCTTGTTTTTCCATGGTGTGTAATTAGGACCTTTCAACAACTGATGAGCATCAGTCATTAACTTTGCAGACATTGTGAGGGTTCCTTATAACACCAAATGGTCCCCCTTTCTATATACCTTTTTGCCAGGCCGTTATACCATACAAAATACCCACCCTTACATGAGGGAGACTATAGGTATTTTGAAAGATAAAAAAAAATCACCCGCCCTTACGTGAGGGAGACTATAGGTAATTTTTAGAGATCATACGATACGTGGTACTTAGGCGGTATTGAAAGGGAATCATCTCGTTGATGGCACCTACCATAGAAAGTCATCAATCCTCATGCGTGGGGCGTAACTTCCCCTAAACACTTCGGATGTCAGAACTTTCATCAGGATTTACGCCTAAACACAAGAACGATTAGGGTAGTGGATGGAGTAAAAAAATACAAAATTGGCGACCTTATTCCTCCCCGACGATTGATAGAGAACAAGCTCAGACATCGTTTTGGCAACTATATTAGGTGGCGGATACAGTAGCCCAATCACGACAACATTACCTATAAGTGCGGGCCAGAGGTATCACAAATACCGAACATTGTAGTGCAATAAATTGCATGGATGGGTTCAATTATTTTTGGGGACTTAAGTGTGATTGATTTTATTTTTAATGAAGTAGTGCAAATGTAAATGAAAAGTGCAACATACATCAAAAAAATGCCCACAAAAAAATGAACCTAAGGTGTCGGTTTCCACCGAAAATGCACCTTATTACAAATGCCAAATTGTCTTTTTCAATGCTGAAAAAATTACTCACTATCCCCCCTTAATTTGTGCTCTTTGAAAAAAAAATTGCCCCCTTCACTTTTGTAGAAAATTGGCCCCCCTTGTTAAGTTTGAAAAAAAATTCCTTTCTAAATGTTTTAACAACTTTTTTCTAAAGTTTTAATTAAAAAAAAAATTCCAAGAAAAAAATTATTTCAAATGTGAATTTTATAAAAAAATAAATTTTTTCTTGAAAAAATAAAAAATAAATAATTAAACAAAAGAAAAAATAAATAAACATGAGAAAAAAAATTAAAAAACTTAACAAAAAAATTTAGTACCTTATAGGCGTGAGGGCGGGGGGTCAGAGGGATTTGATCCCTCGACCTCTGGATCCTAGAGCTCCATCGAGAACCAACCGAGCTGGCTGGTCGATTCAAAATAAGAGGGCACCTCCCTCTATTTCTATGTGCCCCCGTCAGGCTTATCCTGCGAAGCGGTGCCGCTCCGGTGGTGCCGTTTGGTGAACTGTAGGGCACTGCTCTGTGGACCGTTGCTCTGCAGGTGAGCACCTCCTCCTCGTTCGATGACGGAAAACTGACCTCGTGCTGCACTTCGACTGTGTTCAGCAAATAAACGAGCATAGTGAACCTCTATGAATCCTCGAACCTGAAACCAGACCTCGAAAAAATGTAAACCAGATCTATTGGTGAACGTCGAACGCCTACAAGTGTTAGAGATTTCTCTAATCAACCGCCGACGTCTACAACTGGTCAAACTTAGAGAACCAAGGTAAATGATGCCTGATGAGGTTTGTGAAGTTCGATCACGGCTATGGCAGACTTATCGATCCGGTACAGATAACACTTATCGATGAGGTCTGCAAAGATCTGTAAAAAACTCGATGCTGGAGAAATTACGAACCAATCTTGGCTATGTGGTGGGTATTTTGGTTGTGTGGCAGGTATTTTGGGTGTGTGGTGGGTCAGAAAAAAAATTGGGATACGTATCCCACATCGGGCATGCCAATGGTTACGCACAGTTTAAAAATATTAATGCATGAATAGTCTAATAACCACCTGACAATGGTATAGCCTTTTTGTCCCACGTAGGCAGCCCACCAAAGAGCTCGTCAATGAGCCCACCAAGCCCTTCTGCTAGTCACGTCCAGTAGAACTCCTCAGGTATCATCTAGCCAATTAGATTTTGCCACGTAGGTCACCCCTTAGGCTTAGGTCAGGTCACAAGTCAGTGTCCATTTGATCTAGCCTTCGAGATTCATGCCCTGTAGATTGTCATCAAGTACTGGGCCTAAGATCGATGCCTAGTTAGCAAAAGGTTACATTCCTTCTTGTTGAGTGCCAATCCATAGATCTGACTCAACCTACACACTGGCAAATTTAACTTACCTTGGTAAGTGTGCCCGAGTGTCGAGTCCTCCTCGACCTTCCTAGATGTTAGGCTACGAAGAATTCGAACCTTGACATAGTGAATGCTCTGATACCATATGAGCAAATCAACAATAAACCATTGTATTCCATGAAATAAATAATACAACGTTGGCTCCAAATAACCCATATAAAATGGATCTACGAACCAGAACAATCCCAAGTTACAAGATGCTAACGAACGATAGTTCGTGCATAACCACCTGATAACAAATGTAATAAAAATAGGTCTAAACTATAATAGACGCTAATAGCTTTGTCAGTCTTCATAAAAAAAAAGGTAGTTTGCAGATCATTCATAGAAAGAGGATATTCAAGTTGATCCCGAATAATGGGATCTACTAGGGAGGGAATATGTTCATGCACATATTCCATTAAGATACATTGGATGTCATCCCTTGGCTCCAATGTAAAAAGTTGAGAGAAATGAGATACAAAAATATTCATGATCTCTTTAGAGTTGGAAAGAGAATGACCAGAAGGGTCCTCCAACTCAGTGATCCTTTCCAAAATATTTTTATTTGAGGTAGTTAAATTTTTTTTCCCTTGTCTCCTTGGGAGATCCAATTGAGGCGAGATCTAACTTGTGCGCCTCTAGCACGGTAAGACTCATAAACTCTAGTCTGATTTTCAATATTAGCTAGATCGCATTGAACAACAATGTTAGTAGGATGAACAAAGATGAGAGATCTTCTTATGAAGGAAACCCTCTTGAATCTTCTTCCTCCTTGGAACAGAGCACTCATACCATCTAAGGGATGAAATTGTATTGAAAATAGTTGTTTCAAACCATTTGATCCAACCTGTATTACCAGTTGGTCTAGGAAATCTACTCCAAACATGCTCTACAAGGTAGCAACATGCAGGACTATCAAGGTGGAACACATTTAATTTGAAAGGAAGTGACATGGAATTAAGGGAGATAGAGGAATTTTGTATAGAAGATAAGATAGGTTTGTGTGAGAAAGGACACGAACTTGCTCGTGGATGGAGAATTTATCTAGGAAATAATTATTGAAATAAAATGTGTCCAAACGAACAAGCTTTCTATTAGAACCATGATGATAGTTGGACCACGTAAACCAATTATATCTATGAGAGGAGGCTTTACCAAAGAGAGGGTCATGCACACCTAAATGATTACGAAAAAACAACCAACTACCAAATCTAACATTAGAAAGGGGTCTACTACTAGCCCAAATTTTATCACTAGAATTCTCAATCATATTATAGTCACCTCCAAGGATCCATTTTGTAGGAGGGAGAGAAACAACTACCATTTCCAAAGAGCTATACGACTAGGAGGGTCATTGGGAGCATAGATAGAAAAAAATCCAATAACCTGAGAGTTGAGAGTCAATATAACCCACACACAATGGTGAATAGGGTCTTCACCATGGTCTAGAATAGCATAACAAATAGACTTGTCTATGGAAAGGGCAGCACCTTCTTTACCATTAATATGAGAAGTAGAAAAGGCAGATGCATATCCACCACCAATGATATCCATACAATGGATGAGAGTGTGACCAATGACTTTCAATTCTTGAAGAAAAAGAACAGAAATATGATTTTTAGCAACTACTTTTCAAACTTGAAACTTACGATAAGGGAGGGAGAGCCCCCTAACATTCCAAGATAGAAGATTTAAATTCATGAGGGGTGAAATAGAGGTTGCTCTACCTCATGAATTAGAGCCTATAATATATTTTCACTGATTGGTAACAATTGCGTGTTGTCCAAATGGGTTTGTTTAGCAAGAACCTTATTTTGAGCAACTTGAGAGATAGATCTAGAAAGATCTTTGATAGAGGATTTTTCCCTCTATATGGATGGTGTGATTTTGTGAGGGTCGACGAATGTTAATGCTTGCTTGCCATTCTCCACCCATCTATCATAAGACTATCTTTCAAGAGTTGCGATGAAGGAACAAGAGCTAACTCAAGACTCGTGGTTGAATTTGGTGGGGCTTGTGGATTAACAAGAGTATTTGAGGATGAGGCAAGAGATTTCTTTGGGAGAATGACCTAAGAAGGAGAATATTTATCGAGAACTTGGGGGTGTTGAGGGCCATTAGTAGGGAAGTTGTTGGCTAAATTTTTAGATGCATTTTTCATTTGAGGGTCATTAGTTGGGATTGTTTTGCAATTTTTTTAGCGATCACTTCCATTTGTTCCTTTTTAGCTAATATTTTCAAACAATTTTTGATCAAGTGTCCAAAATATGTATAGTAAAAATATGCATTAGGTAAGTTAAGTTATATAAGATGTTGACTAACATGGAAACCCAACCCGTTGAGGTCAAGGGAGGGGGAAACGACTTGGAAATATCCATTTCTACACAAATACGAGGGTGCACTATATAGCTAGATAATTTTTCTAACATAGGGTGAGACCGCAAAACCTTACCAAGAAAAACAATTTTATTGAGAAAGGGGTGACATGAAAGAGATAAAAATGGCAACTCTATCCAAAGAGGGTATTTTCCCCTAAAGGGATCCTCTGGATGAAAATCCAAAGACTAGCCTTGCAAATAACAAGTTTGCTCGCAGATAACCCAAGTTCCGTATTGGAGGGTTTTTTTGGCATGTTCAACATTTGCAAAGGAGACTGCTATGTACCCCCTTACCAACCCTCGAATGGCCTCAACTACCCAACCTCTAGTGTTTTCCCAAACCCCCTTAACCCATTTGAGAAAATCAACCTTAGGTGGTATCCCTTATAAAAAAATGACAGTACATTCAGAAAAATCATTAGCTACTTCAGAAAAGGAATCAAGAAGAACAATTGAAAGGGGTTTATCGTGCTCTGCATGCATTCAAGGTGTTTCTAGATTAGGGTTTAATAGGTCAATATTGTAGCCCTCTAGTAAGATCTGCTCACTCTCCAGATTTGCAAGCTTCTCCATGGAATTGTTTGCAAGGCTCCCAAGGGGAGTCAAGGGAACCTGATATTCAAGAGCATTGAGGGATGGATTATCATCCATCGTAGAAGCCTCAAATCCTGTGCAAACTATTTTTTTGTATCTAAATGCTTCTCCACTGTAGAATTGGGCTTGTCATCGTATGGTGACGATTGTCCCAAATATTCACTCTAAACCCTAAAATATGCACAACTTCTCCATAGATGGATAATAAAATCCTAAAAATAGCACGAGAGTGTCCTATATATTTTTTCTTTAAAATATTATAAAACCCTAAAATTAGCAAAGAAATATTTCAAAATTTCGAAGAGGTATTTTTGTTGGAAGTTTTTACTTCATCATTGTCTTCCTCCTTGTAATTCAAAGTCCTAGTCGACTTAGTAATTCCAATCCGGTAACAAATCTCGTTAGTGTGGAGAAGAAAGCTGGACACAATCACTAACAATCCATTCAAGGTTATTTAAGGGAGACAAATATTAAAGTGAGCTTTCACAAAGCCTTGAGCTTCTCCAATATCTATCGTCGTGCATTAGCCGATCAAAATATGAAGTTGGGAACAACTGCCCATAATATTTGGAATGATTGGATATGGTTTAATGTTCATAGAATCTCTTCCATTACTTCTAGTTGGTTATAGAAAAATCTTGTCCCCCTTATTTAGACTCTAAGCTCAATGTCAAGTGGAAAGTAAAATTTACCAATGCCCAATGGTATTTTCTTGCTACTTAAACTTGGAAAGCTCTTGTTGAATCCAAAACTCAACTTCTTGGATGGTTGATTTTGCATCAAAAACTTTCAACTATTGAAAGTTTGACTGTGATTTTACACATTCTCCCTCAAATGCAAATTTTGTAATGCTTTAGAAACTCTTATTCATTTGTTTTGGTTTTGTACCATGTCTAAACAGTTTTGGGATGTCTTCTACTCTTTTATTTTTCCCTCTTTCACTAAATCTTGGAAGCTTTCTCTGCTTGGTTTTTCTCAGTTGGATCAATGCCTCAAACTCTGGGATGTTTGTAGACTCATCCTTCTCAAGCACATTTTGAAGTGTAGATGCAAAAATGTGTTTACTGGATTTGCTCCTTCGTAGGATATAGTTTTAGCAGACTTAACCTTTGATCTTTGTTACATGTGGGATACATTCATTCCTAAGTCTATGGAACTTCCAACACACCTCGAGATGTTATTGACATACTTCATCAACTTTCTCATATGATTCAGGATCTTCAAAAGGTCTAACAAGAAACTAAGAAGAAGGCGGTTAAAAATGATGAGCAGGTTCAGGTTTTGATTACTTCTATTTCTTCTTTGAAGAATTCAAAAGATATCACATAAGACATACCCAAAATTTCTTCATATAATAGACTCTCCCATAGATGAATGTTGATATCTGGTGTATTGTAGCAAGATATAGCTATAATCTTTTTCTTGATATTAGCTTCTATTCTTATGTATATCCAGTTATTGATGCTTTACTCCTGATCCACCTTATTTTTTTTTTTAGCTGGTGTACAGTGGTAGCACCAAAATATTATAATATTCTAGTTGATGAATTAATATAATCTAGCTTTTTCTAAAAAAAAAATTGTAAGTTATTATAAGTTTAAATTTCTATATGTTCAATGTATGTGACAATGTGATTATAAAATTTTTTAGGGACTCCCTATAAACTAATATCTATAATAACCCATTAAAATATAAATAAATAATATTATTTAATAATTTTTATAAATTAGTGGAGAAGGCGAGCCTAGCCCCGTTGAACGAAAAGTTCACGGTTTGAACCTCTACGATGCAAAAAGGGACACAAAAATTCTCCTGTGGCTGCCCTCTAGATAGTGGTATACCCATATGGGATGGCATTGTAGGCCACCTAAGATGACTCTCGAGGTTTCTTTCTAACCTAAAAGTTTTTGAACCCCCAAGGGCTAGGTGGATTAGTAAGTGTTTGTATGGCCAGACACTTGTCAAGAAGAGGCCTGGGTTCAAACCTGGGGGGTGCTAATTTGCAAAGGTAGTAGTCTGATCTGAATCTTCTAAGTGCTTACCAGATTCACGATGACGGTATGAACCCCGAGCGAGTGATCGGTGGTATCTCTCTCACATTGGATCAAAAACAATGAGACAAATAGGTTTGTTGGGAGTAGCTCTTGTGGTTTGAACCCTACACTTGTCAGTTACTAAAAATAGTGTAGTTGTAACCAACTCCCCTATATACCTAAAAAACAATTTTCATAAATTTATCAAATGACATTAGCTTAATTGATTATATTTTTTAACTTTCAAGAATACATAAATTTTTTAATTTGGTTAGGGATGAGGCATAATTGTAAAATTGTTGTAATACCACCATGTGCGCATGACATAATATGGGTAGGATTAATTTCAATTCCATATAACCAATTAAAACAATAATTATTATTATTTTTTGCATGTATTCCAGAGGAATTGGTAACTCATTACATTTTTCTATCACCTCATCATATGTTTGAATCTTGCTCCTTGTTACTATAACCTCAAGTTGTGTTGGTAACTCATTACATTTTTCATTCCCTCATCATGGAATCAAATCTTGCTCCTTATTGCCATTATAACATCTAGTTGCATCAAGTAAACTTTTTAACGTAGTCAACGATGCTAGTGCAACACACACTTTGATTCTACAAGACCTAAGAGATTCGAACTATGGTCTCCACCCTCCCAAGAGAGCGCTTTAACCAATAGATCGAACCCTCTAACCTAAAAATAATAATTAATATTGAGTTTTGAGGAAAAATTTTAATTTTGAGGATGATGTATGGGACAAATAATAGGAGAGTTAAGCTAAATAATATTTTTTCTATGTAATATGGATGGGATCAATTTCAATCTCATATAACCAATTAAAAAATAATAATAATGTTTTATGTATAAAGGAAATTGGTAACACCTTTTCCAGATATTGTATCGGACTCGAACGTCATCACTATAAACCCTAGCTTGCTAGGTAAAATGAAGTTAAAAAGACCTCCAAACTTCCAAGGAATCAAATTAGGGCAATGGACTCGAACGTCATCACTATAAACCCTAGCTTGCTAGGTAAAATGAAGTTAACAAAACCTCCAACCTTCCAAGGAATCAAATTAGGGCAACCAGCAAATCGGACCCTCCAACCTAAAATAATAATTAATTTTGAGTTTTAAGAAAAAAAATTAATTTTGAGCTGGATGTATGGGACAAATAATAGGACAGTTAAGTTAAATAATGTTTTTTTTTTCGATGCAATATGGATTATTTCAATCTCATATAACCAATTAAAAAATAATAATATTTTTTATGTAAGGGAATTGGTAACACCTTTTTCAGATATCGTATCGAACTCGAATGTCGTCACTATAATCCTTAGCTTGCTAGGTAAAATAAATTTAACAGGACCTCCAACCTTCTAGGGAATCAAACTAGGGCAACCAATTGATAAACACTGGGAAGCTACCATCTAGCATATACCCTTTTGTGTACATTATGGTTTGAAACTGGGTCTCCCTTCTAACCCATCCTTTTAAGTTATATATATATATATATATATATATATATATATATATATATATATATATATATATATATATATATATATATATATATATATATATATATATATATATATATATATATATATATATATATATATATATATATATATATATATATTTTTATTTATTTATTTATAAGGTAATCGATAACATCCTTGCCAAATATAATATTGGGCTCAACGTTGCCACTATAAACCCTAGTCTGCTAAATAAAACGACATTAATGGAACACCAAACGCTCCATGAAATGAACTAGGATAGCCAACCAAAAAACACTTCATGATTTGAACCTAGGTCTCCTAAAAGAAAGCCCAAACCACTGTGTTGTCCTTGTAAACTAATATTTTAGGGTAAAGCATAGGTATTTATGAGGGATCTTGGTCCCCTTATACCAAGGTTTCAACTTGAGTCTCCTGGATGAAAACCTAAGAACTTACCACTACAATATCCCTCTTGGGACAAAAATGTTAAGATAAAACATGGGTTTTTATGAGGGGTCTTGATCCCCTTGTACAAAGGCTTGAACTTAGGTCTTTTAAATGAAAAACCAATAACTTACCACTAAGGTAACCTTCAAGACAAAAATATTAGGGTAAAGCACGGTTTTTATGAGGGGTCTCAATCTCCTTGTTTCAACGTTTGAACTTGGGTAAAAAATATTGGGGTAAAATGCAAGTTTTTTTATTGCATTATGACTCAAGATAATATGAGGAGAAAGGGGTTCATTGGACCTAGTAGATGTGTAATGTGCTTTCAAGAGGTAGAAACTATAAACCACCTCCATTTTTATTGCTCCTATGCTTACACAATCTAGAATTGGTGGTACTCTATATTTAGCCAAACAAAATGGTATCCTCCTAATAGTAGTAATTTTGGGACTATTGGTCACATAACACCTTCAAATCCAAAACACTAAGCACAACTTGGAATTTAGGTATTGGCTTCATCTGCTAGAAAATATGGTTGGAATGGAATAATAGAATTTTTAAAGAGAAATTCGGTTCATAAGAGAGGACATGAGGGATTATGTTAAGGAAGTTACTAGAAACAATGTAGACTAAAGTATGGGAAGAATTTTCGATGAAAGAGGTAGAACAAGACATTTGGGCACAACTATGGAATCAAATGCAACATGAAAGATATCAAGAATAGGAAAAAAAACAAAGAGGGCTTCAGTAATCTTTGTTGGAAGAGGACATATACAGTTAAGAAGGAGGTAAAGTTAAAAAAATAGGGAATTCAGAGCCTGAGCAGATAAAAGAAAACATAAAAATAACATTTTGAGCCTTGAAAATAAAGGTAGGATATCAAAATGAATTTGTATAAGTTAATCAGTTTTTTTGAATAATTTTTTATCTTTTACTCAAAAAAATGCAATTTTTTTTAAGAGGAGTCAAACCCTAGTCCAGTTATACCAAGGTTTGAACTTGGGTCGAACTTGGATGAAAATCCAAAGACATACCGCTACGATATCCCTCATGAGATTAAGATAAATAATTTTTAAGGTTTATTATCTTATACTTTTTGGATTCACGAAGTATGGGAAGAAGGCACTCGTATTATGTTATCTACCTATGGAACATAAATACCCTTATCTCCTTTGGATTTAAATCTTGGACCTCTCATTTGAGTGAGATGTTTCACATTGCAAGTTAAAGTTTAAATTCCATGGATAAAGTTTAACATATTATATAAATTTAGGGTTTTTTAACTTATAAGGTCCATAAAAATTACCTCGTTCCTCTTTGGGTCCACTATGCATGGGGAGGAGGCACTACCTAAGAAACTTAAATACCTTTATTCCTTTATATTCAAATCTTAAACCTCCTATTTTGAGGAAGATGTTTATATTGTAAGTTAAGGTTCTAATATCATGGATGGATTTTAACGCATTGTATAATTTTAGTGGGCTTTTATAAATAATTAGCACTTCAATTACTACATTTAAGATCCAAAAATCGCATGGATGAACTTTGACACATTTTACAATTTTAATGGGTTTGATAGTGAAGGTTTAGAAACTTCAATTATCACATATAAGGGATAAATCCTATACATCAAGTTTAAATAAACATAATAGTGTTGTTTATAGTTTCCATATTATATATATAGTCCTCCAAGGGACGGGGGACAACGCAACGATGTGGGCTTTAGATTTGTTTTGATAGGTTCAAGGTTCAAATTGTAGTATGGACGAGTATGTGAGGGGGTGGGTATGTATGGTTGTGTGTTTGGTCCCTATTGATAAGTTCAATGAGAGGTCATGGTTGGGATGGGGATGCCCAACCCTGAGCATCGATCATAGGGGTTTCTTGCACTAACCTCAATCAAGATATATATAAGGTATAAGGAGGAAAGATATTTCACTTAAAATTAGGCATTTATCCTTACACTAGGTCATTATACCTTTCAAGACTTGAACCTAGGCACTATTTCCATATAAAAGATCATTTTCCACTACTTTAGATCAATGCAATAGATCATACATTTTTTTTTGAGTAAATACTTCTTATACATATACATATCCACCGTTGGGATTGAACCCGGGTCACATCACCGATAATGAAAGTGGCGTCCTTGCCTGTAGACCACATCACACAGATAAAATATTATCATACAATAGATCATACATTTACTAAATATTATTTATAACATTTGGATCCCCATTAATTATCATTATGGTTCAAATGCATTCAAAGGCATTATAAAATAAAAATAGGATGTGGTTATATGAGTGTGACTCAAGTTTAAGTTTTTATATTATGATAGACACACATGTGGTAAGACAACATGTGATGATGCAATTTTTGTAATACTTTAATAACGTGGTTCATGGAAATACAAGATAATACGGGGAAAAGATATTTTCAATTCCATATAACTAATTAAAAATATATATTTAAATGTATTTAAAGTTGATTAAAATAGGTATTAACTATTTTAAAAATTATTTTAAAAATTAAATTTAATATATATATATATATATATATATATATATATATATATATATATTTGGTTACATAGGATAGTTGGTCACAACCACATTATTTTTAGTAACTGATAAGCATAGGGTTCAAACCATAGGGATTGCTCCCACCAAACCTATTCCACCTCGTTATTTTTGACTCAACATGAAGAGGATTATTGATCACTCGAGATTCGTACCATCATCGTCGATCTGGCATGCACTCAGAGGATTCATATTAGACTACTACCTTTACAAACATGCTACCCCTAAAGTTTGAACCTGGGTGTCTTCTTGGTAAGTGCTAGTAAATTTAATATTTTTAATAGACTATGGTATATTTTGCTTATAGCTAGGTCAATACAACTCATTCAAGATCAAGCACCCACCACTCATACACTTAAGGTTTATTAGGAGTTATTATATCATAGCCATGTGAGAAGGCAAGTGGTATAACCACCCCTCACAAGGTTTATGCATGTAGTATAGGATAAAAATAGTTGGAAGTTTGGTTAAGAGTTTGTTATGCCTAAAATAGATATTCTATGTACTTAAATACCCTTCATTGCATAATGCAAATCATTCGAAGCAATAAAATTTTACACAAGATATCAAAGGAGGTATAAAAAAGAAATAATTCTTCTTTTGATCCTCCTCTAGCTTTGACATCGAGAAGCCAAAAATGCACTCTATTTGAGAAAAGAATTTTCAAGGGTAAAATTACCCTGCAAAAAATTGTTTAAATAAAATCTTAAAGAAGAGGTAATAATCATCATGAAACAAAATTCCATGGTAGATTCAAATTTTAAGGGTGAAATACCCTTGCCAAAGGCAAAAGCCTTCAAGCATAAAAAATGATTTCAATCCCTTCTAAGACCAATAAAGTCATATACCTACAAATAACGAGGTCAATTTTAACAAGAAATAAAAGGGGACATAAAGTTTCCCCTAAAGAATTGCCATTTCAAAATGCAAGAAAGGAAAGTCATAGAAGCTCTTAAAGTTGCTAGAAAATCACTAGCTTCAAAATAAGTAGTTATGGACTACAAGAAAGAAAAGTCGCATTCAAATTTAGTTGCTAAAGATTTTCCCTTCAAAAGATGCACAAGCATACTACAAAAGGAAAATCAATTTGTTCCAAAAGGAACAAAAAGAAAGTTGAAACAAAAAAATTTCTAAGAAGCAATCATATTCAACAAAGTTTTATGAATTTTTTACAAGCTTAGAAGAAGATAAGGATTCTTAAAAGGCAAAGGAAGGTGCCAAAGCCATCAAGGAATACTTAAAAAATTCATAGCAAGCAAACTGGTAATAGATTGGTTTGAAGTGGTGACAGTTCCAATTGGAACAAACATTGAAGAAAAGACAAGAAAACAAGTCCCTTACGTGCAAAAGAAGCATCCAGGTCATTAATAATCATGTGATATCTATACAACAATAGTGAAGTGCATGAGGAACCAAAGGTTCAAGAGCAAAAAAAAATTGCATGAGTGAAAGAAGTGTCCAAACCAAGAGTCAATTTTAGAAAAAACTGTAAGGAGTTAAAGCCCAAAAATACCAAAAAATTCAAGAAACATAAGGAGCGCATTGACAATTAGAAGCATTGCCACAATTAGAAAAATATCTAAAAGCAAGAAATATGTATCAAGGACGACCACATCTCAGAACATGTAGAGTTTTACATCCAAAAAGAATTACCAAAGCTTTTTTTAAACATGAATGCTTGAGTAAATAATTTGAAAAGGAAAGGCACAAGACTAGAAGATTAAAACATAAAGTAGATAAAAGAAAAGTCCTCATAGAAGTGCACCTCCAGCTTGGAGAACCCAAATCATTCAAAGGAAATTTTCAAAGAACTTGGTAAAAGAAAAATTTAGAATTTTTGCACATCAACAAAATATAGATGTTGAAGGTTGCAAGAAGGTGCATGACAAAAGAAAAAACATTTCAGATACGTCATTTAAGAAAAAGCAAACCCACAAAGAAGAAGAAAACATTTAGAGATTCTCTCTAGATACAAAACAAAAGAAACTTGACTACAATACCACAAGCAAGATCTGAGTGCTTAATTCTATATTAAAAAATATGCAAGGCATTCAACATGACAGCGAAAAAAGAGTAGAATGACTAAGAGATGAAATCTAGCAAGCAGAGAGGAAATTCAAATTAAAATCCACGTTTGCTAAGCTAAGGTACACCAAAAATCAAAGGCACCCCTTCTTTTGACATAGGATTGGATGCTTGGAGCATTACTCGAGCAAACAAGTACAAGGACTAGTCAAAATATTTATTTTATATGCAAATGTGAACATGTGAAATACAGAGGTACTTAAAAGATATCCCACATTGGTGGTGAATAGATTATTGAGAGAAATAAAGTTCTACTCTAATCTTTACTAAAATTGTAGGATAAATGGAAAGATTTATATTTTTGATAGAAAAGAAAATTACGGGAATATTCTAGAGAATATTCTTTAGAGGAAGAAAAATTCCCTTTAGCTGTTATTTTTGCCTAACGAGACACTATTATTAAAAAAATTGAGGAATCACTTGAATCATGAGTATAGTCTAGTATATTTGTTGGGAAGTATTTTTTGAGGCTGACTCAATAAAAGAAGAATATTTAAATTTTATAAAAGTTTACTATGGCTATTGGAGCATTGAAGTTTTTGTTGCCAGATTCCACACTATTGAGGGGAAATAATTATGTTTCTTGAAAAACCAAACTTAGAATTTAGCTCGACTTTGAGGAAGTATGGCAAGGAGTAGATGGGTCCATTACCTATCCTAAAGAAGCAAATGAAGAACAAATATAGCTTGATAAAGCAAACAAAAAGGCAAGACTAATCATCATGTTTGGATTAATAGATGAAGTCCAAGCATACATTCAAGATTCAACCACAGATAAAGATGCATAGGAGAAGCTAAGAATAGTCTTTGAAGTGAAGTATCTAAATCAAATTATATTCCTCCAAAGCTAGCTCCATTGTTTGAAGATGAAGAGTGGATAAAAGTTGAAATCATTCATGAGGAGAATTGTAGAGTTGCAAGCATCATTGCAAGCACTAGGAGAAAAGGTATATGATGAAGCTATAGTTCCAATTATTTTGAGATCTCTCCCATATAAGTACAATGTTTTTGTGATAACATAAAATACTACTGAGAAAACACCAAGTTTTCAAAAGCTGGTGAACCTAATTTTAAAATTAAAGGCCTCACATATAGTAGATGAAGAAGAATAGTTACTACTTACTATTGGATTTTTAGTCAAATTATCATGGGTCCCAAATATTCAAGATCTTGAGTAGTATCAAATATTAAATCAATTTAATATAAATGACAAAAATCAATGAACATAACATTTATGCAAAATAACAATATAAGAAGGAATAAATGACCAATATCATTCATGCAATAAAATGAAGAAAAATTACAATAGAATTGCTCAACCTATATACAAGATTCAATATTCAATGATTCTTCAAAATTATATTCTTTATTCTTTTCCTAGAGCTTTGTATCCTTAATATAACCCTAGAAAGGTGAATTTTTGACTCTTTGACTATTCCTCTCTTCACATATCCAAAAGATGCAACCTTTCCTATTTCATGCATAAGTTAAACCTCTCATGCCTCTTGGCTTCTCATCTTACCACTTGTACACATAAATCTTGACTTTCTATTTACTCTTACACACACCTACTTGCACACTTGCACACTTTACTACATGACACTTGTGCACACACTTGCACACTCTATCACATGACACTTGTGCATACACTTATATAAATTATTACATAATACTTGTGCACATTCTCACTTTACATATCTTTTTTTGAAAGATTAAAAAATAAATTATATTAATAGAAGTTGTATTACAAAGTAAAATGAGCCAAACAGGAAACAAGGGAGAAAGAGGAGCCTCCTCCAATCCCTCCTAGCTCAAAAATTACCCATACACCTGGAAAAAGTGATATCCTCAACATCAATGTCTATCTTAGTATGGGCCTTGATTAGTTTTGAACCTGCCTTGGGAGTAACTTGACACTGTATATAAACAATATATCAAGCATTGTGGAGGTTGTCATGAGATCAATGTTGACTACCATTCGATTAGACCACTTCCTATGAAGTGTTGCAAACATTATATAGGTGGGTTCATTGAAAACAACACTTGAGGTGACCATTATGCAATTATCCATTCACATCAACAACACCTGAGTTGAAATTCAATTTTTCTCATTCATCTAAATTTTGTAGATCATCCATCCATCTTCATATTGTTTTGAAGTCATTTTTGGCATCTTGAACATGTTCGACATACCTATTTCTATATGGGGTGGAGGCTTATTTTATCTTAATCTGGCCATACTCAATAAAATACCTATGGTTGTGTGTGTTCATATTTTGAAAGCCATCCACCTTGGCCACTTTGAGTCTACTGGTAGTAATGTCATACAATAGAGCAATAGTGGCTTGAAGATGAAGACATAGGAGCCTATGGCAGTAAGCCAAGAAACATGCTTACCTATCTTGACACTAGGATAACTTATCATTTGTTTCCTTTGGGACCATTGCTCACTGGTCTAACTGTGATAGATTCATTAGAATCACTATCTGCTCTATCTATTCTGCTTTCTTCTTATGCCACCTATTGTATACCTTATATTTTTTAGCACCAGATGAGAGTCCATGTATTGCTCTTCCTTCAACTCCTTTCACTAAATAATTTGCCACCCTATTTCCCTCTCACTTGATATGCATAATACAGACATATTTAAAACCTTTCAAATATTTTGAGCTACATCCACCTTCCTTCTCTCCCCAATTCCCAACACTTGGAAGGGTCTTATCATATCTAATATTCCAGCCCATACTTGATATTCTATCTCTATTCATAGCCTATGTAAGTGTAGATTCACAACTATCATTGATACCAATAAGATCACCTATCCTTCTACTTTATTATCTGTTGTCTCCCCCATATCTTCTACTCTCTAGTAAACCCATTCTCCTTTCAAATTCCTTAAGATAAGGCCTAAATCAACTTTTCCAGGGTTTTGAGTAGAAGCCTAATTTATGTTGCCCTTCACCTGCTCTCTAGGAGGCGCTCTCCACTCTGTGCCACTTGGGGAATTCTCACCTACATCTAGCCCTTAGTTATTTTTCTTTTATAGTTATTCCAAAGCTCTTAAGGATAGTAACTTCCTCTATTTCTATGTATGTTTCCTCCTATAATCTAATAGATAGTGTTTCCATTACCTTACTAATAATCCTCTCCTATGCTTGCTCCCTTATTTTATGCTTTGATCTAAATATGCATGCATTTTGTTCTAGCCATAACTACCACCATATGAAGCTAGGTCCCAACTTCCATGCCATTTTCATTGTTTTAGTCTTAAAACTACATTGTTTCTATTTCTTATAAAAGCTTTCTCGACTCGTAAATATTTCCCAGTGCTGTCTCATATGACCACATCAAATGATTCATATGTCCCTAGCAAAAGAACACCTAAAAAGAGACAATTCAAGGTCGTCTTTGCCTTCCCATAAATAACACATTTGGAAGGCTCGTAAAAGCCTATTTTTCTCAAATTATCAAATGTCAAGCACTTTCCATGGTTAATCAACAATGAGAAAATGTTAATTTTTGGACACCCTTCCTTTTGCTAAAAAAATGTCCATATAAGTGGTGTTGGGGCAATATCATATCCATAGGCTACCTTGTATCCCTCCTTTACCTTATATATTCCCAATTTGCTTCCTTCTCATCCAAGTTTATCCTCCTTAGAACCATATTGAATTGAGTATCTTTGGAGATATCTCAACAATTTTTTGGTTAGTTCCTTTGTCCCCCTCACTAGCCATTCCTCAGGATGTTTCCATTGTAGTAAGTCTGGCATATGTTGATTTCATGATTTTATATAGTAAGAGGATTTCAAATATACTACCTCTTGGAGCTCTGCTTTCCAACTCTCCATCTCTCGAAATGTCTGAATAATTGGTTGGGGTTCCATGAATCCTCCCAAAAGATATCATTATTTCCATCCCCTAATTACCAATATAGATATGGTGTTATTAACTCCTGGCTCACTTCCATCGTTCTTTATATTGTATATCCCTCTCCTTCCACTATGAGTTTTGGGATGTTCTCCTCAACCACTCTTGGGTACTATTTGGCTTGTAGTAGTCTGCTCCATAAGACCCCAACAACTGTAATCCTTCTCCGGTATAGCTTCCTTGCTAGTGCCCTGCTATTTTAGGATGTTGATCTTATCCCCAAGCCTCCCTATTTTTTTGGTTGGTATATCTTCTCCCACCCAACTAGTGTTAATTTCTATTATCCTCTTATGCTTGACCACAAAAACTTTCTTGTGTGTTTATTAATATATTTTAGAATTCCCTTTGGAGCTTGAAGTATGGAAAATTTATAAACTGGAAAGGCTTGTAGCACAACTTTAATCATTGTAAGCCTTCCTCCTAAGCTTAGCCATTTGTGCATCCATTTGATCAACTTAGCTTGTAGTCTATCAATCAACACTTCCCACTCCTTGCTATTATTTTATTTATAGACAAAGGTACTCTTAGATACTCTATGGGTAAAGGAGTTTCCATTAAGTTCAAAAGTCGTATAATTTAATCTCTCACCCTCTTTGTTGTATTGAAAAAGACTATATGAGACTCTTTTTCATTTAAAATTTGCCCAGTAGCTTGAGTATACCCATCTAAAAATTATTTTATGTTTCTTGCAACTAGGAGATTAGCTTGACTAAAAAAAATAGTATCATCCACAAACTGGAGGTGATTTACCTCAATTTGAGAGTCTATTTTTGGACCCCTCAGCTTCCCCTCTTTTATCTCTTTTTCTAGCAGTCTCCCTAGACCCTTTGCATATAGGATAAAAAGGTAAGGGGAAAGAGGATCCCCTTGCATCAATCCCTAATTTATTGTGAACATGGTAGAGAGACTACCATTTACCAAAATTGAGAATGATGTGGTCTATGTACATGAATTTACCTAGTCTCTCCACCCCATCTGCAAAGCTATTTTTTTCTAGAATCCTTTGCATAAAGGTCTAGTCTAATATATCATAGGTGTGAATGCAAAATCAAGCAACACCAAATACAAACTATGAAATAAATAATAGAATGACACAAAATATTGCACAAAGAAATGAACTTTATTATTATCGTCGATGGATCTCTTGTATTACAATCAAATGTACCCCAAATAGGGGGTTTACAATGCTTATTATTTTGATACAATTGTTACAATGTACTAGGGTTCTCTGAAACCCTAGTTAGAAATGATGGTGGTGTCTTCTCACTTGATTTGATCCCAATAGAGTGGTGAGTGGGCTTTGGTATCCTATGCAGGGCCACTCGAGCTTCAGCAGCTACCAATGAATGTGATTCTCGGACCTGCACAAAAAATAATAACAAGAGTCAATAATATTTGTGAGGGCTCCACTGCGTGAGACCCTTAGAAATGAAATCACTAAACCCTACTTGCAGAATAAAAACTATAAATAGATCTAAGATTATGAAATAAGAATAATGAGATTTTACCTTGTCGAATAACATTATTTTTGTGTTTATCACTGATGTAAGGAGTGATTACATAGATGCCCTAACGGTTTCCAAAGGGTCATAGGGATGCAAATTTGAATGGGAAACACCCACGGATGCTTGGTGCTTATCATAAATGCCCAGCGGTTCTCTGTAGGCTTTGATGAATGCTCGAGAAGCTCCGAGAGGTGTTCAATGACTAAGGAAAAGGTTGCAAAACCAGATTTGGATCACGTGAGGTGTACGATGATGGATGCGAAGGATACGATGGGGCGACGATGGATGAAAATGATGACAAGGATTCTTGAGGACTTAGGGTACAAGGGCTTAGGGAACTCAAGACCTTAGAAATTGTTAGGGACTCCAAAAACTTAGGTTTTGAGTCGTCAAAATGACTCATATTTATAATCTTACCTTAGGAATGTTAGGGGTGGCCAAGATTAAAACATGATGAAGGGTGGAGATTAAATCTGGGTAAATGACATGGATTAAGGGGGATGGATGGCTAGGATTAAAACATGATGGATGACTAGGATTAATTCATACATATATACATATATTTATTAAATATATATAAATATAATATATAAATGACTCCTCTTTATAATCTTCCCTTAGGAATGTTAGGGTTTCAACGACACAATTTGTGCGGCCAAGATTAAAACATGATGAAGGGTGGAGATTAAATCTGGGCAAATGACATGGATTAAGGGGGGTGGATGGCTAGAATTAAAACATGATGGATGACTGGGATTAATTCATACATATATACATATATTTATTAAATATATATAAATATAATATATAAAATATTATTATTTAAATATATATTAAACAAATATATATAAATAATGGATATTGTGGCGAGAAGCTATGGATGGAGGACAAGTGGCTAGATTTTGGTGTCTACAATAGGGTTTAGAAAGATCTAATTTAATAAATATACTTGGGTCCTTCTGCTTGGACATTGTGTGTATCACCTCTTGGGCCACTATTATTCCATCTAGAATTTGCCGGCCTTCACTAAAACCACCTTGCTCACTTGAATACATATTTGGTAAAAAATATTTTAACCTCTCTACCATAAGCTTTGTTAACAACTTGTATGCTACATTACATAGTGAAATAGACCTATAATTACTAATTATCTTGCTAGGTGGGCCCTTAGGAATTAAGGTAATAAAAGTATGATTCAAGGCTTTTAACATTTGCTTACTCTATATGATTTCCTCCAACACCTCCATCATTTCTTGGCCCACAATTTCCTAGAAGTTATGATAAAATTCAATGGGGAACCCATATGATCATGGGGTATTTCCTATTTATACTTGTGTATGATCCACAATGTTTCTTCCAAAGAAATTTATTTCATTAATAATTTATTGTGCCGAGGTTCGACTGATTATGTCTTCTCTTGCCATGCTACATTTAAATTTTCATTGCTATTAAATAGGGTATAGAAGCTATAGTTTTCATTTCACTTCCTTTGGTTTTTACCTGACCCATCATAAGACCTGTAATTCTATTTTGTTGTCTTTTAGTCATTGTCTTATGGAAGAAAGTTGTGTTTTCATCCCCCTCCTTTAACCATCCACTAGATATCTTCTTGTTCCTCCAAAGCTTCCTCTCTCCTAAGAAATGTTGCCTCACATTGCAACAAATCTTTCGTAATAGTTCCTTGTCTTATCTCCCTCATAATATTCTCCTTTTGATCATTGATTTTATTCTTTTATATTCTAGTGAGTTCCTTCTTGTGTTTAATCCACCCCTTTAGTTTGGTCCTCACATATTTTAGTTTTTTGTGGATTATGAATTGGGCTGCCCCAAATCTTGATTTCCCTAATTCCCACCATTCCTTTAAGTGGTCCTCCAACTCCTCATATTTTAGCCACCATAAATTTAAAATTTCCTATAATTTTATGATTATCTTCTTCTATGGTAAGGCTTACTTTAAAATGGTATGAAGAAAGCCTATCCATGATCCTCCCTTGATACTTAGTATGCAAGTATAATTCATCCCCCATGAAGAAATAATCTAAGCAAGATTTGAATATCTCACCTTCATTTCATATATTTGTCCAAGTCATGGAGCTATCCAATCCATAGTTGGGATATCTATTAGGTTCATTTGACATATTATTGTTGAGAAAAACCTATTCATTTACTCTAACATGGCTCTACCTCCTTGTTGTTTCTCTATTCTAATATTTGCATTGAAATCTCCCCCATAATCCATTGGTCCTCTGGGTAGTTATCTTTGAATGTTTGGATGGCCACCCATTGATCCCTATGTAATATGATTTTTTGTGCTCCATAGAAATGACTATAGTCTATTTTTTCATTTTCCTTATTTTATAACTGAACCATAAACACCTCTCTCATGGAGGTTACCCCTATCACTAGGAATAGTTGGTGATTCCACATAGTATCCAATCTCCCTTATTTCTCTTGTGCTGATTGAGTAAGGATCTCTTCTTTTTTCCATATCCTCCTATTTATTTTTTGTAAGGATTCTCCCTAAATTTTGGTTTCTTATAACAATATTATATTTGGACTTGTATCCATGATAATGTTTTTTACTACCTTTTGTCTAGGGTGGTTGCCTAAACCCCTCACATTCCAAGTAATTAATGTCATTGAGAATTTGGAGATAAGAAATCAACCATCGTATTTACCTTGTCATTCTGGCTCAAATTTCTTCCTTGTTCCTCCATCTTTCCCTTGTTTAACTTCCTCCCTGTTGATTGGTTTAATTATTTTTCTTTTCCATTTGATGAATCCCCATTCGATTTCCCTTGTTCTTATTTCCTTCTTTCATCTCTATTTCCTGAGGTAAGATTATCCCTTACTCTATTTCTCCTCTTGTGGTCTCCCTCATGGGTTGAATTTCCTCTTCTATGAGAGAGGTTGTGTATGGTTCTGCTTCTTGCTTGTTCTCTAATGCTACATTGGAGTATTGTTCCTAATTTTTTGATGTGACCTGGTCAATATCCTCCTCTAATCCTTCCATTTGAAATTCCCCTTATGTTTCCAAGATTCCAAGTTGTTTGAATATCTCATATTTGTTGTTTGTTCTTCCTATTTTCCTCCTTGTCTCTAATTACTTTATTGATTTATTTTGTATGGTCTTATAATTACTTGTTGGAAGCATTCAGAGTCTATTGGGCCTTCCCCTACATTTTTATTTACCTTATACTAAAGAGATTGGCCTACCATGTTAATATTTATTTTTATCCCCTCTTGTTATAGTTGATGATCCTTACCTGTTGGGCACATTTTGTTAGGATCCTCCATCCTAACATTATTAGTTAGTATTAGTTAGTATTATTAATAATTTAATTATTATATTATTAACCCATAAAGTGAACCATCACATCTCTTCATAACGTGAACCATCACGTCTCTTCACTAACGTAGCTTTAGGGTAGATATATATATTAGGTTGGACATTCAAACAAATCATCCAAGAAGAAGAAGAATAAGAATCATAGATTCTAAAGGAGGGAGCCCCCTATAGTGGCAAAGCGATTACAAGGGAGCCCCCTTTGAGTGGCTTGTGATTACATTTACATTAATTTATTAATAATTTTATAGTAAGACCTTGGGGTCTTACCATTTGGTATCAGAGCCAAATAGAAATACACTATTTCATAGTGTGTCAAACGATCATAGGGAAGTAGCCATTTTGACGTGGGAGATTTATTAATAAATTTTCCTAAAGTACAACAAAACCAAAATATTTTCACCAAAAGACTATGCAAATGGCCAATGGAGGAATATATCATGATCCCAACCTACTTTTGCTACTTAATCTTACCCACCTACATCAAATCACATCAGTGCATGCATATAAAATTTAGTTCCAAGATATCACCAGTCGCATCATAGGGTTGGATGAATCAGTTCTCATAAGCGGTTTCATTAGTGGATTAAAAGAAGAAACTAGAGTGGCGATCATGATGTACACTCCTCACACCTTGCAGGAAGCCATTGGATTAGCCTTGTTAGCTGAAGATAAATTCAATGTTCAACATCGACACAAGGAGCAACCTATTGATAAATCATCATTCATGCCCACTATCCCAAAAACTAAACCCTTTCCAGTTAAGTACCTCAGCCTACAAGAAATGGAGGAGCGACGAGTGAAAGACCTTTGTTGTACTTGTGATGAGCAATTTGGGCCTCATCATTGTTGCGCTACACCAACATTGTATTTATTAAATATAGATGATCCTTGTCCCTCCATAGGGGCCAAAGATGAGTTAGATGTACAATTGTTGAATGTAGTTGATCCCTGTCATTCCATAGAGGGAGAAGGTGAGGTAGATGTGCAAGACATGACCAAAGCACCTGATCACAATAATGAAGGTAAAGAGATCGATGTACAAGAAGTGACCAATGAAGGCCAGTCATACACTCTAACAAGACTACACACAAGTTCTTCACAAATAGTGAGTTCTCACTACAGGGTCAAACCTATTCAAAAACAAGGTAGAAAGGTGACTGCACACTCCTCCATTACCTCTCCCAGGGAACAATAGGAGAATGTAGAAGTTTTACCACCTCTTTTTATGCATAATTTTAAGGCGTTTGAAGAACCCCAAGGGTTTCCCTTCCCTCATCATCACACATTTACTAATTTTTTTGGCAACCCCCTACTAACGCTTCATCCTTCTTGATATCCCTGCCTACGGAAGGATGACATTAAAAGAGTCCAAGAACTTACACAAATCCTTCTTGGAAAACAAAGGACAAAGCTCCTCACTTTGAGCTTTGAGGATAAAGCTCTTTTTAAGGAGGGTGGCATGTTAGGATCCTCCATCCTAACATTATTAGTTAGTATTATTAATAATTTAATTATTATATTATTAACCCATAAAGTGAACCATCGCATCTCTTCATACGTGAACCATCATGTCTCTTCATAACGTGAACCATCATGTCTCTTCACCAATGTAGCTTTAGGGTAGATATATATATTAGGTTGGCCATTCAAACAAATCATCCAAGAAGAAGAATAAGAATCATAGATTCTAAAGGAGGGATCCCCTTATAGTGGTAAAGCAATTACAAGGGAGCCCCCTTTGAGTGGTTTGCAATTACATTTACATTAATTTGTTAATAATTTTATAGTAAGACCTTGGGGTCTTACCACATTCTAGCCATACGTCCATGAGCATGGCACACCCTACATCTGAATGGAACGACCTCATAATCCAATTATTGGTGCCAAAAAAAAATCCTTTATTTTTAGGTCTATCTCTATTGAAATAGGTTTACTAAGGTCCATTTCTACATAAATCCTAGAAAAAGTTGTTGATCCTCCTAAAACTATTTCTCTTGATCTACCCTTATAATGTCCTAGTAAGTTTCATATTGTCTCAAGTACCTCATTTTCCCAAAATTTAAGGGAAAGGAAAAATAATCTTACCCCTATTGGTAATGCGGTTGGTTCTACCCTTGGATCAAATCCCATGTTCCATGGTTGCAAGAATAGTCTCACTGGTCCATGATGATATGACCCTCTCTCAAATACTTTTTGTTGATCTGCCATTGACATGAACTCTATAGAAAAATACCTGTTTCGAGTTAGAATATCATATTATCCTTCTAGATGTCATTGTTTCCTTATCCACATGTGGAGGAAGTGCAAGGATGGTATGAAATCCATGAATTTACCTATTAGGTTGTATTTCATCTTATAAACTGTGTCCTAGGCTATCCAGTCATCTACTATTTCTAAGATTGATATTTATTTTGCCTATGGTAAACATTTATTCACCCATCCAGAAAGATAATCCTCCTTTTGTTGCTTCCCCATGGCATTTATGATTGCCCTTGCCTATGTTTGACAGTTTCTAAAGCTATCTAGGGTTCCACATAGCTTATCCATGTTTGATATTCCTTGTTTTGGAGGATTTGGTACTGAAGTACCTATGACCCCCATTCTTGGCCATGATCCTTTCTACTAAAAGACCATCCAACAAGATTGATCCTCTGATGCTTTTTATCACAAGAAAATTTTCTCTAGACCTCTGCCCTAGACTCTAAAACCCTAGTTTGTTTCCTCAAAACTCATCCTCCACATGATCCTTACTTTACATATTTACACACATTAATATATGACACTTGTGCACATCCTACATATAGACACATACAAAAGGGGAAATATAAACCACACTCCTAAACTATAGACTCTCAACCTATTCTAATATTTACAATTGTACCACATGGCACCATGTGGGTACATTAACATGTACCAAATAATGTAATATTCTCCAACACTTACAAATAAAATAAGGAAGTAGCCATTTAGAATAGGCATAAGACCTCCACAACACTTCCAATAGAGAAACGATTTTCAAAGATATCAAAATCAAAGAAATAATTCTCAAATAAATGTTTTTCACACAAAGGATGTGTGAACATATTGGCAAAAATAGTCACAACATGAAGGAATTTTGGCACAATCTATTAAAAATGGATCCCCTTCATGAGAGATGAACCAATAGTAAGATATGTCATCTTAAAAAAACAAAACCAAAAGTGAAGAAAGGTACAGCAAAACAATGTAGTCAAAGAAAATCAAGTCAAATAAGAAGAAGAATAAGTGTTTTTTGTACAACCAAAGCTAAGATAAAACAATAATATTTAGTATGACTCTAAACATATGTTAGATAGAGAAACTTGGATGCATTCAAATAATCCAAACCATTATACAAGGAAAGTTCCATTGGTTGATCACTTCATCCCAAAAGACCA
Source organism: Wollemia nobilis (assembly GCA_028583015.1). NCBI lineage: Eukaryota > Viridiplantae > Streptophyta > Pinopsida > Araucariales > Araucariaceae > Wollemia > Wollemia nobilis. Next base: position 7,258,951 of record JAQPPZ010003251.1, on the reverse strand, counting down.
ATAAGAGGTAATATTGCTTAGACACAAAGGGAACTATTACAAGTGCAAGCCATGGAATACCTCTAAGGACAAGAAGTTTATTACATTCTAGAAAGAAGATGGTACGTTCAAAATCAATTCCTTTTCAATTCATTTTTCCATGTATAGAGAAAAATATTTACAGGATGTATGGCCTACATGTTAGCTTTTGATAATGTATGGCATGGGAGAAAACAATCACAAGATGTAAGAATTGCAGATAAGTAAGATAATGGGATTATGCAATAATGTTGAAATATTTTATTAATTGAAAGTTATAAAAATAGTAGAATGCAATGTAATGGAGGAAATGAACAGTCTAGAACTCTGCTCAAAACTACATTGTACCTACTCACAACTCCATATTAATCTCTCCTCACTATCTTGCTATGCTCTGGGGCCTATTTATAAGAAGAGAAGTTACTTGGCCCTTATTCTTATTAACTACCTTTCCTATGACTCATGTATAAGTGGACTCCTTGTACATTTTTACATCATTGCACATTGATACTTGTGCATTTATTGCTTCTTCCTCAAGTAACTACTTAACCTAAGATAAACCCCTAATATAATAATGTACCCAAGGTGGTACATTGACATGTACCCTAATAATGTACCCAAGGTGATACATTGACATGTACCCTAATAATGTAATATACTCCAACACTACATGTGAAGAAAGTATTTAAGAAGCATGGCATAGCTTGAAAACTTGATATTGTAGAAATAAAATGATCTATTTTTACAACTTGAACAAGAGATCCATACATCATTATCAAGGCCCAAGATCTCATAAGACTCTTGTCAAGGAGTGTACCAACACTACAAGCAATTAAGATACTAAATGATAAAATGCATTGTGATATCATCAAGATTGATAACATAATATGAGATAAAGGGAGATTTGTTAGATAGTATCAGTAGCTATTGGGCCTCAATGGTTCAACTCTAAGGACTATAGAGCACTTAAAAATATGTTAAATTATTTTTCAAGAAAAAATGGTACCACAAAATATCAAAGGTCCCAATATAAAGAAGCTACATAAGGTCAAAATATCAATAATAAAGAGTAGAATAATATATGAGCAATTTAATATGTATATCTAGGCCAATATAATACTGAAATTAACATTCACTTATATAATTAAATATGAATATAAATGGCCTAAGTCATTCATGAACTATGCATGAAGAAAACTTACAATATTAATTGCTTAAAAATCCATATACAAGCTTTATTTATTTTATTCCTCTTACAATCAGATAATAGGATCTTCAAATTACATTCTCATGGAGTATTATATTCGTAATATAGCCATAGTAGAGTGACTCTTCAAGTACTTTAATATTTCTCTCCATATGACAAGTCCCATGACCTTTGGCTTATTATCTTGCCACTTGCATACTAGACTCTTCACTTTCTTTTACATGCACACTTGACTCTATGACACTTGCACACATCTACATGACTCTTACACTTCTACATGCACTCCTAATCTAAGACACTTGTGCACATCCTCACATTATATATTTGCACACTTACATACAAGACACTTGTGCACATTCTCTCAATCTACACTTGCACTCTAACTTACATGACACTTGTGCATTTCCTGCACATGCACTTTTACATGACACTTGTGCATTTCCTGCACATTGCACTCTTACATGATACTTGTGCATTTCTTGCACATTGAAACTTTCATGAAAGGGTAAATATTAATCACTCACCTAAAGTATATATTTAACCCCAATCTATTACATATTTACAATTGTACCATGAAGGTACCATGGGGTACATTAGCATGTACCAAATAATGTAATATTCCTCAACACCCCATGTATTACATTATTTGGTTATTGAAGACTTTAGTCTTCAATATTGGTCTTCGTCTTTGTCTTCAATCAATTTCTTTTATACCTTTATTAGAATCTTCAATGTACGTACTTTCTTCTATTTTTTATTCATATCTTTTGTTAACCTTTCTTTTGTGCTTTCCTCTATTCTTCTTCCTTCCTCTTCTCTTCTTCATATTTAGTTGTGATATACCTAATGATGTGCCTTCTAAATATTGAGTTAGTAAATCATCACAATAATACAACCTTGATTTCAATGATTCATCATTGAAGCTAACATAAACTTCATTCAAGTTGTATGTGCCATCTTTCTTTTCTTAACCTTTTTTTGAAAGATTTCAAAGGTAAGTAATGACAAATACATCATTAAGCATTCTTCTAAGGAAAATATAATGGTGTTTTATGAATTCCACCATGTTCTAAAATTTTTTTCATGAAGATAACTTATAAGTGTTGTGAACTTTTCATCTTTTGCATCTTTGAGAAATAAATATAGTTTTTCTTTTAAATCATGTATCATTTGCTTCTTTACATCAAAACAATTTATTAAGTATTGAGAATAGAACTTAAGCTTGTTCACTATCTTTATTGAATGCATTTCTAATAATTTATCCCATGAAATAAATCAATTCTATGATTTATTTCCTTTCAAGTAATAAACCTTATGTTGAGCAAAGTGCAGCAAACAGTATTGTCATTGTTGTCAACACAGTCAGACATATTTATTGATGCAATGGACAAGAGTTTATTGAACAGCAAGGTGCAGCCAAAGTACAATTGATAGGGTTCAGTGTTGAGCAAGGTGTTGCAGGAGGATTGTCATTGTTGTCAATACAGTCAGTTAGATCTAATGATGCAATGGATAGGCAGTTCAAACAAGAAGCGAAAAGGATTTTTGTGAAAACCAAGGCAGTAAAAATAAAAAGTTTTATTTAAAATCATGGATAACAGATTTGAAATGGGTTTTTCTTAAAACCCAAGTTGGCTCTTCGTTTCGTTGAAAAAGATGCCCCGGTGATGAAGATATTTAATTTTAAATATTTGGTTTAAATTTTAAAGGTTTTTTTGTGAAAACCAAGGTAGTCAAAATAAAAGGTTTATTTAAAACCATGGATAACATATTTGAAATGGGTTTTTCCTAAAACCCAAGTTGGATCTTCGTTTCGTTGAAAAAGATGCCCCGGTGATGAAGATATTTAATTTTAAATATTTAGTTTAAATTTTATTTTATTTAAAATTTAAATTAAAATATTAAATTAAATTAAAAAGGGCCGACGTGTTACTATTTCACGGCAATAAGCTACAGGAAGGTGACGAAGGTGGTAGAAGGGTTTTGCAGCCGACATTCTTAGGGTTACAGTCGACGGATTTTAGGGTTTGGTAGCTGATAAATTCTAAGGTTTCTCAACCGACATTCTTTTAGGGTTTGTTCCTAAAAATTCTTCTATAAAAGCAAGGGTACTTCGAGTTTGAAGTGTGGAGTGTGAAGATAAAGTGCGAATGCAAGCATAGTGTTTGTGAGAGTGAAGTTCGTGTTGAGCAGAGAGCAGAATGTGAAACGACACAGAGTGTGCGAAGTGAGTGCGCAGAGAAAGCAGAGTGTGCAGAGAAGCGCGAAGGGCAAAGTTGATTGCAAAGTCTAGTTGTAGCGAGTGCAGCAAACTGTGTGAAGTGATTGTGCAAGAGAGAGCAGAGTGCACGAGAGATTGCAAAGGTGATGTAGACGAGTTAGAGTCTTGCAATAACAAAGGTATATGTCAAACATTTTTTTATTCAATATTGAAGTCCAGTTGGTGCTGGCAAATTAAGGGGTTGGTGCCTCTTTCTAGTTGGTGTTGGTAAATAATTTGTCCAATTGGTGCTGGCAAATTAAGGGGTTGGTGCCTCTTTCCAGTAGGTGCTGGTAAAATAGGAGTTGGTGCTCCATTCTATTGAAGCAGATAAAGTTAAGGGGTTGGTTCTCCTTCCAGTTGGTGCTTGGTAAAGGATTATGTAAAGTTGTAGCTTTGCATTGACTGGATTTGGATGGTAGTCCAAGCAGTCTTTTTGAGGAGTAGCCACATTGGTGAACCTCGTTAAAATGTTGTGTTATGTGTGATGCTTTCTTGATGCATTTAGTATCTCTTTTATCTGCTTTAAACTGCTGTTGGTTTTATAATCTAATTGTTTTAGAAGTTTTTAAAGAACACATTGATTCACCCCCCTCTCAGTGTCATTTTGAGAAACCCTAGAATTTGTTAGCTGCCAAACCCTAAAATCCGTCGGCTGTAACCCTAAGAATGTCGGCTGCAAAACCCTTCTACCACCTTCGTCACCTTCCTGTAGCTTATTGTCGTGAAATAGTAACATGTCGGCCCTTTTTAATTTAATTTAATATTTTAATTTAAATTTTAAATAAAATAAAATTTAAACTAAATATTTAAAATTAAATATCTTCATCACCGGGGCATCTTTTTCAACGAAACGAAGAGCCAACTTGGGTTTTAGAAAAAACCCATTTCAAATCTGTTATCCATGGTTTTAAATAAACCTTTTATTTTGACTGCCTTGGTTTTCACAAAAAAACCTTTAAAATTTAAACCAAATATTTAAAATTAAATATCTTCATCACCGGGGCATCTTTTTCAACGAAACGAAGAGTCAACTTGGGTTTTAAGAAAAACCCATTTCAAATCTGTTATCCATGATTTTAAATAAAACTTTTTATTTTGACTGCCTTGGTTTTCACAAAAATCCTTTTCGCTTCTTGTTTGAACTCGCTCGTCCATTGCATCATTAGATCTAACTGACTGTATTGACAACAATGACAATCCTCCTGCAACACCTTGCTCAACACTGAACCCTATCAATTGTACTTTGGCTGCACCTTGCTGTTCAATAAACTCTTGTCCATTGCATCAATAAATCTGTTTGACTGTGTTGACAACAATGACAATACTGTTTGCTGCACTTTGCTCAACAATCTCCCCCTTTGGAATTGTTGGCAACACATGTGCAATTTTCCTGTAAATCTTCTCCCCCTTTGACAATAATACCAAAGGGTTCTGCTGGACTCCCCCGAGTCTATGCACAACATTCTTAGACACAAATTATTACAATTAGCAAATATTCCAAGCATGAACAAGAAGAAAAACAAATACACAAATGCTCCCCTCGAGTCCAAGACCACTTCATTTCACTGATTGACAACATCATGATAAGCATAATAGGCATCAATAAAATCAACAATGTGAATAGCAGCAATAACCAGTGAATGACACCATCACCGTCAACTTCACCAATATAACATGTGTAAGAACATGACTGAACCACTATCTTCTATGCAACTACCCTCTGTTACCTTGCAAACTCAAACTTGTCCACTGTTAGTGAAGGCATACAATAATCTTATATAGCCAACTTTTTGTTCTGCAATGCCAGCAACATCTGCATACAACTTCACCATGCATCTTGGATATATTCTCAACAAGCTTGAACCCAATGACAATTGTTTGTCTCTCTCTGCAGTGAGAATCCAATAGGCTACCTCAATCCACTTTCAACTCTGTGCAAGTACCAAACACTATACCATAGGACAACCAACATCTTTTCTCAACCAATTAGGGCTTTAGCAACAATGCTTATAGACAAGGTTTAACCAACATCATTCAACTCAAGATTAACCTTGAAGCATTCAACCAATCACTACATGAAAAGGAAACTAGTAGACATCCTTTTCCTTCCAAAGGTATTTGAACAAGATAGCCACCAACATAAATCACCAAGGCAAAGAATAACTTGCTCAAATCAAACTCAATGGAGTAAGCCTAAATCATGTATCAAGAAAAGTATTAACTTGATCAAAACAACCACTATGAAAGCAACTCAACTATTCATCACCAGGCTGGAAATCATCTGGCTGCTCATTAAAAAAAAATTTCTTCAATATTCCCATTTAACATGCTGATTTCACTTTTGTCAACAGAATTGACAAGTGACTCACATATGTACCAATTTTTGTCCAGCACTGCAATTTTATTGCCAACTCTTACTTTCAACTATGCATGTCGAAAGAAGACATTTTTTCAAACACTTTATGGCCAACCGTAGTGCACCTTACTCAGCCTCAAGCTTCTTATCCTTGGACTGGTATTAAATCAATAGTTAAAACAAAATTGTCTGTGAATTAAATATATTCACCAAGGTGTCATGAAAGATCTGGAAATCTTCACATCAAAGAAAAAATACATGCTTGCTCGAAACACAAATACACAGCTAGGGCAAGCATTCTTTCGTTGAGCAAATTATCTGGACTATTATGATTCATAATTTTGAACAGTGGTATTAAGAATCATCAACAGTACAACAGTGACATATCTCAAAACTACCAATGGTGACAGCTCTCAAATTAAACACCACACTTCACGGCATTTCCACAAACCACTATATAAACTGAAAAACACACTTTAACAACTATACAACATTAACTCGACTGCTTACCTTTCATCCTTAGATACCTAGACAAATACATAGGAGCATTAAAATAAAACTTTAATATTGCTCCTCCTGAGGATGTGCCACCTGGAGTTGCTTAGAGCAATGGCGGAGTAGCCTCCTTCGGTCCAAGGAGACACAATTTCCTTTCTTCTGTCTTTCTCCAGACTTTCCTGAACTTGGGCTTGGGTTTTTCAACAACATCCCTATTTTGCTCCTGTTCGTGAACTTGAACATTTCTCTTGTGGGGTTGTCTCTTGTGCATTCTTGATGGATGATTATTTTCTTTTTTTTTATGCACATGATATGTTCCTTGTCGGTGTTGTCCTCTTTGTGTTTGATGAAATCTAGGGTTTTTCCTTAGATTAGATATAGAAGTGCTTGGACAAAACCTTGCTATGTGCCCTTGACCGTTGCATTTAAAACATTGCACATGTTTTATTCCCTGTCTGTATTGCATTCTATGTGTATGATGAAATCTATGGTATTGCCTTAGATTGGATACAGAAGTGCTTGAACAAAACCTTGCTATGTGCCCATGGCCATTACATTTAAAACATTGCACAGGGTGTTCACTTAAAAAAATAGAAGTATTTTTATCAAGATAACTCTTTGATCTATTGTTTAGTCCACAATAAATTGCCTTGTGACCAAAGTGGTTGCATTTAGAACAATAGCCATAAAAAGCATTATTATTAAAAGAGTGAGAGTGAGAGAACCTCTTTTGCTGTGGTTGCTTTGCTTTGTAGATCTTCTTTGATATTTTCTTCCTTTTGAGGATTCGACTTCGAGACTTTTCTTGTTTCAATCCTTCAACCGAGGACTTCTTCTTCTCCGCATATTTGGAGGATGAAGGTTGTTCAGCTTCATATCCAAGACCAAACTTGGCTGTGGAGCTTCTTTGTTGATTTATCATTGTATCTAGCAACTCTGTGCTCTTCTCAAATTTGAGATTTATATTGGCCTCTTTTAGTTGTTTCTTCAATGAAACAATCTCTTCTTCTTGTTGGCAGCATACAGTCTCTTTCTCATTGATTTGATACCTGAGAGTTTCTTCACTCTTTTTGAACTCTTCTATTTTCAGCTCTAGATTGTTAACAACTTTGTTAGATTCCTCTTCATGTTTGCTGTATATACCAACTTTATTACTCATTTCTTCATCTTGCATTCTTAAACCGTCAATTTCTTTTTCTAGCTTGCTGCAATACTCTGTTTTCCTAGAAGATTGCATTTCAAGATCTTCAAAAATTTTCTTGTAATCTTCTACTTGAATTTTCAAGTTGGTGATTATATCTTCTGCATCCTCAACCTTTTTACTCAAGTCTGAAATCAATTTTCGTTCCCAATTTGCTTCTGCATCACTTCCTTCTTCATCACACTCTTGTTCTAAATCTGTTTCTTTATCAATTTTGAATGGATCATCTTCATCTTCACTGCTACTAAACCCATGGCACTGGCGTCCATTATGCCCGAGTTGATCCACAAAAAAAACATTCTCTACCTTGTGAGCAATCAGCTACAAAGTGACCGGTCTTCCCACATCTGGTGCAAAACTTTATTAATCTGGATTGTTCTCCACTGTTTGATTCATCTCTTGAATCTATTTTCATTCCCAAAGCAGCAACATTGAGATCATCTTCATTTTCATTTGTGCCCTTGTGAGATTTCTTCTTCTTGTGTCTTATGGTTTTGCTTTTGCCTTTCCTTGCCATTTGTGTTCTTGTAAGATCTTCCTTCAAGCTGTTAAACTTTCCGAAGGAACTTGGCTCTGATACCAATTGTTGTAATCACAATGACACTTTGTTATTGTGATTACAACACCTTATATCTCCCAAGTTAGATAATAAAATTTACAAATTATAAATTTTCTAAACGTTTGATGTAGAAATTGTTAAAATTAAACATGACATTGATACCAAATGAAGAGAGCTAAACATAACAATGAGCAGCAAAATAAGATGTAAACACAAAACCATAGAATAACAAGGGAAACCCCCCTTGGGGGATGTCCAGATATTCCACTTTTTTCCATTAGCAATCTCAAATAAATACTACATTGCATCTTCTACAAGGCAAACCCTAGCATCTGCCACTGCCAACTCACATGTGCATGCAAGGTGACACCTCATCCTTATATACACATTGGCACCTCATATTTAGACTTTTACCCATATTACAAATGTGTGATTACATAGATATTTAATGCCAACATTCCCCCTTAATGACATTTGTAATCCTATAGTACAAACAACATTTTTTTTACACAACCCTTCATGGGCACAAGCTAAAACCAATTCTTTTGAAGACAACTAGCCTTACCTATTACCCTCAACCATATATCAACAAGGTAACACAAAAAGTTCTAAAATACTACTTTAAAACATTACAAATATTACTGGAGCTAACTCTGAGAATATTACACTAGGCAACTGCCACTAACATGTACACCAGTCTATTTTGGGCACATCTACACTAGTTATAGTAGCATTAACAACCCTACAAGCTACACCAATTACAATAGCCAATAATCCAACTACACTAGTTACAATAGCTTCTTTAGGTACAAGCTACACCAGTTATAGTAGTTAATACTTGCCCCAAACTTGTACAACCAATAAACCATCTTAAACATTCTTCAACAACTTTAAAAACACATATATGAGGTTTTAGATCTACACAACACACTAAAATAGGAAGAATACTAGCTACAAAATGAAACCTCATGCATGGACACCTCTACAACTTGCACAATAAAACCACAATTAAACTACTAGAATAGGCATTTCCAACCTTAAACACCAGCACCTATTAAAAAAATAAATATTTGAATACAAATGAAATATAGTGTTGCCATCGAAGCTCACGAGGTCTTCCACTACCAACACTCACTAGATCTGTTGTTGTCGAAGCTCACATTTACGAAAAATAAACATTTGAATACAAATAAAACATAGTGCCACTATTAAAGCTCACCAGGTTTGTCGTTTTTGGAACTCACTAGATTTTCCACTACCAAAGCTCACTAGATCTGTCATTGTCGAAGCTCACTAGATCTGTCATTTTCGAAGCTCAAGCTCACAAAAAAAAATATTTGAATACAAATAAAACATAGTGCCACTATCGAAGCTCACTAGGTCTGCCACTATCATAGCTCACTAGATCTGTTGCTGGTAAAGCTCACCAGATCAACCGTTGTTAAAGTTCACCAAATTTTCCATTATCGAAACTCATAAGATTTGTTGTTGCCAAAGCTCACCAGATCTACCGCTACAAAAGCTCAACAATATTTAAATATCGAACCTTAGGATGAACAATCATTAATCTAGATCTACCGTTGTTGAAGCTTATCAAATCTACTAATGTCGAAGCTCACCAGATATGTCGTAAGTCATAAACCCTTGCATCTCTTCATACAGTGCCATAAAATACCCAGGTTCAAGACCATAGGCTGTAATACCAAATGAAGGGCAAAACTTAACAAGGAGCTGTAAAATAAGATGCAAACACAAAACAAGAAAATTACAAGGAAATCCCCCCCACCCTTGGGGGATGTCCAAACATTCCACTTTTTTCCATTAGCAATCTCAAATAAATACTACATTGCATCTTCTACAAGGCAAACCCTAGCATATTTCGTTGCCAACTCACATGTGCATGCAAGGTGACACCTCATCCTTACATACACATTGACACCTCATCCTTGGACTTTGACCCATATTACAAATGTGTGATTACATAGGCTTTTAATGCCAACATAAATCCTTTTAACTCCCTAATATTTTAAATTTTCAAAATTAAAAATATTAATCTAAAAAATAACTTCAAAAATAAATCTCCTACTTTTAAATTTCTTTAAATATATATATATATATTTTGGAAAATTAAACTATCTAAAGTAGAAAACCTTATCACTCTATGCTTTAATTAAAAAACGCAAATAATAACTTCAACTTTATAAACCTATATCTCCTAAAAAACTTATAAATCCTTTTATATTTTACTCCATCTAATTAACTTATAATTTCTTATAAATTAACTTTAACTAACTAAAATTATAATCTCCTTATAACTCCTTAACTCAAATTAAAGCATTTAAAGAATTAAATGTAATAATTCTAATCTTGATTATCACCTTTATCTATTTGCATTTTAATCTTTATCCACTTGCTTGCTGGATGTGATAATGGTTTATCACCTTAATCAAACTTCTTCTTTTACTTATAGGATGTGCTAACGATTTATCACTTTTAGTCAACTTTCTCCTCTTGCTCGTTGGATGTGTTGATGGCTCTGCATTCAACTTAAATAGCTCTTCAAATGTACCAACTTTAAACCCTAATTCCATGTGTAGCTTTCCATGCTATCCAAAAATGTTAGTAGAGAATGTTACTTTTGGTTTCTTTCTACATTAACAACAATTGAGTATTCACCTTCAAGATACGTTTCTTCAACTAAATGCAAATAAGGTTCTTTCCCCAATGCTTGATGTTACGTATGACATGCATTATACGAATGTTGTTCTCCTCACAACATTGTTCACCTCATATTTTGTTTTCTTGTCTTCTTTGTGAAAGAGAAACCTTAGTCTCTTCATTACTTTGGTCTCCTCGTCGAATACTCTAGATAGTGAGTCTATCATATGCTATGTTCCTCCTCGTCCTAGAGAATTGCGTTGGTGTAGACACCCAATTTTGACACACCTAGCCAACAACATCCTTAATCAAGGCACCAAAATAACACCTCATTAGGACACCCTAACCATGTCAAATTGGACATCAAATTTGGCATATTTCATCAATACCTAAGCTTATCAAAACTCATCAATTGCCTCATCTTCACAAGCCTTTTATAGCCCTAATAATAAGGTCATCTTTGGGATAAATTTTGACCTATAAAATTGTCTCAAAACTTCACAAAAACACCACCATTAGATTAGGCTCAAAAAGAGCTTTTTGACGAGTACAAATATACCTATATTTGGATATATATTGATGCCTAAAACTACAAAAAAAAATTGTAGGATAGTACCAAATTTGCCACTGGTGCCAAAATCACCAGTTTCCAAATTTGCCACTCAGTACCAAAATCACCAGTGGCGAATTTGGCAAACTTCCAAAAGTCAAACCTTGGCAGTTAGACTTGACCATTAACCAAAAATGCCAGTCATTACCAAAAATGCCACTAGCAATTTTGGCAAGTGACTTAGAATCTTTCGGCACTAGCCAAAGGCACACGGATTCCTTCTTCCCACTCCTTGCTTTGACCTCGCATGCTCCAACAACAAACTAGACCTCCAAATTTTGAATTAGCCCTTAACAAATTCTCCCCCTAATTTCTCCTCCAAAATCTATTTAAGCAACCCTTGGGGCAAGAAATTCTTCAAGTAATTCAAGGCTAATTATATTATGCTAAGATTTCTCTAGCATTCTTCTTCTAGCTCTTCCTCTTTAGCATTCTTCATTTTCAAGCAATTTCAAGCATTTGCAACATTTTGGAAGCAAGCCAAGCAAGGCAAGGAGGTCATCTTGGAGGCAAGGAAGGATTGTTTCTAGATGATAACTCTCCTAACATCTCCCTCTTCTCCATTACTTTGCTGTCCATTTTGTATTTTTTTCTCTTAGCATTAGCCTTGCTAACTTGAATACTCCATTCACTTGCAAATTTCTTCCATTTTCATGCTCTTAATCCTTTTGTGCAAGGTTTACTTTGTTTGTAGGTCCTAAAACTCTCTCTCTATGTGTTGTTGGTCCAATGGGCACCGATTTTGAAACAAAAAGAGTAGTTCCAAGGGCAATCGATAATGCAAAAGTCAAATCTAACCTCTAAGTTCGAGGGGTTCAAAAGGCTCAACTCTCTTTAATCCGATCCTCCTCTTTCTCACTCTATCTTTATTTTTCTTTCTTGTAAGATTGGTCTTTGGTGTACCAAATCCTGATACCCTAAAATCCTGCGAAGTGTCCCTTGTCCCTATTCATTTTACCCTAAGATCCTGGCGAGTGTCCCTTGTCCCTAGTCATTTTCCAACTAACCCCACCACAAATCCCTTTTCCGAAAAAGAGGGAAACAAAGAAAACATATATGAGGATAATTTTGATTTTCACGTGCTAGCGATAGACAAATTGTTTGCCTGAAAACGTGTGGATTAATTCCACGACTCGACAGTTATGCTTTTCCGGTCAAATGTCGCGGCCAAAATGGGTGTCAATGTTTTTGGCCTTTGTTGGCCTCGTTCCGAATATAGCTGGCTCCTCTTTTTTATTATTCAAAATCACGAAAGAACGTTTGCCACGCATTAAATGCCATTAAATTTAACATAAAAATATATGTTTTTAAATATTTTCACAACCATATCCAGACAAAATAACTGGATTTTTAAACATTTATTTATTTTTAATGAATTAGGGCTATATTTGTGTGGACAGTATAGTAAACATTTTTTTTTTTTTTTTCCGGGTGGTATTGAGCTGAATAATTAATGCAAATAGACAAATTCTTCACATGGTCGTTTGTCTATACTTATAAATATATAATTTAATGATTTGGAACGTTACTTTGCAATTAAATTTTAACGCTAGCTTATATTAATATTTAAAACAAAATTTTAAAATGTGAAAACGTATTTAAAAAATAAAATTATTTTTTATAATCTTAAAATAATTTTATATTTTTTTAATTATCTAAATTTATTTTTGTCTTTAGCACAAGTGGAGAAGGTGAGTCTGGTCCATTGGGCGGGAGGGTCCACGGTTTGAACCTCTGCGAGGCAGAGGGGACACAAAAATTTCTTGTGGCTTTCCTCTAGATGGTGATATATACGCAGATGGGAGATGGGACGACATTGTGTCGGCCACCTAAAGCGACTTTCTAACCTAAAAGTTTTAGCCTCTATGAGCTAGGTGGATTGGTAAGTGGATTGGTAAGTGCTTCACCAAGAAGAAGAGACTTAGGTTCAAACCTTAGGGATGTCAATTTGCAAATGTAATAGTATGAATCTTTTGAGTGTGCGCTAGATCAACAATGACGATACGAACCTTGAGCAACCAATGGTCTCTCATGCCGAGTCAATAACAATGAGACAAATAAGCTTGTTAAGAGCTGCCTTTTAATTTGAACCCTCCGCGCTTATCGTTTACTAAATATAATGTAACTATAACCAACTTCCTATATCTTAAAATAATAATAATAATAATATATCCTAATAGTATCTTAAAAATTTGTGAAAAGCCTTCGTTGGGTCAAGTGGTCTCATCCACTCATTAAGGCTTTGGTTAAAAGATGAGAACTGAGAACCTGACTTTCATATTGTGAAAAGCATTTGTTGGGTCAAGTAGTTCCATGCACTCATTCCAAGATGAAAACTCTCTTCAGATTTTTATTTATATCGAATTTACTTATCTATTTTACTGATTATAATTTTTTTTTATATTGAACATCGTTTACAAATATTTACAAATATCAACGCTCGTTCGAGCAAACACAAGAGGAATCAACCTCACAACCACATGAATGATGATAACTAGGCCAATGCCATTACACCAAATGTCATTTCTCTTGTGTTTGCTATAAGATTTTAAATATTAATAATGTTTTATATTTTTTAATCATTTATAAGTTTAAAATTAATTTGAAGGTATAAGAATGTATATGTATAAAGGAATAAGGGTTTTGATTTTTTAGAAGGTCTAAGGTTTAAACTCTACTCACTAACCTCACTTATTACGAGGGGACTCTGACCCCTTATAAAAATTTGTGCAAACTCATTAAAAAAATATGATCAAATGATATTTAAAGATATTAAAATTTATATTTTAAAATGTAATTTTTTATATATGTGATGGTGTGATTACATGATGCTTTAGGGACTCCCTCTAAACTAATTTCTATAATAACCCATTAAAACATAAATAAATAATATTGTTTAACAATTTTCATAAATTTATCAAATGATATTTAGCTTATTTGATTATATTTTTCAACTTTCAAGAATACACAAATTTTTGAATCTAGTTAAGGGATGCGATACATGCATAATTGTCTATAATATGGGTGGGGTCAATTTCAATTCCATATAACCAATTAAAAGATATATATTTTTTCGAAACATAGGAGAGTTGGTACATCCACTATTTTTAGTAACTACCAGGGTTCAAACCACAGGGATTGCTCCAACAAACTTATCTGTCTCGTTAACGTTGACCCGACATGAGATGGGGACCACCGGTTACATAGGGTTCGTCCCGTCATTGTCGGTATGACGCGCACTCAGAGGAGTCAGATCAGACTACTGCCTATGCTAGGTTGGGCATGCCCGCAAGGTTTGAACCTAGGTCTCCTCTCGATAAGTGCCCAGAAACTTACCAATCTACATAACCCTCGTGGACCCAATTAAAAAGATAATAATTCATTTTAATTTTTTTCGTATACTGCAAGAATCAGTAACTTGTTACATTTTTCTATTGCCTCATCACAGGTTTAAATCCTCTTTCTTGCTGCCACTATAATTTCCATAATTTCCAGTTGCATTGAGTAAACTTTTTAACATAGATGATGTTAGTAATTCATCACATTTTTCCATCACCTGTTGTAGATTCAAATCTTGCTTATTACTTCCACTATAACTTCCAGTTGTGCCAGGTAAGCTTCTTAACATAGCCAACAACGTTGGTGCAACACACCCTCTGATTCTACGAGGCCTAAGGGATTCGAATCGTGATCTCCACCCTCCCAAGGAAATGCTTTGACCAGCAGGTAGAGGGAAATGATGGTCTCACCCTCCCAAGGGAGGGCTTTGACCAACGGGCCAAACCCTTCAAACTAAAGATAATAATTAATTTTGATTTTCGAGGAAAACTTTTAATTTTGAGCATAATGTGTATGGGACAAATAATAGGAGAGTTAAGTAATGTTTTCTTCAATGTAGTATGGATGAATCAATTTCAATCTCATATAACCAATTAAAATATAATAATATATATTTTTTTATGTATAAGGGATTTGGTAACACCTTTGCTAGATACCATATCAGGCTCGGACATCGCCACTATAAACCCTAGCTTGCTAAGTAAAACAAAGTTAACGGGACCCCCGAACCTCGTCACTATAAACCCTAACCTGCTAGGTAAAACAAAGTTAACAGGACCCCAACCCTCTAAGGAATCAAACGAGGACAACCAACCGACAAACACTTGACAACTACCATCTAGCCTATACCCTTTTGTGTATGTTGTGGTTTGAACTTGGGTCTCCTTCCAGCCTATCTCCTTAAGTTATATATATATATATATATATATAAAAGGGATTTGGTAACACCTTTTCTAGATACCAGATCGAGCTCGGACATCGCCACTATAAACCCTAGCCTGCTAAGTAAAACAAAGTTAACAGGACCCCGACCCTCGTCACTATAAACCCTAACCTGCTAGGTAAAACAAAGTTAATAGGACCCCGACCCTTTAAGGAATCAAACTAAGACAACCAACCGATAAACACTTGACAACTACCATCTAACCTATACCCTTTTGTGCACGTTGTGGTTTGAACTTGGGTCTCCTTCTAGCCTATCTCCTTAAGTTATATATATATATAGAGGGGAGTCGGTAACACCTTTGCCAAATATTGTATTGGACTCACATGCTGTCACTATAAACCCTAGTCTACCAGATAAAACAAAGTTAATGAAACCCCAACCCTTTAGGGAATTGAACCAAGATAACCAACCAACAAACACTTCAAACCTAAGTCTCCTAAAAGAAAGCTCGAAACCCAAAACACTATGTTGTCCTTGCAAACTAATATTTTTAGGGTAAAGCACATGTTTTTAGGAGGGATCTTAGTCCCCTCATTCCAGGGTTTCAACTTGAATCTCTTGGATGAAAACTCAAGAACTTACCACTACAATATTATTTTTGGGACAAAATGTTAGGATAAAGCATGGGTTTTTATGAGGGGTCTTGATCCCCTTGTACCAAGACTTGAACTTGGGTCTTTTAAATGAAAAACCAAAAAATTATCACTAAGGTATCCTTCCAACACAAAAATGTTAAGGTAAAGCACAATTTTTACGAGGGTCTTAGTCCCCTTGTATCCAAGTTTGAACTTGGATAAAAAATATTAGGGTAAAAGACAAGTTTTTTTTTGAAATGAATCAAGTGCTAGTCCCCTTGTACTAGGGTTTGAACTTGGATCTTTGGATGAAAACCAAAAGATATACACTAGAGTATCCCTCGCAAGACTAAACTAAATAATTTTTAAGGTTTATTATCTTATACTTTTTGGATTCACTAAGTATGTAATAAGACATTTGTATTATGTTATAATATAAATACCCTTATCCCCTTTGGATTCAAATATTGGACCTCTCATTTGAGTGAGATGTTTGACATTGTAAGTTAAAGTTTTAATTTTATGAATAAAGTTTAACATATTATATAATTTTAGAGGGTTTCAACTTATAAGGTCCATGAACATTACCTCGTTATATAATTTCAGGGGGTTTTAACTTATAAGGTCCATGAATATTACCTCGTTTTGACGGTACGAATCCAGAGCAACAAGTGGTCTCCTTCACGTCGGGTCAATAATAATGAAGCGGAATAGGTTGGGTGGAAGCAACCCCTATGGTTTGAACCCTACGCTTGTCAGTTACTCAAAATAGTGTGGTTGCCACCAACTCTCCAATGTAATCGAAAAAAATATTATCTCATTCCTCTTTGGGTCCACTATGTATGGGAAGGAGGCAGTACCTATAGGACTTAAATACCTTTATTCCTTTAGATTCAAATCTTAAACCTTTTATTTGGAGGAAAATATTTCTGTAAGTTAAGGTTCTAATCCCATGGATGACTTTTAACCCATTGTATAATTTTAGTGAGGTTTGATAAAGAATTAACACTTCAATTACTACATTTAAGATCCAAAAATCACATGGATGAATTTAACACATTTTACAATTTTAATGGGTTTGATAGTAAAGATCTAGAAACTTTCATTATCACATCTGCGGGATAAAGCCTATACATCAGGTTTAAATAACCATGATACAAGTGGTGTTTTTAGTTTCCATATTATATTATATAAAAAAAGGAGGAAAGACACTTCACTTAAAATTAGGTATTTATCCTTACACCAGGTCATTATGCCTTTCAAGACTTGAACCTAAGCACCCTTTATATGAAAGGATTATTTTCCACTACTTTAGCTCAATGCAATAGATCATACATTTAATAAATATTATTTATAACATTTTGGATCCCAATTAATTATCATTATGGTTCAAATTCATTCAAGGCATTGTAAAACAAAAAATGGGATGTGGTTATATAAGTGTGACTCAAGTTTAAGTTTTTATATTATGATGGACACATGTGGTAAGACAACATGTGATGATGCAATTTTTATAATATTTTAATAATGTGGTTCATGGAAATACAAGATAATATGGGGATAAGATCTTTTCAATTTTATATAACTAATTAAAACATATATTTAAATGTATTTAAAGTTTATTAAAAATAGGTATTACCTATTTTAAAAAGTATTTAAAAGAGTAACTTTAATATTTTTTAATGGACTATGGTATATTTTGCTTATAGCTAGGTTAATATAACTCATTCAGGATCAAACACCTACCATTTATATACTTAAGGTCTGATAAGAGTTATTATATCATAGCCATGTGAGAAGGCAAGTGGTATAACCACCTCTCACAAGGTATATGCATGTAGTATAGGACAAAGATAGTTGGAAGTTTGGTTAAGAGTTTGTTATACCTGAAATAGACATTCTATGTACTTAGATACCCTTCATTACATAATGCAAATAATTTGAGGCAATAATATCTAACATATGATATCAAAGTATGTATACGGAAGAAATAATTCTTCTTTTGATCCTTCTCTAGCTTTGATATAGAGAAGCCATAAGAACACTCTATTTGAGAAAATAAAATTCAAGGGTAAAATTACCCTGCATAAAATTGTTTAAAGAAAACTTCAAAGGAGAGGTATAATTATTGTGAAGCAAAATTCCATGGTATATTCAAAGTTTGAGGGTGAAAAACCATTGCCAAAGGCAAAATCATTCAAACATAAAAAATGGTTTCAATCCCTTCTAAGACCAATAAGGTCATAAGCCTGCAAGTAACACGACCAATTTCAACAAGAAATAAAAGGGGTCATAAAGTTTCCCTTGAAGAATTTCCACTTCAAAAGGCAAGAAAGGAAAGCCATAGAAGCTCCTTAAAGTTGCTAGAAAAGCACTAGCTTCAAAAAGAATAGTTATGGACTACAAGTAAGAAAAGTGGCACTAAAGTTTAGTTGCTAAAAATTTGCCCTTCAAAATATGCACAAGCATACTACAAAAGGAAAAGGAATTTGTTCCAAAAGGAATAAGAATAAAGTTGAAAAAAACAAATTGCTTAGAAGCAATCATATTCAACAAAGTTTTATGATTTTTTTACAAGCTTAAAAGAAGATATGGATGTTTGAAAGGCAAAGGAAGGTGCCAAAGCCATCAAGGAATGCCTAAAAAATTAATAGCAAGCAAACCGATAACATACCGATTCAAAGTGGTCACAGTTCCAATTGGAATAAACATTAAAGAAAAAACAAGAAAACAAGTCGCTTACGAGTAGAAGAAGCATCCAAGGTATTAATCATCGTGTGATCTATATACACCAATAGTGAAGTACATAAGGAACTAAAGGTTCAAGAACAAAAAAAGGTAAATTTTGCATGAGTGAAGGAAGTGTCTAAACCAAGAGTCAAATTTAGAAACAACTGTGAGGGGCTAAAGCCCAAAACACCAAAATATTCAATAAACACAAGGAACACATTCTTTGAAAGTTAGAAGCATTGCCAAAGTCATGAAAATATCAAAAAATAAGGAATATATATCAATGTGGGCCGCATTTGAGAACATGCAGAGTTTTACATCAAAAAATAATTACCAAAACGTTGTTTAAGCATGATTTCTTGAGTAAATCATTTGGCACAAGACTAGAAGATTAAAACACAAAGTAGATAGAAGAAAAATCCTCTTCATAGAAGTGCACCTACAACTTGGAGAACCCAAATCATTCAAAGGAAAGTTTCAAAGCACTTGGTAAAAGAACAATTTGAAAATTTTGCACATTAACAAAATATAGATGTTGAAGGTTTCAAGAAGGTGCATGGCAAAGGAAAAACAAATTTTAGATAGGGCACTTAAGAAAAAGCAAACCCATGAAGAAGAAGAAAATATCTAGAGACACTCTCCAAATACAAAATAAAAGGAACTTGACTACACTCCCACAAGTAAGATCTGAGTGCTAAATTCTATTTTCAAAAAATATGCAAGGTGTTCAACATGACAATGGAAAAAGAGTAGAATGACTAAGAGATGAAATCTAGCAAGTAGAGAGGAAATTCAAATTAAAATCCACGTTTTCCAAGCTAAGGTACATTGAAAATTAATGGCACCCCCTCTTTTGACATAGGATTGGATGCTTGGAGCATTACTCGAGCAAACTAGTACAAGCAATAGTCAAAATATTCATTTTGTATACAAATGTGGATGTGTGAAATCTAGAGTTACATAAAAGATATCCCACATTGGTGGTGAATAGAGTTGAGAGAAATAAAGGTATACTCTTTTATTTACTAAAATTATAGGATAAAAGGAAAGATTTATATTTTTGATAGAAAAGAAAATTACTGGAATATTCTAGAGAATATTATTTAAAGGAAGAAAAAATCCCTCTAGCTATTATTTTTGCTTGATGAGACACCATTATTCTCAAAATTTGAGGAATCACTTGAATCACGAGTATAGTCTTATATATACTTGCTGGAAAGTATTTTTTGAGGCAGACTCGATAAAAGAAGAATTTTTAATTTTGTAAAATTTACTATAACTAGTGGAGTATTGAAGTGTTTTTTGTCAAATTCCACACTTTTGAGGGGAAATAACTATGTTGCTTGGAAAAATAAACTTAGAATGCAACTTGAGTTTTAGGAAGTATGACAAGGAGTAGATGGGTCCATTACCTATCCTAAAGAAGCAAATGAATACCAAATAAATCTTGATAAGACAAACAAAAAGGCAAGACTAATCATCATGTTTGGAGTTGTAGATGAAGTCCTAGCATACATTCAAGATTCAACCACAGACCAAAGATGCATAGGAGAAGCTAAGAATAGTCTTTGAAGTAAAGAATCAAAATCAAATTCTATTCCTCTAGAGCTATCTCCATTGTTTGAAGATGAAGAGTGGAGAAAAGTTGAAGTCATTCATGAGGAGAATTGTAGAGTTGCAAGCATCATTGCAAGCACTAGGAGAAAAGGTATATGATGAAACTATAGTTCCAATTATTTTGAGATCCCATAAAAGTACAATGTTTTTGTAACAACATTAAATATTATTGAGCAAACACCAAGTTTTGAAAAGTTGGTGAACCTACTTTAAAAAGTAGAGGCCTCACATATAGTAGATGAAGAAGAACAATTACTACTTATTGTTGGCTATTTAGCCAAATTATTATAGTTTCGAAATATTTAGGATATTGAGTAGTCTCAAATATTATAGCCATTTAATATAAAAGACCAAAATAAATGAACATAACATTCATGTAAAATAATAATATAAGAAGAAATAAATGATCAATATCATTCATGCAATAACATGAAGAAAAATTACAATAGAATTTCTCAACCTGTATACAAGATTCAATATTCAATGATTCTTCAATAATACATTCTTTATTCTCTTCCTAGAGCTTTATCTCCATAATATAACCTTAGAAATGTGACTCTTTGAATATTGCTCTCCTCACATATCTAAGAGCTGCAACCTTTCCTATTTCATGCATAAGATAAACCTCACATGCCTTTTGGTTTCTCATCTTGCCACTTGTACACATTACTCTTGAGTTTCTATTTACTCTTGCATACACCTACTTGCACACTTTACTACATGAAACTTGTGCACACACTTGCACACTCTATTATATGATACTTGTGCATACACTTATACACATTATTACATAACACTTGTGCACATTCTCACTTTACATATATTTTTTGAAAGATTGAAAAATAAATTATATAAAAAGAAGTTGTATTACAAAGTAAAATGAGCCAGACAGGAAACAAGGGAGAAATAGGAGTCTCCTCCAATCCCTCTTGGCTAAAAAATTACCTATAAATTTAGTGAAAGTTCTATCCTCATCATCAACACATGTCTTAATATGGGTTTTGATTGATTTTGAACCTACCTTGGGAGTAACTCAACACTGTATATAAATAATATATCAAACATTATGGAGGTTGTCATGAGATCGATGTTGACTACCATTCATTTAAACCACTTCCTATGAAGCACTACAAACGTTATATATGTGGGTTCATTTAAAACAACAACTAAAGCCACCATTATGCAATTATTTATGCACATCAACAACACTTGAGTTGAATTCCAATTTTCCTCATTCATTTGAATTTCGTAGAGCATCCATTTATCTTCATACTATTTTGAAGTCATTCTTGGCATCTTGATCATGTTTGACATACCTATTGATTTGTGGGGTGGAGGATTATTTTCTCTTTATATGGCCATACTCAATAAAATGCCTATGGTTGTGTGTGTTCTATTTTTGAATGACATCCATCTTGGCCACTTTAAGTCTACTGGTAGTAATGTCATACAATAGAGAAACAATATCTTGAAGATGAAGACACAAGAGCCTATGACAGTAATACAAGAAACATGCTTATCCAACTGGATACTAGGATAACTTGCCATTTGTTTTTTTTAGGGCCATTGCTCACTAGCCTAATTGTGATAGATTCATTAAAATCACTATCTACTCTACCTCTGCTATTTTCTTATACCACCTCTTGTATTCATTGGATTTTTAGCACCATATTACCAAATTTTCCATATGAGAGTCCATGTATTGTACTTCCTCCAACTCCTTTCCCTTGCTTAATAATATACCACCCTATTTCCCTCTCGCTTGATATGCATAATAAAGACATCTTGAAAAACATTTCAAATATTTCGATCTGCTTCCACCTTCATTCTCTCCCTAAATCCTAGCACCTAGAAGGGTATTATTGGATCCAATATTCCAACCCATACCTGAGAGTCTATCTCTATCCATAGCCTACGTAAGTGTAGATTCACAACTATCATTAACACTAATAGGATTGCCTATCCTTTTGCTTCATTATTTGTTGTCTCTCCCATACCTTCTACTCTCTAGTACACCTGTTCTTCTTTCCAATTTCTTATGATAAGGCCAAAACCAAAATTTCTAGGATTTTTAATAGAAGTCCCATCTATGTTAGCCTTCACTCACTCTTTTGAGGAGGCGGTATCCACTTTGTGTCACTTAGGGAATTCTCATCTCTACATCCAACCCTTAGTTATTTTTCTTTTATAGTTATTCCAAAGCTCCTAAGGATAGTCACTTCCTCCATTTCTATGTCTATTCCCTCCTATAATCTAGTAGATAACATTTCCATTATATTACTAATAATCATATCCTATACTTGCTCCCTTTTTCTATGCTCTAATATAAATATGTGTGCATTTCATTCTAGCCATAACTACCACCATATGAAGCTAGGTCTCAACTTCCATGCCATTTTCATTATTTTAGTCTTAAAAGTGCATAGTTTTTATTTCTCATAAAAACTTTCCTAGCTCGCAAAGATTTCCCAACACTATCTCATCTACCCTTCTTAACTAATCCATATGTCCCTAGCAAAATAACACCTAAAAAAGAGGTGATTTAAGGTCTTATCTGTCTTTCCACATAGAACACATTTGGAAGGCCCGTAGAATCCTCTTTTTCTCAAATTATCAACTATCAAGCACTTTCCATGATTAATCAACCATGATAAAATTTTAATTTTTGGCCATCCTTCCTTTTGTAAAATAAATATCCATATAATTGGTGTTGGGGCAATATCATATCCACAAGCTACCTTGTATCCCTCCTTTACCTTATATATTCACAACTTGCTTCCTTCTCATCCAAGCATTTCCTCTTGGAACCATCCTAAATTGGGTGTCTTTGGAGATATCTCCATAGTTTTTGGTTAGTTCCTTTGTCCCCCTCATTGGCCATTCCCGATAATGTTTCCATTGTAGTAAGTCTAGCACATGCCGATTCCATGATTTCATATAGTGAGAGGCTTTCAACCACCTTGCCTCCTGGAGCTTTGCTTTCCAAATTTTCATCTCTAGGAATGTGTGAATAATTGGTTGGGATTTATTCCATGAATCCTCCTAAAAGAGAGCATTATTTCCATCCCCTAACTACCAATATAGATATGGCATTAATAAATCTTGGTCCACTTCCATTTTTCTCCATACTATAGATCCCTCTCCTTCCACTCTAAGTCTTGGGATATTCTCCTTAGCCACTCTTGGGTGATATTTGTCTTGTAGCAGTTTGCTCCATAAGCCCCCGATAGCTATAATCCATCTCTAGTATAGCTTCCCTACTAGTTCCCTACTATTTTAAGATGATATTATCCCCAAGCCTCCCTATTTTTTTGGTTGACATATCTTCTCCCACCCAACTATTGTTAATTTTTCTTCTCTCTTACACCTAAAAAAAAAAAAATTATTGTGTTGTCAATATCTTTTAGAATTCCCTTTGTATCTTGAAGTATGAAAAATTTATAAACTAGAAGGGCTTGTAGCACAACTTTAATCATTGTAAGCCTTCCTCCCAAGCTTAGCCATTTGTGTATCCATTTGCTCAACTTAGCTTGTAGTCTGTCAATCAACACTTTCCATTCCTTACTTTTTATTTTCTTTGTAGAAAAAGGTACTCCTTGATACACTATGGATAAAGGACTTTGCATGAAGTTCAATAGTTGTATAATTTTATCTCTCACCCTCTTTGTTGTATTGAAAAAGACTATTTGAGATTTTTTTCATTTAAAGTTTATCCAGTAGCTTGAGTATACCCATCTATTTTTTTTAATGTTTCTTGCTATGAGGAGATTGACTTGACTAATGAGAGCATTATTGTCCACAAACTAGATGTGATTTACTTCAATTTGAGAGCCTATTTTCAAAATCCTTAGCCTCCCCTCTTGTCTCCATTTTTCTAGCAATCTCCCTAGACCCTCTACATATAGGATGCAAACATAAGGAGAAAGAGGGTCCCCTTACCTCAACCCCTGTACTTCTATGAATATGGGAGAGAGATTGCCATTTAACAGAACTGAGAATGGTGTGGTCTATGTACATGCTTTTGAAGAACACAAGATTATACTGAGAAGGGGGGTGAAAAGTATAAGATAAACCTTTTCTTTTCTTTCCCAAACAATATTATCCAATATTCTCAATTGCAATTACTTTTCAAAATAGTATTAACCAATATCACCAATAATAGTAGCAAAGCAATGCATAAATCATCACACACAAGAGAGACACAAATTTAATGTGGTTCACCCAATGTGGGTTACATCCACGGAGAAAATATTTCTTATAAACTTTCTCAACAAATATCTTGGGAACCAATTCCCTATTACAATTTTATGGACCTCTACCCAAGGGAGATTCTAATCCCCTATGCTCAAGTTCATGGATCTCTATCCACAGGAGACACATCTCCTCTCTGCTCTGGTTCGTGGATCTCTATCCATAGGAGACACCTTTCCTCTCTACTCAAATATGCTCAACAAACTGTACTGATATGTCTCACACCTACTCACAAATATACCTCAAACTTTCTCATAAATCCTATATAAGTTTATCTTAAACCTACTCACACACCCTTCTTAGAACTGCTCACAATCCTGCTCTAATATGCTTACTATCTCTGCTCAACTCTGCTCTAACACATGCTCAAAATTGCTCATAACACATGCTCAACACTGCTCATAACACATGCTCAACACTTCTCATAACACTTGCTTTGATAAAAGTACTTCAGACATATTCTACCTAGATTTCTTATTCAAGAACACATAGAAAATGATATGCAATACAATTTCACAATATGTTCTTTCCAAATATCACTCAAAGCCAATGCACAAATTACTTCACAAATATGTTTTTGACCTTTGCAAGCTTATCCCAATATCAATCAATATTATGCACAAAACTTGCTCTCAACCCTAGCACATGTATTTCAATCTCATTCAACAATGAAGCATAACTTTTTCACAAACCCTAGCACATATATTTCCAACAATGCACATATATAATCCTTATTTCTCCACCTTATGATTCAGAAATATTTGCTCAACTAAACACCTTAAAGAAGGAATAATATCACCATACCTCTTAACTTGCTTTGATGAAGATGTGCCCACAAAAACCTATCTCAAAACAACTTATCTTTCTTGTGCCACTTCAAGGGTTAGATAGCAAAACACTTTTCAAGTCATCCACATGAAAAACCTTCTCAAAATATGTGCATAGTAAAACTAAAAATAATACTCTATTATTTCCTTTTGTCTTCACAAAAATACAACTTGTATAACCCTTAAACCTTTTTATTATGATGTGGATGAATTAAAAAATACAATGATCACAAGTACACCATTTTCTCTCCTTTCTAATAATGCAATATTTCAATCCTCATACAATACCTAAAACATTTTAATGTTAATTTATTTCATGCAAGCATTACATAAATAAAACAATTTTATTACACCTTATGACTCCCTTCTAAACTTTCAACAATTCTAAAATATTTGCACAACCCTTATACCTCCTGTACACACATTTCTCAACAACACTTTACTCTAACAAAGCTTCAGAAAGACTTGCTACCCAACCACCTTTACACCTTACAAAAATTAAATAAATCAAACCTTATGCCTCTTAATTTTTGCGCTCAACAAAAATCAAATACCTCTTATGCTGTCGCAACTCAAACTCTATCAACGCGCAAGACAACGCTCTCCAAAGCACTCAAGGATCGGCTGTGTTATCATGACTTGGTGATACAAAAGGTGGCTCGCGTAATTTATTTCAACTCTGCCTCGAAAACAACAAAAAATCTTCTACCCAAAAAACATTGTCGAGGGGACTCAACTTCAAGACCTCTCTCTACCCAGCACTCTAACACAAGACTAGCAACCAGTTGCACTACGCCAACAGGCGTGATGTCAACCAATGCTCCCATGAATATATTTCAAACACTGCACCTTAAAATATTTGTTACCTCTGCCGTTCGCTAGCTCTCTTGACAAATGGGAATCAATGCACAATTTGAGTGATAATTTCCTAAGGTAAGACCTTGGGTATAAATATATGTGCCCTCCTTTGCCTTGGACTACGTCGACGATAGAAACAATTCAAATTTATTTCCTCTACGTGCATTTTGGTGCCATCCTCCTTTTTGAAACTTTACATTATAATATTTAAAAAATATTATAATATTTATTTTAAAACCTTGGTCCATTTGTATTTTAAAAAATTTTCCTCTTGTCCTGTAAACCTTGGTCCATTGCATTTAAATATTTTCTCCTCTTGTCCTTTAAACCTTGGTCCATTGTCATTTTAAATCCTCTTTATAATATTTAAATATTATACTCCTTAACATATTTGCCTTCTTTTCTTTTTTCCAGCCTTGTAACTTCATCCCTTTTGGAGAATATTCTATTTGCCTTGCTTTCTTTTTTCCAACCTTGTAACATGCTCTTTTTATCATCAAACCTTGGACATAAAATATTTTTGCCTTATGCATATTTTGACATCAATGACAACACAATAATTTAATATTTCCAACAATCTCCCCCTTTGTCATTGATGGTAATCCTTTCATAAAATAATTCTTTTACTACCACTGGATTCCAAATTTGCTCCCCCTTATTGAAACTCTCCCCCTTTGACATCAATAGCAAAGGGCTCCTTTGGGGCTAAAATAAGACTCTTAGCTTAGCCTCCTCACCACCTCCTCTCCTTAAGGTGATCAATTCTGGGATGGGAGTAAGACTACTCCCAAATTTCCTCTAAGATACTCAAAAGTTTCCTTTGGAAGTGGCTTCATAAATATATCCACAATCTATTCGTTTGTAGTAACATATTCCAATTTGACTTATCGATCCGTCACCTTCTCTCTCAAAAAATGGCATTTTATTGGAATGTGCTTGGTCCTTGAATGCATCATTGGATTCTTTGAAATGTTTATGGCACTTGTATTATTATAAAGTATGGAGATGGGATGATCATGCTCTACTTTGAAGTCTTTTAAAATTTACTTCATTCATAAAACCTGTGTACAACAAGCAACTGCTGCAATGTACTCTACTTCTGCTATAGATAAGGATATTGATGCTTATTTTTTGCTTAGCCAAGAGACTAAACAATTTCCAAGAAAGAATGCTCCTCCACTTGTACTTTTTCTATCATCAATATTGCCTGCCCAATCCGCATCTATGTATGTTGTGAGAGTGAAATTATTGCCCCTGGGATACCATAGTCCAAATTCCATAGTTCCTTTTAGATACCTAAGGATTCTCTTTATTGCCTGTACATGTGTTTCCTTTGGCGCTGCTTTTGTTGGACATTTTGAGGAATGTTACTTGTCATTGATGTCAAAATGTTCTAAGAAGAATTATATTTTTATTGGTTCCAAAAGAGCTTCATGGGAAGCATGATCAAAGGTTTTTATGAAAACCATGGTGGGCAAAAATCAAAGATTAATTATCCATGATGGGTAAAAATAAAAGGTTTTTATTAAAAACCAAGGTGGCTTTTCGTTTGGTTAAAAAAGGCCCAAAGATTAATTATTTATTTAATTTATAATATTTAAATTCCAAAGAGAATTTAAATTATTATAAATAAATAATAATTAAAGTTAATTCGAATATTCAAAATTTAAATTTCTAATGCATCGACGTGTGAGAAATTTCCTCCATTCATGTATAAAAGGTGGATCATTTCACCTTAGAAAGTACCATGCTTAATTTTGATTTAATGCTCCCGAATCCCCTACGAAAGGTATCTTCGATATTCGTGCGATTAAAGATCTGTGGCTAGTGGATGGCGTGTGGTGTTCGAAGGAGGTCAACATGTGTAAAGAAGAGCATAAGGTGAAGGAAGCTCCACTTCCTTCACATGGACATTGCTGGCCCACGTGGTGGACTCCCAAGCGCGAAGGCGCTGAGGCTTGTGGAGATGGCGGTTCAATTCTCATCGAATCCCTTTTAGGGATCAACGAAAAGGTATGCACATTATTTGAGCGTCGGGTTTTCCGGAGAAGGTTGTAGAAAAATTAAATTAAATTTTTGGCTTTATTAAATGGTTTTATAAAGTGACGTGGGAGTTATAAAGGATAGATAAAATGTTTTTTTGCTTGGTAATTATTTTTGGCTAAAACTAATTAGGAGGAATAAGGAGTTAATTATTTTATAAAGCCTTTTAATATATTTAGCTTATTGGAGAGATAAATGCTTTTAAGTGTTAATTATTATTGAAGATGTATTCTTGCCATTAAGAAGTGTTGAGAAAGTAATTATTTTAAAATTATTTTCTGGTGGTGGATATTATTTCAACTGGGAGACTATAAGGTGTAATTGGTCATTTATTTCTGTGTTGATGGATGATTAATGAAGATGGAGTAATAAGATGTATTTTTTATGAGTTGTTATTTGTTTTGTATTGTCATCTAACCTTCTTTGAGCTTGGCAAAGAAGTATTTGTGGTTATGGCAGATTTATGAGATCCCTTCATCATCAAGAAAAAGGTATGAGCACATTCTTCCATAATTGAGTTGATTGGTTGGTTTTTTGGAAAATAAGTTTGGAGTGAAAAGGACTTGATTAGGTCTTCCTTATTGAGTGTGTTGAGTTAATGCTTCAAGGTTTTTTGGAATAAAGAGTTGTTAAAACCTTGTTTTATAAGCATTGTTGTTGAAGCCATTGATTGAGTGAAGAACTTGAACTAGGGTTTGCAAAGATCATGAGTATCATTGTTATGTGAAGATTGTATTATAAGCATTGTTGTTGAAGCAAGTTGTTGAGTGAAAATCTTGAAGTAGGGTTTGGAAAGAACATGAGTATCATTGTTATGTGAGATTGGTTGATAACTATTGTTGGAAAAATTTTGAGTGAGTGTTCTTGGACTAGGGTTTGCAAGCAAGGATTATTTCATTGAGTGATTGATTGAGTAGAGTTGGTTGAGCCTAGTCAAGTGGATGTGTGAAGTGATTGTTCAAGTTCCAAAACAAACTATTCTATATTATGAATTGAATTGAGAAAGTGATTGAGCTGAAGCATATTGAGTCTCTAACAATTCTCTGAAACAGTTATTAAAAGTGATTGAGCATTGTGATGAGTATAGAGATTATTGAGTCTCTAACAATTCTCTTTATGTTTCTATGAGATTGGACAAGTTCTAGTGTGGACTTGTTGAGCAAATTTGAGGTAAGTCTTTGAGAAGACTTGTGGACAAATTTGAGTAAGATTTTGTGGAAGCTTACAATACATATTGAGAGAAAATTTGAATAAGTTCTTGTGAGGACTTATTGAGCAGATTTGGATAAGTTCTTGAGAGGACTTATTGAGCAAAGTGGAAAAATTTCTAGAGAGGACTTGTGGACAGATTGGTGTCAGCTTATGTGGAAGCTTACAAAGCAGTTTGGAGACAAGTATTTGAGAAGGCATGAGAGCAGAGTTGATTGATTGATTTATTCAAAACTTGAGTTAAAGTTTGGAGCAGATCCAACAGAGTTGATTTGATATTGAGTCAAGCTTTGAGTTAAGGCTTAAGGAAAGATATCGAGGATATATTTGTGCTAGATCAAAGGACTGTGTTTTGTATAGATTTGAAGATATAGTTTGGTGTAGATTTGAGGATAGATTTGTGCCAGATCATAGACAAATTATTAAGAGCAGATTTGTGCTAGATCGAAGGACTATGTTTGGTATAGATTTGAGAGAGCTGAGTGTAAACTTTGGAGGTGACAGAGTATAGAGGATGACAGTCTCCAGTGGATAGAGATTCATTAGCCAGGGTAGGGAATACATGTATCTTATGTGGATAGAGTTCCATTTGCTAAGGGCAGTGGAAGCAGAGTTCTTCTAGAAGATGACTATCTAGAGCAAAGATTAGGAGATTGGTGTCTCCTATGGATAGAAATCCATGAACTTGATTTAGGGGATTGGCATCTCCTTTGGAAAGAGGTCCATATATTGGCAATTTGAGTTATTTTATGTTGTCATTGATGTCACATGGATCACATTGAGTTTTGGTGGCCAAAGCATTTCATAAATAAGCATTTATGATATTTTGGAGAGCATGGATATATACAGGGTTTTTGTGAAAACCAAGGAAGACAAATTAAAAGGTTTTATTTAAAACCATAGATGGCAGATTTGAAATTGGTTTTTCTTAAAACCTAGATTGGATTTTTGTTTCATCGAAAAATGTGCCTCGGTGATGGAGATATTTATTTTTAAATATTTAGTTTAAATTTTAAATTATTTAAAATTAAAATTAAAATTTTAAAATTAAATATATTAATTTTAGCGTCGACTAAAGAAAGGAGGAAAGGCTATATTAATTTATTTTTCTGATGTTTAAAGAAAGAGGAAAGGCATATATATATGCCAACAAAAGCTTAGACTTCATGAAGACCAACGCTTATTTTTCGAATGCCTTCGATTGGGGAACGAATTGCGAAAAGAGAGAGAAGTGTGACTTTGGTCTATTGAAAAATTGTTCGCGGAGTTTAATAAGATGTATAGGTATCTTTGGCCTAGCGGTTCATGCGATGTATGTTACACAGGAGGTCATTCGATCGAGTCCCACCGTGCTTATTTTCTTTGTTGAAGTGCTCGAAGTGTTGTTAAGTTTTTTGAAGGGTGCATAAGTTTATGATATAAGTTTTTGTTCGTGTCTCTTTGGACATGTGAGGGCGTGTGGCCCAACGACAGGCTGGTTGTGGTTAAAGCACTGAGCAAGGAGACGTCACAAGATCGAATCCCATTAGGGATAGAGGCAAGTTAATAATTTTTTAATATATTTTATTTTTCTAAAGTTGCCCTAGGAGGAATAAGGGTTGTGATGCATGTTTAGAAAAAGAGATATTTTTGGTGTTTCTCCTTTTGAAATTATATCATATTATATATCGTTGGAAATATTATTTTGAGGGCTATTTGATTAACTTGCTTAGAGGGAGAAATAAGGTGTATGTAAAGAAATATTTCTATTTTTGTAAAAGGGTTCAAAAGTGAAGGTTGTTTTGTTCTTTTTCAAAGGTGATTAATTCTTTCATGAGGGGACATGTTGTATCTTATTGAGTAGGAGTGATAAGGTGTTATTTGGATATTATTGTTGTGATATTAATCATGATCTCTAACCCTTGTTAAAATTTGAAAAAGAAGTTTGTTGAGTGTGGCATATTTAGTGGACATCCAATAAGGCATTAAAAGGTATGAGCAATATTCTCCATTGACTTTGTTTATGGTGGTTGATTTCTGAAATATCATTGGAGAGAAAAGGATTGATTGTGGTTTCCTTTTCAAAAGTGGTTGGTTGAATGCTTCAAGGTTTTTTGGTTTGAGAGTTGTGTTTAAACCTTGTTTTATAAGCATAGTTGTTGAAGCCCATTGGTTATGCAAAGAACTTGAGTTAGAAAAGAACATGAGTATCATTGTTATGTGAATTTGTGGTTGAGCATTGTTGGAAATATTTGAGTTGGTTGATACATGCTTGGACTAGGGTTTTGTGAGAAAGAGTTGTCCCTTGTGGTGATTGGTTGATTTGAGTTGATTGAGCCTAGTCAAGTGATTGTGTGAGGTGATTGTTCAAGTCCCATGAAACAAACAATTCTATAATTCTGATTTGGGTTGAGATTGAGCTTTGAGATTAGAACATATTGAGTCTCTAACAATTATATTTATGCTTCTATAAGATTTGAGTTGAGTTAATATTGACTTGAGTTGAGTTGAGATTGATTTGAGTTGAGATCATTGTGGATCATTGTTGTCATCCATTGAAGAGTGTATTGCCATTCATTGTTGAGTTCATCATTGAGCCTTGCCTTTGTAGATTTGTGGATGAGATTTGAATGCCACTTGAGCATGATTGGTTGAGCCTTTGAGAAGGCTTTTGGGATAGATTTTTGGACATATTTGTGGCAGTTTTTGTGGATGATTGATTGAGCCTTTGATAAGACTTTTGGGACAGATTTGTGGGTAGATTTGGGACAACATTTGAGTAAGTTCTTGGTGAGCAGATTTTGAGCAAGTTCTTGGTGAGCTTGTTGAGAAGATTTTGAGCAAGTTCTTGGTGAGCTTGTTGAGCAGATTTTGAGCAAGTTCTTAATGAGCTTGTTGAGAAGTTTTGAGCAAGTTCTTGGTGAGCTTGTTGAGTAGATTTTGAGCAAGTTCTTAGTGAGTTTGTTGAGCAAATTTTGGGCAAGTTCTTAGTGAGCTTTCTAGAGAAATTTTGGGCAAGTTCTTGGTGAGCTTGCTGAAGTAGTTTTGGGCAAGTTCTTAGTGAGCTTGCTAGAGCAGATTTTGGGCAAGTTCTTAGTGAGCTTGCTAGAGCAATTTTGGGCAAGTTCTTAGTGAGCTTACTAGAGTAGTTTTGGGCAAGTTCTTAGTGAGCTTGCTAGAGTAGTTTTGGGCAAGTTCTTGGTGAGCTTGTTGAAGCAGATCAATGGATTGCCTACCTGAGCAGATCAGTGTATTGCCTAGCTTTGAGCAGATCAAAGTAATCATTTGTATTGGGATAAAGATCCTTATTTTTGTGTGAAATATTATAAGGATATTATCTTGTGGAGTACCCCACATTGGGGGAACCACGTTAAATCTTGTGTCTCAATTATGTGTGGTGATTTGTGCACTTGTTTACTATTGCTATCTATGTCATTAATGCACACTGCTATATTTGGTTATTACAATTAAGGACACTATTTGATATTGGTTTGGAAAGAAAGTAAAAAGTGTGCACTATATTGTTCACCCCCCTCTCAGTATAAGCTTGTGTTATTCAATTGGTATCAGAGCCGATTCCTTCAAAAATGCTAACAGCTTGAGGGTGGATTCTATAAGAACACAGATGGCTTCATAGAAATGTATTATCTACAAATAAGGCTCCACTATTTTATGGTAACAATTATGATTTATAGAGCATGAGAATGAAGAACTACTTGATATCACAAGGATATGAGGTATGGAAGATGGTTTAAAAATAGTATAAGGTCGAAGGTGATCCCGAAGCAGATAATACTATCAGGAAATTGGTTGAGATCAATGCAAGGGCAATGAATTGTATTTTGAGTGGGCTACGTGAAACACATTTTTCAAAGGTCATGGTATGTAATTCATCTAATGAAATGTGGACCAAGTTGCGGAATACTTATGAAGGAGATTCAAAGGTAAAGTTGGAAAAACTACAAACTCATAGAAAAATATTTGAGGAATTGAAAATGGAAGATTCTGAAGATATTGTAAAATTTTTAATTTAAGTTGATGAGATTACTAACACCAAAAGAGGCCTAGAATTTGAGATGAAAGAATCAAAAGTTACTCAAAAGGTTTTGAGATCACTTCCCATGAAGTTTGATGCAAAGGTTTCAAAAATAGAAGAAACAATGGATATCAAAAAGCTAATAACGAAAGAACTACAAGGAACTCTCACAACTTATGAAATGAGGGTGAGTAAGCATCACGTTCCAATAAAAGAGATTGCATTCAAGGATTAAAAGAAAAATAAAGGGAAAGTTCCAAAGACAGATAGAGATTCAGATAATGATGAGGAAGCTAACTTCATCAAAAGGAAAAAGGACTTAAAGATATTACAGGGATACGAAGAAAGTCAAATGCTACAAGTGTGGTGATTTTGATCACTATGCATACAAGTGTCCACATGAAGAAAATAATGATGATGAAAAATAGGGTCACAAAAGAAAAGAAGATGGAAAGTATAAGCATGACAAAGATAACAAGTACAAGCAAAACAAGTATGAGAAGAAGAAAAGTTTTTGTAAGACAAAGAAAAATTTCTACATTGTAGAAGCAAGTGATAGCTCAGATCACAGTGATAGAGACAAGTCAGATGATGAAAAGGAAGAAAATTTATTCCTAGGAATAGAGGGTGAAAGAGAACAATGCTTTGTGTGTAGTCAAAGAGATCACAGATCAAGATATTGCAATGGCTTTTCTGTCATCAATATTTCCTGTCCAATCCACATCTATGTATGTTGTGAGAGTGAAATTATTGCCCTTGGGATACCATAGTCCAAATTCCATAGTTCCTTTTAGATACCTAAGGATTCTATTTATTGTCTGTACATGTGTTTCCTTTGGCGCTGCTTATGTTGGATATTTTAAGGAATGTTAGTTGTCATTGATGTCAAAAGGTTCTAAGAAGAATTGCATTTTGATTAATTCCAAAAGAGCTTTATGGGAAGCATGATCAAAGGTTTTTATGAAAACCATGGTGGGCAAAAATCAAAGATTAATTATCCATGATGGGTAAAAATAAAAGGTTTTTATTAAAAACCAAGGTGGATTTTCGTTTGGTTAAAAAAGGCCCAAATATTAATTATTTATTTAATTTATAATATTTAAATTCCAAAGAGAATTTAAATTATTATAAATAAATAATAATTAAAGTTAATTCAAACATTCGAAATTCAAATTTCTAATGCGTTGATGTGTGAGAAATTTCCTCCATTCGTGTATAAAATGTGGATCATTTCATCTTAGAAAGTACCATGCTTAATTTCAATTTAATACTCCCGAATCCCCTGTGAAATGTATCTTCGATATTCGTGCAATTAAAGAGTCACGACTAGTGGACGACATGTGGTGTTTGAAGGAGGTCAACGTGTACGAATAAGAGAATAAGGTGAAGGAAGCTCCAATTCCTTCATGTGGGTATTGCTAGCCCACACGGTGGACTCCCAAGCGCTAAGGCACATAGCCTTGTGGAGACGACGGTTCGATTCTCACCGAATCCCTTTTAGGGATCAATGAAAAGGTATGCACATTATTTGAGTGCCGGGTTTTTTGGAGAAGGTTGTTGAAAAATTAAATTAAATTTTTGGCTTTATTAAATGGTTTTATAAAGTGACATGGGAGTTATAAGGGATAGATAAAAGGTGTTTTTGCTTGGTAATTATTTTTGGTTAAAAATAATTAGGAGGAATAAGGAGTTAATTATTTTATAAAGCCTTTTAATATATTTATCTTATTGGAGAGATAAATGCTTTTAAGTGTTGATTATTATTGAAGATGTCTTCTTGCCATTAAGAAGTTTTGAGAAAGTAATTCTTTTGAAATTATTTTCTGGTGGTGGATATTATTTCAACTGGGAGATTATAAGGTGTAATTGGTCATTTATTTCTATGTGTTGATGGATGCTTAATCAAGATGGAGTAATAAGGTGTATTTGTGAGTTGCTATTTGTTTTGTATTGTCATCTAACCCTTTTTGAGCTTGGAAAAAAAGTATTTGAAGAACACAAGATTATACTGAGATGGGGGGTTAACAGTATAAGACCACTTTTTACTTTCTTTCCAAATCAATATCAATTAATGTCCTTAATTGCAATAACCAAATATAGCAGTCCGCATTAATAACTTAGATAGCAATAGTAAGCAAAAGCACAAGTCACCACACACAATTGAGACACAATATTTAACGTGGTTCCCCTAATGTGGGGTACTCCACTAGATAATATCATAATAATATTTCACACAAAAATAAGGATCATTATCCAATACAATGATTTCTTTGATCTACTCAAAGCTAGGCAATAACAAGTTCACACAGAACTTGTCCAAATATGAATAACAAGCTCACACATAACTTGTCTAAAATTGAATAACAAGCTCACACAGAACTTGTCCAAAATTGAATAACAAGCTCACATAGAACTTGTCCAAAACTGCTCCAACAAGCTCACCAAGAACTTGTCCAAATTTGCTCTAGCAAGCTCACCAAGAACTTGCCCAAAATATGCTCCAACAAGCTCACCAAGAACTTGTTCAAATATGCTCTAGCAAGCTCACCAAGAACTTTCTCAAATATGCTCTAGCAAGCTCATCAAGAACTTGTTCAAATATGCTCTAACAAGCTCATCAAGAACTTGTTCAAATCTGCTCTAGCAAGCTCACCAAGAACTTGCCCAAATTTGCTCTAGCAAATCTATCCCAAAATTGTCCACAAAGCTGTCCCAAAACTGTCCACAAAGCTTTCCCAAAAATTGTCCACAAATATATCCCAAAATTGTTCACAAAGCTATCCCAAAACTGTCCACAAAGGCTTTCTAAAAGGCTCAATCAATCATGCACAAGTAGCACTCAAATCTCATCCACAAATATATCAAGGCAAAGCTCAAATATGAACTCAATAATGAATGACAATGTCCTCTTCAATGGATGACAAAAATTATACACAATGATCTTAAATCAACTCAACTCAAATCAACTCGTAGAAGCATAAAGAGAATTTTTAGAGACTCAATATGTTCTAAGATCAATATCAACTCAACTCAACTCAAATCAATATCAACTCAACTCAAATCAACTCATAGAAGCATAAAGAGAATTGTTAGAGACTCAATATGTTATAATATCAATCTCAACTCAAATCAAAATTATGGAATAGTTTGTTTCATGGAACTTGACCAATCACCTCACACAATCACTTGACTAGGCTCAATCAACTCAACTCAACCAATCACCACAAGGGACTATTTTTTCTCACAAAAAACCTAGTACAAGAATGTATCAACCAACTCAAATGTTTCCAACAATGCTCAACCATAAATATCACATAACAATGATACTCATGTTATTTTCAATTTCTTTCACAACCAATGGGATTCAACAACTATGCTTATAAAACAAGGTTTAAACACAACTCTCAAACCAGAAAACCTTGAAGCGTTTAACCAATCCAATTTCGAAAAGGAAACCACAATAAATCCTTTTCACTCCAATGATATTTCAGAAATAAACCACCATAAAAAATCAATAGGAGAATGTGCCCATACCTTTTTGATGCCAAGAAGTTGTCCACAAAATCTACCACACTAAACACAACTTTCCTTTCCAATCTCAATAAGGGTTAGTGGACTTCAAATAATAATCACAAGATAAGCATAACTCAATTTACACCTTTTTACTCCAACTTAATAAACACATCCACCAAAGTCCTTTTTAATAAAAACCCTTATCAAAAATAATAATCAATAAGGCTCTCAAAAAATATTTTATAACAACTCCTTATTTCTCCTAAATATTAATTTTCAATTTCATGAATATCAAAATAAATCAACAACTCATCCACCTTTGAAATAATAATCACAGCCCTTATAAAAATAAATTTTAATTAAAAACTTTAATTATTCCTTAACCACCTTATAACTCCTATCCTAGGGCATCAACAAAATTAATTAGAGCAAAACATAATTACCTCCTCGAGGGGATTCTAACCCCAACTTGCACACATTGCGAGCGCCTTAGCCGCGTCTAAGGTTGCCACACAAGCTAGCCACTCGTTCAAAAGGAAAAGGCATGATGTACCTTACGTCCTTCCTAGAAACCCGTGGATCCTCCCACTCCTTACTCTCCTCGAATAACTTAAAGGATTTGAACAAACCTTCTTCGAACACATGTTTGGGCCAAGGGCTAGGGATAAGCTTGGCATTCTCAATGGCAAAGGTGATGGCCCTATGAGTGACTGAGGAAGGATCCCTGGGGGGTGACCGAATATCTGATCATTGCGTTCTAACCATACCTGCCACAAAAAATGGTGGAGGCAAGCATTCCACAGGAAATGGAGCTTGGGGTTTTTAAAAGGATTGCCCCATTGGAATAAATCCTCCTTGATGGTCTTGGGGGAAACCCATTGGATCTGAAATGCGGAGAGGATGGCACCAAGGACCAACCCAGTGTAGCCACAGTGTAGGAAGAGATGGTCAGAGGACTCACAGGCAGACTCGCACAAGTAGCATCTATTGGCTAAAGCAAACCCCCTCTTGTGAAGATTGTCAATAGTGAGGGCTTTGTTCTAAAAATCAATCCAACAAAAGAAATTTACCTTTGGGATAACTCCTTTCCTCTAGATATGTTATTCTTATAATGGCACTAAGAGGGGGGTGAATCAGTGTAGTTCTTTAAACTTGAAATTACAGCTCTTAAAACTAAAGTAATGAAACCTTAAAACCAGATAAAGCAAGTATCACAAGAGAACATCACACAAAACAAGATTTAATGAGGTTCACCAATTTGGCTACTCCTCAAGAATGACTGCTTGGACTACCATCCAAATCTAGCCTTTGCAAAGAAACAACTTTACAAACAATTTACCAGCACCCACTGGAAGGAGCACCAAACCCTGATTTATCTGCACCAATAGAAAGGAGCACCAACCCCTGATTTACCAACACCTACTAGGAGCACCAACCCCTGATGCCAAGCTGCAACCTGGACTTCAATTTTGAATCTAGAAGTTTTAACAAAAAATACCTTTGCTTTTACAAGACCCTGACTGGTCTACTTCACCTTTGTATTCTCTACACACTCTGCTCTCTCTACGCAATCACTTCGCACACTCTACTTCGTCATCGTCGAACTTCACGATCATCTTCTCCCTCTCTGCGCACTATGACCGAACTTCGCACACTCTGCTTCCTTTGTGAATTTCACACTTAGCACGATTTGACACGACTTGCTCTCTGTGCACTATGATCGAACTTCGCTCACTTTGCGCACTTCACCATCATCTCACCACTTCTACGCTTTTTATGCTCTTACAGTCGCATTTCACACTTCGACTCGCATTCGACGACTTATGCAACCCATTATCAATTCTCCAAATAGCCCTACTTTTATAACAACATTTTCATGATGAAAACCCTAATCTCAGTCGACTGTAAACCCTAATCTTAGTCAACTACAAGCCCTAATCTTCGTCGGTTGCAAACCCTAATCTTCATCGGCTTACATCGGTCTTCATCGACTTCAACTGTCCCTATAAATCTTCTGTTGCTGTTGCCATGAAAACACAACATGTCGTGATATCACGACACTTTCGCCTTCGTACACTTTCTCTTAGCTTTGGCCCACGAGAATACAACATGTCGCGATATCGCGACACTTTTTCCTTTGTATGCTTTCTCTTAGCTTTGGCCCGCGAGAATACATGTCATGATATCGTGATACTTCGTCCTCCATACACTTTCTTTTAGTTTTGGCCCATGAAAATACATGTGATATCGTGACACTTTTTCTCCTTAGCGCTTTATCTTGCCTTCGGGTCGCGAAAACGTGACATGTCGCGATATCGCGACACTTTTTCTCCTTAGTGCTTTTTCTTGCCTTCGGGTCGCGAAAATGTGACATGTCGCGATATTGCGACACTTTTTCTCCTTAGCGTTTTTTCTTGCCTTTGGGTCATAAAAACGTGACATGTCATGATATCGCGACACTTTTTCTCCTTAGCGCTTTTTCTTGCCTTTGGGTCGCGAAAACCCGACATGTCGCGATATCGCAACACTTTTTCTTTCGAACTCTCTCTCTTGCAATATGTCACAAAATCGTGACACTTTTTCTTCCGTACAATATCTCTTGCAATATGTCACGAAATCGCGACACTTTTTATTTCGGACTCTCTCTCCTGCAATATGTCACAAAATCGCGACACTTTTTCTACTTGCCTTTTTCTCTTCCAACATGTCACGAAATCATGATACTTTTTCTTTCGGACTCTCTCTCCTACAATATGTCATGAAATCTCGACACTTTTTATTTCGTACAATCTCTCTTGCAATATGTCGCGAAATCACGACACTTTTTCTACTTGCCTTTTTCTCTTTCAACATGTTGTGAAATTGCAACAGTTTTTCAACTTGCCTTTTTCTCTTCCAAAATGTCGTGAAATCATGATAGTTTTTCAACTTGCATTTTTCTTTTTCAGCATGTCACGAAATCGTGACAGTTTATCCTGCTCTTTCTCTCTCTTCCAACATGTCACGAAATCACGACAGTTTTTCCTGCTTACGCTTCTTCTCCGAACCTGTCATGAAATTGTGACAGTTTTCTTTTCCAACATGTCGCAAAATCACGACAGTTTATCCTGCTCTTTCTCTCTCTTCTAACATGTCATGAAATCATGACAGTTTTTCCTGCTTGCGCTTCTTCTCTGAACCTGTCGTGAAATTGTGATAGTTTTGCTTGCTTGTGCTTTCTCTCCGAACATGTCACAAAATCGCAACAATTTTGCTTGCTTGCGCTTTCTCTCCGAACATGTCATGAAATCACGATAGTTTTGCTTGCTTGCGCTTTCTCTTCGAACATGTCACGAAATCATGACAGTTTTTCTTTCTTCTCAACATGTCACAATATCGTGACAGTTTTTCTTGTCTGCTATATATGTCGCGATATCGTGACACTTTTCTTACTTGTATTTTTCTTTGATCTTTTGCATATGGGCCACTTCGGTCTTCTTGGAAAAATACTGTGCATACTCTGAGTAACCTTTGAATTCCTATCTTCTACATCTGAATAGATTTTAAACTTCCTGTCCATTGCACCAACAAATCTATATGACTGTGTTGACAATAATGACAACACTGTTGCTGCACCTTGCTCAACAATCTCCCCCTTTGGAATTGTTGGCAACACGTGCAATTTCTTGTAACTCTTCTCCCCCTTTGACAATAATACCAAAGGGCTACTGCAGGCTCCCCTTGAGTCTATGCACAACATTCTTAGGCACAAATTATTACGGTTAGCAAAAATTACAAACATGAGCAAAAAGATAAACAAATACACAAATGCTCCCCCTGAGAATGTGATCCCGACATCTAGTCAATTCTTGGGAAACGTGACCACTCGACAATTTGTTGTTGGAATAAAAATCTAACTTAACCTCACTTTTTGCAACTTTCTCCCGTTTACAACACGCTGTCGCTGCAAAATATTCTACCTCTGCTATGGATAAGGAAACTGACTCTTGTTTCTTACTGTTCTATGTGACCAATCTGTCTCCAAGATAGAATGCACCTCCACTGGTACTCTTTCTATCATATACACATCCTACCCAATTTGCATATTTAGGATACCATAACCCATACTCCATAGTACCCTTGTGATATTATAGAAGACTCTGTCTCTCTACTGCACTAACTGGTGGACCTCTTCTTCACTTGAAGAATCCTCACTCAGATCTATCTTCAACTGAGTTGGCTGCTAGATTTCTATCCATTGAGACTCTGTCATCTGTACTCTGTCACCTCCAAAGCTCAGTCAATAGGCTCACTAAGAACCTAATC
The DNA here is from genome assembly GCA_028583015.1 of Wollemia nobilis. NCBI lineage: Eukaryota > Viridiplantae > Streptophyta > Pinopsida > Araucariales > Araucariaceae > Wollemia > Wollemia nobilis. Next base: position 7,217,353 of record JAQPPZ010003251.1, on the reverse strand, counting down.
AATAGGCTCACATAGAACCTGCTTAACAAGCTCACATAGAACTTGTCCAATGCTGAATAATAAACTTATAACAAACCTGTCCAAATCTGCTCCACCAAGCTCACTAAGAACTTATTCGAATCTTCTCTAGCAATCTCACCAAGAACTTGCCTAAATCTGCTCTAGAAAACTGTCCTAGCATTGTCCTCAAATATGTCCCAAAGGCCTTCTCAAAGGCTCAATCAATCATGCTCAAGTAGTACTCAAAATGAACTCACGATGAATGGCGATCTCAAATAAAATCCACTTCATAAAACTTTAGAAATCACTTCACATATAACATGACTAGGCTCAATCAAATCAACTTAATCAATCATCACAAGGGACAAATCTCTCTCACACAACCCTAGTCCAAGTATGTATCAACCAACTCAAATAATTCCAACAATGCTCAACCACAAATATCACATAACAATGATACTCATGTTCTTTTCTAACTCAAGTTCTTTCACAACCAATGGGTTTAAACTACTATGCTTATAACACAAGGTTTAGACACAAATCTCAATTCAGAAAACCTTGATGCATTCAACCAACCACTTTCAAAAAAGGAAACCACAAACAATCATTTTCCCTTCAATGATATTTCAGAAATCAACCACCATAATGTTGTCACATGAGTCTCTTTGGGATTAGCCTGAAATCGTGCTACCATGCATACTGCCTACAAAATATCTGGTCTAATAGCTGTCAGGTACAGTAGGCTTCCAATCATAGATCTGTACATGATTTGATCAACAGGTGGAGATTTTTCATTCTTGCTCAACTTGCAACCAATCATTGATATTTCAAATTCTTTTCTGCATCTTATTTGCTAAACCTTTGCATGACTCATCTTTGCTGTTGCCAAATAAGATATCATCTTTCTTAAACCCTTGTTGAGTGAGATAGTTGTCTAGCTTTGCATACCATGCTCGGGGTGCCTGTTTCAAGCCATAAACCTTCAAATTACAAACCAAGTTGGGATCATCACCAAACTGGAAACCATCTGGACTTGTACCAACTTTTGTCCAACATCGTACCGACACTGCAAGTTTACTGCCAAATCTGTGCAAGCATCAAACACCATACCACAACACAACCAAATCCCTTTTTATATTTTCCACTTGGTCTATGTTTTCTATAGTCACCGCTGGTCACACCTTACTTTCAACTATTCGAATCAGGAGAAAAAATTTTGTTAAACACTTCACAACCAACTATAGTGCACCTTACTCAAACTCATACTTTTGGACCTCGGATAGGTATGATTCACAAAGCAAAGTCGCTCATCTTGATGAGCTAAACATGAATCAATAATCAGACTTCAATATTTTTCATCACAGCATCATAATAGATCTAACAATCTTCACGTCAATGTGTAGTTCAAATACACACTGATTTTATCGAAACATATATATGCGGCTAAGGAAACATTCTTTCACTAACCAAATTATCTGAACTGTTATAATCCTTAACTTTGGACAGTGGTAGTAAGAACCATCAATAGTACAACAATGACATATAGCAATACTACCAATAATGACAACTCTCAATTTAATCACCACCCTTCACGACACTTCCACAAACAACTACATGAACTGAAAACACACTTCGACAACTATACGACAAATTCCCTGACTACTTGCCTTTCATCCTCAGGTAATCAAAAAAATACATAGGAGCATTAAAATGAAACTTCAAGATTGCTCCCCCTGAGGATGTGCTACCTGCAGTTGCTTAGTGCAATAGCAAAGTAGTCTCCTTCAGTCCAAGGAGACACGATTTCATTTCTTCTATCCTTCTCCAAACTTTGTTGAACTCGAGCTTGGATTTTTCAATTACATCCCTGTTTTGCACCTTTTCATGAACTCAAACATTTCTCTTGTGTGGTTGTCTCTTGTGCATCCTTGATGAATGATTATTTTCCTTTCTTTTATGTACATGATTTATTTCCTGTCTATGTTGCGTTCTTTGCGTCTGATGAAATCTACTGTTTTGCCTTAGATTAGATACAAAAGTGCTTGGAAAAAACCTTGCTATGTGCCCATGACCATTACATTGAAAACATTGTACATAGTGTTCACTCAGAAACATGCAGATGTATTTCTACCAAAGATAACTCTTTGATTTGTTATTCAATCCACAATAAATTGCCTTGTGACCATACTGGTTGCATATGAAACAATAGCCATTAAAAGTATTATTATGAAAAGAGTGAGAGTGATAGAACCTCTTTTGTTGTGGTTGCTTTGCTGTAGATCTCCTTTGATATTTTATTCCCATTGAAGATTCAGCTTCAAAATTTTCTTGCTTCGATCCTTCAACATTGAACTTCTTCTTCTCTGCAGAGTTGGAAGATGAAGGTTGTTCAACTTCATATCCAAGACCATGCTTATCCGTGGAGCTTCTTTGTTGGCTTATCATTTTATCTAGCAACTCTGTGCTCTTCTCGAATTTGAGATTTGTATTGGCCTCTTCTAGTTGTTTCTTCAATAAAACAATCTCTTCCTCTTATTTGTAGCAAACAATCTCTTTCTCATTGATATGTGACCTGAGAGTTTCTTTAATCTTTTTGGACTCTTCTACTTGTAGCTTTAGATCACTAATAACTTTGTTAGATTCCTCTTCACGTTTGCTGCATACATTGCCTTTATCATCCAGGCGTGACTTCAAGGTTTCTTCTGTTTTCTTGGCTTTCTGAATTTGTAAGAAGAGATCTTCAAAATTGTCCCCATATTCTTCCAACTTCTTGGACAGTATTGTGTTCTTTTTCCTTTCTATATCTACTTTTTAAGTGCAGCGATCAACTCACCTTCAAGATATACTTCAGCCTCAAGGTTTTCATCACATACTTTAGAATTCACTCCTTTAACATTTTCTAGTTCAATTTTCTCTTCCACAAGAACTAAAACTGGCTAAGATGCCCTAGAGGATCTATTCTTCTTACCCATTGCGTACTAATCCAAGATCAACCCTGACTAATTTAGCCTTCGAAGGGAACCTGGCTCTGATACCAATTGTTATTATTATAATGGCACTAAGAGGGGGGGTGAATCAGTGTAGTTCTTTAAACTTGAAATTATATCTCTTAAAACTAAAATAATGAAACCTTAAAACCAGATAAAGAAAGTATCACAAGAGAACATCACACAACACAAGATTTAACAAGGTTCACCAATTTGGCTACTCCTCAAGAATGACTGCTTGGACTACCATCCAAATCCAGCCTTTGTAAAGAAACAACTTTACAAATAATTTACCAGCACCAACTAGAAGGAGCACCAACCCCTAATTTATCTGCACCAATAGAAAGGAGCACCAACCCCTGATTTACCAACACCTATTGGAAGGAGCACCAACCCCTGATGCCAAGTTGCAACTTGGAATTCAATTTTGAATCTAGAAGTTTTAACAGAAAATACCTTTGCTTTTACAAGAACCTGACTGGTCTACTTCACCTTTGCGTTCTCTGTGCACTCTACTCTCTTTGTGCAATCACTTCGCACACTCTACTTTGTCACCGTCAAACTCAATGATCATCTTCTCCCTCTTTGTGCACTACGACTAAACTTTGCACACTCTGCTTCCTTTGTGAATTTCACACTTAGCATGATTCGACATGACTTGCTCTCTGTGCACTATGACTGAACTTTGCTCACTTTGCGCACTTTGCCATCATCTCACCGCTTTTGAGCTTTCTACGCTCTTACGACCGCATTTCACACTTTGACTTGCATTCGATGACTTATGCAACCCATTATCAATTCTCCAAATAGCCCTGCTTTTATAACAACATTTTCATGATGAAAACCCTAATCTCAATCGGTTGTAAACCCTAATATTAGTCGGCTATAAGCCCTAATATTCATCGCCTGCAAACCCTAATCTTCATCGACTTACATCGGTCTTCGTCGGCTTCAACTGCCCCTGTAACTCTTTTGTTGTTGTTGCCATGAAAACACATGTCGCGATATCATGACACTTTTGCCTTCGTACGCTTTCTCTTAGCTTTTGCCTGCGAGAATACAACATGTCGCGATATCGTGACACTTTTTCCTCCATACGCTTTCTCTTAGCTTTGGCCCATGAGAATACAACATGTCGCGATATCGCGACACTTCTTCCTTCGTACACTTTCTTTTAGCTTTGGCTCGCAAAAATACATGTCGCAATATCATGACACTTTTTCTCCTTGGCGCTTTATCTTGCCTTCGGGTCGTGAAAACGTGACATGTCGTGATATTGCGACACTTTTTCTCCTTAGCGCTTTTTCTTGCCTTTGGGTCGCAAAAATGCGACATGTCACGATATCGCGACACTTTTTCTCCTTAGCGCTTTCTCTTGCCTTTGGGTCGCAAAAACATGACATGTCACGATATCGCGACACTTTTTCTCCTTAGCGCTTTTTCTTGCCTTCGGGTCGCGAAAACCTGACATGTCGCGATATCACGACACTTTTTCTTTCGGAATATCTCTCTTGCAATATGTCCCAAAATCATGACACTTTTTCTTCCATACAATCTCTCTTGCAATATGTCACGAAATTGTGACACTTTTTCTTTCAACCTCTCTCTCCTGCAATATGTCACAAAATCGCGACACTTTTTCTACTTGCCTTTTTCTCTTCCAACATGTCATGAAATCGTGACACTTTTTCTTTCAAACTCTCTCTCCTACAATATGTCATGAAATCGTGACACTTTTTCTTTCATACAATCTCTCTTGCAATATGTCGCAAAATCGTGACACTTTTTCTACTTGCCTTTTTCTCTTCCAACATGTTGCGAAATCGCGATAGTTTTTCAATTTGCCTTTTTCTCTTCCACCATGTCGCGAAATCGTGATAGTTTTTCAACTTGCCTTTTTCTTTTCCAGCATGTCATGAAATCATGACAGTTTATCCTACTTTTTCTCTCTCTTCCAACATGTCATGAAATCACGAAAGTTTTTCCTGCTTGCGCTTCTTCTCTGAACCTATCACGAAATCGTGACAATTTTCTTTTCCAGCATGTCGTGAAATTGCGACAGTTTATCCTGCTCTTTCTCTCTCTTCCAACATGTCACAAAATCGTGATAGTTTTTTTTGCTTACGCTTCTTCTTCGAACCTATCATGAAATCGTGATAGTTTTACTTGCTTGCGCTTTCTCTCTAAACATGTCACGAAATCGTGACAGTTTTGCTTGCTTGCGCTTTCTCTCCGAACATGTCATGAAATCACGACAGTTTTGCTTGCTTGTGCTTTCTCTCCGAACATGTCACAAAATCGCGACAATTTTTCTTTCTTCTCAACATGTCGCGATATCGCGACAATTTTTCTTGTTTGCTGTATATGTCACGATATCGTGACACTTTTCTTACTTGTCTTTTTCTTTGATCTTTTGCATATGGGCCACTTCGGTCTTCTTGGAAAAACACTGTGCATACTCTGAGTAACCTTTGAACTCCTGTATTCTACATCTGAATAGCTTTTGAACTTCCTGTCCATTGTACCAACATATCTATCTGACTGTGTTGACAACAATGACAACACTGTTGCTGCACCTTGCTCAACAATCAAGTTGTAAGGGAAGTCCAAAATTGGTCCTTTACACTGAAGCCCATAGGCAGTTTTGACAAAGAAATCCCCATCATCGGTCCCCCTCCATATCAATTTGTCTGATCATCTACTAGTGGGTATGATGATGTCCTTGAGGATTGAGGATAGGAATCTAGCCTCCGACTCTAGCCCTTTTGCATTGATGACTTTCCACTGTAGGGAGCCGTTTCTCCATTCAATGAAATTGGCCACCTTTTGCCCAACATTGTTATCCAGGAAACTTTTAAGTTGAGCCAACCCGGTATGTTCTGATAGAGGATCCTCTAGGGCCCACCTATCCTTCCAAAAGTCTATACTTTGACCATCCCCAAGGATCCACATGATGCCATTTTGGATCAACTATATGGATTTACCAATGGCTTTCCAAGAAGCCAACCCCCTAGTGGGAATTCCCCCCTCAAGAAGGGGAGTGTTGTTAACGTATTTCCTCCTGACAATCCTAACCCATTCGACCAGTTCTTTGACTAGGATCCTCTAGGTGTGCTTGGCAATGAGCGCAAGGTTCATCATGGCCATTCTTCTGAGCCCTAAACCACCTTTATTTTTGCTTATGCACACTTTGTCCCAGGCTACCAAAGGGATCTTGGATTTATCTTCATTGCCTAACCAAAGGAAATTCCATTGAGCCTGCTCGATCTTGAGAAGAACTAAGGTAGGCACTCTGAAAATAGACATGAAGAACGTCAAAATACCTTGGAGGCAAGCCATGGTAAGGGTTGCATTGGAAGCTTGGGACAGGAGCTTGCCTTTCCATGATGCCATTTTTTTATGGATCCTCTCAATCACCATATTTCACATCCCTTCCTTTGCACATCCACAAAAAAGTGGGAGGCCAAGATAGGTGGTGGGAAGGTAGTCAATAGAACAACCCAGGATCCTTGCAATCTGGACTTGACACCTAGCCGAGGTGTTGATGAAAAAGATCTTGATTTAATTTACTTTTTGCCTGGCAGCCTTCTCATAGAGACCAAGGATTCATTTGATAGATTTAGCTTGAGCTACTGATGCAATGGTGGACAGAAGCGTGTCATCCACAAATTGCTGATGGGTGATCACATCACCCTTAGAGGCAAGGAGGATCCTTGTCACCTTCTTCCGAAGTTGGCCATCCTTGAGAGCTATTCCTAATGCTTCTACAAGGATAATGAAAAGGATGGGGGATAGAGGATCCCCTTGGCATAAACCTCTTGAGCTTTGAAAGAACCCGACGGGCGAGCCATTGACTAGAATTGAGAACCAGAGAGAGGAAATGCAGCCCTGGATGAGATTGACCCACAAAGGGTGGAAGCCAAACTTGAGAAGGATTTTTTGAAGAAAGCATCTGTCAACCCTATCAAAGGCTTTATTCATATCCAACTTAAGAAACATGGTAGCCTTCTTAGACATTGAGGTTGAATGTAGGGTTTCATGGATCGAGATGACCCCATCCAGGATGTTTCTCCCTTTAACCGAGCTACCTTGGGATTGGTCAATAATGAGGGGAAGAATTGCATTTAGCCTATTGGCCATAACCTTGGTCAAAAATTTGTAGATGACATTGCATAGGCTAATGGGCCTATAATCAGAGATGGATTTACAAGTAGATACTTTCGATATGAGGGCCAAGAAAGTGGAATTGAAACTGTGAGGGACGACTTTGGTTTCCTGAATTTCTCTAATAGCCTTACAAACATCAATCCCCACCACATCCCACATAGTTTAGAAGAACCTTGGAGAGAAACCATCCGGTCCAGGGGCTTTATCGGGTTGCATTGAAAACAAGGTCTCTTTAACTTCATCGTGGGTGAAGTGATCCACCAATCTAGAGTTCAAGTCCTGAGGAACGATGCTGGGGATATTAGCAAGGAGAGTATCCTGAGCTTAACTTTCATCCTCTAAGGAACTTCCCAAAAGGTTATGGAAGAAAGACACTGCTTCAGTCCTAATTTCCACAATGTCAGTGGACACTGATCCATTACTGCACACAATCTCTTTGATCTTGTTGGATGCTCTGTGTCACATGGTGGAGGCATGAAAGAACCTTTTATTGACATCGCCTTCCTTGAACCATAGATCTCTTGACTTCTACCTCCAAAAAGTTTCCTCTCTAGACAAGATATTATGGAATTCTGCTAGGAGGTTTCTTTCCTCCTCCCTAGTGGGGCTGCTGTGGTCCCCTAATCCGATTCTCCTTTATATCTTCTGAATATTCTCAGTAATAACTTTCTTGTTGGTGAAAAGGTTGCCAAAGACCTCCATATTCCAAATTTTTAGGTTTTCTTTGACCATATTCAACTTCTGAGCCAACTGAGAAGTGGCAGACCCTCTAACACTTTTATGCCATCAAGAGGATACTTGATTTTTGAAATCCTTGTGTTGGGTCCACATGGCTTTGAAATGAAAAGGAGTTTTAAAGGATGGAGGCGTCCTAGATTCAAGGAGGATGGGATTATGGTCTGATCCGATCCAAGGTAAGGCTAGCAGAGTGGCATCACCAAACCATGGGATAACTTCTTAAGAAATTAGGAACCTGTCCAACTTGACCTGGATGAGTCCGCTATCAATCCTCCTATTGCTCCAAGTAAAAGAGGATCCTTTGAGCTGAACATCCATGAGCTCATTGGTATTGACAAACCCTCTAAAGTCCTCCATGCTTCTGCTATAAGAATCATTGCCTCCTATATTTTCAGATGGATGCAAAGGACTATTGAAGTCCCCTGCTAATATCCAAGGAAAGGTGTTAAAGTTGGTTCTCATTTGAGTTACTATTTCCCACATCGTGGCCCGCTCATTGGGTGAGTTTGGGGCATAAATATTTGACAGAATCCAAAACTGCTTGCTAGTATTGGAGAGAAACAAAATGTTTAGGATCCTACTCAATGATGACGAAAGCCTTCCTTCAACCAGGGTAGGATCCCATAGACACATAAGACCCTCGACGATGTGCCTTGAGTAGGACTAAAAAGGCAGTCTCCATTGGCCCAAATGGCCTTGGTAGCCTTTTGAGAGTAGAATTCATTGATTTTGGTTTCTTGCATGATGAGTATGGAAGGATTAATCCTTTTCCTTAGGTCAACCACCAACCTCTACTTGTATGCCTCATTTAGAACCCTCACATTCCATGAGAGAACCTTCATCTCAAGGGTTTGGGGTTTTTCCTGCCTCCCTTCACCAGTTGGAAGGGGGGTTTGGTTCCTTGCTTATCATTGTCAAACTCATCAGAAAAAAGCGTCGACTAGGTCCCATTTGTGATATCCTCCGCTATTTCCTTTTTTATTTTCTCATTGTCAAAGGGTCTCCCTCTTTTCCTTTCACTACCATAGTCTATTACCTATTTCCTGCTCCTAGTGTTCGTGGGGCTAATCCTTCCTGAGAGAGATAGGTCTTCTTTTTCATCTGAAGAAGAAGGGGGAACCTCTCCCCTATTCGAGCAAATTGGGTATTTTCTATTGCTCACCACCAGGTGTTCATCCGAATGAGAATTTGGATATATCATTTTGGGAGGGGTTTGTACCTGGGACACTGGATCCTCTATGATGGGACTGATGAGAAAATAAAATTTTGGGAGCGCCTCCTACTCTTTTTGGCCTGGCAGGGATCCTTCTCCTTGCTCACTAGTTTACTTGCCTTGTTCTACAGTGGCGCTTTGGCCAGCCTCCTAAGGTGCTCGGTGAACAAGATTACACATGATGTGTTTCGACCATACCCACAGTTCCTTGTTGAGAGGGGGGATGCCTTGGGTTCTCTGCATGCCCTTGGTGGGACCTACTACCTTTTGGTTCTGGGTCCTCAAACTAGGGCACTGATTCGGTAGATGACCTTGGGTGCAACAGTGAGTACAAAAGGTGATGAGCATAAGAAATGCTCATATTTTGTATACATTTTCTTGATTATTATGCGGCTGTATAATAAGGATTGCATATGTTTATGAATGATTATATAATTATTTGATGAAATTATGCGTGTTATCTAATTTGTGTATTTTCAGTGTGTTTTTATGGAATTACAGTTGATTTAGTCAGATTTGGATCAGTCAATGTCTTTTCATGGATGATGAGGCACTGAATTGCCACATTCAAAGACTTCTTTTGAATACTTTTAAGACTCATTTGGCATTATTTGTGATGTGGATTCATGTTAATTTTGGATAATTATGCATTATGTAGTAATATTTGCATGAGAAATAGGAAACTGCAAATACTCTGTTTTTATTGCTTTATTCATGTTTTTGCTGAAATCTGATTATAATTCTGCATTAATTAGGATATTATTCTCTTTAGGCAATTTGTGTATAAGGTTTATAGTCTTCCACAATGTATTCCACCGTTATGCACCTGTTTAAATTAACTGTTAGCGCCAAAAAGTTGTCAGGATGAAAACTGTGCAGGATAGACTGGACTTTGTCATACAAATTCCAGCCAGCTGTATTTCTATAGCATGGCATGGAATTTGTCCGCCCCAACTCAAATAAAGGATGGAACTAGTCTCCTGGGTGTCCAAAGAAGCCATATCTGCCGCTACAACCAGTCATACAAACCTTTGAAGACAACACAACAGTTTTCCTATTCTGTCGCCTGATATTCCGGAACAACTCCGAAATGAGCGCAGACAGTCTAAACTACTCAAATATGCTGTTGAAAGAAGGAGAAAATGGTGGTTGAGCTATTTCAAGAGATACCTTATCCAAATCTACATCTGTTCCTCACTTGGGAATGCTCCAACACTACAAGAGGATAAGGATTGAAGGGTTCAAACCCTGGATTCAAGAGAAGACTTGGACTAAAACTGTTGTAACAAACCTAAATTATAGCTATAAACCTTATCTGCAAGATGTTTTGTTTAGAATAAATAAGCACTCCCATTTGGTTGAGCATAATGGGATAGAGGAGAAGAAGTAGAAAATAGGTGTGAGTAGCATAAATCAGATTTTCTGTAATTTGCTATAGTAATTCAGTATTCTACAGGTTTTCCCTGCATTACTGTAATGTTGTTTTGATGAAATAAAAGAGTGCATCATTATTCATGTCTTATTCTGAGTTAAGTGTGAATAGTTAGTCAGCTTAGAAAGGTTTTACTTGCCTCCTTTGGTGCTGGAAGCAAGGGCCACTTCCAGGCCCAAGGGAGGACTTTTCTTCTGGCAGAATTCTGCTTATTCTGGCTATAGCAGGACAACAGGAAACTGACAGGTTCTGTAATTTTCTTAGGTTATTGCATAGGTCAAATATTTCTTTCTATTTTTAACACATTTCAGATTTGCAGCATTTCCAAAATTTCTATTGACATTAGGTTTTGCAATTATAAACATTTCAATTCTGTTATCTTTCCTGCAAAATGTGTGATGATTTCATTAGGAATTTGATTTACTTTCAGCCATTTCAATTTGTAATTCTCAGTCTTCAGTAGTATAGCTTTGCTTTTCTATAGTAAGAGTGGATTTTCTTTATTTCCATGCATTTTTCTTTAGTTTTCATAACTTAGGATCATTTCTGTTTCTGTCACAGGCAGTATTTTAGCATTTTTAGTACATTCATAGGAAAACCAAACACCCCAATACTAACTATCCCATCAATAAGAGCTATGAACTAAAGGATCTGAATAACAGTCTGTTATACCCTACTCTCGCATACAACCATGGACACCGCCCTGGATTTGACACATATTGATTAAATGGTGAAGGATTAGACGACACTCATCATTTTTGGCATCGTTGTCGGGGAACTATAGGTGTTGTTAGTAAAGGTTTAACAGTCTAGAGACTGTCCTGTTTTAGGTCACGGTCTTTGCGAAACTGAGATTAAGATGCTTTAGGACATAAGCATGAATGAACAGGCCTAGAGACGAAAGAGGAAGGTTTGTTAGTAGTAGGTCATTCCCAGGAGGGCGATCTTCACAAGAACTGCCTGTGTATGATTACCCTGAAATATTAAAAAGAGAATCATCTTCTTCAACAGTTGAGCCAACTCAAGAACCTGCTGAAAGGGAAATTCATGAAAGACCTAGAGAAAGGACTCCTGATCCATTAGAACTAGCCGAACAAATCAAACCTGAACCAGAGCAAGAAATACCAATAGTACAGGTTGAACAAGACAATATGGCGGTCCAACCTCCTGCTAAGACTTTTGAGTACCCTATACAATTAGCCGTTGGTCAGCCAGGGGCTATGAAAACTATTTCTCCCTCAGTATTACCAATATTCAGAGGGACAGTTTTTGAAGATCCTGACCAATTCCTGTTTGAATTTAAGATCTTGTGTCAAACTTATGATTATATTATTGATAATCAAAAATTGAAGTTGTTTCCTTCTACTCTTAAGGATGCAACATTACGATGGTTCATGAGTCTGGACTCAGATTCTATTCACACTTGGGCAGAAATGGAAACTACATTCTTAGACAAGTATCAGGAATATTGTAGGGTACGTAATAGGAAGGATGAGTTGTTTCGGATTAGGCAAGAAGAAGATGAAAGTTTGGAAGATTATCTTGATCGATTTGCTTTCATTCAGAAATGAGTTGGTGGTATAGATGAAGATGTGTTAAAAGCTATCTTTTTGAGAGGACTAACGAGATGAGTCTAAGGAAGTATTGGATATAATGGGAAAAGGAGATGTTTATCAAATTGATTTTGATGACATTATGGAGCTATGTAGAAATTATTCTCGAACTAGGCATAGAAGGAAGAAGAAGAATCCTACTAATGTGGATACCAAGGAATTAATGGAAGAGTTAGCCAATATGAAGACTGATATTCTGGTTCAACTAAACTCTGCATTTGGGGAACGACTTCCAAAAGGCAATTCTTCATCACCTTTATCCATCTATTGTCCTAGGTGTAGGAATAAGCATGCCCTACAAGATTGTCCATTAGACAAAACTACAATATCAGCCATTTGTGGTATTTGTTCAAAGGGACATACAACTGATAAATGTCACTTTCTGCCCCATCTGAAGAATGTTTTAGAAACCCAAGTTGAGGAAATTAATGTGATAGGACAGAGACCAGGAGGAAATTTTGCAAATACTCCTCGTTGGGGACAAAATCCTTGGAACATGCCTTGGGGATACACAGAACCTCCTTTGCAACCCTGGCAACATTCTTGGACAGCTCCTCAAGACTGGTCACATTCCAATTGGAATCAACCATGGCCTTCAAATAGTCAACCTTGGGTACAAAATCAACAAGGACAAAGGTGGGGACAACAATATCCATCTCAACAATGGTATCAAGCACCAAACCAACAATTTTTGCCAGCTCCTAATCAAAATTTCTAGGGAAGAAACCAACCACCACAAACACAACCAGTCAAGCAACCTCCACTCCCAGCTCAGCCTGTTGCTAACCCAAATAATAATAGACCTGGAGCTCCTATTTATGGAGCTGGGTCTGAGGAGTCTGTTGCTGCAATCAATGTTCTTGACTGCAGTAACATCCAGTTAAGATCAGGGAGGGTTTTACCTGACCCTGCACCCCCCACTATTGAAGAAATTGATGGACAACATGATTTGCCAAATCCAAAAACATTACAAACAGAAATGAAGGAAGAAAAAATAGACAAAGGGGAACCTGAACCTGCCTTAGTAAATCTGCCATATCCTGAAAGGTTTGATCAAACTATCTCAACCCCTGAATCAGAATTAATTACTGAATTAAGAAAAATGTCCATTTCACTTCCACTGTTGCAGGCAATAAAGGAAGTACCTCTGATTAGAAAAACCATTCAGGATTTGTGCATTAGGAAACCTGGTAGGAAGAAGAAGGCCTTTCCAAAAACTATGCAGGTAGAAGGGAAGTTGGTCGATCTGCTTTCTGGGAAGCTAGTCCCTCCTAAGTATGGTGATCCAGGGAGTCCAATGGTTACCATCACTGTGGGATTGGTTAAAATTCCAAATGTACTTATAGATTTAGGAGCTGCAATCAATGTGATGACCAAAGAAACTATGCAAAAATTGTAGCTCAACAATCTGAGTCCTACTACCACTATTTTGGAAATGGCGGATAGGTCAGTAGCTAAACCAGAAGGAATTTTGGAGGATGTATCCATTGAAGTCTCTTCTTGGGAATATCCTATGGATTTCCTCGTGTTACAACCCAAAAATGCAGCTAATGGTTATCCTATTATTTTAGGAAGACCCTGGCTTGCTACTGTAGCTGCATTTATAGACTGCAGGTCAGGAGAAATGACCATCTCCAATGGTGTAGATTTGAAGAAAATCTCCTTATATCCACCAGCCCAACCTTCAGCCAAATATTCTGGACAAATTTGGTATCCTGAATCTGAAGAAGAACAGGAAACTTTTGTCACCTTGGCCACTGTTGTAGTAAAAGAACATATTGAAGAACTGAATTCATCAGAAAGAGAAATATTTGAATATGAATCAGTCTTGGTAAAAACACTGCATGAAGAAGGCCTTAAGGATGACCAAATTATGATCCATCGATTGTTATGGAAGGATAATGAACACATTGCCGAGCCTATGACTTCCATTCCTTTACAAGAAAGCTCCTTCACACTGCCACATGGGTGGCACCATCATCTTCTAAATTCTTTTACTTGTCCTATGCAAATGATTCCATCAGGTATTACCTTTACACCAGAGTCCAGAGTATTTCATACTCTACAACCACATCATTGTCCATTGAATACATTAATCAATAGTAAATATGAGGTTGTTAATTCTATTCTTCCTGGGGTCAAGCAGATTGAAATACAACTAGGAAAGTGTGTGAACATTAATAGTTGGTTAACTACTGAGCAAGAAGCCAAATTGTTTACTATTGTACAGAGGCATATTCAAGCTTTTGCTTGGAATTACAAGGACATGGCTGGCATACATCCTGATGTATGTACACATAGGATATATACAGAAGATATCAAACCAGTAAGACAACCACAAAGACGCTTGAATCCTGCTCTAAAAGACATTGTTAAAGAAGAAATTGAAAAATTGTTGGATGTAGGATTCATTTATCCAATTTCAGATAGTAAATGGGTTTCACCATTGGTCATTGTTCCAAAGAAAAATGGGAAAATGAGAGTGTGTGTAGATTATAGGGAATTGAACAAGGTCACACACAAAGACCACTTTCCATTGCCATTTATAGACCAAGTGCTGGATACTCTTCGTTGGTAAGAAGTTTTTCTCGCTTCCTTGATGGTTTTAGTGGTTATAATCAGATCCAGGTTGCACCAGAGGATCAGGAAAAAACAACTTTCACATGCCCTTGGGGAACATTCGCTTACAGAGTTCTACCTTTTGGTTTGTGTAATGCACCCGCAACATTTCAAAGAGCTGTAATAGCTATATTTTCTGATTTGACCAACGAGAGTGTAGAGATTTACATGGATGACTTCACTGTGTTTGGTGATTCTTTTGAGTATACCCTTGAACAACTTGAAAAAGTTCTTATACGTTGTGAAACATATCATCTATCACTCAATCCAGAGAAATGTTTCTTGATGATGGAAGAAGGGATTGTTTTAGGTCACCACATATCTGCTGAGGGAGTCAAAGTTGATCCCAAGAAAGTAGAAGTAATCAAAACCCTTCCTCCTCCAAAAACTCAAACTGATGTATGAAGTTTTTTAGGACATATTGGCTTTTATCGTAGATTTATTGCCAATTTCAGTACCATTGCTAATCCAATGTTTACATTATTAACAAAGGATTCTGAATTTGTTTGGTCTGTTGATTGTCAGAAGTCCTTTGAAACTTTAAAGGATAAATTAACCACTCCACCAGTACTGAGAGGCCCTAAATGGGAGCTGCCTTTCCATATTCAAACTGATGCTTCCAATACTGCTATTGGAGCAGCGCTAGGCCAAATTGAAGATGGGCAACATTATGCCATATACTACATTAGTAAAAACTTGACTGGAGCTGAAAAGAACTACACCACAACTGAAAAAGAATTCTTATCTGTAGTATATGCCATTAATAAGTTTAGACACTATATCATAGGGTATCCAGTATTCATCCACACAGATCATGCTGCTATAAAATATCTGATGAATAAACCCTTGGTTAGTTCATGAATTATTCGATGGCTAATATTACTGTAGGAATTTGATATTACTATAGTTAATAAGCTAGGGAAGTCTAATGTGGTGGCAGATTTTCTGTCAAGGTTACCCAATGCAGATACAACAGAGTTGGTTGAGGATGCATTTCCTGATGAAAAGTTGTTCGCAGTTTCTATACAAACTCCTTGGTTTGCTGATATAGCCAATTATTTGGTTTCAGGAAAGATTCCTTTTCATTTTACTCCTAGACAAAAAAAATAGTTAATTAGGCAAAGCTCATATTTTGAATGGATAGAGGGATTATTGTTCAAATGTGGCCCTGATCATGTTTTGCGTAGGTGTTTACGCATAGATGAAATATATGATGTCTTACGTGCTTGTCATGATGAACCATCAGGGGGACATTATTCAGT
This sequence comes from Wollemia nobilis, assembly GCA_028583015.1. NCBI lineage: Eukaryota > Viridiplantae > Streptophyta > Pinopsida > Araucariales > Araucariaceae > Wollemia > Wollemia nobilis. The sequence goes on along the minus strand of JAQPPZ010003251.1, from coordinate 7,201,322 downwards.
AAAAACTACCATTCGAAAGATTTTGGGTGTTGGTTACTATTGGCCATCTCTGCACAAAGATGTGAAAAGGTATGTGAGAAATTGTGATGCATGCCAAAGAATGGGTAAACCTACCTTTACTAGTGAAATGCCCTTACAACCTCAATTAGGTACAGAACCATTTGAGAGATGGGGTTTAGATTTTGTAGGACCCATTGATCCTCCTTCCCAAGGGAAAGTACACATCCTTGTATGCACCGATTATGTAACCAAATGGGTAGAAGCCCGTGCTTTCAAACATGCCCGAGAGGAGAAAGTTGCTGATTTTTTGTATTCACAAATTTTTCTACGATTTGGAATTCCCCATTCTATTACCACTGATCAAGGACCTAATTTTACTTCAAAAGTTGTGGAAGCTTTTACACAACTATATGAAATCAAACATCAAAAATCCTCACCTTATCATCCACAAGCCAATGGCCAAGTTGAAGTGACAAATAGAGAGTTAGAAAGGATTTTGACCAAAACTGTAGCAGCCCATAGGAGGAATTGGGTGGATAAATTACCCGAAGCAATTTGGGCCTACAACACAACCTGGAAATCCACTACTGGACTTACTCCTTATGAATTAGTTTATGGCAAAAAGCCTTTGTTGCCAATTGAATTTGAACTACTAACTCTTCGAACTGCTATGGAAGTGGAAATTGATTTGTCACAGGCACAAACAGATCGAATTCTGCAGCTCAATGCGTTGGATGAATTATGGAGAGATGCATTGCACCAGACCGAGGTGATCCAGGAACAACAAAAATTGTGGCATGATAGTCATATCAAACAACAAAAATTTCAACAAGGCGACTGGGCTTTGTTGTTTGACTCACGATATAAAGATCATCCTGGCAAGCTGCAGACACGGTGGCTTGGACCTTATGAAATTGAGGAAGTATTCACCAATGGAGTTGTGCATCTTTCACCAATTGATGATTCAAGAAGAAAGATGGTGGTTAACGGTCATCGTCTCCATGTGTATCATAAGCCGTTAACAAAGGAAGAATTTCTCAAACAAGTGGGAAACATGGATGTAATGGTATTGGAAGCAACCATTGCTTCTAAAACCAACTCAATCAAGTGATGTCTTAAAAAAAAAAATAAAAAAATAAAAAATCAATAAATCAGAATGTGAAAACCTCTTTGAGGCACATCTGAATTTGGCTCTCATGAAAACCAGTTCACTGGCATGATTGCCTACTATCCACTAAATGTTCCATCCATTTTTCCTCATCATCATTCCATCTCCTTTCCACTCTCTCCCATCATCATTCCATCTCCTTTCCATTCCCCCTCATTCCATTCACAATTGTTTTATTCATCTGTTTTGAGACAGTTCTGTTCTAATTGCACTCTGTAAATGCAGAAACAGTTGGAAATCAGCATTTGTACAAAATATGGATAGAACAGTTTTTTCAGGTATGTGCTTTCCTTTTTAATCTTGTAAATATGTATTATATGATGTATGGAATCCTTAGTTAGCATAAACACATGCATTTAATTCCAATGAGTTCTTAAGAGATAAAAGAAGCCTACTCTAGAATACTCTACTCTGGAATAAGTTAACTTCGAAAGCACGTGACATGAGATTTCTGTGCCTACATCAGCGTCATAAGATTTGGGGCACTGTGCCACATCACAAATTCTAATGTCATAAGGTGGCACATGTTTTAAGAAGGTGATCACGAGGCAATTTTTAGTTGGCGTATAGACCACGTCACCGCATTTGCCGAGATCATATGAGGAGAAGCGCATTATTAATTGGGTGCTACCACCTTCCAGATTTACTTCACGTCACATGTCCATGCATCATTCTTTTGCCGTGCATGTATCTACCAACTTCGAAACTCATTCCTTCCATTCCAGAATTGATAGCGGTGAACAAAAATTTCCCACAGTAGGGGTGTATTGGGAGAAGCTAGCAAAGAACCAGACAGGATGGTGGGTTATAAAAATCACATTGAACCAGACAACATTGAATATTTATGGAGAGATTCAGAATGCCTATGAATTTTTTCCGAAGGAGGATTCCTGCCGTTCTTACAAAAATTTGAAGGACATTCAGAAGGGCTCACTGTCGAATTCGCTAGAACTTTCAGGCGAAATCGAGTACAAATTAATGGAATGACGATCCAGGTAAGCCCTCAAATTCTTAGTGAAATTATAGAGCTACCTCTTGAAGGAATTCTTATAAATAAGTCTGGAAAGAATACCCTCGTAGACCTCGTTAATCAGTTTAGGGGCAACAATGATAGACCAACAGAATATATAATGAGTAATGGCATATGCAAAGGAGTTAAACGGTCTAGCTTGCAAACCCCGTGGGATGAGGTCGCTATCTGGGTTATTCGATTTATTACCTGTGATGGTCAATATCCTGTTCTTTCTGGCTGCCACATGAAAATCTTAACTCATCTCCATTTTGGCCATGAAAACCCTGAGCTTAAAGTCAATTTGCCCCAATATTTATACCAGGAATTGACCAACATGTCTCAAAAATATCAAGCAGGGAAGGGATATCCGAAGCACCATGGGTTGATCAAAATAATATGTAAATACCATTTCAGGGGTCATCCTGGAAGTTTTACCCATTTTTTTCGAACCTGGGATGAAAATGCCACAGAGGAAGTTAGTGAACATTCTGAATAGGAAATAGAAGTACCTAACCCTAATTCCACTTCTGCACCTAGCACCTCAACTAGGGCAACTCCTTCATCTCCTGAAGAACCTCCCTCTGCAAAAACTAGAACACAACGTTATGCTGAACGAAAGCAAAAAATTACCTGTGCACAAAAACATCACAATTCTGAGGCAGGGGAACCTTCTATTCTGCAAGATAGAAAAATTGAAAGTAGTACTAAAAGGAGGAAAGGGCCATCTGTCCCAAAATTGAGGAGGTCTTCAAGATTGCAAGGGGGTATTAATGTGCAAGAGAAACAAAATGTTGATGTTCAAGCAATGGAAAGTAATGTGCAACAAGAAAATGTTGAAGCAGAAACAGTACCATCCATGACTCATACTTGCTCCTCTGATTCTAAAGAACATATCAATATAGAAGAAACACAAGAGGATGCATTTATTCCTAATCAGTGGGAATCTCTAGTTGATTACCCTGATACTGATGAAGATGTAGAAATAGGGGCAGAGAAAGCAGGTAATTCAAGTTCAGAAGAAGAGGAAGCAGCTGATATTGAAACACAACTTCGTGCAGCAAAGAGTGTGATTAAAACTCAAATGGGTTGGATTGAAAAGAATGAGGCCAATTTAAAAGAAAAGGATAATGTCATTGCCAAACTGTGGCAAGAAATTGAAACTATAAAAAATAGATTAGCAATTTTAGAACAACCCTCTCAAATAGATTCAGGGAATGAAATGGCAAATCTGTTGGTTAATCTGGCAGACACTATAGAGAAAAGGTCAGTTGCTGAAGCATCAGAAGCAATGGAGATACCACAACACCCTCAACAGAATTCAGAAAATGAACCCGTAGAGGCAGTTGTGCAAATGTCTAAAGACTGCATAGCAATCACCTCACCAGTAGAAGCAGGTTCAATATTTCTAGCATAGGTAATTATTCAGTCATCCCCACAAAAGGCCATTTCTAAAATTGAGTTGGTTGAAATAGAGACACAAACAGATAACACTGTGATAGAAACTATGGATGTTGGAGTACAAGTGGAGATTGTTTCCCAAATGCCGCCTATTGTTAGACCTCCTGATACAATCTCACTTGTCAAATACACTGAGGATGTGACCTTCTGGATGAATAAATGTCAACAACTGGAAGAGAAAGTTGTATCTCAAAAAAACCTTGAGAAGGAAGTGGAACAGAAAACTTCTGAAGTCAATAAATTGAAGGAAAAGATTCAAAGTATGTGCCAAATTGTTGAATGTCTAGTACAATGCAGAAGGCCTCCTAGGTTTTACAGCCTAATTTTGAAAGAAAAGTACCTGCGTTGGCAAATCATGAGGATTGCCTCTGGCTTGACAGACACAGTTGAAACAGCTGAAGAATTTATAGAAGTTTTCTGGGAAAGCACTACAGAATATAAAAATTTGTTGTGTGAATTGTTTCTCCATAGATTCCTTCTACCATCAGAAGTCATTTTCCTTCCCCACATTTTCACTGGAGATGTTCAATTGAGGGCTTTTCAGTCAACTCTACAAAATCAGGTCTACTGGGAAGAACAGAAGAAGGCCAACAAGGCCCTGGAGTTACAGGTTGTTTTGCTTATTAGACCAATTCATCTTAACCATAGAACTGCCACCAATGAACATTTTACATTAATGAGGGATGACAGAGTGAAGAAGTTATATCTAAAAAATTTGCAGGATGGTATAAATAATTTTCAAGAATACTGTTCAGTATCATTTCCTAATGCTTTGTCAGCCTGCAAAGGCAGATGGGATGAACTCCCTATATCTCTCCGAAAGAGAGAACCCATCTCACCCAATAATCTGCTTTGGTCAAGACGAAGGGCTGCCAGCATCATACAGATAATATATGAGCTCAAGGATCAATGGATTGGCCTCAGATATAGAATGCCTACCATCATTACACCTGTACCATGTTTCTTTGATAGTGATCCACAGGAGGAAGATCAATTTCAAGGATGGCTCCAGGAAATCAGAAATCACAGGGGATATTATTCACCCTTCATCAAAGTATGGCCATATAAGGAACGGTACCTGGATGTGGATTTATGTGCCCTTCTTGCAGAACAAAATGCATGAGGACATGCATTGAATTAGGTTGGGGGAATGATGAGGCACTGAATTGCCACATTCAAAGACTTCTTTTGAATACTTTTAAGACTCATTTGGCATTATTTGTGATGTGGATTCATGTTAATTTTGGATAATTATGCATTATGTAGTAATATTTGCATGAGAAATAGGAAACTGTAAATACTCTATTTTTACTGCTTTATTCATGTTTTTGCTGAAATCTGATTATAATTCTACATTAATTAGGATATTATTCTCTTTAGGCAATTTGTGTATAAGTTTTATAGTCTTCCACAATGTATTCCACCGTTATGCACCTGTTTAAATTAACTGTTAGCGCCAAAAAGTTGTCAGGATGAAAACTGTGCAGGATAGACTGGACTTTGTCATACAAATTCCAGCCAACTGTATTTCTATAGCATGGCATGGAATTTGTCCACCCCAACTCAAATCAAGGATGGAACTAGTCTCCTGGGTGTCCAAAGAAGCCATATCTGCCGCTACAACCAGTCATACAAACCTTTGAAGACAACACAACAGTTTTCCTATTCTGTCGCCTGATATTCCGGAACAACTCTGGAATGAGCGCAGATAGTCTAAACTGCTCAAATATGTTGTTGAAAGAAGGAGAAAATGGTGGTTGAGCTATTTCAAGAGATACCTTATCCAAATCTACATCTGTTCCTCACTTGGGAATGCTCCAACACTACAAGAGGATAAGGATTGAAGGGTTCAAACCCTGGATTCAAGAGAAGACTTGGACTAAAACTGTTGTAACAAACCTAAATTATAGCTATAAACCTTATCTGCAAGATGTTTTGTTTAGAATAAATAAGCGCTCCCATTTGGTTGAGCGATATAGAGATAGAGGAGAAGAAGTAGAAAATAGGTGTGAGTAGCATAAATCAGATTTTCTGTAATTTGCTGCAGTAATTCAGTATTCTGCAGGTTTTCCCTGCATTACTGTAATGTTGTTTTGATGAAATAAAAGAGTGCATCATTATTCATGTCTTATTCTGAGTTAAGTGTGAATAGTTAGTCAGTTTAGAAAGGTTTTACTTGCCTCCTTTGGTGCTGGAAGCAAGGGCCACTTCCAGGCCCAAGGGAGGACTTTTCTTCTGGCAGAATTCTGCTTATTCTGGCTGTAGCAGGACAACAGGAAACTGACAGGTTCTGTAATTTTCTTAGGTTATTGCATAGATCAAATATTTCTTTCTATTTTTAACACATTTCAGATTTGCAGCATTTCCAGAATTTCTATTGACATTAGGTTTTGCAATTATAAACATTTCAATTCTGTTATCTTTCCTGCAAAATGTGTGATGATTTCATTAGGAATTTGATTTACTTTCAGCCATTTCAATTTGTAATTCTCAGTCTTCAGTAGTATAGCTTTGCTTTTCTATAGTAAGAGTGGATTTTCTTTATTTCCATGCATTTTTCTTTAGTTTTCATAACTTAGGATCATTTTTGTTTCTATCACAAGCAGTATTTTAGCATTTTTAGTACATTCATAGGAAAACCAAACACCCCAATACTAACTATCCCATCAATAAGAGCTATGAACTAAAGGATCTGAATAATAGTCTGTTATACCCTACTCTCGCATACAGCCATGGACACCGCCCTGGATTTGACACATATTGATTAAATGGTGAAGGATTAGATGACACTCATCAATGGACCTTGCACTTTGTTTCTTTTGGAATCAACGCAAAGAAGGTAGGTGCCTTCCTCTTCCAGGAAGGCACCAAGCGTAAGTAGGCACCTTCCCCTTCCAGGAAGGCACCAAGGAAAGACAAGCACCTTCCTCTCCCAAGAAGGCACCAATAGAAGGCCAACGCCTTCCTCTTCCAGGAAGGCACCAAAGGAAAATAAGCGCCTTCCTCTCATAAGGAAGGTACCAATAGGAAGGCACCACTAGAAGGCAAGTGCCTTCCTCTCATAAGGAAGGCACCAACAAGAAGGCACCACTAGAAGGCAAGCACCTTCCTCTCATAAGGAAGGCACCGACAAGAAGGTGCCACTAGAAGGCAAGCGCCTTCCTCTCATAGGAAGGCGCCAACAGAAGATAAGCGCCTTCCTCTTCTAGGAAGGTGCCAATGGCAGTAAGGCACCTTCCGCATAGAGAAGGCACCCGACATACTTAGGCACCTTCCTCATAGGGAAGGCACCCCTATTCTTCGCCCGTTGACCAGACAAGCATGACGTGGACAATAGAGACTGGTGCAGTTCCAACTCTACGTCATGTAGAGTTAAATTGGGGATCGCACCGACGTATGAGAACGTCCTACCAATGCCAGGCGAAGCACAAACCAATCAGTGAACATGCCACCATTGGAAATGAATGCCAGTTTTAGCAGACGTCGATCACATTTACCAGACTGTCTTAGTTTAGTCTGGAATGAATCGACTGTTATAACTTCTTTGTAATAGAAGATCTATGGGTGTGCTATATAAACACATGCAGACCTCTTTGAGGATATATAGAATATTTTAGTAAATGTAGAGAGATATACAGAAGAAGCATTGTAATACTTTGATAATTATAATACAGTTCTAAGAGTTTCTAAGTGCGTGTTCTAGCTGGGAGGAAGCTGCTTGGAGCCTGGGCCCACTCCAAGCCAGTATTTCTTCCCCTATTTTTTCCTGTGTTTTCTAGATTAGTTTACCACTTTTATAAGATTGTTTATCGCATTGTTATTTCTCGTATTGCAATAGGTTTATTTCCAGGAATGCGTGAATATTTCCTTTCTATAGATTTAATTGTTTTTACGTAAATTATTGAGGAGTGTATGAATGATTGATGACCATTGAAACACCCCCCAATAGTAGAACTAGCGGACTCATCTCAAGTGGTATTGTAAGCAATCTTGTTCAAGACCCTTCGCAAGTTTACGAAGCTCCCTGGGTTGATAAATTAAATGCATGGGCATGTGACAAAAGTAGGAAAGAAGTTAACCTTGTTTGGCCCGCAACATTTTGGCATCGTTGTCGGGGAAGCGTCTCAACTAGATTATTTACAATACCTGGAAACCTTCCATCTGACCTTGTATGAGTTCTTCGAGAAGAAGAGGACCTGACGGTCGGTTTATAAAAACCAATCCACCAGAACCTGAGTCAGCCAAACATTCTAAATTTGAATTAGACTCACCCGACCCACCACCAGCAATCCATTGGAGTGAGGATCCACACTTTGTGCAAAGTGCCTCCTCATCCCATCAACTTGGGGAAGAACGAATCATCATAAATCCCCTGTTTAATAGGACACCCTTAGAGGAAGCCCTATTGTGGAAAGTTATAGAAGATCGGACGATAACACCAGACAACCTTAGAGCCTTGACTCAAAAAGTCTTAAATGATCGTAAGGCCATAAATACTGCATTAGAGACCGCATTTCCTAAAAAATGGCTGACAATGAAGAAGTCTCATCTGGATTTAGTTTCCCGATTGATGAAGGAGTAGGAGATACCAAAATGAAAAACATATCCCCTGCTCACCTTCCGACCTTCAGAGGATACCCAACTGAGGACCCTGACCTATTTTTATTTAAGTTTGATGTCTTATGCAGGTCTGTGGACTACAAATATGATACGTAGAAGCTAAAACTCTTTCCTTCCACATTGGACGATGCAGCTCTACGGTGGTTCATCGGTCTGGGAGACAAACACATTGCCACTTGGGATCAAATGAAGAAGCTCTTTTTAGAGCAATACCAAGATTTTGGGAGAGCAAGAGACTCCAGAGAAGAGGTCCTGAGCATGACGCAGAAAGAAGATGAGTCTCTCAAGGAATACTAGGAGAGATTCAACTTCAATCTTCAATGATCTCCTCACACGAAACTATCTGATAAGTCCCTCAAAAGCATATTTTTGAGAGGACTTACCAATGAATCACTGGAGGCTCTTAACATGATTTTTGGAGGTGATGTCTACCAGCACGCTATGGAAGACATCCGACAACTATGTCGGAACTACTCAAGAAGGAGAGGCAAGACCACTTCTAGAACCATGAAAGTGACTGCTTTAGTCACGAAGACAAAAATAGGTAACATGTTGGAAGATTTAAAGAGCGAAATGCTCTCATCTCTAGCATTGCAGATGGATACGCTACTGTTAGAGAAAAAGAAGCAAGAAAATGAAGCAGCATTGGCTTATTTCTATCCAAAATGTAGAGGGAAGCATGCAAAGAATGCATGCCCAGAGAACAAAGTCAGAGTATGCGTAGTTTGCAGGCTGAACCATAAAACTCGATTGTGCCCACAATTGCCCAATAATCAGGAGGATGCTGAAAGCGCGGATGCCTATTTCATAGGCAATCGAAAGAGTTGGCCACAACCCCTTGCAGGGAATATGCCAACCAGAATGTCGTCATATGGGGGAGGACCATACATGCCCCAAGGCCCGCCTCAACCACCTAACATGGGGTGGTGGGGGCCATCACCCTGGTCCAATGCACCCCCAACAACATTCCCAAACCAGCAGCCATGGATGCCATATCCATATCCTGGGCAGCAGTGGAGAGGCCACACTACGTGGAATCAGGCTCCATAGAATGTAGCACCAGCTCACCCCCAATAGAATTTACCGATGTTGCCAGCAGTGAGACCTACGCAGCTACCCGCACAACCGATGACAAATCCTAATAACAGGGTGAACCAGCCAGCATACAACGTGGAGGGTGAGATGTATCCGATGTACCATATTCAGCTTAGGTCTGGTAGACAGCTAGGAGTAGGAATGCCTCCACTGGTAGAAGAGGAGGAAGAGGTAGGAGAAACACCTCTTGTAGAAGAGGTGATAGAAGAAATGCCTGAGAGAGCAAAGGCTCCATTTCCCAATCGACTGCAAGAACAGAGGAAAGTAACGTAGCCAGAGTTTGATATCTTGTCTAGCTTGAAGAACCTCACCATGACAATTCCATTATTTCAAGCCATCCGAGATGTTTCGATATATACCAAGGTGATAAGAGAGATGTGTCTAAGGAAGCCAGGATGAAGAGCAACCCAGACTATCAATGTCATGGGTAAACTAGCAGATTTGATGATGGGAAAAATGTGCCATCCTAAGTATGCAGACCCGGCAGCCCGATGCTGACTATAAAAATCGAGGGACATTCCCTGTCCAATACGTTGGTCGATCTCGGAGCAGCCATCAACGTAATGCCTCAGGAGACCATGCAGAGGCTACAACTCATGAACCTAAAACCCACTACGATAGTGCTACAATTGGTCGATCGATCGACCGTGGCACCGAAAGGAATGTTGGAAGACGTAATAGTGACAGTCAGTGCATGGGAATACCCAACCAACTTTTTAGTCTTGCAATCTAAAACTAGGTTGGGCGGTTACCCGCTCATCTTGGGAAGGCCATGGCTGGCAATAGCTGACACTTACATCAGCTATCGGGATGGGCTGATGACCATCTTCGATGGATAAAATGTTAAAAGGTTGACTATTTCACCCCCAGCGTAGTCCGTCGACTCATTAGGAGAACCCATGTTGATCGAGCATGAAAATCCTGAGCTATCCATGATCCAGCCGGTGATGACATTGGATGAGTTGATAGAAGAAGATGAAGATGGTGCTATTGTGGAGTTCCTCCATGGGGAGTCCTCCATCTCTGCACCTGGATCACCGTTGGTTGGTGCCCAAGATCACCACGTTCAATAGATACACGTCGGGCCAGGAAGAACGTTGAATGTCAGTAGTGGGTTGACTCCCACACAATTGATGAAAGTAGAAGAGCTCCTGGTTAGACACCAACAGGCATTTGCATGGGATTACTCAGATATGAAGGGTATCAGCCCAAAGATCTGTACCCATCGTATATACCTAGATGATCAAGCAACTCCAAGCAGGCAACCACAGAGAAGAATGAATCCGACAATGAAAGACATTGTCAAGGAAGAATTGCAAAAACTCTTGACTATCGGATTCATCTATCCAATTTTTGACAGTGAGTGGGTATCACCGTTAGTGGTAGTCCCTAAAAAGAATGGGAAATGGTGAATCTATGTGGACTACAGAGCATTAAACAAAGCGACCAAGAAGGACCACTTCCCGCTCCCGTTCATTGATCAAGTCTTGGATACACTCTCCGGGAGGAAGTATTTCTCCTTCCTGGATGGATTCAATGGATACAACCAGATCCAGATAGGAGAAGAGGATCAGGATAAGACAACGTTCACCTACCCATGGGGAACGTTTGCCTATCGGGTATTACCTTTCGGATTATGCAATGCACCTGCCACCTTTCAAAGGGTGGTGCTTAGCATATTTTTAGACATGATGGGAGACGCGGTCGAAGTATACATGGATGACTTCATCGTCTATGGAGAAACCTTTGATGAAGCAATGACGAACTTGGAAAGAGTGCTCGAAAGAAGCAAGGAAAACAATTTGCCCCTGAGCAATGAGAAATGCTTTATGATGATGCAAGAAGGCATCGTACTTGGGACACCACCTCTCCGTAGAAGGAATAAAGGTTGATAAAAGAAAAATTGAGGTCATCAGAGACCTACCTAGCCCCAAAATGTAGAGAGAGGTGAGGAGTTTTCTTGGATCAGTCGGGTACTACTGGCGATTTATCATCGAATTCAGAAAAATTGCAAAACCATTGCACACTCTATTATCTAAAGATGTGGAGTTCAATTGGATGGAAGACTATGAAGAAGCATTTCAGTTGCTTAAAGAGAAACTGATATCCACACCAATTTTAAGAGGACCAAATTGGGCCATACCATTCCATATCTACTGTGATGCATCCAACAATGCGATTGGAGCAGTCCTCGAATAGAAGGATGGCAAAGAATTTTATGCCATCTACTATGTCAGCAAAAACTTGGCAGGAGCCGAGCTCAACTACATGGTGATGGAGAAGGAGTTCCTTGCAGTTGTGCATGCCATAAACAAATTCTGCCATTATATCATCGGGTATAAGGTATTTGTCCACATGGACCATGCAGCCATCAGATACTTGATGAGCAAGCCGACCATTGGTGGAAGAATTATCAGGTGGCTCTTGTTACTGTAGGAATTCGACATCACAATAGTCGACAAACTAGGCAAAGACAATGTCGTAGCAGATTTTCTATCCAGATTGATACCGACAGACCATACAATAGTGGAAGACCAATTTTTGGATGAACATTTGTTCACCATTAGTGAGCAAATCCCATGGTACATAGATATAGCCAATTACTTGGCCACCGAAAGAACCTCACCTGCTCTCTCTTTTCGAGAAAAGTAGGTGGTCATAGAGAAAAGTGCATCATTCCTATGGATTGATGGCCTCCTATTCAAAATAGGATATGACCAGATTATAAGGAGATGCGTAGCAGAACAGGAGTTCTCAGAAGTACTCAAAGCGTGTCATGATGAACCATGCAGAGGACACTTTGCAGGGAAATGAACTACCTACAAAATCCTATAAGTTGGGTACTTTTGGCCCACTCTGTTCAAGGATGCGGCTGCGTACGCCAGCAAGTGCGATGAATGCCAAAGAATGGGTAGACCAACCCATCGAGATGAAATGCCCCTCCAACCTCGGGTACACCTAGAACCCTTCGATAAGTGGGGCATGGACTTCATGGGACCAATTAATCCACCTTCAATAGGGAGGAGGTTTATTTTGGTCTAGTACAGATTACATCACCAAATGGGTTGAAGTTCAAGCGTTGAGAGATTCAAAAGAAAGAACAGTCACCGATTTCTTATTTGCCCACATTTTTACATGATTTGGGGTCCCTAGAGAGATAACAATAGACCAAGGGCCTCAATTTACCTCCAAGTTGATCAAGGAGCTGATGGAGCAATACAGAGTTCGGCACAATAAAACTACACCCTACCATCCGTAGGAAAATGGGCAAGTGGAAGTGATGAACAGAGAAATAGAGAACATCCTAATGAAGACCATGCAGCAACATAGAAAATATTGGGCTACACGGTTGTCAGAGGTAGTCTGGGCGTATAATACCATGTGGAAATCCACCACAGGCTTCACACCCTTCCAACTGGTCTATGGGAAGAGTGCGATGATGCCCATTGAATTTGAAATCAAGACATTGAGGACAACTTCAGAATTGAACTTGAGCTTGGATGACGCTCAAAAAGAAAGGATTCGACAGCTAGATCAGCTGGACAAAATCTGAATGGATGCTTTGCAGAGAATGAAAATCATACAAAAGCAAAGAAAGTGGTGGCATGATCACCACATTAAACTGAAGCAGTTCCAAGAAGGAGAATGGGTGCTGTTGTACGATTCTCGGTTCCAGGAAAGAAAAGGTAAATTAATGCAAATATGGATGGGACCGTATGAGGTGGTAGAGCTCATCAAGAATGGGGCAGTGCACGTTAGAACAATTGATGATAGCAACACCATGTTAACGGTCAATGGCCACCGATTGCACCCCTATAACACATCCGAAACCTTACAGGTGGAATCCATAATAGACGTGGGGGAGACCCCATCTTGTTAGATCTAGACCAAACTCTTAACAGGAAAAATGGTGGGCATGGAGGTGCTCACCAAAATCAGTTAATTTAGTTTTTTTCTTATAGTGTGTTTTGTAGGGATGACGCCCGCATGCAAGCTATAGGCATCCTAATCCAGGGCCTAATAGGCATGGAATGCATCTAACTGCCTTTATTTTTCTTTCTTTTCATTTGCTTTTTGTAGGTGGAGGACCTGACAACATGAGGAATAGGTATCTGGGAAACCAGGCCTGATTCGGCTCAGCATTCCGACACCGACACTCGTAGGTAGAAGCTGAGGCAGCGTGAAGCGAGACTGAGAAGGCTTGATCACCCTTTCCTAGTCAATCACAACATGATTGCCAAGAATAAAGCGCCTTCCACATCGAGAAGGCATAGAAGAAGGTGCCTTCCTTATAAAGAAGATGCCCTGCCAAAAAGAAGAAGGTGCCTTCCTTATAAAGAAGGTGCCCAGCCAGAAGAAGGCGCCTTCCTTATAAAGAAGGTGCCCCACTAGAAGAAGGCACCTTCCTTATAAAGAAGGTGCCCAACCAGAAGAAGGCACCTTCCTTATAAAGAAGGCACCCAGCCAAAAGAAGGCACCTTCCGTATGAAGAAGGTGCCCCTCAAAAGAAGGTGCCTTCCTTATAAAGAATGCACCCCAAAAGAAGGCGCCTTCCTTATAAAGAAGGTGTCCTGCCAAAAAAAAGGCGCCTTCCTTATAAAGAAGGCACACAAAAAAAAAAAAAAAAAGGTGCCTTCAAAAAAAAAAAAAAAAAAGAGCTCGAGGCACCTTCCACATCAGGAAGGCGCATACAGATCGAGGTGCCTTCCACCCTAGGAAGGCGTAGGTATACAACGATACCTTCCACCCTAGGAAGGCATAGGTATTCAACAATGCCTTCCACATCAGGAAGGCACACCCATTCAGAAGCACCTTTCGTAGTAGGAAGGCACCATCATCAAAAAGGTGCCTTCCACCATCGAAAGGTGCATCCAATCAGAGATGCCTTCCACCATCGAAAGGTGCATCCATTCAAAGAGCATCGAAAACATCGGGAAGGCACCATATAAGCACCTTCCACATCGGGAAGGCACCATATAAGTGCCTTCCACATCGAGAAGGCACCACATAAGTGCCTTCCACATTGGGAAGGTACCAAAGAGCACCTTCCATGTACAACCAACACTTAAGTCTCATGGATGCCTCGATCGGAATGAAATCACCACATGAATGAGCGGCATCAGATTACCATACCCCTCCCCCATGTCACAAATCAGCGAATCAATGCTCTTCACGATGCATGAAACACCAAATAAGGTACGCGCATACTAACTCAAATATTTATATAATTATTCATAAATTATGCAGTACCAAAAAAATATTGTCGTCATAAAAATCATATACCCCCATGGCCGGAACCACGTGCCAATGATATGGCTCGAAAGGTGTACCCTAGAATTAAATGCTAGGGTTAGGCACCTTCCCTATAAGAAGGCGCCTTCCTGAAGAAGTAAGGACAGAAAAAAGAAGCACAGTAGTAAGGGAAGGCGCCATGGGAGGAAGGTCGAAGAATCATGCGGTGAAAAAGAATGAGCCGAGTGATACAAAAGGAATCAGGGGGATGGTAAAAACATAGTTCGAGGCCGAGGGATGGTTCGAATACTATACCCTGGTCAGTCAGGGCTAGGATATGGAGGCAGCCAAGGAATTCGCTACCTCCTTGAGGGGCGACGTAGCTCAGGTGCGAGGGGTAGAAATTTTGGTCACCCCCAAATACATCTCATAGGCGACTGGATTGCCCCTCACAGGTGAATGCATATACAAAGGCGGACTGCTGAAGTCGTACGCCGAAGTGCTACTACCAGGAGAAAATGTGTAGATAGATAAGGAAGGGCTACCCAAAAGTAGCCTTCCCATGAATCTATGGAAGATATTCGAGCAGGTTGCTCGATTCTTTACATGCACCGAGAAGTATACCCATTTGCACACTAACCATGTGCAGTTTTTGAATCACCTGGTGCATGGAAGGAAGTTGAACGTGCCCTTCTACCTAGAAAATGCCCTGAAGGAAGAAGCGGCTAGGTACCAGAAGGGAGCACCGTCCACCTTGGCCCACCATGGGCTGATATCAGCACTAGTCCGCCATGCAAAAGCGCAGAGGTAGAACCCCGACGCAGAGGGAGATGGCGGCCAAGAAAGGCAACAGGATGCTATTGCCAAAATAGGGCAAGAAGAGGGAAGCCCTACAGAGGAGATGGCAAGTATCGGGCAATTGGCATTGCCCGATTTCATGGAAGAAAGAGGGCATTCACCAGTGCCCGAATGCACAGAGGAAAGAGGGCATTCCCTAGTGCTCGAGTATGAAGAGGAAGGAGCACCACTTATTAGCAGTGAGGCCGAGTTCTGGCTGCCAGAACTAGTCCCCAGGAGGAAACGCCTATGGTGACTCCTCCTCTCGGTAGAAGAAGAAGAGAATGACCCGAAAGTCGACGTGGCAGCCCAAACCCTCTAGGAATTGACAAACCAGAGCCCACAAGATGCAGGGACTTTCGGGAGCAATGATCAGGTCGACGCAGCCTTGGAGGAAGCGTTGGAGTGGCAGACCAATTGTTGGATGGCCCAACAAATTTTGGAGGATTACCAGAATGAGCATAGAGGGGAATTGGAAGAACGAGAAAGATGAATCACCCAGCTCGAGCAGCTGGTCCAGCAGTTGTGGGAGGAGAACCAGCTACTCCAGGATAGGGGAACAGAAAGAAGGGATGCATCGACCCAAACTGATTGGGCAATAGAAGTCCCGACGAATTCTCCCACATCTATAGAATGAGTATTCTCTTTGGGAGAATTTCGATCGGACGCCCGATAGAGCAGCCCAGAGGCAGGGGAGAATTCCTCTATTTTTGGGAGTGAAGGGGAAAGAAGTCCCACAACACCCCCTGTTATCGACCTGAGTGATACAGAGTAGCAGACAGGACCGAGGGATAAGGAAGAACTCCCCGGACCTAAGGAAGATAGAGAAGAACCTGAGGGGTCGGCACAGGACAGATAGGGGGCGAAGAAGCACCCCCAGGGATGGCAGCACAGGTCCCCTAGAGTGAATAAAACGCTCCAGGGACCGCAGAGCAGGCCCCTCGGAGCGAGAGAACGTCTACCAGGGAGAAAGGGAAAACCCCTATTCGAGCCATCACATTTTCTGTAGAGGCCAAAGGAAAAGGGCCCAGGACGGCTCGAAAGAAGGTGAAGGTGACCTTCGTCGAGCTAGAAGAAGATGAGTGGGATATGCAGCCATTCATAGAGAAGTGAAAATAGTTCGAATGACTACTCAAAGAGATGACAACAGCTAAGGAGACCAGGAAGGCAACCTCGAGGATGCAGGGGGACTCTGGTATCTACGTCAATCCGATAGAGGACAGCCAGTTCTGGGAGATTTACGGGTCATCCCGGGGATGACCCTCCATGATAAGAAGGTATTTTGAATGATGGGGGGTATATGGCCCCAAATTGGAAGCCACTACCATTGCAAAGGAGAACGCAGGGCTTACTCCTGAAGCAACCCGATTGTACAAAGCCCAAGTAGTTCATCTCAGGAGGGATAATTTAGATATCCCTCTTGCAATGGTCAGACCTCCGGATGCTGACCTATGGCAAGCTACAGAAGCTGCATTTTAGGTAGTAGAGATGATGTTGGTTAGATCACCTCCGATAGCGGCCAGGATGAGGAAAGCAAAGCCGACAGCAGCACCCACAACCCCACATAGAAAAAGAGGGGCCACACCTCCAGATGCCAGCATGTAGAAGAGGCAGACACAGGCCATAGGTACAATCGGATCCACCAAGAAATGACAATGATGAGGGGTCAACAGGGCTACCTACAGTTTTGATGCCATGAGGGCATGGCATATGTTAGGCATGGGGGGATGATGAGCATCATAAATGCTCATATTTTGTATACATTTTCTTGATTATTATGCGACTGTATAATAAGGATTGCATATGTTTATGAATGATTATATAATTATTTGATGAAATTATGCGTGTTATCTAATTCATGTGTTTTCAGTGTGTTTTTGTGGAATTGTAGTTGATTTAGTCAGATTTGGATCAGTCGAGGTCTTTTCATGGACCTGGCACTTTGTTTCTTTCGGAATCAATGCAGAGAAGGTAGGCGCCTTCCTCTTCCAGGAAGGCGCCAAGCGTAAGTAGGCACCTTCCTCTTCCAGGAAGGCGCCAAGGAAAGACAAGCACCTTCCTCTCCCAAGAAGGCACCAATAGAAGGCCAATGCCTTCCTCTTCCAGGAAGGCGCCAAAGGAAAATAAGTGCCTTCCTCTCATAAGGAAGGCACCGACAGGAAGGCACCACTAGAAGGCAAGCGCCTTCCTCTCATAAGGAAGGCATCGACAAGAAGGCGCCACTAGAAGGCAAGCACCTTCCTCTCATAAGGAAGGCACCGACAAGAAGGCACCACTAGAAGGCAAGCGCCTTCCTCTCACAGGAAGGCACCAACAGAAGATAAGCGCCTTCCTCTTCCAGGAAGGCGCCAATGGTAGTAAGGCACCTTCCACATAGAGAAGGCGCCCGACATACTTAGGCACCTTCCTCATAGGGAAGGCACCCCTGTTCTTCGCCCGTTGACCAGACAAGCACGACGTGGACAACAAAGACTGGTGCAGTTCCAACTCTACGTCATGTAGAGTTAAATTGGGGATCGCACCGACGTATGAGAACATCCTACCAATGCCAGGCGAAGCACAAACCAATCAGTGAACACGCCACCATTGGAAATGAATGCCAGTTTTAGCAGACGTCGATCACATTTACCAGACTGTCTTAGTTTAGTCTGGAATGAATCGACTGTTATAACTTCTTTGTAACAGAAGATCTATGGGTGTGCTATATAAACACACGCAGACCTCTCTGAGGATATATAGAATATTTTGATAGTAAATGTAGAGAGATATACGAGAAGAAGCATTGTAATACTTTGATAATTATAATACAGTTCTAAGAGTTTCTAAGTGCGTGTTCAGTTGGGAGGAAGGCTGCTTGGAGCCCGGGCCCACTCCAAGCCGGTATTTCTTCCCCTATTTTTCCTTGTGTTTTCTAGATTAGTTTACCACTTTTATAAGATTGTTTATCGCATTGTTATTTCTCGTATTGCAATAGATTTATTTCCAGGAATGCGTGAATATTTCCTTTCCGTAGATTTAATTGTTTTTACGTAAATTATTGAGGAGTGTATGAATGATTGACGACCGTTGAAACACCCCCCAATAGTAGAACTAGCGGACTCATCTCAAGTGGTATTGTAAGCAATCTTGTTCAAGACCCTTCGCAAGTTTACGAAGCTCCCTGGGTTGATAAATTAAATGCACGGGCATGTGACAAAAGTAGGAAAGAAGTTAACCTTGTTTGGCCCAAAACAAAAGGTAGGCTTATTTTCATACTCTATGGGCTGCCTCCTGATCATATGGGATCGTCTGTACAAATTGATGAAGGAAGGTAGCTCTATCTCCAAGTTAGCGGAGACACAAAAGTGAGCATGGACCATCCTGGATTGGACTTTGGTGATGGTATCGAAGGTAATGAACTCACCTATGGAGACTATCCCTAGAATGACATCCTCATGCCAGAACTAGAAAGGGAGGTTTGGCAACCGAACCCATAGAGGAGCTACGTTTATGTTTTGAGTTTTGGGGTTAAAATAATCCCCCCACTTTTGAAGAAAGAGGCTCCTGCATCCGAGGAACCAGGGTCCCCTAGCTAAGATGTTGTAGCAGTCCTCTTGAGTATTGAGGTTGTATCCTTTTGAACCTTTTGATCATCCTTCTTTTTGCTTGATTTCAGGAAATACTGTTTTACACCATTTGGCCTTGTGCCCAAAATTATTGCATTTGAAACATATGATGTTGTTATCCATGAGAGGTGTAAATGAATTAAAATTTCTAACATCATTTTTTATACTGATCATGCAATGTACAACTTTATAACCATATTCATTACATGAGAAACAATAACCATGGAAGAAGTATTGAAAATTGTTTGATTTCCTTGGATGATATGGTTTGTTTTTGTGATTGACTTTTGTCCATGATGATTCTTTGCTCTCTTCCTCCTTGGTGCTTTTACTCCTTTTCAGTATATTAGCATAGGTTATGGGTTCTTTACCGGTTGCTTTCTTTGATGTCTCTATTGAGATTGATTCCAATTTTTGTATCCTTATATATTGTTGTGACTTACTTTTAGATTTTTCAACTTCCTTTCTCAAATAGATAATCTCATTTTCTAAATTTTCACATTCCAACTCTTTTGCCTTCAATTTCTCAATTATTACTTCTTCAATTCTTCTTTCCTCTTCAACTTTAACCTTTAAGTCATTAAGATCTTGTTGAAACCTTGTCTTTGTTTCTTCTTCCTTTTGAATTTGAACTTCCAATCCAATTAGAGTAGCGGTAAATTCTTTCTCTATGCCATTAGTATAAGGTTGAAGGAAAAGTATCATTTGGAAGACCAGAGGATCTTCAAGATTGAATACCTTGGTAAGGTCTCAAGGAGAAACAAGGAGAAGGCTTGAAGAACCTTATTTTAAAATTTGAAGAAGGCCATTAAAGGAGTTACTAGGAGAACTCATTGGAGAAATCTACCAACAAGAAGAAGTTACTGATAGATCAAAATTTGGGATAATTGTCGCCATTCAACAAGCCCAAAAGGAGAAGAATTTTGCAAGGAGTGCCAAATCCCAGAGGATATTGGTGAAGATCTCAAGAATTTTAAAATATTGAGAAGAAGGCCTATATTGAATTTAGAATTTGACAAGGAGGTTGAAGGAGATAAGAGCTTAAATTTACTATCAAACCTAAAATATTTGAAGATTGCCTTTGAAGGCTAGAAGGCTCATTCAGAGATAGGGGTTTGTTGAATCTACAACAAAATACTGAAAGGATTCTTGAAGGAAAACTTAGTTATGATTTGGAGAAATTACCTATCAAATATTTGAGTTTCAAGAACAACATTTCAGTGTAGAAATTGACTACAAAAGAGCAGCAATTAAGACAACATTACTAGCTTCAAAAATTTAGGAGTTATAAAGTCCATCTTGAAGGCTAATAGAAGTCACCTACTACATATTAAAGGGTGGCAAGATAAAAGAGTTACTAATATGTGAATTGGTGATTTAAGGAGCTGTTAAGGACAACCGATAATAGATTCAAGTAGATCCAGTTAAAGACAACAATAAGGTGAATCTAATCACCTAGCAATCCTTCATCTACAGAGATAATTAAGGTAAGCAACTTGGGTGCAAATAGGTTTATTAATTGAACTTTAATTTGGGTTATTATCTAGTTCCATTAAGAACCATTTTAATTATTTAGAATTTGCAAAAAGAAGGTTGCATTATAGTCTTCAAAGGGAGTAAAGAAGGCAGTTCATTTTAGAGTTATTACCTACATATTAAAATAAGAGTTGGATATATTTCTATAGAAAGAAAATATCACCTTCGTATTTTCTAAGTTACTACATAGAAGACTACATTGAGTTACAATTATTATATTGTATTTAAGAGAAATTACTAGTGTATGACTTAAGGTTCATTTGGAGGAGTAATAAGGTGTGTTTAATACTGCACTACACTAGTTGTTCTTAAAGAGTTTTAAGGTGTACTAAGTATTTTAAAATTTAGTAAATTAGTGCATATTTCAAACTAATTTGAGAGTTTATTTATAGGAGCAATAAGGTGATATTATTGTTATTATTAAAGTGCATTAAGTTAGAGATATTACTGGTACATTGCACTATTCTAGTTATTCATTAAAACTAGTTACTCTCAAAGATTATTATGTGCATTGATTGTTAAGGTAATATCAAGGGCATAAAACCTACAATCCATTGTGGCCTAGAGAATCCATATTATAGGTTAATATTCCTCCAAGGAGTGGAGAAGAAATCTACCTCATAAAAAGCTAAAATAAATCTTGCAAGAAGGAGATTGGAAGATCTCAAAAATAGGTGCAAATCCAAATATTCTATTCTAACTATTGTAAAATTATTTACATTAGTTTCTTGCACCATTATAAGGATAGGGTTGAAGCATCTTAAGGACACTTCAATATCGTGCAAGACTCATTACAAGGCAGTCATTTCATTAAGGTAAAGGGGAAGATCTTGAGTAAGTAAAGAGAGCCATCAAAAGAGCTCACATTGCTAAAAAAAAAAGGTATACAAAGGTGCCATATTTGGCCTTTCATCAAGCATCCACATCAGCATATACCTACAATATCAAAATACAACATAAGGATATAATTATCCACATAGGAGGGACAACATATCAAGGCCTACACTAAGCGTCTATCACATTCCAATGTAGCACTAAGGACAACTCATTACAATGGAAAATAAAGCATAAAAATAAGGATAGATTACCAAGGTGTACTATGGAAGAACCACTAGCTATAAGAGCTCCATATAGTCATCATCGAAGCACCATACAACCATAAAATAATAGCCAAATTTTAGCTAGAAGAATAGCATCATCAAACACTCAAGAGAAGCGTTAAAGATATAGCAAATCTATCATTTGCAAGAAGCATACGAGGAATAATATACGTTGAGAATGTTTGTTTTCATGTAAATGAAGGGGCCTCCACTTGGAAAATTTGGTAAAGCACTCATATTTCTCGTAACATCTATGTATAAAGAAAACACTCATCCTTGAAGAGTTAGAAAGAGCATCTTCATCATAGTTGTGGAAAAAAAAAATTGAAAGAATCTTGATAGCATTATCCAAGCATACAAGCCACATGTGTGTCTTCATAAGAAGTGTTGGAGTTACACAAGCTTTACCCAAGAACATAAGCCATGTGGATGTCATCTCAAGAAGAATTGAAGCATTACCCAAGAACATAACCCACAAGGGTGTTATATCAAGAAGAACTAAAGTTACACAAGTATTACCCAAGAACATAAACCACATGGGTGTCATTTCTAAGTGCATTGAAGCTACTTAAGTGCCTAAACTTGGAGGCACAGTAGAGGAGAAAACATGTCTACAAAAAGCAGTGAAGATGTATCCATACACAGTGAAAGAGGAGCAGAAAATATTAAAGGATTGAAGTCAATATGCTCAAGAGGGTCAAAGCAGCATTAAAGGCTCACTACCATACATATGCCATTAAAGGTGAGCAGTGCAAAGTAAGAAAATGCCCAAAATTTAGGAGTTGAAACATTATAAAGGTAAGGTTTTTACCTTAATTAATCTACTTTAATTAAGGAGTTATAAGGGGTATAGTATAAGGTTGAAACTCTTCTATTATTCACTTTGGAAATAATAGCAAAATCAACAAAACATTTGAAAGTAAACTTAAAGGAGGTTTATATATTAAATAGTTTAGTATTTAAAATTAAATACCATAGAAGATATAAGGGTTTCTACTTGAAAAAATAAAACTCTATTATTGCAAATATTATTATTTTCTAATTTTCAAAATTAGTGAGTTATAAGGTATACTACATCAAAATAATTCATTGGATTTTAGAAATATTAAAATATTGGATATTGAGGGTTATAAAAGGAAGTTCATCATTTACTTAAAGGAGCTGGAATTACATACTTGCACTTGTCTCATGTTCATACTAAAGGGACAAAAGAAATCCAACCATAGAGAACTTCAAATTATGTGCATAGCTCATAAGGAGAGATAAGGTGAAATAGAAGTTGATTATTTTTTTTTTGGTAGATAAGATACTATAGCATTAATACCGGGTTTTACAGGTTAACCCAAAAACTTTTACAAAAATCAGTCCAAAGCTATTGATGAACATGTCCTTACTAAGGATCCTATATATGTAAAATCTACATACCACCAAAGACATTACATCCGGTAAGGCACATAGCCTGTTATCAAAAAGAAACTTCCCATACAAAATTTTGGGTATACCCCGAGAAAACACACCTTCATAATAATTACAAAAAAGAAACAGACATAGATCCCTTCCTTGAAATAGTGGAGAAATAAAAAGTTGCAGACACACATAGCATAGTATTGAAAAAAACTCCCATAAGATTTGTATTGATAGTTACTCTTAATAATTCTTTGGTAATTGCTTTCTTCCATATATGACATGCTTTAGGATGACATCCTATCTTGGCAAATCAGCCTTGGAGAAGTGAAACTACTGGCTAGATTTATGGTGATGGCTATCTGGTGGTCCATGTGGCTCTGGTTCAAAGTCTTATATTGCCATTTATTTCCTGCCTATGATTATCAACCAACCTCAAATTACTAAGATGACTAGGAGCCATATTATCTGACATGTGATTGTCCCCATTAATATTTGTGGTATTTCCAAGCAGCATCCACCAAGACTAATAGCTTCGATAATTTTTATTATGAGTCCATTTCAAAAAAGGGACGGGAATACTCATAGCCTTCGAACTTACAGTGCCTTCCTTGTTGGTAAATTCGACTATCATTCTTGGAATTCTTGTTGAATAAGCTCCTCTACTTCGCTCAAGACACCGTGTTCCCATTTGAAAAGTTTGTCACCATCGACACCCAAATTGGCCAGCTTATCAACAAATTTGTTAGCTTCCCGAAAGACATGTTGGGCTTTTCTATCCTGTCTTCCCTAGAAAAATATCCTAGCCTCTTTAACAATTGTTTTAATCCTCCAAGGAGATGTTTTCCAATTATTAAGGAGATTTATAAGAGTCTCCTTCTACGATCAAATTTCCTTCTAAGTCTTGAGTAATTTGAAGGCCTCTCCACATAGCTCTAAATTTAGCTTCGTTGTTCGTCCTTGTTCCCAAATATTTAAAAAATGCAAGCATCATATTCCTATTATGATCTCGTACAATACCACTAGCGCCTACTCTTCCAGGATTTTCCTTAGTCGATCCATCAAAATTAAGCTTAAACCAACCCATAGGAGGTGGGGACCACTTAACATTGGCTCTGGGGTTGACTAACCTAGGTACAGACTCATCTAACAAGGTTAAGCTTAAATATTGAGCAATCGTGGTATCCTGCATATGAGGTTTACGACTATCAAAAGGGATAAGGTTCACATTCTCGTTGGCAAAGGATAGGATCCTGGCAATGATAGTTTTATGATCATGGATAGACTTATTAAAGACTCTATGGTTCCTTTCTAACAACACTTACCAAAGATAGTGATTGAGACAAATTTTCCACATGTATCTAAGTATTTGGCTTGAAAAGGGGCAAGGCCACTGGATGAACAAATCAAGTATGATGGCTAGTTTAACCCAAGAAATATTGAAGGCCTAAAAAACCCCACTTAGGACAGTCAAGGAAAAAGGACACTCAAGGAAAATGTGATAAATGGTCTCCCAATTAGCCCTACACAGATAATAGTGATTAGTGATACAAATACCTTTACACATCATATTATCAATGGTTAGAATTCTTCCTTGGATAACCAGCCATGAAAAGACTACAATTTTTGGAATTAAATTTTTATCCAAACTAAGTCCTTTTGGAGGACAAAATCCTCGTCATCATGCAGAAGCTTGTAAGCTGATTTAATAGTGAACTGCCCATTTTTCGTAGGAGCCTAGGTCACTTGATCTTCCTTAGGTCTCATGGGGATAAACTATTGCTCGATAATGTTACAAAGATCATTTGATTTCGCTTGAAATCCCTAAATCCTTATTTATTTCCACTTCATTCTGCCTCTATCCTCAACCATATAATTAGAGACTTTTTTGCCAATGAGTTCTTCCGTGATATCTTTGATTTGAGCTAAGTTAGGATATTGCATCAGTGGTTTGTCCTTAGCCCACCTATCATTCCAATAATTTATCCTCTCACCATTGCCTAAAACCCATCGTAAACATTTTTTGATGATTTCGTTACAATTGAGAATTGCTTTCCAAAAAGCAAAGCCTCTGATTGGAACTGAGTCACTTAGAAATTCCATATTTTGAAGATACTTTCATTTGATGATAGTTTTCCATTCATTTTCTTCACCAGAAATGAGGTGCCATGCCTGCTTAGCTAGTAAAGCTAAATTTATATGAGCAATTCTCCTCAGACCTAAGCCCCCATTTTCCCTGGGTCTGCACACTTTGGTCCATCCTACAAGGTGTATCCTTTTTTCTCCTCTGATCTAGTCCATAAAAATTCTTTTTAGAGTTTCTCAAATTTTTGGAAAACATTCATAGGGGCTTTGAAAATGGAGAGGAAATAGACTGGAATGCTTTGAATAGAGGCCTTAGTGAGGGTTAGATTTCTTGCTTGAGATAGAAGATGACATTTCCATGAAGCAAGTTTTTTTTGAATTCTTTCAATAACCCTGTCCCACATTGACTCTCTCGAAGAACCAATGAAAAGAGGGAGACCAAGATACGAAGTGGGAAGGTTTGCTATATCACACCCTAAAATTTTTGCAATCCTTCCTTACCTCTAAATGGGGGTGTTCAAGAAATATAACTTGCTTTTACTGAAATTAACTTTCTGACCAGTAGCGTCCTCGTAGAGTTGTAGGATGTATTTAATTATTTTGGCCTCAACCACCAATGCCTTAGTCAATAGAAGGGTATCATCGATAAATTGTTGGTGAGAAAAAACCCTAGTTAGAGATTTTGCCTTGATTCCTAATATTAGCCTTGAAATGCAAGTATTTTTGATGGTTCTGCCTAAAGCTTCTACCACAATGATGAATAACATGGGGCTGACAGGGTCCCCTTGCTGAATTCCTCTGTGACTTTGAAAGTAACCAGCAGTTGTTCCATTAACCATAATCGAGAACCATGCTTTAGAAATGCATTTTTTGATAAAATTAACCCATTGGTGGTGAAAACCAAACTTAAGGAGGACAACAATCAGAAAGTCCCAATTTAGCCTGTCAAATGCTTTGTTCATATCAAGCTTGAGGGCAAAAACAAACATGTTAGTATTATGAGCAGAGTGCAGAGCTTCATGAATTGTGATAACTCCATCCAATATTGACCTACCCTAGACAGAGCTTCCCTGGCATGGATCTATGATGTGGGGTAGAACATCTCTCATTCTATTTGCAATGGCTTTAGTTAGGATCTTGTAAGAAACATTGCATAGACCGATTGGCCTGAAGTCAGCCATAGATTCAGGGGTTTGCTTCTTAGGAATTAGAGAAATAAAAGTAGAGTTGAGACCTTTTGGGATATGATTGCTTGCTTGGAATTCTTTGATAGCATAAATTACATCCTCACTTACAATGTCCCAAAAATATTGATTGAAATGAAGGGGAAAGCCATCGGGTCTCGGGGCTTTGTCTGGCTCCATGCTAAACAAGGCTTCCTTAATTTCCTCATCAGAAAAGGGAGCTAGAAGCTTAAGGTTTATATCCTCATTTATTATGCTAGGAATGGATTGCAAGAGAATATCTTTGGCCTCCTCATTGCACTATGATTCCTGACCAAGGATAGAATTGAAATAAGTTACTACCTCCTTTCTAATTTCTGTTAAGTCCTGAGTAATAGAACCATCTGCTTTTTTTAAAATTTTTATCTTGTTATTGCTTCTGTTTCTAAGCGTGGTGACATGAAAAAACTTGGAATTTGAATCTCCATATTTCAACCAAAGAGCCCTTGATTTTTTCCTCCAATAGATTTCCTCACAGGCCAAAATGTTATGAAACTCTACTAGTTTTGTACGTTCCTCTTGCCTAGTAGTTTCATCAGCATCACCATGTTGAATCCTCTGATCAATTATCTTCAAACTTTCAAAAAAATATTTTTTATTTTCAAAGAGGTTCCCAAAGACCTATTTGTTCGATGTTTGAAGATTTTCCTTAAAAAAATTTAATTTGCCAACAAGTTTAAAAGCTACACTACCCCTGATAGACTGCTACCACCACTGAATTAAGTTATCTCTGAAACTTGAATGTTTGATCCACATAGATTGAAATATGAAAGGTTTCTTGAAGGACAGAGAGTTAGGGATCTCCAAAAAAATGGGATTATGATCAGAGGCAATTTTAGGAAGGGCTTGCAGGGTAGAATCATCGAACAGAGTTGTAGCCTCCTTTGATAGAAAAAACCTGTCAAGCCTTTCTTGAATGAGATGATACCCTATCCGCCGATTGCTCTAGGTATAATTTTCTCCTCTAAGTTTTACATCCATCAACATGTTGGAGTTAAAAAATTCATTGAACTCATCCATGCTCCTGATAGGTGGTCCATTTCCACCCATTTTGTATGAAGGGTAAAGACGAGTGTTAAAATCCCCAACCAGAATCCAAGAGACATTATGGAAGATTTCACTCAGATTGCCTAAGTACTCCCACAGTAGAGCTCTCACTTGAATTGAAGTTGGGGCATAAATATTTGAAAGGATCCATGACCCGTTGTTTTTAATTTCCTTAAATAAAATACTAAGAAACCTGTCATATTTTTGAATAATGGTGCCTTCTACTATCCATGGATCCTACAAAGTCATAAGAACTCCAGACGCTCCTCTGGATGATTTGCAAACCATATCCCCTTGATTCCAGATTTTTTTTGCTAATTTTTTGACTAAATCTCATCAGTTTTTATTTCTTGCAACATGATAATAGTTGGATTCACTTGATTTATTATTTTACTAACTTCCCTATGTTTGGGCAGGCCATCGAGGCCTGTCACGTTCCATGAGAGTAACTTCATTTAGATTGTTTGGGATTTATTCCTCTCCCCATCCCTTGAGGGGATTTTCCTAATTTTTTATCTTCAGAACCCAAAATAACCTGTTGAAACAAGGTTCTCTGTTTTCTATTGGCAATGTCATTATCAGTTTTAATTTTTTGATGCTCAACATTTGATATTCTCCCTCTTCTTTTTTCACTACGAAAATATATAGGAGACTTCATAGTGCTCCTCATTTGTTTAGGACTAAACTGGGGGGAGGCAATTTGTTGCAGAACCGGACTGCCATATTCCTCAGTCTGAAGAGTTTCACATATCTCCACTCCTACATCCAAATATTCTCCTTTTTTCCTGTATTTCCCTGGTCTGTGGGACAACCCCTCAGTATGATTCACCTGGCTCCTAGTGATGATGTTAGGGAGATGAGATTTTTTATTTTCCAATGCCTCAAATTTCTTCCTAAGTTCTTTAGCATTAGGGTTTGGCTTTGGGATGCCCACTGGGATTGAAGTATTTTTAGCATTGGGGTTTAAGGATCTCAACTTGGATGGGGATTTTAGAGATCGAGCATTAGGGTTTGAATTTGTGATGCCCACGAGGCTTACAGTAGTTTCATCATTAGGGTTTGAAGATCTTGACTTGGATGGGGATTCTAGAGAGTTAGAAAGGTTAGCTTGAAGGTTCCAGGCTTCCATGTATTTCGATAATTCTCCTACTCCCATATTGGATAGAATTGAAAATTTATTTGAAACTAGAGGATTGGAACTTACTTGAGTATTGTGGTTGCCAACAACCTGTTGTTTTCCTTTGTCTTGTTGGGACCCTGCACCCTCTCTTTTCTTTTTTTGGTAGACATAGTTTACCTTATTGAAATCACCTC
Organism: Wollemia nobilis; assembly: GCA_028583015.1. Classification (NCBI taxonomy): domain Eukaryota; kingdom Viridiplantae; phylum Streptophyta; class Pinopsida; order Araucariales; family Araucariaceae; genus Wollemia; species Wollemia nobilis. Next base: position 7,172,586 of record JAQPPZ010003251.1, on the reverse strand, counting down.
TGCCAGGGAAACTCCTCAAATTTCCTCTGTCTAGCATTTCCTGCTTCTACTTTTCTCTATTCATTTCCAGGTTAGGGCACTGATTATTGTTATTAATAAAATATTACAAAATCAACTCAAAAGTGAACTATTATTTACCATACTTTTTTAAGCTTATAGATTATTCTAATTATTAGGGATATATAAGGATAATCATGAAAAAAAATAAATTCATCCTTACAGAATATCAACTAATTAAAGGTCCAAATTACTTCTCATGGAAAAACAAAGTGAGGGCAATTTTAATAGTTGAGAAGCTTTGGCAAATTATCAAAGGAATACCTATTAAACCTAATTCAGGTGATATAAAGATTCAATAGTTTGAAGAGAGTGATGCAAAAGAATTGATGATAATAAATTTTTCCATTACAGATAATATACAACCTTACATCAATTCAGTAGGAACATCTACAAAAGCTTGAAGAACCCTAGAAAAAGTATTTGAAGAAAAAAATAAAGCTACTATTCTAAATATTCAAACTTGATTACATTCCTTGAAAATGAACAGTGGAAAAAATATAGAATTATTCCTAATAAAAATAACAAATCTTAAGGGATAATTATTAACCTTGGGAGAAAAGGTTAAAGATAAATTCTTTGTTCAAGTAACCATGAGAGCAGTTCTAGACAACTACAAGCATCTAGTTACATCTTTACAAGTACTAAGTAAAGATACATCTTTACAAGTACTAAGTAAAGATACATATTTTGATGAGCTAATCACCATTCTTCAAGAATATGAGGTATAAAGCATAGTGAAATATGAAATGACTAACATTGCATTAGTTTCAAAATATACTTCACAAGGAAACATAGCCTCATATTCAAAAGGATGAAAGCCTTGGAATAACATATATTGTCATGTATGTAGGAGAAAAGGTCATAGTACTAATTACTGTAGGTTCAACCCAAGAAACCAAAATCAAGATATTTAGATAAACTATGAAAACCAACCAAATAGGGCATTCCAACCAAGGTAATATCAAACTCAAAATAATCCTCATCAACAACAATTTTAACGACCATACAATTATACTCAATTGGAATACCAAGGAGGAAATCAGAAGGGAAACTTAGCTCAAAGGATTCAACTAATTAAAGAACTAGAAGATCCTATAGATAATCATGAAGTCAAAGCTCTCTCTACAAAGATAATTTTTTATGAAGAAACTAATTACTTGCTTGAGCAGGACATAGACAACAGAGAAGGAGAGCTCAAAATCCTGTAATGGATAAAATATCCATATTGAATACTAAAGTCTTTAATACCCAAATAATGTAATACAGAGGGGTGTTAGAGAATATTACATCATTTGGATCAAGAAAAATGTACCACCTTTGGTAGATGACTAGAGTAGGTGTTTACTTTAGAGTAAAGATAGTTAGTTACTTCAAGTATTATAATAAATGCACATGCGTCAATGTGTAAGTTGTAAATGTATATGTAGTCCACCTGTACATGAATCTTAGGTAGAGTAAGGGATAATCAATCTATATTTCTATATAAATGCCTCATAGGTATAGATAGATAGATAGAGAGAGAGTGTGAGATAGAGAGAGTGATATTTTAAATATTTGGTATGTAGTAGATATAGTGTGTATGGTAGTATGGTACAATGTAGTCCTTTCATATCATTTCATAGAGTGTTCATGTCCTCCATTATATAGCATTGTACTATTTTTTTCATTCTTATAATGGCATATTTCTAAGTTATTTACATATGTTCATCAAATTATTTTCATACATATTATTATGCCATTAGTTTTATAGTTATCTCAGATTAGTCATATTACATCTTGTGGTTGTACTACCTATTGGAAATTTTGATTTAGTTGTGTTGTCATTGATGTCAAGAGTCAGTGTCAGGAATCAGTGCAGGACTTGGCAAAAGAAGGGTTAAAATATTTATATTTTAAGCCCAAGATATTTGGTCTAAGAGGTAGAGATGATTAGTTAAAAGGATGGTTAAATGCCTTGAAGAAAAGTCCTGAAGGAAATAATATTATAATATTTATTATTATAATATTAAAGGTGGTCAGAAAAGATCTAAGGGCGAAAGAGGAAAACACCTAGGCCCAATGGAAATAATATCATAATAATTTATTATAATATTAAAAGTTTAACTATGCCTAAGGTAGTTTATAAATAATTTATAATATTTATATTATACATTTATTTATAAAAATAATAATTTCATAACCCAAAGTTGGGTTAGGCACCAAAATGAATTCAAATTTTATATTCTCCACCGACGTTGGAAAAAGGAAGGCATATGGTATAAATACCATAGCAATTACCCTTAAAACGTAAGTCTTCAAAATTATTTTTGAATGCATGCGAGTTTGAAGTGAAGGCGAAATATTTCGTGAGCAAGCAAAGGACAAAAGATTATAATTTTTATTTACCCCCAAAATCCATGGAAGACAAAGTGAGTAAGGTGGAAAGGACAAACACCAACCAACGGTTGGGCTAGCGATGAATCCAAGGTGTGCAAAGTGTTTGGAACGTAGAGGTGCTGCATTCGATTCTCAACGGTGATGTGGGACAAAGCCTTTTTGGATTTTGGCATGTAAGGAGGAGTCAAAGCACCCTAGGCATCTTTATCTCCCACACGAGCGCTTAGATCACATGACAAGGGAGCCACGACTAAGGTTCTAGAGGTGCTTTGACCAGGGATCAAATCCCACGGGGAGCGCACAAGGAGGTATTTTAATTTTTAATTAAATTGTGCATTGACTAAGGTTGGTGGCACTCAAAGTGCATAGTTTAATTTTTGCGCTTGGGTTATAGTGTGAAGAGGGAAAATTATTAGCATGTGGGTTATTTATTTTTTGTTAAAGTGCTTAGGGAGTTAAAAGGGTAAGGTAATTAATTTTTACCTTAGGGAAAGTGCGAAATATTTTATTGAGGGTTAAAAATATATTGCATTGTTTTATAAAGTTAATTACTTGAAAAATGCAATTTTGAGTGGGGAGAAATAAGTAGTGTTTGGATTATTTCATGCATTAAAATTTTGAAAAGGGTCATTATGAAACTGAATGGTTGAAGTATTTATTTGATAAATTTTGGAGATAATAAGGTGTACTTGAGTTTGTTAATTTTGTAATGTTGAATTAATATTGAGAGAGTATTTGGGTGAAGATTTTTACTATCTAAACTTTGAGATTGGTAAAGAGATTGATTGTGATTGAGACAATTTTTGAGGTCAATTATTCATCAAACAAAAGGTATAGGTATATCATCCTTGTGAGTGAAATATTTTTGGGTTGAATGTTATGAATGCTATGTTGGAGTGAAAAGGTTTTTTTGATAAGCATTGTTGAGTAAGCTTTCATGTGTATGATTGGTGAATGTTTGTGAGAACATTTGAGTGAAAAATTGAGAACTATCTTAAACTAGGGTTTGTGAAATATCATGAGTATCATTGTTATGTGAGGTTGTTTGATAAGCATTGTTGGAAATATTTGAGTAAACCTTTATGTGCATGATTAGGGTTTGTGAAAAGAACATGAGTATCATTGTTATGTGAATGAGGAATCATCTTGAGTCAAGGATTGAGATTCATAGTGTGAGTTGTTGGAAGTGAAGTGAAACACTTGTTTAGGGTTTGTAAACAAGTTGTGTTTCATTAAGTGATTGATTGAGTGAATTTGATTGAGTATAATTGATTGAAAGCATTGGAGTGATAGTTCAAGTTCTGTAAAACAAATTGTTCTTTATTCTTAATTAATTTGAAGGAGAAATTGAAAGTGATTGAGTGTTTTGTGAATGTGAAACATATTGAGTCTCTAACCATTCTCTATATGTTTCTATGGTAAAACAAGAGAGATTGAAAGTGATTGAGCATTGTTGTGTGTGAAGCATATTGAGTCTCTAACCATTCTCTATATGTTTCTATAAGTTAAACAAGATTTTGAGTGAAACTTGTTTGTGTTATTGAAGAAGTTTTCTATGATAGATTGAGTTGATTTTGAACAAAATTTTGTGAAAGCTAGTGAGTAGATTTGAGCAAGTCCTAGAGTGGACTTAAGGATAGATTTGTGTGAGATTTTGTGGAAGCTTACAACCAGATTTGAGGTAAGTCTTAGTGAAGACTTATTGAGCAGATTGGACAAGTTCTAGTGAGAACTTGTTGAGTAGATTTGAGGTAAGTCTTGGTGAAGACTTGTGGATAAATTAGTGTAAGCTTACAATGCAGAATTGAGGTAAGTATTTGAGAAGACTTGAGAGCAAATTTATTTGATTGATTTATTCAAACCTTGTGTTAAGATTTGGGGTAGATATAGAAGAGTTTATTTGTGACTGGAACAAGCTTTTTGTTAATGCTTGAGGATATATTTTGGTGTAAATTTTAGGATAGGTTTGTGCCAAATCAGAGAAAGAGATTGAGCAAATTTGTGCTAGATCAAAGGACTATGTTTAGTACAGATTTGAGACAGATATTGAGTAGATTTATGCTAGATCGAAGGACAATATTTAGTACATATTTGAGATAGATATTGAACAGAGCTGAGAGCAAGCTTTGGAGGTGATAGAGTAGAGGATAGTAGTCTCCAGTGGATAGATATCCATTAACTAGGGTAGTGAGGATAGAGATATTCTGAGTGAGGACAAAGTCTTCTATGGAGAGAGATCCAAAAGCTAGAGTAGTGGAGGTAATAGTCTTCTAGAGGATCACCGGTTAGAGCATAGGAGAAGGAGTTCTCCTGTGGATAGAGATCCACAAACTAGCTAAGGAGATTGGTGTCTCTTGTAGGTTAGTGCCCAAAAACTAGATCAGGGAATTGGTGTCTCCTTTGGATAGAGGTCCATAAATATTGTAATAGGGAATGGATTCCCAAGATATTTGTTGAGAAAATATTAGTGAAATATTTTCTCCGTGGAGTAGCCCACATTGGGTGAACCACATTAAATTGGTGTCTCCATTGTGTGTGGTGATTTATGCATTGCTTTGATTATTGTTGTTGACATTGCAATGATATATTGGATAATATTTTTTGGGTAAAGAAAAGTAAAAAGTGCTCTTATACCGTTCAACCCCCCTCTCAATATAAGCTTGTGTTCTTCACTACCTCCCATCAAAAGGTAATAAAAGTAAAATTTTTAAAATTCCAAAAATGTGAGCATAATAATCCAAGCTTAGGGGAAGGGAAGTTGCTTAGTAAATATCATAATATTTTGAATAAAAAAGAGAAATTTTGGAGATTAAAATTGAGATAAACTTGGTTAAAAGGAGATAAAAACACAATGTTGTTTTCATAGGAAGGCAATAGTATAGATATCAACCTCTAGAATTAGTAGAATTAAACTAGTATAAGCAATTTAGATTGAAGACCAGAGAAAAATCAAAAAGAAGGAAAGAATTTTTTACTAGAATATTATAGGATCGAAGGGCAATGACGTTATTAATGATAAACTACTATAATAAGTACATTAAGTTATAAAATATGAAGATAATAGCAAATTGATGAAGACTATTACTCTGGATAAGTTCATTCAAATATTTTCTATTTTTATAAGGATAAATTCCTAGGTCTAGATAGAATCTCTATAGCATTCTATCAACATAACTATGAAATAATAAAGGATTATTTATTGGTGGTAGTAGAATAGTCTAGGGTAAAACAACACATACCTTATAAAATAAATACAACATATCTTGCATTGATTCTACAAAAGAAGGATGTTGAATTGTTAATTCATTTAGGCCCATAATCCTATGTAATATGGCATACAAGATAATCTCCAAAGTTATGGCAAATCATTTAAGAACATTATTAGAAAAAATTAGAAGAGCAAGGATGATTTATGAAAGGGGGAAATATTCTGGATGGGATCATTGTAGCTCATAGAGTAATGCATTCAATAGCCTATAGAAAAGAGAGATTAGTGATCTTAAAACTTGATATGAATAAAGCCTATGATAGTGTTAAATGGGATTTTTTTTTTGTAGTATTAGAAACATTTTGATTTGGGAAGAAATGGGTTATATGGATTAAATATTTCATTTCTATAGTATCATATTCAGTGTTGGTCAATGGGCTTGTAATGAAACCATTTAAAGCGAATAAGTGCCTTAAACATGAAGATCCTCTATCACCATATTTCTTCATTATTATGGTAGATGTATTGGAAAGGAACTTGAATAAGGCATACAAATATGGGATAATAAATAGACTTAAGGCTAGTAATAACATTGAAAAAATTACTCATCAACGATTTTTAGATGATACATCCATTTTTGGAAGGGTAGGGAAAAATGAGGCTAGATATTTGAATAACTTATTAAAGGAATATGGAAGAGAATTAGGGTAGAAAATGAATAGGACAAAAAAAAAATTTACTTCTTAAACACTCCAACTAGAATTAATTTAGGGATATGTAGGTTATTTCAAATAGAAGAGGTAAATTTGCCAACAATATATCTAGGGATGCCCTTATTTGAGGGAAGAATGAGGATATACGTGTGGAATCCAATTATAGATAAATTTCAAAATAAACTACTAATATGGAAAGATAGATGGTTATTGTTAGTAGGAAGAGTGCAATTAATTGAATTAGTCTTATAGGTCATTCCAACATATTATATGCCCTTATATATTATGCCAAAATTGGTAGAAAAAGTTTAACTATATCATACGATTATTTTTGTGGTCAAGATTACATGATAAAAGGAAATTTTATTTGATGAAATGGAGCAATGTGTTATATTTTAATAATGGAAAATATGTAAAACAATCACAATATGTAGAGAAGAAAGAATAAGATAACAAAATTTTGCACTAACTCTAAAATATGCTATTAATAGAAACTCATAAAAATATGGAACTTGATACAATAGATGGAACTACTCTACTAATGCATGCTATGAGCAATGTACCTTCGATACATATTAAAATGCTTTATCACAAATATATAATAGTATGTGACTCTTCATATGGTGCACTCTTGGCCTTCACACTTCTAGACTCTTCAACTTCCAACTCTATGGACTCATGTACACATGGACTAATGTGCACATTTATATTATTGAATATTATGCACACTTGTGCATTTATTATATTACATAAAGTAAAGCATAATCTAAGACATGTACCAAATAATATAATATACTCCAAAACCCTCTCGTATTACATTATTTGGTTATTGAAGACTTTAGTCTTCAATATGGATCTTCAATATTTTGTTGGGACTTGCGCTCTTCTTCTTTGTCCTCCTTGTTTATATATTGATTAAGAAAATGATTAGTATCTTCATAAAATAATACTGAAAGTTCCTCGAATTCATGTTCTTCTGTAGCCTCTTATAATTCATGTATCTCTTGGACTAATTTACCTTTTTGATTTCCTTATCTATACTATAGCCAAAGAGGATTGTATTATCACTGGAACTATGGTTGAGGTGGTCTATATTGGTTTGGATATTATCTTGGTTGAAACAACCTATTTGGTTGATTCATTTGATTCCCTTAAAAATGATTCCTTGGATTAAATCTATAATAGCTTGTACTATGATCTATTTTCTTACAAATATGATAATATCGATCATTCCATTTTGGTTTGTCTCTTGGGCTTGAAGCAATGTTTCATTTTTGATTATCTTTTGAGACTAATGCATTACTAGTCATTTCATATTTAGTTGAATTCACCACTTCATGTTCTTGTATTATATTAACCAATTCATCAAATGATGTATATTTACCCAAAATTTATAAAGATGTAACCAAGTGCTTGTAACTTTTAGGAAGTGCTCTCAAAACTACTTGAACTAGAAATTTGTCTTCTACCGTTTCTCCTAAGGTCAACAAATTTTCCTTTATATTTGCTACTTTTCTTAGAAACAACTCTATACTCTCCACTATTAAATTTTAGAGAATGTATCCGAGTTTGAAGATTTAAGATGGTAGCTTTATTATTTCCTTAAATTATTTTGAATAGAGTGTTCCATTCCTCTCTAGATGTACTTGCTGAACTAATGTATGGTTGAATTTTATCTATAATTACAAAAGTTATTATCATTAGAGCTTTTGGTTCATCTTCTTCATACTTATGAATTTCTCTTGCATCTTCAGTAGGTTTAGTTTTTTCTCCTTTAACTATCTCCCAAACATTTTTTACTATTAACATAGATCTTACTTTATTTTTCCATGATGCATAATTAGGATTTTTAAGTAACTAAGATTCTAAGAGAAACAACTTATGTGATGTCATGATTCACCTTTGTAGATTTCTAAATATTTTTATCCTATGTTGATGTTGAATACCTTATAAATCCAAGCTTAGAAATTTAGATAAATTATATTTGCAATTCTATAAGTCTATTTGACATAGAAACCCTTATTACTTCCTCTTTAATTAAATTGCAAATATCCCAAAATTGTTTTGTAAATTTAAATGACTTAAATTAAAAGACCTTGTAGATGCTTCTTCAATTTCTTCCTTCCAAAGTTAAATCTTTAATAATAAATCTAAGGTTAACCTCACTTCTCCAAAACAATTACTTTTAACCTTACATATGCCCTTATTACTTCTATTCCAATCTTATAAGTAACTTTAATAAACTGAATTACCTTTACTATGGAATTGATAATGCTTTGGTCAATAGTGTTTGACTCTTTCTTGAATATTCTCTCCTCCATGTACATCAATGAACCATTTCTTGTGAATCTTTGGTGTATGTTGATCTATTTGGAGTGTTTATTTCCTCCGCTCTAGGTTCAATATTTCTACACCGTAATACTCACTGTAAAATCTAACTTCAACCTCCACACTAGTGCCTTAAATTTTTTACATCAACCTGTAGGGAAATTTATTAGTATTTTCATTCATACTTGTGTGGATTTATACAATGTGAATAGGCTCAGAATAGCCTGTAACAAAATTATGCTAAATCCTACCTGAAGCTAACAATAGTGAACAACATATTTGTTGTTACTAAAAAATTGCTAATAAATCAAATATGCATGTTAGGTGTGCATTACATTATAATTAAATAATGTAATACTAAACTATATCTAACTGCCTATAGCCTAACATCCTCCCTTATTAAATTAGTTTTTGTACATAGAGAGTTGTGAAACAACTCAAATTTGAAATGTGGACGTGCCTTTGTGAAGACGTCTATAACCTGTTCATCAGTGGGAATGTACTAGAGCTGAATCTTGTGCATTGGAACTTCATCTCAAATAAAGTGATATTGTGTGTCAATATGCTTGGTGTGTTCATGGAACACTGGATTCTTGACAAGTTCCAAAACACCTTGGTTATCGTAATTCAAGTGTATTGGAATATTCTTTGGAAGACCCATACTTGAAAGATGCAACATAACCATATCACTTCACACACTTCTCCTCTTGTTGCATGATATTCTGCCTATGTAGATAAAAGTGCAACAACTTGCTACTTATTATTGTGCCAAGATATAGGACTAGATCCAAGATGAAATAAGTATCCTAACACTGATTTTTTGTCATCTATAGATCCAACATAATCTGAGTCTATATATTATTGCAAGAAATTATCATTCTTCTTGTAATCTAGGGCATATTTTTATGTGCCACGGATATAGTGAAGAACTCACTTTACTACCTTCTAATGATTGACCTTAGGTTCTTGTATGAACCTGGAACGATAGCTTACAACAAAGCTGATATTTGGCCTGGTATTGATCATATATATGAGACTCCCAATTAATTGTTGATAGAGAGTTCCATATACCTATTGTATTGAGATAATTATAGCCATAGTTCCATGGGAGTTGCTTTTGTCTTACAAGCTGTCATTCAATATTTTTCAATTAATGATAACTCCTTGAAGAGCTTTTGTTGGTGATTGATTCAAGAGATACACCATAGTAGTGATAAATTCTATCCAATATTGTTGCCCAAGATGTGCACCTCCAAGCATACATCAAACCATATCCATGATGGAATGATTCCTCCTTTCAAAAACTCCATTTTGCTGAGGGGTATAGGCAATAGTAAGCTATTTTTTATCCCATGTTTAGTAAGATATTTTAAAAAATCATTGGAGGGAAATTCCCCCCTTGATATGAGTGGAGGGTCTTGTTTGAACATATTGATTCTTTCTCAACAAGCTTCTTAAATTTTTGAAAATACAATAATGCACCTGAATTCAGCTGTAGAAAGAAAACCCACATCTTTCATGAGTAGTCATCAACAAACAATTTAAAGTACTTCTTTCCACTATAATTGTTTGGTATTGGTCTGCATAGATCGGTGTGTATCAACTCCAATGGTTGTTTGGCTCTTGAAAAGCTCAATTCAAAATATTATCAGTGTTACTTCCCTGCTAAGCAATCCAAGAAAATAGATAAGGATGAGAAAGGTTTGGTAGACCTAACACCATGCTTACTCAATTTGAGTAGATATCCTGAACTTAGATGCCTATATCATTTGTGCCATAAGGAAGTAGCTTCTTTTGAGTTGGTAGCCATAAAAACATGAGGATTATAGATAACATCTAATACAAACAAAGTATGTTTGTTGTTGCAATATGTTTACCCTTCTTAGTAATGTAGAAATGCTTTTATCCATTAACAATTTTGAAGTCAAACACCATATATTTATCCAAAATTTGAGGTATAAACACAAAGTTGTTGGCCAATCCTAGTACATATAGGATCTTCTCAATTTGGCATTTTCCATCAGGAAGAGTTACTAAAACATTACCTTCTCCTTGGACTTGATAGGTCTTATCATCAAAAATTGTTATTGGTTTACCTTATTTTGCCTCAAATGAGTCAAACCACCTTTTATCACCAATCATGTGTTTGCTGGCACTAGAATAAATATACCAAATATTATATTTATATTTGGGATTTTTTTGAGTCATGAGCACCTTGTGTGCCCTCTCAAAATCTAAATTTGATCCTTCTATAACAACATTTCCCTTCTATTGTCCATTTCTTCTTCGTGGTTTGTTTTGGCCCTTCTATTGTGGTTGGTTATACTTGAACCAACACTTGTTGATGTCATGGTTATCCATCTCACAAATATTGTAGTGCCTCTTCTATTTTGAGGTGTCTTTTCTCAGGAGATTTCCCTAGATATCACCATTGTAGTCCAATATTTTTTTTTATTATTGCACAAATTGGACACAGATCCATTTCACACAGATTTAGTTCTAGGTTGGATCTACGTGTGATCAATTCTAGTTCAACATGGGTAGGAGCCATTGCTTAGGTAGACCGCATTCAAGATTCAAAGGTCTCATTTATCACTAAATTTGGGTAGGTTCTTTGATCTACTTATTTTGCCATGATAAAATCATACTCATAGTCCTGATCAGATCTCGTTTGGCTTTAGCAGGAAACTCCAGCTTTCAAAATATGTCGATCCATCATTGGGTTAGTTGGACTAGGTTAAAAAAATCAAGGGAAGCACTATAATAGTTTCTTTTAGAGTTGCTATGATCCAATAGTATATGCATATTTATCACTAACTTCTTCCACATGGCTGTGGTAGATGTCACCATGCAAATTTCCATCCCCACACATCTCTCCAATCCTTCCTCTACTGCAAATGTTTGTATGAAATTGTATTTATCCAAATTTGTAGAGGAGCAACCAAATTTTATCGACTGTCTGAACGTTGTACTTAACATCCTAGGTTTATGATTGCTCACCATCGAATATTTTTTTGTTTGGACTATTAAATAAATCTTTTTCGATCATTCTCAATAAATACGTGGTTGTCTACTCTCACTTGCGCTAGTTATTGGGCATTGACTCCTTCGTCATTTGCAGTAACTCAAAATTCTTAGGATCCGACTGTTGTTGTCCCACCTCCATTACCTTCTAGGATTACAATGTGGATGCCAATGAGTAGAGGCCATAGGATGGTCAAGAAGGGATTAAAAGGGCCAAAAGGAAACAGATCTAGGGAACTTGATTATTGGCATTGAATTCCTGCAAAAACTTTGTAGTTAAGCGATTTTGATCCAAAGAGATAGGTGAAGGAAGTTTTTCACGTGTAGCCAATGCTTCCTCTCTAGAATTGATGTGTTAGAAGAGTCATCATTATGTGCAAACCTCTTTAAACCCCATTAAAATTATAGTTCATCATTAGAGGTGCGATTTGGGCAGAGGTGACATATAGCTAGATGGCCAAGATTGGGTAGTAGTGGCTTTGCTCCACGATATGGATTTTGCTGCGCAAAGTGTACCATTGAAATGGGACTTCTCCATATCTATTACTCATCAAAGGCTTATGAGAGTCTCCTAGTGTTGAATCCTAAAAAAACATTGTAGTTAACCATTTTGGGTAGGAGTAGAATTGGGATGGGTGACAACATGGGAAGTCTCGGTGCTTCACCCATTTTATTTTTTTTTAATGCCTAGTTCAAAAAATTTTGGACAGTAATGAACAAAATTTCTAGAAATCCTCCACCATGAAATATTTCATCCTTGGAAAGGGAAACCAATGTGTTATTGCCTACAATGTTCATAGAAAACACTAATGGGTTTGCCTAAGATAAACAAACCTTATTCATGGCTCCAAGCTTAAAGCTTCAGGAGTAGCCATGAATATTCCTCCATGAGTTGTTTGGTTTCTAATACACTTATAAAGCAGAGAGCATACTCCCTATGCCACATGCGAGAATGGGATAATTGCCAAAGAGGTAATTACCCCCAAGCCTTTTAGGTAAGGAGGAGTCCTACTTTGATACCAATGTTAGAAGCTAAACTTAATGCTCAATTAATATTTTATTAGACATGAATCCATATTTATACATCAAGGCTATAACAATAACTCTAATTTAGAAGTAGTTACAACTGACTAACTATGTGAGATAAATTTACTAAATAATGTAATAGTAGATATGCTAAATATCCTAACACAACCTGCCAAGTGTAATATTCCCTTTCACTACATCCAATTGGTAATTATACGTGCTCGTTGATCACTTGTGCATTCACTACATTTCCATTACTTAGATCCTCCTTTATTCAACGTATAGAGAATGTATTCCTTTGAACTGATGCCAAAATATGTTCGACCCTCTTCCTTACAAGTTCCACTTGGCACTCAATGTATTCACTACTCTTTGAAATACTTCTCATTTATGTGCATTGAATTTACTTATATAGGTACTTTGGTTTGGCTTCGCACCTTTCCTACATGCAAAAAATAGCTTTAATTTCTTCCTCCACATGGCATGTGTATGCTCTACATCCGATAACACTAGTAACTTACTTTGAAACATAAATATTCCTTTATGCAATGTATTCTTATGATCCTTCATGCAGAAATTTGAATATAGTTTATTAGCTTACATAGAAATATTTTTGTTTTGCCTTCCTTGATTATATCTCGATGGCTTTGGTGTGACGATGATCTCCTTCAACTCTATGTAAAATCTTCCATGTCGTAGTGATGCTCTATTGCACGGTGACAACTTCTACCTTCTGTCATGATGGTTTTGGAAGCATTGTGATAGTGCTTCTATGTTGTGATGATGCTTAGTCCAATGGGAGCAAGTCTTCTATGATAAAAGTTTGCTCTTCCTTGAGCAAAAATGATGCTTGAATATTCCTCTTTTACTCCTTAGCTAGTGTCTTTAGACACTGAAACACTCCTCCTTGATTTCTCAATCCTTTGTCTAATCTTTCACATATTTACACTATTGCACTTATGTAGATAAATTTGCACTTCTTAATCACTATAGAATAGCACTCATAAATAATATTATGCTTTCTTCTCATTTCTCCTTTAAATGATAGCTTAAAATTCTTGCTATTTTATATTTGCAAATTATAAGGTGTAAGTACTAATATCACCTTGATTTAAAGAATTCCTTTAAGATCTTATTTCAAATTACAAATGATAACACTATAATAAAAATTTCAAATAATAATATGGTGCTCTTGATGTAAATCTTATTTCAATGTATAGATAATAAACTTCTATTGCACCAATACTGCATATCTTTTTAATGTTCTATTTGCTAATTTTTTTGGTGATTTGATTCACACAAATTTATATCTCCAACTTGTAATTTTACACTTCTATTCTCATTTACTCTTCTGCTCAAAGCTCACCAAATTTGTAGTCTTGCTTGCTGCTCAACTTCTTCTAGGTTCACTATCTAATAACTCCTCCAAATCTGCTCTATAGTTCTCAAAGCTCGTAACTCCTTATCCTTCTCCAATGCTATTCATAAATATTATTTTATGGTTTCCAATCTCCTTCAAATATATTCTTCCAAATGCTAAGGTTAGTAGCTATTGATGCTCCTCCAAATGAAATTCATAAACCTGCAACTCTAAAATCAAATCCTTCCTTATTTTTTTGTCCAAAACTTGCAACAAAAGTATCTAGAATGTTGTATTTTGTTTTTGTCTCAACACCTTCAATCTCCTATCCACGGGCACTCCAAAATCTATCCAAATCTTCTTCAAATCATAGCTCTAGGTATCCTTCACTCTATTCTCCTACAACCCTTCAATCTCTGCTCCACTACTTGCAATATTCTCTCTATCAAATTAGCCTTCAAAAATTTGTGGTTATCCTTAGATTTCCCAAAACCTTATGCTATTCAATCTCCTCTTCTCCTACAATCTCTTGGTAAGATTCTAACTTCAAAAATGATCTCCTACACTATCTACTTTCTAAATAATTTGAATATCTTAAGATCTTCAAAACCCTTCTCCAAGATTTGGCAAACTTCTTACCAAATACTTCTTCATTTTGGGCTTGTTTTTGGATGGTGATAATTTCCTCAAAAATCTATTTATCAGAAACTTCTCCTTAATTCTAATCTCCTGTCACAAACCTTCTCTACATATCCTTCATTGGATACTTCTTCAACTCTGCAAAGTGACTCCTTGTAATCTCCTACTCCTAGATTTCTTCAAAAATGACTTAAGTGGCCACCTCTTCAATTTTATAGGAGGGATTTCTCTAGCCTTCTTCCTTTTCTTCAAATTATCTTGAGACCACTTCTTTTGGGTCTTCTAATTTTGCAACTCTTCAAATCCTCTTTTGAAACTCTTCAACTTCTCTTCTCAAATCTTGAATGGGACCTATTCCTAGTCTCTACAATATCCAAACTATGAGGATACTATAACAAGATCTATTTTCTAGATCTCTAAAAATTGCTACTCTCAATATCCTAAATATCTAAAGTCCTTTTGCTCTTCAAATCTATAATATGACCTATTTTTAGGTATTCTCTATCTTCAATTTCTAATCTATAATGAGAACCTTTTGCATGGGTCTCTTCAATCTCCAATCTGTAGTATTCTACCTGCAATATTCAATCTCTAATATATAGCGATAACCTTCTGCATGGGTCTCTTCACTCTCCAATATGCAATCTTCAATCTACAATCTCCTATATCCAATATTCTATCTTCCAAAACTAGAAGTTCTTCAATCTAACCTCTTCCAGGTCTCTTCAACTTCTCCAATCTATAACTATCTTAAATATGCAATATTCTATGGGGACTTCCTTCTCGAGTCTCCTCAATCTTCAATATCCAATGGGGTCTTTGCCTTAGACCTCCTCACTCTTCAATCTCTAACTTTTTGCAATAAATAATTAATCCCTACACGAGGAAAGCACATAGACTTTTAGGCAATGAAGGTGAAATTATTTTCTATCTTATGTAGGAAGCTTCTCAACTTCTGGGTGTTAATTTTTTGCAACTAAAAAATTAGATACTAGAACCAAATATATTAGAATTTCTAGAATTCTAAAATAAATCAACTTCACTAGTTATTCTCAAAACTAGTGGAATGAATTATGTGTTGAGTCCTAGTCTTCACAATCCTATGGAAAGACTCTAGCCAATTTGCAATTTGCATTCTTCTTCAATTTACTAAATTGTCTGATAGGACCTTCTTCTTAGGTCTCTTAATATCCTCAATTTCCACAATATCAAGGTCTAACTTCAAGACCTAAAATCTTCTTCTATTCCAATTTGGTTGGAATAGAAATTCTCCAATCTTCTCTGGTTTCACCTTTCAAATATAATCTCCTCTCCTTCAATGGTTTCTCCTTCACAACTTCAAAAATCTATACAAGTCCAATCCTTGCAATAGCTCTCCCTATCTCCTGTCAAATTCCTTTGTGGCCTTGATACCACTGTTAGCTTCTGATAATGGATAATATATAAAACAATCATAAGATGTAAAGTATAAATAATAAGATAACAAACTTCTGCAATAACTCTGAAATATGCTATTAATAGAAACTCACAAAAATATGAATCTTGATACAAAATATGGAACTACTCTACTTATGCATGCTATGAGTAATGCACCTTCAATACCTATTACAAAGATTTCTCACAAATATATAATATTACTTGACTCTTCAGATGGTGCACTCTTGACCTTCACACTTCTAGACTATTCACTTTCCTACTCTATGGACTCATGTACACATGGACTAATGTGCACATTTACATTATTGAATATTATGCACACTTGTGCAATTATTACTTTACATAAAGTAAAGCCTAATCTAAGACATGTACCAAATAATGTAATATACTTCAACACAAGGTATATGATGATAAAACTAGGCGAGGTATCAGTTTAAGAGTTCTTACGGATGCAAAATTAGCTCTAAGGGGAAAATTAATTTGGATATTGTGCAAAGAGATTCAAATACAATGGGATTCTAAGTACATTGAACCCAATGATCTAAGCTCAATATTTACTACATTCTTAGTACCGGATGGCTTTGCACTATGAAATGATTTAAAAAAAAAATTGATCTAGTGATTAAAGGTCTAATATGGGTGGTGGAAATTAGAGAAAAAATGTCTATTGTGATAACTACTTGGTACTATAAAAAATAACTCAATCTTGATCCAATTTTAAAACCATGGATGATGATGAAAATGTTTTAAACATTATGTACAAGGATTAGGAAGGAATATACAAATGAAAATAAGATTTTTTTACAAGTATACCAAAAATCGTTGCGAGGAGGCAATTGAGTAGAAAGATAACAATAAGGATTATTCCAAGGGGAGTCAAGGATAAGCTAATTTTGTAGTTGAATAGCTTAGGAGAATATATAGGGAGGAATTGATAAGACTTAGTATCTATCTTCACACAAGATAATATTTAATATTATTTTTATGTGAGATAATATTAAACTAGTTATTCTACAATTAATATCTTCTAAAATAAAAAGCATATATTATTTTAAAAGAGCATGTCTTATTTTAAAAGCATGCCTTTTAAAATAAGTATCATTTTAATCCTTAATAAATATTGGATATCATTAATATTGGATGTGTGAATTTTCATCTCAATTATTGCTCATATAACCTGGTATTAGATTCAAGTGATTATAACCTTATATCTGGTCTTCTAAGAGATTATGGCATAATATTCACCCAGATCCCTCATCTCAGGTTGCCAAAGATCTAGCCTCCTTAAGGGTTTTCACATATTACCCTTTCTAGATATCTATTCACTTTTTCTCAAAAAGCCAAGTGATCGTGGCCTTGGATCTAGTCTTCTAAAATATTGTGGCACAATCTTCACCTAGATCCCTCATCTTAAGTTGCCAAAGATCTAGCCTCCATAAGGGTTTTCACATATTACCCTTTCTAGATATCTATTTGTTTTTCTTAAAAAATATCAGACTATTTTATAGAGCTATATTTATCTTTCTAGAAATTAAATTCAAAATATTCTTCCACCATTGCATAGATTGTTTCGAGTACTACAAAATTGAGTGGTCATATGTCAAATTTTGAGTAATATTGAAGAAGATAAGACTGTTTGAAATTGGGCTATCAATTTTATTTTTTTGTTGCATGAAAATTCGTCAAACAAAAAAGAAACAAAATAGGCAAAGATTTTTTTTTTTAAGTAGAGTTTATTTTTATAAAAACAAAAAGAGTTGTTTTTATTTATAAAAATGGGTGCTTATTATTATTATTATTATTTTGCTGGAGAACAAGGGGTTGTACTTGAGTCCCCCACCCTTAAAAAATCACAACTCTCTTCTTTAGAGCTTGAGAGTTTACAAATATATTCACTTCTCATCTCAATTGAGATGCTATAGTTAGAAACCTACATAATTTTACATATAATGTCTAAATTATTGATTTTCATTTTCTGGATGTTTTTAAAGTTTTTGTGTGAATACAAATATTCTACAATTTGGCATCCTTCAAAATACCAAAAATTCACCTCTACTTTATATGCATTGCATCTTAGGAGAGTAATATTTCTAAAATATCACACTATCATAGTTCACTTTACCAAATTTGGATTGCTAGTTTCCTTCTTGAAGAACAAGTGCAACCACAAAAATTATAATAAATAGTTTATATGAAAATACATTAATGTTATAAAATAAAGTAGATATTACCAATGGAAACATTAAAGTAAATCTTAATCATTATTTGATTCAAGTAGTCAACAAATTGTTAGATTCAGCTAAACTTACAAGAGAATTTAACTTCATGATCCTCAATTAAAAACCCTATATTGGCTAACCTATCTACATATTTGTTTCCTTCCCTTAATGTATATGTAAACCTAATTTCCTCAAGCTCTTTAGAAAGATCTTGAATTTCCATAATTATATCTTATATGTTCCATGGAGCCTTTGCTTTCCTCAAAATTATATTTATTACTATGAGTGAATCACCTTCCATCCATACTCTTTCCATTTCATTTGTTTGTATATTTTTAACCCTTCTAAAGCCGCCCAAGCTTCAACTTCATTATTTTTCTTAAATACACTATTGAAAGCATAATGAGATAAAATATCTCCTCTATTATTTCTAATTATTCCTCCTCCTCCTGTTGGTCCTAGATTTCCTTTAGATGCTCCATCAAAATTCAATTTTACCAACTCCACATCTAGTGATTTCCACTTTATATTATTTCCTTATTTTTGTTTCTCCTATACCCAACATCATAATTTCATTTGATGACTTGACTTCATCTATCAAGGCTCTCTGCTTCCATATTAGGGATTGGGTGAGTTGATAGGGTTGGATTAGACTCCTCTATACCTAAACATATCTTCATTTTATTACCTCTAAATTGCTTTCCTTTCCTTTAAATATTATTCTATTCCTTTCTAGCCATACGGTTAAAAGTATTGTATCTTTTGATATATCCAAGATTATTGTAAAGCCTCATCTTTAAAAGTTCTCTACCGTTGCTTTAACCATTCTTTAATTTTACCATTCATCACCATGAATTTACTAAATATATTAAGAATCTATTGCCATAGTTTCCAGACTATTGATCAGTGTCCTAAGAGATGGTCTATACTCTCCTTCTTTTTACAAACAACACATTGTGAGGGACTATGAAAATACCTTTTCATAAGGTTATCCTAGGATAAAATTATTCTATGAGCTACTAGACAATTTTTTTTTTGACTTTAGGAATGCTTGGGCTATCCTAAACATCTCTCCACATTTTTGCGGTATTTCTATTTTGTTGGTGCTTTACATTATATCCACTTCTTCTTGTATATTCAACTGAGCTATTCAACTCCCAAATCAATTTATCCTTGGCTCCCATCAGAATAATCATAGTTGTTATCTTTATAAGCAACTACCTCCTAGCATTAATGCCTTGTATACTTGTAAAACAAATTCTTTCCATCTGTATCTTCGTTCATGATCCTTGTACAAAATGTTTGAAACCCTATAACCATATTTTTCTTGAAGTAATCTCATCCAAGGTTTCAAAATTGGATCTAGATTGAGTAATTTTTTATCACACCAAGTATCCATCCAAATAGAAATTTTCTATCCAGTTTCAACCACCCATCTTAAACCTTTAATCACTTTGTCAATTGAGTTTTTCAAACCATTCCAAAGCACAAAACTAATTTTTAGAGAGAATGCAATAAATATTAATCTTGGATCATTGGACTTAACATACTTAGAAGAAATCTTACCCATTGTCTTTGAATCTCTTTGTACAATATCTAGATTACTTTTCCCCTAAGAGCTAAGTTTGCATCCGTAAGAACTCTTAAACCAAGACCTCCCCTAGTTTTATCATCATACACCTTGCTCCATTTCACTAAAGTAATTTTCCTTTTATCATGTAATCTTGACCACACCTAACCAAAAAAAGGATCACATAATATAGATTAAACTTTATTCTATTGATTTTTGCATAGTACACAATGGCATATAATATTTTGGAATGGCCTATAAGATTGACTTAATTAGTTGCACTCTTCTTGATAATGATAACCATCTACCTTTCCATGTTGGTAGTTTATTCTAAAATTTAGGTATAACTAGATTTTATAATTCTATCCTCATTCTCCCCTCAAATAAGGGTATCCCTATTGTTTTCCTGGGTTCTTTCTAATAAGTTATGGGTGTTGGAAATAAAGCTAGTAAAAAGACCAAAAAGGAGTAAAAAAGGTGTAAAAATTTGTTTCAACTATAAGCTTTGGATCTTACCCCTTTTACCTCCTTGGATGACAGTTGATTGGATAGGTAAGTTTGGATTGGAAGGCAGCTGACTGGGCAGGATTGGATGGCAAGGGCATCAAGGTGAACCAACTCAATTTCCTTTTTCCCTTTCCTCCCTATTTATTCTATTTCCCTAACTTCCCTATATTCCCTAAGTTTGGTTAATACTACGAGTATATATTCCAATGTAACTGATGTTTTCAAAGGTTGAATATAATATTGATTATCTAATTTTTGCTCCTAAATTCTCTCAAATCACATCTGGTATCAGAGCCGAAGGTGAGGGAGGCCCAAGGACCAAGTATCGAAGCCAAGGACAACACGAGAATCAAGGTAAAGGAAGCCCGAGGATCAAAGCGAGAGAAACCCGTAGAGCACAGCTTGTAGCTAGACCAAGGTGGGGCCCACAACTTGAAGCTCAAGGCCAAAGAAGCCTGAAGGCACATAGATTGAGACAAACACTAGAGCAAGCCAACACAACAGCCAACAGAGACAAGAGCGATGCAAAAGGACCGATCACAAAGCAACACGTGGTGATAGGAGGACATGTCAGGACCTGACACGGACAGACAACGAGGCATAAGGAGCTAACGGGGATAGGCACATGGCATGTGAAGGGAGGAGCAACATGGCAAAAAAATGTGGGTGAATAGAAGGCAAAAGGGGCAATCGAGCGATTACCCAAAGGCAATCGAGAAGCATACTGCTTCTCTGTGTTTTTAAAGCACAAAATCCCCTTCACATAGCGGATGTGGGATTATTATTTTTTTTAAAGTTGTTTGTGTGGCTAACGAGATAAATGAGGAAATCCTCCTTTGGATTCCCATTGGGCCACACAGCTCGACTGGCTCAAGGAACCAACCATAAGTTGCCCGACCCCCTGCAGGTCGCGGGTTGGAAACCCAACAACAGTGAAATTCTTTTTTGTTTGAAATTGCCACAAAACTCTATAATAAATATATGACCTTCCTCCTCCATACCCAACCATGGGCGTAGCTCAATCGATGAAGGCAGATTATTTGTGAATCACATGTCCCGGGTTCGAATCCCGTGAGGACAATTTTTATTTATTTTTTTTAATAAAAAAAATGCTAAAAAAGGTTCGAATTAGGCTTTATAAGGAAGTTGGACTTCCTTAGATCATGACAGGTGAGCTATTGTCATGGCAAACACACACGCTATAAGGCCCAAGGCCATCATATGTCAAGGGTTCAAAACCCTTTGCCCTCATTTCTATAGTTGAACTTTTTTTAAAATTATTATATTAAAAATATTTATATTATATTTAATAAATTAAAACTTAATTTTTTTTAATTTTTAATTTTTTTAAAAGCAATTATTTTATTTTTATTAAATAAGAAATATAATTTTTTTTATTATAAAAAAAGGGGGACATTGCCTAGGAGGCAATTCATTGTAAAAGCAAAGTTTTTTGATTCATCGAATCATAAAGAGTGTGTAATAAGCCTAAGAGGCTTAGTTTTTTTTTGTAGACAAAGGATCAAATTGTAAAATTGTAACAAGGCATTGATAATAAGACCAAATGGTTGTTATCATGCCTTATGTGCAATTTTTGCACAAGAAGGTGCAGAGAGTTTTGATAACAAAGTCAGAGGTTATGGACCCAACATTGTGTTTAGTCAACTTCAAAATGCAGTGATAGCACATCAAAGGCATCCTGACTCAGGGTACGAGGCAGACTTTGAACATAACTCATTCAAGAGTGAATTTGAACAATCAAAATTAGTACAAGATGAAGCACAAGAATCAGAGTATACACACTACAATAATTCAATAGAAATCCTAGAACTAGAATCACTGAAAATCATACAGATAAGTGACGACGAAGAAGTGGTAGATAACTTTGTAACTCAAGAGATCACATCCCCACATCAATAGGACCAAGAAGTCCATGATAGATTAGAACAAATCAAATTTGACTTAAATTTGTAATCTCTTCCTTCTTACTTCTTCTTCTTTCCTTCTTTCAGCAAAAATACTTTATTGTAACCATGAAATAAAGAGAGTTTTTTGGTAACTATGGCCTCACACAATAGCTTACCTATACCAAAATTTAATGATTATGACTATGAGTATTGGTCTATAAATATGAAGACCTTGCTCATAGGTAAAGGTTTGTGGGACATCATAGAAGAGGGCTACACAAAACCTTTAGACAGGACAACACTAAGTGTCGCAGACAAGAAAACACGAAAAGAAGAACAAAATATCAACTCTTCTGCTCTTTCTCATCTCCAAGATGCATTGGAGAAAAGCATATTTCCCAGAATTGCTGCCTGTATGACTACACAAGTTGCATGGAAAGCATTGAGTGATGGATTCCAGGGTAGTAATCAAGTGAAGCAGGTAAAGCTTCAAACATTGAAGCGAGATTTTGAAAATCTCCAATTGCAAGATAATGAAAAAGTTGATGATTATTGTGTTAAGAGTAAAAACAAATGTAGATAAAATGGTTACACTAGGCGAAGAAATAAAGCTTGAGATAATTGTAACAAAAGTGTTGAGAACACTTACACAAAAATGGAACCATATTGCCATAATAATAGAAGAATCCAAGGATCTTTCCCTTTTAACATTCGATGCATTTATTGGATTGTTAATGTCACATGAAGAGAGGTTTCCTGAAACTCTTTCAACCAGCTATGAAGGCGATGATAAGGCCTTCAATTCCAATGAAAATAATGGAAGAGGACGGGGAAGAGGTCAAGGTCAAGGCAAGCAAATAGGTAGAGGCAAAGGCACCTACAGAGGAGGCAATTCCAATAGAGGAGGCAACTAGAATAAAGGAGGCAATTCCAATAGAGGAGGCAACTCATACAGAGGAGGCAACCAACAAAGAGGTGGAAATCAGAATCGAGGTGCAAATCAGGGACAAAGTGGCAATAAAGGGCAAGGAAGTGACAAGTCCAAATCAGCTTGTTTCAACTGTGGCAAGCCAGGTCACTTTGCTCGTGACTGCTAGTCAAAATCTTCACAAGACAACAACATTCAATATGGAAATTATGGAGAAGTAGATGATGCTTCTAATATTTTTCTATCATATGGACAATTAGATCAGAATTTAAATGACACATGGATTCCTGATACTGGTTTCTCAAACCATATGAGTGGCAAAGAAAAACTATTTGCTACTCTAGATTCCACTTATAAATCCCAAATCAAATTAGGGGATAACAAAGTATTGCAAGTAGAGGGCATTGGAGCCATGGAGGTTCCAACAAAATAAGGACTAAATAAAGTGAGTGACATCTATTACACTCCAAAGATCCAACACAATTTGCTCAGCGTTGGACAAATTATGTAGAAAAATTACAAGCTTGTCTTTGATGAAGGACAATGTATTATTTTTGATAAAAATAATTGTAATCGTGTCATCACCCAAGTCCCAATGACCGAGAATAGGTTATTCCCTCTTAAATTTTGTGAGCCAAGGAAAGATCAACTTGCAAATGTAGCAATAACAAATCCAAGTGTGTTGTGGCACTTGCGATATGGTCACCTTAATTCCGCTAGCTTGAAATTGCTCACTTCTCAAGCTATGGTGACAGGACTTCCAAAAATCAATGATCAACAGGAGGTCTGTGAAGGATGTGCTTTGGGAAAGCACTCCAGATCAAAGTTTTTGAGAGGACAAGTGTGGAGAGCCAACTATCCACTTAAGTTAGTACATTCAAACATCTGTGGTTCGATGCAAACACAGAGTCTCAAAAATAATTATTATTTTCTCACTTTCATAGATGACTTCTCTAGGATGTGTTGGATTTATTTATTAAAGCACAAAGATGAAGCATTTGATTGCTTCATAGATTTCATAAACAATGTAGAGAATCAAAGTGGGAATTATGTAAAATGCCTTCGGACAGATCGAGGAGGTGAATACTCCTCAAAAGAATTTTTAAACTATTGTAAAGCAAGTGGGATCAAAAGGTAATTCACCATAGCATATACCCCACAACAGAATGATGTGGCCAAAAGAAATAATCGCACCCTAGTTGAGATGGCGAGATCGATGCTTTCACTAATATGTACTAGGATGATGCTATAAAAGCAAGTGTATATATTCTAAATAGAAGTCCAACTTCTAGTTTATATGGCATCACTCCTTATGAGGCGTGGTATACAAAGAAACCAAATGTAAAGCACTTCAAAATTTTGGTTCTTTAGCATATGCCTCCATTCCTGATGAGAAAAGGAGGAAGCTTGATCCAAAAAGTCAAGATTGTATATTTTTCGGGTATTGTGAGTCTACAAAAGCATATAGGATCTACAATCCCAAGACTCATAAAATTGTACTCTCTAGGGATGTAATTTTTGATGAAGGGGGAGAATGGGGTCATAAAATAATTTTTGTTGATGATGAGTCCCAAGATGTAAATTCTTCATAAGTACAACAGGTGTCTCCAAAGAACAGGAAAGGTACACCACCCCCTCCAATATCAAGCAGTTCAAGTAATTCAACCGCCACTCCAAGTCCTTCTCCATAGAGATCAGTAAGTTATTCACCAATGGACATTGACTCTCCATCAAGAGGCAGAAGAACTTTACAACATCATCCATCCTTTCAGATGCTGGATCAAAATTTCTAGAGAAGATTCACTAGAAGCCAAGCTAGTGAAATGAATACAATTTTGCAGCAACTTGAAAATTTTCAATTGTATGGGGATGATGACTCCAAAGAACCTAGAGGAGATGAAGTCAATTATGATTTATTGACTAATGCACAGCTAGAGACAACTAGCTATGAGAAGGCATGTACTCAAAATATATGGCAAGAAGCCATGAAAGAGGAAATAACCTCTATAAAAAATAATGATACATGGGAGCTAGTAAAGCTACCCAAAGGTAAAAATGTGTTGGATGTAAATGGGTCTACAAGACCAAGTACAATGCTGATGGAAGCATTGATAGGCGTAAGGCAAGACTAGTAGAAAAAGGTTTTACTCAAAAATATGGCAT
This sequence comes from Wollemia nobilis, assembly GCA_028583015.1. NCBI lineage: Eukaryota > Viridiplantae > Streptophyta > Pinopsida > Araucariales > Araucariaceae > Wollemia > Wollemia nobilis. Next base: position 7,147,121 of record JAQPPZ010003251.1, on the reverse strand, counting down.
TGACTATGAGGAAACCTTTGCTCCTGTTGCAAGACAAGAGATAATCAGATCAGTTCTTTCCTTAGCAGCCCATAAAGGATGGAATGTTCAACACATGGATGTAAAGAGTGATTTTATGAATGGATACTTGACATAAGATGTGTATGTTCAACAACCTCAAGGTTTCCAAGAACAGGGAAAAGAAAACCTTGTTTACAAACTGAAGAAAGCACTTTATGGCCTCAAGCAAGCACCAAGATCTTGGTACTCACACATTGACGGCTATTTCAGCGAGTATGGATTCACAAGAAGCAAAAGTGAACCAACTCTGTACTATCTAAAGCATGGAGTAGACATTCTCATAGTTTGTTTGTATGTGGATGATCTAATATTTATGGGTAGTAACAATAAAATGAATACGGAGTTCAAAAACTCCATGATGAAGCGGTTTGAGATGAAAGATCTTGGTCTCATGCGATACTTCCTAGGCATGGAAGTGAATCAATCAAACAAAGGGATCTTCATATGTCAACACAAGTATGCTCGAGACATGATCAAGAAATTTTCCATGGAGTAGTGCAAATCAGTTGAAACTCCAACTGGACATGCGATCCAATTGAGCAAGGATGATAGAGTATCAAAGGTTGACATGATCACTTACAAAAGCATGGTTGGGATTTTGATGTTTCTCACCAACACAAGACCTGATATTCAATATGCTGTTTCTCTAGTTTCAAGGTTTATGGCTAGTCCTTCTGAGCTGCATCTACAAGCAACTAAAAGAATATCGAGATATATAAAAGGTACATTAGAGTTTGGAATCCATTACCAAAAATGTAAGTCTATAAAATTAGTTGGCTTCAATGACAGTGATTGGGGCAGCAGTATAGATGACAGGAAATCTACATCAGGGAATTGTTTTAGTCTAGGATCAGGACTAATTACATGGAGTTCCAAGAAAAAAAACTATTGTAGCATTGTCATCAACTGATGCTGAGTATATAGCCATCACACATGCTAGTACTCAAGCCCTATGGTTGAGAAAAGTTCTTGAAGAGATTGGAGAAAGTCAAAGTGGTCCAAATTGACTATATTGTGATAACATAAGTGCCATTCAGTTGGCATACAATCCAGTCCACCATAGCAGATCAAATCATTTTGATATGAAGTATCACTTCATTCGAGATATGGTGGAACAACAAATAGTTGAGCTTCAACATTGTAACACTTTGGATAATATTGCAAACATCTTCACCAAAGGTATAGCTAAAGCTCAATATATAAAGCTGAGAGACTGTATAGTCAGTCCTATCAACTTTAAGGGGGAGAATGTTGAAAATAAAGCTAGTAAAAAGACCAAAAAGGAGTAAAAAAGGTGTAAAAATTTATTTCAACTATAAGCTTTGGATCTTACCCCTTTTACCTCCTTGGACGACAGTTGACTGGATAGGTAAGTTTGGCTTGGACGATAGCTGACTGTGCAGGATTGGACGACAAGGGCATCAAGATGAACTAACTCAATTTCCTTTTTCCATTTCCTCCCTATTTATTCACTAACTTCCCTATATTCCCTAAGTTTGATTAATACTACGAGTATATATTCTAATGTAACTGAGGTTTTCGAAGGTTGAATATAATATTGATTATCTAATTTTCACTCCTAACTTCTCTCAAATCATAGGTATCCCTAGATAAGTTGCTAGTAAATTTGCCTCCTCCATTTGAAGTAGCCTGCAAATCTTTGCTTTAATTTTAGCTGGAGTGTTTAGGAAGTAAATTTAGAATTTTATCCTATTAAAATTTTGCCTTGATGCTATTTCATATTCCTTTAATAAGTCATTCAAATCTTTAGCCTTATTTATCCATGCCCTCCCAAAAGGGTTGTATTGTCAACAAATGAGATAGAATCATTGTATTAAGGAATGATTAAATAATACAGTGCAATACTCATATTAGCCTGTAATAGACAAAGCTAATAATACGACTTAGGTAGTAGTTACAACCAACCGCTAACATTGTTACAACAATACTAACACTTGACTAATAATGTAATAACTAACCAAAGCTACGCTAACATCCCCCCTTATTACATTATTTGGGTAATTGAATAACTACTAGCTATGCTAATATCCTCCCATACAATAATATTTGGGTAAAGTATATAACTGACCCAATACAGTGAAGAAGAAGAAGAGAAATGAAATAATGGTGGCTCGTGCTTTGTCTTTAGCTCTGGATCTAGTGCATGGCTCTAGCTCTGAATATAAGCTTACCTCTAGATATGTATCACTGGGTCTATCTCTGGATCTACCTGTGAATCTGCCTCTGGATATGCCTATAGATCTGCCTCTGGAACTTTGTCTCTGGGTCTGTATTTAGGTCATTGTCTCTGGGACTGCCACTAGATCTGTCACTGGATTTGCCTTGGGGTCTACCATAGGTTTTACCTTTTTTGTAGAAGCCATACAATATTTCTTTCATCATTGTCCATTGTGTGTGATATGTCCATCCACAATCAATATGAACCTTGTTGGCCATTTTTAGTTTGTACCAACAACTTGAAGAAGAGTGATTCGTACATCCACAAGAATCACAAGGATGTAATCTCCAACACTTAGCTGCAACATGTCCTATTTTTCCACAATGACTGCAACAATGATTTTTAGGAGATGTAGGAGATTTAGGTTTTACAAACATGGAATTATTGGTACTTGCATGTCCAGTATAGCCAAGACCTTCATGCTTTGCCTTGACATTTAGCATTATTGGAATTTTAATGCCTTGTTCATGTTTACCTAATCTCTCACCATTGAATCCCATTTTCTTCATCAGTTTGGATCCATATCCTTTGGTGTGTTTTTCAAAACACCCAATTTCATCATCTTCATCAATGCTTTTAACAATATGATATTTGTCATTATTGATGAGATTATGGAGTTCATTTTTAGGAGGTTCAATTTTTAAGTCACTAGTGTCACAAGTAAAATATGCTACTATGATGAGATCACCTGTGCTACAACTGATATCTACCATAGAAGGTATGAGGTCACCTGTATCACAACAAGCATTGGCCATCATGGGCTCAAGGTCACATGTGTCACAACAAGCATTCGCCACCATGGGCTGAAGGTCACTTGTGTCACTACAAGCATCGACCATTAGGGGTTTGACCTTTGTTTCCTCACTAATGTCCCTTTTCACTTTACTTTGAGCAATGTCAAGAGCAACAAATGACATGTATATGCCCATTATAGCACCAATAGGGATTAGAACACTATTTTTTTTGCATGTCTTCACAATACGCAGAATCATTGATTATGGCATCTACACCATTATGTAGTGTGAGAAATGTGCCATCTTCATGATAATCTATCCCATCCATGAATGGGGAAAAGTATGGGCCTTTAACTGATTTAGCAACATCAGTTGATTTTGGGATAGTTTTCTTCTTTGATCTGCCCATATTTTAAGGTGTCGATCTCTGCCAAAAATGCACCTTTTACAATGAATTTTGCAAAAATAATCTGACTAAGGTGTTGGTCACTACTGAAAATGCACCCTTATAAGTCTTCTCCCCTTGTTTTTGTAAAATTATATCTCCCCTGTTTGCAAGATAGGAGATGGTGGAGAGAAATTTTTTTTATCACCCCCTTTTAGTACAAAAAAAATGCAACAATGAAGCCTAAAAAAACTCTTACAAAGCTTGCCTCGTAGGTAGATTAGCACAATGTGTCACCAAAACAATCCCCCCTGTGTGAAGTACTTCAAACAAAAAATGTTTGCTATTTATGAATCCTAAAAAATAGGTTTTAAGGTTTGATGATTGTATGTGAATTGCTCGATGAGGGAAAGAAAATCCCCCCTTCACTTATGCAGCAAAAAAAAAAATATCCCCCTTTTTAAGTTTGATGAAAATTTTTCCCTCCAATGTTTAAAAGAAATAATTTAAAGCTTAATTAAATTATTTTTCTAAAAAAAGAAATATTTCATAGATAATTTAAAATAATTTATTTTTTTAAGAAAAATTAAAAAATTTAATTAAACTAAAAAATATTTACATAAAAACATTAGAAAAGAAATTTCAAACTTTTAAATAAAAATACCTTGGGGGGTCGATGGGGTTTGATCCCCCGACCTATGGCATCGAGCACCTTAGTGCCCGGCCTTCAACCGGTCTGGTTCCAACCACTGGTGGAGATAATGGGGAAGATACACAATTTGAACAAGAGGTCATGCCCATGTTTGCTCCAACGGGCTCCTCCGCTGCTCTACCTCCACTCCATGAGTGATGTCTTTAGTTCCTCGATGGTGGTGTCTTCAATGCACATGGTGGCATCTCTCATTCAAACATCGATGGATATTATGCTATCACCAAAATAGACACCAGACTCTGCTACTTTTGCTATGTTCCACATCTGCAGATACTTGAAATTTCCTTCGTCTGCAATAACGATTGTCTAGTGCACGCCCAATCGAACAAACGTCTGTCATCTCCTACGCTTCTACACAGATCAACACCAAGGGTTGAAATTGCATGTGCTCATTCATCAACCAGGTGATCTAACATAACATGCAAACAAAGGCTGCTCTTTGACTTATGAGTGATGTACGACAAAATTGCAAGAGAACCAACCACGATCGATTCCTTCTATCTAGGCAAGAGAGCGAACTAAAATTTCTACCGATGCAAAAAGGTCAATGATTTTTCTTCTTCCTTCAACTATCTTGTGGGCCTCTGTGCAAACCGGATGAGTGCTGTAGCAAATCAAATACAACAGAACATATTTTGATAATATGCTATTGCCTACAGGTTTTAAATATCATTGTCTACAACAATGATGCAAATCCCGTCACCAAACATTGCAAGAAATTCACTAAATTTGATGCCATTTAGGGCTATTGGATGGGAATATTGGACTTGCAACTACAAACTACTATGATTTCCAAATAATCACCTGCAATCATCTGTAGAGATCTCTCTCGACTGCAATCACCTACAACTAGTGTAATAATATGGAATAAAATAGATCGTCATCTAATTTTCTTTAGGACAATGATGACCGTGGAATATAATTTTTCATGTCTGTAATACGTAAACATCGATGTAATGGAAAAAATCCACTGATCGCTCTATTAATGGTGTTGATCTCCATAAATTCTCTGTAAACCTCCTTGCTGTGGCTACAGTTTCAAATGGCTACAATATGTCTATCAAATGTTTTGCTTTAGGGATATTCGAGTGATCACCTGCACATGACTCTCTTTGAGATGCACACTCTACAAATTGATCTGGCTTTAGGAGGGATGAATTATCATTTTTTGGTCAAATTTTTACCATGATTCTGCTTCACACCAATCTTTTATGTACAGGTGCTCACCTTTAGTCCCACATGCATGTAGTTGGGGATAAAATAAAGGTTTAAAAACAACAATATGCCGAATATGTTATAACCACTAAATGATGGTTTAGATTCCCTTTTTTTGGCTTTTGTCACAAGCTACTTGATATTACCACATCACCTCCTAGGTTTCCACCCACCCACGTTAGATCCATGTCATGCGTAGGAGTTTAGGTCACCACATAGGTCTTCATCTATATGTCTATAGCATCAAGTTAGGGCAGATCTAACAGTGATGTCCTATCTAGTCCTCGTTTGATGTTGAATGGATTACCACCAAGGTGTAGGGTCATCCACCATCATGTCCTAGTCTAAAATCCTTAAACGTCTAGTCAACATCGTAGGTCTATGGATGGTCACAAAAATCCATGCATCATCGACGCTTATCATCAACGCTTAGAGCTTCGATCATCAATCTATGATCAAGTACTTTAGGTGGAGGGTCATAACTCTTGAACACCAAGCCAGCTAAAATTTCAAGGAAATTCAGATTGTAATTCTAAAATTTCCTTCCACAGGCCAATAACCTCTTGACAGCTTTGATACCATGTCAACAAATGAGATAGAATCATTGTATTAAGGAATGATTAAATAATACAGTGCAATACTCATATTAGCCCGTAACATATGGAGCTAATAATACGACTTAGGTAGTAGTTACAACCAGTCGCTAACATTGTTACAACAATACTAATAGTTGACTAATAATGTAATAACTAACCAAAGCTACGCTAACATGTATCATCTACAAAATGTTGATGGGTAATGTTTTCGATGTTATTACTAGCTTTAAGGCTACTTATAAGCCTATATTTGTTAGCCTTCTTCAAGTTCCTACCCAAAACCTCTATCATAATAATGAACAAATATGGTGATAGAGGATCTCCTTGTCTAAGACCTCTCTTGGATTTAAATGATTATATTACTAATCCATTGACCAATATTGAATATAAAACTATAGAGACACAATATTTAATCCATCTAACCCATTTATTCCCAAATCCAAACTTTTCTAATACTACAAAAAGAAAATTCCATTTAACACTATAATAGACTTTACTCCTATATAGTTTTAAGATCATTGCTTTATCTTTTCTTGAAGTTGTTGAATGTATAACTTCATGAGCTATTATGATCCCATCTATAATTTATCTCCCTTTCACAAATGCTCCTTGATATTTTGAAATAATTTTGTCTAACAATAGCCTTAATTGATTCACCATCACTTTGGAGATAATATTATATGCCATATTACATAGGCTTATCGTTCTAAATGAATCAAACAATTCAACATCCTTGTTTTTTGGAATCAGGGTAAGAATTTTTGCATTTATTTTATAAGGTATGTATTGTTTTACCCTAGATTGTTCCACTCCCACCAATAAATAATCCTTCACTATATCCCAATTACGTTGGTAAAATGCTATAAAGAGCCCATTTGGACCTGGGTATTTATCCTTTTTTTTTGGCAAGTTAATAAAATTCATTAAATAGGGTATTTGAAAGGTGCCCCAATGCCTTATACATTAGTATAACTGAGAACAAAAAATAAGGAACAAAAGAGGAAGCAAAAAATAAAACACCAGTGAAAAAAAAGCATTCAGTCAACAGAACTAGAAAGGACCCGAGTCACTACCAAAAGGAGAAATACAAAAAAGTGAAAGCTAAGACAACTTTTATTAGCAGTGACAACAAACATGCTAGTTGGGAACATCATTTTGCATTGGTGATGCAACCACAATCTCTAGATTAGCGTCCTTAACATCATCCTTTGACGTGTCCTTTGGGGCTTCCTTGGTGATCTCCACAACCTCCTCATACTTAGCACTATCTTTTATGTCATAAATTCCTCCTACAACAAAACTAGCCTAAAAATACCTGAAAGAGTCACAAAAGAAGAGCAGGCTAAGTGCTTGACGCTACTCCTTGAGCTGCATGATAGCTTTCACAAGGGCAACATGAGCAGTTTCCAGGTGATTGATAGTAGTAGATGTGGCTTGGACAACAAGTTTATGAAGGTATTTTTCCACAATGTCACAAGAACTAGAAAGTTCTTTCTTGGCCCTTTCAGAGGAAGGAGTGGACATTTCAGCAATCTCCTTAAATTTAAGCCTCTAGGAACAACGAACAGGCATTTTTCAATTTTGACTTTTTTCTTGATGTTGGACACAGCCTGAGACTTCTCAATATTGTTCTTTCTCTTGGACCTAGAGCCCTTAGGGGTAGGAGTAGAGGAAGAGTTTTCTTCAATAGAATTAGGGTCGGGGATATTACCTTTGGGAAAATTAAGGATTAAAAACCTATAGAGAATTTTGAATAACCCCTGATGAGAAGGACAACCCTCATCCTTCTTGCCTTGGGTTGAAGTTATAGCATAGTCCATAGACCAGTAGAGAGCAGTAGGGATGTTCATCATTTTGGCCCCACGAAAATGGTTAAAAAATGCTAAATGAAAACTACAAAGCTGGGAATCAGGATGGTCAATAGTCAAGTATTGCATAATAGGCTTAAGCAATTCTTTCCAAGGGGTTGAAAGGTGATGATGATACAAACCTTTTCTGTGGAGCTTGTGGATCATATATGTCTGTTCAAAGTGGGTCAGTTCAAACATTCAATGGTGTTTGTTCCTTCAAATCACCTTGCCCTCAAGGAGTTGTCCTGTAAGCTTGGCCAAAATATCCATCGTTATCTGGAACTCCACGTCGTGAATGGTGACGACACCATTGTCCCAAGTCTCAGCAAACATGGTAGTCGCTTCCCAATCTATGCCAGAGAACATTTTGAAAAAATTGATGAGGCCACCTTTACCCTTCAAAATATCATCAAAAATAGTATCAATTTTGAATGTTTTAGGATCAGTATACTCAGGTTTCCCTTATTTCATGATTTAAGACCAAAGAAAAGTCAAAAGGAAGGAACAAAAAGGGGAAACAATAGATAGGAACAACCACAAGGAGACTAAAGATGAATGAAAGGATTATGCATGACACAATATAAAAAATAGGTGATATCGCAGATGTGGAACCAAAAAAACAAACCAATAAAAATACATCAAAAAGGAAAAGACCCACTTATTGGAAGGAGATTGGCTAGGTTTGGGAATAGAGAGGATTTTCTAATATTAGAAACTATGATAATTGATTGGAAAGTGCAATCTGCAAGGATAGTGTTGAATATTTGGGATGCCCAAAAAATGGAGCCAAAAGAGTGAACTGGCACGGGAGACATGAAGTATTAGAAACCCCCACAAGATGATCCTTGGAATAAAGAAGAAAGAAATCTGGTGAAGGATGTTTCTCAAAAGGGCCAAATAACACAATCCAAGAAAAACAAACAAGATATGATTAAAGATGGTGCTGATATTTGCATTGGTATTCCAAGAAGGAACGGTTGATGAGAAATAAGCACAAGATGAATAAAAAGGTGGTGTGAAGTGTGACATCATGTGGGTAAAAGAGCAATGTGTAAAAATGTTAATAGGAATGCTAATTCTCATCATAATCACAAATATTTTTATCTGACCTGGCAATCGCAACAACTTCTAAAGGAATAGAATCTGTCCATGTCATTAGAGCATGGGCATTTACCCTAATGTTGGCCAATCTATCAGCAATAGAGTTGGCTTCTTTGAAGGCATGTTGGATGATGGTTTCATTCTGTTCATAAAGGATATGCTTACTTTCTTCAATCATGCTTCTTATCCTCCAACTAGTTGGCTTGGAATTTTTTAAAAAATTGATTATGTTTAGAGAGTCTCCTTCCACAACAATGTTCCTTGGAATATTTTTAATGAATTGGAGGCCTCTCCATAAAGCCTTGGCTTCCATCGAATTATTGGAAAGAACGCCCAATGGTTCAGAATAATAAAAAATGGAATTGCTAAGGTGATCATGAAGGATACCACCAGTACCAGCTCTGCCAGGGTTTCCTTTAGCAACTCCATCAAAGTTAATCTTGACCCATCCAACAGGAGGAGGATGTCACTTGATGTTGGTTCTTGAAGTTGATAGGTTTACTGGTCTTGGGTCTTCAAGGTAAATATGACAGGATTTTAGTAAATCATCCTCAAAGGACGAACGGGGAAAAGGATCAAGTTGGACTATGAGGATGTTCTCTTTGGCACAAAGGATGATTTTATTGACAACGAGGATGGCATCCAATGCCTTTTTGTCAAACACTCTTCTATTGCGTTCAAGCCATATTTGCCAAAGGTAATGCTGTAAGAAAAATTTCCATAGTCCTTTGAGCTCATGATTCTTGAAAGTATTGGGCCATTGGAGGAACATGTCAACAATTTTAGGAGGACAGGCCCAAACAAGGTGGAATTTGAGAAAAAAATTACTTAGCACTATTCTAGAAAAAGGACAAAACAAAAGTAAGTGGGTGGTAGATTCCCAATCAGAGAGGCAGAGGTAACATTTGTTGGGAAGTTGCATGCCCCTTTTGATTAGGTTCTATGTGGTTAAGATACGGTCTTGAATGCACAACCAAGAGAAAGAAGCAATTTTGGGAATAAGATACTTAGTCCAAACCAGCTTAAAAGGAATAAGAGTTTCATGAATTTCAATTGGTAGAAGATAAGCTGATTTGATTGAGAATTCTCCTGAATCAGTGGGTTCCCAAATAGGATAATCTATAGAATCTCTTGCAATAATTCTAACAGAAGATAGCTGAGCATGAAAAAAGGAAATTTTAGCTTCTATATCAAGAATATATAGTCTTTTCCAACTCATAATACCATGAGAAGAAGAGATGAAATCAACCACCAGAGGACCAAATAAATGCTTGGTGGGGTTGATTAACCTTTGAAGCATAGGAATCTACATGAGAGGATGGTCACCAAGCCATTTGTCTTCCTAAAATAAAATGACTTACCATTGCCTAGCTGCCATCTTAATCCATTTTTTAAAAGTGAATGAGCCACACAAATGGACTTCCAAAATGAAGAGCTTGTGGAAGGAACTTCACCATAAAGGAATTTAGAGGCCTGAAGATATTTCCTTTGGATGAATTTTACCCACTCAGCATTATCATTGGAAATGAGGCACCAGGATTGCTTGGCAAGGAGAGCAAGATTGAAAATATGGATCCTTCTAAGCCCTAAGCCTCCCTGTTCTTTAGGTTTGCAAACATTATCCCAAGCCACAAGATGAAATCTGTGTCTGTTTTCAGTTCTTGACCAAAGAAAATATTTTTGAATTTTTTTCTATTTTTTGATAAATATTAACAGGAGCTTTGAATAAGGATAGGAAATAAACAGGGATGTTTTGAAGGTAAGCCATAGTGAGAGTGATTTTACCTGCTTGATACAAAAGGTTTCTCTCCAAGTAGAAAGCTTTTTTTACTTGGAGAGGAAACCTTTTGTCTCAAGCGGGTAAAATCACTCTCACTTGAGACAAAAGAGAAAAGAGCTAATTAAAAAGAGAAACATGGGGATTTATCCTTATTAAAAGAGAAAAGAGCTAATTAAACAGTGCTTTATTTTAAAAAGGAGGCTTCTTTTATGAATTTTAACCACTTGTGCAATTGTGATTGTAAATATGATGTATTATCAACGGAGTTTGACAACTTCATTATTTTGTCTTCCATGTTTTCCAAGTTTTTGTAGGTAATATTTTGTAGCCATCCCTTTTTAAATGGATCCTAAGTAGGATATCCATCATGAGGAGAATTCAAAAGCATCAATGATTATGAGTACAGTCAAACAAATTTTAGCAAAGAACCATAATCGTTTCATGCAAGATCTTATGACAACATTTCAAGCAATGATCCAACACTTAGCACTTCATATTGCTCATCAACCAATAGAGAATAATACAGGGCAGTTTATACCCTGTACTATCAATAATTTAGTTGAGAGTTACTCAAATGTGGACACTTATGTAGAAGGTAAAACTAAGGCAACCACCTCCACTTATGCTATAGGTGTAGTTTTTAAATAGGGAGGACAACAACATATGGCCCTTTCTATATAGAAACACCATAAACAAATTCAATAGTCATAATATTAGGTGCAACCATATTGCCATCCCCTACAATAGTTTGGTCATCATATTCAAACAACATAAGACAAGATACAATAATTATCTTCTTTTAGTCAATTATTGTCACCACTGTCATTGCCTATGTACGATCAACTGCTCATTTCATAGCCTCAAGTGTAGCCACCTATAACCCATGACCTACAACAAATTGCATAGCAACATTTTTTTTATTAGTTCTTCAACAACAACCACAATAATAATTTTCACTACAAACATAGTCACCAACACAACAATAGCCACCACCACAACACCATGCACTACCATAGTCCTATTATTATTTACCACAACAACAACATCTGAGTACCACTATATACTTTATTGGTCATATGGGTCCACTGCAAACCCAAGCACTAGGGATCTCTCTATCAAAATTTTAACATTTTTTTTTCTATTTTTAGTAGCCTTTTCACCCTTCTCCGAAAAAGTGGAGTCACTTTCTACTAAATAGGGAGGAATTGATAATACTTAGTATTTATCTTCATAAAAGATAATATTTAATATTATTTTTATATGAGATAATATTAAATTAGTTATTCTAAAATCAATGTCTTCTAAAATAAAAAGCATGTCTTATTTTAAAAGCATGCCTTCTAAAATAAGCATCATTGTACTCCTTAATAAAGATTGGATATCAATAATATTGGATGTGTGAATTTTTATGCCGATTCTTTCTTATATCCGATTTTCATGGCCCCTCACAATGTTTTATATGTAAAAATGAGAGTATAGACCATTTCTTGGGACACTATTCAATATTTCGAGAACTATGGAAATGGATTCTTAATATGTTTGGTAAATGCATGGCAATGAATAAAAATTTGAAGAATGGTTAAAGCAATGGCAAAGCACTTTTAAAATTGAGGTATTATAGATAATTTGGGATACATAAAAAGAAAATACTTTGGACCATATGGATGGAAAGGAATAAAAGAATATTTAAAGGAAAGGAAATAAATTTAGAGGTAATGAAAAGGAATATTTATTTAGCCATAGAGGAGTCTAAACCAACCCTATCAACTCACCCAATTCTTAATTTTGAAGTAGAGAGCCTTGATAGATAAAGTCAAACAATCAAATAGAATTATAATATTGGATATAGGAGAAACAAAAGGAAGGCAAAGACTATAAAGTGGACACCATCAAAAGTGGAGTTGGTCAAATTGAATATTGATGGAGCATCTAAAGGAAATTCAGGACTAGTAGGAGGAGGAATAATTAGAAATAATAGGGATAATATTTTTTCACATTACACTTTCAATAGTGGGATTTTAAGCCAAATTATCTTAGACCCAATATTCTAGTTCTTGAGTAGACTCAAATATAACAACAAATAAAATATAATCTAGACAATATAAATAATAATAACACTTAAAATAATATCAAATATGAATGTAAAATGATCAAAATCATTCATGCAATAACATAAATAAACTTATCGTAGAGTTGATCAAAATATGCATAAAGGATCTATTATTAATGCTCGAAAGTGATCTTTTTAGATACGATTCAATACAATACATGTAGCATGAGTGGAGTGCAATATTCCCAGGAGGGATGTGATGAGAGATATTTAATATAACTTTTAATACATTACACAAAATATCGCTATTTCCATACGGTTCACAACTGTGCGACTCCTAAAATGTACAACTGAGACTGTACAACCCCAAATCGTACAGTTGTACGATCATAACTGACGATTATACTATTTCTCCAAGAATCTTGGAATCAACCAAATTCCACTCACTTTGCCAGGATTCACTTGGAAATCACTTGATTTACCCTCAAAATACTTCAAAGTATAGTTTCAAGCTAGAAAATCATCAAATGTATGAAATTACAAACCCTTGTACAGTTTGGTCACACCATTGTACGGTTTGCTAAAAACTCTTATTCTGCCCAATCTCTTGACTTAGAAAAATATCCATTTGCCTCTTATTGCCAAAAACATCATTCCTAATAATGGGTAACCGCCATAAATATCAATTTCTCTTTATTTCTCTATTTCTCATAATAGTACATTGGATGGTTGTACGGTTTTTGGGTATGCAACTCCACAACAGATCTGGACTCCACAGTACCTGCAATATCAATAATAATTCACCAAAAATATATTTATTGAGATTGCCTTCAGATCCACACACATGCATAACCAGATTTGACTAGAACAAGGATTTATATTATTCCAAAATTGTACACAGGGAGTGTACAACATTACATAACAATAAATATAAATTGCAGCATTAAATCCATCTCATTCCATGGATAATCCCTGGGTGACATTGACAATTGCACCCAACAACCCAACCATCAATCAACCAACAATGAACAACCCAAAAATTTGAATGGGGGGCTTATAATGGTTGTCTAGGCTGTTCCAAAGCTATTCCTAAGATAATTCATTATTTACAACGACCCATACACTAATAATTTTAATTAATATTGACTAAGTTTTAATTTGATTTTCATAAAATTACATTTCATTTGCATGTCTTCACATTTCATTTCATTTCATTTCACATGCATTTTAATAATTTATTTCCTAATTGTACAATTTATACCAAATTGTACAATGTACATTTTAACTTGTCAATTGTACTATCTCACTAGATAGTACATTCTTCTTGCCAATTGTACTATCTCACTAGATAGTACATTCTTATTCAAGATTGTGCAAATCCTAATTTTATGCTTGCTTCTTATGTGGATTTGCCTGCCTACAATACATGGAGCCTTGTCTCCATAATATAGACATACAAGATGACTCTTCAAGTAATTGACTATTTCTCTCCATATGACAACTTTCACATATCCTTTGACTTCTCATCTTGCCACTTGTATACATGAATCTTGACTCTTACTTATATGCATACTTAACTATATGACCCTTGAACTATTTTACATGACACTTACACTTCTACATGCACACCTAATACATGACACTTGTGAACATCCTCACATTACATATTTGCACACTTAATTACATAACACTTGTGTACTTTCTCTCATTACATACGTGCACTCTTACTTACATGACACGTGCATATCTTGCACATAGACACTTACATAAAGGGAAAATATAAATATCACTTCTAAACTATAGACTCAAACCTTAATCTACTATTTACATTGTATGATAGGTACCATGGGGGTATTTGCATGTACCAAATAATATAATATTATCCAACAAATATTGGATTTAAGATAAAAAATTAAGTTGAAGCTTGGGCAGCTTTAGAAGTGTTAACAATATGAAAACAAATGAAATGGAATAGAGTATGGATGGAAGGTGATTCACTAATAGTAATAAATGTAAATTTTAGGAAATAAAAGCTCCATGGAACATACAAGAGATCATTTTTTAAATACAAGACCTTGCTACAAATTTTTAAGAAATCAAGTTTACACATACATTAAGGGAAGGGAACAAATATGTAGATAGACTAGCCAATAGAGGGGTTAATAGAGGATCATGATATTATATTTTCTTTTCCATGGTTAGAGGAAGTAGTAAGTTTAGCTCAAGTTGACAAGAAAATGTTGATTGCCTAAATCAAATAATGATTAAGATTTACTTTAATGTTTTCCATTGGTGATATTTGATGTATTTTATAACAATAATCTGCATTTTATGATAGTAATTCATTTTCATATAAACTATTTATTACATTTCTTATGGTTGCACTTATGCTTTAGGAAGAAAACTAACAATTCGGGTCTAGTAATGTGAACTATGATAACATGAAGTTTTGGAAATATTACTATACTAAGATGTAGTTCATAGATAGTAGAGGTGGAGTTTTGGTAATGCAAAGACTACTATAGGAAAATGTCAAGAAGGATGCTAAATTTTGGAACATTTGTATTTATAGAGGAAATTAGAGAAGATTGAAAAATGAAAAGTAAGAATTCATACTTTAAAAGATAATAACCCGAAGCCTAGATAATATTACATGATTAAAATTGTAATCATGTCATGTTAACCTATTTTTATCTTCAAACTATGATATTTAATCAAAAGTTGACAATTTTATATGCAAAAACTAATATTTCGCAAGGTGATTAAATAAGTTCCACTAAGATTTCAAAATATAGGTTACATGACATTCATATACTTAAAACATGTTATTTATTTATTTTTTATATGTGGTATCATCAATAAGGTAGATTGATAACTTATTTTAAATGCATTGGATAGTTCAACTATTAGACCAAAAAATCAATCAAATTGAACCTAATATTCACATTGTTTAGATGGATTTAATGAGGATAGTATGTTATCCAATGAGTGGCTTATTATACAACATTTATATCTATGTATTACATATGAATTAGCAAACACTATTACTCTAATCAAAATATTTATCCTTTAGAATTGTCATTAACAATGTTTGAGAATTATTTTTTATGGTATCCCATTTGTTGGAAAATTAATGAATACATATTATTAGCAAGACAAGAATAATAAGTAAAGGGATATTATTAGTAAGGTGAGAATACATTATGAGCATTTATTATGGATACACAAAGACAATAGGAAAATGCATTTTACATATAAACATCTCTAAAACAAAGTGACTTAATAATTAAGAAAATCTCATATTAAAATTATAATATTTTGTATATAATCATATCACCCATCAGATGATTCATCCATCCATTCCTTAAGTAAATTATCAAATATTTTCATCATCCATAAGTCAAATTGAATATAATTGGATGGCAACAATAATAAAAAGTAGTATATGGAGTTGGATGGCTACATTATATATGATAGTATGGGTCGATAATATAGTAATAATACTATTTATTGTAATGATAGTCACTAATGGGTGATTTATTTTACACTTAATTTTGATTTATTATTTTATTATACAAATATTATGTATTTTTTATTTGTAGATGGTGAAATTAGAGTGAATCTGCATATTTCTTGTTATTAATACCAAAATAAATATCAATTTTTTACAAGCAACAACAAAGCTATATTAATGTCCTGGTAGGAACACCACAATGGCAAAAGTTATTGGGCTCTCTTAATGGAGATCCAAGTTCAATTCATGGGAAGGGTGGCCCCTGATATGCCCTTGCTTTTCAACCTCTTAAAAACAAAAATAAAGTTATATTAGATTTTATGATATCCTATTGACCTATTATAAGAAGGTTTTTAGGTGTTTTATTCTTCATGTTATTTTTGTTATGTTGAACTAATTCATGGGATATAATATTTTTTTTCTAGATAACAAGGGGTTGTACTCAAGTCCCCCACCCTTGAAAAATTACAACTTTCTTCTTTAGATCTTGAGAGTTTACAAATAGATTCACTTCTCATCACAATTGAGATGCTAGACACTTACATATTTTTACATAAAATATTTGAATTCTTGAATTTTTTTTAGATATTTCAATTTTTTGTGTGAATACAAATATTCCATTATTCAACATCTTTCTTGAAATTTTTCTATAGGAGCCTTCAATATGAAAATTTCACCTCTACTATCTATGCCTTGCATCTTAGTAGATTAATATTTCCAAAACATCTCACTATCGTAGTCCGCTTTACCAAATCTAGATTGCTAGTTTCCTTCCTGAAACACAAGTGCAACAAAAAATATTACAATAAATAGCTTATATGAAAAAATATTAATGTTATAAAATAAAGCATATATTACCAAAGAAAATATTAAAGTAAAATGTAATCATTATTTGATTCAGGCAGTCAACATTTTCTTGTCAGCTTCAACTAAACTTACTACTTCCTCTAACCATGTAAAAGAGAATTTAACTTCATGATCCTCATTTAAAACCCCTCTATTGGCTAGCCTATCTACATATATTTTTTCCTTCCCTTAATGTATGTGTAAACCTGATTTATTTAAACTCTTTAGCAAGATCATGAATTTCCACAATTATCTCTTTTATGTGCTATGGAGCCTTTGCTTTTCTCAAAATTGCTTTTATTATTATGATTTAATCACATTCCATCCATACTCTATTCCATTTCATTTTTTTGTATTTTTTTAAACCTTCTAGATCCACCCAAGATTCAACTTCATAATTTATTTCTAATTATTTATCCTTCTATTGGTCCTAGATTTCCTTTAGATGCTCCATAAAAATTCAATTTGATCAACTCCACATCTGGTGGTTTCCATTTTATATTCTTTGCCTTCTTTTTATTTCTCTTGTACCCAACATCATAATTCCATTTGATGACTTGAATCCATCTATCAAGGCTCTTTGCTTTTAGATTAGGGATTGGGTGAGTTGATAGTGTTGGATTAGACTCATCTATGGCTAAACATATCCTCCTTTTCATTACCTCTAAAATAATTTCCTTTCCTTTAAATATTCTTCTATTCCTTTCTAGACATACAATTCAAACTATTGTATCCTTTGATATATCCAAGATTGTCTATAAAGCCTCACTTTTAAAAGTGCTTTGCCATTGCTTTAACCATTCTTCAATTTTTCTATTCATCACCATGCATTTACCAAATATATTAAGAATCCATTGCCATAGTTTCCAAGCTATTGAGCAATGTCCCAAGATATGGTATATACTCTCCTCCTTTTTATAAGCAACACATTGAAAGGGGCTATGAAAACCCCTTTTCATAAGGTTATCCCTAGATAAAATTCTTCTATGACCTACTATCCAAACAAACATTTTAACTTTAGGAATGCTTAGGCTATTCTAAATATCTCTCCATATTCTTGCGATATTCCTATTTTGTTGGTGCTTTACATTGTATCCACTTTTTCTTGTGTATTCTCTTGAGCTATTCAACTCCCAAATAAATTTATCCTTGACTTCCATAAGAATAATCATAGTTGTTATCTTTCTACACAACTACCTCCTAGCATCAATGTCTTGTTTACTTGTAATTTTTTTTTTTCCTTTTGTATCTTCTTTCTTGATCCTTGTACAAAATGTTTGAAACCCTATCACCATATTTTTCTTGAAGTAATCTCATCCAAGGTTTCAAAATTGGATCTAGATTGAGTGGTTTTTTATCACACCAAGTATCCATCCAAATATAATTTTTTTTCTCTAGATTCAACCACCCATATTAAACCTTTAATCACTAGATCAATACGTTTTTTAAACCATTTCAAAGTGTAGAACCATTTGGTAGAGAAAATGTAGTAAATATTAAGATTGGGTTATTGGGATCAACATACTTAGAAGAATTCTTGCCCATTGTATTTGACTCTCTTTGTACAATCTCTAGATTAATTTTCCCCTAAGATCTAAGTTTGCATTTGTAAGAACTCTTAAATTGAGACCTCCCCTAGTTTTATCATCACACACCTTTCTCCTTTCACCAAACGAAATTTCCTTTTATCATGTAAACATGACCACAAAAAGGATCGCATAATATAGATTAAACTTTTTTCTACTGATTTTGGTATAGTATACAATGACATAATATGTTGGAATGGCCTATAATACTGACTTAATTAGTTTCACTCTTCTTGCTAATGATAACCATCTACCTTTCCATGTTAATAGTTTATTTTGAACTTATAACTAGATTTAATAATTCTATCCTCATTCTCTCCTCAAATAAGGGTATCCCTAGATAAGTTGTTGACAAATTTGCCTCTGCCATTGAAAGTAACCTACAAATTCTTGCTTTGGTTTTAGATGGAGTGTTTAGGAAATAAATTTTGGATTTTTCCTATTAAATTTTTACCCTGATGCTCTTTTGTATTCCTTAAATAAGTTATTCAAATATTTGGCCTTGTTTATCCTTACTTTTCCAAAAAGGGTTGTATCATCTACAAACTATTGATGGGTGATGTTGTCGATGTTATTATTATCCTTAAGTCCACTTAAAAGCCCATATTTGTTATAATTATTCAAGTTTCTACCCAAAACCTCTTCCATAATAATAAACAAATATGGTGATAGAGAATCTTCTTGTCTAAGGCCTCTCTTGGATTTAAATGATTATGTTACTAACCCATTAACCAAAACTAAGTATGAAACTGTAGAGACACAAGCATTAATACATCTAACCCATTTCTTCCCAAATCTAAACTTTCTTAATACTATAAGAAAAAAATCCCATTTAACACTATCATAGGCTTTACTCATATCAAGTTTTAAGATCATTGATTTCTCTTTTCTTGAAGTTGTTGAATGTATAACTTCATGAGCTACTATGATCCCATCTAAAATCTATCTCCCTTTCACAAATACTTCTTTCTCTTCTAAAATATTTTTTTCTAACAATGGCCTTAATTGATTCACCATCACTTTGAAGATAATCTTATATGTCATATTACATAGGCTTATGGGTCTAAATGAATCAAACAATTCAACATACTTCTTTTTTAGAATTAGGGTAAGATATGTTGCATTTATTTTATAAGGTATGCATTGTTTTACCCTAGACTGTTCCACTACCATTAGTAAAGAATCCTTTGCTATATACCAATTATGTTGGTAAAATTCTATAGAGAGCCCATATAGACCTGGGGATTTATCCTTATTAAAAGATAAAAGAACTAAATGAACTTCTTCTAGAGTAATAGGATCCATCAACTTTCTATTGTCTTCATTCACTATAACTGAAAGTACTTCTTGAAGAAGTTTATCATTAAGAACTTTAGACTCATCTAATCCTAGAATATTCTAATAAAAATACCTTACCTCTTTTTTAATTTCACTGTGGTTTTCAATCCAAACCCTTTTATTGATTTAATTCTACTATTTTTGGATGTTGATCTCTATACTATACCCATCCTATGAAAAAGCTTTGTAGTTTTATCTTCTTATTTTAACCAATTTTGTATTAATTTTAATATCTAAAATTTATCTTCCTTACTCAAAATATTATGATATTCACTAAGAAACTCCCTTTTATTTGAGCTTGGATTATTATGATTACCTTTTTTTGGAATTTTGAAATTTTATCTTTAGTTCTTCTTTCTTCTCAAAAATATTTCCAAAAGTGTTATTGTTCCATTATTTGAATCTAGATGTCATTAATTTAATTTGTTTTAGAAGTGCATACATCCCACTGTTTCTTAAAGAATTCCATGTGTGCTATGATATCAACAAATTGAGGATGGTCTTCCCACATTTACCCATATTTAGAATATGATCTTTTTTTGAATTCACTTACCACCATTTTAACTCTTATTGGCCAGTGATTTAAACTAATCCTTGTTAAGGTATTAAATTTAGCACAAGTTACTTCATATAGCTAATGATATGAGAGTATGCATCTTTTTTTTTTTTTGCTATTAGGTTTTGGCATCTCCTATTGTTGGTCCATGTATAGTTATCTTATTCAAAATCAACATCTCATAGATAATTATTTTGAAGAAAACCTGAGAAATCTCTCATACTTTGGGTTGATTTCCTAATACTCCCAAATTTTTCATCAAAATTGGATATGGAATTAAAATCTTCTATGATCATGAATCAATTTTTTTGATCTTTACTTCTCATAAAGGCTTCAATACCACTCCAAAATTCTAATCTACGTGACTGAGTTGTAGGTCCATATACATTGATAAGGATGAAGTGAATATCTACAAAGTAGCATGTGACTAAAGAGGCTATCCAATGCCTAGTTATGAATGGTTACATAGAATATTCTAGTAGGATTCCAACAAGTTAGAATTCCCCTTGTCGCTCCATCAGAATCCATAACACCCCATTCACATCTCATCCATATTTTTTTCATTGTTTTTGAAACTTCTTTTGTCATATTAGTTTCTTGGATACAAAGAATATCAGGTTTATTACTTAAAAATAGGTCCTTGATACATATTTGCTTTTAGGGGGCATTAGTGGAGAGGTATACCTACCGGCTCCCTCTTAGTATTAGTTATAGTTGTAGTAAATCACGTAAACATCAACAAAAATGTAACAGAACTATTATGAACAACAATATATATAACCGAATGCACATCAATGTAAATCAATGAAATAAAATAAATGTCTTCGTCGCTCAAGGAGAGTAGATCCCTGCCACAACGAGAACAATTGTGCAAATACGCAAATGAATGAAATATAATCGATGATCTTAAACATACACTTGGAACTATCTATTTATAAGTAATAAGTGAATGTAATTTCTTATAATATAGCCGACAACTATATTAACTTTGGTATGTAACATGACTCCCCTCCTCGAAAAGCTTTGTCCTCAAAGATGGAAATTTTTAGAAAATACTTTCAGGTTTCCATGTAGCGTCTTCTTTGGGTAGGTCCTGCCATTTGATGAGAAATTCTTGGATGTGATGAGATCTCAATATGCATGTTCTATTTTGTAAAATTGCTTCAGGCTAGAGATATATATGCCCTTCTTCATTGAGTACTGGTAATTCTGATTAAGAGTGCACTTTTTGGCTGATCACCTTCTTAAGATAGGAAACATGAAATATTGGATGTATATGTGATGAGTTAGGCAACACTTTTTGATATACCATTTATCCAATGCAACACATAATATTGTAAGGACCATAAAATCGAGGATCCAACTTCTGATTGGACTTGATTTTCAATGATAACTATTTGTAGGGCTGTAGGCGTAGGAACACCATATCACCAATATCAAACTCTATTTTCAAAAGGTGTGTGTCTTGTTGTTGCTTCATACGATTTTGTGCTTGGACCAAATTGTCCTTGGGAATGGTGAGAATTGACTATCGTTGCTGAAACCAATAATCTACTTGGGCCACTTTCAAGGATCTTGGTACATAATATACTTCTATTGGAGGCTTAGTTCCATACAATGCTTCAAAAGGAGACATATTGATGGAGTAATGGTAAGAAGTGTTGTACCACCATTCGGCCAATGATAGCCACTGACTCCATTGATATTCTTTATCCTGAACAAAACATCTTAGGTAGGTACCCAAAAATTTGTTAACTACCTCTGTTTAGCCATCTATTTGTGGATGGTATGCAAAAGATATATTTAATTTGGCACCACTAAGTCGAAATAATTCCTTCTAAAATTTGCTAGTAAATATGGGATCTCGATCACTTACAATATTTTTTGGCATTCCATGCAATTTGAAAATTGAGTCTATAAATACCTTAGCCACTTTGCTTGCTGTAAATGGATGTTGTAGCACTTGAAAGTGAGCATATTTGGAGAGGCGGTCAACTACCACAAAAATTACTATTTTGCATTTTGAATAAGGAAGACCTTTAATAAAATTCATAGAAATGTGTTCCCACTAACGATCTAGAATGGGTAATGGTTGAAGCAACCCTGGTGATTTGACTGTTTTGCCTTTATTACATTGGCATACTTCACATTCAACTACCCATTGTTTGACCTCTGCTTTTAATCCTTTCCAACAAAAATATTGTTTAACCCGCATATAAGTTTTCAAAAAACTGAATGATCTGCTGATGGAGAAGCATGTGACTCATCTAGAATCCTTGATTTGATTGTCAAAGTGTGTGGAATGTAGATGCGATTCTTCTTTCTTAATATCTTGTCTTCATAGGAGAAAAGAGGGTTCTTGGATGACCCCAATGACAATTCCTAAATTATTTGAGCAGTTTCACTATTGGACAACCATTCTTCCTGTAATCGAGACATCCTTTACGAACAAGGACCTAAAATAGCATTAATAACCACTTCATCTTCATATTTTTTGGATAGTGCATCTGCTGCTATGTTTTCTTTCCCTTTCTTGTATTCAATAATGAAATCATATCCCAACAATTTAATTAACCACTTGTTTTGTTCTAGATAAGAAAACCATTGTTCTAGAAAGTTCTTGATACTACTATGATCGATTTTTATAATGAAACAACTACTAAATAAGTCGTGTCTCCATTTCTCCACTTCATGTAGAATAGCCAACATTTCTTTTTCATATGTAGATCTTCCTAAATTATTTCCATTTTTTTTTTACTTTTGAATGCCAAGGGATGACCTTCCTACATTAATACTACCCAATACCTATTCCTGAAGCATCACATTTGATAACGAATGGTTTGTGAAAATCTAGAGTCGCTAAAACTGGAGTAGTTCACATGGCTTCTTTGAGAGCCTCAAAGTCTTGAGTGGCTACTTTTGATCAATGGAAAACATCCTTTTTTGTTATTGTTGTGAGAGGGGCTGTAATTTTACCATAGTTACGCATAAATTTGTGATAGTATCCAGTGAGACCCAAAAAACCATGAAGTTTCTTGATGGTATTAAGGAAAAGGCCAATCCTGAATTACATTAATCTTATTGGGATCCACTTTAACACCTTCCTGAGATACTATATGACCCAGGTACTCAACTTATTGAACATCGAAAGAGCATTTAGAGTGTTTGAAAAACAATTGTTCCTTATGTAGTATATGAAGAACCCTTCCCACATGCATCAAATGATCCTTCCAAGATTTACTATATATGAGTATGTCATCGAAGAAGACTAGGATAAATTTGTGGAGGAATGGATGAAACACATGGTTCATGAGGCTTTGTAATGTAGATGGGGCATTAGTGAGACCAAAGGGCATGACCAAGAATTCATAATGACCTTCATGAGTGCAAAAAGCTATTTTTGGAATAGCCTCCTCCCTAAGTCTGATTTGGTGAAACCCTGAATGTAAGTCCAATGTGGTAAAATTTTTTGCACCATGTAGTTCATATAATAAATCATCAATGATAGGTATAGGGAATTTATATTTGATGGTGATTTTGTTGAGAGGATGATAATCCAGACACATACGCCAAGAATTGTCTTTTCGATAGGCCAAAACTACTGTGAAGAATAGGGGTTAGTGCTGTGATGGATGACACCATGTTCTAATAGTTCCTGGAAAATCTTATTAATTTCTATTTTCTAGGGTTGGGGATATCGATAAGGATGACCATTAGGTGGAAGACTTCCTGGAACAAGGTGTATGGCATGGTCATGGGATATTTTGGGAGGTAGTCCTTTTGGTTCTTGGAAAACCTCATCATAGTTGGCCACACTATTTTGTAGATCTTCTGATTGGATTTCTGGTATATCTTGTGCTTGCATTTCCATACAATTAATTTGAGCAATGAATCCATAACTACCTTTTCTTAATATTTTTTCCATGCTGTGCAAAATTACTATCTTTGATGGAGGTTTTGGAATTCCTTGGAGGCAAATGGTCTTCCCATTTTATTTTCATTCAACAAAGCGCTGCTTGTAATTAAAATCGACCGTGGTTTCCATTTTTTCAAGACATGCGAATCCCAAGATAACTTATAAATTCCCTAAATTCATAACAAAAAGAGGATCTTACCAAGTATAAATTTCCATTTGTAATGAAATTGAAGATGTTTTACCTATATATTGAGCACTACTCCTGCTTGCAGTTCTATCTTGAAATTTATCTTGATTGGAGGAATGGATGTGCAAGTTTAATGCCTTGGAAAGCCTTGTGTCAATAAAGTTATGAGTACTTCCTGAATAAATTAATACAGTTACGTTCCTTTGTCGAATGAATCCTACTACTTTGATTGTATGGTGTGTTGATAACCCCATAAGAGCATGTACTAAAATTTCCATAGTATCTTCCTCAGCTACAACCTTCTCATGTTCAATTTGATCTTCGTCTATGGGATCATCAAGAGAGTTGTTCTCTTGTATTTCTTCATCTTCCTTGTCAGCATATTCAATTTGAAAGTTCTATCATGGTACACATGCCTGATATTTTGGATGGTGATTATGATATTTATAGTAAAAATATCTTGATGGTTGATCATTTTTATGAAAAGAGTTGTTGCGGTATTGAGGTTGACCATATGAATCATGTCGTATGGATGTCGCCATTTGCACCTTCTTCTCAGCCAACTTGGCAATCCATATACAGGCATCTACAGTGGATGGATCTTGTAGATCCACTTCGACTTTAATATTCTCTTTCAACCCATTTCTAAAAGCAGCTATCACTACCTCGATTTCAAAATTTCTTGCATAAGATAGTAGGCTAGTGAAATCGGATATATAATCCATTACTGATCCTGTTTGCTTAAGTGATAACAACCGCACCATGTAATAAGATGAGGATCATTCATTGAATCCATTAAGAAAGTATTTTGTGAAATCATTCTAGAAAATGCTTTTTCCCTTCTCGTGTTTGAGCCATACAAACCATTAATAAGCTTCAATACCTAGTTTGGAAGTAGCAAAAGGAACTTTATCTAAATCTTGAATTTGGTATAATTCTAAAATGCCTTCCATTTTGGCTATCCACCCACATGGATCATGATCCTCAAAGGTGGGAATATCAATGCATGGAAAATTGACCCCACTAGGACCTCTAGGTTGTTGGTAAACTTCATATCTATCTTGGTTTTAATTACGCCTATATCGATGGAAGTGATTTTGAGTAGGACCTCTTTATTTTTCAAAAACATCTTCGTTGTTGATATCCTCATTATTTCATTGTCCATTGACGTAATTTTGGGGACTACCATTATGACCTCTTTATTGTGCATAAACTTCTTCATATTGATCCTCAGTGTTCCAGTGTCTTTGGGTGTGATTTGGGCTAGGAGGATTTGGTTGGCTTTGTCTTTCCAATAGTTGGGTCATCTTGTAATTTAGGATGTTTATACTAGCCAATAAAAATGTTAAGGTCTTGTCAGCGATAATGGGGATTCCTATTTACTCTTGTGTGAGGTTCTCATGGGAAGATTTTGGGGAGGGATTGGACGCCATATTGTTAAGCAATGGATGACCAGGATTAAAGCTACTAATTTCTAAAGGAGAAGAATTTTATGTACCTTTGCTTCTAGGAGGTCTTCTTGGTGACTTCAAGATCCCCTCATTGGAGTTCTCCAAGCTTGATAGTCACCTGTTTGGTCCTTTGGTCCACCTTTCGCTCATGCACTTGTCTATGGATTTATGATTTATCGTTTAGATTCTACAAAAAATTGATTAACTTTGCAAAAAATTGTTTGTTGTCCACTTCAACTATCACTCCAACTATGATGCAGATTTGAATTTGGACCTCCTTATTGTGGCTTTACGACTATTCGACATATTTTGAGTTTGAATTAGCAATTTATCTTACACCAAACCACTTGTTTGACCACTTTGACACCAATATGACCAACTCTAACCAATACTTTCTTACACAAGACCACCAACTATAACCAACACTTCATTACACAAGACCACCAACAAAACACTCTGATCATTCAAATACTCTGACCATTGACCACGACTCGAATGACCATTGACTATAGAACAAAATATGACAAACCCATTGACCATGACTTGAATGTCCACTAGCTACGAAACATGAGATGTCAAACCTAGTGGAATATGAAACAAATGTGTGACACGAACATGCCATGCAAGACTAGACCCAGTGGAAGACAAAATGAATACACGACGTGGACACGAGATGCTAGACTAACATGCGAGACTAAATAGTAAGCTAGGAAAAATGACACGAAGGACCAAACACAACATGCAAGACCAAACCTAATAGAATATGACACGGATGACTGGACACAACACTCACTACACGGAGGACCTGATTAATGCTCATACGACATGCAAGACTAAATAGTGAGCTAGGCTACGGATAAAAAAAACTTATGCGCATAAGGACGGATGGTCGTGTGACCGAAATCACACTATATTACTAGCCCCTAACACCTTATAAATCCCACGATGACTTTTGTATGCTCAATGAGGGATATATATCCCAGTGACCAAAATAAAAAAAAATAAGATAATGTTACGAACCTTAGTTTGGCACTTAATAATTGATTTTTTGCTAATTTTGATTGGACGACGTTGTTTAATACTAGCTCGTGTCTATTTTAGAAATATTTTGAAGTCAAAGATGAATTCTATGGTCCTGTTGTGATGTAAATGGATTATGAAGCATTTTTTTGGTGTGATGTGGATGCGATTGATCTTCCAGAACACTGATTTTCTCCTTGGCCTTGTGCTGTGTAGTTTTGTAATCGAACACAAAAACCTAGACATCGATTTCCCTTCTGTAATGGCGTTACTTGTATGGATTTAGAACTGTAACCTTGAACCATTTATGGTGATGATGGCATATGGATAAAAGCTACGAGTCATGTACAATTTTTTTTGAGGCTCCATGAATGCATATTCAAGAGTGAGTAATAGTGGAAGTCCCATGAGATTGTAATATAGATCACTGATACCACATGGAGCGGTATACCTACCAGCTTATTACCAATATTAGTTATACTTGTAGTAAATCATGTAAACATCAACAAAAATGTAACACAACTATTATGAACAACAATATATATAACCGAATGTACATTAATGTAAATCAATGAAATCAAGTAAATGTCTTCACCGCTCAAGAAGGGAAGATCCCTACCATAATGGGTACAGTTGTGCAAATACGCAAATGAATGCAAGATAGTTGATGATCCGAAATCTACACTTGGAACTATCTATTTATAAGTAATAAGTGAATGTAATTTCTTATAATATAGCCGATGGCTATATTAACTTTGGTATGTAACAATTAGCATCCCTTATATTCCATGAGATGATAATCATGTCTCATTAGAGGCTATTGGTCCCACCTATGAATTACCAATATCATTTTGTTGTTTGGTAAATAAAAGTTCAACCAACTTAGTTTGTGTTCCTTTCTATATGTTTGCTCTTGTTTCCGTCGATCTTGCTTGATAATTTGAGGGTTTTACTCTATTTTCCTTACCTGTATCTGGAGTAGGTCTTATTATTCTATTCCTTAATATGTTTTCAAAACTTTTTTCATTGGATTTATCCTCTCCTGGCTCTACTACGGAATATTTTGACTTGTCTTGCTCATTTTTTGGTATTTCCTTATTAATGGTAAAGGTATTAACTTCTAAAACTATATTTTATTTACCGGTTTTTTTCTTCTAAATGGTGCATGGTACTTCAAGAGAGTCTTCAAAATTTGATAAGACACATTCCTTAGGTTCATCAAGAATGTTCATCCTTAAATAAGGATCATACTGAATAGATGGTTCCTTGTTAATAAGTTGAACTTGTTGTACTATGTACTCTAAGTTTTGGTCCACTTTTTCTTCATAGGCTAAAGCCTCAAAAGAGTTCGTATTTCTTCCAATATCCTTCCTTACTGGTCTCCACTTTTTATTTTATTTTATTTTTCTAGATCTATTTTTTGGAAGTTGAAAACCATCTTCATCCATATCCATTTGTAAGTTTCTCTTACAATTTTCTACATATGATTCTACTAGGCTCTTCTTAGGGCATGATCTCTCAATATGCCCCACTCATGACATATTCTACATATAAAATATATGTTTTCATAATCCATGGTTTGGATCCACATATTATCCCCATACTTAAGAATGATTGATTCTGGTAAAGCTTTACTTATATTAATCATGAACAATATCTGAGCATAAATAGCCAAGAATCTATTTTTTGTAGTATTTGAAATCTCAAGGAATTCTCCTAGAGTTTTTCCTATTGCCTTGAAGGTATCTATTTCCTAAAATTTAATGGTTAACCCATACATCCTTGTTATAATAAATATTTAGTTCTCTTAAGTTCTACTAGGATAGTCTAACTTGAGTTACCACTCTTCCATGAGGTAGGTGAACTCTTAGTTTAGACTAGTTCAGATTTTTTGAGTTGTTGTAATCCAACGACTCATATTGATCAACTTTGCTATTTTATACAAAGTTGATCCCATGGAATAATCAATCAGTTCTTGATCTTTCAGTAATGCTTTGCATTTCTAGTATTTATCTTTCAATATTGTTCTTCAATATTTCTATCATGGTATCAGAGCAGGTCTAGATTTTGTAAGCATTCATTCTTAAGATCTGGTTCATTTTTTTGATGAAATTATTTTACTACCTCTACGTTCTTTCCATTTGCAATTCTTAAAGCAATTGTGAAAGGAATATGGCAAATTTTTAGACTACTTAAAATTTGTCTATTATTCTTTCATCACTCTCTTTTTGCAGCATTTTATTTTGAATTATTTTTTTTGAGATTTCTGTCTATTTGAGGTTTCAGTGATAGTCCATCACCTCCATAACATTCCTCCTTGTCAATGATGTAAATTTTGCTTACCTGCATGCAACATTTCTGGCAATGCCATGTTACTATTGCATAAGTGAAAATCCTTGTGCTATTCTGCTATTCCTTGTACCCAACACACATTGTCTGCCTTGTGGTCATGGGTTAAGTTGTTGATCTATTGGTTTAACCCTTCATTCTGCTCATTTTTCACTAGTGGTGGCATTTCAGTTGTATAATGTTTTATCACGTTGACCTTTGTTACATTACTGTGGGTTCTTCCTAACCCAACCAACAATCAAACCATTGGTTTTTCCATCTGGAGGTCCACAATTTACATCAATAAGGTTACGCAACTCCTATTTCTAGCGACGTATCCTTCTGGTGCACTTAGAAGAAGAGTTGAGAACTCAACGATCGAGTGATCATTTTTGGTGGATAAATCAGCTCGAAACATATATTTGAGGGAACAATTTTTTCTTTAACGTTGCACTATCACTAATGACGTGAAGTCAGAGCACTCTCTTTGGGAAATTTTTTATATATATATGAAATGATATGTTTCATTTCTCCCACTAGCATCCTTGTATTCTATCTTCTGTGTGCAAGATAATTATGTTTGAGGGTTGTTCGAGGAAATCAACTATATTCGAAGTGAAGCAACCGCATTCAAAAGCGAATCTCATTGCAACTGTTTGAAGTGAAATGGGGCAATGAAAAGTTTTCAAGGAGCATCAAGTCAAATTCGAGGAGGCTCTGAGGTGAGGGAGCAACAATCAAAAGGCGAGGAGCATCAAGTCAAAATCCAAAAAACTTCCTTTTTTATGTTTGAATGTGCAGGTTTCCCAACTATTATGCACTAGAATGGATTCCACCAGGTGTTTGAAATAGCTCAGGTCTTAGTCGTGAGGACGTCACAATAGAGATAAGGTACTGGAGGACATCACAACACTACAGTGCTACTGGCACCCATGCAACAGATCATAGTCATACTTGGGTCGAATAAAAAGCACTAAAGAATGTGATGCTAGACACCGTGATGCTGGAGACCATGACACTAAATAAACCCCTATAAAGTACACTATTTGAAGTAGCTTGGAACCAAAAAAAAGTCTCACTATGTATAACAACGATAAGCATATCTCCAAGGGGGGCCTCAACGCATGAGTGAACGAAGAAGAGGTGTAAAGGTGCATCATGAAACTCCACCACTGTAGCAGCTGGTCTTTGGGACATTATTTTGGGTGTAGATCTGCCACCACTAGAAGTGATTCTTTTTTTCACTTTCCATAGCCACATAGTCACCTTGGCTAAAGACTACCAAAACTACTTCTTAGTGGTTTTTTCAATTTTTTTTTTACTTCCTTTTTTTTGGAAGTAAAATGTTGTAACATAGTCATCTTATTTTTTATTCTGAAATATCTTCCACTTCAAAATTTGATTCTTATGTGAAGAATCATTGTAACCTTGAAATATTTTGACTCCTCTCACTATACTCTATAGCCTGTTCAAAGAAAGACTATCAAAGAGTGAAGAGTCCAATTGTAATTTCATAAATACAAAGTTTTTTGGGGGGAGTTATTGGTGCTACTTCTTGCACCTACTTTTGATGTCTTCAAATAGGGGGGAAGCTTCTTATTGTGTCTAGATTACTGAATCATTTTTGGGCAGTTATTGGTGAGGTTGTTTTTGTGGAAATATCTTGGCCACTTGATGGTTGTTGCTTGTATATCCTTATTTGAGCTTCTTCTACATATTATGGTGACTATTACATACAATTGGGGTTACTAAATACATCAAGCAAACACAATCTCATAGAGCACATAAAAATTTGGCTCAAATTCCTCAAAATCAAGCACATTGTTTTATAATCACCTATGTTCCACGTATCAATCTCCTCATATACCTATAGTCTCCCTCACGTAAGGGCAGGTCATTGAGAAGTTTGGTATAAAAGTTTGGCAGATTATTCTAGTTTCAAAAAACCTATCGATCTCCTCATAAACTTACAATTTACCTTACATAAGGGCGGGTATATTGAAGAGTTTGGTATAAAGGTTTGGTTTTTGCAACCTTGATTCAAAGGGATTTTTTTGGTGCTATTGCTTCTTGCTGAATTATTTTTTGGAAAGTACTTCTTTGGAGGAGGGGTTGGTAATTATCTCTAGGAAATATGAGTCCACTCAATACAATTGAACCACTCACTCCCCATAATTATCACATAAAAAGGTCTCACACATTTGCTAGAAGAAACACAACCTACATTTGATAAAGAATATGAAATCTTTGTTCACAAAGAAAAGATGTATGAAACAATGGGTATAATAACCACAAATGTAAGTGAAAGCTTATGGTTTCATATCTCTAATTGTAAAACTCCATTTGAGAATTGGGAAAATATTAAAAACTTGTTTGGTAAAGTGGATAAAATAAGGTCAATGCATCTAGAAGCAGAGTTAACAACCATATATCCAGAATAATTCAACACTATTTTTGATTTCCTCACCAAGTTCAAGGAAGTCCTCACTCAATTAAAAGTTAGTGGTAAGAATAAAACAGAATAAGAATGCATCTATCTTATTATTTCCAAATTTAATGGAGCATTCCAAATTTTTGCAGCCACTCTTTTGTCAACAAAAGATGCTCTTGGAACAAGTTTTAAAATGCCCACTTTAGAGGAATTTTGTGATAGGTTAACTAGAGAGGAAATGAAGATTTCAAAATATGAGATCTCTCCCTCCTCCTCAAAAGCCTTAGTAGCTTCCAAATCCAAAAACAAATTCAAAAAGAAAGACAAAGCACCTATAACTTGTACTCATTGCAAGAAAGATGGTCATTATGTGAACAAATGTTGGAAGAGACTGCAACAGCTTGAGGTAGCAATGAAGGATCACAAAATACAAAAAAAAAAGAAAACCAATGGAAATGCCTTAAATGTTCAAGTAAAAGCTACTAATACTTCATCAAATTCTTGGGTTCTAGATTCAGGAGCAACACATCATATGACATCTTCAAAAGAGTCATTTAATTCTATCTCCTCAAGCACCACTTGCAACATTGAAGTTGGTGACTCATCTTTTATCCCTATTAAAGGAAAAGGTGACATAATCATTGATGGTGGTAATATAAATAATGTTCTCTATGTTCCCAATATTGCTACAAATCTTCTATCTATCTATTAGATTTTTACTTATGCACAAGGGAAAATAGTTCTATTTTCACCATCAAGAGTTGAGATAAGAGACCTTGAAGAACCATACTCCCTCATAGAAAAATGTGAAACTAATCATAAAGCTCACCTATTTCACTTCAAGGGATTCAAATATTCAGATACAACATCTTGTTTTGTTGCTCATGGAGACCTTGAAAGCAAAATTTGGCATGAAATATTTGGACATATTAGTTATAGCTATTTAAAAGAGTTGAATACTCATGAAATGGTAACAGGGTTGCCAAAAGTCTCTACTATTGATGGAGTATGTCCTAGATGTGCTCTAGGGAAATAACATCAAGATCCCTTTCACCCAAGTGGTTCACAAAAAGATTCATCCCCACTAGAGTTAATCCATAGTGACTTGATGGTCTTCCCAAAGCCTTCTTTCAAAGGAGAAAAATATACCTTAACCTTCAATGATGATTTTTCAATAAGAACTTGGGTTTACTTTCTAAAATACAAGAGTGATGTTCTATCCCACTTCAAAAGTTTCAAGGTCTTAGTTGAAAATCAGACCACATACAAAATCAAGCAATTTCGTACTAACAATGGGGGGAGTACTTTAGCAATGACTTCTCAACATTCTTCTCAACTCATGGCATAATTCATCAACATTCAGTCTCCCATAATCCATAGCAAAATGGCATATCAGAAAGGAAAAAAATATCTTTGAAAGAAATGGCAAACTGTATGCTAAACTCAAGGGATATTCCAATAGATTTTTGGGATGAAGCAATCAACTGTGCTAATTACATTCAAAACCATACACCTCACAAATCTCTAAGTCATTTGACTCCCGAGGAGGCATGGACTGGCTCAAAACCTGATGTATCTTTTTTTAGAGTTTTTGGATGTGCTGCTTGGACCCACATCCCAAAGAAAAAGAGAAAGGCTTTAGATAAAAAAAGTAAGAAACTTATATTTGGTGGTTTTTGTTAGGATATGAAAGCCTATAGGGTCCTTGATCCTACCACTCATGAGGTTTTTTTCATAGAAATATTCAATTTGATGAAGGATTCCCTTCAATAGATCCTCATCCATGTTCTACCAACCTTGATTCTCTGGAGCCTTCATTTTTTGAGCCCCAAAATGATGAAGAACCCATCCTTGAAATAAATTCTCAAAATGAGGATCCTGAAATTCAAACTCCAACTCAAAGTCTTGCCAAACCCATTACTCCTTCCACTATGCCAAAATGGGCCCATACCATTGTTCAAGAAGCCACCCATTATATCTAAGATCTTCCTTCATCAAGGATAAGTCAATCCATGGGTTTAGGTATTTTTTGTCAGTCAATTTCTCCTGATCCTCAATCATTTAAGGAATCTAGTGGGATTAAAAAATGGGATGATGCAATGGAAAATGAATTTTCATCCGTGGTCAAAAAAATACTTGGGATTTAGTCCCTCTACCCAAAGGAAGAAAATTAGTTCATTGCAAGTGGATTTATAGAACCAAATATGCATCTAATGGCATAATTGACAAACACAAAGCTCGCTTGGTAGCTAAAGGTTTCTCTCAAGTTGAAGGTATTGACTATTCTGAAACCTTTGCTCCTATTGCAAAAATGGATTTTGTCCTACCGGTCCTTGCACTTGCTGATTCACAAAAGTGGCATGTTTTTCAAATGGATGTCAAAAGTGCTTTCTTACATGGAGACTTAAAGGAAGAAATATTTATGGAGCAACCCACTGGATTTATTCAAGACTCCTCCCTTGTTTTTAGACTAAGGAAATCTCTCTATGGTCTCAAACAAGCTCCTAGAGCTTGGTATGAAAAAATGGACTCCTTCCTTCTTTCCTCAGGATTTTATCATTGTGAGTCTGATGCCACAGTCTACATTTGGAGAGATGAAGGAAAAATCACCATACTTGTTCTCTATGTTGATGATCTTCTACTCATTGGTAGTGCCATTTCTCACATCCAGACTGTCAAACACTCCCTCTTTGAGAAATTTGAGATTGCTAATATGGGTTTAGCTCATTACTTTCTTGGATTTTAGATAATTCAAACATATATAAGTATTTTATTATGTCAATAGAAGGATACTGTAGATCTTCTTCAGCGGTTTAAGATGACTGATTGCAAGCCTTCTTCCACACCCTTTCAATCTAGATTCACTCTAACTACTTCTTGCAAATCCCCTCAATGTGATGCTAATCTCTACAGATAACTTTTAGGAAGTATATTGTACCTCACTTATACTCGTCCAGATATTTCCTATGTTGTTGGCTTTATATCTAGATTCTCCCATAAACCTCATTTTAGCCATTGGCAAGCAACAAAGAGAATACTCCACTACTTACAGGGAACCACTCACTTTGGGCTCTTATATGAGGGTGGATCCATGGATATCATTGGTTACATAGATTCTGATTGTGCAGGTTTAGCTGATGACATATGTTCCACCTCTGGCTATGTTTTCTGCCTTGGTTCTTCACCTATTGCTTGGTCATGCAAAAAACAACAAGCAATAGCATTATCATCTACAGAGGTAGAATACAGGGTAGCAGTTTTAACCAGTCAAGAAGCTCTTTGGCTTCGACTGATAATGAGGGAATTTGGTTTTTTCCATGACAAACCTATTACTCTTTGGTGTGAAAATCATAGCACAATTTATATTGCTCAAAATCGAGTTAAACATTAGCGCACCAAGCACATTGAGATTCACATGCACTTCATTCGGTAGCATATTTAGCAAGGGGATCTAAGCTTGGAGTTTATTCCCACAAATAATCAAATTGCAGACATCTTCACCAAGTCCTTTGCTTCTCCACATTACATTCAGTTACGTGAGAAACTTGGGATAAGGCAATTGCATTAGGAGGATGCACAGAGGTTTTCACCTCTCCACTCTTCTTCTTCTTCTTCTTCATTTTGGAAGATGGTTTTTTCCCATGTGGTTTTTTCACCATCTCTCCAAAATGTAAGTTAATTGTACATGAGTACCTAATAAGGCCTTTTTTTTGGGACTCATTTTTTGGGTAACACCAGTATTGTACATGAGTACCTCATCAGGCCTTGTTGTCGGGACTCATCTTCTACTCTTACTTTCATCCCTAGTATCACTTAAGGGGGAGTGTTAGAATAAATATTTAGTTCTCTTAAGTTCTACTAGGATAGTCTAACTTGAGTTACCACTCTTCCATGAGGTAGGTGAACTCTTAGTTTAGACTAGTTTAGATTTATTGAGTTGTTGTAATCCAATGGCTCACATTGATCAAATTTGCTATTTATACAAAGTTGATCCCATGGAATAATCAATTAGTTCTTGATATTTCAGTAATGCTTTGCATGTCTAGTCTTTATATTTTATTATTGTTCTTCAATATTTCTATCAATCCTAACCCAGACCAATACTAGGGATAGATTTACATTTTTAGGTAAAAAACCTCATACTAGCGGGTAAGGAAGAGTCCGCTCTTCCCATAAATAAAGGAAAAATTGTGCCCTAAAACACAATTTGGTCCAAGAATTAGCTTAATAAAATAACCCTTTGCAAAGATATGGCTCTTAAAAGATGAGATATTTAAAAAAAAAAATGTCCTAATTCTTCGTGAAGATTAGCATGTTTAATTTGATTGATAGATCATGATCTTCTACATGGGATATAATATTATGTAGTTTGAATAATTTTTTTAAACACACTCGCACACATATTGTTGTTGTTTGAACTTGGGTCTCCCAGTTGAGATGCCAAAGCCAAATATTTTGTTATCATATGTTATACTTCTCTTAAGTTTTCCAAAGATATTATTTTATATATTAAATTTGATATTTATTGTTAATGAGAACTAAATTGATTGAAAAAATAAATTACTTTCCTATCCTATTCATAATTGTATTATTATTGAATCATGGGTTCCATCAATGAAGGATTTAAAAGGTTTGATAAAAACCTCTTTATAGCCTCTTAGGTAAGATACAAGAATAAATAGGTTGAAAAAAAAACTTACCATGTTTAACTTTAGTATTAAGAATGTAAAACCTAAATTAATGACGTGGAACCTTGATAAAAATTATATATATATATATAGTTAGATAGATAAATATATAGATATAGAAACTGTGGATGCAAAGACACGACACTTGAAAAAAATGGTAGAATCAAATAAAGCAATGAGACAAAACATATTGCACAAAAGAAATATGTATTCAATGGGGGGGCCAATAGACTCCTTTGTTACAATCAGTATCCAATGCGGATATTTGATACAATAATTTACAGTGGAACTAGGGTTCTTTGAAACCCTAGTTAGATATAACAGAAGTGTCTTCAGATCTGAGTGTGTCCTTGATCCCAACAGGTTGAGTGGGCTTTGAATATCCAATGTGGGTCCACTCCAGCTTCAACAATCATCAAAGAATATGTTGAATTCGTATATCTGCATGCAAAACAAAACACAAGAGCATCAGTAATACCTGTGAGGGCTCCATAGTGTGAGACCCTTAGACATTAACAAAACCCTAGCTTAAGAATCAATTTAAAATGCATGCCAAACCAACAAATAAATGAAATAAAATAATACTAAATATACCTTGCTTCGTTGTTGCATATTTTGTGGTGTAGCAAATTTAGATCTTCGTTTCAGTGTTGCAGCAAGCTTTGACGCGAGCTTCATAAGCTCTGGTTCGTACCTGGGACTGTCGAAGGCTCTAGAAGGTGTTAGGCAGGCTCTTCAGTGAGCTTGGAAAGCTCTGGTGTGCACTTGCAGATAGGTCAAGCTATGGTGGGTGCTTGGCAAGCTTTGCAACAAGCTTCACAAGCTTAGCACAATGCTCGCAGGGTAGGGCAGATCTATAGAAATAGATCAGGAAGGATGGCGATGGAGGCAGTAGATGGAATACGACTATGGAAGTGAGCGAGGATGGATGGGCAATGGATGGAATGTCAAAAGTATTGTTGGCTTAGCTAGGGCATCATATCTTCAATTCTTTCTATCTCCGCTTCACTAGGGCATCAATAAATGCTTCTCCAAGTATATCTCTTAATCTCCAGGTTCCAGGGTTTAGGAATTTGCAAAATACCCTATTTATAATCCAACCTAGGGTTTTCTTAGGGTTTTAGCCTTGCTCTATTGATCGTGTGGCTAAGATTAAGTCATATCCTAGGGTTGAGATTACTTTTTGAATGTGACATGGATTAATGAAAATGGATGGTGGAGATTAAATGAAATCGGACGACTAAGGTTAATTGAGTTTATTTATATATATTTTATAATAAATATATTAAAATATAATAAAATATTATAAAATAATATTAAAATAACCCCAATTAGGCTAGGAAATGATGGGAAGGTGGATTTGGGCCAAATAATTGGTGGGAAGGTGGAATGGAAGACAAGTGGGTGGTGGGATGGTTAGGATGGAGGTTTAGTGGCTGCGATTTGGTGTCTACAGATGCCCCTTTTTGTACCATGTTGTGTGAAACACAATGTGGTGCAAAAATATGAGACACCTGCTTGGGCTATGGGCACAGAAGCGACTTCTCTCTGTTGTTGAATTTGTGCACTGATATTGAAGACAAAAGAATAAATAAATTTTTTTTTGTAGTTTTTGTAGCTTACCCCCTCAATTGGTGAATGCGTTACGATTGTATCTCAAAAGCCAATTGAAAATGAATGATGTAGTGAATTTGTGCAATTGATGAATGAATGAAATTATTGTGTATGATATGAATTATGTAAAATGTGATACCGTTTTTGCCCCAACGGTGAGAAGGGGGTTGGTGTATGATAATATGTGAATATAGATGATATGAATGATGTAAAATGTGATACCATTTTTGCCCCAACGGTTGAGAGGGGTATTTGTCCAGTGTAGATGTTATGATCACGTGAGATGTAACCCGTCATGGGAAAATCATAATGTAACGTGGTTGCCCCAAATTTTGGGATGATTCGATGCTTGTTGAATAAGCTGCCATAATGGCGTCATTGAGTATGCAATGTATGAAAGATGCATGATGACTAAGTCAATCATAGGGGTGGGGTAGTGACTGTAGAAATTTCTTCTTCAATTCCATCATGGAACTAATCAACCTATCGACATATCCTATACTTTGACTGTTGTCGAATGAATGAGTGTTTGAGATTTTGATTTATCTATGTTTTCTTGCCCCACAGACAAGGACATCAATGATTGATTGCGAGCAAATTGTTCTTGGCAAGGTTGCATTCAAAATGTGAGGTGCCAAATATGATTGTGATTTTTTATGAAGAGATAATTGATTATGATCATGAGCAAGTGTCCTTATTATACATTATTCATCTTACCGTATTACATGGATTATCATCGCTGCAATCGCCAAGTTTAGAGAATAAC
Organism: Wollemia nobilis; assembly: GCA_028583015.1. Lineage (NCBI taxonomy): Eukaryota > Viridiplantae > Streptophyta > Pinopsida > Araucariales > Araucariaceae > Wollemia > Wollemia nobilis. Next base: position 7,108,158 of record JAQPPZ010003251.1, on the reverse strand, counting down.
ATACTAGATACGAGGTTCGCTTGAATGGCCTGGACAAAATAAAAATGATGAATGATATATGCATAATTATGATGGAAGAATGTGATGAATTAGATGATGAAGAATTGTGGGATGTTGATTTTGCAAAAATGTGACCTTGGTTGGCATGTTTTCGCAATGCAATATGTATTTGTGAAGAATTTTTCTTTGTATCAAAAAATATGCACGCAAAACTATTTTTAATTTCACAAAATCAACTTTTATGATGTACATGATGTATGGATGAATTTTGGTTCAGATTTGATGATGGGAGCTACCATTTTAGGAGTTTTTGTCCTCATTCTCTTTTGCTGCTAGGTGTGTGCTTGTGCCTAGCATGTTCTGCAGGTGCCCACGTGCGCCTGCATGCGCCCGCGTGTGCCTGCATGCACCCGCGTGTGCCTGCATGCACCTGTAATGTTTAGGCACAACTCTACACCTAAATGTGCTAGTTAAAGCTATAAAAATCTTTTTGAGGATTTTTTAGGCTCATTTGTGTGCTGTAAACTTTGAGAAGCTGCGTCTGAGGAGGGAAGTGACTTATTGAGCTAAGTGAGGCTTGCGAATGTGTGGAGGCGATGGTGGAAGAGGGCCTTGGTGCTGCTGGTGGAGCGGAGGTGACATTTATCTCGGTAATACCCTTTGTTTCATTTGTGCAAAAAATTATTTTTAGTTTGTTGTTGAATTTTTTTATTTTATTTTTTGAATTTGTTGAATTTTTAAAACTAACAAAGTGTTTTTGTTTGTTGCAGCTGAGGGATATTGAGCCTCAACATCACTTCTCTCCTATCATTTCGGGTATGAGGAAGAAGCTTTTAGAGGAGGATTGGGGGCTGTTGAGTAGGGTACGCCTAGATAGTGTGGCCTAATTATATGTGGTGAGGTCTAATGAGGGCTACCTCTCGGCTTTGATCAAGAGGTGGGACTCGGATAGAGGGACTTTTAAGATGCCAACCAGAGAGGTTACTATCACTCTTGAGGATTTTTATCATATTCTCAAGGTGCCAGTGGAGGAAGAGAAGGTGATGGTGGGTAGGGATAAGAAGGCTGATATGGAGAAGATGCTTGGGGATCAGTGGTGGGAGGCCCAGATAGGGGATGGAGGGATACTGTACCTAAGCATGTACAAGGTGAAGGAGTTATATGCACTCCCCACCTTGATCATGTTCATGCTGGCCAACATAGTGCTACCTAATAGCACTGGGTGTAGGTTCCCTTGGAACCTATTGGGCTTAGTGAGTGATTTACTAATGGATCCTTGGGAGTACGCATGGGCACCTGCTTTATTGGCATAGCTATATCGAGAGCTATATGAGGTGGCATAGATGGGGAGAAAGGGGATTGGGTGCAACTTTTTCCTTAAGTATTGGGATTGGGAGCATTTTATGATAGCTCAGCCTGAGGGGTTGCCATGTGAGTCATGGTGGATGGATGAGCTGTATGCGAGGCGATGGGCTGTGGCTGAGGAGGTTCATCCTAGTCGAGAGGTACACACTAGGTAATGGTACTAAGATATGTGGTTAGGTTTGGCTCAGGTGGATGTGCGATAGAGGCCATGGCGAGGAGCTAGGTGGGATGGATATGGGAGATAATTGCGGTGGGTGTGGCAGGGTCAATGGATAGTTGGGTAGAGGGATGAGGATGTGGAGTACTTCTAGTACTCATGGGTGCTGAAGCAATTTGGTTTAACTCAAGGATTTCTTGATGAGTCGATGTTGTATCGAAGGGTGAAGGATGATGTGACATTTCCTTATCCCAAACCATGGTAGGTGCCATTGGAGGACGATGAGCAATTGGAGGTGGTTGATGTGGATGATATCGGTGTGACTCTGGAGTATGTAGAGTGGTTTAGTGCCCAGCCAATATGGGTACCAAATGTGGCAAGTGAGGATGCGATAGCGATAGGGTCGAGGTCGACTCTGAAGAGGACGATGCCTCAATAGTCGACAGGATGGAGACGGTCGAGGGTAGTGGCCCAACAGGCTCTGGAGGTGGGTTTGGTGGTAGGGGAGAGGGAGGATGATGAGGAGATGGGTAAGATCTTCGAGGTGGCTAGGCTATGGGCTAAGCTTTAGAAGCTACGAGAGGAGCGAGAGACTATGCTAGAGTCTCAAAGGGAGGCCAGGGCAACTATAGCTCGGGAGCAGGAGACAGTTACGAGGCTACAGACATAGATTTTGGCAAAGGAGCGATGACATCAGAAGGATTTGTGGCAACTTCAAGCTAGTGATGCATATGCACATTCCTTGGAGGATGTGTGTATGCAGTATCACATCACCTTGCCAGATCCTCTTTCTTCATCTATGGATGAGACATCGAGGTAGACGGAGTCAAGGCAGAGTACTAGGATGAGGGCTCCTACTAGGTCATAGGGGTCTTCTCATGGATAGTTGATGTAGTGCTTATATGCACTATTTTATACATGTGAGCCTTGGTGCTCCCTTTTGTAGCCTTCTTGGCACTCCATTGTATATTGGACGCTTATATATATATACATGGCCTTTTCATATATGCATGTTGTATTTTTGTGTGGATGTTTTTATGTGTTATGCAATGCTTTATTTAATGTTTATGATGATGTATGCAAGCTAATGACTATGATGTATATGCCTAATGTTTATTTGATTTTATGTATGCAAGCTAATGATGAGTCATTATCGTAAGTAAATGCATGACGACTATAAACTATATGCAATCTTATGAGAATTTGATATGATTAATGCAAGTTAATGCTAAATGAATGCAAAATTACATGATAGGAATGCATGTTGTTCATATGATCTATTATAGTTTAGAAATACTATTGGCCATTTTTTTTGTCCATTGTTTGACAATCGGGAGTACCCAGTTTTGTTATGTTTTGCAACTCAACTTACCATGAAGACATGAATGTGGACATGTAAGAAAATATGGACATTGATGTGGAAGAAAATATGGAATTTGACACAGAAGAAGATATGGATGTTGATATGGAATGAGTACGGAAACTTTTTCAAAGACTCAAACATACTGGTGTTATCAACCAAACTCACTTGGGTTGTCTAACTTTATTTAGGACCAATGTGTGTGCAAGTGAGGTTCAATTACCAAATATTTGAGTGTGACAATGACCCTATCAATCAAGAACCAGTGTGTGTGAATGTGAAGTTCATTGACCCACTATGAGTAAATTGGGCATGACCTGTTATGAAGATTACCTAAAGCTAGATTGCCCTTATGTGTGATTAGAGGTCTTCTTATTTGCCAAGGAGACATGTCACCCCGCATGAACTTAATCCATTGCTAGTCAGGCTTCTATAGCCCTAGTGAAGATTCACTCCATAGTCCAATGGGATTTGATATTTTAGGCCTTGGGGATGAATACCCATCCTTGTCAGGGGCATGTAGTACGAATCCTTATGACTTTAGGGATCAAGGGTATTTAGGAGTTTTTATTTGTTAATTTTGAGTAGATCTTGGGGAATCGGATTCTCAATCGAAGTGTGATGAGAATTGTAACCGTATCCTTACTACTCTATGTTTTTATGCTTATATTTGAAGAGTAATTGAGGTAGTGGTGAAAACCACTATTTTTACTTTGGACTATGTTGCATGATGGGACAAGCGAGGATTATCCCTTTTCACTTCAAGGTACTACCCAAGTATGACACTAACCCTCCTTGACTCATAATGTTTTAAAGATGTGATGGAATGTGATTGGTTCAAGATTGCATTTGGAATCAATTGATATCGCTCAAGACTTTCTTAGTGTGTAAATTGTGCTTTTGGTCCTAAAGAAAATTGGACATCCACTTGGAGGTTGCTTTCGACACTAGTAATGGTTGAGTGACTAAAAATTTTAGGATTTTGTGATTTTGACATGTGATGTTGTTGGCTTATGAAAGTTGCATGATTGTTTCAAACTAGGTACCCCAAATTTCAATAACTTTGACTTTTTATTTGTGGCCATATCATCATTACTATGCGAGATAATTGAGCATGGGATGGGATGAATGCAAATGTGTATGCCTAGTGTAATGACTGTTAATATGCAAATGGAAATTGTACAATGTAACAAAATATGTATGATTGAATGTAAATGCCTAAATGCAAATGAAATGTATGCAATGTGGAAATGCCTATGTAAGAGCATGCAATTTGTTTGTTTTGTTTTTTTTTTAGCCATGTATATATACATATAGTGTGTCATTTTTAACAATGGAATACTTTTAAATGAAGAGCATTAAGTGGTTCAGGATCCTCTTTACCCTCTAAATCGGCAAGCCTATAAGTACCATTACCCACTTTTTGAGTGATCACATATGGACCTAACCAATTTGGCATGAATTTGTCATGAATATGTGGCAACGCATTGGTGTTTTATTGGTTCTCTTGAGGACGAGATCCCCTACTTGAAATTCCCAAATATGGACTTTAGCATTGTAAGCACGCTTGAGGCGGTCTTGATAAACTCGTAAATGTTCTAATGCATTGACACACCTTTCATCTAAGAGTGTGAGTTGGTCAAGTTGTGCTTGTCTAGCTATATCATCATCTATGAATTCTTGCAAGGAAATTTGTAAGGAAGGAATCTCGAGCTCAAGAGGTATAATAGCTTTCGCTCCATAGACCAGAGAAAATGGTGTTGCTCTCGTCGGCGTTCAAATGCTTGTTCGATAAGCCCAAAGTGCCAAAGGGATTTGTGTATGCCAATATTTATAATTTTCTTTGACAAGTTTCTTAAGAATGGTAATTAGGGTCTTGTTAATAGCTTCAACTTGTCCATTTGCTTGTGGGTAATAAGGAGTTGAGAAACTATGTTGGATATTATATTTCTCGCAAAGTGTTCTAACATCCTTGTTCTTAAAAGACTTACCATTATCCAAAATTATTTTAGAGGGGATACCAAAATGACAAATGATATGATGGAGTATGAAATCCACAATTCTAGGTCCTATCATACTGGTTAGAGGGATTGCCTCAACCCACTTTGTGAAGTATTTTTTGGTAGTTATGATGAAAGTATGCTGCCCTGAAGAGGAGGGTGAAATTTTATCGATTAGATCGAGGCCCCATTGGGAAAAGGGCCAAAGAATCTGTATAGGTTGTAAAGCTTGTGATGGTACATGTGTTAAATATAGAAATTGATGAAGCACTTCATTCATTCTAATTGATATCAATATAAAGGTTACAATGTGGTTATGAGTTGGTTTATCTAACCAACTTGGTGGTTAATAAACCAACCTAGAGAGCGCCTATGAGCGCTACCCTTTTGCAAATAATGTAATGACAATGACATATATGCTAACATCCCCCCTTATTACATTATTGGCAAATTCCAATAGTATCTCAAAACTTTTCATATTTGATACGCCCAAGTGCTTTGGTAAAGATATCTGCAACTTGCGCATCAGTCTTGGGAACTTCATCTCGAATGAAATGACATCTGGTATCAACATGTTTGGTATGTTCATGAAAAATTAGATTCTTGACAAGATTCAAAACACCTTGATTGTCGTAAAACAAATGAAGAGGAATATTCTTTGGAAGACCCATGTTTGTAAGAATGCGACTTAACCATATTATCTCGTAGACTGCTTCACTGGCTGCATGATATTCTACTTCTGTAGAAGATAAAGCAACCACATGTTGCTTCTTACTATGCCATGAGATAGGTCCGGATCCTAGATGAAAAACATATCCGGAAGTGGATTTACGATCATCAATGGATCCAACATAATCCGAGTCCGTGTATCCTAGTAAGAAAAACTTATTATTCTTTTTGTATTCCAGACCATAATTTGTACTACCACAAACATAATGAAGAACTCTTTTTGTTGCTTTCCAGTGACTCATCTTAGGCTCTTGCATGAACCTTGAAAGATATCCCACAGCAAAACTTAGATCTGTCATGGTATTTGTTAGATATAGGAGACTCCCAATCAACTGATGATAGAGAGTACCATCTACCTGAGGTGATTCATCATATCGGGATAAATTAAGTCCTTTCTCCATTGGAGTTAATTTTGACTTACAGTTAGTCATCCGATATTTTTCTACTAAAGTCTTGGCATATTTCTTTTGTGTTACTCTAATATGAAATCTTTGTTGAGTAACTTCTAAACCAAGACAATAGTGCAGAAGTCCTAGATCTGTCATTTCAAATGATTGCTTCAAATCATTTTTCACTAAGTCAATCATTATTTTCGAGCTTCCTATTATGATCAGATCGTCTACATAAAATACAAGGATCACTATATCAGAACCATTTTTCTTAATATGAATATTTGCATCTGAAGGACTTCTTTTGAATCCATGCTACACAAGGTGACTATCTATCTTGATATACCAAGCTCGAGGAGCATGTTTTAGCCCATACAAGGATTTGATCAACTTGCATACTTTTTGTTCTTGCCCCTCGACCATGAATCCTTCTGGTTGAGTCATGTATACTTCTTCCTATAAGTCACCATTCAAGAAGGCACTTTTAACATCCATCTAATGCAACTTCCACCCAAACTGAGCTCCCATGGCACAAAGTACTCGAATGGTAGTCATTTTTGTAGTAGGGGCAAAAGTCTCTTCATAGTCTATACCTTCTTTCTGAGCATATCCCTTTGCAACAACTCAGGATTTATGCTTATCAATAGATCCATCTGCCTTATACTTCACTTTGAACACCCATTTGCAGCCTATGGGTTTCTTTCTTGTTGGAAGATCGACTAACTTCCAAGTATTATTTTTTATGAGAGACTTATGTTCTACATCCATGGCCTCTTTCCACTGTGGTTTATCAAGTGCAGATTGAACCGTTGTGGGTTCATTTGCATTCAATGTAGACATATAAATCTTTTCTTCATCCTCATCTTCTTATCTATCATTTTTTGTACCCACTGACAAATCATCAAAGTGTTGACAAAGTTCGTCAACCTCTGAAGTTGATTCCTCTGCTCTCATTTGTTGAGTCATACTATGAGTACATGGCCTATCTAGAGATAGATCTGGAAGTTAATTCAACTTAGCATCTCTCAAAGTGCTAGTGTACCATTTTGGAACTTTCTATTGTTGTTGTGGAAGTTGAACCTCCTTCTTAGGTTCTTCTTCATCTAGATATACAGCTGTGGATGTGTCTTTTGATGTGAAAGCTTCATCAAATATAACATCTCTACTTATGTGTGTCTTCTTGGTCTTAGGATCAATAAATCAATAACTGTTTGAATACTCATCATAGCCAAGAAAGATACACTACAGGGTTTTCTCATCCAACTTCCTTCTTTTTTGTTTTGGAATGTGCATGAATTCTTTACATCCAAACACCTTTAGATGAGAAATGGAAGGTTTCTTACCACTCCAAGATCCTTGTGGTGTTTTACCTTGTAGAGCTCTAGTGGGTGCTCTATTTAGGAGGTATAATTATGTGTTTACTGCTTCTGCCCAGTATTGATCCTCAAGATGTACTCCCTTTAGCATACATCAAACCATTTCCATAATGGAACGATTTCTCCTTTCTGCAACTCCATTCTGCTGAGGTGTATAGGCTGTAGTCAGTTGTCTTTTGATCCCATGTTTCTTAAGAAACTCTAAAAACTCTTCAGAGGTGTATTCCCCCCATCGATATGAGTGGAGGGTTTTTATCAAACAACCTAACTCCTTCTTGACAAGTTTCTTGAATTGTTGAAAGTAGAGAAATGCTTCTAATTTCAACTAAATAAAGAAAACCCACATCTTCCGTGAGTAGTCATCAACAAATAGTTGAAAATACTTCTTCCCACCATAGCTTGTTGGCATAGGACCACACAGATCGGTATGTACCAGCTCTAAAGGGTTTGTAGCTCGAGAGGAGCTAGCTTCAAAAGGTACTCTATGTTGCTTCCCTGCTAAGCAATTTGAGCAAACTGGTAAGATAGATGAGAGTTGTGGAAGACCTTTCACCATCCCATATTTGTATAATTCAAGCAAATATCCAGAACTGAGGTGCCCATAATGTCTATGCCAGAGAGAGGTGGCCTCCTTTGTAGTTGCAACTAGAGCAACATGAGGAGTTGAAAGTGCATCTAGAATGAACAAGCCATGTTTGTAGGATCCGATTGCAACATGTTTACCACTGTGGGTGATAAAACATCTCTTCTTGCCTTTGACAACTCGAAACACGACATCCATGTTTCTATCCAACATTTGTGTGACTGAGAGCAGATTATTGGCTAAACCTGGAACATAGAGAACTTTCTCAATTTGACAATTACCATCAAGAAGGGACACAAAAATATCCCCTTATCCCTGTACTTGATAGACTTGATTGTCAACAATTATGACTGGCTTACCCTCTTTCTCCACAAAAGTATCAAACCATGATTTGTCCCCAGTCATGTGTTTGCTAGCTTCTGAATCAATATACCATACAACATCTATCTGGGAAGATGAAGTATGGGTCATGAGCACCTTGTGTGCTCTTTCAGAGTCAAAATTTGAATCGGACCTAGGAGAATCTGAGTCTGAGTTGGAATCAGCATAAGCAACATGGCCTTTAGGTTGCTTATGTTTGTTGTATTTCTATTTTTTTTTGCCCTTATTCTGAGGACCTCTATTGTTTTGTTGCTTGTTTTTGAACCAACACCTATTGGTGTCATGGTTATTCATATCATAAATCTTGCAATATTTTGTATCCTTCTGCTGATTTTGCTTCCATTTTCCTTTGGAAGAAGGACCCATTTTTTGAAACTGACCTTGTTTTTTACCACTTTGTTGTGTGGAAAGAGCATTATCTGGCACATCATCTTTCTGGACCTGAGTTGCCTCCTCAGTCTGAAGAAAATTTACCAGCTCCACAAATGATACTTGTCTACTAGAAAAATTGAGAGAAGTGATCAACATCTTGTAGGAATTTGGTAATGCTCTCAAGATGACAGAGTTCAAGATATCATCATCCACTGGTTTTCCCATGGCATTCAATTTGGCTTTCAAGTCAGCCACTTTGCAAAGGAATATATCAACTGTTTCCCCATAATTCATACTGAGATTATGTAGTTGAGTTTGAAGATGTAGAATAGTGGATTGATTCCTTGCTTCATATACTGTGATCAAGGCATCCCAAGCTATCTTACTAGTTTTTGCATCACAAATATGAGGTTGCACCTCATCTGTAGTAGCAAGAAAGATAAATATGACTCTTCTTATCTTTCTTATCCCAAGCATCTTGATCTGTTCCTGTTGTTTGAGGGTGTTTTGCAGTGCCAGTCACTACATCCCATAAATATTCCAACTAAAGAATAGCTTTCATCTTTGTTTTCCATGGAACAAAATTAGGACCTTTCAACAATTGTGAATCTGAGAGATACTTATGAATTTTGGCCATTATGAAGGTTCCTTATGTTGAGAAGCAACACACCCCCACTGAAAAATGAATTTCCATCCTTTGAAAATATTGAGCTTTCATTTTGCAGTAAGGACCCTCTTGAGTTTTCCAGGTTTTAAATTCCAAATTTGCTTGCCTCCTTTTTCAAGTTGTGCTTTTATTTGCATCTGGCTTTGATTTATTCCAGAATTCATTTTTCACATGTTAGAATCATTCATGAATAAAGAAAATCTTTCACTGATATGAAAAAAATGCAGAATACAGACAGATAAATTCATTAGAAGCCAAAACTTTCCATTTTTGAAAAAGTCACGAAATCGCGACACTTTCCATTTTTGGAAATGTCACGAAATCGCGGCAGGTTTTAGAAAAATTGGCCAAGTCGCAAAAACGTAGCGAAATCGCGACACTTCCATTTTTGGAAATGTCACGATATCGCGACACTTTCCATTTTTGGAAATGTCGCGAAATCGCGACGGGTCTGGAGAGAGAAAGCAAGTGCATACGGAAGGTCGCGATTTCGCGACATGTCGCGAAATCGTGACATGTCGCATTTTCGTGGCAAGAGGAGCCAAAAGGAAGCTAAGGCATGAAAGAGGCGCGATTTTGCGACACGTCACGAAATCGCGACATGTCGCATTTTCACGGTGCAGAAAGCAGAAAGAAGCCAAGTTTCGAAAGGGCGCGATTTCGCGACATGTCACGAAATCGCGACATGTCACGTTTTCGCTGCGCAAGGAGAGAAAAGGGCCCAAGACAAGAAAGCGTCGTGATTTCGTGACATGTCGCGAAATCGTGACGTGTCGCAGTTTCGTTGCCGCAAGAGGGAAACCAGAGGCAAAATTAGGATAATGCAACTCTTTATGACACAACCGAAACCAAAGGAAATGGCTAAGGCTCGACCCGAAGCAACAAAAGAGCATGCCAAAATAGAAGAGAAGCCAAGGGTGGTCGTGTCGCGAAATCGCGACACGAAAAGAATAAAGAAGGGCCAAGGGTATAGGTGTCACGAAATCGCGACATGTCGCAAAATTGTGACATGGCCAAACAAGAAGTGCTAGGCATAGGGAACGTCGCGATTTCGCGACATGTCGCAAAATCCCGACATGTCGCGTTTTCATGCCAGCAGACATAGAGGCCGAAATAAAAGAAAACAGCTGCAGGAAGTGCCATGTTTCAGCGACACGTGTCAAATAAGCAAGCCACGTGTCAGATAAATAGAGCCGACATGCAAATAAACTTTAGGGTTTCGATTTAATAAGTAAGTTTTAATCTGATTTAATTAAAGTACTAATCCTTCTTTTGTCTTTTTTGCAGAAAGCCATCTGGCACTTGCATGATAACGGGAGAAATGGCCAGAAAGATAAAGTCAGGCGCATTTTAATCGAGGGCCGTCACATTAAAGTTTGAGATGCCGAGAATTGTTGTTTCATCCAGATTTTATAGATCTGGCCGCAAAGAGACTTTACGGTGACTAAGCAGCTGCCCATTGAATGGAGTATGTCGGGAATTGGCCGAAAAATGAAAATATCTACACACAGTTACCGAAATTTGTCGATGGATGCATTTAATGAAAATTTATGGCAGAAGTAATGGCGTGCAGAGATTTTCAACTCAGGGATGGCTCTACGGAGATGAAATGTCAGAGAAGTGGTGACTCATCCAAATTTCCCGAGGGAATTAATGAGGGCATTTACACACAGTTGCGGGTGGATGCAAGTGGCATTAAATTTCTGCCTTCTCCATTTATGGCAAGTGACTGCACTGATTTGCAGAATGGTTAAGTTTTATCAAAACTTTATTTTAAAAGGGCTTATATTGTAAAACCCGGGTAGTAGGGTTTAAGATGATAAGATTTAGGGTTTGAGAAGAAGATATTTCTGAAAAGATCAGGGTCTGTCCTGAGTCTATAAATACTTCTTCTAAATGTAATCGCAAGAGGCGGAGACTTAGAAAAAAGGCTATTGAAGCAATTTCTTGCAAATCTTGTTAAATGCTTTATTTTTGGACTTGGAGTTGATGTGCTTTTGTTTTCTATGATAGCATGGCCAGGAGCCTAATCTCTTTCAGATTGTGATAAGTTCATCTTCTTTTGTTATCCGTTTCTTTAAAGTTTATTAAATATATGGTCAGAATCTATGATATCAAGATTAAATATGTTGTTGGGCTTCATTTGTTCTATTGTATGCTAGGGAAAACCATAGATTTAAGGTTCAAGTCTGTTCTAATTGCTCTGTCCTCACTGTGTGAGCTATGCTGCTGGTGAATGATACCAATTTTAACCGACTTCCCTTCTATTTATGATTTTCTTTTAGATCTGTTCCATCTCTGTCTTATGCTCTTAGTAGAAGGTGATCTTAGAAAGTTGGACACCTTCTTCTTTGATTTGTTCTATTGTGAAGCTGATAGTATAAATAAAATTGGTAGTTTTGGTCTTACAACTAAGTTTGATAGACTTCTCTTTCTGCCCTACCCTACTCCCTATTTTTTTTCCGTGAAATGATCCATTTTTATTTTCTTTTAAATTTGTCTTTTATTTAAATCTATTGACCCATAAGAGCTAGATCAAAGAACTAATTTTAAATCTGATTGTCAACAAGTGACAACTTCTAAACATTACTGAACAAGTTCAAGAGCCCGTTGTAAGGTAATAGACAATCCATATTGAAAACTATTCCAGAAGCGAAAAAGAGTGAATAGACATTCGACCCAACTCTGTAACTCACACCTTGGATAACCAGCCAGATCCTAAAGTGAGTGGGATTTATCCCTTATAAGTGTTATCAGAGTTTCATGCTCATTCTTCACAGGGTGTGTATAAAAGTCGGACCAACATTTAAAAATGGCGCTAGAAGGAGGGCCCACTAAACTCCGTTCAGTATTGTAAATTGTCTGTACAATATTTAAAATTGCCAGAAAAGAGGACCTCAAGTTCAGTAGTCTGTTAAGGATTGTGAGATTATAAGTTGCTTGTGAAAAGCTAGATTCTACATACAGGGTAACAAGGTCCCACCCCAGAGCTGGAGAGCTCCTTGTGCCCGAATTAGAAACTCCAAGAAGAAGTAGCCTCAGAAGGGCCAAGTCTCTGTCTCAAACAGTTTTATCACCACTGGTAGTTACTCCAACTACAACTCAGAATATCACCGTCAATCAAGTAGTAATGGCAAACTGGTTGGGTTCCACTGCTTTAAATATCTTGGGTATAGCCCATGACCTACCCAAAAATCTTGAGAGATATCTTCCCAGATACAAGCATGATGGGACTAGGACAGCAGAAGAACATCTAGTTGCATTCAAGAATGCTTTGAAATTGTTAAATGTACAACATGAAGATGTTGCTTGCAGATTGTTCCCGTTCACTCTCCAGGAGGGAGCTTATGACATTTTTTCTAAATCTCACTAATGATTCTATTACCAGTTGGAATGACTTGAAAAAGGTTTTTGTGTCACAGTTTGGTGAGGTAATAGATCCCAGTATTTTATATCAACGACTTTTCTGGTATCAAAAGAGAATTAAATGAATCTATCATATCTTACAATGTCGATTCCGTAAGGCTTATGGTAGACTTCATTGGTTATTATGTGCCAAATGCAGACCTGGCATTAGAAATTTTTAGAAATTCTCTGGATCCAATGACCTCTATCTTCTTGAAAAGAGATGCCACTGTTACTAATTTAACAGAGGCTTATAAAGAAGCTTTGATTCTGGAAAGACAGTTGGGACCCCAACCTTTAAATGCTCAACAAATTCCTTTGGTCACACAAGCTGCCCCTATTTTCAATCCCATACCACATCAGATGATGTTGCCAGTATGTCAGACTCTACCATCAGCAAATCCATTGGCTGTAACACCTGCTGAAAATGTACAGAACCTAGGTAAAGAAGCTGACAATGCAAGAGTTGAAGAAGTGTCAAAAATAGTCCAGAAGTTGGCCAATGATTTTTTGAGTTTTAAAAGGCAGGTTTCTACTGGGGAGAACTCAAACAAGTATTCCTATCAGCAGAACAGATTCACTCGGCCCCCATACGAACCCAATAAAGATTACAAAGGTAAAGGTCATGATGTAAATATCTGTGATTTGGCTTTGCCTAACTGGTGCAGAATACATGCTACTTCTCAACACGGGGAGTTGGATTGTTTGGAATTTTGTAACGCCTTTGAAGCTTTGTCCTGGGATTTGATTTCTCCTGAACATCAAAGAACTGTGGATGGCCCAAGTTCATCCAGCCACAGTGCAGCTATGGTCTTGGATTCTTTCACTTTCTCGGATGAATCTGAGAATGTAGTTGAAATGCCTATGGATGAGGTACATGCTTTTCAACAATACAGGAGGGACAACTACAACCTCAGAAATAGAAATCCGGAGCCCAACACTACATCTACCCCTCCGGACAACTCTCACAATGTTCCTCCAGATCCATCTTCAAGCAATAACCCATCTCCACCTAAGGGAGGAAATCCAAAAGGACCAGATGCATTTGTCCCTCCACTCAATAAGGGATATAACATAGTGGAGGACATGAAAAAGATCAAAGCCAACATCACTCTTCATGAGTTGGCCCAAATTTTAGAACAGAGGGATAACTTGATAAAAACATACTCTAGGCCTACTACAAAATCTTTGGACAAGGGAAAGAAGATGGCAAATGCAAATGTAGCCATGTACAAAGAGAAAACTGAGGTTTCGCCTTTTCTACTGACTATACGTATTTTTGGGAAAAACTTGCACAATTGTCTGGTAGATTCAGGTGCTTCAGCTAATGTTATGCCTTTGGCCATTTGTCAACAGTTGGGTTTGACCCCAATGAAGTCTGAAAGAAGAGTTGTCCAATTGGACAAATCAGAGGTTAAAGTAGTAGGAGAACTTCAGAATATTCATATCCAATTAGCATCTGAGCCCAGGGCTCAACACAGAATTGAAATTCAGGTTGTGGATATCCCCGTGGGGTACGGGATGCTTTTGAGCAGGGATTGGTCGAGATCTTTGAATGGATACTTGGCAACAGACTTTTCACACATGTGGTTGCCATGGAAAGGAGTGGCAAATCAATTACGGGTTGAAAGAGAACCCAGATACAAGCATACAATCACTGAATATAATGCAGAGAATGAGACTGTAAATATTGCTGAGGTAGATATTGGAGTTTACAATTTAACAACGGGACAAAATGAGAAGTTTAGTAAAGCTCATCCTGTTCATAGTAATGAAGTCTGGACGCTTCATGTGGATGGGGCTAAATCTAAACAGGGTTCTGGCACAAGGGCAGTCCTTAAAGGGCCTGAAAGTCAGACATATTTTATGTCTTATCGCCTACAGTTCCCTTGTACAAATAATTTAGCAGAGTATGAAGCTCTGGTATTAGGTTTGAAATTTGCTTTGGACAGAAGTGTAAGAAATATTCAAGTTTTTACGGATTCAAAATTGGTGGCTAATCAAGTTAAAGGTAAATTCCAATGTAAAGCATCTTATTTAAAAGGATACAAACATCGGGCTTGGGATCTTGTAGAAGATTTTGATGCTTTTAATCTGACACACATACCCAGAGAGCAGAATTCACGTGCGGATGTCTTGGCTTCTTCAGCCGCAAGTTTAAAACCACTGGAAGAATTTAAATGGAACAAGTTTTCAATTGAGTTAGTCCCTTGTCCTTCGAGTCCCAAATAATATAGATAATTTTCAGGTTTTCTCTGATGATCAACAGATTATAAACTTTTTGCAGAGTACTAACACATTTGAAAATGCTATAATCGATGAGGGCCAAAGGGATGCTCTTCTGGAGCAGTTAGATGATGACAGGGGAATAATAAGGTTGAAAGACAACAGAATTCCAAAAGGGATGGTGGAACTAGAGCGGCTCTTTGATGTTGACCAAATCAGGCAAAAGGTGAATTCTGAGGATTCTATGGGTGCAACAGACAGTGAGACTGAGAACCTGAACGTGGGGATTGAAGAAGATCCCAGGCACATCAAGTTGGCTAAGAACTGTGATCCAAAAATAAAAAGGAATATGATTGATTTTCTTCATAGGTCCAAGGATGTTATGGCCTGGTCATACAAAGACTTAAAGGTATTTGATCCGAAAGTTTACACTCATATTATACCTTTAAAAGAATTTTGCAAACCTTTCCGGCAAAAACAGAGGCATGTCAATGCTCTGTTAGAGCCCCTCATCCAGAAAGAGGTAGAAAAACTATTGAGTGCCGCCATTATTTTTCCCATCAGGCATTCTACTTGGGTGGCCAATTTGGTGCCAGTCAGAAAGAAAAATGGAGAGATCCGCCTGTGTGTGGATTTTAGAAATTTGAACAAGGCATCTGAGAAAGATAATTATCCTCTGCCTTCTATGGATGAGGTGTTACAGATTGTCAATGGTTCGGAGATGATGTCTTTCCTGGACGGTTTCTCAGGGTATAATCAGATATTAGTTGAGAAGGAAGACAGAATGAAAATTGCCTTCACAACTAAGTGGGGAACTTTTGCTTACAAGAGGATGCCATTTGGATTAATAAATGCCAGAGCTACATTTCAATGAGCAATGGATCATGCCTTCAAAGGCCTTATGGGTAAATGCATTGTTGTTTACATGGATGATTTAACAGTCTTCTCTAAATCTCGGTTTGACCATGTAAAACACTTGGAGTCTGTGTTCAACAAATGCAGGGAGTTCGACATTTCTTTGAATCCAAAGAAGTGCATTTTTGGTGTAACGGAAGGAAAGCTCCTTGGGCACTTGATCACAAAATATGGCATTTCCATGGATCCGGACAGAGTTGAAGCCATATCCGGCATACCCTTTCCCAACTCTAAGAGAGAGTTGAGGTCCTTCTTTGGAAAAATTAATTTTGTCAGGAAGTTCATCTCCGGTTTTGCAGAGATAGTCAAGCCACTGAATGACATGCTAAAGCAAACTGCTCAGATTGTCTGGACCACAGAAGCTAAAATAGCATTCCAAGAAATCAAGACCGCCATCAAACAAGCACCAGTTCTGGTAAGCCCAGATTTCAGTGCAGATTTTTATCTGTACACCTTTTCTTCTGAACACACACTTGCTGTAGTTCTGACCCAACGAAGAGAAACCGGGGAACATCCAATTGCTTTCAAGAGTACCAATTTAAAGGGGGCTGAGCTGAAATATTCTTGTTTAGACAAACAAGCTTATGCCTTGGTGAGAGCAGTTAAGCAGTTCAGGCACTACATACTAAGAAGTAGAGTTCATGCTATAGTTTCGGACCCAGCTGTTAAATACCTTTTAAGTCAGAATGAATTGGGTGAACTAAGAGGTAATTGGGTTACAAGGCTGCAAGAATATGATTTAGAAATTTGGCCTACAAAATTGATCAGAGGACTTGGTTTGTCCCGACACATTGCCGAAATACCTGTACGAGAAGAAATTAATCAGTTAAATTCTGAATCTGATGACTGGTATGGAGATATCATTCATCTGCTGCAATTTGGAGTTTGCCCGTCTCACTTGAATAGAACCCAAAGGAGAGCACTAAAACTGAAAGCTGCTCATTATCTCCTCAAAGGAGGTAATTTGTACAGAGAAAATTATGCTGGCATTTTCTTAAGATGCATTTCTCAGAGTGAAGTCAATGAAGTCATGTCCAGTTTTCATGAAAATTTAGGGGCAGGGCATTCCTCAAGATCTGCTACTGTGCATAAAATATTGAGAGCAGAGCTACTATTGGCCTACGTTATTTAAAGATGCCCATCAAGCATGTGAGAACCTGCCATCAATGCCAAACTTTTGTAGCCAAAGAGGCCAACCGGGCTCTACCATTGCAGCCTGTTGTAATAAATAAACCTTTTATGCAATGGGGACTTGATTTTGTGGGAGTGATTAATCCAAATTCTTAAGCAGGGCATAAGTATGTTCTAACGACATACTGATTACTGCACAAGATGGGTCGAAGCAGCAGCCACCATAAGAAGTACAGCTCATGAAGTGATCAAATTTCTAGAGTCAAATGTCATAACCAGGTTTGGGGTTCCTCTGAATTTGGTGTGTGATAATGGACCAGCCTTCCAATCATTGGAGTTTGTAGAATGGGCATACCAGATGGGGATAGTTATCAGATTTTCATCCAACTATTATCCCCAAGGCAATGGACTTGCTGAGTCCACAAATAAGAATTTAATGAATGCCATTAAGAAATCTGCAACAGACAAACCCAGGCAGTGGCATACATTATTGAAATATGCACTTTGGGCTGACCGGATAAAATATAAAGTGGCTCTTAAGACTTCCCCTTTTGCTTTGTTGTATGGTACCCAGCCAATTGTTCCCATCTCTCTAAAATTACCTACTTACCAATTTGTCTTAGACTATTTTGAGGATCAAGCTGATGCAGAGGCTCGTGTTTTGGATCTAACTAATTTGCAGGATGAAAGACTCCAAGCCTTGGAACATTTCAGTCGGCACCAAGAAACCGTCAAGCGCTGGTTTGACAAAAGGGCCAAAGTGAAAGCTTTCAGATTGGCAGACCTGGTGCTTCTATGGGACAAGGCCCATGAAAATAAGGGTAAGCATACAAAGTTGCAGCCACTGTGGATAGGCCCGTACCAGATTGCTGAGATTCTGGGTAATAATGCATTTCGTTTACAAGACCTTGATGGTAATTTTTTGGACCTCCCTGTTAATGGTCAATACTTAAAGCATTATTTCTCGACTGTTTCCATCCAATATATCGTTTGAATGAGTCACAAAGAAGTTGTAACATGTGTATACATTGTAAATAAGTCTGCAGTTTTATTTTATTTTAGTTTATTTTCCAGGTCTGTATAGTTTTAGTTTATTTTAAAGTTCTGTATTTTATTTTTTTAAAGGTCTGTGTAGTTTTATTTCCTTTGCTGTCTGTACAGTTTTATTTTATTTCCTTTGGTGTCTGTACAGAGTTTGTTTTATTTTGTTTATCCTTGGAAGTCTGTATAGTTTATTTTGTTTTAAATTCTATTTTTGAGTTTTGCCTGAGCATCAATGAAAAAGTCAGCCTTCCAGAATTGTTTTTATTCTGAGTTCTAAATCCAGTGTCCATTCTGTTCATTATTCTAATTGAGATAGTCTGCTTTAACTGAGCAGTGGAACTATTTTGTTATTCAGAACAACAGTGGAAGGATGATTGGATTTTGTGTCTTGCTTGCCACAGTTATTTTAATTATAAAGAAACTGCTACATTGTTTGGCTGGAGAAACTCCCAGGGAATCCAAGAAAAGTTGGTCATAAGAGGGGACTATGATTCGTGTAATTATTTGAGTATCCACAGAGGCTATCAATGCCCAGGCTGAAGCAGTTCCAGATTGATGAGATATTAAAAGAAAAATTGTTGTTCTTTCTAAGGCTTTTCAGATGTTGATATATTTCAAAAGAGAGAGAGAGAGAGAAGGTGAAAGTTGAGCAAGACAACATAGAATTGGCACTCTGTTATTTCCATATATATAAATAAAAAAAGAGAGAGAAAAAAAAAGTTATGTAATCAAAGAGACAACCAAGACTTCAAAAGATGTTTTTCTTCTACCAAGTTGTAGATTCTACCTTACAGTTGTGAATCCGGGTCGTGTAAATCTAAAGGGTAACTCTGTCGGGGCTGTAAAAGGCTAAACTAGTAAACAGAGCTCTACTCGGTTTCCCCTTTTTACAATCTAGAAAAGCTGATCAATCCAGAGTTCAACATTCGAAGGCCCAGTCATTCTTGAAGAAAGTTTTATACGCTTGTAATTGCACATCAGAAATCTTCCTTAAATGATTCAGCCTAGTATGTCCTTGGGAAATTTTGACAACTATCAGCTAGTAGTTAAATTGTTTTGAAGAATATCTGTGGCAAGGCATGATACATGGTCTATGTTGTTTTGAAACTAGAGTCCTGGGTTCTAAAATAATGCTACTATTTTACCCACAGATATCGCCATTTGTTGAGAAGCAACACACCCCCACCGAAAAATGAATTTCCATCCTTTGAAAATATTGGGCTTTCATTTTGCAAGTAAGGACCCTCTTGATGTTTTCCAGGTTTTAAATTCCAAATTTTGCTTGCCTCCTTTTCAAGTTGTGCATTTATTAAAATATCCAAGTACTCTTGCATCTGGCTTTGATTTATTTCAGAATTCATTTTTCACATGTTAGAATCATTCATGAATAAAGAAAATCTTTCACTGATATGAAAAAAATGCAGAATACAGATAGATAAATTCATTAGAAGCCAAAACTTTCCATTTTTGGAAAAGTCACGAAATCGCGACACTTTCCATTTTTGGAAATGTCGCGAAATCGCGACAGGTTTTAGAAAAATCGGCCAAGTCGCAAAAACGTAGCGAAATCGCGACACTTCCATTTTTGGAAATGTCGCGATATCGCGACACTTTCCATTTTTGGAAATGTCACGAAATCGCGACGGGTCTGGAGAGAGAAAGCAAATGCGTACGGAACGTCGCGATTTCGCGACATGTCACGAAATCACGACATGTCACATTTTCGCGATAGGAGGAGGCAAAAGAAGCTAAGGCATGAAAGAGGGCACGATTTCGCGACATGTCGCGAAATCGCGACATGTCGCATTTTGCGACGTAGAAAGAGAAAGAAGCCAAGTTTCGAAAGGGGCGCGATTTCGCGACATGTTACGAAATCGCGACATGTCACGTTTTCGCTGCGCAAGGAGAGAAAAGGGCCCAAGACAAGAAAGTGTCGCGATTTCGCGACATGTCGCGAAATCGTGACGTGTCGTAGTTTCACTACCGCAAGAGGGAAACCAGAGGCAAAAGTAGGATAATGCAACTCTTTATGACACAACCGAAACCAAAGGAAATGGCTAAGGCTTGACCCAAAGCAACAAAAGAGCATGCCAAAATAGAAGAGAAGCCAAGGGTGGCCGTGTCACGAAATCGCGACATGGCAAGAACAAAGAAGGGCCAAGCGTATAGGTGTCGTGAAATCATGACGTCACGATTTTGCGATGTCGTGAAATTGTGACATGGCCAAAAAAGAAGTGCTAGGCGTAGGGGAACATTGCGATTTCGCGACATGTCGCAGTTTCGCGCCAGTAGACATAGAGGCCAAAATAAAAGAAAATAGCTACAGGAAGCACCATGTTTCAGCGACACATGTCAAATAAGCAAGCCACGTGTCAGATAAATAGAGCCGACATGCAAATAAACTTTAGGGTTTTGATTTAATAAGTAAGTTTTGATTTAATATAATTAAAGTACTAATCCTTCTTTTGTCTTTTTTGCAGAAAGCCATCTGGCACTTGCATGATAACGGGAGAAATGGCCAGAAAGATAAAGTCAGGCGCATTTTAATCAAGGGCCGTCACATTAAAGTTTGAGATGCCGGGAATTGTTGTTTCATCCAGATTTTACAGATCTGGCCGCAAAGAGACTTTACGGTGACTAAGCAGCTGCCCATTGAATGGAGTATGTCGGGAATTGGCCGAAAAATGAAAATATCCACACACAGTTACCGAAATTTGCCGATGGATGCATTTAATAAAAATTTATGGCAGAATTAATGGCATGCACAGATTTTCAACTCAGGGATGGCTCTGCGGAGATGAAATGTCAGAGAAGTGGTGACTCATCCAAATTTCCCATGGGAATTAATGAGGGCATTTACACACAGTTGCGGGTGGATGCAAGTGGCATTAAATTTTTGCCTTCTCCATTTATGGCAAGTGACTGCACTGATTTGCAGAATGGTTAAGTTTTATCAAAACTCTATTTTTAAAGGCTTTATATTGTAAAACCCGGGTACTAGGGTTTAAGATGATAAGATTTAGGGTTTGAGAAGAAGATATTTTTGAAAAGATCAGGGTCTGTCCTGAGTCTATAAATACTTCTTCTAAATGTAATCGCAAGAGGCGAGAGACTTAGAAAAAAAGGCTATTGAAGCAATTTCTTGCAAATCTTGTTAAATGCTTTATTTCTGGACTTGGAGTTGATGTGCTTTTGTTTTCTATGATAGCATGGCTAGGAGCCTAATCTCTTTCAGATTGTGATAAGTTCATCTTCTTTTGTTATCCGTTTCTTTAAATTTTATTAAATATATGTTGTAAATCTATGATATCAAGATTAAATATGTTGTTGGGCTTCATTTGTTCTATTGTATGCTAGGGAAAACCATAGATTTAAGGTTCAAGTCTGTTCTAATTGCTCTGTCCTCACTGTGTGAGCTATGCTATTGGTGAATGATACCAATTTTAATCGACTTCCCTTCGTTTATGATTTTCTTTCGGATCTGTTCCATCTCTCGTCTTATGCTCTTAGTAGAAGGTGATCTTAGAAATTTGGACACCTTCTTCTTTGATTTGTTCTATTGTGAAGCTGATAGTATAATAAAATTGGTAGTTTTGGTCTTACAGCTAAGTTTGATAGACTTTTCTTTCTGCTCTACCCTACTCTCTCTGTTTTATCGTGAAATGATCCATTTTTACTTTCTTTTAATTTGTCTTTTATTTAAATCTATCGACCCATAAGAGCTAGATCAAAGAACTAATTTTAAATCTGATTGTCAACAAGTGACAACTTCTAAACATTACTAAACAAGTTCAAGAGCCCGTTGTAAGGTAACAGACAATCCATATTGAAAACTATTCCAGAAGCGGAAAAGAGTGAATAGACATTCGACCCAACTCTATAACTCACACCTTGGATAACCAGCCAGATCCTAAAGTGAGTGGGATTTATCCCTTATAAGTGTTATCAGAGTTTCATGCTCATTCTTCACAGGGTGTGTATAAAATTCGGACCAACACCTTATATCACCAATTGGTCTCCATTTATTTATACCTGCTAGATCTTTATATCGTAACCATTCAATATATACCCACCTTTATGTGAGGGAGACTATAGGTATATAGGAACAGTTTACTACTCAATATGTACCCGCACTTACATGAGGGAGACTATAAGTACATATGAGAAGCACAATATATTGAACATAGGTGATACTAAAAGGGCATCGTGTTGTTAATGACACCTACCATAGAAAGTTTTATTCATCATGCGTGGGGCGTAACTTCCCCTAAACACTTTGGAAAACAAAACTTTTGCCAGGATTTATGTCTAACAACAATCATGATGTAGGTATGAAATGGAAAAAAAAACTGGGTTGCCTTATTTCTCCTCGATGATTAATAAAGAATAAGATCAGACGTCATTGTTGCAGCTATATTAGGCAGTGAATACATTAGTCTAAAGCACGATAGAATTACCTGTAAGTGTGGACCAGAGGTATCTCAAATACCAAATGCTGCTGTGCAATAAATTGCACAAATAGGGTATAAATTTGGGGTCTTATATTTTTTTAATTTATGATTGTTAATGCAAGAAAAAAAAGAATATTTAAATGCAAAATAAACAATCATAAATGCCCATAAATTTAAGCACCTATTACAAATCTAGCAATTATTTTTCCAAATGGTTTGATTTCCCCCCTTTATCTTACAATTTTGCAAATGAATAATGTGAAGACTGAGATCTCCCCCCCGTCGAATTGCAAAATAGATAAAGAATGAAAAAAAATGGTACCTGAACACCCCAAAAAAAATATTTTGGAGCCTTCAAGGCGTCATTGGATTGCACAGATGTCAAATGACCACTTTCGGGCGTCAACTGGGCATGTTCGGGCATCAACAATGCACTATGGAGCGTCAAAAATGCCACCCATCGTCAAAACATGCATGGGGCGTCAAAAAATACCACCCGCCGTCATAGCGCACACAGAGGGACTTGAAACCGTGACCTACCACCTAACAATCACCTTGCTTACCACGAGAGCCAGAGGGCCCAATGTGAACAAGGATGGACCAGGCATGTGTTAGCAGCATCGGAGCCGTAGAAGGGAAAAAAAATCTTTAATCGCACATGGCCTATGCTACCACTATGGGGATATTTAAAAACATGGAAATCTACTATAGATTTTAGTTGCCTTCAAGAAACCACCCCGTCCTTTTGCCTCCACAACCGTCCAACATCGACCCACGTGTCTGATCTACCCTATCAGGATTTCCTCTATCTGTGTGCCTCACGTGTCCGATCTGCTCTCCTCTGTGTTCATGCCTTCAATCTTGTTGGAGGGTAGTCCGTCCTCTATCTACGTCCATAAGTGTTCTCCAGTCTTGTTGGCTAGTATTCTGTCCTCTATCTACGTTCGTCAGTCTCACGTCCGTTAGGGTCCTCCGGTATCGTTGGCTGGTAGTCTTGTCTGTGTTCGTAGCTTTGATGCCATATAGAAATTGACGAAGCACTTCATTCATTTTGATTGATATCAATATAAAGGTTACAATGTGGTTATGAGTTGGTTTATCTAACCAAATTGGTGGTTAATAAACCAACCTAGAGAGTGCCTATGAGTGCTACCCTTTTGCAAATAATGTAATGACAATGACATATATGCTAACATTAAATTGGCATGTGATTGACATTGTTTGCAATTTTTGACATATGTGCGACAGTCACGTTCCATGGTGGGCCAATAATAACCCATGCGTAAAATACACTTTGTAATGGCCATTCCACTAAAATTACCACCACAAGTACCATCATGGTCTTCCTCTATAACCCTTTGAGCCTCTTCTGGTTCGAGGCATCGAAGCAAGATTCCATCATAACCCCGTTTATACAACACATCACCCAAGAGAACAAAACGGGCTACCCTTTGCTTGAAGGCACGTTTGGTAGACCGAGACATGTCATATGGGAGTGTTCCAAATTTTAAAAAGGCAATTATGGGGTTTGACCAAGGCTCACATGATTCTGCGTGGATAAAGCAAACATCTTTTCCATCCTGCGGGTTAGCACGCTTCACGACTGCTTTAGAGATTGTTGAGATTATTAGGGGCTGTACCTCTCCTAAGTCATTCTTTGGAATCAAGGATCCAATAGAGGCCATTGCATCTGCAAATATGTTAGTCAAACGAGGTAAGTTATTGATTTCATACCATTCGAATGTTGATAGCAATTTCATTTCTATTTCATAATAAATCTTAATGGTAGGTTCTTTGCATTGGTATTCTCCTGTTACTTGTTTTACAATAAGTTGAGAATCTCCAAATATTCGAATATACTTAATACCCATAGCTATAGTCGATTGAAGACCTAAGATTAAGGCTTCTTACTCTGCTACGTTGTTTGTGCATGAGAAGTCTAACTTGAATGATAAAGGTGAATGATAAAGGTATGGTATGGGAATCCCCTATGGTGTATGAAAGACAACTCTTGCACCTTGACCTTTTTCGTACTTAGATCCGTCAAAGAATAATGTGATTTCGACATCCTCCTCGGGAATGATATATTTTCCTTCTTCAATGACTGAAAATACCGAATCATCTAGGAGCTCAATAATCAAAGGATGATCACTAGGTAGTGGAGCTTCTGCAAGGTGATTGGCAATGACCTTACCTTTAATGGATTTTTGGCTAATGAATTCAAGATCAAATTTTGTAAGCAACATTATCCATTTAGCGGTACGGGTATTTTTATAAGTGCGAGACATCATGTAATGTAGAGGATTTTCTCTAGCTATGACTATGTTGTTTGGCTTAGCATATAATGCCAAAGTTTATTAGTGGCTAAAACCACCGCTAAGAATAACTTTTCTACATAAGCGTATCTTATTTCATAACTTACCAATGTTCAACTCATGTAATAGATTGCTTGCTTTGTTGACTTAGGAGTTAAAACTGGTGATAAAGTTAGATAACACTTGATGTTGTCAAATGTTTTTTAACATTCATTTGTCCATATGAATGCTACCCCCTTTTGTAGTAGGTGGTTAAATGGTCTGCATTTATCATAAAGTTACGCAATGAAGCGTTTGATCGATTTAATTTTACCTTGCAAGATACGCAACTCCTTGATGTTAGTTGGGGGTGGCATTTCCATGATGGCCTTAACCTTGTTTTGGTCCACTTCAATGCCTCACCTGGAGACAATGAATTCTAAAAGTTTACCATAGGTAACACCAAAGACATAGTTTTTGGGATTTAACCTCACCTTGAATTCTTACAGCCGATCAAAAATCTTGTCCAACACATCAATATGTTCTTGTTTGGTTTTAGATTTAGCCAAGAGATCATCTACATAGTCTTCGATGATTTTATGCATGTAATCATGAAAGATGTAAGTCATGGCTCTTTGATAAGTAGCTCCTGCATTTTTGAGGCCAAAGGGCATAACCCTAAAACAAAATGTTCCCCATGGTGTTGTAAATGCTATTTTATGTTGATCATCAGGATTTATTTGAATTTGGTTAAATCCTAAGAAACTATCCATGAAGGAAAGCATTTCTTGGCCTGCATAGGTGTCGACAAGAGTATCAATGTTTGGTAGAGGGAAATCATCCTTAGGAAACACTTTATTTAGGCCTCAAAAGTAATTGCAAACACGTATCCCCCCATTGGGCTTGCGAACGAGTACCATATTTGAAAGCCACTCAGGATAGTCAATAGGGATGATAAAGTGAACATCTAGCAATTTTTGTATTTCCTCTTTGACTATGAGTGCTATGGTAGGATGCATTCTTCTAAGATTTTGTTTGACCGGCTTGGCGTTAGGTCACAATGTGAGATTATGGACAGCAAGGTCAGGATCAAGGCCAAACATATCCTTGTAGGAACATGCAAACACCTTTTTCTTCTTCTTGAGGAGAGCAATGAATTGCTCTTGTTTATTGGGTGTTAAACTTTTTCCAAGCTTGACAATTTGAGGATTGTCAGGATCTAAACTAAGGTTCACGTCAATGGTTTCTTCAATGGAAATATGTGAACCTTCCTCAAGTTGATGTGGTGTTGGAATCAAATTGAAGTCATCTAAGATTTCGTCTAGCCTCTCCTACTTATCATTGTCTAACTCTTCTTGGAAAATCTCAGGATTGCTAGCTAAATATGATGAGGGTGAAGGTGGGGGTGAAGGAGGAATGTAATAGGATGAAGCCCTTAACAATTACTCGGATAGGATGAAATCCGAGAGGGAGGGTGGGGAAGAAATCCGGTCCAAGTAAACGAGGTTGCTGTCAATTGGAATTGGCTTAGCCAAAACGTATGGATTACGGAGTGGGGTGAATAAGTCAATAGGATTCATATTGGCTTAAGGGAATAGAAGGTGGCTAGGATGGATGTGCGGATGGAACAATTGAATAGGAACCTATGTCAAGGCATGGTATCCCTGTAATAGTGAACGTGAAACATCAGAGCAACATTTTTCTCTCTTTTTTTTCTTTTTTTTTTGTATATATATATTATATGTACATATGTTACAATTCTTGGCTTATGTGGGGCTCAAGGTGGATTTCCAGGTGGATCATCTTGCTCTTGTGGAAGAAGCAAGCAAAAAATGGGATGTTGGATGGGAAACATTCGGAGGTAAAACTCTTCCTATTGGGTGATGGGGACAATGGGGAGTGATTCCTCTTCAAAATTGTCAAAAGCATTTGACATGACTTCAAATTCTTCATAACTTTCATCATCGGAATCAAATACCGGATAGGAGAAATTGATGGGATCATCCTCATCTACTTCATCAATGCAAAGTTCTTGAAGGGCCTATTCAAGAGAGGATGTTTATGGCAATGGATGCATGGAGGGATCTTCATCATTGAGGCTAATATTTTTGAAGGCTTGCTCAAGAGAAGTGGTGGAGGACAATGGGGTATAACCTAATACTGAATGATCATGAGCACCTCTATATGGGACATATAGGATATCATGCATTCCTTGTTCATGGGAACCTAAACCTTGACCTTGCCAATGGAACATGTTGAAGTATCTAGCTGGAAACTCTTCCATGTGAGGTATATTGGCGCACCTAGGATCTTTTATTTCTTTGGGTGGGTTTGCTCCAGTTGAGCGATCCAACCCTCCATAAACAAATTTAATGCTATTTGGAGTGGTACTCCTATCGTAGACAGAACCTATGGATAGAGAATGGTCTTTGGGACATCCAAAATCCTTGGCTATTGGAATGGCTAAGGGGGTGATGGTGACATATTGGACCACATATTCACCTATACCAAGATTGGTGATGTGGAATTCAACTTGGGTTGATGAGGTGGATGGTGAAGGCTCGAATGGCTCTGGATTGGTTGTGGATGGCGGGGAATTAAATATGTCACAATCAAAAAGTTTGACTTGTGACACATCGGCTGATGGAGTTAGATTGGATGGTGGCGAGGCATGATGAGATGGTGGTGTGGAATGATGAGATGGCCTAGAATAAGTGGTTGTAGTGGAAGAATTTTTTGTGATGTACTATGTGCTAACAGAAGCTTGTCCGCAATTACATGTACAAGAAGAAAGGGATGATTGAGAATATGATGTTATGGGTAGCTCCTCTATGATGGGAGCCTTAGAAGAAGATGAAGGTGGATTAGAGGAAGAATATGGATTGGAATATGACATTGATGGATCTAATGATGGCACCAAGAACAAATGTGTGGAAGGTAACATGGATTCATAGGGATTTGAAATGAAGTTACAATACTTAAAGGGTTCAACATCCGTGGGGATGCAATGGACTTGTCCATCATGAACATATTTTAAGCATTGATGAAGAATTGATGGGACACATTTCATTTCCCTCATACAAGGTCTACCATGTGATATTATCACAATGACACTGAGAGGGGGGGGTAAATCAGTGTAGCTATTAAAATTCAAATCTACAACACTTAAAGCTGAAGCAAAGAGAACTTAAAAATAGGTAAAGCAATTTTCACAAGAGAGCACACCATAACACACAATGTAACGAGGTTCACCAATTTGGCTACTCCTCCAAAATGACTGCTTGGACTCCAATACAAATCCAGCCTTTGCAAAACACCAATTTTACAAACACTTTACCAACACCCACTAGAAGGAGCAACAACCCCTTATTTTTCTGCTGCAACAGATAGGAGCACCAACCCCTAATGCCAAGCACCAACTTGGACTGCAATTTTGAATTATTTCAATGACATAAAAATGCCTTTGCTGTATACACGACCCTAACTGGTCTGTAATTAATCAAACTCTGCACACTCTCACGACTCTGCTTATCTCTCTCTCAGACCTTTTCTCACCCTATTTACACAGCAATTTTTGTCTTACAGCAGCAGCTCAATTCTCCACACAACTGCCCTTTTATAACAATATTTCTCATTGAAACTCCTCGTCTTCTGTCACTTCTGTAAACCCGCATGCAGTCTATTAACATTCTCTTCTACTACTTGTCAACTGTAACAAATTTTTTATGTAACTCCTTTTGTATATATAGAGTGGCTATTTTGTTAAACATGTTACATGCAACGTATACCTCTACCATGACTGTTCGTCTTCTCGGTCATGACTGTTCGTATCCTTTTCTGTGCATGCATGCATTTTTTGATTCTATTTATGCGACTGTTTGATCTCTTCTTCTTTGACAGTTCTTAAAATAGCTTGCATGATTTCTATTTGTAACTGCACCTATAACTGTCACACTGACTCCAGTTAAATTTTTGTAATCGTGCTGTTGCGACCTGTCGTGAAATCGTGACACTTCTGTCTCTCTATGCTCTTCTCACATTTTACCCATAAAAACATAACATGTCGCGATATCGTGACATTTTCCGCCTCCTTGCACTTCCCTGCCTTTCGCCCGTGAAAACGGAACATGTCACAAAATCGTGACACTTTCGCTGCCTTGTGCATTTTCTGTCTTTGGCTCACGAAAATGGAACATGTCACGAAATCGTGACACTTTTGCTACCTTATGCATTTTCTGTCTTTGGCCCGCAAAAATAGAACATGTCATGAAATCACGACGCTTCTACATCCATGCTCCTTCGTTTTTCTTCTATCACGAAATCGTGACACTTCATCCTTCTCCTCTTTCTCTTCGCTTTGGACCACGAAAATGAAGCATGTCACGAAATCTCGACACATTTTTCTATCGGACTCTCTCTCCTGCATTATGTCACAAAATCATGACACTTTTTCTCCTTAGCGCTTTTCTTCTCATCGGATCGTGAAAACCCGACATGTCATGAAATCGTGACACTTTTTCTCCTTAGCGCTTCCTCTTGCAAATTGTCATGAAATGGCGAAACTTTTCCTTGCAAGCTCTTTCTCTCAAACATGTCATGAAATCGTGACACATTTTTGTCCGTACTACCTCTCTTTTTGATTGTCGCAAAATTGTGACACTTTTCTTTGCGAGCTCCTTCTCCCCGAACATGTCGTGAAATCACGATAGTTTTCTTTGCTTGTGCCATTTCTCCAAACATGTCATAAAATCGTGACAGTTTTCTTTGCCTGCACCTTTTCTCCAAACATGTCACAAAATTGCGATAGTTTTCTTACTTGCCTTCTTTGCTTCCAACATGTCATGAAATCATGACAGTTTTTCCACTTGGCTTCTTTGCCTCCAACATGTCGCAAAATCATGACAGTTTTTCTACTTGCCTTCTTCTCTGCCAACATGTCACGAAATCACGACAGTTTTTCCACTTGGCTTCTTTGCCTCCAACATGTCACAAAATCGTGACAGTTTATCTTGCGCTTTCTCTTTCATCCAACATGTCACGAAATCATGATAGTTTTGCCAGCATTTTCTCTCTCCTTCGATATGTCGCGAAATCACGACAACTTTTTAGCTTTTTCTCTCTCCTTCGATATGTCACGAAATCGTGACAAAAAATATGTCGTGATATCACGACAATTTTCTTACTTGTCTTTTTCTTTGATTCTGTGAATCTGGGCCACTTCTATATTCTTGGAAATGTATTGTACATGCTCTCACTGACCTCTAAACTCTTGTCCACTGCATCAACTGATCTATCTGTCTGTGTTGACAACAATGACAATATTGTTTCTGCACCTTGCTCAACAATCTCCCCCTTTGGAATTGTTGGCAACACTCATGCACTCTCCTGTAATTCTTCTCCTCCTTTGACAATAATACCAAAGGGCTACTGCAGACTCCCCCTAAGTCTATGCACAACATTCTCAGACACACATTGTTATAGTTAGCAAAAATCATGAATATGAGCAAAACTATAAACATAGACATAAATGCTCCCCCTAAGAATGTGATCCCAATTGATAGTCAGTTCTTGGGAAACATGACCACTCCCAACTTACTTCGAAGGTACTCAAAAACTTCCTTGGGCAATGATTTTGTGAATATATCTGCTACTTGCTCTATAGTTGGAACAAAATCCAATTTGACCTCACCTTCTACAACTTTATCCTTCAAGAAGTGATACCGGATTGCAATATGTTTGGTTCGAGAATGCATAACCGGATTCTTTGATATGTTAATAGCACTAGTGTTATCACATTTAACTGAAATTGGCTCTTTGAAGTGAATACCAAGATCTTTCAGGGTTTGTCTCATCCATAATATCTGTGTATAGCATGTTGTTGCTGTAATGTATTATGCCTCTGCTATGGATAGAGAGACTGATTCTTGTTTCTTGTTGTGCCATGCTACCAGCCTGTCTCCAAGATAAAATGCTCCTCCACTGGTACTCTTTCTGTCATCAATACATCCTACCCAATCTGCATCAGAATATGTAATAAGAGTGAAGTCCTTACCTTTTGGGTACCATAACCCATACTCCATAGTACCCTTAAGGTACCTAAAAATCCTCTTCACAGCTGTCACATGAGTCTCTTTGGGACTAGCTTGAAATCTTGCTACCATGCATACTGCCTATAAGATATCTGGTCCGGTAGCTGTCAAATACAATAGGCTTCCAATCATAGACCTGTACATGGTTTGATCTACATCTGGAGATTTGTCATCCTTGCTCAACTTGCAACCTATTGTCATGGGAGTGCTAATAGGTTTACTATCCTCCATTGTGAACTTTTTCAACATTTCTTTCACATATTTAACTTGAGAGATAAAAATGCCCTTTTCACTTTGATTGACTTGCAATCCGAGGAAATAATAAAGTTCACCAATCATAGACATCTCAAATTCTTTCTTCATTTTATTTGTTATGTCTCTACAGGACTTATCATTGCTACTGCCAAAAATGATATCATATACATAAACAACAAGGACAATAAGATGGCCATTTTCTATTTTGACATACAGATTGCTGTCCACCAAACCTTTCTTGAACCCCTGCTAAATCAGATAGTTATCCAGCCTTGCATACCATGCTATAGGTGCCTGTTTCAAACCATACAAATATTTCCTCAACTTGCAAACAAAGTTGGGATTATCACCGAGTTGGAAACCATCTGGCTGCTCAATGTAAACCTCTTCTTCCAGCTTTTCCATTCGGAAATGCTGATTTTACGTCCATTTGATATACTTTGAAATTTTTATGAACTGCTAAAGCTAGAAACATTCCGATTGTCTATAGTCAGCTCATTGGTGCAAAGGTTTCCTCAAAATCAATACCTTCAACCTATGCATAGCCTTTACAAACCAGTCTTGCTTTATTCCTTACAACCTATCCATCTTCGTTCAATTTATTTTGAAAAATCCATTTAGTATCGATTATATTTTTATTTGCTGGCATTGGTACTAACTCCCAGGTTTTGTTTTTCTCAATTTGATCTAGTTCTTCATTAATAGCCTTCATCCAAATTTCATTTGTGCTTGCTTCAACAACATTTTTGGGCTCAATGTTGGATAATAGAGAGTAGTTCCGTACTACTGCTCTTCTTTTCTGAATACCAACTGTTGGGTCCCCAATAATCTATTCTCTGGGATGATTTTTCTACCAGCTGCCTATTTTGAATTTCTTGTTTTCTTCTTCTTCTGAGTCAATTCTTAAATCATCTGGGTCAATTTTTTGATTTTTTTCTATTTCCTTTTCTTCATCTCCTTCAATGACTTCTTCATAAATAGGGTAGTTTTATTGATAAGTAATTTTTCATTCTCTACCTTCATCAACTTTAACATCAGCACTCTCCACAATTTTCTTTAGCCTCTTGTTGTAACATGTGTAGGCTTTACTTTTTGTCGAGTACCCAAGAAAAATACCTTCGTCAGCTCTATCTTCAAACTTACCGAGATTATCTTCAGTTCATTTGATGTAGCACTTGCTGTCGAACACTTTGAAATATCTTGTTGTTGCCTTTCTGCCAAACCATAACTCATAAGGTGTTTTGCTTTCATGCATCCTTAGCATGCACCTGTTTTGGATGTAAACTGCAGTATGGACTGCCTCTTTCTAAAATCTATCAGCTATTTTGTTCTCAGCCAACATTGTCTATGCCATTTCCTGCACTGTCCTGTTCTTCCTTTCTACAACACCATTCTGCTAAGGTGTCTTTCTTGTTGAAAACTGTCTTCTGATCCCATATTTTTTATAGTACTCTGCAAACTCTTCTGAGATAAAATCTCCTTCTCTGTCTGATCTTAGTCATTTAATTCTTTTTCTAGTTTGATTATCAACCTATTTTTTAAAAATCTTGAACATTTCAAAGGCATCTAATTTAAGCTTTAAAAATAATACCCATGTCATCATGGAGTAGTCATCTATGAACATCATTAAGTATTTGTCACCATTTATGCTTTGTGTTCTCATGGGTCCACACAAATCAATATGTATTAGCTCTAAAGGTTTACTGGTGAAGTATTCATTTGATTTAAATATGGATCTAGTTTGCTTTCCTTTTTGGCATGAAGCACAGATGCTATTTATTGGTTTGCCAATGGTGGGTATATCTCTTACCGCCCTTTTTGAACTTATTTTTACCAGATTGTCAAAGCTAATATGACCGAGCCTCTTGTGCCATAGCCAATTTTCATCTTCCTGTCCAATCAAGCATGCTCCTTCTAAAGTTTCTGAGAGAGTATATAGATTTCCAAAAGTCCTCGATCTAGTAGCTATCAGCTTCCCACTGTGTGCTTTTTTGACTTCACAGCCTTGCTTCTTAAAGATGACTTCATGACCTCTGTCATAGATTTGACTTACGCTTAGTAAGTTGTGCTTCAACCCAATCACAAATAGAACTTCTTTGGAATTGATCTTTCCATCACTTATCTTGACTGATCCTTTGCCAACTATCTTGGCTCCATCATTATTTCCAAACTTTACAAAGCCGCCTTCATATTTCTGTAATTTTTTAATTTTTTGTTTATCTCCTGTCATGTGACTGGAGCATCCACTATCCAATATCCATGGTGCCGATTTGTTCTGTGATTTGAATGTTGTCTAAACAATAAAGGATTCATTTTCTTCCTTGGGTCACTCCTTTTCCTTCCACTCTGGTTTGGCTACAGTTTTGGTCACTTGTTTAGACTTTTCTTTGTCAGTAGCCTATGCATGTTTTTCTGGGAATTTTTTGTTTTGCCTTAAACTATTTGGTTGAGATATTCTTCCCTGATATTTGTTTTTTGCATATGTGCTTCTACAGTTTCTTGCAATGTGTCCAAATTTATGACAGTTATAGCATTCTACTGCATAATCCATCAAGGGTGAAAAGACATTTCTCATCGGTAAAATTTCTTTGTCCTATATTATAAATGCAGTCTGAAATATTATGACCGTAAGCATTGCATTTAAAACAATAACCAAAAAAGGAATGATTAAACCTGGGATTTGGTCTTTGCCATTTTGTGGTGGGAGCCACAAATTTTCTTCTCCTTTGATGTGTAACTTTTATGAATCCCTCATTGTCAGCACTCTTCTCGTGCCTGGCACTGTTGCTTTCTTTTGCCTGATTCATTTTTCCTTGATCAACCTTGATCTTATCTTCTTTCTTTACTTGTTCTACAGTTATGGCCTTTGATCCACTTGACGATTCTCCTTCGACAAAGCCCAAGCCAAATTTAATGCCTGTAGACCTCTGACTATTTATAATCTTTTCAAGCTTCGCAAAACTTCCTTCAAGTTTGTGATAGCAACTCAATTTTTTATTCTTTTCTTCTAGCCGCATTATTAAGACAACAATATCTTCTTCCAGTTTGTTGCACTCATCTATTTTCATGGTTAACTGTACTTCGAGTTCTTCAAACATTTTCTTAAATTCTTCTGTCTGTACTTTCAAAATGTTTATTATGTCATTCGCATCCTCAAGCTTTCTTGAGACCTTTTTATTCTTTTTCCTTTCTATACTCAACTCTTTAAGTGCAGCAACCAACTCTCCTTCCAGATATACTTCAGCCTCATCCTTAATGTTTGTGTCACATTCCTATTTTTCTTCTTCAAATGCCATGACCAGAGCTTCACCTGTTTCTTCTTCAGAATCTTCACCTGAGCTATCTTCAGAAGAGTCGACATTCTTGGATATAAAACTTTTCTTTTTGAAGTTGCTTTTTCTAAAATTTGGTTTCTTCTTCCAGTCACTTCTTTCTTGGTGTGACCCTTCATTACTTTTGGTTTTCTCATTCATTGGACACTTAGCTGCAAAGTGATCGACCCCTCCACAATTGAAGCACTTAAACGATAACTTTCCTCTATATTTTTCTTTTCCCTTTGTAAGTTTTTGAACAAATTTAGCTTTCGTTTCATCCAATGTCTCTTCATCCTCAGATTCTTGTTCAACTTTTATATTTTTATGTGCTTTAAAAGCTGCTTCTCTGTCTATGGGCTTAGTTTGTCCTATTCTCATTTCATATGCAGTTAAAGAACCATGCATCTCATCCATGCTAAAATTATTTAGATCTTTAGCCTCTTCTATTACGTAAACTTTAGAATTAAATCTTTTGTGAAGAGTTCTAAGTACCTTTTTCACAACAACCGCATCTTCGATTTCTTCGTCGAGTCCTCTGATTGCATTAATGATTCCATTGACTCTCAGCATATAGCCCTCTATGTTCTCATCATCACTCATTTGTAATGCTTCGAACTGAGATTAATGCGTTTGCAACTTGGCTTCTTTGATCTTGTTGTCTCCTTCATGGATGCTCTTTAGTTTGTCCCACATGTCTTTTGCCAATTTACAGCTCATGACCCTTATCAGTTCACTGTCTACTAGCCCACACATTATGACATTCTTTGCTTTGGAGTTATTCTCAAACTTTTTCTTTTTGATAGTATCTATTGGAGGAGTAGCACGTATTGTGTATCCACTTTCTACTGACTCCCAAATGTCATATCCCAACGCACTCAAATATGTCTGCATCCTGAGTTTCTAGAATGAGTAATTAGTTCCATCGAACAAAGGAGCTTTGTTGGATGAGAATCCTTCACCACCTGCCATTGTGTTCCTTCCAAGATCACCTTAGCTAATTAAGCTTGT
Organism: Wollemia nobilis; assembly: GCA_028583015.1. Classification (NCBI taxonomy): domain Eukaryota; kingdom Viridiplantae; phylum Streptophyta; class Pinopsida; order Araucariales; family Araucariaceae; genus Wollemia; species Wollemia nobilis. Next base: position 7,072,647 of record JAQPPZ010003251.1, on the reverse strand, counting down.
TCAGGAACCTTCATTCTAATACCAATTGATATTCTCACAATGACACTAAGAGGGGGGGTGAATCAGTGTAGCTATTAAAATTTAAATCTACAACACTTAAAGTTGAAGCAAAGAGAACTTAAAAACAGGTAAAGCAATTTTCATAAGAGAGCACACCACAACACATAATGTAACAAGGTTCACCAATTTGGCTACTCCTCAAAAATGATTGCTTGGACTCCAATCCAAATCCAGCCTTTGCAAAACACCAATTTTATGAACACTTTACCAGCATCCACTGGAAGGAGCACCAACCCATTATTTTTTTTCTGCAACAGATAGGAGCACCAACCCCTAATGCCAAGCAACAACTTGGACTGCAATTCTAAATTATTTCAATGACATAAAAATGCCTTCGCTGTTTACATGACCCTGACTGGTCTGTAATTAATCAAAATCTACACGCTCTCACAGCTCTGCTTATCTCTCTCTCAGCCCTCTTCTCACCCTCTTTACGCAACAATTTCTCTCTTACAGCAGCAACTCAATTCTCCACACAATTGCCCTTTTATAACAATATTTCTCATTGAAACTCCTTGTCTTCTATCACTTCTGTAATCTCGCATGCAGTCTATTAACATTCTCTTTTGCCACTTGTCAACTGTAACTGCTTATTTATTTAACTCCTTTTGTAAATATAGAGTGGGTATTTCGTTAAACACATTACATGCAACGTGTACCTCTACCATGACTATTCGTCTTCTTGATCATGACTGTTTGTATCCTTTTTTGTGCATGCATGCATTTTTTGATTCTATTTATGCGACTGTTAGATCTCTCCTTCTTTGACAGTTCTTAAAATAGCTTGCATGATTTATATTTGTAACTGCACCTGTAACTGTCACACTGACTCCAGTTAACTGTCCGTAATCATGTTGTTGCGACCTATCGCAAAATCGTGACACTTTTGTCTCTCTATGCTCTTCTCGCATTTTACCCACGAAAACATGACATGTTGCGATATCATGACATTTTTTGCCTCCTTGCACTTCCCTGCCTTTCGCCCATGAAAACGAAACATGTCATGAAATCGTGACACTTTCGTTGCCTTGTGCCTTTTCTATCTTTGGCCCGCAAAAATGAAACATGTCACGAAATCACGACACTTTCGCTGCCTTGTGCATTTTCTGTATTTGGCTCACGAAAACAAAACATGTCACAAAATTGTGACACTTCCGCTTCCATGCTCCTTCGTTTTGCTTCTATCATGAAATCATGACACTTCATCCTTCTCCTCTTTCTCTTCACTTTGGACTACGAAAATGAAGCATGTCGTGAAATCGTGACACCTTTTTCTATTAGACTCTCTCTCCTGCATTATGTCGCGAAATCGTGACACTTTTCCTCCTTAGCGCTTTTCTTCTCATCGGATCACAAAAACTCGACATGTCACGAAATCACAACACTTTTTCTCCTTAGCGCTTCCTCTTGCAAATTGTCATGAAATCGCGACACTTTTCCTTGCAAGCTCTTTCTCTCAAACATGTCACAAAATCATGACACATTTTCGTCCGTACTGCCTCTCTTGCTGATTGTCACGAAATCACGACACTTTTCTTTGTGACCTCCTTCTCCTCGAACATGTCGTAAAATCGTGACAGTTTTCTTTGCTTGCGCCATTTCTCCAAACATGTCACGAAATCGCGACAGTTTTCTTTGCCTGCGCCTTTTCTCCAAACATGTCACGAAATTGTGATAGTTTTCTTACTTGCCTTCTTTGCTTCCAACATGTCATGAAATCGTGATAGTTTTTCCACTTGGCTTCTTTGCCTCCAACATGTCACGAAATCGCGACAGTTTTTCTACTTGCCTTCTTCTCTGCCAACATGTTGCGAAATCGCGACAGTTTTTCCACTTGGCTTCTTTGCCTCCAACATGTCGCAAAATCATGACAGTTTATCTTGCACTTTCTCTTTCGTCCAACATGTCACGAAATCGCGATAGTTTTGCTAGCATTTTCTCTCTCCTCCGACATATCGCAAAATCGTGACAACTTTTCAGCTTTTTCTCTTTCCTTCGATATGTCGCGAAATCGTGACAGAAAACATGTCGCGATATCGCGACAAATTTCTTGTCTTTTTCTTTGATTCTATGAATCTGGGCCACTTCTGTCTTCCTAGAAATGTACTGTACATGCTCTCACTAACCTCTGAACTCTTGTCCACTACATCAACTGATTTATCTGTCTGTGTTGACAACAATGACAATACTGTTTTTGCACCTTGCTCAACACCAAAGAGTATTTTATATGCCATGGCACCTTCCAAGATGTGAAACATGGTGTGCAATGTTTTGGCCCCTACTTCTATAGGTAAAACGATAGTGCCAATTATGGTACACAAAGCATCGTTAAATGCTTTGAGGGTGAGTGATGACTTGGTAATGTGGGATGGAGGTAAGTTGAGATGGATAAGGGCAGCGGTAGTAATGATGTTGATTGACGAGCCGATATTGATTAACACTCTTTTGAAGGTTTTTCTATCTATTAAGGCCATTATATGCAATGGAGGGTCCACCGACTCTAAACTCTTTGGTTTTATCTCAAAGTCATAAAAGGTGATTGATGGGTCCATGCATGTTCTAACACTCCCTACAAAATTGTTGAAGGCATTGGAGTCTTGGGATTCTAACTCAATTGACTTGAGTATTTCCATAAAAGCTTCTCTATGCCTAGGGGATTGTTGAATGAGCTCATAGACAAAAAGTTTGGCCTATGCCATCTTCAAACTAGTGGTTAACCGATTGGTTAAGATTACCCCTGGACTAATAAAATGAAGGATAGGTGGATGGGATGGGTTGTACAGATTGATGGAAGGAGATGGATTTGGCGATGTTTGTATGGGTGGTATGTTTGAAGGTTGTTGATCATGTTGTTTATTTTGCCTTTGCCCTCTAGTGACCACATTGACTACGCTAAAAAAGTTTTGATGTTGTTGGACATGATTTACTTGATTAGGAGGTTGTTGTTGATTGTTACCTCCTTCATTGTGTTGAACCTCCCCATGGTTAGGTAGAGGTGTCTGATATATGCCCAAATTTTGATTTTGTGGAGCTAAGGGGTTATCCATGTTGATGGCCCCTAAGTCTATGAGATCTTGCACTACGTTTTTGAACACATTACATGAATTGATATCATGCCTATTTTGTCAATGGTATGGATAAAACAAGTGCTCTCTATAAGTCCTAGGCCTTTTGGTGGGATCAAGGGGCCTAATGTCTGGTAAGGCTAATTTGTTGGTTTCATACAACCTTATATACAATGATGAATATGACTCGTTTAACAGAGTGTATTGTCTTTGAGGGTGATTGAATTGGTGGCAGATAGGTTGTTCCATAGTTGAAACTATGTTTTGAACCATTGGTGCTTGGGTAATTGATGGGACCGCATGATATAAATTTTTTTGTTGCACCAGTTTTTGAGCCACTACGAGCTGGCTCATCACCACTTGATTAACTTGGTTTGTTGTGTTAGCCTTTGAGGCTTGTGTGGATTTGTTTTGGCTAGATTAGTTATTTCGGTATTGGCCCTTATTTTGCCATTCTTTCCTTTTAGGCTTAATGACACCCTATTTTATTTTGATCTCCTCAATGACACTAGCTGTTCTAAAGCTTCTTCAAATGTTCTATAAGTGTTTAGCTGTAGCATCCAAGATGGGTTTTAAGTAACTCTTGGTAAAAAGCTTTATAATCTCTTCCATTGGTAGGGAGAATGGCAATTTAGTTATTACTGCCCTCCAACGGTTTCCAAATTCATAGATAGGTTCCTCATCCCATTGTTTCAAATAATAAATATCTGATAAGGATACCTTATTTTAATATTTAGGGCAAAGCACTCTAAGAATAGATATATCAATTGATCAAAAGTGTATATACTAGGTGTGGTCAATTGATTGTACCATTCTATGGCATCCCCCCTAGAATTTAAGGAAACGTTCAGAGCATGAGAGCGTTATCATCGCTAATCCAAAAATATACGTGGACAAATGAGCTCACATGCTCTTTGGGAATCTTAGTTCCCCTGAACTTGTCAAATTTTGGTATCGTAAAATCTGTCAGATATGGCGGTGATGGTACCGATGGATGAATTAGTTTATGGATCAGTTGGATTAATGTGAGCTTTTAGCTCATTGTTCCTAATGAATTTTGCATCAACTGATCAATTTGATTTTGTATTTCTTGAAGTCTAAGGTCTTATGTTGGAATGTGAGGACCCTGGATTAGGTGGTGGTTTGTTGATGGGCTTGATGATGGATGTTGGGGTGTAACCAACATGGTGTTGTGGAATGGATTGGGTTGGGTATCTGGAGAAGATGGATGATTGAAGTATGGGGATGATTGATGAGGATGATGGAGGAAAGGATTGGATTGTTGATTGGTGGCAATGTTGATTGGTATGGTGGATGTGTGGAGTGGTGGTGGGTTAGGTATGGTCACTATGGGGGATTGAGGGACCCATGAGAAATTTTAATTGACGAGTGGAGGTTGAGTCGGAACTCCTTGAGTCATAGGGTTTGTGTTAACCGGTTGCTTTCCTTTTGTTCATTGTGAAAGAAATCTATTGATGAGCCCTAATGTATTCGTGAGTTCCTGATTTGACCATGTGTCAAATGATGGGGTTGAGGTTGGATGAGATGATGGTTGGGCTGATGATTATGGAAGATTAGGCATGGTCATGTTGGCTAAGTGAGATGATGGAGGGATGGATGACATGGTCATGTTGGCTAAATGAGATGATGGAGGTGTGGATGACATGGTCATGTTGGCTAAATGTGATGATGGAGGTGTGGATGACATGGTCATGTTGGCTAAATGTGATGATGGAGGTGTGGATGATAGATGAGAGGTCATGCGTATGGTGCAAGTTGCATTTGATGTTACAACTTGAAGTTTGGGGACTTGAGAGGCGACATTGACATGCTCCTCATACAAGGGGTTGGTGTAGGTGGATGTGAAGTAAGTGTTTTGAACACTTGGGATTTGTAGTGGTTGGCATACAGTGGAAGGCATACCATATTCATATATTGAATTAGGATATCCTTGGATAAGGTAGGTGGTAGCCAATGCAGGTTATTCAAAACCATCTTGGCTAAGGGGCTCCATGACATAGTTAGAGGTATTGTAGATGGCATGCACTCTATCCATGTCTATGTAGGTGGTGGCGGCTTCCAAATTAAGTGTATGGGACTCCTCTTGAGAGCGGGATGGATGGGCTGATCTAAACAAAGTAGTCTGGATCATAGTGGATGGGGCTGTCGAAGTAGTAGGCTCATGGGAATTATTTTCCATTAAATTATTTTGGTTCATTACCTTCTTTTGTTGACGTGTTAACACCATAAAGAAATTAAACAAAAAATTCAATATTAATCTAGATCACACAAATTAAAAATTTCATTTCTAAAGAAATAAAGAAAAGAAAACAACCAATCCTAGGTTTCACCTTGTGTGTCTTACCTCAGGTTCATTAATTATTTTCTTCCTTTAATGTGAAGTTCCTTTTAAAATTGTTGGGTTTGTGTGTTTCGGTGTAGCCTAATATTGTTTAATGAAAAACAAAGGTAAAAACTATGGTTGGCCAAGGCAACAAGATTCTTGTTGGTAATGACCTCCAACAAGTTTGCTCGTGGGTATTCCTATGGTGTCTAAGGGTAGAGATTTGATGGATGGAGATGAAAGACACCGTCACCAAACCTCAAGCAATAGTTGGTGATGAAATCCAACTATTACTATTAAAAAGTGCAGCGTGCAAGTGTGTGATTGATTAATTTTATGTTCCTTGTTATTTATAGTGTGCAAACAATATTAAAAATTACCAACCTCACTAATCTAAATTAGAATCCAACATAAAGACATAAATTTCATCGATAGAGCGTAGAGTACACCCTTAAAACCCCTGCCTACAAGTGATAAAAATCACAAGAGTACTGGAAGGTTTGTCCACCTCTCTGCCAAAGGGGCCAGCCTAGGGCATGATTACTTTATGCTTCTAAATGCCATTCCTATTTAGATATTCAATTTTGAAATAATTTTTAACCCTAAAATGCAACTCTAAGATGCTTTTGCATTTTATATGCACTCAAAAATGCAGACAAATCACCTAGACTTGCAATTTCAGAATAAGAAGTATATTTTATATCCTAAATCACACAAAAATCCTAGATGTAACTTACTACTGATTCTTTCCCCGATTTCTTAATGTGAACACAGAAATAATGAAAAAACAACAGCAAGAAACAAAATACGTAAATTGTTGAATGACAAACTAGGGTTACGTAACTCACTTGGAAGCCTCAACTCTGCTTCAAATTAATGCCAAGCATAGCTGTGTGCCTGCTCAGGCATAGGAGAGTGCCTCTGAAGCGTGGAAGGGCGCCTGAACGATCCCTGGAACTGCTGTAGAATGCTTCAAAAACCTTAGCAATGAATGTGGTAGTTTTTATGCTTTCTGAAAAACCTGCGACAACAACAACAAAAAATTAGCAAGGTAGATCTATCAAATTATAAAACCCTTGTGGGGTCCCACCGTGATCGCCATTTGTGGATGCAAAGACACGACACTTGAAAATAAAATGGTAGAATCAAATAAAGTAATGAGACAAAACAGATTGCACAAAAGAAATATGTATTCAATGGGGGGACCAATAAAATCCTTTGTTACAATCAGTATCCAATGCAGATATTTGATATAATAATTTACAATGAAACTAGGGTTCTTCGAAACCCTGGTTAGATATAACAGAAGTGTCTTCAGATCTGAGTGTATCCTTGATCCCAACAGGTTGAGTGGGCTTTGAATATCCAATGTGGGGCCACTCCAGCTTCAACATCCGTCAAAGAATATGTTGAATTCGTAGATCTGCATGCAAAACAAAACACAAGAGCATCAACAATACCTATGAGGGCTCCATAGTGTGAGACCCTTAGACATTAACAAAACCCTAGCTTAAAAATAAATTTAAAATGCATGCCAAACCAACAAATAAATGAAATAAAATAATACTAAATATACCTTGCTTTGTTGTTGCATATTTTGTGGTGTAGCAAATTTAGATCTTCGTTTCAGTGTTGCAGCAAGCTCTGACGCGAGCTTCATAAGCTCTGGTTCGTACCTGGGACTGTTGTAGGCTTTGGAAGTCGTTAGGTAGGCTCTGTAGTGAGCTTGGCAAGCTCTGGTGTGCACTTGCAGACAGGGCAAGCTCTGGTGGGCGCTTGGCAAGCTCTGTAGCGAGCTTCGCAAGCTCAGCACAATGCTCATAAGGATGGCAATGGAGGCAACAGATGAAATACGACTATGGCGACAAGCAAGGATGGATGGACGATGGTTGGAACAACAGAAGTATTGTTGGCTTAACTAGGGCATCAGATCTTCAATTCTCTCTATCTTCGCTTCACTAAGGCATCAACAAATGCTTCTCCAAGTATATCTCTTAATCTCCAGGTTCCAAGGTTTGGGCATTTGCAAAATACTCTATTTATAATCCAACCTAGGGTTTTCTTAGGGTTTTAGGCTTGCTCTTTTGATCATGTGGCTAAGATTAAGTCATATCCTAGGGTTGAGATTACGTTTTGAATGTGACATGGATTAATGAAAATGGATGGTGGAGATTAAATGAAATTGGACGACTAAGGTTAATTGAGTTTATTTTATATATATTTTATAATAAATATATTAAAATATAATAAAATATTATATAAAATATAAAATATTATAAAATAATATTAAAATAACCCCAATTAGGCTAGGAAATGGCGGGAAGGTGGATTTGGGCCAAATAATTGGTGATAAGGTGGAATGGAAGACAAGTGGGTTGTGGGATGGTTAGGATGGAGGTTTAGTGGCTGTGATTTGGTGTCTACAGAAACATAATGGGGTCACACCCATCCTGTGGTTTGAACTTGTATCTCCTTGATGAGAACCCAAAGACATACCAATTCGGTGATGGACAGGGACTTGATAAACATAATACTAACATACAAATAAAATCTTTGTCAAACGAAGAAAAATATATTTTTCTATTTATGTTACTTATTAATTGAATTCTAATCATATGTAAATTTACAACCTAAAAAGACTAAAATTATTTACAATAGTAATTCATCTAATATTTATTATAAATAATACATCTTAATAACTTATAAAATTAAAATGAGCCAAGAAGGAGTGCAATCTAGAGGAAGTGCGAGTCGAGATTCAATCATGGCAAAAGAGTGGTGGGTTCATCCAGAGTACATCAATGCTTCAAAATCTTACCACGAATGTGTGGAACATTATTTTTAAAAAAATTGTTGAAGCAAAGGAATGCAGAAAAAAGAAGAGATAGAGGCTATTGCAAGCCAAGAGGGAGTGCAATCCAGAAGCAAGTGTGAAGTAGGAGAGAGTGCAATTTGGAAGCGAATGCAAGCTAAGAAAGAGTGTGAACCAAGAGGGAATGCAAGCCAATAGTGAGCCCCGTTAACTAGTATAGAAGGAAAGTCATATTTGAAAGCCCTAATGGGAAGTCAGGATGCCCTAGTTGGAAGTATAGAGGCCCAAGTTGGAGATAAGAAGAAGATCAAATACATGGCAAGTTCGATCTAGGTAGCAGATGTTACACTAGAAGTGAGTATCAAGGATGAGATGATTGAGCATGATATAATGGTTTTTAAAAGTAGAGGGTTAATATGTAAGTTTCATAGATCATGGCCAGGGTTTTTGGAGATTCAAAATTGGATCAAGTGGAAGTGGGAAGTAAATTCAAATTATTCTATGAATTTTTTCCTAAATATTTTTTTCTCATCATCTTTTCTAGTTCAGAAATTAGGGATAAAATAATGGTTGGTGGCCCATGGTTTAGGGGAAGAGATGCACTTTATTATTTACATTGGAATGAATTTTTTTTTATTGAGATAAAAATTATTAAGACACTTTTAGTATGGGTTAGACTTTTTGGACTTCCATATCAACTTATAAATAAGGATGTTTTGAAGGATATTGGAAATACCCTAAGGGAATTGATCAAGGAAGGACTAACTATTAAGGAGTGAAATCATGTTATATATAATCAAATATGTGTTGTTATGGACATTTTAAAACCTTTTCCACAATCCATTAAGATTAAATCTGAATCAAGAGAATGGGATCAATGAGTAGATTATGAAAATATCTCATTTTGTTGCCACAATTGTTATGAGATTGAACACATGGTAAGAGTTTGCAAAGTGAAAACTATGAAGAAAGAGACATAAAATTATAGTCATGAGATAAACTTCAAGATGAGCAAGGAAACTATATAATGATAAAAGCTAGATTAGGTCAATGATATTCCACTATGAAAGAAGAGGCAAAGAAAGCCTATCTATAGTACCATTTGGCAAGTTCAAAAGTAATTAAAGTTGCAAAAGAAGATTTGGAGAGAAATCCTAAAACAAAGATGACAAAAGAGGTCAAGTTTATTGTAGGTAAATTATCTTCATAATCCTCTTCTGGTAATAAAAATGAAAGGAGTGAAGATGTTATCCCTTACATTTTAAGGTTTCAAGAGCAACATAATAAAGAAATGAGGATAGAGGAAACCCATAACAATTTAGGTTTTTAGGGTAAAATAAGAAGATAGTTGCTACATAAGAGCATCCTTACACTTTAAGGTTTCAAGAGAAACATAATAAAGGAATGCGGATAGAGGAAAGCCATAACAATTTAGGCGTTTTATGGTAGAATAAGAAGAAAATTGCTACAAAAGAGCATCCTTGCACTTTAAGGTTTCTAGGGCAACATAAAGAAGATTATGCTTTTGAGGTTATTCCTTGACCTAAATATGATAAGTCTTACTATGAGCAATGTGAGAAGATTGAAAATATTGATGAAGATGAAAGTATTGCTAGGAATGAAAAAAAGAGAGAGGAAGACCTGAGAAGCAAAAACAAATAGAAAAAAAAACCTAGAGGGATATTGGTATTGGAAAACAAAAGCAAAAAACACAAGTGCTAACAAGAAGTGGAACTGAACCCACAAATACAAACAAAAAATAACAATAATAATAGTATCTTGGAATATTAGGGGAATGAATAAGAACCCTAAAAAAAGTATTACGAAATTGTGAGATTTTTATAGACAAGACATTTATAGATATAAAATCTGGGCAACAAATATTATAATCAATGGCGGTGTTGAATTTCATCTTGATAGAATTTAAATTTAGGAAGGCATCTCGTATAAAAGAAGTTGATTGTAAAAACTTAGCAACTTGAGGAAAATGGAAAATATCTTTGATAGGAAAGTATAATTGAATATGTTTTAATTAACTTATTAAGAATGTAATGAAAGCAATGTAATATTTTATTTTTGTAATATGAATGTCCCTAAATAAAAACTACACATAACTTATTAAAAAACTTATAAACTTAAAATATCATAAATTTTAAAATATAAAAATATATTTAATATATTAATTATATATTTTTATTTTTAATTAAATTTTTTTATTATAAGTTAACAAGTGTATTTGAGAAAGGAAAAAAAAGAATTGCTTTGTTCCGTTGAGGTTTGTGTTAGCATAGCCAAATTCTCCATTCTATTTTTTTTTTAACATGCATAATATACAATGAGTAATTCTTCATATATATAAAAATTAAAGCTGAAACCACATAAAATTATATAATCTAATTTAAACCTTAAACCTCCTCAAAAAAATCAAAACCTAATCACGAGGATCTCTCATCAAAACCTCAAGTCTAATTTAATTCCGTTACTAAAAACAATTTATTTGATGGTGCATGTGATCTTGATTTTTTTCTCAACGGAGAAAATTCTAAATGTGGGTACATGTAACTCAAAGGTCTTTTTATTTTTTTTATTTTTTATCCCTTCTTTGCTCCGATGGGATGGATAGCACCATTGGTTTTAGTATAATATTTTAAATAGTTTTTATTAAATAGTGAGTAGATTTATTCGTATTATATATATTTGATTTGGTTATTGTGAAAAACTCCTATGACCGATGTATAGGGTTGAGCAGTCTTCTTCTAACCATGATCCCTCATAATGGTTGTAGTATAATATTTTAAATAGTTTTTATTAAATAGTGAGTATATTTATTCGTATTATATATATTTGATTTGGTTATTCTAAAAAACTCCTATATGACCCATGTATAGGGCTGAGCAATCTCCTTCCAACCATGATCCCTGGTAAAGTCAAAAGCTATACTTATCAATAAAGAATTTAACAAAAAGTCATCACACACCCACCCCCATCATGGTTTGAACCTTGAACCTCCGAAATAAAACCAAAACCCAGAACGTTGCGCTGCACTTAGTTACCATTTGTACTATATTATTATTATTTTCAATCCTATTTTAAAAAATAAATTAAATAGTGAACACCCATTTATTATAAAAAATTTACGTGTTTGATTGCTTTTAATAATTAAAAGTGTCCTTCGTAATTTTAAGTTCTTTTATTTTTATATATATAACATCATGTTTTTTAAAAGTGTGGAGATATGCCATGATAAAATTTCACAACCCCACTCCGGCTATATGGCCAACAAGTAAATTACACTTCATGTAAAGTGGTCCACTTAACAAGTTGAATGAAATAATGGATATTAAGAGGCTGCTTGTAATGCAATGCATGGAAATACTAACTAAAAAACCATCATACTTATGAAACCTTTGGCATTATTACTTTTATAACGAAAATGAAAACTCTGAAGAATTATTCTTTTTGTTTTATTTAAAAAAAACAACTTTCACATACAAATATAATTCTATTAAATTTTTTAAAATTAAATATAAAAATAAAATATATATATTTTTTAAGAAAATAGAAGGTGAAGGAATCATGTGTGAAGATACGATATAATATAAATAATGATAAGTTAGCCCACTAGTATTCGACTATTTCAAAGCCGGGGACGGGGCACATTTAATACCTTTAATTTCTCCATGATGTTAACAAACACAGGCACTAGGCTTTTGGAATTCATGATAATGGGTTCCACCTCCTTTCACAAGGAGACATAGTCAAAGTATATGATTGTCAGTTGCATGAAATATTTGAGGCTGTCTCTTTCGACCTTGGGTGGCGTCAAATGAGTATATTTTCTTTAGGAAATTGAAATCATAGTCTTGCCCCATGGCATATCTAAAAGTGATTCTGCATAACATCTACGCTTAAGCTTTGATTTCTTCAATCTAAAGCTGGCCCTTTGTTACTCATCTCCATTGCTTGAAATAATGTCATTTCTTCTAAAATGTAGAAGGTGATTCTTTTTTCCCTCGAGATAACCCACTAGTTTATTTTTTTAATACCTTATTTATAGAATTTTTTTGTGAGTATTAAAAAGTAAGTATTTTACTTTTAGTTATTAAATTAATAATATGTTTTTTTTGGATTTGAATAGTGTGAGAAACCTTTACAACCAACACGTAGGGTTGAGTATTTCCATCCCAACCATGACCTCTGGTAAGGCCGAGAGCTAAGCTTATCAATAGGGGATTAACACACCCACACACACGCCCACGGTCGAGAGCTAAGCTTATCAATAGGGGATTAACACACCCACACACGCCCACGATCGAGAGCTAAGCTTATCAATAAGGGATTAACACACCCACACACACGCCCATGGTCGAGAGCTAAGCTTATCAATAGGGGATTAACACACCCACACACGCCCACCGTTTGAACCTTGAATGTTAAAGTGCTTTTTAAGTATTTTACTTTTAGTTATTAAATTAATAATATGTTTTTTTTTTGCATTTGGATAGTGTGAGAAACCCTTACAACCAAAACTTATGGTTGAGTATTCCCATCCCATGCCCACGGTTTGAACCTTGGACATTAAAGTACTTTTTAAGTATTTTACTTTTAGTTATTAAATTAATAATATGTTTTTTTTTGCATTTGGATAATGTGAGAAACCCTTATAACCAACACTTATGGTTGAGTATTCCCATTCCAACCATGACCTCTGGTAAAGCTGAGAGCTAAGCTTATTAATATGGGATTAACACACCCACACACATGCCACGGTTTGAACCTTGGACCTTCCGAAGAAGAGCCAAAGCCCAAACCGTTGTGTCGTCCCCCTTAGGACAAATTAATAATATGTTTTTATAAGTTTTAGTTTTGTGATAAGGATCATTATTTTAGTTTTAATAAGTTATGTATGGCTTCTATTTGAATCACTCCAATTAAAATACCAAAATATTACATTTGTTGTTAGGTTAATCAAATCATATCAAGCATATTTTTTTATCATAAATATTTTTCATTTTTTTTCCTATTAAATATATTCTTCAACCTCCTCGAAGGGTTATGTTTCCACAATCAACTCCTTGACATTATTTTGATTAAGAGATAAAATCTGTCTTGACCAGTTGCCTTCTAAAATTTGAACTTCACCATGATGAAGATCAACACCACGATTGGCTAAATTATTTGCTTTCTAATTTCCTTCTTTATAAATATGCTCACCTATGAGATTACCTCCATTAATAGGTGATGAACATCAACAATAATAGTGCTTTTTACACAATTCCCACATTCATTTTTGTTAATAGAATTGATGATAATTTATGAATCCCCCTCAATTGAAATATATTTCCATCCTTTTTCTATTGCAATTTTAATCCTTGTAAGAAGTGCCCTAGCCTATACATAGTTGTTAGTTGAAGTTCCATATGATTCTAAGTGAGGATAATTTTGCCTTCATTATTTCTAAAAACACCACCTCCACCATCTGTTCTCGGGTTTTCTTTAGAAGTGCCATCAAAATTAATTTTGATAAATCTAATTTTTGGACATTTCCATTTTACCTTGGATAAAAGTAGATCCTTTGTTTTAATTCCATTATCACAGATGTCTCTTCCATGTATGTTCAAATCTTATAACCAAGTTGTTATCGCCTCTTTTTCTACACTATAGACTTCCCATGATGAGCACCATATTTGTAGATATTATGCAAGAGAGACAATAATATAATTCCAAACTTGGGATTTATGGGTTTGAGATTTTTTTTTTTTTAAATTATTATTTCTTCTAAGCCATAAATTCCAAAAAATAATGGCAGACCCAATCCTCCATAAAATACATAATGCTTTATCTTTGAAATAATTAATACAACATTTCATCAACTCTTTCAATATTGATGGAGCTATCTAATCTATTTTCATATTTTTTTAAAAAGTAATCCCAAATGGTGTGAACAAAGGGACAATGAAGAAGTAAATGGTCTGATGTTTCTAAATCCTTCTCACACAAGGCACATCTAAAAGTTCCATGATATCCTCTTCTTTGTAGACTCTCTCATGTAAGAATATTACTTTGAACTAGTAATCAAAGGAATGTTGAGGCCTTAGGGAGTAGGAAGTTTTGATTTTTCTAAATCCTCATATCCCAATTTGATTGAGTATCCACCATCCCTTGATAGATTCCAAACCAACTCATCATTTTGTATAAAAATTGGCAAATAAACTCTTGGAGCATATTTTGATATTAATCTGCATTTCGTTTGAGTTCCTTTCCTTCTGAAGAACACAAAATTTATATTGAGAGGGGGGTGAACAATATAAGGTCACTTTTTACTTTCTTTCCAAACCAATATCAATTAATGTCCTTAATTGCAATAATCAAATATAGTAGTATGCATTAATAACTCAGATAGCAATAGTAAGCAAGAGCACAAGTCACCACACACAATTGAGATGCAAGATTTAACGTGGTTCCCCCAATGTGGGGTACTCCACAAGATAATCTCCTTATAATATTTCAAACAGAAATAAGGATCCTTATCCAATACAATGATTTTTTTGATCTGCTCAAAGCTAGGCAATAACAAGCTCACACAAAACTTGTCCAAATCTGCATAACAAAGTCACACATAACTTGTCCAAAACTGCTCAACAAGCTCACACAAAACTTGTACAAAACTGCTCAACAAGATCACACAGAACTTGTCCAAATTTCTATGTTCTGCTCAAAGCTAGGCAATAACAAGATCACACATAACTTGTCCAAATCTGCATAACAAGCTCACACAGAACTTGTCCAAAATTGCTCAATAAGCTCACACAAAACTTGTCCAAATATGCTCAACAAGCTCACATAGAACTTGCTCAAATCTGCTCCAACAAGCTCACTAAGAACTTGTCCAAATATGCTCTAGCAAGCTCACTAAGAACTTTCTCAAATCTGCTCCAACAAGCTCACTAAAAACTTGTTCAAATATTCTCTAGCAAGCTCACCAAGAACTTGCTCAAATCTGCTCCAACAAGCTCACTAAGAACTTGTTCAAATCTGCTCTAGCAAGCTCATAAAGAACTTTCTCAAATCTTCTCAATAGGCTCACTCAGAACCTCATCAAAATATATCCCAAATCTATCTACAAATATGTCTAAAAATATCCACAATTATATCCCAAAAACTGTCCACAAAGCCTTCTCAAAGGCTCAATCAATCATACACAAACTGCAAAAAATCTATCCATAAATCTATCCCAAGGGCCTTTTTAAAGGCTCAATCAATCATGCTCAAGTAGTACTCAAATATCATCCACAAATCTATGAAGGCAAGGCTCAAAGTTGAACTCAACAATGAATGGCAATGCAATCTAAAATGGATGACAATAATGATCCACAATGATCTTAACTCAACTCAACTCAAATCAATCTCAACTCAAGTCAACTCATAGAAACATAAAGAGAATTGTTAGAGACTCAATATGTTCTAAGCTCAATCTCAACTCAAATCAAAATTATAGAATAGTTTGTTTCATGGGACTTGAACAATCACCTCACACAATCACTTGACTAGGCTCAATCAACTCAACTCAACCAATCACCACAAGGGACAACTCTTTCTCACAAAACCCTAGTCCAAGCATGTATCAACCAACTCAAATGTTTCCTAACAATGCTCAACCACAAATCTCACATAACAATAATAAACATGTTCATTTCAAGTTATTTACATAACCAATGGGCTTCAATAACTATGCTTATAAAACAAGGTTTAAACACAACTCTCAAACCAAAAAACCTTGAAGCATTCAACCAACCACTTTCGAAAAAGAAACCACAATCAATCCTTTTCACTCCAATGATATTTCAGAAATCAACCACCATAAAAAATCAATAGGAGAATGTGCCCATATATTTTTGATGCCAAGAAGTTTTCCACAAAGTCTGCCACACTAAACACAACTTTTCTTTCCAATCTCAATAAGGGTTAGTGGACTTCAAATAATAATCACAAGATAAAGCATAACTCAAATTACACCTTTTTACTCCAACTTAATAAACACATCCACCAAAGTCCTTTTTTAATAAAAACCCTTATCAAAATAATAATCAATAAACCTCTCAGAAATTAGTTTATAACAACTCCTTATTTCTCCTAAATCTTAATTCTCAATTTCATGAACATCAAATTAAATCAACAACTCATCCCCATTTGAAATAATAATCACAGCCCTTATAAAAACAAAGTTTAATTAAAAACTTTAATTATTCCTAACCACCTTATAACTCCAACATAGGGCTTAACAAAATTAATTAGAACAAAAATGTATTTACTTCCTCAAGGGGATTCGAACCCCTGACTTGCCCACACCGTGAGCGCCTTAGCCATGACTAAGGTTACCACACGAGCTGGACGCTCGTTCAAAAGAGAAAGGCACAACATGCCTTACATCCTTTGCTCCCAACAAAAGTGCTTCGAGCGCTTTTGTTTCAATGCCTTCCAAGCGTAGTCAAGAGGATTTGAAACCTTGATGTTTGTGCTACCACACACCTTAGCCAAAGGCCAATTGCCAATGCACCACTCTGCCCACGATGACTTTGGACTTTAACCAACCTTCGTTTATTCACTTCTTCTGCTTTGTAAATGATTTTCGTACGATTTCAATTCGGATTCTTAGCCAACAATTATTAACTAGGCATCCCCTTTATATAGCCTCCTTATTATTTTCTATGACATCGGCAGAAATCTTACATATTTAAATTTAAATTTAAATTTAAATTTAAATAATTAAAATTTAAACTAAATATTAAAAATTAAATATCTTCATCATTGGGGCACCTTTTTCGACAAAAAGAAAGGGCAACTTAGGTTTTAAGAAAAACCCAGTTCAAATATTCCATCCATGGTTTTAAATAAAACCTTTTATTTTGCCTACCTTGGTTTTCAGAAAAAACCCTATATTTATCTATGCTTTCAAAAATATCATTTGGCCACCAAAACTCAATGTGATCCATGTGATATTAATGAAAACATAAAATAACTCAAATTGCCAACAATCTCCCCCTTTGTCATTGATTGCAACATCTCTAATACAAAAACCACAATCACTGCAAAAACCATCTATGAGAATCAAAGCTGGTCCCCCTGACTCAATACTCTCTATGGAGGCTGCTCCCCCTAACTCAATGCTCTCTTTGGAGGCTACTCCCCCTAACTCAATGCTCTCCCCCTTACTCAAATATTTCCCCCTTTGACATCAATGGAAAAAGGGACACCTATGAAGCTAAAATATATGACTCTTAAGCATAGCCCCCTCACCACCTTCTCTATTGAGGTGATTAATTTTGGGGTGGGAGTAATTTTACTACCATATTACATTGTTTATTTCCTTTGTCAACTTCCTTCCATGTTTTTATGATATCATTCTCTTGATCTTCTTGCCTTGAACCTGTTTGACCTTCTTGCCTTGAACCTGTTGGACCTTCTTGCCTTGAACTCATTTGGAATTGAGTCCTACACCATTTTGCAATATGTCCAAAGTTATTACAGTTAAAACACTTGATATTGAAGCCTTTGGATGGTGCCCATATCCTGAAATATTTCTTGAAATAGTTTCCATATCCATTCCTTTCCTAAACCCTGTATTGTGAAGTTCTGTCTTCATGACCATTATGACCATGACTTCTAAATTGTGTAGCTCTAAAACCAAAACCATGTTGCTTATTTCCTTTGCACTGAGAAGCTCTATGACGAATCCTGTTACATGAGAAGCAATGTCCCTGAAAACCATAACTTCTTCCTTTGATTTTCCTTCTAGCAAAATCAAACTTCTTTGATCCATAGACCCTGTAGTGTATAGCCCTAAGTCCAAATCCATTACAAGAAAAACAATGTTCTTGAAAAGCCCTTTGTTAATGCCTTGGTTCCTCATACATTTCTTGACCATTATTCCTATGATTATCTTCACCTTGTGCATTGCATTCTTGAACTTTCTTTGTAGTATCTAAATCCCCTTCCTTAGTTTCTTCCTTGTTTTTGTCTTCAAGTATTTTTTTTCCTTTTGAACTTGATTCACGTATCTCAAAACAAGAACCAAACTGAATATTTGGAGCCATAGGAACTTTGGAACTTTCTTCATAACACTTAGGTTCTTCCTTGCTTTCATATTTAAGAACATCCTTTCCTTTTGAGTGTGATTCCCTAAACCTGAAATATGAAAATTTTGGTGCTTTGGAATCTCCCTCTTCTTTCTCTTCATTTGTGTCAAGTAGTAAATTGGCATCCATCTCTATAGCCTCTGAAATACATGTTTCCTTCTTAGTGAAAATATCTTGACCTTTTGAGTCATGTGATGGATCAAACTTCTCAAGTAAGGAACATTTCAATTATTTTAGATTATCTTTAACCTCTTGTAGTTGCTCATGGATAACATTTAAGTCTTCCTTTAGATCAACTGAGACATTATCCTCTTGTTTAACTTCTTATGTTTGGAGTGAATTTTCCTACTTCTTTTATTCCATAGAAAAACCTTCTTCATATTCACTGTCACTAAGATCATTATAATCTTCTATAGCAGACAAAATCTTAAGATTTCTTTGCCCATGCTTGTTTCCTTGATGTGTCATCTCATATTCACTATCACTGAAACCATTGCAATATCCTGACCTATGATCTCTTTGACCACACACAAAGCACTACTCTCTTTCACCTTCTATTCCTAGGAATAGATGTTCTTCCTTTTCATCATCTGATTTGTCTCTATCACTATGATATGAGCTATCACTTGCTTCTACAATGTAGTAAGATTTCTT
The DNA here is from genome assembly GCA_028583015.1 of Wollemia nobilis. Classification (NCBI taxonomy): domain Eukaryota; kingdom Viridiplantae; phylum Streptophyta; class Pinopsida; order Araucariales; family Araucariaceae; genus Wollemia; species Wollemia nobilis. The sequence continues at coordinate 7,053,576 of JAQPPZ010003251.1, read as the reverse complement.
TGCCTTACGAAAAATTTTCTTCTTCTCATACCTATTTTGCTTGCATCTGTCATCTTTGTCATGCTTATGCTTTCCATATTATTTTCTTCTATGACCCTATTTTTCATCATCACTATTTTATTCATGTGGACACTTGTATGCATAGTGACCAAGATCACCACACTTGTAGCATATGAATTTCCTTATATTCCTAAAATTCCTTGAGTCCTTATTTCTTTTGATCAAGTTAGCTTCCTCATCATTATCTGAACTTCTACTTATTTTTGAAACTTTTCCTTTCTCTTTTTATGAAGCCTTGAATGCAATATATTTTATTGGAACTTGGTGATTACTTACCCTCATCTCATAAGTTGTGAGAGTTCCTTGCAATTCTTCCATTGTTAGGTTGTTGATATCCATTGTTTCTTATATTGCTAAAACCTTAGCATCATATTTCATGGGAAGTGATCTCAAAACTTTTTGAGTAACTTCTGATTCTTTCATCTCAAATCCTAGACCTCTCATGGTGTTAGTAATCTCATCAACTCAAAGTAAAAACCTTGCAATATCTTTAGAATATTTCATTTTCAATTCCTCAAACATTTTTCTATGAGTTTTTAGTTTTGCCAACTTTAACTTGGAATCTCCTTCATAAGTATTCTACAACTTGGTCCATATATCATTAGTTGAATTACATACCATAACCTTTACAAAATCTATCTCTCGTAGCCCACTCAAAATAAAATTCATTGCTCTTGCATTGATATCAACCAATTTATTGATAGTCTTATCTGCCTCAGGATCACCTTCAATTTTATACTCTTTTTAAACCATTTTTCATACCTCATATCCTTGTGATATCAAGTAGTTCTTCATCCTCATGCTCCAGAAAGCATAATTTTTACCATAAAATAGTGGAGCCTTATTTGTAGATTATCCATTCTATGAAGCCATCTTTGTTCTTATAGAATTTACCCTCAAGCTATTAGCTTTTTCGAAGGAACCCGCTCTGATACCAATTGAAGAACACAAGCTTATACTGAGAGGAGGGGGGTGAACTGTATAAGACCACTTTTTACTTTCTTTCCAAACCAATATAAATTAAAGTCCTTAATTGTAATAACCAAATATAACAATGTGCATTAATAACTTAGATAGCAATAGTAAGCAAGGGCACAAGTCACCACACACAATTGAGACACAATATTTAACATGGTTCCCCAATGTAGGGTACTCCACAAGATAATCTCCTTATAATATTTCACACATAAATAAAGATACTTATCTAATACAATGATTTTTTTGATCTTCTCAAAGCTAGGTAATAACAAGCTCACATAGAACTTATCAAAATCTGCATAACAAGCTCACACAGAACTTGTCCAAAACTGCTCAACAAGCTCACACAAAACTTGTACAAAACTGCTCAACAAGCTCACACAGAACTTGTCCAAATTTTTTTGATCTGCTCAAAGCTAGGAAATAACAAGCTCACACATAACTTGTCCAAATCTGCATAACAAGCTCACACAGAACTTGTCCAAAATTACTCAACAAGCTCACACAAAACTTGTCCAAATCTGCTCAACAAGCTCACATAGAACTTGCTCAAATCTGCTCCAACAATCTCACTAAGAACTTGTACAAATATTCTCTAGCAAGCTCACCAAGAACTTGCTCAAATCTGCTCCAACAAGCTCACTAAGAACTTGTCCAAATATTCTCTAGCAAGCTCACCAAGAACTTGCTCAAATCTACTCCAACAAGTTCATTAAGAACTTGTCCAAATCTGCTCTAGCAAGCTCACCAAGAACTTACTCAAATCTGCTCAATAGGCTCACTCAAAACCTCATCAAAATATATTCCAAATATGTCCACAAATATGTCTAAATCTATCCACAAATTTGTCCCAAAAACTATCCCCAAAGCCTTCTCAAAGGTTCAATCAATCATATATAAACTACCATAAATCTGTCCAAAAATCTATCCCAAGGACCTTCTTAAAGGCTCAATCAATCATGCTCAAGTAGTACTCAAATATCATCCACAAATCTATGAAGGCAAGGCTCAAAGTTAAACTCAACAATGAATGGCAATGCAATCTACAATGGATGAAAACAATGATCCACAATGATCTCAACTCAACTCAACTCAAATCAATCTCAACTCATAGAAGCATACAGAGAATTGTTAAAGACTCAATATGTTCTAAGCTCAATCTCAACTCAAATCAGAATTATAAAATAGTTTGTTTCATGGGACTTGAACAATCACCTCACACAATCACTTGACTAGGCTCAATCAACTCAACTCAACCAATCACCACAAGGGACAAATATTTCTCAAAAAACCCTAGTCCAAGCATGTATCAACCAACTCAAATGTTTCCCAATAATGCTCAACCACAAATCTCACATAACAATGATACTCATGTTCTTTTCAAGTTCTATACATAACCAATGGGCTTCAACAACTATGCTTATAAAACAAGGTTTAAACACAACTCTCAGACTAGAAAACCTTGAAGTATTCAACCAACCACTTTCGAAAAGGAAACCATAATCAATCCTTTTCACTCCAATGATATTTCAGAAATCAACCACCATAAACAATCAATAGGAGAATGTGCCCATACCTTTTTGATGCCAAGAAGTTGTCCACAAAGTCTGCCACACTAAACACAACTTTCCTTTCCAATCTCAATAACGGTTAGTGGACTTCAAATAATAATCACAAGATAAAGCATAACTCAATTTGCACCTTTTTACTTCAACTTAATAAACACATCCACCAAAGTCCTTTTTTAATAAAAACCCTTATCAAAATAATAATCAATAAACCTCTCAAAAATTATTTTATAACAACTCCTTATTTTTCCTAAATATTAATTCTCAATTTCATGAACATCAAATTAAATCAACAACTCATCCACCTTTGAAATAATAATCACAACCCTTATAAAAACAAAGTTTAATTAAAAACTTTAATTATTCCTAACCACCTTATAACTCCAACTTAGGGCTTAACAAAATTAATTAGAGCAAAAACGTATTTACCTCCTCAAGGGGATTTGAACCCCTGACTTGCCCACACCATGAGTGCCTTAGCTGTGGCTAAGGTTGCCACACGAGCTATCCGCTCATTTGAAAGGGAAAGGCACAACGTGCCTTAAAGCCTTTTCTCTCTTTCCACAAATCAAAAGCGCTTCGAGAGCTTTTCTTCCAATGCAGTCAAGGGAATTCGAAACCTTGACATTTGTGTTGCCACACACCTTAGCCAAAAGTCAAATTCCAAGGCGCCACTCTGCCCATGATGACTTTGGACTTCGACCAACCTTAGTTTATTCACTGCTTCTGCTTTCTAAAAGATTTTTGCACGAGCTCAATTCGGATACTTAGCCAACGATTATTAACCATGAGCTTAGATCTGCTTATGAACCTTAGGTATCCCCTTTATATATCCTCATTATTATTTTTCATGAAGTTTGCAAAAATATTGCATATTTAATTTTAAATTTAAATTTAAATTTTAAATAATTAAAATTTAAACTAAATATTAAAAATTAAATATCTCCATCACCGGGGCACCTTTTTTGATGGAACGAAAGGCCAAATTGGGTTTTAAGAAAAACCCAATTCAAATTTTCCATCCATGATTTTAAATAAAACCTTTTATTTTGCCTGCCTTGGTTTTCACAAAAACCCTGTATTTATCCATGCTTTACAAAATATCATTTGGCCACCAAAACTCAATGTGATAAATGCGACATCAATGATCCATGTGATATCAATGACAACATAAAATAACTCAAATTTCCAACACCTTCAACGAAGTTACTAAAATAAATTCATGATTTGGAGCTATTACTCATATATTAAAAAAGTTAGAAGCTGCCAGTCATCGACAGGTCAATTTTCATATTAATCCTTCCTACTATATCTCATATTTCATAAGAACCCTAAAATTATATAGTATTTGACCTTTGTAACCTTACAAGATAGGCATTCTTGAGTCCATGGTTGTCATTTTGAGTCAAAGATAAGAGGATAAGGCTTCAACCAAGCATCAAACCAAAACTTTTCATAAATCCCCTCATTGACTTACCATCTAAAATGTTTCTTTATCAATTGCAAATTATTTGATATGAAGTTCCACATTGATCATCCTTTGGGTAGAGTTCTTTTCCTAAATAATTTCATCATATCAAGAGAACCTATATATTTTTGAAGTAGTACTTTTCCCAATTCTTTTCTTGATCATTGAACAATCTCCACCCAAGCTTTGTCCCTAATACCAAACTTATAAGTTTGTAATTTTGCAAGCATGATCCTCCAATATTCTTTCATTTGAAAACCCTATCGCACTTAAAAAGAGGAAACCTAAATTTTTCCCACTTCCCAAATAAATCCCCTTTGAATTTTATCAAATTTTGATGCTATGCCTATTGGAAATATTAAAAGTGACATCATAGAAATATGGATGGATTGCAATGTAGTCTTTATGAGTTGAAGACTTCCTACCATGGTTAAAAACTTATCTTTAGAAACTACCAAACAAGATTTCATTCTATCCAAAAAAGAGACAAATATTATTTTTCCATTATGAGACAAAGGAATACTCAAGTAGGTTCATGAAAGTTTTCAAATTTAAACCCTAGAATATTCACAATATTTTGTTGTAAATCTAACATAGTGTTAATGAGAAAATCCTATATTTTGTACTATTAACCAACTATACAATAGCCTACTCATAGCATTATAATATTCATATAAACTCCATGGTCTCACTGACTAAGGGATGACCCAAAAGAAAAGTGTCATCAACAAATTAGAGATGAGATCTGAAGGGATCATTTTTTGCCACTTGAATACCTTTGATTTTTCCTTCCATTTTTACCTTTGAAAAATATCTCCCTAATACTTCCACAAAAATAATGAATAGATAAGGAGATATTGGATCACCTTAATGAAGTCCACAAGATAACTTAAAGTAACCAATAAGAGAACCATTGATCAAAATATTTTTTTTTGCAGTACTATAACAACATTTAATCCATTCACACCAACTATTATCAAAATCAAACTTTCTGAGAATACCATGTAGAAAATTCTAGGAAACCCTATCATATGATTTGTTCATATCTAATTTTATAAAATATCTATTTTTTCCATGAAATGAAGAGAATGTATGACCTCCTATGCAATGATTATACCATCAAAAATTTGTTTACCACAAAAAAAACCACCTTGTTTCTGTAAGATAACATAACCTAGAATGCCTTTCAACTTGTTTGCCATAATGTTTTAAATTATTGGATGAAAACTATCAAATTATTTTGTCTTGCCTTTCTTGAGAGCCAACGTAATAAAAGTTGCATTGAATTCACTTATTATAGCCTTCCTTTTTTGCGCCTCTTCAACTGCAGCTAACATATCATTATTCAATAAATTCCAAAATTTTAAAAGAATATTGAAGGAAATCTATAGGGGCCAGGTGCCTTCTTAGGATGGAAAAATAAAAATGCTTCATGTAACCCCTCTATAGATATCTTCTTCATCAAGATTTCATTTGTACCTATGTTATAATTGATGGAATATTTTGTAAAATCTTATCTTGTGCCTTCTTATCTTGCCTAGTATCCGATAAAATACTTTTGAAACAATTAATTGATTCCTTTATTATATCTTCTTCATGCTCAATATTTCTTCAATTTGGAGTTAAAATATTATTGATGTCACAAAAAATAAAAAAATATTTTTGTTGTGGCATGATTTTTTTTGTATTTCTATCTCCTTCCTTGAGCCATTTCTCCCTCGATTTTTGGAACTAACTTCTTTTCCAATACATTATGATAATAAGAAATGAATTATTTTTCTTTCACATAAGAATATTGATCCATTTCATTAGTTTCTAATATCCCTTGTAAAATTTGAGCTTGGATTCAATTTCTTTCTTTTCTTTAAAAATGTTACCAAAATATTTGACATTCCAAATATTCATTTGCTCATTTAAATATTTTATCTTTTGAACAAACTTGTACATACATGATCCTTAAAATTTTGATTCATACCACCATAACATAACCATGGAAAAAATAGGATCTTGTAGCCACATAGACTAGAAGCAAAATGGTTTTGGATGACCATTATTGGGTAAATCACAAGTCAAAATAATGGGTTTGTGATCTGATTCTATTTGCAATAAAATATCTAAACAGATTATATACTTTATTTGCAACCATTTATTAAATAGCAAGAACCTATCCAATATTTCTACTATATGAGTTTATCCAATGTATCTATTATCCCATGTATATTGAAAATTTGAAGGACTAACATCCTAAAGGTCATTTAAATTGACAATTGAAGCAAAATATTGCATTGATTTAGACCATACTGAGATACCACCCTTCTTTTCCAATGGAGATAGAACAATGTTGAAATCACCCCAAGAATCCATAGATCACAATGAATCATCATTGCATTTGACAAAAATATGCTAAGGTCCTTCCAACATCTTTCACGAGGAGTAATTATAGTGAAGCATATACATTTATAACCTCAACTCTGACGTTTTTCTCTTTCCTATAAAATAGTATAACAACAAAATTAATTTTTGGTTTCAATAATTTCCCATACCATTTGTATTTGTCCCATATTATTGCAATATCATGTGAAGCTCCTATAGAATAAATTTTTAGACAATCATCCATTTTCCAAATCTTCTTAAAAGCATATTTATATTGCTCACTACTTAATTTTATTTCCTGTATTAAAATAAACTTTAAACTATAATAACCTATTTATTCCTTAATAAATCATTTTTTAGGGGCCTCATTCATACCCCTAATATGATACCATTTTTATCATCATCACATTTTATTTTTATTAGTGGAATTAGCTCCACTTATTGTAAACACCTATGCTATTTTTATTTGGATTCCAAAATTGATATCTCTTTGAGTTTCATTTTATTTGTGTTCATGCTTTGATGGCCTTCATCTCATTTTTCCATTTCCACCAACACTCTCATCTTCATCAACCTCTTATATTTTTCCATTTTGTTCATAATGAGAATTATATTCTAAAATAAAAATAATTACCTCATTAACACTTTCTTCTTTATGTTACCCTAAAAACCCTAATGTGCACAAATTATCCTCCATAGTCATTACTTTCTTATACTAGCTTGGAAACCCTAAAGTGCAACAAATACACTCTGTATTTTTATTGTAAGGAGAATATTTTATGCTACTTGAGAAAAATTAAAATGATTTACCTAGATTAAGATTTACCCCCTTTGTGAGACAAACAAAGTCTCCCCAAGATCGAAGAATGCTCCACAAGATCAATCACACACAAAAGAGAAAAACCCACAACACCAATATTAAGTGGTAAAACCCTACTTCAAATGAAGAAAGGAAACATCCACTATGAAGCTCACTATATTACTCATTTGATTCAATAATACAAGAATGCTTCAATGTTATGCAACAATATGCATCAACATGATATTACAATCACAAGTCAATATGACAAGATATATATTCAGATGTAGTAGACAAAACCCCTATTTAAAGAGGAGCTTTTCTACTACAACCCTAAATCTTATCACAATATAATCTTGAGACGTGTGAAAAGTGGCATCTATCAAATATGAAAAGTGCTTAGTTACTTTCTAATCTTATCACAATCTAATCTTTGAGATGTGTGATAAGTGGCATCTACCAAATATTACAAAGTTATTAATTACTTTCTAATATTTTCTAGAAAAGGGAAAATAACTTTTCCCCACAAATTAAATATTCCTAGCACCCTCATTTTATTTATAAATTGGGTGGGAATATTTTTACATAAAATAAAATTATTTTCTAATTCAAATATTATTCTTTAGACTTTATATTTTAGTCTAAGAATAATTTACACAATGTTGCATTACATATTCCAACACTTCCCCTTAATGCAATATTGGGGAAAGGAATTATGAAACAAAGAAACATTCTCCCCCTAAAGATACAAATGGGGATGAGAATCAAATGAGTAATATAGTTACAATGAGCTTCTATGACTAAGAATGGTATATAATAAGGCACCAATACAAAATGGGCCAAAATGAGATTGCAAGCCCCCAATGGAGTAGCTTCAGATACAAGCGGCTTACAAAGCCATCCATAAACCATAAGTGGTTGCAAATGATAAGAATAAAACATCACAAGGGTGTCTTAAGTAAGCCTGTAAAACCCCAAACGGAAGTACCTGCAAGCTACAAGCAACTCAACATAAGATCAGTTGCATACATCATCATAAATATATTCACCAAAACATATATGAATATCCAAAGATGATAACAAAACTGATCTAACAAATAGTGAACTATAAGTCATCACAAAAATATGCCAAGCCATACTTATAGTCACGTGTTATATAGTTGATAAAAAAATATCATGATCAAAGTTGCATAAAGCAAAGAAGGAGTACCATGATAATGCAAACTATAAAGTAACATGTACAAAAGTTGCATAAGGTATATGAAAATAATAAAGTGTGCACACCGGTTGCATAAAACCAACCATAAAATATCATGTACAAAAGTAGCATAAATTCTAACAAGAAAGTACCATGATAAACCAATTGCATAATGCCAACTACATAAAAACATGTACAAAGTTGCACAAGGCAACAATAAAGTACCATGTAAAAGAGTCGCATAAAGCAATTGCATCATATACCATAATTGCATAATGCCATCTACAAAGTAACATGTACAAAATTTGCACAAGACAAACAATAAAGTACCATGTTCAAAAGAGATGCAAAAAGTAATTATACCACCAAAGATCAACTCATATATATAGCACAAAACACCTCATAAGGATGAAGTTGTCATCACACAAGTGTAACTACACTTCATTCCCCCTTGAGGACAACTTCACCAAACCAAGTGAGTCCCTCAGCTTACAAAATCGCTCTTTGGAAAGAGGTTTGGTGAACAAATCAGCAGAATTAGAAGATGATGGGCAATACTCCAACTGAATAGTCCCATCCAATACCTTCTCTCTGATAAAGTGAGCTTGGATTTCAACATGCTTTGTCCTTTGATGCATTACATGATTTTTAGCCAAGGCAATAGCTGATTGATTATCGAAGAGAAAAAATTAAGGACCAAATTGCTCAAAGCCAATTTCCTTCATGAGGGTACGAAGCCAAACCACTTCCTATGCATCTGCTGTCATAGCCTTATACATCGCTTCCATTGTAGAAAGAGAAATTGTATCTTGCTTCTTGGAAGACCAAGAGATAGCTACAGATCCAATACTAAAAACATATGTTGTGGTAGACTTTCTGTCTATTCTATCCCCTCTAAAATCAGAATCAGCATAACTGAAAAGAGTAAAGGAAGGAAGCCTAGAATACTTGAGTGCCAAATATCTAGTACCTGAAAGGTACTTCAAAATATTCTTGGTAGCTTTTAAGTGCTCAATATAAGGTTTCTGCATGAACCTAGCCATCATACCAACTACAAAATCTGGCCTTGTGATGGTAACATAAAGAAGACTACCAATGAGCTGCCTATACAATGTAGCATCAACCGACTGAGATTTTGTACTTACTTCCAACTTAACCCATATAGAAATAGGAATGGAAGTAGTATTGCCATCCTCAAAATCAAACCTCTCAAGAAGATCTTCAATACTTGGATTGACTCAAAAATGTACAATCCTCATGCTGATAAACTTGCATGCCAAGATAGTAGTATAGAAGATCAAGGTCAGTGATTTCATACTATGAATTTAATTTTGAGATGAAATAAGAAATGGCCTCATTCTAATTTCCAGTCATAACAAGATCATCATCAACAAATAGAGAAATTAAAATGACCAAGTTATCCTTCCTAAGCACATAGAGATCTGTATCTAAATAGCATTTATCACAACCAAGAGGCAAGAAGTAACCTAAAATCTTCATGTACCATGCTCTAGGTGCTTGCTTCAGATCGTACAAGGTTTTCTTTATTTTACACATAAGTGTTTCCTTACCTTGTACAAAAAATCCTTGTGGTTGACTCGTGTAGATATCCACATCCAAATCACCATTTAGAAAGGCACTTTTCACATCAGGCTAAAAAATCTGCCAACCTTGAGCAGTAGCAATAGCAATGAGAAGCTAAATGGTGGGCATTTTGGCAACTGGTGCAAAGGTTTCATCATAGTCAATGCCATTATTTTGAGCATAACACTTAGCAACCAATATAGCATTATACTTTTCTATCTCTCTATTAGAATTGTACTTGATTCTATAGATCCACTTGTTCCCAATAACATTTCTCTTATTAGGATAAGGCACTAGATCCCAAGTTTTATTCTTTATAAGAGAATCCATCTCAACCTTCATGGCATAAACCCAACAAGAGTGTTGTGAAGATTCTTGGTAAGAATTAGGCTCATGATCATTCTCTATCTTAGCTAGAAGAGACATGTTAAGGGTCATACTTCTAGTTATCCTTTGGCTAACTAAATTCTTCTCTTTAGGACCCCTAGAATGATCCAACCACTTGGTCATTTTTTTAGGACCCTCCTAACATAACTCTTAATCATATTATATATTATATTGTATTATAAAGGGACACATCCCTTCACCATTCACACATTTTAGATAGATGTAAATAATACAAGGAGGATTCTACAAAGATCATCCAAGAACATTAATTTATTATATTGTGGGTTTCTGCATTTCAATACAAACTGTGATTCTATTCAAACAACGATTATTTTCTACATTCAATTCATATTTCAAGTTGCAAGTTCATAACAACTGGATCAGAGCTAAAAAGATCTAAAATTATTTCCCCACCCAGCTCTAGTTACTGACAGGCCATTACTCGACAACGATTTCTTTTCAGCACACATTCTAATCATTACTAATAAAACTGTTACACAGTAGGCCACAGTCGCCAACAAAGGTAACATACAAATTTTTTTGGACATCATCATGCATTATCAGAGTTAGAAAACCCCAACAATGAGTACAGACACGAAAAATATCATTCGGTGTGAACAAAGAGCAGCAAGTACACAAAATTAAACGCGACGAAGACAGATAATTTTTTTTGACAAAAATAATTTCTCAAAATTCAACTCACTTATAAACCAACCACACCCTAAATGGCCAAGGGAAGACGATATCAAGACACAACGAAGGAGATTGCAAATGAGGTTTCAAAATAAATTACGAAATAACTCTCATAGTTTTCCAAGGAAATGAGAGACATGATGCAAGGAATGGCATTTTGGAAGGACAATTTAGAAGATAAAATCGCTACTAAAATAGAAGAACTAACCATAAATATCACCAACTCGAATACAAATATATCCACTAAATTGGATGTGACAACCCATTCCATGGACTTAGTACAACAAAATTTGTTGCTCATGCAAAATGGACAACAGAACACTATGCCACCACAACAAACATTAATAGGGGGACCACATACATCAATACTTCCCCATACCACAAAACTAGATTTTCCAAAATTTGATGGAGGCAACCCCACAAATTGGATATATAGGGAAGACCAATATTTTGCCTTATATCAAATTCCGGAGATTTAGAAAGTTTGTATCGCATCATTTCACTTGGAACAAATTGCTACCCAGGGGTATCAATGGTATGAGAAAAAAAAAGGTCTGCCCACATGGATCGAATTCACAAAAAATTTAATGTTGTGATTTGGCCCCACTAAATTTGAAGACTTCACAGGAGGACTCACTAAACTGCAACAAACCTCCATCGTAAGGGAATACCAAGCACAATTTGAGAAATTGGCAAACCTTACAATAGGACTAGATGCATCTTTCTTCCAAATTTGTTTCATTAGTGGCCTAAAATAAGACATTAGAATGGAGGTAAAAATACAAAATTCTATCGATATGATGCATGCAGTGGCATTAGCACAAATGATAGAAGAGAAGAACAATAACCAAAGGTGAATAGGAAGAGTTTTTTTAGGAAAAACACCAAATACCTACACCAGCCAAAAAATGAATAAGGTCATGCCAATTAAACGAATTAGCCAAGAAGAGCTAAAAGAAAGATGAGAAAAGGGCCTATGTTTCCACTGCGACGAAAAGTTTACCCCCAACCACAAATGCATCTCACTGAAATTATATATTTTGGACACAGTTGATTGCAATCCCAAAGAGGGGGATCACATAGAAGTGGAAGTAATAACTAAGGTTGCAAAAGAAAACCAATAAGATAAAATAGATATATCCTTTAACGCATTAGTAGGATACTCAATTCCACAAAAAATGAAGGTAAAAGGGTATTTTAAGAAAAAAACCCTATTGTGCTCTTAGAATCTGGTAGCACTCACAATTTTATAGACCCTAGTTTGGCCAAACAAGCTAATTGCTTTATATATCCTTGCAATAACTTCGAAGTCATGATTGGAAATGGAGGAAAAATTGCATGTAAAGGCAAATGCAGGAATATCAAACCCATGATGCGGGAATATAATATGAAAGCATATATGTATGTACTACCATTAGGAGGATGCGATATTGTTTTGGGAGTACAATGGCTATGAACGCTCAAAAAAATTCAATGGGACTTTGAAGAGTTATGGGTGCAATTTATACAAAACTACCAAACATACACAATTCAAGGTTTAAAAATAGGTCCCACACAAATCGTAAGTTCCCATAGAATGGAAAAGATTATTTGAAAAGGAGGAAGAGGCATCGTTGCCCAAATATTTTCCTTGCAAAACACCATCGAAGAGCAACCAAAGGCACCCAAGTTAATAGAACTCCTAGATAAACATGATAAAATATTCAAAGAACCAGAGGGATTACCTCCACAACGAAGCCATGATCATGCTATTCAATTACTTTGGGGACACCAACCTCCAAATATTAGACCTTACCGATATCCATACTTACAAAAGATGAAAATAGAAAAATTAGTACAAGACCTACTAAGGGCAGGGGTCATTCAACCTAGTAGAAGTCCCTACTCTTTGCCAGTCATACTAGTAAGAAAAAATGATGGATCATGGTGCCTATGCGTGGATTTTCGCGCTTTCAACAAAATAATTATTAAAGACAAATTTTCTATTCCAATCATTGATGAACTACTCGATGAACTAAATGGAGCCACATATTTTTCTAAACTCGATTTATGATCAGGTTACCACCAAATTCGAGTTAAGGAAAGTGATATACCCAAAATTGCTTTTCGCACCCACGAGGAACATTATGAATTCTTGGTGATGCCTTTTGGCCTCACCAACGCTCCATACACATTTCAAAGTATCATGAATAAGGTATTTTATCCCTTCAAAAATTTATTTTAGTTTTCTTTGACGATATTTTGATTTACAACAAGACATGGGAAGAGCACTTAACACATATAGCGCAAGCACTCAAAATATTGGAAGAAAATCAATTATACGCAAAGAGATTGAAGTGTTCCTTTGGGAAGTATGAAATTGAATATCTTGGACATATTGTATCCAAGGAAGGAGTTAAAGTAGACCCCCAAAAAATTGAAGATGTGGAAAATTGGCAAATTCCAAAAACTCTGAAAGGGTTGTGTGGGTTCTTACGATTAACGGGCTATTATCACAAATTTGTTAAATATTATGGGAAAATAACAGCACCTTTAACAACCCTACTTAAAAAGAATACCTTCATATGGTATACAAAAGCGAATGAAGCTTTCTTGACTTTGAAAAATGCCATGTGTACCACCCTTGTCCTAGCTATGCCAGTTTTTTCCCAACCATTAATTATTGAAAGTGACGCTTTCGAATTGGGAATGGGAGCAGTGCTCATGCAAAATGAGAAGCCCTTAGCCTTTACTAGTAAAGCATTTTCCAAAAAGAATTTAGCATGTTCCACTTATGAAAAATAAATTTTAGCTTATGGTCAATGCTATCCAAAATTGGAGACCATACCTTATTGGAAAATATTTCATTATTCGCACCGACAACCATAGCCTAAAATACCTTCTTGAACAATGGATAACCACTCTAGAACAACAAAAGTGGGTAACAAAACTATTAGGCTATGATTATGAAATCATCTACAAAAAAGGGAAAGATAACATGGTTGCGGATGCACTTTCCAGAAAGTTCGAAGAAACTTCACAATTACATGCTTTTTCCTACCCCATCCCTACATGGATCGAACAAGTCAAGGATGAATGGTATGCAGACCCTACTATACACACCATAATTCAACAGCTACAATAAAATACATGAGTAAACCCCACTACTCTTGGCAAGGTAACATGCTCTGTTACAAAGAACGTCTGGTCCTCTCACCTACATCGGTTTATCGTCCAAATATTCTACATGAGCTACACACTACACCTACTGCAAGCCACTATGGATTCCTAAAAACCTACAAAAGAGTGACTAAATCATTTTATTGGAAAGAGATGAAAATTGATATCAAGAAGTTTGTCAATGAATGTGAAACATGCCAAAGAAATAAAGGTGAAACAATGGCAACACCGGGCCTTCTTCAACCTCTACCCATACCAACCGGGACATGGGAGGATATTTCAATGGATTTCATTGAAAGTCTTCCAAAATCTATTGGAAAAATGATTATCCTAGTGGTGGTAGATCGTTTATCTAAATACACAATTTTTTTTCCAGTAGCTCACCCCTATATCGCTAGTCCTATTGCTCAAATATTCCTTGATAATATTTTTAAATTACATGGCATACCTTCTACTATCGTTAGTGATCGTGATCCCACTTTCACTAGTAATTTTTGGAAGGAATTATTTAAACTCCAAGGTAAGCAACTTCGGATGAGCTCTACTTACCACCCATAAACGGATGGTCAAACTAAAATTTTCAATAAGTTCCACCTACCATAATGAAGGTATTTATAGCCTATGGTCACTTTTCCCAATGGTAGTGAGTATCCGATGCTTTATTTCCACCAAACCCCTTCATTGGGTTAAATGGCTTCAACTAACTGAATGGTGGTATAATACCACATATCACACAACCATAAAAATGACCCCTTTCGAAGAATTATATGGTCGATCACCCCCATATCTAACCTCTTATCTTCCAAGAAGTACAAAAGTACCAGCTATAGAGATGGAGCTGGTCACTCGAGATAATATCATTCATGCTCTAAAGGACAATCTACATATCGCTCAACACCACATGAAGCAACAAGCGGACCAACATCGGACTGAAAGGATTTTTCAAGAAGGGGATATGGTATTTCTTCGCCTCCAACCATATCGTCAAACTTCATTGAAAATAAAAGGGTCACAAAAATTAGCACCAAAATTTTATGGCCCTTATAAAATTCTACAACGTATTGGACCTATTGCATATAAACTTGAATTACCAGAATCTTCTAAAATCCAACCAGTATTTCATGTTTCTTGTCTTAAAACCATAATAGGCACTAACATTGTTACACAAACTCAACTTCCAAAATTTTTAAATAATGGAGCTCTTGTGGTTGAACCAGAAGCTATCCTAGACCAACGTATGCATCGCCTCTATAACTGCACCATCATCGAGGTATTAATTCAATGGAAAGGTCTACCTCTAGAGGATGCTATGTGGTGTCCCACATAGCATCAAAGATTCTGCATCAAAGATTATAAATAGGACAAGGAGGATGCTCCAAAGATCATCCAAGAACATTAATTTATTATATTGTGGGTTTCTGCATTTCAATACAAACTGTGATTCTATTCAAACAACGATTCTTTTTTGCATTCAATTCATATTTCAACTTGCAGGTTCATAACACATTTTGACACAAGGCCCACCCTTTTCTAACTCAAGAAGGTCTTCATTGAATTTGACATCTCTTGAAATAAATACAATGCGTGAAGAAGGTGAGTATAACCTTAGCCCCTATGTTCTACATCATAGCCAACAAAGATGCATTTTTGAGACTTTTTGTCCAATTTCTTCCTCTTTTCTGAAGGAATATATGAAAATGCATCACATAAAAACACTCTTAAGTGTGACAAATTCGGCTTCTTACCATTCCAAACCTCATAAGGAGTCTTCCCCTCAACTGATTTTGAAGGACACCTGTTAAGAATGTAGATTGTTGTATTGGATTCTTCACCCCAAAGAAATTGAGGTAAATGATCACCAAGCATGCATCTTACCATCTCCATGATTGTCCTATTTTTCCTCTCTGCAACACCATTTTGTTGAGGAGTGTATGGACAAGTAAACTGCATTTTTATCCCATGAGAAGGAAAAAACTCATTGAAATCATTGCTATTGTACTCCCCTCCATTGTCACTTCTAATTATTTTAATCTTTTCTCCCTTTTGATTTTCTACCAAAGCTTTGAACTCCTTGAATGTCTCAAAACAATCTGATTTATTCTTAAGTAGATACCCAAAGATCATTCTTGAATATTCATCTATAAAGGTGAGAATATAGGATGCACCACCAAGTGATCTAACATGTAATGGACCCATAATATCCGTATGAATGAGTTGAAGAATTTGTGTGGCCCTTGTTGACTTGTCCTTTGCAAACTTTTGTTTGCTCATCTTGCCTAAGATGCATGTTTCACACAAACCATGAATAGGTGAAATGTTAGGCAAGCCTTCAACCAAATTTTTGGACTTCATCATTTGAATATTTTGATAGTTTGTATGGCCTAACCTTAAGTTCCAAAGCTTGCTACTAGGAGAAACATTAGTTGCTAAACACACTTTAGGAGGAGCATCACCTAACACATAAATATTATTCTTCACATAACCTGTAATGATTAGTAGCATGCCTTTCCTAATACTCCATGAAGTTGTATTGAACTCAATAGTGTGACCACTTCTAGCAACTTGCAAAACTGAAATTAAATTTCTCCTAAGGTTAGGCACATATAGGACATTATCAAGTAATTTCCCTTAAATTACAACATTGCCAACACCTTCTACTTGAAGTTTAGTATTATCACCAATGACAAATTAATCTAAAGAGTGCTTATGAAAGTCCACAAACTTATCCTTTTCAAAACACATATGGTTAGTGCATCCAAAATCTAGCATCAATTCATTAGAAGTAGATGAGTCGATGGAGTAGAGGGCACAAACAAAGGCATTTTTATTAGAATTTTGCTTTACATTGTTGTTATTTTTCTTTCCCTTGCCAAACCATTTCTTAGGTCCTTGTCCCTTAGCCTTTTCTTGCTCTTCATTTTCTGTAATATTCTTCTTCTTGAAACAATTTTGTTCCTTGTGGCCTTTCTTGCCACAAAAGTTGCAAGTGAAATCAACTCTAGGCTTGTTGGGTTGGAAATTTTGATTTTTCCTTCCATTTTATTTATTCTTGAAGGAAGCCTTAGTGGCACTCAAGGCAACATTATCCTCCTTGACAACTTGACCATTCACTTTATCTCTATTAAGAGACTCTTCATGTTGAATCAATAATTGTGAAAGAGTGTTGAGAGGAATGCCATCCTCTTCTTGATCTAGCCTAGTATCAATAATGGTGATAAAATTCTTAAACTTGCTTGACAAGTTCCTCAAAATGATAAATCTTAAGAGCTTCTCACTTATCCAATCACAATTACAAGACAATAGTTGAGTTCTCATGTATTTCATATTTAAGGGGAAGATCAAGGCACTTTCTTCTTCACCTTGCATAGTTCTAAGAATTTTGGACAATAAAGTGAATTTCCTTGATGTGTTGGACCCTAGATGGACTTTTTTTAGAAAATCCCATGCATCTTTAGCACGCTCACAATGGCTTATAGTGAGCAATATCTCATCACTCACACTATTGATAATCATGGAAAGTGCAAGGTGACTCTTGTTGTTGTATGTCTCAAGTGCCCTTTCCTGGGTTAGGATTGCTTCATCTCCATTCACAATTGGCTATAACTTTCTTGCTTGAAATTCAACCCTCATCCTTGGTTCCCATATTCCAAAATTTGATCCATCAAGGATGTGCTTAGGTGTGAAGGAGATTCCATGATCAGCCATTCTAGAAAGTGAACATAATCAAAACATAATATGCATTAACAAAGGGAATAAATGATGCAATAAGAAAGTAGATAAACATCTTGCATATATAAAAAAACATAACTTTCAAGTAATCTACTTTTCAATCATCAAAGATAATCATCATGAAAGATAATTAAAATTAAGCATCATCAAGAGAGATAAGCATCATCATGAAAGATAATCAACATTATCATGAACTACTATAACCATATTGCAATAAACAACTATAACCATATTG
The DNA here is from genome assembly GCA_028583015.1 of Wollemia nobilis. NCBI lineage: Eukaryota > Viridiplantae > Streptophyta > Pinopsida > Araucariales > Araucariaceae > Wollemia > Wollemia nobilis. The sequence continues at coordinate 7,035,345 of JAQPPZ010003251.1, read as the reverse complement.
CAATTGAATAAAGAAAATAAACCAAGATCAACTTGCAATAGATTAACTTGCAATAAGAAGGTAATTAATCATAACAACCATATTACAACAAAATAAAATAACTTGAATTGAACCATAAAAAATTTGTTAAATGTTAGATAGTCAATAAGTTAGTAAGTTAGTGTTCATTTTAAGGTTTTTCTATAGCCTAATGAATTTCCAATTCATCTCACCCAAGGTCAACCAAGCTACCCAAAAGGGTACGGGTACGAGGACCCGAAAAGGACTTGTTATCGATAGAGCAGATTCTTTTGGATTCAATAGGTGTTTAGAAAATATAAACTGTGTTGCAAGATTAAGTAAATTTTAATCAAATACTAAAGTTGTGGTTAGTAAGTTGATTCATTTTAAACCTTCTTGATTAATATGAAAATTAGTAAATTGTAAGTTAGTTGGTTAGTAGATTGTTTAGTAGCAAGTTAGTAAGTTAGTAGTTAGATTAGTTGAGATGCAAAATGCAAAAAAAAATGTAAGATAGATGAACAAGATATAGTGGAGACACAAAGAAAAACACAAATACACACACTCTCACTTTCATTCTCTTTTACTTTCATTATGAGAGATACAAGTTACATTAATTTACATTATGCTTCAAGCAAATGCTTGAGAGAGATTAGAAAAAATTAATAAAAATAGGGGAAGAGAGTGAAAAAGTTGATCCAAAATTGCCTTGTATACTCCAAAACATACTTGGATAACCTTGCAAAACAAGAAAACTCACAAACAACCATTGTTAATGTGAGAAAAAATATTGCATTTTAAGGAAAATAATAATAATTTTTTAATAAAAATTGCTTAAAAAAAATGCAATTAAATTAATAAAATTTATTTTATTAAATAATTAATAAAAGAAAATCGCATGAAAAAGTTTAAAGATATTTTTTATAAAGCAAAACTTAAAAAAAAAAAAAAATTAAAGTTTTTCAGACTATATAGCCAACTGCTTTTTTTTTTTAATATACATATAGCCGACTGTTTTTTTTTTTATATATATAGTCGACTATATTTTTATTTTTTTTATATATATTCGATTGTTTTTTTATTTATATATATAGCTAACTATTTTTTTATATATCCGACTATTTATTTATTTAATTTTTTTTTTTTAAATGACTATATGGAAAGGGGTTTTTGGGTCTTCCGGACGCAACCATGGGTTCTGTTTGGCTCCAAAACCCTTCCAACAAAAGCTCAATGCCAAAAAAAAATTATAGATTTAAAATGAAAATACCATTTGCAAAAGATCTAACAACTAGATCTAAAAACCCAATAAATATATAAACCCTAATGGCAGATTTGCAAAATAAGTTTACCCAAATATCAAATGCATGCATTAAAATAAAAAAAATATACCTTAATGGATTTTTCACCTTAAAATATTGAAGACACTTGATGGAGATCCCAACCGCTCTAATACCAAATGTGAGACAAGCAAAGTCTCCCCAAGATCGAAGAATGCTCCACAAGATCAATCACACACAAAAGAGGAAAACCCACAACACCAATATTAAGTGGTAAAACCCTACTTCAAATGAAGAAGGAAAACATCCACTATGAAACTCACTATATTACTCATTTGATTCAACAATACAAGAATGCTTCAATGTTATGCAACAATATGCATCAACATGATATTACAACACAAGTCAATATGACAAGATATATGTTCATATGTAGTAGACAACACCCCTATTTAAAGAGAATATTTTCTACTACAACCCTAAATCTTATCACAATTTAATCTTATCACAATCTAATCTTGAGATGTGTGACAAGTGACATCTATCAAATATGAAAAGTGCTTAGTCACTTTCTAATCTTATCACAATCTAATATTTGAGATGTGTGATAAGTGGCATCTATCAAATATTAGAAAGTGATTAGTTAATTTCTAATATTTGCTAGAAAAGGGAAAATAAATTTTTCCCACAAATTAAATATTCCTAGCACCCTTATTTTATTTATAAATTGGGTGGGAATATTTTTACATAAAATAGAATTATTTTCTAATTCAAATATTATTCTTTAGAATTTAAATTTTAGTCTAAGAATAATTTACACAATGTTGCATTACATATTCCAACATCCTTGACCCCACTCTCTTTAAAATTCTCTTCCCCATCTTCCTTTGCTTTAAAATTTGCCTTCCCATCTTCCTTTGCACCTTTAAATCCTTTTATATTTGAACTTATGAATTGTAGTTCCTCATCCCTCATGCCCTTTTTTCTTCTAATAGTTGATTCAATTGAACTATATGGATTTTTCCATATAATGATGCAAAAGGATATTTATTACCACTTTCTTAGAAGTGGATTGTACTTGATTTGACCTAGATTCTCCTATGATATGATCTCCTTGTTTTATATCGAAGTTACCCTTATACCCAAAATTTTTCCATCTCTTTCTCCATTATTTTCACTTTGTAGTCTCTTATCATGTGTCTAATTTCATGATATTTACGACATTGGAAAGCAATATTTGTTGATCTTATTCTCTTGATTTAGATTTAATCCTAATGGACTATCACAAAGGTTGTGAAATATTCATGGCAACACACATTTGAGTGTATGCAACATTCCTTCTCTCCTTAGTATTTAGTCCCTCCTAGATGAAATCACCTAGATTATTACCAATATTATTCAAAACATCCTTATTGATGAGTTGATAAGAAAATCCAAAAAGCCTAATCCACACTAGAAGCCTTTAAATAGTCTTTGTCTCCACAAAAAAATTCTCACTCCACGGTCTTAAATATAGTGCATCTTTGCCCCAAAACCAAGGGCCTCCATATATTATTTTATTCCTTATTTTAGAACTAGAGAAATGATGAATTTTGAAGCCTTAATATCAATATGAAAATCATAGGATAAATTCCACATGATCAAATATATGATAGCCACAATATAATAAAATCAAAATAATGATGTAAGAAAAATAATATGAGCAAACTAATATGTATATTAAGACTTATAATATATCAATTAACATTCACTAATATGCATAAATATGAATGTAATAGCTTGAATCATATGTGTACACAGTATGTAGCAATATTAGTTGCTCAAAATGTATACAATCTTTATCACTCCTCTTTCTCTTACAAATGTATCACAACACTCTTGATATTGATATGTTCAATATGCTTCTCTATGGAGTATTATATAGCCATAGTAGAATGACTTTTTGGATACTTGACTATTCCTTTCCATATGCCAAGTCTCATAACTCTTGGATTCTCTACTTGACACTTGCATACACATGACTCTATATTGTATGCACACCTAGACATGAATCTTCACTTAGCACTCCCTAATCTAAAGACACTTGTGCACACTTACATATAAGACACTTGTGCACATATACTCACATTACACTTGCACACTTGCACACATGATACTTGTGCATTTCCTACACATTATTACATTACATAAAATATTACTCACACTCTAATCTAAGACAAACCTAATATAATATTTACAATATGTACCATGAAGGTACCATGGGGGTACATTAGCATGTACCAAATAATGTAATATTCTCCAACAAGAAGATAATGAGGAAAAATCCTTTTGGAAGAAAATTGATGGAGTAATTTGAATTCAATTCCCACTTACACTTGATCCAATTTTGATCTCATAAAAGCATAACCAATATCAATGGGACTTACATATTAACCCTTTGGTTTTATATACCATTATATCATGCCTAATCATCTCATTATTTTTTTTTTGGTAGATAAGATACTATAGCATTAATATCGAATTTTACAGGTTGATCCAAAACCTTTTACAAAAATCAGTCCAGGGCTATTGATGAACATGTCCTTACTAAGGATCCTATATATGTAAAATCTACATGCCACCAAATCCATTACATCTGGTAAGACAAATAGCCTGTTATCAAAAAGAAACTTCCCATACAACATTTTGGGTATACCCCGAGAAAACACACCTGCATCATAATTACAAAAAAATAAACAGACACAGATCCCTTGAAATAGTGGAGAAACAAAAAGCTGTAGACACACATAGCAGAGTACTGAAAAAACTACCACAAGCTCTGTATTGATAGTTACTCTTAATAATTATTTGGTAATTGATTTCTTCCGTATATGACATGCTTTGGGACCACATCACGTCTTGGCCAATCAGCCTTGGAGAAGTAAACCTGTTGGCTAGATTTATGACGATGGCTATCTGGTGGTCCATGTGGATCTGGTTCAAAGTCTTATATTGTCGTTTCTTTCCTACCTTATGATTATCAACCAACCTAAAATTACTAAGATGACTAGGAGCCATGTTATTTGACATGTGACTATACCCATTAGTCTTTGTGGTATTTCCAAGTAGCATCCACCAAGACTAACAACTCAAATAATTTTTATTGTGAGTCCATTTCAAAAAAGAGATGGGAATACTCATAGCATTCGAACTTACAGTGCCTTCCCTATTGGTAAATTTGACTATAATTCTTGGCATTCTTGTTGAATAAGCTCCTCTACTTCACTTGGGACATCGTGTTCCCATTTGAAAAATACGTCACCATCGACACCAAAATTGGCTAGCTTATCAGTAACTTTATTAGCTTCCCGAAATACATGTTGGGCTTTGAGGTCCTGTCTTCCCTAGAAAAGGATCCTACCCTCTTTAAAAATTGTTTTAATCCTCCAAGGAGGTGTTTTCCAATTATTGAGGAGATTTATAACATGCATATAGTCTCCTTCTATGATCAAATTGCCTTCTAAGTCTTGAGTCATTTGAAGGCCTCTCCACATAGCTCTAGCTTCAACTTCGTTGTTCGTCCTTGTTCCCAAATATTCAGAAAATGTGAGCATCATATTCCCATTATGATCTCGCACAATGTCGCCAGTGCCTGCTCTACCAGAATTGTCCTTAGCCGCTCCATAAAAATTAAGCTTAAACCAATCCGTAGGAGATGGGGACCACTTAACATTGGCTTTGGGGTTAACTAACCTAGGCATAGACTCATCTAACAAGGTTAAGCTTAAATATTGAGTAATCATGGTCTCCTATAGATGAGGTTTATGACTATCAAAAGGGATAAGGTTCACATTCTCGTTGGCAAATGATAGGATCCTGGCAATGATAGTTTGATGATCATGTATAGACTCATTAAAGACTCTATGGTTCCTTTCTAACCACACCTGCCAAAGATAGTGATTGAGACAAATTTTTGACATGTATCTAAGTCTTTGGCTTGAAAAGGGGCAAGGCCACTAGATGAAAAAATCAAGTACGATGGCTGGTTTAACCCAAGAAATATTGAAGGCCTAAAAAACCCCACTTAGGACAATCAAGGGAAAAGGGCACTCAAGGAAAATGTGATAAATGGTCTCCCAATTAGCTCTGCATAGATAACAATGATTAGTGATATAAATACCTTTACACATCATATTATCAATGGTTAGAATTCTTCCTTGGATAACCAACCATGAAAATACTATAATTTTTGGAATTAAATTTTTTATCCAAACTAAGTCCTTTTGGAGGACAAAATCCTTGTCATCAAGAAGAAGCTTGTAAACCGATTTAACAGTGAACTGCCATTTTTTCGTAGGATCCCAGGTCACTTGATCTTCCTTGGGTCTCATGGGGATAAAATATTTCCCGAGAATGTTACAAATATCATTTGATTCCTCTTGAAATCCTTGAATCCTTATTTGTTTCCACTTCATTTTGTCTTTGTCCTCAACCATATAATCAGACTTTTCTGCCAACGAGTTCTTCCGTGATATCTCTGATTTGGGCTAAGTTAAGATATTGCATCAGTGGTTCATCCCTAGCCCACCTATCATTCCAGTAATATATCCTCTCACCATTGCCTAAAACCCATATTAAACCTTTTTTGATGATTTCCTTACAATTGAGAATTGCTTTCCAAAAAGCAGAACCTCTGATTGGAACTGAGTCACTTAGAAATTTCATATTTTGAAGATACTTTCATTTGATTATAGTTGTCCATTCATTTTCTTCACCAAAAATGAGGTACCATGCCTGCTTATCTAGTAAAGCTAAATTCATATGAACAATTCTCCTTAGATCTAAGCCCCCATTTCCCCTGTGTCTGCACACTTTGGTCCATCCTACAAGGTGTATCCTTTTTTTCTCCTCTGATCCAGTCCATAAAAATTCTTTTTGGAGTTTCTCAATTTTTTGGAAAACCTTCACAAGGGCTTTGAAAATGGAGAGGAAATAGACTAGAATGCTCTGAAGAGAGGCCTTAGTGAGGGTTAGCTTTCCTGCTTGAGATAGAAGATGACCTTTCCATCCAACAAGTTTTTTTTGAATTCTTTCAATAACCCTGTCCCACATTGACTCTCTCGGAGAACCAATGAAAAGAGGGAGACCAAGATACGAAATGGGGAGGTTTGCTATATCACGCCCTAAAATTTTTTCAATCCTTCATTGCATCTGAATGGGGGTGTTCAAGAAATATAACTTGCTTTTACTAAAATTAACTTTCTAACCAATAGCGTCCTCGTAGAGTTGCAGGATGTATTTAATTATTTTGGCCTCAACCATCGACGCCTTAGTCAATAGAAGGGTATCATCGATGAATTTTTGGTGAGAAACAACCCTAGTGAGAGATGTTGCCTTGATTTCTGATATTAGCCTTGAACTGCAAGCATTTTTGATGGTTGCCTAAAGATTCTGCCACAATGATGAATAACATGGGACTGATAGGGTCCCCCTACTGAATTGCTTTAAAAATTTGAAAGTAACCAGTAATTGTTCCATTAACCAGAATCGAGAAACATACTTTAGAAATGCATTCTTTGATCAAATTAACCCATTGGTGGTGAAAACCAAACTTAAGGAGGACAATAATCAAAAAGTCCCAATTTAGCCTATCAAATGCTTTGTTCATATCAAGCTTGAGGGCAAAAACAAACCTATTAGTATTATGAGTAGAGTGCAGAGCTTCATGAACTATGATAACTCCATCCAAGATTGACCTACCCTAGACAGAGCTTCCTTGGCATAGATCTATGATGCGGGGCAGAACATCTCTCATTATATTTGCAATGGCTTTAGTTAGGATCATGTAAGAAACATTGCACAAACTGATTGGCATGAAGTCAGCCATAGATTTAGGGGTTTGCTTCTTAGGAATTAGAGAAATAAAAGTAGAGTTGAGACCTTTTGGAATATGATTGCTTGTTTGGAATTATATGATAGTAGAAATTACATCCTCACTTATGATGTACTAAAAAGCTTGATAGAAATGATGGGGAAAGCCATTGAGTCCTAGGGCTTTGTCTGGCTCCATGCTAAACAAGGCTTCCTTAATTTCCTCATCAGAAAAGGGAGCTAGAAGCTTAAGGTTTATATCCTCATTTATTATGCTAGAAATGGATTGCAATAGAATATCTTTGGCCTCCTCATTGCACTGTGATTCCTGACCAAGGATATAATTGAAATAAGTTACTACCTCCTTTTTGATTTTTGTTAAGTCCTGAGTAATAGAACCATCTACTTTTTAAAAAAAAATTATCTTGTTATTGCTTCTGTTTCTAAGCGTGGTGACGTGAAAAAAATTGGAATTTGAATCTCCATATTTCAACCAAAGAGACCTTGATTTTTGCCTCCAATAGATTTCCTCACAGGCCAAAATGTTATAAAACTCTGCTAGTTTTGTCTGTTCCTCCTGCCTAGTAGTTTCATCAGCATCACCATGTTGAATCCTCTAATCAATTATCTTTAAACTTTCAAAAACCTATTTTTTATTTTCAAAGAGGTTCCCAAAGACCTCTTTGTTCCAAGTTCGAAGCTTTTCCTTAACAAACTTTAATTTGCCAGCAAGTTTAAAAGCTGCACTACCCCTGATAGGCTGCTGCCACCACTGAATTAAGTTATCTCTAAAACTGGAATGTTTGATCCACATAGATTGAAATATGAAAGGTTTCTTGAAGGATAGAGAGTTAGGTATCTCCAACAAAATGGGGTTATGATCAGAGGCAATTTTAGGAAGGGCTTGTAGGGTAGAAGCACCGAACAAAGTTATAACCTCCTTTGATAGAAAAAACCTGTCAAGCCTTTCTTGAATGAGATGACATCCTATCCGTCGATTGCTCTTGGTATAATTTGCTCCTCTAAGTTTTACATCCATAAACATGTTGGAGTTCACAAAGTCATTGAATTCATCCATGCTCTTGAAAGGTGGTCCATTTCCACCCATTTTGTCTGAAGGGTACAGAGGAGTGTTAAAATCCCCAGCCAAAATCCAGGGGACATTATGGAAGATTTCACTCAGATTGCCTAAGTACTCCCATAGTAGAGATCTCCCTTGAATTGAAGTTAGGGCATAAATATTTGAAAGGATCCACGACATGTTGTTGTTTATTTCCTTAAATAAAACACTAAGAATCCTGTCATATTTCTGAATAATGGCTCCTTCTACTCTCCGAGGATCCCACAAAGTCATAAGGCCTCTAGACACTCCTTTGGCTGATTTGAAAACCATCTCCCCTTGATTCCAGATTTTTTTTGCTAATTTTTTGACTAAATCTCATCGGTTTTTGTTTCTTGCAACATGATAATAGTTGGATTCAATTGATTTATTATTGCACTGACTTCCTTGTGTTTGTGCAGGCTATTGAGGCCTTCTTGATAATCACTTCTTGTGTATTATCTACTACCTAGACAAGGTTTTCCATAGATTTTTTTTCCTCTTATCTCTAACTAGGCCATATTCATACTTCCAACTAAGGCATCCTTACTTCTAAATAGGGTATCTTCATTTTCAATATTGACTTCAAAAAATGACTTTTTTACCATGTTACCTAGATTTACTTCACATGAATCCTTTCATTTTTAAGTTTCCCCTAAGATCCATAACAAGAAGTGACAATTGCTCCTTGATTCCACTTTGCTTTCTACTTCCCGATCCTTGCTCATGCTTCCTACTCGTGCTTTCTACTTCATGCTTTTTACTCACACTTCCTACTTATTTTTCATGATTCCTACTTATTCCTAGATCTCTTGGCTCACACTCACTTCCATATCACACTCATGATAAATATCATTATTAGTTAAGAGTCTTATCAATCAATTGCATATTTTTAAATTAATTATAAAAAAATAGTTATGTTTTATGAGCAAGGTTGAAGTTAACGTCTTAATGGATATGAAAGCTTAGTGCATCCTTAGTAAATGTTTGACTTACAAATAAGTTATTTTAGGTTTGTTCTATATTAAAATGCATGAAAATCCATAAAAAAATTGAAAAAGTTTATGTTTGTTTTAGTTTACTAATAGACACATAGGTCCAAATATGTTAGCTTTTTATGAATATATAATAAAGGAAATGCAACCACAAGATAAGCAATATAAGATAATTATATGATAATGGCACAATAATATGCAAGAAATTATATCATTAATGAAATCTCATGAAAATAGTACAATGCAGTATGATGGAGGACATGAACACTCCATAAACTGTTCTAAGGAGGTACATTATACTCTACCAATCTATACTATGCACTCTCTATATTCTCTACACTCTAATTTCACTCACTATAAGGCCTATATATAGGAAGATAATTTCCTTGGCCCTTACTCTACCTTTAAATCTATCTTATGACTTATGTACATGTGGACTACATGCGCATTTGCATCATTGTATATTCTAACACTTGTGCATTTATTACATGCTTATAGTAACTACTTAAGTGTACTCTAAAGTAAAATCCTACTCTAGTAATGTACCAAATAATGTAATATACTCTAACACCCCCTGTATTATATTATTTGGGTATTGAAGATTTTAGTCTTCAATATGGATCTTCATTCTAGTTATGGAGTTTGTATTCTTCCTCTACTATTTGTATCTTGTTCAAGCAAGTAGTTAGTGTATTCATGAAATGCTATCTTTTTTGTGAGAGCTTTAACTTCATGTTTCTCTATAGTTTCTTCTAGTTCTTGAATCTCCTAGATCTCATGAACTATGTGTCCTTTTTTATTCCCTTCTTGATATTGCAATCTAGGATAATTGTATTGATTCTGAGAAGGATTTGGACATTGAAATTTTTGCTAATGTGGACTATACTGATTTTGATATTGTCTTGGTTGGAATGGCCTGTTTGGTTGGCTTCCATAGTTTGTTTGATTTCCTTGATGTTGATTTCTAGGATTGAATCTATAGTAGTTGGTGCTATGTCATTTTTTCTTGCAAACTAGATAATATTTGTTATTCTATGGTCTTCATCCTTTTGAGAATGAGGTAACATTTTCCTATGGATTTTATTTTGAAACTAATGCATTGTTAGTCATTTTATATTTAACTATTTCTCCACTCATATTCTTGAAGAATATTGACTAACTCATCAAAATATGTATCTTTACTTAGGATTTGTAAAGACATAACTAAGTGCTGGTAGCTGTCTGGAAGTGCTCTCAAGGTTACTTGAATAAGAAAATTATCTTCAACCTCTTCTCCTAAGGTTAATAATTTTTCTTTTTTATCTACTACTTTCCTTAGGAATAGTTCTATACTATCACCACTATTCATTTTTTATGAATGTAATTATGTTTGAAGATTTAAGATAGTGGCTTTATTCTTCCCTTCAAATATTTTGGATAAGGTTTTCCAAGCTTCTGTAGATGTTCTTGCTAAACTAATATAAGGTTGTATTTCATCTGTAATGGCAAAAGTTATTATTATTAATGCTTTTGCATCACTTTCTTCAAAATTTTGAATCTTTGTATCATCTTCAGTAGGTTTAGTTGTTGTTCCTTTGACAATTTTCCAAAGATTTTCAACTATCAAAATTGCCCTCACTTTGTTTTTCCATGAGGAGTAATTTGGACCTTTAAGTAGTTGGGATTTTGTAAGGAATAATTTTTTTGTTGTCATGATGGTCCTTGTAGGCTACCTTATAACTCCCTAGTTTAGAGTATGTGAACTAATTTGATAAAACCTTTCTAAGACTTAGGTTTTGTAGGATATCTTATGTCTCCCTAGTGGTTATAATATGCTATAAAATTGATAAAGTACTTAGAAACTATTAGTTCACCTTTTGAGTTGATTTGGTAATATTTTGGGAATGATAATTATCAAATTTTATTTATCCTATTGAACTATGCACATTTAAATTTAGTGAAGTTCTATATGGTTGGATTTCTTTTGTCCCTTTAGTATGAGTATGAGACAAGTATAAGCAAATAATTCCAAATCTTCAAACAATCAATAAACTTCCTTCTTTATCCATTAATATCCAGTGATATAATTTTCAAAATTCCAATAAACTATGTTTGATGTAGTACTCCTTATATCTCCCTAATTTGGAAATTTAGAAATAATAATATTTGCAAAATAGTATCACTTTAATTTTCCAAGGTATAAAACCTTATCACTCCTATTTAATTAATTACAAATATTATAATGTGTATATTTCTACTAGGGCACTTTTGAAATATCATTCAAGGAAATAAAATTTTAAGTTTGCTTTCTAATCTCTAAGGTTAGAATTTACCTATATCTTCAAGCAAATACTAAAGAATCTCAACCTTAAATAATAAACCACCTTATAACTCCTTAATCTCAAAGAAACCAAATATAAAAATATATGAAACTTTACCTTCCTGTGAATATTTTATGTTGCATTGTGATTGGCCCTTTAATTTGATTCTCTATCTAAACCTGAGTTTTGAATTTGTTGGTTTCCTATGTATGGCAATGAGCAATTAATGCTCAACATTTGAGCACTCCTCATAATATGGTTTTCCTCCTTTCTTTAGTGCACTTTGACCACTCTTGCTTGAATTGCTCCTCTTCTGTGCTTCTATGTGCCTTTCTAGTCTTTAACTATTAAATACCTTACACCTCCCTTGATGTGAATGCCAAGTGGCATGTTCTTGCTAGAAATATATGCTTTGTGGTATTTTGGAGGCTATATTATTGGATGCATTATTTGGGTGGCACCAACCTTTACTTGAGTGTTGAATAATTATTAAAGAAATGCTTCACCAACCTTGAGCACTCATCTACCTAAGCGTAAATGTTATGAGAGAATACAAATACTCTCTTCCCTAGTGCCAAGTGGCACTTGATTTCTTGTAGAGTTAAGACAAATGGAAGCACCTTATTTGCATGGAATAAAACAACTCAATATTCATTTTAACCTTGGAGCTTATCTTGGCTTCTTTGTTTCCTTCAGTGCCTATTCTCTCTAACTTCGTTCACAGGTTAGCTTGGCTTCTTGGAAATGGATGTTCTCCAACATAGATGGATGGCCCTTCAAGTTCTTCTAGTGCTTGGGTAACTCACCTTGTCTTTTCCAACTATCTTGAATTGTTTCCAACTTGCAGACGCTTGGATTACCTTACTATTTTCCTTTTGCTATAGGTTTTGCATTGTGACAAGTGTCCTTCACAATGGTGCTACTCTTGTATTGTTGTAGCACCAAGCTATGGTATCCTTTAACACCTTGATGGGATGGATATCAATATATTTGGATGGATATTCTATTAAGCGCCTTGTGTTGTAATTTTCCTTACTAATATCGATCGCTTGTAGATGAGATAGTGAGCCACATAGTGTGTCCTTGAGACACTTAAGTATTTGTATTATTTTGGTGTAAAGTAGAAGATAAGTATGGTGTTGTAAACAACTTTGTAATAACTTGTAATAGGTTACTTAATTGCACCTTAATCTGAGACTCTCCTAGTCTCCTTTTGTAGCTCTTTTTCTTGATTTGAGATGGTGGCTTTCTTCTCCACTCCTTGGAGGTATATCACCCTTTTAGGTGGCTTCTTTATGCCATAATAAGATGCAGGTTTTCTACACTGAATAGTGTCTTTAGATACTTTGATATTATTCTGATTTGTGCACTTTGGTCTTCCACCTTAACTTAACAACCAATGCACTTTAATATCTCTTAAGAATAACTAGTATAGTGCAATAGTAATTTCACCTTATTTCTCCTTCAAAGTAACTTATAAGATGCACTATAATCTCTCAAAATTTCACTCAAGGGTCACGTCTTCTTTGATCCAACTAGACAATAAGAAGATGATATTTTATTTCTTTAAAAATATATCTAACTCCTATTTTAATGTGCAGGTATAAACCTTAAAAGAAACTATCTTCTACACTCCCTTGAAGACTTTAATAAGAACCCTTCTCCTTGCAAATTTTAAACTCTAATAAGGTTCTTAATGAAACTAAGTAATGAACTGAGTATAAGTGTGCACCTAAGTTTCTTACCTTAAGATATTTGAATATGATGTATTGCAAGGTGATTAGATTCACCTTATTGCTACCTTTTATTGGATGAACTTGCAACTCTTATTGAATATCCGAAACAATTCTCTAACTCATCTATTTTCAGCTTTGAAACCCTCTACCTTTCTGCCCTAAATCTATAGTAGGTGACTTTAACTCTCCTTTAGGATGTATCCTAGAAATATGAAATTTAGCAGCTATTTATGCTACCCAATTTGCTACTTTTTTGTTGTCCTCAAATCTAAAAAGTTCATATTGCAAAGCATTCAATATTTCCATTGAAATTTTTTCTTGAATCTCAAAAATTTGGTAGGGAACTCCTCCAAATCATAGCTGAGATTTTTCTTCAAGAACCCTTTAGTTTTCTATTGTAGAAACTAGTAGATCTCCTTTCTTCGAATGATCCTTATAGCCTTCAAAGGTAATCTTCAAACCTCTTAGGTTTGGTAGTAATGTCTGGATTATTTATCCTTATCGAACTCTAACTTCAATATAGGCCTTCTTCTCAAGAATTTGAAAGTCTTGAGGTCTTCACCAATATCCTCCAAAATTTGGCAAAATACTTATCAAATCTATCTCTGGTTGGTCTTGTTTTTGAATGGTGAAAATTGTCCCAAAATCATCCTTTATTAGGAAATTCTCCTCGGTGGTAAATTTATCCAATGATTTCTCTTAGGAAATTCTTCAATGTCCTTCTATGAATCCTTCAATGAGTCTCTCCAAACCTTCTCCTTGAGTTACCTCGATACCTCTTCTCTAGGGTATTTTCTCTCACAACTTCTCTAGTATTTCTCAATGAGACCTTTATTTCAACCTTATACCATGGAAGTGTTGTAATGAGATCTCCCTCTCATTTATTTGAAATCTACTACTACTAAAATCTAGAACAAGACCTTCACTAATCCTTGTCTATATTTTCCAAAATTGGAAGTCCTTCAATGGAACTTATGTGGATCTCTTCAACTTATTCATGGTGAAGTATTCTATCTTCAATAGATATCACCAATCTCCTATATTCACTAGCATTCTTCTTTGGATTCTCTTCTCCCTTGAATTTGCAATAATTTTCCTATGACATTATATTCTTCTTCACTATGCAGGTCTGCAATATCTAGCAATGAGACATTTTCTACAAGCCTCCAAATATTTGATCTTTCATTTGTTGCTTATGGTATTGGATTGATTTCAAAGAAGATATTATTCCTAGATCTATGTAGGAACCTTGCCAATTTTTTTTGAATCTTCTTTTCTTGCAACAGAGTATTAGGACTATAATGGAAGAAACTCTAAATCTAGATATAATCATTCTTCACTAGTTGATTTGTCAATCTAGTGGAATCAACGCTGAGTCATAGTCTTCACAAGTTTTTTTTGCCACCCTATGGAAAGACTCTAGCCAAATGGAATCTCAAAATTTTTGGAAATGAGATTTGCTATCTATTCTCAATATCACTCGTAGCTCTCTATTTTCTATATGATCTACCATTTCTCTGATACCACTGCTAGCTTTTTATGGATATATGATAAAGGAAATGTAACCACAAGATGTAATATAAGAAATCTAAGATGACTGTATGATAACGAAACAATAATATGTAGGAAAATAAAGATTTAAACTTTTGCAATAGCTCAAAAATATACCATTAATGAAATCTCATGAAAATAGTACAATGCAGTATGATGGGGACATGAAAAATCCATAAATTGTTCTAAGGAGCTACATTGTACTCCTTTACCAATCTATACTATGCACTCTCTATATTCTCTACACTCTGATTTCACTCACTATAAGACATATATATAGGAAGATAAGTTCCTTGACCCTTACTCTACCTTTGAATCTATCCTACAACTTATGTACATGTGGACTACACACACATTTACATCTTTGCACATTCTAACACTTGTGCATTTATTACATTTCTTGCAGTAACTACTTAAATTTACTCTATAGTAAAATCGTACTCTCGTAATGTACCAAATAATATAATATACTCTAACAAAATACGTCAATATTATTTTTAATAATATCTAAAATTGTTTTCTTAATTAAAATTTCTTACCTTCCTCATTTCTAAAAAATAAATATTTTATTAAAAGAATCTTTTCTCAACTCTTGTTTTTATATTTACTAATACTTAACCATGGAGGGAAAACTTCCTAGCTTTCTTTTCTCATATATGCATAGTTTTTTTGAGCATCCTTGCTTTTTCAATGCATGCATGTATTTTACATTGTGTGATTGCATTTTAATGCACACTTATTTTTTGAATGCATGCATGATTTTTACATTCCATACATGTCATTTCTATAGTTCACGCATGCAATTATATGTACACACAATTTCAATCATTGAACTAAAAAAGAAATCAAACAATTTCTTGGTCTATGTTTTTTTTTTGTGGGGGGGAGGGGTTCTCAATACTTCTTAGAGCCATTCATGTAGGGAATCATGACTATTATATGAAGTTGACAAAGAAATATTTAAATTAGGAGGGTTTGTGTAATATTGGATTGATTTACAACTAAATCATTATAATCAACCCTAGTAGTAGAGGTTAGGAAGGACCTCACACAGTAGCGATTCTTATCACATTTAAAAAAGTTAAATTTAATTTTGTCTAGATTTTATTAATAGACACATAGGTCCAAATACCTCAATATTATTTTTTTATAACTAAAATTGTTTTCTTAATAAAACATTATTACCTTCCTCCTTTTCCAAAAATAAATATTTTATTAAAAGAAAATTTTGTGGACTCTTATTTTTATATTTACTACTACTTAACCATAGAGGGAAAACTTCATAACTTTCTATTCTCATATATGCATATTTTCTAGAGCATCCTTGATTTCTCAATGCATGCATGCATTTTACATTGAATGCATGTCATTTCTATAGTACATGCATGCAATTATATGTACACATAGTTTCAATCATTGAACTAAATAAAAGGAAATCTAACAATTTCTTGGTCTATGTTTTTTTTTGGCTTAGAACTTCTTGGAGCCATTTCATGTAGGGAATCATGACCATTACATGAAGTTGAGAAAGAAAGATTCAAATTAGGACAGTTCATGTAATCTTGTTTTCTTTTCATACTATTAAATTTCACCTCTTCTAGAAGTACATCTTGCATTTTTAACCTGATACAAGTTGAAACTACAAGTACCTTTATGTTCTAATTTTCACTTAATTCCTTAGTGGTAGGACATTGTTGATTTTCTCATATGCTACTTTCTTTTTTTTTGTTTGTTTTATGCAACATAATAATCTTCCTCTAAAGCACCTTTGTAGTAGTTGTTTTTGTTGAACCATGTGGAAGTCCTTATCTATAAAAACAACATTATCTTAAAACCTTTTTTGGAGCTGATTATTTAATTATGGAAAGGCATTGGCTATATGGCCATATCTAAAACATTTCCAACATATGAAAGTAATATTTTCATAATCAACTTTTTAGGTTATAATGGAACCCCCCACACTAAGGTACAATTTATTGAAAGACCTTTACTCAAATCAACCTCCACACTTACAGAAGCACATGTAATATTGAATCTTCTTCTTGATGATTTATCAAGGAAAATAAATTTTCTATAGCATTACCAATTTGTTCTAGGGTTGAACATGTCCAAAAATGCAAAGGTAAATTTAACAACTTAACCTATATTTAAATATAAGAGAGGATTTCATTTAAAGGTTGAAACTATGTAAACCATGGTTTTATAAATAGTCCATACCCACCATGGAACGAATGTGCTTCACTAAACATTACATCTTGATCCACCTTTTCTATAAAAAACACCATAAAAAACCCTTGGGAACATAAGAAAATTTCTATAACCTCTAAAATTGAAGGGGACCAATATTGACCTATTCACTTATTCAATGTAGGAAGAGTGGGCTAGAAAGTATTACACCTACAATCACATCTCTCTCAAGGAGTAACATAAAAAAATATCTTTATTTTCTAAAAAAATAGAAATAGGAGTAGAAGCATTTTTCATAACAAAACCTTTTATGAAAATAAGTAGTACATAATCTAGAAAAATCAATGGACCCATATAACAACCCTTGATTGGATAGACTAATATTTTTATTTGATACCCTACATTCATTATGTGACACCTCCTTGAAAGAACTTTTATTAGAATCCTCAAGGATTGCAATTAAACTTTACTCAACTTTTGGGCTTCATTAGATACATTGTGTGAAGGTTTCAAATAAACATAAAATTTTTATTAATTCACTAAGGTTTAAATAGACCTCCAATGCCCAAAATACAATAACCTCTTTCCTGTATTGTACACAAGGATGAATAGGGAGGAAAGAACTAATAATTAACTAATAGCTAAACAATAGCTGACTAATACTTACTGGCTAATGTAGGATGCCAATTAAGACTATCTAAAAACATACATGAGGATACAACTCACGTGGATTATTATCCAAAAATAATATTAAACCTAGGAGCTAGCTAATAATAAACTAAGCCTAGGTAACATAAAATATGCCCTCATCATACCTTCCCACTCAAGAAGCATTAGAATCTAATGCATTTACAATACGAGTAGAAGTGTGAGTCACCAAATACTGCATACATATATCAGAGGTCATCAAAAGAAGATCAAGGAAGCCTCAAGATGCTGGTATAGAGACACAACATTAGGAAACCACTTGCTCACCAAGTAGTGGACAAGGATTAGGAGCAATTGCCTACTATAGAAGCTATAGAGTATGTTGAACATCTAGAACTTGTGGAGCCAACAATGAAGGAGGTCATAGAATTGCATGAGGTGGAATAATAGGAGGAGCATAAGGAGTAGTAGAAGGAGGTACAAATGAAGGAGGATGAATGAACTTCTTAGTAGTGGAAGCACAAATGTCCTTAGGCCAAGAGACTAAAGCAATCCTTGGTGAAGACATAAAAAATTAGGCTTGTGGAAGATTATGAATAAGAAATATCTTATTCTGATGATGCATGGTGTATGTTTGGTGAAAAGCATCATACCGAACCCACTATTGTATTGATAAGGTTGGCCTAGAATCATTCCAAAATAGTCCATTAGAGTTACATACTCGATCCACATAATGTGGTCCAAAGACAAAAGACACAATACAACATTATGTGATTGCAGAGGCTAAATACTCATCCTTCTATTTAAGTGAATATGGTGAAGGATAGGGTTTGATAGGCACTTTGAGCTGATCGATGATGGATTTAGCAATGATATTGGTTTGCAATCCGTTGTAAAAAATGCAAGTCACAAAAAAGTTGTGTAGAAGATGTGCTCTTATGAAAAATAGACTATCATGATGATGTTTGTGGTGCATGAGGGTCACATTGTTTAGTTGACCCTGAAGTTCTTCATACTCCCTTGCCTCACCTCCAACCTCAAGGGACCCATATTGTGGTACCTCATGTTGAGGTTTTACATCCAAATTATTCTTCTTTCTAAAACACTCAAACTCTTTGTGCCCTCATATATTATAATAATTACAATTTTTTTTACCATTATAAGAAGAGGAGGAAGAAGAAGATGCAAAAGGAGAAGAAGAAGAAGAAGAAGAAGAAGATATTTTTACCTTTACTGATTGTTGTTGTTGTTGCCATTGTTTGGGTGCTTTGGAGGTTCCTGAAGAGTGAGAGGTACCTAATTTAGTAGCAATTTTCTCCTCTTCAAGTTGTGATTGATTGTACACTACATTCAAATTCATGCAAGGTTTAAACTTCAAATCCCTAAAGAGTGGATCTTGCAAGAAAATTTTAAATTTATTGATTAGTTTTGGAGTTGAGTCTAGGATTCCATTCAGAATCCTTAATTTTATAAACTTTCTAATGTAGTCTTGGACACTCATGTGGTATCCTTACCTCAAACGAAGCCATTGGAAGTCAAGGTCTTCAAAAAAATTGGAAGGATAGAAGGTTTCCTTTAATGATTTCACTAAGTCATCCCAAGTTTCAATGGGATCCTAAGTGCTTTAGTAGACCTATATCAATACTTTTGTAATGCCAAAAAGCTTGATATCACTAAGGCATAAATAGGCCTCCAATATCGAAAATACAATAACCTCTTTCCAGTATCATGCATGAGGATGAATAGAGAGGAAAGAAACAATAGCTAACTAATAGCTAAAAAATAGCTAATTAATAGCTACTCGCTAATGTAAGATGCCAAAATAAGACTATCTAAAAAATATACGTGAGGGTATAACTCACGTGGATTATTATCCAATAACAATATTAAACCTAGGAGCTAGCTAATAATAAATTAAGCCTAGGTAACATAAAATATGCCCTCATCACATTACATGTCATCCCAAGTGATTATATTGACAAAACATCCTTCAAAATAGTATAATCCCATTTATAATTCTTGTATATCAAAATATTTGCATACTACCTCAAGTGTTGGCTGTTTTGTATCTTCATTGGAAGAGTTTGAATCTCTTCCTTGGCTCTTGCATGTAGAATTTGATTTAGAATTTGCAATTTTCCCACTATGAACTAGGTTTATCAATGTGCTTGAGTTTATTAACTAAAATTATATTTATTAAGTAAAAAATTTAACATTTTTTATTGAAATAAATGAATTACAAATCATATAACATAAAGTGATTAAAAATAAAATAAAAAACACATACTTTTTATTATTTATATTTTTTAATGAATGAGTAGGAATTTTGGTTTACAGTGAGGCTATGACCATTCACTCACATTTTCAAATTAAAGTTCAAGGTATATCACATTGCTCAAGTGATTGTGGTCGAGATCCATGGTCCATGATTATAGAAGGTTTTTTATGCCAATGGGACTATGGTTCAATGGTTGCGACATATGGGTGATGTATATTGCATGAAGATTCAAATATTGGAAACACAAAATAGGCTACATATATTTATGTAACTAAGTTGATAAAATGAAAGGTAAACCCTTTCAAAACACTACTCTTTTTTTATTAAAAAATACATGCTTTTTATTATTTATACTTTTTAATGAATGAGTATGAATTTTGGTTTATAGTGAGGCTATTGAAGTAAAAACATGCACCAAATAATAATAATCAAAGGATTATGAATTCAACATTAGCATTAGCTTTAGAAAATAATAAGCTTATGTAGATTACAAAATAGGCTTACTAACCAATTAGCTTAGGAAGCGCTAACGGTGTTTGAAAATAGATTATGCTAACAACCTAACTAAAATATCCTATGATATTTTAGTTACTAACCTTAGTTAACTTAGGAGATATTTTATAGAATAGTAAATATCTCCTATGGTAAAAAGTAGATGTAATAACCTATGTAGTATAATGCAATATACTACCTATTTTACCCTAACATCCCCCTTTATTACATTACTTTGATATACAAAGTCTACTTTGAACAACTCAAATTTGACACGTCCAAGTGCCTTTGTGAAGATGTCAACAACCTGTTCATCGGTGGGAATGTATTGGAGCTTGATCATGTGTTTAGGAACTTCATCACGAATGAAATGACAATCTGTGTCAATATGCTTTGTGCGTTCATGATGGACTGGATTCTTGACCAAGTTCAAAACACCTGAGTTGTCGCAAAACATGTGAATAGGAAGTTTCTTTGGTAGGCCCATGGTAGCCAAGATGTGACTTAACCATATCGCTTCACACACAGCTCCACGTGCAGCGTGATATTCTGCCTCTGTTGAAGATAAAGCAACCACCTGTTGCTTTTTACTATGCCATGAGATAGGACCAGATCCAAGATGAAATACATATCTTGATGTTGATTTTCTGTCATCTAGGGATCCAGCGTAGTCAGAGTCAGTGTAACTCTGTAAGAAGAATGAGTTATTCTTCTTATACTCTAGACCATATTCTACACTACCCTGAATGTAGTGAAGAACACGCTTAGCTACTTTCCAGTGAGAGACCTTTGGTTCTTGCATGAACCGAGAAAGATAGTTTACAGCATAAGTAATGTCTGGTCTAGTATTGGTCAGATAGATGAGGCTTCCAATCATCTATCGATATAGCGTGCCATCTACCTATGGTGAGTCATCATACCATGATAACTGAAGCCCTGATTCCATCGGTGTTGCTTTGGGCTTACAATCAGTCATACGATATTTTTCTACTAAAGTCTTGGCATACTTTTTTTGAGTCACCCTAAGATGATTCTTCTTCTGTTCTATCTCAAGGCCAAGACAGTAGTGGAGAAGTCCTAGATCTGTCATATCAAATGACTCTTTCAAGTCATCTTTCATGACGTTGATCAATTTCTCTGAATTGCCAATGATGATCAGATCATCTACATATAATACAAGAATCACTATTTCAGAACCTGTGTTCTTGATATAGAGATTTGCATCTGATGGACTTCTCTTGAATCCATGTTGTAGTAGGTGACTATCCATTTTGATGTACCATGCTCTTGGGGCTTGTTTTAGCCCGTATAATGATTTGACCAATTTGCAAACCTTTTGCTCATGGCCTTCCTCAGAAAATCTTG
Source organism: Wollemia nobilis (assembly GCA_028583015.1). Lineage (NCBI taxonomy): Eukaryota > Viridiplantae > Streptophyta > Pinopsida > Araucariales > Araucariaceae > Wollemia > Wollemia nobilis. The sequence goes on along the minus strand of JAQPPZ010003251.1, from coordinate 7,013,564 downwards.
GAGGTTGAGTCATGTATACCTCTTCTTTTAAGTCACCATTTAGAAAGGCACTTTTTACATCCATCTGATGTAATTTCCATCCGAACTGTGCTGCCATAGCACAAAGAACTCGAATGGTGGTCATCCTTGCAGTGGGTGCAAAGGTTTCCTCATAATCAAGGCCTTCCTTTTGAGCATATCCCTTCACCACAAGATGGGCCTTATGCTTGTCTATGGTGCCATCTGCCTTATATTTGACTTTGTAAACCCATTTGCAGCCTATGGGTTTCTTTCCTTTAGGCAAATCCACCAGCTTCCATGTTTTATTCTTTATGAGGGAATTATGTTCAGCATCCATAGCTGCCTTCCACTGAGGCAGTCTAAGTGCTTCATCAACTGTAGAAGGTTCATTTTCATCATATGATGACATGTAAACCCTCTCCTCATCAATTTCCATATCATCTCCACTTTCTAAATCTCTATCAATAGAAAGCTCTTGAAAATCTGCACAAAGATCATCAACTGAAGTAGATGCTTCTGCCTTTCTCTGTCGAGACATGCTTCGTGTCTGTGGGTGATTGAGAGTGAGATCAGGTGGTGAAGTGAGTTTAGAATCTTTCATAGTACTTGTATACCATTTTGGAGGCTTTTTCTGTTGTGGAGGAGGAAGTGGTTGTTGCTCCTCATCATCTAGGTATACTGATGTAGTGTTAGATGTGAAAGCTTCATCAAACACTACATCTCTACTAATATGTATTTTCTTGGTGAATGGATCTATCAACCGATAGCCTTTTGAGAATTCATCATATCCAAGAAAAACACATTGTAGGGTCTTCTCATCTAACTTCTTTCTTTTCTCCTTAGGTATATGCATAAAAGCCTTACACCCAAATACTCGTAGATGAGATATGGAGGGTTTCCTTCCACTCCATGCTTCCTGAGGAGTCATACCTTCAAGAGCCCATGTGGGAGCCCTATTTAGAAGATATATTGTAGTTGTTACAGCTTCAGCCCAGTAAATGTGCTCAAGATTGGCTCCCTTAAGCATACATCGAACCATTTCCATAATGGAACGATTTCTTCTCTCAACAACTCCATTTGACTGAGGAGAATAGGTTGTTGTTAACTATCTTTTTATCCCATGTTTCTACAAAAATGAGGAAAATTATTTTGATGTGTATTCCCCCCTCGATCTGAATGGAGGGTCTTTATGAAACATCCTATTTCTTTCTCAACAAGCTTCTTGAACTGCTAAAAATAGTCAAATGCTTCAGACTTCAACTACAAGAAGAAGACCCACATTTTCTATGAGTGATCATCTACAAACAATTGAAAATACCTTTTTCCTCCACAACTAGTAGACATAGGACCACACAAATCTATGTGAACTAACTCCAAAGGTACTTTAGCTCGAAAAGAGCTAGGTTCAAAAGGTACTCTATGTTGCTTTCCTGACAAGCAATCTGAGCACACTGGCAAAGTAGATGAAAGAGTAGGCAGTCCTTTCACCATTTGATATTTACTGAGTTCTAGTAAATACCCTGAGCTTAGATGCCCAAATATCTTATGCCATAGAGAAGTGGCCTCTTTTGTGGTTACTGCCATTGCAGTATGTGTAGAGTTAATTGCATCTAAGATAAACAAACCATGTTTGTATGAACCTATTGCTATCTATTTTCCTTTCTGAGTGATAAAGCAACGTTTCTTTTCTTTGTCCACTTTGAAATTGACATTCATGTTATTGTCCAGGATTTGTGGAACTGACAAGAGATTATTTTTCAATCTTGGTACATAAAGAACTTTTTGAATCTTACATTCTCCATCTGGAAGGGAGACAAAAACACTTCCTTCTCCCTGAACTCGATAGGTCTGATCATCAGCAATGGTTACCGGTCTACCTTCTCGAGCCTCAAATGTCTCAAACCAGGACTTATCGCCAGTCATATGTTTACTAGCGCCTGAATCTATGTACCAAATAGTATCCTTGTGAGGGGAGTCTGATGTGTCATGAGCACTTTGTGTGCTCGTTCAGAGTCCGAACTAGAATCTTCGAGTGACAACAACATGTCCTTGTTGTTGTTTGTTCTTGTTCTTTGGTTTGCCTTTGCCCTTCTTTTGTCCTTGTTCATTGGGCGGTTTGTTCTTAAACCAACATCTTTTGGTTTCATGAGTGTCTTTATCACAAATTTTACAATACTGCTTCTTCTTCTGAGTCTCTTTGCCTTTACCCTTGTCTTTGTTAGAAGAAGATCCTTTCTGTTGATTCCACTTTTTCTTTCCACCTTGCCTGTTTGAGAAAAGTGCATTGTTAGATGCCTCATCTCTTTGGAGTTGATTAGCTTCCTCAGTTTGAAGCATATTTACCAACTCTACAAAAGTCACTGTCCTCCCAGAGACTTGTAGTGAAGTGATCAACATTCTGTAGGAGTCTGGAAGAGCCCTCAAAATGATAGAGGTCAGGATTTTGTCTTCCACTTTTTCTCCTAAGGCTTGCAGTTTTGTTTTTATATCTGCCACTCTGCAGAGGAATAGCTCTACTGTCTCTCCAGATTTCATATGAAGAGTATGAAGTTGTGTTTGAAGGTTAAGAATTGTTGATTGATTCTTTCCTTCAAAAATGGTTGCTAAGGCATCCCATGCCTCCTTACCATTTTTAGCTTCACTTATATGAGGTTGTATGTCATCAGTAATAGCTAGCAAGATCAATAAGGAAAGTCTTTTATCCTTTTTATCATATGCTGTCTGATCTGCTCCTGGTGATGTGGGTCTAGAATTAGTGCCATCCACTATTCCCCACATCTCCTCTACAGTTAAAATAGCTTTCATCTTAGTTTTCTAGGCAGAATAATTTGAACCTTTAAGCAGTTGGCTCTCATTGAGATACTTGTTTATCATGGCCATGGTGAAGGTTTCAAATTGATGTGACTAAGATGACTATATCTTGCAGTATACCCTCAAAAAAGTATATGCTAAGATTTTAATTTGCTCTTTAAGATATTTAATGGCACCTGCCTTAACACCCTTAACAAGGGATGAAAAGTTTGAGGATTTTTAAGCCAAACAAATAGAGCAAATTAAAGGGGTAGGTTTTGGAAGACTTCTGATTTTGCTCTCTAGGATATTTAATGGCACCTGCCTTAACACCCTTCAAGAAGGATGGAAATTTTGAGGAAATTAAGCCAAAAAAAGAGAGTGAATCAAGGTGTTTGGATTTTGACCTTTGATGGGGAGTAAAAATTGACTTGTTTAACCTGTGCAAGGTGTAGCACGATTTTAGTGAAGTTTGGGTTTCTGAAATGCTCTTCAATGTTCTTATGATTGTTTAATTGCACACAAAAAACATGATGGTTAGTGCAATAATAAAAAAAGAGAGCAACCCAAATTATTATCACTATAGGTGTCGGATGCAACCAAAAATGCACCTAGTGTAGTCAATTTTTAAGAAAATGTGTCGAGTACAATCGAGAATGCACCTTTCTTACTTTGAAATATCCCCCCTTTCTCTTTACAATTTTGCAAAAAATAGAATCACAAAATATGACTTCTATCCCCCCTTAATTTTTACAAAATTGAAAAAATTGAGCACTCCTTTCAAGACAAGTCGACACACGACCCGCGTTTGAAAGGCTTCCAGACCAGTCGACACACGACTTTGGTATTCTTCTTCAACACTTAAGCATGAGGAGAAAAAAATAGGTTCAACAATATTTCTCAAGTTTACAACAAAAAATTGCAATTTTATGTCTTATATCTCCTGTGTGAAGGAGAAAACAAAAGCAAATTTTGAATTTTGTTGCAAAGAAAATGACCTATGTGCTTCCTCAATGTAGTAAATCTCTTTGTTTTGCAATAGAAGTTTGAGTTTCTATGTCTTTTTTTATCTCCAAAAATGTGGGAAGAAAATTATAGAACTTTGTGGATTTATTGCAAAAAAAATGTTGAAGAAGGCTTTTAGATTTTGCAAAAAAAATGTTCCTATGTCTTTTTATCTCCAAATTGGAGAAAACACAAAATTGGTATGGAAATTTTAGTGCAAAAGAATTTGGTTTAATTTTAAATATTTCTAAGTTCAAAAAAGCTAAAAAATAGTTTTGAGATATGAAAATTCCTTATAATGAAGCAAAATTGTAAAAAAAAATCAATTAAAATTGTGAAAATTTGACTTTTATTTAGCAATTTTTACTAAATTATAAAAAAAATATTTTAAGCAGCTTTAAAACTATAGAAAAAATTAAAAGTATAAATAAATAACCAAATTAATTGAAAAAACCTTGTATTGGTGGCACGTGGACTCGAACACGCGACCCGCTTGGCCCAAGGCGTCCGCCTTGGCCAACCAAGCTATCGACGGGCTTGGAACTAAAGCCCCGATGCTTGATATTGAAGAAGCCAACGGGCTTCGATGAGGGATTTATGGGATTTATCCCACATGCATCCCACAGGGGGATGCAGGAGGCTTGAAAAGCCGCAACAGTCCCGTGGGAAGTGATTGCCTATGGGTAATCTGTGTCGGTCCCTTCACCCTTTTGGATGCCGCCACGTGGCACCAAAGGGTTGTCCATCGAGTCTATCATCTGTCTAGTCAATGTCTAGGTGGTGCGTGGCCAGTGTGCCATGTGTCACCTAGTCAGCATCCAGGTCAGGTCATCTGTCCAGTCAACATCTAGGTGGTGCATGGCCAGTGTGCCACGTGTCGCCTAGTCAGCATCCAGGTAGGTCGTTGTCATCTCGTGGTCTTCCGTCCTCCTCCCATCAGGTCATGTAGTCCAGATCAATGGTCCAGGTCAGCACATCGAGGTGCATGCAGTCTAGATCAATGGTCTAGGGAACTCCAGATCTCACCATGTGTCATAGATCTAGGTAGATCCCGAGGTGGTCGGGGATCGGAGGGTGCACCTACCCTCTTAGATCCTAATGATGCATAGAGTCCGAGGTGGTCTAGGATCGGAGGGTGCTCCTGCCCTCTCAGATCCCGATGATGGGGCCCCGTGTGCATCCAGTTGGGAGGGGAGGGCGCTCCTGCCCTCTCGGCTCTCCCAGACTATGGAGGCCACGTGGCTTTGTGGGCCTGGTGTCCTATGAGTGGGAGCTAAGGTAGGGCTCCTACTCTCCTCGGGCATCGAGGGGGTCGTTCGACCACGTAGCCCGATTGACAGCAAAATGTTGTCGATCGATGGGCTTGGTGAGGGCGATCGATCACCACTCTCGAGGCTCTCCTAGCCTTGGGTCATGGTAGATCAACCCCAAGTCATCGAGACCCTGGCCAGGTCAACTGAGTAATGGGCCTCGGCCTACCATTGAGCTCGCCTATTGAGGTGGGTTTGGTGGCAATTGGCTGCCACCAAATCCACCATCTTCCATATTTTATTCTTAATGAGGGAATTAAGTTCAGCATCCATAGATGCCTTCCACTAAGGTAGTCTAAGTGATTCATCAACTGTAGAAGGTTCATTTTCATCATATGATGACATGTAAACCCTCTCCTCATAAATTTATATGTCATCTCCACTTTCTAAATCTCTATCAATAGAAAGCTCTTGAAAATCTGCATAAAGATCATCAACTAAAGTATATGCTTCTGCCTTTCTCTATTGAGACATGCTTCATGTCTATGGGTGATTGAGAGTGAGATTAGGTGGTGAAGGGAGTTTATAATCTTTCATAGTACTTGTATACCATTTTGGAGTTTTTTTTTTTAATAATAATAAAAAATGGCTCTAATACCAATGAAGTAAAAACATGCACCAAATAAAAAACATGCTCTGATATCGTTCACTAAAGTTCAAGGTATATCACATTCCTCAAGTGATTGTGGTTGATATCCATGGTCGAAGATTATAAAATGGTATTTATACCAATGGGACCATGGTGAAGAGAAATAAAGATCCTTAATAAACTAAATCAGAAAAGCAGTAATAATAGAATCAAAAGAAGATCGTAGATTCACACATCACACAATATTATCTTGGAAACCCTCAATCGGGGAAAAAAATAGCATATTATTATCTTATTATTGCATTAACTTGACCATATCCAATACAATAATATTCTTCTTCTGTCTCCTCCAAACCCTAATGTAAGTGCGATATATATAACAAAGGCACATGCATGGATTTTACAATATCATGGGTGAAAAAGCATGGGTTCAAATATAGTAACTATAGGCCTAATTTGACCACATACTTAGTAAAATTTTGTATAATTTTGACTACGTAATAAAATTATCATTTCGCTAAGCTTGTAGTATGCTTTGAAGTGGAACCAGGTCAAAAGATATGAATCCGCTCAATGGTTAGTAAATTTTGCATGTTTGAAGCGATTTCGGGTGACTTCACTCTGGCTCTGAAATGATGGCAGATCTCAAATATGCAAAAGTTCCTAAGAGATGATGACGTTAGTGGAAAAAAAGTGTGGAATGGCATTTTTATCTAATTCCAAGAAGGTCCTTTTGTTTCTGGCTCCAGATTGACGCTATCTCCAAATCCCCAAAAGTTTCAAGGAGATGATGACGTCATTGGCAAAAAAATACAGATTGGTGATTTGGGGAATGAACAAGTATTTCCTTTTCGGAATGAAGATAAGACAGGGCGATGGAATAATAAAAGTGTGGATTCATGATGGATGAAGGTATGTGACTAACTCTAGACCTGGATTGATGATTAACACGATGCGCTTGTTCCATCCAGAATAAAATCCATAAAAGATAATGGAAAGAGATGACATCATCAATATTATAATGTGGATTGAAGAATATAAGGCAAAAGATAAAGATCTCAAAGCGGATTCAAGGTTCGGAGATCCAGATTGGAGATTATACTATTTTTAATAAGAGAGATGATGTTGTGAGACAAGCAAAGTCTCCCCAAGATCGAAGAATGCTCCACAAGATCAATCACACATAAAAGAGGTAAACCCACAACACAAATATTGAGTGGTAAAACCCTACTTCAAATGAAGAAGGGAAACATCCACTATGAAGCTCACTATATTACTCAATGATTCAACAGTACAAGAATGCTTCAATGTTATGCAACAATATGCATCAACATAAACTACAACACAAGTCAATATGACAAGATATGATAAGATATGATAATATGTAGTAGAAAACACCCCTATTTAAAGAGAAGCTTTTCTACTACAACCCTAAATCTTATCACAATCTAATCTTATCACAATCTATCAAATATTAGAAAGTGCTTTAGTTACTTTCTAATTTTATCACAATCTAATCTTTGAGATATGTGATAAGTGGCATCTATCAAATATTAGAAAGTGATTAGTTACTTTCTAATATTTTCTAGAAAAGGGAAATAACTTTTTCCCAAGAAATTAAATATTCCTAGCACCCTTAATTTATTTATTAATTGGGTGGGAATATTTTACATAAGATAGAATTATATTCTAATTCAAATATTATTCTTTAGACTTTATATTTTAGTCTAAGAATAATTTACACAATGTTGCATTACATATTCCAACACTCCCCCTTAATGCAATATTGGGGAAAGGAATTATGAGACAAAGAAACATTCTCCCCCTAAAGATACAAACGGGGATGAGAATCAAATGAGTAATATAGTTACAATGAGCTTCTATGACCAAGAATGGTCTACAATAAGGCACCAATACAAAATGGGCCAAAATGAGACTGCAAGCCCCCAACGGAGTAGCTTCAGATACAAGCAGCTTACAAAGCCATCCATCAACCACAAGTGGTTGCAAATGACAAGAAGAAAACATCACAAGGGTGTCTTCAGTAAGCCTACAAAATCCCAAATGGAAGTACCTACAAGCTACAAGCAGCTCAACATAAGATCAGTTAGATACATCATCATAAATATATTCACCACAACATATATGAATATCCAAAGATGATAACAAAACTGATCTAACAAATAGTGAACTATAAGTCATCACAAAATGATGCCAAGCCATACTTATAGTCACGTGCTATATAGTTGATCAAAAAATATCATGTACAAAGTTGCATAAAGCAAACAAGGAGTACCATGATAATGCAAACTCTAAAGTACCATGTACAAAAGTAGCACAAGGCTAACAAAAAAGTACCATGTACAAGAGTTGCATAAGGTATATGAAAATAATAAAGTGTGCACACCGGTTGCATAAAGCCAACCATAAAATATCATGTACAAAAGTAGCATAAATGCTAACAAGAAAGTACCATGATAAACCAATTGCTTAATGCCAACTACATAAAAACATATGTACAAAGTTGCACAAGGCAACAAGAAAGTACCATGTAAAAGAGTCGCATAAAGCAATTGCATCATATACCATAATTGCACAATGCCATCTACAAAGTAACATGTACAAAAGTTGCACAAGGCAAACAAGAAAGTACCATGTTCAAAAGAGATGCAAAAAGCAATTATACCACCAAATATCAACTCATATATATAGCACAAAACACCTCATAAGGATGAAGTTGTCATCACACAAGTGTAACTACACTTCATTCCCCCTTGAGGACAACTTCACCAAACCAAGTGAGTCCCTCAACTTACAAAACTGCTCCTTGGGAAGAGGTTTGGTGAACAAATCAATAGAATTAGAAGATGATGGGCAATACTCCAACTGAATAGTCCCATCCAATACCTTCTCTCTGATAAAATGGGCTTGGATTTCAACATGCTTTGTCCTTTGATGCATTACAAGATTTTTAGCCAAGGCAATAGCTGATTGATCATCATGAAAGATAATCATGAACTACTATAACCATCTTGCAATAAACAACTATAACCATATTGCAATTGAATAAACCAAGATCAACTTGCAATAGATTAACTTGTAATAAGAAGGTAACTAACCATAACAATCATCTTGCAACAAAATAAACTAACTTGAATTGAACCATAAAATATTTGTTAAATGTTAGATAGTCAATAAGTTAGTAAGTTAGTGTTCATTTTAGGTTTTGCTATAGCCTAATGAATTGCCAATTCATCTCACCCAAGGTCAACCAAGCTACCCAAAAAGGTACGAGTACGAGGACCCAAAAAGGACTTGCTACCGATAGAGCGGATTCTTTTGGATTCAATAGGTGTTTAGCAAATATAAACTGTGTTGCAAGATTAAGTAAATTTTAATCAAATACTAAAGTTGTGGTTAGGAAGTTGATTCATTTTTAACCTTCTTGATTAATATGAAAATTAGTAAATTGCAAGTTAGTTGGTTAGTAGATTGTTTAGTAGCAAGTTAGTAGTTAGATTAGTTGAGATGCAAAATGTAAGAAAGATGAACAAGAGATAGTGGAGACACAAAGCAAAACACAAATACACACACTCTCTCTCTCTCTCTCTCTCTCTCTCTCTCTCACTTTCATTCTCTTTTACTTTCATAATGAGAGATACAAGTTACATTAATTTACAGTATGCTTCAAGCAAATACTGGAGAGAGATTAGAAGAAATTAATAAAAATAGGGGAAGAGAGTGAAAAAGTTGATCCGAAATTGCCTTGTATACTCCAAAACATACTTGGATAACCTTGCAAAACAAGCAAACTCACAAACAACCATTGTTAATGTGAGACAAAAAAAATATTGCATTTTAAGGAGAATAATAATAATTTTTAATACAAAAAATTGCTTAAAAAAATGCAATTAAATTAATAAAATTTATTTTATTAATAAAAAAAATGGTATGAAAAAGTTTAAAGATTTTTATAAAGCAAAACTTTTTCAAAAAAACAAAACTATTTTTTTTTTATAAAGCAAAACTATTTTTTTTTAAAAAAACTATTTTTTTTTTAAAAACAAAACTATTTTTTTTTTTATAAAGCAAAATTTTTTTTTTTTTTAAACAAAATTTTTTTTTATTATATATATATATATATATATAGCCGACTATTTTTTTTTTAAATAAATAAAAAAATGACTATATATGGAAATAAGGGTTTTTGGGTCTTTCGGACGCAACCATGGGGTCCGTTTGGCTCCAAAACCCTTCCAACAAAAGCTTAATGCCAAAAAAAATTATAGATTTAAAATGAAAATATTGTTTGCAAAAGATCTAACAACTAGATCTAAAAACATAATAAATCTATAAACCCTAATGGCAGATTTGCAAAATAAGTTTACATAAAATACCCAAATATCAAATGCATGCAAAAAAATATACCTTAATGGGTTTTTCACCTCAAAGGATTGAAGACACTTGATGGAGATCCCAACCGCTCTGATACCAAATGTGAGACAAGCAAAGTCTCCCCAAGATCGAAGAATGCTCCACAAGATCAATCACACATAAAAGAGGTAAACCCACAACACAAATATTGAGTGGTAAAACCCTACTTCAAATGAAGAAGGGAAACATCCACTATGAAGCTCACTATATTACTCAATGATTCAATAGTACAAGAATGCTTCAATGTTATGCAACAATATGCATCAACATAAACTACAACACAAGTCAATATGACAAGATATGATAAGATATGATAATATGTAGTAGAAAACACCCCTATTTAAAGAGAAGCTTTTCTACTACAACCCTAAATCTTATCACAATCTAATCTTATCATAATCTATCAAATATTAGAAAGTGCTTTAGTTACTTTCTAATTTTATCACAATCTAATCTTTGAGATATGTGATAAGTGGCATCTATCAAATATTAGAAAGTGATTAGTTACTTTCTAATATTTTCTAGAAAAGGGAAATAACTTTTTTCCAAGAAATTAAATATTCCTAGCACCCTTAATTTATTTATTAATTGGGTGGGAATATTTTACATAAGATAGAATTATATTCTAATTCAAATATTATTCTTTAGACTTTATATTTTAGTCTAAGAATAATTTACACAATGTTGCATTACATATTCCAACACTCCCCCTTAATGCAATATTGGGGAAAGGAATTATGAGACAAAGAAACATTCTCCCCCTAAAGATACAAACGGGGATGAGAATCAAATGAGTAATATAGTTACAATGAGCTTCTATGACCAAGAATGGTCTACAATAAGGCACCAATACAAAATGGGCCAAAATGAGACTGCAAGCCCCCAACGGAGTAGCTTCAGATACAAGCAACTTACAAAGCCATCCATCAACCACAAGTGGTTGCAAATGACAAGAAGAAAACATCACAAGGGTGTCTTCAGTAAGCCTACAAAATCCCAAATGGAAGTACCTGCAAGCTACAAGCAGCTCAACATAAGATCAGTTAGATACATCATCATAAATATATTCACCACAACATATATGAATATCCAAAGATGATAACAAAACTGATCTAACAAATAGTGAACTATAAGTCATCACAAAAATATGCCAAGCCATACTTATAGTCACGTGCTATATAGTTGATCAAAAAATATCATGTACAAAGTTGCATAAAGCAAACAAGGAGTACCATGATAATGCAAACTCTAAAGTACCATGTACAAAAGTAGCACAAGGCTAACAAAAAAGTACCATGTACAAGAGTTGCATAAGGTATATGAAAATAATAAAGTGTGCACACCGGTTGCATAAAGCCAACCATAAAATATCATGTACAAAAGTAGCATAAATGCTAACAAGAAAGTACCATGATAAACCAATTGCATAATGCCAACTACATAAAAAACATGTACAAAGTTGCACAAGGCAACAAGAAAGTACCATGTAAAAGAGTCGCATAAAGCAATTGCATCATATACCATAATTGCACAATGCCATCTACAAAGTAACATGTACAAAAGTTGCACAAGGCAAACAAGAAAGTACCATGTTCAAAAGAGATGCAAAAAGCAATTATACCACCAAAGATCAACTCATATATATAGCACAAAACACCTCATAAGGATGAAGTTGTCATCACACAAGTGTAACTACACTTCATTCCCCCTTGAGGACAACTTCACCAAACCAAGTGAGTCCCTCAACTTACAAAACTGCTCCTTGGGAAGAGGTTTGGTGAACAAATCAGCAGAATTAGAAGATGATGGGCAATACTCCAACTGAATAGTCCCATCCAATACCTTCTCTCTGATAAAATGGGCTTGGATTTCAACATGCTTTGTCCTTTGATGCATTACAAGATTTTTAGCCAAGGCAATAGCTGATTGATCATCATGAAAGATAATCATGAACTACTATAACCATCTTGCAATAAACAACTATAACCATATTGCAATTGAATAAACCAAGATCAACTTGCAATAGATTAACTTGCAATAAGAAGGTAACTAACCATAACAATCATCTTGCAACAAAATAAACTAACTTGAATTGAACCATAAAACATTTGTTAAATGTTAGATAGTCAATAAGTTAGTAAGTTAGTGTTCATTTTAGGTTTTGCTATAGCCTAATGAATTGCCAATTCATCTCACCCAAGGTCAACCAAGCTACCCAAAAGGGTATGGGTACGAGGACCCAAAAAGGACTTGCTACCGATAGAGCGGATTCTTTTGGATTCAATAGGTGTTTAGCAAATATAAACTGTGTTGCAAGATTAAGTAAATTTTAATCAAATACTAAAGTTGTGGTTAGGAAGTTGATTCATTTTTAACCTTCTTGATTAATATGAAAATTAGTAAATTGCAAGTTAGTTGGTTAGTAGATTGTTTAGTAGCAAGTTAGTAGTTAGATTAGTTGAGATGCAAAATGTAAGAAATATGAACAAGAGATAGTGGAGACACAAAGCAAAACACAAATACACACTCTCTCTCTCTCTTCTCTCTCTCACTCTCACTTTCATTCTCTTTTACTTTCATAATGAGAGATACAAGTTACATTAATTTACAATATGCTTCAAGCAAATACTAGAGAGAGATTAGAAGAAATTAATAAAAATAGGGGAAGAGAGTGAAAAAGTTGATCCAAAATTGCCTTGTATACTCCAAAACATACTTGGATAACCTTGCAAAACAAGCAAACTCACAAACAACCATTGTTAATGTGAGACAAAAAAATATTGCATTTTAAGGAGAATAATAATAATTTTTAATACAAAAAATTGCTTAAAAAAATGCAATTAAATTAATAAAATTTATTTTATTAATAAAAAAAATGGTATGAAAAAGTTTAAAGATTTTTATAAAGCAAAACTTTTTCAAAAAAACAAAATTGTTTTTTTTTTTATAAAGCAAAATTATTTTTTTTTATATATATATATATATTTTTTTTTATTTTTATATATATATATATATATATATTATATATATATATATATATATATATAGCTGACTATTTTTTTTTAAATAAATAAAAAAAATGACTATATATGGAAATAGGGGTTTTTGGGTCTTTCGGACGCAACCATGGGGTCCGTTTGGCTCCAAAAACCTTTCCAGAAAAAAGCTTAATGCCAAAAAAAAATTATAGATTTAAAATGAAAATATTGTTTGCAAAAGATCTAACAACTAGATCTAAAAACATAATAAATCTATAAACCCTAATGGCAGATTTGCAAAATAAGTTTACATAAAATACCCAAATATCAAATGCATGCAAAAAAATATATACCTTAATGGGTTTTTCACCTCAAAGGATTGAAGACACTTGATGGAGATCCCAACCGCTTTGATACCAAATGTGAGACAAGCAAAGTCTCCCCAAGATCGAAGAATGCTCCACAAGATCAATCACACATAAAAGAGAAAAACCCACAACACAAATATTGAGTGGTAAAACCCTACTTCAAATGAAGAAGGGAAACATCCACTATGAAGCTCACTATATTACTCAATGATTCAATAGTACAAGAATGCTTCAATGTTATGCAACAATATGCATCAACATAAACTACAACACAAGTCAATATGACAAGATATGATAAGATATGATAATATGTAGTAGAAAACACCCCTATTTAAAGAGAAGCTTTTCTACTACAACCCTAAATCTTATCACAATCTAATCTTATCACAATCTATCAAATATTAGAAAGTGCTTTAGTTACTTTCTAATATTTTCTAGAAAAGGGAAATAACTTTTTCCCAAGAAATTAAATATTCCTAGCACCCTTAATTTATTTATTAATTGGGTGGGAATATTTTACATAAGATAGAATTATATTCTAATTCAAATATTATTCTTTAGACTTTATATTTTAGTCTAAGAATAATTTACACAATGTTGCATTACATATTCCAACACTCCCCTTAATGCAATATTGGGAAAAGGAATTATGAGACAAAGAAAAATTCTCCCCTAAAGATACAAACGGGGATGAGAATCAAATGAGTAATATAGTTACAATGAGCTTCTATGACCAAGAATGGTCTATAATAAGGCACCAATACAAAATGGGCCAAAATGAGACTGCAAGCCCCCAACGGAGTAGCTTCAGATACAAGCAGCTTACAAAGCCATCCATCAACCACAAGTGGTTGCAAATGACAAGAAGAAAACATCACAAGGGTGTCTTCAGTAAGCCTGCAAAATCCCAAATGGAAGTACCTACAAGCTACAAGCAGCTCAACATAAGATCAGTTAGATACATCATCATAAATATATTCACCATAACATATATGAATATCCAAAGATGATAACAAAACTGATCTAACAAATAGTGAACTATAAGTCATCACAAAAAGATGCCAAGCCATACTTATAGTCACGTGCTATATAGTTGATCAAAAAATATCATGTACAAAGTTGCATAAAGCAAACAAGGAGTACCATGATAATGCAAACTCTAAAGTACCATGTACAAAAGTAGCACAAGGCTAACAAAAAAGTACCATGTACAAGAGTTGCATAAGGTATATGAAAATAATAAAGTGTGCACACCGGTTGCATAAAGCCAACCATAAAATATCATGTACAAAAGTAGCATAAATGCTAACAAGAAAGTACCATGATAAACCAATTGCATAATGCCAACTACATAAAAAAACATGTACAAAGTTGCACAAGGCAACAAGAAAGTACCATGTAAAAGAGTCGCATAAAGCAATTGCATCATATACCATAATTGCACAATGCCATCTACAAAGTAACATGTACAAAAGTTGCACAAGGCAAACAAGAAAGTACCATGTTCAAAAGAGATGCAAAAAGCAATTATACCACCAAAGATCAACTCATATATATAGCACAAAACACCTCATAAGGATGAAGTTGTCATCACACAAGTGTAACTACACTTCATTCCCCCTTGAGGACAACTTCACCAAACCAAGTGAGTCCCTCAGCTTACAAAACTGCTCCTTGGGAAGAGGTTTGGTGAACAAATCAGTAGAATTAGAAGATGATGGGCAATACTCCAACTGAATAGTCCCATCCAATACCTTCTCTCTGATAAAATGGGCTTGGATTTCAACATGCTTTGTCCTTTGATGCATTACAAGATTTTTAGCCAAGGCAATAGCTGATTGATCATCATGAAAGATAATCATGAACTACTATAACCATCTTGCAATAAACAACTATAACCATATTGCAATTGAATAAACCAAGATCAACTTGCAATAAGAAGGTAACTAACCATAACAATCATCTTGCAACAAAATAAACTAACTTGAATTGAACCATAAAATATTTGTTAAATGTTAGATAGTCAATAAGTTAGTAAGTTAGTGTTCATTTTAAGGTTTTGCTATAGCCTAATGAATTGCCAATTCATCTCACCCAAGGTCAACCAAGCTACCCAAAAGGGTACGGGTACGAGGACCCGAAAAGGACTTGCTACCGATAGAGCGGATTCTTTTGGATTCAATAGGTGTTTAGCAAATATAAACTGTGTTGCAAGATTAAGTAAATTTTAATCAAATACTAAAGTTGTGGTTAGGAAGTTGATTCATTTTTAACCTTCTTGATTAATATGAAAATTAGTAAATTGCAAGTTAGTTGGTTAGTAGATTGTTTAGTAGCAAGTTAGTAGTTAGATTAGTTGAGATGCAAAATGTAAGAAAGATGAACAAGAGATAGTGGAGACACAAAGCAAAACACAAATACACACACTCTCTCTCTCTCTCTCTCTCACTCTCACTTTCATTCTCTTTTACTTTCATAATGAGAGATACAAGTTACATTAATTTACAGTATGCTTCAAGCAAATACTGGAGAGAGATTAGAAGAAATTAATAAAAATAGGGGAAGAGAGTGAAAAAGTTGATCCGAAATTGCCTTGTATACTCCAAAACATACTTGGATAACCTTGCAAAACAAGCAAACTCACAAACAACCATTGTTAATGTGAGACAAAAAAATATTGCATTTTAAGGAGAATAATAATAATTTTTAATACAAAAAATTACTTAAAAAATGCAATTAAATTAATAAAATTTATTTTATTAATAAAAAAAATGGCATGAAAAAGTTTAAAGATTTTTATAAAGCAAAACTTTTTCAAAAAAACAAAATTGTTTTTTTTTTTATAAAGCAAAACTGTTTTTTTTATTTATATATATATATATATATATATATATATATATATATAGCCAACTGTTTTTTTTAAATAAATAAAAAAAATGACTATATATGGAAATAAGGGTTTTTGGGTCTTCCGGACGCAACCATGGGGTCCGTTTGGCTCCAAAAACCTTTCCAGCAAAAACTTAATGCCAAAAAAAAATTATAGATTTAAAATGAAAATACTGTTTGCAAAAGATCTAACAACTAGATCTAAAAACATAATAAATCTATAAACCCTAATGGCAGATTTGCAAAATAAGTTTACATAAAATACCCAAATATCAAATGCATGCAAAAAAATATATACCTTAATGGGTTTTTCACCTCAAAGGATTGAAGACACTTGATGGAGATCCCAACCGCTCTGATACCAAATGTGAGACAAGCAAAGTCTCCCCAAGATCGAAGAATGCTCCACAAGATCAATCACACATAAAAGAGGTAAACCCACAACACAAATATTGAGTGGTAAAACCCTACTTCAAATGAAGAAGGGAAACATCCACTATGAAGCTCACTATATTACTCAATGATTCAACAATACAAGAATGCTTCAATGTTATGCAACAATATGCATCAACATAAACTACAACACAAGTCAATATGACAAGATATGATATGATATATGTAGTAGAAAACACCCCTATTTAAAGAGAAGCTTTTCTACTACAACCCTAAATCTTATCATAATCTATCAAATATTAGAAAGTGCTTTAGTTACTTTCTAATTTTATCACAATCTAATCTTTGAGATATGTGATAAGTGGCATCTATCAAATATTAGAAAGTGATTAGTTACTTTCTAATATTTTCTAGAAAAGGGAAATAACTTTTTCCCAAGAAATTAAATATTCCTAGCACCCTTAATTTATTTATTAATTGGGTGGGAATATTTTACATAAGATAGAATTATATTCTAATTCAAATATTATTCTTTAGACTTTATATTTTAGTCTAAGAATAATTTACACAATGTTGCATTACATATTCCAACAAACGTCATCAATTTTAAAGCAGAATGGTGTTTAGTTTGTGCCGGATTGAATCTGAATCATGTGATGAAGAAGATCAATGGAGGTTAAGCTGCCAAATATTGGTTATTTTAAAGTTATTACTGCATCAGAATTGTAAAATTCAGTCGAAAGATGAAGTATCGAGGGTTTTCAAGAAGATCAAACCAAAGGTAGTTACATATCGACGATGGTAGTTCACTCCCAATAAGTATCGATAGAAACACGTGATCTTTAACGACCAAGCTTTAGTTCCACTAAGCGATCAACAAGTTGTAGAGACCTCGAGCTATCATGGTAGACTTTATTTCAGTGGATTTCTCGGAGGACGGACCAATGAGCTAATGCCAGCTAAAATATTTGTTGTACTATTGTAACAAGATTTTGTGTATTATTTTTTTATTACTGTATTTTGAAAAACTATAAGTAGAGGTCGAACCATCATTTTTAAGGGTGGGATCTAGTGTGTTTGCATGTACCATTGTAAATATTCTTGAAGAGCTAAATGAAATGAGCAATACATTGATCTTTGCCTTAACTTCGCATTTTCATGCTTGTGTTAGAGGTTCAGATTTCATAGTTGCATTTCTATAAATACTTAGAGGTTAGTTTGTGCCTATTTTAGATTACTAGCTGTTATAAGTAATTGAAATTTGCTTTGAGTTCATTCTATGTTGTTGGAAAGTACATTTCTATGAAATCTAGATATTTGGTGAATTCTGTTATTTGGATTATCATTTCCTGGATATTGAAATTGCTTGCTATAACATTTCTATGTTATGCTTTATTAAATGAAATGGTCTATTTTGGAATAAATGTTGATCTGAGTGTATATCCTTAGTATGGTTTTTTGGGAGCTTTTTATGGTAGTGCAATGATGTTAACCTATTCGTCCACTATTATCTACATCTCTCTAACCCTAACCTTATATTACCCTAAAATCCAAACCCTAAGTGAGCATAATTGTGTCAACAACTTGCTAAGTTGACAAGGAACCAGCCTACTCTAGAGGTTGGATTGAAAACCCCTGTTTTGGTCCATCCAATGTTGAGTGTTGAGCTACATCTATCGGGTGCAATCCTGGATAGAAAGTAGGAAGATAGACAGCCATAGTACTAAGTGAAAACTTGGTGCAATTTAGTGCCCAATAGTAACCCTAAAAGCCCATATGGGTCTAAAAATAACTTAAAAGAAAACTAAAAATTTTTGTAGGGGGCTGCCATCCCTAGACTCCTACTTTTTAGAGGGCTACCGCCCTCGAACCCCAACAAGTATAAGTACCGAGTGTCTAGTACCTTTTAGTGTTAATCCCACCAGAATAACATGGAAAATATTCAACATATTTTCAACATTCTCCCACTTGTTGAATACTTTCCATAGGGGCTAACAACTACCATTATCAACTATCAAGGGCAACCATACCCATAGATCTTCTAAACCAAGGAAATTTTTGAGCAGGTACAACCTTTGTTAATGAATCAATAGTATTATTCTCTGTATCAACTTTATCTAATATCACTTGGTTCTCTATAACCATATCTCTCATAAAATGGTACTTTATATCAATATATTTTGACCGATCATGAAAACCAAGATTATTTGCCAAAAATATTACACTTTGACTATCACTATTAATTATCACATCCTTCTATTTAATGCCAATTGTTGAACACAACCTTTGTAGCCAACTACTTCTTTACTAGAATGAGTTGCTGCAATGTACTCTACTTTTGTAGTGGATAAAGCAACAATTGATTTTTTTTACTCATCCAACTTACTACCCCTCCAAATAGCCTAAACACATAAGCACTCATGGATCTTCTCTTATCAAGATCTCTAGCCTAGTCAGCATCCACAAACCCTTGTAGATTTACAATATCATTGTCTCTAGATTTTCCTTCATAACAGATAGCATATTCTGTAGTTCCATGCAAGTATTCGAAGATCCTCTTCACAATAGTCCAATGTTTCTTTCCTGTATTTGACATATATCTGCTAACTACTCCCACTGCATGTGTAATATTAGGTCTTATACATACCATTGCATACATAAGACTACCCACAACACTAGCATAAGGAACACGATGTATTTCTTCATCTGGTTTAGGACACTGTTTAGTAAATAACTTTTGACCAACAGGATGTGGAGTACATACTGGTTTACAATAATGCGTCCTAAACTTCTATAGTATCAAATAAACATATTTCCTTTAATTTAACCACAACTTTCTATTTGTATGACCCCTTATTATTTTCATACCCAAAATAAATTTTACAACACCCAAATCCTTCATGTCAAACTCGGAATATAACTGAGATTTTAGTAACTTTATAATCTCCTTACTGTTACCAATTAACAACATGTCATCCACATACAATACAATGATAACAAAAATTTCAGCTTCCTTTTTGAAATATACACATGGATATACTTTGATTTTTCCTAGCCCAAGTGTCAAGACAAATCTATCAAATGTTTGGTTCCACACCCTTAGAGACTGCTTCAACCCATAAAGAGACTTATTCAGCTTGCATACTAGGTCCTCCTTACATTTTAATTTAAAGCATTCGAATTATGACATATATGTATCTTCATCAAGTTCATCATATAGAAAAGTTATATTTACATCCATCTGTTCTATTTCAAAATCAAATGCAGCAAAAATAGCCAATAGAAATTTGATTGAAGTTAGTTTAGCCACAAGAGAAAAAATCTCACCAAATTCTACCAAGCAAGCCTTGCACTTCTCTAACTTTACTTCTACATTGTACTTATTTTTTAATAACCACTTACAACCAACAGGTTTTCTACCATGAGGTAATTTCACCAAGTCCCATGTATTATTTTTATCGAAGGACTCCATTTCTTCTTCCATAGCCCTTTTCCAAGACTTATTCTCACTTAACTAAAGTGCA
The DNA here is from genome assembly GCA_028583015.1 of Wollemia nobilis. NCBI lineage: Eukaryota > Viridiplantae > Streptophyta > Pinopsida > Araucariales > Araucariaceae > Wollemia > Wollemia nobilis. The sequence goes on along the minus strand of JAQPPZ010003251.1, from coordinate 6,993,284 downwards.
TCCTTTACTGTATTGGGTTCTTCATCAGTAACTGATAAATTAAATGTAAAATAAAATTTGAAGGACTATACCTGTCTAGAAGTCTTCTCTCTTGATCTGATCTCCTCAAAATTGGAGTTCTAGGTTTTGCATCTTCAACTTCCTCCTCACCTTCTTCCTCTAAATATTCCTCTTCAGACTCTCTTTGTAATTCAAGTTCTACCACGGTTTGTTTCTCCTATTCCAATTTTACCTACACTATTTCTAGTTCTTTACTTGGTTACATTTCCTATTTTAAAATCCCTTTTGTTTCTCTAAAGATCACATTACGATTGTAAAAAACCTTATGTGTTTATGGGTTCCACAACTTATATCCTTTAACACTAGTACTATAACCCAAAAATATGCATTTTTTAGATTTATAGTCTAGTTTAGTCCTTTTCTCTTTTGGGACATATATATAAGCATCACAACCAAAAAACCCATATATGACTGAGAGAGGGTTTCTTACCAGTCCATACTTCCAATGGATTCTTGTCCACCAAAGTTGAGGTAGGAGATCTATTGATAATATAACAAGTTCTTAACATAACTTCTACCCAAAATTTATTTTCTAACCCTGCGCCACTTAGCATGCTTCTATCTTTATCCATCAATGCCCTGTTCATCCATTCTACAATCCCATTCTATTGTGGAGTATATGGAGTTGTTTTCTACCTTTCTATTCCAAAATCCTTACAAAAGTGCTCAAATTCATTAGAGCAATACTCACCACCACTATCACTTCTCAAAACCTTTATCCTTTTCTCTATCTGATTTTCTTATTAAAAACATCAGATTTATTTTGTAGAAAATATACCCAAGTATTTCTTGAGAAGTCATCTATAAATGTATCAAAATAGATAGATTTACCTAATGATGGTACTTTTGAAGGTCCAAACACATCACTATGAACTATACGTATAAGTCCTTCAAACCTTGTAGCATTACTTGAAAACTTGACTCTAGTTTTTTTTCAAAAATATAGTGCTCACAAAAATCAAAATTTAATGGGCAATCAAAAATTCCTTCAGCCATACCTTTCATTTTTAATTTCACCAATATACCCCATGCATTGATCCCACAACATTGTCTTTGTTGTAGGAATACTCGAAGCCATTTCTATCATAATATCTTCTTGTACCACTAAAGAGTTATTGCAATTAATACTTACAGTGCTAGCCTAAAGTCTGAACAAAGTTCTTATGCAAACTCCCCTTGCCAACACCAAAGATCCATGAACCATATTGCAACTATCCTTATTGAATGCCACATTCAAACCTGCATCATTCATCTTACTCAAGAATATTATAGCGACCCGGGATGCACGCACCGCTTTACTCTACTTGCAATATTATACCCAAGATGAAATGAAAGACCATGAAAAAGCATATAACATGGAAGTAACAAAGATGGATCTCTTTATTTGTATTGAAACTCGGTTACATGTCGGTCCCTCTTAGGGATACCCATTTTGATACAATGAATTACAAGTGAGGAAGAAGTCCCCTAGCAAGGGGTGGTGCGCTTTCACAAGCTTCCCGGTTCTGCACACGAAAATGTATGAGGGCTTACATATGCCTCCTTCTCTAGGTCTGATTGCTAGAGGGATCCTCTTGCTCTCGTATGTTGTAGCTTCCATCCGATGAACCTGTGGCCCTATAAGCAATGAAACAACAACACACGCTTAGATGTCCGAGATTGCCTCCCTGGATGAGGTTGTTAGCAATGAATATACTCAAATGAAAGCAAGTGCAAATGAAACTAATGCTATGAATGTGAATGAATGAAATGATGCTATGCTAATGATATGCTAAAAAGAATAATGAAACTAATGTCTAAAACCCTAAGCTAGGCCCACGGGCCACTGTCCAATGACAACGACCGCTAAAGTGAATCTCGTTCTCTTTGCTCCAAAGCTATGGATCAAAGCTTGTATCCGATGTTGAAATGGTGGTTGCTATGCTCTCCAATTTGTCAGGGCTTCACCGTAAATGTGATCTCCAAGGGAAACTCTCCAAGTCTCGAAAGCTCTCCTCAATGATCTAATGCGTTCCTGTATCTCTGGATTGATTGATTCTCTTCTGGTGCTTAGGCTGCACCTTTTAAAGTGTGTGAAACCCTAAAGTCTATGCTCAAAACCCTAGGATTGAATCCCTCATGCGTAGTGAATGTTAGCATGAGAAGATTTTTGTCTTTTCTATGTTTAAAGACTAGTTAATTAAAGTCTAAATTCAGACTCAAGTCTTCTATGTGAACTGGTTGTGAAGGGGAATGCAAAGTTACTCCCGCTCACCTTTATTGCATGCAGACTACCACTTCCACCTCTGATTAGGCCTATTTGTTGGTAAAATGCTTTTTATGGCTTAGCCATTGTCATCTGCAATGACTAAGATTTGGCCACTGTCATCTATAGTGGCTAAGGTCTGGCCACTCTGAGCTTGAGCGGCTAAGATCTGGCCACTCTGGCCTTGAGCGGCTAAGCTTGGATGGGCTCAGAATACCCCAAATGGGTGGTGAAAACCACTTTTGATGCTTGGAAAGTCCAAGGTTATGTCTTATGATCTTATGAATGTGCCTATGTGAGTAGCTCCCCTAAACATGACACATTTTAGGTGTCTACAGATGCCCCTTTTTGCGATGCGCTTGTGTGGAAAACACAATGCTGAGCAAAAATATAGACTGATCTACTTGTAAGGTGTATGATGGTCAATGTGACCAACGCCGATGGCCCAATCATGCAAGATGATGCACATCCTTTGAATCATTGCTTCAATGTTCTGAAGACTTAACTTAGCCAAGTGGCTTATGCACGTTCAATTTGCACTCATTCCTCAAACTCAATCGGGTAGCTTCAGCTGCTACAATCAGATCCGATCGAAAGGATAGCTACAAATTGAAGATGTCATGTCTGCTTACGTTCCTAGAAAACAAGGGAAATTATGTGATTGTTGTATGCAATGATTCATAGGATGAACACAATTTTGATATGATCGAGTGATCTGTTGTTGATTTTGACTATGATTATTTTGAAGATTTGAACTACCTCCTCACACAGTGAATTGGTGAGGAAAAAGGCGATGAATAAAGCGACAAGTCGCTTGACCAATATGACTAACTTGGTTTCTTTCTAACATTTGTTCTTTCAATGGGTGAACCCCCATCCAAGTGTGACTCCAACTGTTTATGATAATCATCCATCCTTATCCCGAGGAGTGGTCCGGCTATCAAGAGCCTTCTTAGGGAGTTAGGATGAGTGATTCTATTTATGCTCATATTGTATCACTTTGGCTCAATGTTTTTGATTTCATAAGGGAATGAAGATGATTTTATCGCACCCATGGAGCAGTCCAACCATTTTGGTCTTCTTCGGGTTTGAAATGATGCATCATGGTTCCAAAATGAATGTTTTTGCCCCAAGTAGCCTTATGGTAACTTACTCATCTTATCGAGTTGCATGGAGTGCGAGTCGCTGCAATCGCCAAGTTGATAGAGTAGGTAACTGAATACGAGGTCTACTTGAGAATTTGTTTTTATGCAATTTTTTTGTTATTTTGATCATTATGGTGATTATGAACCACCAAAATATGCTTATTTGATGTTTTTGGTTGCTTCTCTTGGAGGGAAACAACTTATTTTTTCTTAGGATCTCGGCCGTTGTCAGGTCCAGTGGCCACCAAGTGCTTGGCCATGGCCGCTCCCATCTTGGGCGGCTACAAGATGTGGGCCATTGACGTCAGAAGTAGCTAAGGCAATATAAAATATACCCTAGGGTTTTTTTTTTTCACTTTGCTAGCTATCAATTCTGCTTTCTTGAGCTCTGAGGTGAAAGTGACTTCTGCAACTTGGAGTGTTTCTGCAATTTGGAAGATTATGGTTGCATGGGGTGAAGCGTCTTTGGGTGGAGGAGCCGGAGCTTCTCGAGTACTCCCTCAAACCTTAACCTTGCTTGTTTATTTTTGTTTTGGGTAAAATTGAACCACATTAAGTAATCGGTAATTGAACCTCATTAAGCTTGTTGGAAATGAATCAAAACCTGTAGCTAGGCTTAGTTTAGGTTTTTATGTGGTGGGCTTGTCCCCATTTTGTCTTTGTTGTTTTTGTTATATTTTTTTGTATTTTTTGGCCTAGGGTCGATGCGTCTACCTCGCTACCCATTGGCCGCTATCGATCAGAGTAGCCAGGAAGGCCTACAACTTGGCCGTTGTCACTGGCAGCGGCCGATTTGAATCCCAATGGTCAAAAAATTGACCATTGGGGCTTGGCCGTTCGACTTCATGGCCGATTTTTGGTCATTGTAGGCGACAAGCCAAGAACACTTAGTGAAATTTTTTTTTTGTGCATTTTCTGGGTTGACTTATTGATTTTTTTGAATTTTTGATTTGTTTGATTAGGTGCAATTTTGTCCCTTTGCTTAGACTTAGAATAGCCTATCATATTTTGCACCATTTTCATGTTTATTATGAATTATGCCTTAGATGCATTGTAGTTATGATTCATTTTCTTTTGTTGTTAGATTCTTACTGCTCGAGCTCGGGACCCGAAGCTCATGAATACACTTCTACCCCTCTTGGATGGCGATGATTGGGCTTGGCTCAAAGCCCATGGGCTATAGTATGTCACCAGACTACCCACCATTATGGTAGATCATGCCTACCTTATGACTTTGGTCCATCGATGGGACCCTCGGACCAATACCTTCCACTTTCCTATCGATGAGATGACCATCACACCGAAAGATGTGTATAGGATATTCTGGATCCCCTTTGATGGAGTGGCCATTGTCTCTTCGACCACTAATGATCAGACTATTATTTTCACTCGGGTGTTCAGAGGGCGCTCTATGTAGGCTCTCAAGGACACCAAATCTGGGGGAGTGTCCATATCGTAGTGGTATGAGGTGGATGTCTTCTCTATGAGGCATGCAGTGTTGTTGATAATCATCAGCAATATCTTGATTCTAGATTGCTCAGGTTTGAGGTTCCCATGGAACCTTTTGGTGATGGTTCAAGATTTGTTGGATAGTGAGGAGCCTATCATCTATGCATGGGGTAGATATTTGTTGGCTCAGTGCTATGATGAGTTGTACCACATCCATCGATGAGGTCACATCGACATTGCTTGTAGCTTGCTTCTATGTATGGGAAAGGGGGAAGAGGTATCCTCCTATGATTATAGTTATGGAGGAGTGGATGTAGTGCTATGCTGCTAGATGGGCTCGAGAGCACGAGCTATGCAAGAGCCACCCTCATGCGGGGGAGCTTCCCCACTACACTACTACTTTTATTGGGCTGAAGGTCGACGATGTCATGTGGCGACCATATCATGAGTGTCCAACTTGGGATGATCCTACTAGTTTCATAGTGAGGACATAGTGATATGAGCGGTGGCTCATCGACCGTAAGGTTGGCATCTAGGAGTATTTCTTCTACTCTCGAGTTCTTCATTAGTATGGGCTATAATAGGATGTGCCTCTGGTTCCATTTGTATATAGGTGCATCATAGTAGAGGGAGATCTCCCCCTACCATGGATCATAGAGTTGTCAGATGAGGAGGATGCCCTAATAGTTGACCCAGGAGTCATTGGGGGTGTTATAGAGGCATACACTAAGTGGTGGGGGATCGGATGTGGCATGGCGATGGTAGCTTGGGTCATGAGGATGATGGTAGAGGTGATGATACAGATCCAATAGGGTGTAGAGTCTGAGCTAGGACTGAGGTATGGGGCCAGCCAGTAGAGAGTGGTAGTAGAGGAGTAGGAGGCTCTTGAGGAGGATGAGGAGGAGCTAGAGCTAGGAGAGAGATTCTCCTCTGAGAGCATAGTTGCACGAGGTCGAGGTTGAGCTCCAGTCGACCAAGATCTAGGTAGAGCAGTGATATGCTACTATTGCATAATGGGATGCCACCATAGAGTAGCTCACACTATAGATCTAGGCTTTGTAGGCTACTATCGGGGGTGGTGCTACTAGGATGCAGTTTGTTGTACCTCCCTCTACTCCATAGGGTGCTACAGGGATAGACTCAGGGGTAGAGGTTCTACACCTGAGGTCACTATTAGAGGAGTATGAGATGATGATCCATGGGCATGTTGGTCATATTACCACCCTCCAGATGTAGCTCAGGAGGCATGGGCTTGTCCCTAGGGAGGCACCAGGTGCAGGTGGTTCACAGGTCAGTGGGCGCTCCACCTCAGGGTAGTCTTCCACCCATTCTAGCCAGAGGACCAGGACTCGGATAGAGAGACTAGAAGGTTCACACCATTCGACCCATGACACCACCATAGGGGGAGGTGGCACTGGGAGAGGTGGTGCAGGAGGTTCAGGCCCTGTATTTGATTGATGATGCTCTTAGTTTATCATTTTTGAGGTCGGCTTGACCTATATGATTGTAGCCCTATGGGCAGTTTTGTATACCCATCTATTTGACACACATTTATATGATATCTTTATGTTTATGACTCATTATGTGTATCATTTATTGCTCATGTTTTTGTTGTTATTTGTTTTATGATGAGATGTGATGATGGTATTATGATGATTTGACATATATGATAGATGATAGATGATATTGGTGGTGATGTGGATATTGGGATAGATGCTCATGTAGATGTGATATGATCTACCTATTGTGATATGATGTGATGTATTATGCAGTGATTTGATGATGGATTTATGATTGTATGCAAATGGATATTGCTTATGTGTTTTATGATGTGCTTTATAATGTGATGATGGATGATTAATGACTTGTGTATTTGTGGATGCGATGTTGGTATGTTAAATGCATGTTTGATTTTGATTTCAGTGTGCGCACTTAACTTATGTTATGATATGGTAAATGCAATGTGCAATGTGCTATGTATATGGTGAATGTAATATGTAATCTAATGTGAATGAACTTGTATGTTTTAATTACTCAAAACACAAAGAATGCATATGCTATGATTTTGACAATCTAATGGGTGATACCACAGAAAGTATAACAACCATGGATTTTTTTAATAATCATTCTAATCATGAGAATTGATCATTTACTCCATCCATATGTGCAATGTAATGGTGTGGGATGAATGTATTTTCTGGATAAGCTTCTGTAATTTAAGAAATATAAAATAATCAGTGGCCATCTAAATATCATTTCTGACATATAATCGGTATCTCATATATTTTATTAATACCCCCTAATTTATAGAAGCTTATGAAGAAAGTTGTTGATGTGATTGGTGATATGATTTGTTGCTTATGTAGGAATTATTTTTGGTTGTTCCTGAAACTCAACCACTCTAGTTATCCTATCAACAATTGTCTATTGACCATTCTAGACTTTTGAAAAGTAAGGCTTTTACCATGGACCTGGATATTCATGATCTCTGTGTGTGCAAGTGATTGTATATTTTGAGATAGAACTCAAGCATTTCCTCCGATGTCAGGCGGGATTCTTTCAGCCCATTGCTAAGATCAGGGATTCTCAAGTGTTCCTCTCATCCTAAGTTGGACTTAGTTGGACTATACCACTAGGCAATATTGGGTTACCTAAGCTAGCTCATCCACATTCAAACATTGGTCTACACAAATGCATGAAGCAATTGTGGTAGACATATCATCATGCATAAGGATTTCTCCTTCCGATTTTGTACAATGTTGAGAATTCCAGGGATTCAAGCTTCATTCCCTTCTTTTCTTCCTTTTGGCTTTGGATATTTGCTCATATGTAGTGATGAAAATCATTATTTATTTTTTATTGATTTTTTTCTTGAGCGAGGATTCTTGTAGTGATGATAATCACTGTTTATTTTGCTCATATGTAGTGATGAAAATCATTGTTTATTTTTTATTGATTTTTCTTTGAGCGAGGATTCTTGGAATCTCTGATTTGTGTATCGGATCATTGCTTTGAAATCTGGAATGTATGCTTGGATTTTTGAATTTGTACTTTGTTTCGGGATTTTGCTTATTTTGATTTAAGCAAGGGATTTGGATAGGGTGAAGCTTGTCCTTTTGCCAATTCTCAACACCTTTAAACCGGTCGCATAGGGGGATAAGCAAGGAAGATCCTTTTCACTTAAGGTAACCTAGACCGCTTTGTAACTTTCATATTTTCCTTGTACTAGCTAGGATTTTAGTGTTTCAATTAGTGATGGGATCTTGAATATCCAAGGTATTATCACAACTAGACCTTACCTTCTACTAATCAAGGTGGCTTTCTACAAAAGTTGATAAGACCACTAGACATGTTTGAATAATAGGATAATCTTAGCCTATTTTGTATAGCAACATGAAATGGTTGTGTTGACAAACACAGTTATACACATGAGTGCATGGATGGAGGTGGATTTGAGCTTTTGGGTTGTGATACAAACTATGGCATATTTTTCTAGAATGTGATCATAACATATGTGAATGCAATGGATGTAATGCAACTTATGTGAATGCAAGTGTGAAATGCAAATGTTTTTGTATTTTTTATTTTTGCATTGTTTTTGTGCTTTTTGATTTTGTTATTTGACCAAAGGGCTTTAAGATGCCTTTGGAGCTTTTTGTTTGATTTGACCAAAGGGCTTTAAGATGCCTTTGGAGCTTTTTGTTTTATTTGACCAAAGGGCTTTAAGATGCCTTTGGAGCTTTTTGTGATGAAGGTGACCAAGTGGTGTGAAGATACCCTTGGAGCATTTTTGATTGATTTTGACCAAAGGGCTTTAAGATGCCTTTGGAGCTTTTTGTGATGAAGGTGACCAAGCGTGTGAAGATACCCTTGGAGCATTTTTGATTGCTTTTGTATTTTATTTTTGACATATTTGAATGTTTTTTTTTAGTTTTTGACATATTTGAATGTTTTTTTTTGACATATTTGAATGTTTTTTTTTGACATATTTGAATGTTTTTTGATTTTATGTATAAAATGCCTTCAAGTGAATGATATTGAGAGGTTCAGGCTCTTCAACACCATCCAATGATGTAAGGCGATATGCTCCAGGCCCAACCCTTTCTGAAATCATGTAGGGGCCTATCCAGTTTACCATAAATTTGTCTCGTAGGTGCGGTGGCAGATTTGAGTTCTGTTGGTTTTCTTTGAGCACAAGATCCCCAAATTTGAATTCCCTCAAGTGGACTTTACTATTGTAAGCTCGTGCAAGGTGATTCTGATAAACATGGAGATGCTCCAAGGCATTGACTCGACGTTCATCAAGAAGCGTTAGCTGATCAAGGTGGCCTTGCCATGCGGTGTCATCATCTATGAAGTCCTTCATGGCTACTCGTAAGGTTGGAATCTCCAACTCTAAGGGCATGATGGCCTCAGTGCCATATACAAGTGAAAATGGTGTTGCCCCAGTGGGCGTCCACACACTAGTCCTGTATGCCCATAGTGCAAGAGGTAATTGCAAGTGCTAGTCCTTATGATTTTCTTTTACCATCTTCCTCAAGATGGAGATGATTGTTTTATTTGAGGCTTCTGCTTGCCCATTTGCTTGTGGATAATAAGGCATTGAAAAATTATGTTGAATATGGTATTTGTTCATTAAAGCATACACATTTTTGTTCTTGAAATATGGCCCATTATCCGATATTATCTTCGAAGGGACCCCAAAATGACTTATGATATTATGGAGTATAAACTCCACAATCCTTGGTCCAGTTGTCGATGTTAAGGGGATCGCTTCGACCCATTTAGTAAAATACTCAGTGGTCATTATGATGAACGTGTGTCGGCCCGAGGATGGGGGTGAGATCTTCCCCACCAAGTCTAGTCCCCACTACGAGAATGGCCATGCTTCCTGGATGGGTTGCAAGGCTTGTGATGGCAAATGGGTGAGATTTGCATGATGCTGGCACTTAATGCATTTCTTGACATACTCACAATAATATTTTTCCATAGTGGGCCAATAGTAACCCATCCTTAAGATACGCTTAACAATAGCCATGCCACTGAAGTGGCCACCACACGTACCATCGTGAGCTTGCAAAATTGCCCAGGATGCTTCCTGGGGCTCAAGACAATGAAGGAGTACTCCATCATAACCTCACCTATAGAGGACTTCTCCTAGAAAAATGTACCTAGTCACCTTTTGTTTAAATGTTCATCTTTCACCATGCGATAGGTCTTGCGGTAGCATTCCCAGCTTTAGGAAATCCCACAATTGGGAAAGCCAATCCTGATAAGCCACAACTTCTATTGATAAAACAACATGTTCCTCCTATGATCCAGCATGTGCGAACACATATTGAGAAACAACTCTATGGTGAATGGTCGTGCCACACTCTGTAGGTCCTTGAGAAACCAAAGATGCCCAAGGTGTTGTTTGCAAGAAGTCTCTAGCTATGATGGACCAATCCTGATTAGGTTCGATGTTGATCATGTTGACTGATTCTTGATTGTCCAAAGCCTCACGTTGTATTGCTGAGTGCGAGAGCACTTTCACATGAATGGTTGTAAAATCAGTGGATGGATTCTGAGGGATTAAGGATCCCAGAGAGGCCATGGTGTCTGCAAATCTATTTGACGTATGAGGGATTGCCTCGATGTCATACCATTCCAGCCGGGCTAGGTAGGTGTCAACAAGTTCCTTGTAAGCTTTCAGGAGTGGGCACCTACATTGGAATAGGCCTTTAACTTGATTTACTATGAGCAAGGAGTCACCAAAGATGTTCAATATTTTAATGCCCATTGCTATGGTTGTTTGGAGTCCCAAGATCAAAGCCTCATACTCTGTGTTGTTGTTTGTGCAAGGGAAGTCTAGTTTGAATGATAAGGGCAATGACGTGCCCTACGGTGTGATAAAGACTATCCCTACTCCGCCCCCTTGCTCACATTTTGAACCATCGAAGAACAATGACATGTCTCTTTCTTTCTTAGGTTCTTCGAGTTTAGGTGGATCTGATAATGCAAAGACTGCATCATCAGGCAACTCTATGGTGAGAGGCTTGCTATCCTGAAGAGGAGCCTCTACTAGTTGATCTGCTATGACTTGTCCCTTGATGGACTTTTGGCTTATGAACTCTAGATCAAATTCTATCAGTAGCATGATCCACTTTGCAGTATGAGTATTGTGATATGTCTTGTTCATCATGTACTACAAAGGATTTTGTTTGGATATAACGTAGGTTGTATGGCTCAACATGTAGTGTCACAACTTTCGAGTTGCAAAGACCACTGCTAAACATAACTTTTTGACATACGCATATCCTAGCTCATAACTCACCAAGGTGCGACTAATGTAATATATGGCTTGCTCTTTGTTTTGCATATTCTTTTGGGCTAACATGGTGCCCAAAGAAAAATTAGTAGCTGATATGTATAGCAAATATGGAATGTCTGGCCTTGGTGGAGCCAACACTGGCGGTGTGGCTAGGTATGTTTTGATCTCTGCAAAGGCTTGTTGGCACTCTTCATCCCAATGAAATGGGACATCCTTGCATAGCAACTGGTTCATGGGTCGACACTTGTCTGATAATTGTGCAATGAACCATTTGATGGATGCTATCTTGCCTTGTAGGCTTCTTAATTCCCTAATGTTGGTAGGGGTGGCCATTTCTAGTATAGCCTTCACTTTTTTCGGATCGACCTCGATGCCTCTCTTAGAAATGATGAATCCCAAAATCTTGCTAGAAGTTATACCAAATACGCACTTCTTAGGATTCAATCTTACATTGTGCTCAATGAGGTGGTTAAAGACTTGTCTAAGGACTTCAGCGTGCTCTTGCCACAGCAAAGACTTAGCGAGTAAGTCATCCATGTAGTCCTCTAAGATCTTGTGCATGTAGTCATGGAATATGTATGTCATGGCTCACTGGTAGGTGGCACCAACATTCTTGAGCCCGAATGGCATCACTTTGTAATAGAATGTTCCCCATGGAGTAATGAAAGCAGTCTTGTGTTGGTCTTCGGGTTTAATCCAGATTTGATTGTATCCAGAAAAACCATCCATTAGGGAAAGCATCTCATGACCTGCGGTGGCATCAACAAGAGCATCTATGTTTGGCAATGGGAATGAATCCTTTGGAGTTGCCCTATTTAAGTCTCTAAAGTCTATGCAAATACGAACTCTTCCATCGGGTTTCCCCATGGGCACCATGTTGGACACCCACTCAGGGTAGTCGATAGGAACTATGAAAACTGCATCCAATAGTTTTTGCAATTCATTCTTTACCATCAAAGCGATGGTTGGATGCATTTTCCTCAACTTTTTCTTGACTGGTTTCTTCATGGGATCCAATGAAAGGTTGTGAACAACTAACTTTGGATCTATCCCAGGCATGTCTTTGTAAGTCCAAGCAAAAATATTTGGCCTCTCTTTGAGGAGAGGAATTATGATGGCTTGTTCTTCTGGAGATAGACTTTCTCTAAACTTGACTTTCTTTGGTTGAGTAGGATCATCATTGATGTCCACCTCGAAAGTCGCTTCTATAGCCATATGTGACCCATCCTCTAGCTGATGAGGTGTGGGTATCAAGTGAATGTCATCGATGGGATTTATAGGTCCTACTGACTCAGGATCCAAACCAGCATGAAATACATCATATGCACAGCCTGATGCAAAATGAAATGGTTGTAACATCTCTTCATTAGGGAAAATATCTTCAGGCTCTATGGGTGAATCAGCATGGTCCCAATCAATTGCCTCTGTATCAATACACAAAGGTTTTGTGGGATCGGCTGGATTATGAAGTGGAGTGGTCAAATCAATGGAGATTGTGTTGATGGATGGAATGAAATCTCTAGGACCACATGGGTGCAATATTATCTTAGAGGTTTCCCTTCCATACTCATGATGAGGCTTTGGAGGAATGGGAATTTTTGGATCTAGCCCATGAGTAGGGCGGATAATAGGATCATTGGGCTCTAACCACTCTCTGAATGTAGGTGGAGGGGATTGACCATCTGGTGAATGGCAGCTAGGTCAACAGGTCTCCCCAAAAATTATAGATGAGGGTCTATGGCATGAAGTGCCACCTCTCTCTCTACCAACATGTCAACTTGCCACAAGTGGTGAGGCCCAAGATAAGCCATCTCAGTTTTGGAGTCAAAGTCATCATCGCTTATCCAAAAATTGTTAGCATTGGTATGCGGCCCTAAGACAAGAGGCTCATGCCTTGGCCCTAGGTAGGCCATCTCTATCTCATCTTCATATTCTTCATCACTTATGAAGAATCCATTGGCATTAGTGTGTGGCCCTAAGATATGGGGCACGTATCTTGGCCTCAAGTAGGCCATATCTATCTCATCCTCATACTCCTCGTCACTTATGAAGATGCCATTTGCATTAGTCTCTTGCCCCATGCCATGGGGCCAATGCCTTGGTCCTAAGTAGGCTCTCTCTATCGAGTCCTCTGACTCATAGCTACTTTCATCTGATATGTATCCACTCTCATTGTGGATGGACCAAGTAAAGATTTGTAAATAGTGAGGCCCATGATAGGCCAAGCCCTCTTGTGCTTCATCATCACTTGCCACATATCTATTTTCTTCTTGCTCATCATCCCATGAGTTGTATCCTACTGGGATGGCATCAGTTGTGAGTCTTGGATGATATGTCTCAGGTGGCGGGATGTTCACTATGGCCACTTGTCTATTGCACATAAGACTTGAACTTAGTGGGTGATAAGGAATAAAATCGATGTCTTCTCCTAACCCCAAGCTCAATCTATCTAAAGCTACTACCAAAGAGTCATCCCAACATCTGATGTGGTAACCTACCCCAAACCTATCAGTAGGAAGCTGGTATTGCGGCTCGAGTGGCCGCCTATGCCCCTGCTCATATATACCAAGACCGTAACCATGCCAATGGCAACGTTCAAAGTAGCTTAGAGAAAACTCAGGATTAGAGAGGTAATGAACATTAATAGTGAATAATTCATCATTGTCCTCTTCCTCTTTAGTAGACTTATGGGTGCAGTCTAGTCCAGCATAGACAAAGTTTGTCTGGTTGGGAGGGATTCCAAGCGGAACCACTGTTCCCACTGGTGGTCTCAAGTCTTTTGGTTTTCCCATGTCTTGTGTAGATTCTATGATAGGTGTGAATGTTATGTTCTACACAAGGTATTCTCCTATCCCTGTGCTTGCCAAGTGTATGGTTGCATGCGATGTGGATGACCCCATGGATGACACTAGTGAAGCAGGGTGGTAATCATCATCTTCGACTTGCTCTTGGAGATCTTCTTCGTCCATGGGACTTGGACCTTCCTCAATGGCTATGGTTAGCACTTCCTTAGGATTTATTTCCTCAACTAAGGGTACCTTTAGCTTCTGATTATCTTTTGGCTTAGACGTTGATGGTTTCTTAGAAGCATTAGTCATGTTGGGTGCATGTTGAGGTGTTGATGTGGATGGGTCTTTTTGTACCCCTTTGTCTTTGTCCTTCAGTTGCGTAATTGGATATGAAGGCCCTACATACAGGTGGGTAGAAGGGATCACAAACTCTCCTAGAAAATCCACCTGATGGACATACTTGAATGGCTCATCATCGGCCAACACCATATAGACTTTGTTATCATGCACATACTTGACACATTGGTGTAAGATTGAAGGGACACACTTCATGTCCCTTATCCAAGGTCACCCTAAAAGGATGTTGTATTGCATGGCCCCTTCCAAGACATGACACATCATGGGGATGGTCTTATGCCCTACCTTGATAGGTAAGACTATCATTCCCATAGTATTGCATAAAGCATCATTGAAAGCTCTTAATGTGTAGGCTCTCAAAATGATATGTGACTTGGGGATTTTTAGGTGTTCTATGGCAGTTGTTGTGATGATGTTGATTGATGAACCTATATCGACCAAGACCCTCTTGAAATGTAAATCATTGATTGATGCCACAATGTTCAGTGGAGGGTCTGGTAAGGCAGTAGGTACTGTCTTAATCTCATAATCATAGAATCGAATTACAGGTTCTTGGCATTCTTGTACTTGTCCCACAAAATGGGTGAAGGCATTTGGATCTTGCGGTTGGATCTCAATTGACCTTAAAATCTCCATCAAGGTCTCCCTATGCTTTGGGGACTATTGTATGAGCTCATAGATAGATAGCTTAGCTGGAGTCATTTGTAAGTTTTTCTCAAGTCTACTCCGAATAGTTACCACAGGTCGAGTTGGTGGACCTGGAAGGTTGTTTTGCCCTTGCCTCTACCTTGGTGTAGCTGGGACATTCATGGGAGCTGCAGGAGGTTGTGGTTGACCATACCGTCTACTCTTGGTTGCTATATTGACAATTTCGACCATCCCAACACATCCGTGGGTAGGTATATCAACTCGGACCTGATTGACTTGGGCCCCTTGCTCTCTAGGGGCCTCATGATTTGGCAGCGGGTTTTTGTAGATGCCCATATCTCTATTGTCAGGGGCCAATGGGTTGTCCACTTTGAGTTCTCCCACCTCAATCATGTTTTGAACTTGGTGCTTAAAACCATTGCAAACCTCAATGTTATGCCCCGGTATCCTATGATAAGGGCAAAATTGATCTTCCCTATATCCTTTTGGCTTAGGATGGTTGGGATCTATAAGAGGTATGTCAGGGAATCTGATATTTCCCACCTCGCTCAATTGGTTGAAGATTGATTGCATTGATTCTGTTAATGGTGTAAAGTAGCGAGGGGGTTTTCATTCTTTG
Source organism: Wollemia nobilis (assembly GCA_028583015.1). Lineage (NCBI taxonomy): Eukaryota > Viridiplantae > Streptophyta > Pinopsida > Araucariales > Araucariaceae > Wollemia > Wollemia nobilis. The sequence continues at coordinate 6,977,659 of JAQPPZ010003251.1, read as the reverse complement.
TTTCTCCCCTGATAGTTCTTTTGATCATAGTTGGCTGGTGGAGGATGTGCTTGATAATTCTAGGGTTGTTGCATAGCCCCATCCTTAGGCACAACCAACACTACTTGATTAACTAGGGTAGGGTTTGCCTGCTTCTATTTTTGCCATTTTTGTCATTCTTGTTCCACTCCTTGTTTCAGAGTTTGATGGTTCCCTCATCTACTTTTATGTCCTCAATGAGTTTGGCCTATGCCAAAGCTTCCTCAAATGAGGGGTACTATTGTAGTTGTAGCAAGAGGGAGATGTGTTTGGAACAACTCTTGGTGAACATGCGGACAATCTCTTCTGTGGGGATGGAGAATGATAGTTTTGCCATGATCTTTCTCCATCTATTCCCATAATCCATTACTGGCTCATCATCATAATGTTTCAAATTGGCCAGGTCTGAAAGGTTCACTTTTCTCTTAGCACCAAAGGAGAAACGCTTCAGAAAAGCATTTACTAGTTGTTCAAAGTTGGTTATGCTATGCTTGGGCAATTGGTTGAACCATTGAGTGGCAGCGCCCAAAAATGTCATGATGAATGTCCTTAGCATAAGAGCATCATTGTCTTCAAGATGAAAACATGCATTGATGAAATTGGTGACATGCTCTTGTGCATCTTCTTCACCCTTAAAATTTTCCAACCTAGGCATCTCAAAGTGCTTAGGATATGGAGGGCTAGGAACTGATGGGCACAATGGTTGATTATGTATTTTGCTCAATGTTGGTTGGTTCCCAACCATCTCTTGTTTCTCAAAGGACTTCATATTTTTAGCAAGAGCTTGAAATGCCTTTGAGGCAAGGAGTTCCTCTTCTTGTAGGCCCCCTCATGGTGGCAATGGAGGTAACCCCCTATCCACTTGATTTGTTCCATTTTCTTCCCTCCTATGAGGGGATTCAGGACATGTCTACTCTTGATCTATTAGGTTTACCCATTCCCCACTAGTTGGATTTTGCTCATGATTTGATGGGTGATTCCATTGTGGGCTCTCTTGTCTAGTGCACCTTTCTCTTGGTGAGTCAGTGCATTGATCTCTTTGATGATCATTACCATTTGTTTGATGGTTGATGCGAGCTAGCTGCTCAACTTGCTCTCTTAAATGCTGCTCATGTTGGCGCAAGAGTTTTTCTCTTTGCTTTTCATGTTCAAGAGCTTCCACAAGATCTCACTCTTTGTACAAGGTATTCTCTAACCATCACATGCGGTCAACATGCACTGTCATAGAGGACTCATGCTTGTCTGATCTAGTTTTGGTGGTTCTGATGCGTAGATTCCTCGAGGAGGTTTCTGTTGTTTCTCTGCTCTTGCTAGCTAATGTAACTTGTTCAGTGTATGTTTGAGTGTTTTCATGATCAGATTTTGTATGTTTACTATGGGGTCATTCTGAGGCACCCCTAGATTGAGAGGTATGCTTAGAAGTCATAGTTCATGAACTTCTAGATGCAGAGTTCTCAGTAACTATGGTTCTTTGAGTTGGCCTCTGATGAAACTTATCCAACTCATCCAGTTGTCTTGTTTTCCATGGCTGATCCCGTGGGGTGCCATTCACTCCAATAAGGTCATAGTCTATGGGAATCCTTCCTCTTGTGTGAAGGGTATCTTCTATTTGATGCCTATGACTCGATGTTTCTCTAGTTTCTTGCCCTTCAGTAGGTAGACCTATTCCATATGTTTCTTGTGAAGCTTGAGAAGTTGTAACTCTTGTGTGCCCTCTTGATGAAGAAGGCTTTGTGGTCACATGCTCTCTCCATGAGAATGGAGATGTAGCAACCTCATCATCCTTATGTGAAGATTGAGCTTTAGAACCTTCTTTATGTCTATGTGAGGAGGAAGCCTTTGAAGCTTCTTCATGCCTTTGAGAAGTTTCTATGTGTTTAGAGGAGGCCTTTGAGGTCCCCTCATGTCTCCTTGATGAGGATGGCTTTGAAGCCTCTCTTTGTTTATGTGACTTTGTTCCATGATGTGGTTCCCTACTTGGGGTTTCTCGAGGAGAACCCCCAAGGGTTGAGTTATCACCCCTTAGGCTCATGGACCTACGTCTCACGGTCTTGCGGGTAGGTCATCCAATATGACTACGACTTCACCTATGGGTATGGGCTACTTCAGACTCTCCTTCGGCATCAGACCGAGGGTGTTTACTTCTTGTTTTGACCATTTTTGCTTTTAGGAATTTGTCTTTTGAGTTGCAATTCAATGTACGCAAACAATATCAAGCAAATGTTTATCTTGATTATCAATTTAAGTGTGTCCTAAACTGTTTGTTGTATTTTGATGATTTGTTGTTCCTTTGATTTCTTGCTTTTGTTCTTGGATTAATAATGAGAAGACTCATCCATAGTGATAATCAAGTACACCCATGCCAAACATGATTTTCCCAAAAGATGCTAGGGTACACCGTTGAAGTCCTAGTGGGGGGTTCGCCTAGCTCTTCCACTCTGAACCAATGATTGTTCCAATAGTGGGAGATAGTTTGAGCACAAGTAACTTAGTACCACTATAAGTAAGTTTCTCAATCCATTTCTAGGAAGCTCTAGGGGGCAAGCCAGTGGAAGGAGATGAATTCCAACGTCACTAGACTGAATTGAGGGTTGGTGATGAAATCCAACTCCCCAATGTTTAAATGATGCGTATGTGTGTGGTGTTCATTTTAAGCTTGCGTAAAGTAAAATGCATCATATAGCAGCAATGAATCTTTCCTATATGCCTAAATGCAAAGAGACATTTCGATTTTTAAAAAAATGCATGAACTACCATGATTTGTATGGATGCACTTTATTCCATGTAGCTATGGCCTCTAGCAGGGCCTCAAAGCAAGCAAACAACATACAATGTCTAGCACATTGGATTCTAGGGTAAAATTTACAAGCAAAAGTCATTGTTCCTAGCAACGCCTAGTGGAAAATCTAAAAAGGAACTCTAAGATGTGCAAGATGCAAGTTCTTTTTCTTTCATTCTTTCAGTTTTCCAAATAGAAATGTGTTTTAAGTTCACTATTTTAAACAAATAGAAGTAGAAAAAAACCATAAAATACTATAAAAGCTATACCAACCTCTAATCCAGCTCAGAGAACCAAGGTTCTGGCCTCTGCTGCACTCCTGTGTTGGCCGTTGTCGACCAGAGCGGCTAGTTTATGGCCATTGTTAGACTAGAGGCTGATTTTTGGCCATTGTAGCTCAGAGCGGCTACACCTGCATACAAAACTAAGTCAGTTTCTAGGTAAAAAAATGAAAAATCAGTGGAAGTCCCATCGTGATCACCATCTGTAGTGACCTCGGGATGCACGCACCGCTTTACTCTACTTGCAATATTATACCCAAGATGAAATGAAAGACCATGAAAAAGCATATAACATGAAAGTAACAAATATAGATCTCTTTATTTGTATTGAAACTCGGTTACATGTCGGTCCCTCTTAGGGATACCCATTTTGATACAATGAATTACAAGTGAGGAAGAAGTCCCCTAGCAAGGGGTGGTGCGCTTTCACAAGCTTCCCGGTTCCGCACATGGAAATGTATGAGGGCTTACAGATGCCTCCTTCTCTAGGTCTGATTGCTAGAGGGATCCTCTTGCTCTCGTATGTTGTAGCTTCCATCCGATGAACCTGTGGCCCTGTAAGCAATGAAACAACAACACACGCTTAGATGTCCGAGATTGCCTCCCCGGATGAGGTTGTTAGCAATGAATATACTCAAATGAAAGCAAGTGCAAATGAAACTAATGCTATGAATGCGAATGAATGAAAGCTATGCTAATGATATGCAAATATGAAGAAATCAAAGTAATGAAACTAATGTCTAAAACCCTAAGCTAGGCCCACGGGCCACTGTCCAATGACAGCGGCCGCTAAAGTGAATCTCATTCTCTTTGCTCCAAAGCTATGGATCAAAGCTTGTATCCGATGTTGAAATGGTGGTTGCTATGCTCTCCAATTTGTTAGGGCTTCATCATAAATGTGATCTCCAAGGGAAACTCTCCAAGTCTCGAAAGCTCTCCTCAATGATCTAATGCATTCCTGTATCTCTGGATTGATTGATTCTCTTTTGGTGCTCTAAGCTTGCACCTTTTAAAGTGTGTGAAACCCTAAAGTCTATGCTCAAAACCCTAGGATTGAATCCCTCATGCATAGTGAATGTTAGCATGAGAAGCTTTTTGTCTTTTCTATGTTTAAAGACTAGTTAACTGAAGTCTAAATTCAGACTCAAGTCTTCTATGTGAACTGGTTGTGAAGGGGAATGCAAAGTTACTCCCGCTCACCTTTATTGCATGCAGACTACCACTTCCACCTCTGATTAGGCCTGTTTGTCGGCAAAATGCTTTTTATGGGTTAGCTACTATTCGCTATCGATGCTCGCAATGGCTAAGGTCTAGCCACTACGAGCTTGAGCGGCTAAGATCTGGCCACTCTGGCCTTGAGCGGCTAAGCTTGGATGGGCTCAGAATGCCCCAAATGGGTGGTGAAAACCACTTTTGATGCTTGGAAAGTCCAAGGTTATGTCCTATGATCTTATGAATGTGCCTATGTGAGTAGCTCCCCTAAACATGACACGTTTTAGGTGTCTACAATATATTAGATTCCTTGTCAAACCTAGAATATGAAACACCTAAAGAAGGATTTTAATTCTTCCATATTTTAGCATCAACTTGACTCTTCCTTGATATATTATTTTATATGTCGAATTGTCTCCCAAGAAGACTTTACCTCCATCTATCTTTTCATATTCACATAAACCCTCCCTATGAGGATTCATATGAAAATAAACACCTGCGTCAATCAACCATGAATCATTGCATTCACTTGAGCATGCTAAAGCTAAAAATAAGTCCCCTAAATATTCATTTGTGGTCTTAATTTTTTTAGAAGTTTTGTCATCAGATGATTTATTATTATCAGCCTTTTTATATATGCAGTCTCTTTTATAATGCCTTGCTTTACTACAATTCCAACATTTCCTCTTTTTTGGGGCAACAAATTTACCCCTAGATTTTTATTTCTTTTCTCCTAATTTCTTTTTGGTTTTTTCTTGAGAATGACCTCTCACAACCAAGGATTCCTTTTGATGATAATCCTCATAATATTTTCATCTCATCTCCTCAGACAACAAAGTTCCTACTATATCCTCTACTTTCAATGTAGATGTAGTATTGGTGCTAGCCATAACAAGGTTATCCCATAAATTGGGTAATGAACAAAATAAAGTAATAAATTTTTCTTCTTTATCCATTTTTACTTCTATAGAGGTTAATTGACTTACCACAGTGTTAAAAGCATTTAAATGTTTAACCACAGTGTCACCATCATTCATTCGAAGTAAATACAATTTCTTTCTAAGAAAGAGTTTATTTACTAGTGACTTTGTCTCATACAATGTTTCTAACTTCTCTCATAATAGATTTATCATGTTATTTGTAGATAAATTCGACAATATCAAATCAAATAAGCACAATCTGATAGATGTCCTTACCTTCCTATCGATTTTCAACCAATCCTCATTTGTCATCGATGTTGGTTTTGTTCTCAAGATTGTAATCCACTGATATCTATCAACCAATAGATCCTCCATATTGAGTTTCCACAACTCAAAATTTTATCTATTAAATTTTTCAATCTCTATTCATGTGCTTCCCATATTTCTCCTTTGCCTAGATCCTTTCACATATGACTCTCACTCAAGAATTAATTTATCATAGGGTTGAAACTCTTAATCCTTGAACAAAGCTAAAACCTAGATCTGATACAAAATGAATAGGAATAAAGAGCCCTAATAAACTAAATTATAAAAATAGTAATAACATAATCAAAAGAAGAAGATCACAAATTCACACATTACAAAATATTTATCCTAGAAACCCTCAACCGGGAAAAAAACCAGCACAATATTATCTTATTATTTCATTAACTTGACCATCTCCAATACAATAATATTCTTCTTCTATCTCCTCCAAACCCTAATGCAAGTGTAATATATATAACAAAGGAAAATGTACGAATTTTATAATATCATGGGCGAAAAAGCATGGGTTCAAATATAGTAACCCTAAAATCCCATATGGATCTAAAAATAACTTTAAAAACCCTAAAATTTTTGATACGAGTATAGGTACAGAGTTTCCAATACCTTTTAGTGTTAACCCCACCATAATAACATGGAAAATATTCAACATATTTCCAACACATGGTTCAATGGTTGAGACATATGGGTGATGTAGCTCACATAAAGGTTCAAATATTAGAAACAATAAATAGGCTATATAGCTTGATGTGACTAAGTTGATGTAAAAGGGAAAGGTAAACCCTTTCAAAACAATATTTTTTTTAATAAAAAAATTATAGAAGGGTTTTCAATTTAGTTTAAAGTAAGGTCAATACAATTAACTTACCTTTTTAACTTATTATTCGACATATACCATAATTTTTATGAAGTTATATTATAATAAAATAATGATTATGGATAGATAATCCCTAGTTAAAACAATAAAAATACTTTATTTAACAATTACAAAATAAAATTTTTATAACCATCATGTTTGTATAGTATCACGATGCTACCTTGGAATTTATAATGTTGAAGGAGCACAAATTAGTGAAAGGAAGTAGCAGTTGCCTTCAAATACTCTCCAAGATTTATTCAAGTCCAACATAGGTGTTGATTCGATCAAGATTGTTTCTCTTGTAAAAATACTTGATAGGTTCTAGTGAGCATGGTCAGCTAGTGAAGAAAAAGTGAACAAATTCACTCACTAATTAGATTGATTCTCTCACCATTTAGTGGAGGGGTAAAACAAAAGGTATGGATCCTAGGGAGAATATTTTGAGAGAAATATTTTGGCATGTAATGGCACATTAATTCATTTTAGAAGCCATTCAAGTCTATTAGAGGTACATTTAGAGGTATTTAATATTTGGTGGCACATCATTTTTCTAAAGATGCCCCCAAATATTTACTTTTACTACAAGAAATTATTTCTCACCCCAAGTAACTCAAGGATAAATTCCAACTTTAAATAGGATCCATGGGTTCCATTGTAATCATATTTTAGTTATGAGAAAATACAGCTACACCCTATGAACCCTATATTGTGCTTTCATCTTATGAGATTGTTGAGAAATTGGAAAGTCTTTAGCCATTCCATAAATAGTGCCACCCTCCTAGTTTGGTAAGTGCATGTTGATTGAGGTATTTTACTTTTACCTATATTTCCATTCACTAAGAAATTTTATATTTAATTAAAGGGAGAACATTAATATTGTTTGAATTATCATGTGTTTATTAATCATGCACACATTATCATTATGGTTTAAACCCATATTTAATTTGAATTACTCCATTAGGAGGAGTCAACCTCAATCTAAAGGTTGGGAGGAGCCATTGGCACTATGTTCCTACTTTGATGAAGCTAGAATTTGGGCACATAATTAAATTAGAAGTCAAGTCAATTCCCAAAAAAGTATGCTCCTAATTTATTGAAGATAGAATTTGGAAACATTATTAAATTAAAAGTCAATTCAATTCCCTAGTTCAACACAATTTTTGGTATGCCTAGTGGGACTCACCTTGATTATCCATCAATTTTTTCCATTTGGTTAAATTCCCTAATTTTTGTGCCAAATTTACATAATGACAAATGAAGCGATTGGCTTAGGATTGAGAAAAAAATTCACCCATTCTAGTTACAAGAAGTTATTCACTCCCATTTTAGAATGATTTACTCCAATTTTAGAAAAATTTATTCTAATTTTGAAGTAATTTATCTAAAAACTAGTTAATTCAATTTTAGTGAGCAATTCACCCAGTTTTACATGTGATTAGCTCCAATATTTTTATATTTTCATAGGTTAATATAGAGTGACTCATCAAGACTACGGACTTGTTTTTTTAAGACCAATATCAAATTGACCTTAAAAATTCAACATTTTCATTACTTGTTCTCAATATTTGTAGGTGCTTTGTGAATGCCAACTTTGATATAACTCTAGAATTTTGAAAATTTACAAACACAACACAAAAAACATCATATCTCCATAAAATATTATATATGACCTTTATTTTGCCTTTGTCATAGGTATAAATCATTTAAGATAGGTTTTGAGTCATTTTTTCAAATATCTAATCAATAATCAATTCACTCAGTTCAACAAGCAATTCATTCTAAAAATAGTGGGATTTCATCAAATCAAATCCGAAGAGCGATTCACATAGAATATACAAATCAATTTTCTAAGAAAAATAAGATTCTTCAAAACTCCTTTCTAGGAAATCGATTTGATCCAAGTGATTAGCTTGGACCCCTAAACTTCAAAATTTTCAAAGTTTAAAAATTACTGGAAAATCACCTACAATTGTAATTGAATCACCTAACTTTGCAAACAAATCACTCTAATTTATAGGCAACTTGCTCCATAGACAAATTTTCAAAATTTTATAAATTTTAACCCTAAAATCTATTTACGTGACTTCATATATGTAATCTTATGAATTCATGCTTAAGGGCATAAAGATCAAGAACACGACATCAATCTATAGAGACAATTACATATCACCAAAGAAATACCAAAGGTAAAAGAAAAGAATAAACCATTACATGGGTACTTCAAGATGATGAAATTGGGGAGATTTTAGTGTCAATCCTACTTCTTCAAAAGGAAAAATCTCAATAGATAACCCTATCAATCAAAATCCAACATGCCATGAAATTGGTTTCTTAGGCCAACGTATGAGTTATTTACCCCCCTTAATAAATTAGACTAGGTGAAATACCAGTTCCATGTTAACATACATAAACCCTACATAAATAATTATCCTTTTGGAAAATATTACTAATCTAGTAGCATGAACCCACCTCTTACATCTAGTTCCCAAAATATACATCCTATAAGTGCTACTTCAACTTAGATATCGCCTAGATATATCGTGTTAAACACTCCAACCTTCCACTAGGTCAAACCATAGATCCAAACATAGGATCTTCATGGAAAATCTTTCAAAATAAAATCTAAGGTCTTGATAAAAATACACAAGCATTGATTGGATAAATGGATATGTAGGTGACCAAGGGAAAACCCCAAGGAAAAATAGTCTCCATCCATTTAAGCATAGAAAACATGCAAGACCCTTCTCCTCCAAATCAACAAATCCCTCAACAAGGCTTGCAATATCCTCTCCCATTTCTAAATATGTAGCCTCCTCTAAATCAATATCCTCAATATCATTTTCCTTATTATCCTTTGTATCAATATCCTTAGTATCCTCCATATCCACCTCAAGGTTATGGGGTATATTCTTATCTACCTCCACAATAGTGATATGGTCTACCTCCTCCAACATATACTAATCCAACAACTCTACCTAGACCAAAAAATCAACTTCTCAACTAGACCTATCAAGGACCATTAAACCTTATGGCTTATTCTCCTATTCCATCTATCACTCTTAAATCCTTACCTAATTTTGATGGAAGTAGGAATAAGAGGATATTGGATCACCTCAATGAGTTGTCTACACTCAAGTCAATCCATCACATTCAGGAGGAGAATATAATGGTATGCTTTTTTGTCTACTCTTTGCATGATAAAACTACATTGTGGTATAGAAAATTACCTTATAATTTTATTACTAGTTGGGCATCAATTGTAGAACCTCCCATGCATAAACTTTGGTAGTGTGGGTAATGGTTACTCTATTTTATTTTAATTTAATACAATACAAAGGCATCCCCAAGAAAATATACATGATTTTAACACTAGATTCTTAAGGACCTTAAATATAATTCCATAAAACATTAGGTTTAACAAAGAACACACATTGCATTATTACATGAAGGGTTTATAATCTAATTTAGTTTTGATGTTTTGTAACACTAATAATTGTTCATTAGCTATAATATTTGAAGAAGCTACATGGGAAAAAAATATTTTCGATTAGAGTAGAAAAACTATGATTTTCCCCATCTATGGCCTATGCTACCCACATTACCCAAAACCCATTGGATCCTAGTCCTACACTCCCTATTTACCCATTCTAAATCCTCAATCAAATGTTGTTAATAATTCATCATCAAAACTATACATTTTCATGCATCCTAGATAGAACTTAACATTTTTTGTCACATTTTAGCTGAAACTTCCAACCATTCTTGCTCCATTGAACTCCAATAATGAGCCAACTAATAAGTTTGCAATGGAAGAGATGTTAGAAGTGATTAAAATTTTGGTAAATTAGAACAAGGCTAAAATGAAACAATGGAAACTATAGACACAAAAAATTGACCCACTTTAGTGGGCAATCTTCCTTGAACCCTCTAAGAGGCCTCCAACACTTTCCCAATGCATGGGATAGGCCCCTTTCCATCTGTATCTCCTTTTTTTCCTCCTTTATGCGAGATCATGCCCAGTTAAGATGGGGTGCAGCTTCGTGTAGGCAAAATTGTAATCAACCGATATGGGATGATATTTTTTCTTTATAGGATTTTCTCCCACAAAAACCTTAATTCTTCCAGTTGGCGTGTTTTGGCATTGGTATTCCTAGGTTTTTATTTCTCTTTTCATCTTCAAACTCACTATAAAAGGAGGGCTTAATCCCTCATTTTAGAGACACAATTTGATGATATTTGCATGCGATTATTCTAACACACTCATAATTTTTTCTATTTGCTTCCTTTTATTCTGCAAGCAAGCTAACTCCTAAGTGCAAATTTTATCATCTACTGCATTGATCTGATTTGTTGTTCACTTTAGTGGATTTGTGTCATAGCCCGAAGGAGAAATTAAATACTCAGAGGTCTTGACCCTTCTATTTGCTTTCGTGTCATTCACTAGGTGTTTTCATTTAGTTTAGATGTCTACATTGCATTTCACATTTTGCTTTTATTTTTCTTTGTGTCTTAGGTGAAGTCACACTAGGTATTAATGGGGTGCAACCTCATAGACTCAAACTTAGGGTTTTTTTTTTGTAGAGGTGAAATCGTGCCCGATCCATACGAGGTGTGACTTTGCCTTCTATATTGTCACATCAGCTCTTTGAGGAGTGCAACTTCACCCAGAGTCAATCTAGGGGTACTTTAATATTTCTAACTACATGATAGTATCTTAGACTTCATTTAGACCATAGTTGCATGCTCTATATTCTATTTGTATTCTACTGCACTGATGTTTTATTATTAATATCCAAAGGTTAATTTTTACTTCTATTATTAAAGGTCATCTAATAGGACCTAGGGGGCTTTACTGTTTCACCTCCAAGCATTATTGTACAATGGCCTAAGCAAGCCCCCTAATGCTAATTCCATTTTCAAGCGTTTCTTGAGTTATCTTGCAAGAACAAGAATTGTTGGTATCATTGGATAAAAGGATAAAAGCTTGAATCAACCACCAAATTAAGATAGGTTTTCCTATTAAATTATAGGTTTTTTGCTGAGTGGTCATATTTTTTGTCAAAAATCCTAGATTTAATTTTATATTAATTTCTAGGCATTTAAAAGACAACATCATATAGTGTGCATATAGGGTTAATTATGTTTGTGCATTCTTTCTTGAGCCCTTTCTTAAATATTGTTTATTTAAAAATCCTAGGTTAGAAAACATTCAAATAAAGAATCATTCTAGGGTTAATTATTGTATTCCTGCATTGTCCTTTATCTTTCATAGCATAGATCTAGAAAGGCCAAATTTAGGTGATTGCTTTTAACTAGACACATCAAACATTCCCAAAATTCCATAGGAATTGAAGAAAGTCCTAAAACCATTCCTGGTGAACCCTTCCCCCTATAGCATTGAGTGTAGATAAAAAAACAACCCTCATGGTTCACCCCAAAGTATTTCTCTCTTACGGATATCACTTTTGGGAATTGTACGTGGTAAGGCTATTTTCCCCCTCTACATATTTTGTGAACTCGACGTGAACACATCCTTTCTTGTAAAACATTAATCAATATCATTAATTTGTCTGCAAAATATTTAAAGATATAATATCCTTGTGTGAGTGGGATTTTTATTTGGTCTTAGTTCTTCCCCTTGTCTTCTTCCTTTTCCTAATGGCTTCTAACCTCGAGGATGGATGAAAAATCCTTAGGTTTGATGAGATTCTCCATGAGAATGATCAAATTGATAGATAAAATCCTAACCAAGAATAATAAGAGGTTGATAATCATCTTGATCCTATTAAGGGAACCAATGGGAACCTCATCTTCAAATATTTTGACAATGTATGGATCTTTTACAAATATCATAAACATGCATTGGATCTAGCTTTAGAAGAAGAAGCATTACTTGAAAAGGATATCCCACTTCAGGACAATCCCTTGAATATATATTTGAATCATAATGATCAAATCCATCAACCAACTTATGCCACTACTGTAACCACCAACATTAGAGGGGTCCACGAGTCTCTCCAATTAGTAGTGTCACCCAAAATTGTTTTCAATTTCCTCTTCAATATTCTAATATCAACATTGTTTCCTCCATTCCACCACAAGTTAGTTTTCCATTATCACAAGGCATCACATATAACAATAACCTTCATATGTCCAACTTAAATCAAAGGAATTTAGAGAATATATACAATAGTGATCCAGAAGTGCAAAATTTAACAAATATGGTAAAATAGTTGGCTTCAAATATGGAAATTATTCAACCTTCAGGTTTCACTTACAATTATACAGAGATGTGTAATTAGCCATTGGATCCCATTGTTGCTTCCAAAACTTATCCTAAGAATTTTCCCATGCCAATGTTACCGATTTTCAAAGGGATAGAAGATCCAATAGAGCATTTAAGTAGATTCAGAACAACTTGCCATGATCTTATTTATGATGATATGTTATTATTAAAAACTTTTCCAAAGAGTATTTCTGGCATGGCATTAGAGTGGTAATATCAGTTGCCTAACTATTCTTTTAATAGTTTTGGAGAGACTCCAAAATTATTTGTTCATCATTTTAGTGCATATATTGAAAAAGAAGTGTTAATGAAAGATATTTATAATTTAAAGCAGAATAAAAAAGAAATATGTCCATAATTTTTAGCTTGTTGGAGAAGTTTAGTGGGTTGGTTAATACATCCTGTATCTCAAAAAGATATGCTTGAAATATTTATTGGTAATCTACAAGAACAATTATCTTATGCACTAGAGGCCACTATTATCACATCTTTTGATCAAGCAATTGAGTTAGCTAGAAACGTGAAGCATACCCTTATTAAAAGAGGCCAAATTAAGGTTAAAGAAGATAAGCCCACTAAATATTAGCATTTGAATAAACACACAGGAGGAGATAGTAATAGTAGGCCTGTTAAAAATATCACTAATAGCCTACAACAAAAGATAATACTTCAAAAACCTCTTCAAAGAAATTTTACAAGGCTTAATATATCTATGGAAGCAGTTTTGAAGTAACTTTTAAAATCCAAGGCAATTGAATGTCCTCTTGTAAGACATACGGATACTACATCTCATTGGTATAATGCAGGTCAATATTGTGCATATCATAGATTAGAAGGACACTAAACAAATTCTTGTAAAAGGTTAAAATATATGGTTCAGGATTTAATTGATGAAGGGCATATTGATACTAGTAACTTTTAGTCTTCAAGCAGCCAAATAAATCATAATAAGGCTAAATAGACAACTCATAAAATATCCTACAAAAATTTTCCACGTCAGTATGATAATAACATGGTTGGTATGATAATAGCTACTTCAAAAAAACTAGTACAAAATCAAAAAATTCAACGATATCAACAAGAGATGAGTTTTTCAACAAATGTGTCTCTTAGAGCTTCTACAAAATTCTCCTACTCACGGAGAAGCCATGATAAATGTTTCAAAGTAGCAACCTGTTCCACCTGATATTTCTGCTAGTGATATGACCAATATTGTAAGTTCTATTGGGACACCCCACCTCACATTCTCGAATGTTGATATTTATTTCTCATACTTACAAGAAGATTCATTGCTTTATATTACTACATTCATTGGAGATAACCTTATCAAAAGGGTTATGATTGATAATGGATATTCTCTTAATGTATTTACATATAATTTCTTTCAAAAATTTGGTTTGAAAAAGGAAGATCTAATCGCATCCGATGACATCATTAAAACCTTCAACAATGTGTCTCAAGAAGCTTGCAATACTATATCACTTCCCCTTAAAGTTGGACCCAAAATCCTAAATACATTGTTCTACATGGTATCTTGCCCTACACCTTTTAATATACTTCTTGGATGGCCTCGTATTCATGCAATGAAGGCCATCCCTTCTAATTTTCATCAATGTGTAAAATTTTAATTTAAAAATCAAATCATTACCATCACAGGCGATCCTCACCCATTCAAATTTTGCTCATCAAAAGATCTAGTTCAGATTCATTCATCACAATCTTCATTTAAGGAACCTCCTATACATATTCCATCATAGGATCAAGAAAAATCTTCTTATCTAGAACTTCTCTTTCATGAATCTCATCAAGGTTTAGAGTGGAGTGTTGAGGATGAGGGGCCACCCTATCCTGTAGTCGTGACCCCAAATTTATGTGTTACATATGAGGCTTCACCTCAAGATAACATCTAATTTGATGGGTCTATTCCTTGCATAGTGCAGGTTGAGCCTTCTAGTTCTCAAGTGGACTTTGGTTCTATGTCTCCCGAGGACCTTGAGCAATTAGGACTGATTTTTTCCCCACCTTCTCTTGAGGATGATTTGTCTATCCTTATTGAGGAGACCATAGATGTGAACATAGGTTTTGAGGAAGCCCCTAGAGTCCTTAAGCTAGGTAAAGCCTTGACCATGGATGAGTGAGAGCAACTGACCAATTTATTAAAATAATATGAGGATATTTTTGCTTGGTCATACATCGACATGCTAGGGCTTGATCCTTCCCTTGTAATGCATCATTTGGTAGTCAAGCCTAGTGCTAAGACTATTAAGTAAAAACTTCAGAATATGCATCTGAAGGTCACCCTTTCAGTAAAGGAAGAACCCTAAAAAATCCTTGATGTCAGATTTATAAAAACTATCAACTACTCTGATTGGATTTCCAACATCATTTCGTTAGCTAAGAAGGAAGGAACAATTAGAGTATATACAACTTTTTGGAACATTAACTTAGCATGTCCCAAGGATGATTTTACCCTATCCAACATAGACCAGATTGTAGATTTCAGTACCAAATGTAGAATGTTTTCACTTATGGATGGTTTCTTAATAAGATTATTATTTCCCTTGAGGACCAAGTTAAGACAACATTCAATATACCATGGGGGACCTTCTGCTAGAAGGTCATGCCTTTTGGCCTAAAGAACATAGGAGCCACCTATCAATGGGCCATGACTTATATTTTTCATGATATGATGCATGATATTCTCTAGGACTATGCGGATGACCTTTTGGCTCATTTAATAAAATGAAAGGATCATGTCCATGATATAAGATGAATATTTTAAAGGCTTTCAAAATACAAATTTTCTCTTAAACCCACTAAATGTGTGTTCAGAGTCACATCTGGAAAGTTGCTAGGCTTCATAGTTTCTAGGTGAGGTATTGAAGTGGACCCTGCTAAGATAGAAGCTATCATTGATATGAATCCTTCCTGCACCCTGACCAAATTACGTAGTCTACAAGGTATGTTGCAGTCTATTCTTCGGTTCATTACCCAGTTAGTAGATAAGTGTCAGCATTTCCTTAGGATCCTTAAGAAGGATGTGGTTTTTGAATGGTATTTTGAATGTCAAAAATATTTTGATTATCTCAAAATATTTCTCACTTCCTCACTTGTTTTATTTCCTCCAATACCTGGTAGGCATCTGATGCTTTACATAGTAGCCACTACTCACACTTTGGGAGCCATGCTAGCTTAGCATGATGATGAAAACAAAGAGAGAGCTATCTACTATATCATTAGAACTTTGGTTAGCTATGAAACTAGGTACACTCTTTTAGAAAATATCTACCTTGTTGTAGTGTTTGTTTCCTAGAAGTTAAGACACCACATGCTCAACCATAATACATTGGTGGTTGTGAAGTTTAATCCTTTGTGTTATTTGATGTCTAAGACCCACATTTCAATATGAGCTGCTAAATGGGTGTTGGACCTTAGTGAATTTGACTTGAATTTCATAGGTCAAAATGCTATCAAGGGTTAGGTGATTTTTGATCAGTTAGCCTTTGCTTCCCTAGAAGTTGCCCACCTTGTAGTTGTTGAGTTTCTCGATGAGTACTTCAATGTTGAAATATAAGAGTATGAGTCATGGAATTTTTTTTTATGCAGCCCGATGCATGAAGGTGGAGTAGTTCTGGTTACCCCACAAAAGCAACTCATCCCCTTTTCCTTCAAACTTCTTTTTTATTGCACAAATAATACTGTAGAATATGAAGCTTTGATACTTGGTATTAGAGTAGCCTTGGCCCTACAGGTTAGAGTCCTTTCGATCTTTTGTGACTTGTGGTTAGTTAGATTAACAATGTTTATCAAACTCAGGATGATAAAATCAAGCTATACAAGCATATTGTTACCAAGTTGTCCTATTTTGAGTAGGTAACCATAGAGTCTATATCTAGATCCTCAAAATGCCATGCAGATGCTATGGCTACTATTGCATCCTTGTTCCCTTTGGAGTTGTAATATGATCAAGCATCAATCATCATTTGGCAACTCCAGGAACCTGCGTATTTGAGTTCTGGTTTGGTTTCCATAGATTGTTTGACCCTTAGAGCTTCCTCATCTAAACCATGGTATAACGACATATTTAATTTCCTTAAGGATGGTTTGATACCTGATAATTTAGATCATAATCAGTGTAAGCTATTATGTAAGAGAGCATGATGATTTTTTATAATTAGAAATAATTTGTATCAACATTCTTTTGAAGGTATCCTCTTATGATACCTCAACTCTGATGAAGCTTGAATTGCTCTTAGTGATGCTCATGAAGGTTCATGTGAAGGCAATTTTAGTGGCAATGCTATTTCCAAAAAGCTTCTTCAGATGGGGTATTACTAGCATTCCATGGAGAAATATGCATGCGACTATGTTTGATGTTATGACAAGTGCCAATACCATAATCATCTTATTCATGATCCTTTGGATGGTAAAGTGCCTAAAGAACTTAAAGAACCTATGAATATAAAGAGCTTAAAGAACCTATGAATATAATACACTTAAAAATATATTATACCTAATATTTTATCTGCACTTACATTTTGTATTTAGCTTAGATCATATTGCATTGTTGCTTGATCATATTGCACGTATGCCTATCATATTATGCACGGTTGCTTGAAACTCTGTTCTTGCATTTTTTCTTGTCACAATTGCATTGTTGCTTTCTCATGACTACTTGCTCATATATTTTTTGGGGATTCATGAAAATGGCATGTGATGATACCTAGTTAGATCATATCTCACATGCATTGCACTTCTCACTAGGACTCTAATGCCTAGCGAAGCCCCAACCTAGGGACCATACATCCCTTCTTCTCTTATCATCTTCCTTTGCTCTTTTCTTCTCTTATCTATTCTTCCTGTATTCCTTGAATTTGAAAGTTTTCAACAATCATCATCTCTCTCCAAAGTCAAAGAATGCAATATTATTTTGGTATGTCCTTGTCTTTTGCATGATTCTTATTTATCTTTTGTTTTATTTTTTTATATAAGGATATACCTTTCTTCTCTCCCTAATTTTCATATTTCCTCCCTCTTGAATTTTCAATAACTTAAAATTTAAGTTGGGGGCACACACATACAATTATTTTATCCTCATATTATTCCTTTTATTTCTTCTAGCACATGCACACACTCACATTGTGTTTTTTTTGGTAATTAAGGGTCATTTCATTAATAATGGGTTTTAAAGGTTAACCCAAAACCTGTTACAAAAAATAGTCATAAGTTGATGTGGATCTTTTCCTTGTTAATGAAAAACTATCCTTTACCATTCCTTATCATTCTAAGCCCTAATACAGAATGGGTTTGGTACCCTTTACCCATACTAACAGCCTGACCATCCAGCTGACCATAAACCATATAGACACTATTAATCCCCAGACATATTTTTAGACCATATATGGAGCTAAGAAGAACCATAATTCCATGAAGGACCCTATCCTCAGTATAGAAAAAAACCCAAAATTTGTCATAGATTAGAACAGGACAGAGCTGACAAACCAAAATTCCTCTGTACCTACACTCGTGTCTGAGTTCCCGCCACCTGAAGCCCTCATATCACACTTCATTGGCGGTCATTTTTCATTGCTTCTTCCATGTCATTGGAGACCCCTTTTTCCCATGTGATGAGTACATTAGCATCAACCCCTATATTTGCCAACTTATCTATTATTTTGTTGCCTTCTCGGAACATGTGTTGTGCTAGCCTGTCATTCCTAGCTTCAAAAAGTATCCTTACCTTGTCTATGATTGGTTTGATCCACCATGAAGGTTTTTTTCCATTGGTAAAAAGGTTTATAATGTTCATTGAGTCCCCTTTGACTATTAGTTTGCAATTGATCTCCTGGGAAATCTATAGTCCTCTCCATAGGGCTATTGCTTCCACTTCATTATTGGTCTTCATTCCTAGCTATTCAAAAAATGCTAGCACCAAGCCTCTTTGGTGGTCACGAACCACTCCTACAACACTTGCTCTTCTAGGATTGCCCTTAGCAGCACCGTCAAAGTTGAACTTGAGCCAACCAACCAGAGCTAGGGTCCAAGTCACACCTATTCTAGGATTAGCCATAATGACCATAGGTTCCTCTTCTAAGGGAATATTAAGGGATTGGACAAGTTTTTTTTCCCAGGAATGATTATGCTGAGCTTCATAGGGAATAATACTGACATTTTCATGAGAAAAGGCAAGGATCTTGCTGGTGATGGTTACGAGATCATGGCTAGTACCCCTTAAGGCTCTATGGTTTCTTTCTAACCAGACCTACCACAGTAAGTGGTGAAAGGATATCTTCCACATGAACCTAAGCCTAAGGTTGAAGAAGGGATCGAGCCATTGCTAGAAAAGGTAAAATATGGTTACCAATATGACCCACGAAATGTTAAAATCTTGGAATACCCTACTTATAATATCATATGCAATCGAGCATGCAAGGAAAATATGGAGGGTAAACTCCCATTTGGCCCTGTATAGACAAAAAAGGTTAGAAATAATAAAAACTTTCTTTAACATGTTGTCAATGGTAATTATCCTCCCTTGGATCACCAAAAATGAAAAGAAGGTGACTTTGGGGATAAGATTTTTGACCCACACCAACTGGGCCTGGAGGATAGGATCCTCAGGATCAATCATAAGCTTGTAGGTGGATTTGATAGTGAAATGACCGCTCTCAGTTACAGCCCATGTTACTTGGTCCTCTCCAATTCTCATGGGAATAAATTGTTGGTGTAGGATATTTTGGATCTCCTTGATTTAGCTTTGAATCCTAGAATCTTGATTTGTTTCCATCTTAACCTTCTATTGTTCTGAATAATAAAATTAGCCACTTTCCTTCCTTTGAAATGATCAGTATACTCATTGGCCCTGACAAGGTGGGGAAATTAAGAGAGGGCCTCCTCCCTAGCCCATATGTCATCCCAAAAACTAATATTTTACCCGTTATCTAGGATCCATATCTGCCCTTTATTGATGACATTTCTATTGGTCAAGATTGCCTTCCAGAAAGCCGATCCTCTATTTATGATACTATCCCTTAGAAAATCAATGCCTTGGAGGTATTTCATTTTAATAATGGTAGTCCATTGATTCTCCTTGTTGGTTAAGAGACACCATAATTTCTTGGCAATCAGTGTCATGTTCAGCTTGGATAATATTCTCAGACCTAACCCTCCATTCTCCTTTGGTCTACAAACCTTACTCTATCCCACTAGATGAAGTCTCTATTTTTCTTTCGACCCTGACTAGAGGAAGTTATTTTGGAACTATTCAATATTTT
This sequence comes from Wollemia nobilis, assembly GCA_028583015.1. Classification (NCBI taxonomy): domain Eukaryota; kingdom Viridiplantae; phylum Streptophyta; class Pinopsida; order Araucariales; family Araucariaceae; genus Wollemia; species Wollemia nobilis. Next base: position 6,957,706 of record JAQPPZ010003251.1, on the reverse strand, counting down.
GATATATCGTAGTTGGGGCTTTAAAAACTAATAGAAAATAAACTGGGATGCTCTGAAGGGAGGCCATAGTAAGGGTAGCTTTACCTACTTGAGACAAAAAATGACCTTTCCACCCAGCCAGTTTCTTTTGAATTCTTTCTACCACATTGTCCCACAGTGATTTCCTAGGGGAGCCTATGAACAATGGAAGGCCTAGGTAGGAAGTAGGGAGAGTAGCAATTGAACACCCCAAAATCACCACGATCCTAACCTGCCTTGGAATGGGGTGTTGAGGAAGTAATTTTTTCTTTTGAAAAAGTTTACCTTTTGTCCAGCCACCTCCTCATAAAACTTTAATATTTGCTTTATCCTTCTGGCTTCAAAAATTGAGGCATGAGTCAGAATGAGGGTATCATCAACAAATTGTTTATGGGTTACTAGAATGGTATAGGATGTGGCCTTAATCCTAGAAATTAGGCCTATGCTATAGGCCACTTTGATCGTTCTACCTAGAGCCTTTGCCATAATAATGAACATCATTAGACTGATCAGATCTCCTTGTATTAGGCCTCTAAGACTTTTAAAATACCCTACTATTGTACCGTTAACAAGAAAAAAGAACCAAGGCTTGAGGATACACCCTTTGATATGTCTTACCCATTGAGGATGGAAGCTAAATTTTAGAAGAACTACAATCATAAAATCCCAATTGATGCGGTCAAAAGCTTTATTCATGTCAAGCTTTAGGGTAAAATTTACCTTCTTAGTTTGGCTTGCAGAGTGAAGGGCTTCATGGAATGTAATCACCCCATCAAGAATCGATCTTCCCTACACTGAGCTCCCTTAACAGGTATCAATAATGAGAGGTAAGATTCCTTTCATCCTGTTAGCTATGGCTTTAGTAAGGATTTTGTAAAACACATTGCATAGACTGATTGGTTTGAAATCTACCATTGTATCTGGGTCTGGATCCTTAGGTATCAATGCAATGAAAGTAGAATTAAACCCTATAGGGATGTGTTTTGAAGACTAGAACTCTTTGAGTACCGAGATTACATCCTCCCCAACAATATCCCAAAAAACTTGGTAAAAATGTGGAGGGAATCCATCTGGACCTAGATCCTTATCAGGTTCCATACTAAATAAAGCATCTCTAATTTCCTCCTCACTTAATGGAGCTAGGAGTTTGGATTTATTGGCCCCATATATGACACTAGGTATGAATTGAAGGAGGGTATCCTTGAATTCCTCTTGGCATTGGGCTCCATCCCCGAGGAGGGAGCTGAAGTAGCTAACTACTTCATCTCTAATATCATTTAAATTCTGAATTTTGGATCCATTTGCTCTGGTCATCTCCCTAATCTTATTATGAATTCTATTTCTTAAGGTAGTGACATGGATTTTTTTTTTAATTTGAGTTGCCATCCTTCAGCCATAAAACCTTGGATTTTTGCCTCTAGTAGGTTTCCTCATAGGCCAAAATATTGTGATATTCCTCAAGCTTAATTTGCTCCTCTATTCTTGTTGTTTCATAATAAGTAGCACTTTGAATCCTGATGTCAATGGAACTTAGGATTTCTCCCACTTGTTTCTTGTGCTCAAAGAGATTCCCAAACACATCCTTATTCCAAATTCTTAGGTTTTCCTTCACCGATTTCAATTTTTGGGCTAACTTAAAAGCAAAGTTGCTCTGAATGGGTTGTTGCCACCAGCTTTTGATTCTTTCCCTCAAGTCTAGATGCTTGATCTACATTGACTGGAAGTGAAAGGGTTTCTTTAAGGAATTAGCTTGTAGAACCTCCAATAAAATGGGATTATGATTTGATGCAATTTTGGGAAGAGCTTGCAAAGTGGAATCTCCAAAAACTGTGACTGCTTCTTTTGAAAAAAAGAACCTATCTAATATTTCTTGAATGAGATAACTTCCTATCCTATGATTTCTCCATGTAAACTTATCCCCCTTTAGCCTCACATCCATCAACTCATTGGAATTGAAAAACTCATTAAATTATTCCATGCTTCTTGTTGTAATCCCAACCCCACCCTTTTTGTCTGAGGGATATAAGGGAGTATTGAAGTCTCCCGCTACCACACAAGGAATATCATGAAAGGTTGTGCTCAACTGGCTCAAATATTCCCACAATGAGGTTCTTCCTTGAACTAAATTGGGTGCATACACATTTGATACAATCCATGATCTGTTCTTGTCAATGTCATGAAAAAATACACTCAACACCCTATCATCATCCTGGATAATGTTGCCTTCCACACTCCTAGAATACCATAGCACCATGAGTCTTCCTGAAGCTCCTCTTGCTTGCTTGAAAACCATGTCTCCATGAATCCATATTTTTTTAGCTGCTATTTTTGACTGGGTTACATCTATTTTTGTTTCTTGTAAGAGAATAACAGTTGGGTTATATTGCTTTCTTATTGAACTGACTACCCTATGGGTCGATGGGCCATTAAGGCCTCTCACATTCCATGAGAGTACCTTCATTTAAATTGTTTGTAATTTTTCCCCCTCCCATTTCCTTGGGGAGGTTTGCATAATTTGATATCATCTTGACCTAGGATAATCTGTTGTATCAGTGTTTTTTGTTTTCCACTTGCTACTTTCATTGTTAGTCCTCAGTCTATTTTGATCAGCATTAGACATCCTCCCTCTATTTTTCTCACTACCATAATCTATTGGGGATTTTGTTGTGTTTGCTTTGGACTAAAGCAAGGAGGTCCAATCTATTGAATGACTGGGTTAGATCCCTCTTCTAGTCTATGAGTTCATACCATATCAGTTCTTGATTCTAATTATTCCATACTTTTCCTATATTCACCATAATTCTACTATGGAGCTTCCTGGAAGTTTGAAGGGCTTTTGGTTATGATATTGGGTAGGCCTGACTCCTTTAGACCTATATCCTCCATCCTTTTCCTATATTCCTCGAGAGTGTGCTTTGAGGCGTCACCATTATGATTTGGAGTTTTTTTTGTTGTAATATTGGAAGGACCTGATATGGACGAAGATTCTAAGGTTTCTAGTAATTCAACCTAGAGGACTCCATCCTCGTCCGTCTCCATTTCTACTGCCAGGTCAGCAAGAACTTTAAACTGATTTGAATTTAGGATTTTAGAACTTACCTGGCTTTCTTGCTCGAAGGTAATTTGTTGTTTCCCTATCTCCTGGGGTTGATCCTGATTGCCTTGCTCATGGTAGATATTATTATCCTTTACCGACCTGAACCCACCTCTGCCTACTGGTCCTCCCATAGTTTGGTTCATGGGGAAAGCTTTACCATTTGCCCTTTTACCTTCTGTCCTCTGGGCTTCTCTACTAGTTGTTAGGCTTGGGCATTGATTTCGCAAATGGCCCTGGGTTTTGCATTCTATGCAAAATTTTGGCTTATTTTCATATTCTATTGGATACTTTCTCATATAATCACCATAACCTAGTTTCACGAAGGTTGGTAATTCAGAATCTAAGTTTGCATTGACACAAATACTTGCATGCGTCATCCTTGTCCTTGCCAGGGTTGAATAGTCTATGGCAACCAAATCCCCAATAGTTATGGCAATCCCTTGCAACCAGTACTAATTGAAAAATGGACCGAAAGGTTTGGCAATCGAACCCAGATGGGGGATGTATTGATATTTTGATTTTCGAGGTCAAATTATTCCCCCCATTTCTTGAGGAGTAGGTTGTACTTACCTAAGAACCATGGTCCGCCTGTTAGGATGTGATTTGCGTCCTCCTGGTTATTAAACCTTAGGATGAAAAAGCCCCTATATAGAGCAAAAATCTCCATATTTCCAACTGTTCTCCATTTGGATAGTGCCCAGGAACGTATAGTTTCTATATCTAGCCTTTCGCCTAGAAACTTGCCTACTAGTAAAAACTCCTCCAAGGATAGAAAAGGACCCATAGAATTCGCAGGTGCCATGATCTAGTTGTTCTCAGGTATAAGAGGTGGGAGTTAGTGGAAATCACTCTTTTTACCTTTAGGTTTTCTACAAAGGATAAACCCCTTCTGAGACCTGCAATACTCTACTGGGTCCATTTATTCGGGTCTTTATCAGGAGGTATTGGCCCTCATACCTGGCTAACCTATTCAAGGACAGGCCCCTGGATCCTTCCATAGATAGTCGCCTTGCCTACCTTTGGATCCTCACCTACTGCTTTCTCAAGGTTCTCACTCAAAAATTTCAAACCTTCTTCTCGACCTTTGCTGTTAATGCTACTCTGCTGCTCCATCACCAAGTCGTGCCCGCTCTCATAGGGGACTTATTTTTCATATGCTATTACACACTCACATTGTGTTATGCTCATATGACTTGGTCTATATACATATTCTTACACACCCCTCATGGGTGGTAATTTATAATACATCATTTACATTAGAAGTAATATATATATCACCCCTATCAGGTTATGTCTCTCTTTGACTCAGTGGGTTCAATACCCCATTACAGGATTAGCTCCTTTGCCATTGATAGCAGGCCTCGGTATACATCCTAGTGGGTAATCACCCCACAACAATCACTAGAGAGCAATAACCCATAGTAGGTTATGCTCTACACTTCACTTATTAGTCCATATTTAGCGAGTACAATGTCCATCATGGGTTTCTTACTCAACACATGGACCATATTTTGAGCATAATACCCCCTAGTTAGGATTCTCATTCAAATTTCTTCTTTATTGCAAATGGTTGACCTTTGGATCTATTTTTTCTCCCTTCTTCCATTTTACAATTTTTTATTTTTGTTCTTCTTCTCACATCCCTTCTTCATCCCCCCCCATTTTATTCTATTCATTTCATGATAGTTGCATTAGGCTCATATTATACCCAGTAATATTTGCTTTGCTACTTGCTTTGTGTTTTTGCTTTTTGCTTTTCCATTTTGAGTTTCTTAAGGAAGTTCCTTTCCTTTCGAAACTCGAGGGGGCACCCTATCCATAAAGGAATTAATGGTAGTAATGTCTCACCTAGTGTGCAAAATTCTAGAGTGTCCTTCGTGATACCCCTTTTACACCACCCTTTTGTCCAAATGAGGTCATACCTTCTTTGTGTTTGTTGTCTTCTTGCCTTTAGGAGTCTACATATTTCTTTGATGCATTTACTTAGCCTTAAATGCATCAAAGAAATATGTAGACTCCTAAAGGCAAGAAGACAACAAACACAAAGAAGGTATGACCTCATTTGGACAAAAAATTAACCCACTTTAGTGGGCAATCTTCCTTGAACCTTCTAAGAGGCCTCCAACACTTTCCCAAGGCATGGGATAGGCCCCTTTCCCTTTGTTTCTCCTTTTTTTCTCCTCTATGAGAGATCATACTTGGTTAAGATGGGGCGTGAATTTGCATAGGCAAAATCACAGTCTGTTAGGATCCTCCATCCCAAAATTATTAGTTAGTATTATTAATCATTTAATTATTATATTATTAACTCATTAAGTGAACTATCACATCTCTTCGTAACGTGAGCCATCACGTCTCTTCACCAACGTAGCTTTAGGGTAGATATATATTAGGTTGGCCATTCACACAAATCATCCAAGAAGAAGAATAAGAAGCATATATTCTAAGGAGGGAGCCCCCTATAGTGGCAAAGTGATTACAAGGGAGCCCCCTTTAAGTGGCATGTGATTACATTTTATATTAAATTATTTATCAAATTTACACAAGAAAATCAGGGTTCTTGCACAGTTAGTCGATACGGGGTGTGATTTCACCTTTCTAGGTTTTTCTCCCATAAAAACCCTAATTCTTCTAGCTTGCATGTTTTGGCATTGGCCTTCCTGGGTTTTTCCCACTCTTTTTGCCTTCAAACTCGCTATAAAATGAGGGTTTAATCCCTCATTTTAGAGACATGATTTGATGATTTTTGCATGCGATTATTCTAACACACTCACAACTATTTTCTATCTGCTTTCTTTTCTTCTCCAAGTAAGCTAACTCCTAAGTGCAAATTTTATATTCTACTGTGTTGATCTAATTTTTTATTCGCTCTCATGGATCCGTGTTTTAGCTTGAAGGAGAGATTAACTACTCAAAGGTCTCAAACCTTCTATCTACTTTTACACCATTCACCAGGTGTTTTCATTTAGTTTAGACATTTGCATTGCATTTTGCATTCTGCTTTTATTTTTGTTTGCATCTTAGGTGAAGTCACACCAGGTATAATGGGGTGTGACCTCACAAACTTGAACTTAGGGTTATTTTTTTGTGGAGGAAAAATCATGCCCGGTCTAGATGGGGTGTGACTTTACCTTTTGCATTGTCACGCTAGCTCTCTAAGGAATGTGATTTCACCCATAGTCAATCTGGGGGTAATTTAATATTTCTAACTACATGATAGCATATTAGACTGCATTTAGACTATTGATGCATGCTCTGTATTCTGTTTGAATTCTTCTACACTACTATTTTATTATTATTATCAAAAGATCAATTTTTGCTTCTTTTATTAAAGGTCATCTAAAATAACCTAGGGGGCTTGACTGTTGTACCTCCAAGAATTATTGTACATCGTCCTAAGTAGGCCCCCGAACGCTAATTTAATTTTAAGTGTTTCTTGAGTTATCTTGCAGGAATAAGAATTATTGGTATCATTGGAAAAAAGGATGAAATCTTGGATCAACCACCATATTAAGATAAGTGTTCCCATTAAATTATAGGTTGTTTTATGAGTGCTCATATTTCTAGTCTAAAATCCTAGATTTGATTTTATATTAATTTCCAGACATTTAAAATATAATAGCATATAGTGTGCATCTAGGGTTAATTATATTTATGCATTATTTCTTGAGCCCTTCATTAAATATTATTTATTTAAAAAACTTAGGTTAGAAAACATTCAAAGAAAGAATCATTCTAGGGTTAATTCTTGTATTCCTACATTCTGTATTTCTGCATTGTCCTTTATCTTTCATAACATGGATCTAGAAAGGCCAAATTCAGGTGATTGCTTTTAACTGAACACATCAAAAATTCCCTAAATTCCAGAGGAGTTAGAGTGAGTCTTAAAACCATTAATGGTGAACCCTTTCCCCCTAGCACCGAGTGTAGAGAATAACATATCCCCCATGGTTCACCCTAAAGGATTTATCTCTTGTAGATCCAACTTTTGGGAATTGTATGCAGTAGGGTATTTTTTCCCCTCTACAGAAACAACCTGAAAACTAGAAATATCATAATAACCCTACCTCATTAAATATCAAGTGCATCAATAAGGTACTAACAAAAGAATGAATCAAGATCACAATGATATGGTCAAAACCAACTTAGAGGTCAATTTATTGTGATTTTTTCTATTTAATTTGGGGTATAATCCAATAGAATATGTAATACATCAAGCATTCTCAAATAATTTAGTATAACCAACAATGCTAGGCCTAACAAATCACTATCTTAGGTCAATTAGCACCCATAAAAAACTAGAAAATTCAACCCCGATAGTTAGTTCCTATCCTACCAAACTCTAATAATGTTATATTTTCTAATTTTAGCATTATGGAAAAAGATAAAGGGTCTACATTTGAGGATGATGCCAAATGTGCATTACCAACAAGGGGTGGGAACTAGGGGTAAGAGGAAAGCATCTAAGGAGAAACTAGCTAAAAGATAAACTAAGATAAGTAAGGGTGCAATGGTGCTTTGGAGAGAAATCCCATCATTACTCTGGAAGGAAAAATGGCCAATAGCCATGCAATAAGAAAAATAATAATAAAAGGAGGTTGTTGAGAAGAGTTTCATAAACATGGCCCCAAGCAAAGGCATAAAACAATATGAATAAATAGGAATACAAATGGAGGGAATTTGAGATATATAGGAGGAAAGGAGAACATATAAACCTATAGACAAGAGGAGTGATAAGGAAAGAGACCATCTCTATAAAGATGCTGAGAAATGGCTGAAGTATCCTCCCTCACTAGTGAGGGTTGTGTAACAAAAACAAGGCAATATCAAAAGTTTCCTACACTAAGTAAGAGTAGCTTTGTTGAATTCAAGTTCAACATTACATAAGAAATAAATAATATACCTACCAAAGAAAGTATATTGGAAGCATTAGCCCTACTTAGCAGGATTTACTTCAAGAGGCTCTAAAATAAAATGAAAGAAGTTATGCTAAGAGTTGAATAGTAAAATTTGATATTAGAGTATCCAAAAAACATTCAAGTTAATGCATCTAGTATATAAATATCTTAAGTCATAAAAAAATAAAACCATCCCTAGTTTATGTGACCCTAAAAATTGAAAACTATATATTAAGAAGTTGCATGGTGTATTCTAGGGAAACAATAATAATGATGCCAAAAGAAATTGTAAAGAGATGGGTCTACCCTAAAAAAAATATCTAGGTATCAAATCCAAAAGGATGGCACTAGAATAAATGTAGTGGGAGTACTCAAATATATTATCATGACCATAGCTAAGCATCCAAAATTTGTAGTCATGCAAGAGGTAATAGTTGTCGACCTTCCCCAATACTTCGATATGCTACTTTGTAGAGAATAGAAATACAACTTATTAGGACATGACTACCTAGCAATTGACTATATCCATACGAATGTAGCCGGATATGATAAAGTGATTATAATTTAGAATGAGTTTCCTTGAATGTACCTATTACACAAGCTCCATGAGGATGGTAGTATAAACTAGAATGAGATCTCAAAATTCATAGAAGATGATGAGGGACCTAAAGATCATCAAACCTCTAAAACTGACATGATAATTAGTGCTCTTAAATATTAAGAAGATCTAGAGATTGATTATGAGGAGGTTGACTTGAGGAATTATCTTATCATAGAAAAACTATCTAATCTCCGAACTCTAAAAAGTTGAAGAGTAGATAAAACCTAAATGATGCACTTTGATGATACTAGAGCCAAAAATGGGATAGGAAAACATTCAATTTATTGACCCACAAGGTGCACAAAACCATTTTTTATGTTGATTACTTTTAAATTATAACAATAACATGTTTGAATATGAATCATTATGCACTAGTTGAAGAAAATTTGAAAATATAAGAATCAAGAAATTGAAGATATATGGCAACTAATTTAATTGTGAACTAGGTTAATTCCTAGTGCACCACAAAGAATAAGCATCTAAAGTTATGTAAGAAATGAGGATGATATTTTATAGAGAGTTTTAACACATGATATCAAGGTGATCCTTAGATAATTGAGTACAAAAATTGATGAACTGGTAGGTATATCATCTATATTTCACACCACCATTTATATGTAAGATAAACTAAAGGTGTTAGAGGTAGTATTAAGACCATCTATTCCTAATAACTCTAATATTTGGTAGGTCTTCAACAATGATGAATAAATTATAAAATTTATTATTATATAGGCCCAACATGCTAAAGAAAATAATGAATATAGGATGATATCAAATATGGATCATATAGTTAAAGATAAATCAACTACCCAAGGGGTAAATTACTCTAGAGATATTGTTCAACCTAGAAAATAACACAAGGAAATCAAACCTTAAAGTGAAGACCTCTTCCTACCATCCAGTTGAAGTTGCTAAAGGAAAAAATGTGTTTCTAGAGAAGGAGTGCACCCATGAAGAGATTGAACTTTTTAAATAATTATGTAGCAAATCCTCATGACATTTTTATTGATATCTATTTAGCATTAGCTACTTTTCATTATGATATCGTGTCTTAGTCATTGCATGTAATTTTTTATGTATATCTTGATGGAACTCATATTACTTTTTAAAAACAATTAGAAGTAAAACATACACTCAAATATTATATAGAAAGAAAAAATACAAAATAGAATGGGGGTGCCTATAGGCACAATAAATAATCACTATCCATAGATAATATTGCACAACACTCTGATAAAAAATTAGGAGTGTGAGGGGGGTATTTATAGCAATAAGAAAATCCAACTTGTATTATAAATCTTAACCTAAGTCAATATAATGCATGGGATTTGGTTTAATTATAAATATTAAATAAGGTGTAATCATAACATGATTAACCATGGCCCCTTGGTATTACATAATAAAATATTAAAAATTATAAATACATTTCAAGGCCTATCCAGCACATCATACAATGTCAGTTCTTGACCATTGTTAGGACCCTATCCTAACACACCTTTATTATGTACTTATCTGGTGTTGTATATGTTTTCACCTTGAGAATCTAGTGTATATGGGTTTATTATGATGTAACCTTTACTTTTATTATAATTAGGAGTTACTAACTTGGGCCCCTTCTTTCATGTGGTCTAACCCTTGAGAATTAGGGTTAGGTTAAATAAGAATTTATATAAGGATATGGGTTTGGAGTACAATGCATCTAATATTTTCTCAAATTATATTAGAGCTTTGCTTCCAAGGATATTAACCCCTCAAGAGGCCTACGATATTTATTCTACTTGATTAATATAAGTTTGTTAGATTTCCATCTATTAGCTTTTGATGAAACGATAGTGTAGGGAATGCAACCACAATATGCAATGTAACTAATATGAGATAACTATAAACTAATGGTACAATAATATGTAGGAAAATAATAAGATGAACATTTGCAAATAAATCAAAATATTCAATTAATAAAATGATGAAAATAGTACAATGCTACATAATGGAGGACATGAACACTCCATGAGAGGATATGAAGGACTACACTGTACCACACACTCCCTCTACTACATATGCACCTCTATACTACTACTACATATTCTCCCCTAAGAAACACTCACTATGAGACATTTATATAGAAATATAGATTACTTGCCCCTTACTCTACCTATCAAACTGATGTACAAGTGGACTCCTTGTACATTTACAACTTGCACAATTGAAACTTGTGCATTTATTACAATACTTGAAGTAACTTACTAACTTTACTCTAAAGTAAAATCCTACTCTACTTATGTACCAAAGGTGGTACATTTACATAAAAAAAATGATGTAATATACTCTAACACCCCCTTGTATTACATTATTTGGGTATTGAAGACTTTAGTATTCAATATGGATCTTCTATCTTCATATGTTCTTTAGCTTGATCTAGTACTTTGTATTATCTTTGGTTTACCTTGCATTTTATATCTTCTTGATCTGGTTCCTCTTCTTCTTTGGGTTGTAGATGACCAAGTAAAGCATAGTGTAGTTGTCCTCTCATCCTTTTAATTTTGAACCTTCTATCTCTTCCTATGATTTTATGATATATAGGTTCTTCATTTTCTTCAATTTGTTCCTCAAAAACTATATTAGTATTGTTTTGAAACACAATAATATCTTGTGAAGTTTTGGTAGAATCTAGAGCATATATATTTCTATGGATTGATCCAATAGCTTCAATCTCATTTTGATGTATAATGAGACACATGTTAGCTCCATTTATGTATCTAAAGTCAATATTCCTTTTACTTTCTACTAACTTGGATACTAAAATGAGATTAGATGTTAATCCAAGAACATACATCACATTATGTAGCAAAAAGTTTGAAAATAATTTTCTAGGTGACACACTGATGCACCTTACCGGATCCATAACTGGTGAACCGTACGCCGGTTGGCCTTGAAATTTAACAGGTGGTTTTGTGTGTGTTTTCTGCATCAAGAAAATCTTTGATTGGCCTGACTCTCCAAAAAAATATTTTTCAGGACCTAACTCCTCCATCTAGTGTCCCAAAATTAGCTTTTAGAATAGGTTCCCGAGTTTTTTGGGTTTTTTTGGCTATTAGAAGTTTATTATCTTTTGTTATACCTTAATTTGAGACCTAATATTTTAAATTAAGGTTTTTTTATGTAGAGGGATGTGTGCACCGAATTTGGGTGCAATCCAAATCATTTATATTTTTAGAAGTTTTTAGAAAGAAGATCTATTTTTAGCAGTTTTAGAAAAAAGATGTTTTTAGAGTTTCTTTAGGGTTTCTTTGGTTTTCAGTTGCGATATGATGGATTGTAATATTTTGTAGGAGTGTGAATTCATGAATGAGAAGAATATCAATTTGCAATTTTATTTTATTATTACATTTGTGTTATGTGATTGGAGTCCATTTTGTTGGTCTCTTGTAGCTAAGTTTACACCATTTGGTATCAGAGCGGGTGTGATCTCGCTAGTGAAGGAAGGATGCCACCTAGAATATATGCCTAGATGAATAGGTAGATTGAGGATCTAAATGCAAAATAAAATTGTTGACTGGTGTGATTGATCGTATGGGAGAGAGACATCCAAGAGCACATGCAGATCAAGGATCTGATGATGAAAACATACCTGAGGAACATGGATCTGAGGTCCACGTAGAAGTAGAACTAGAGGGCCCAGAGGAATAAGGGCACAATTTTAAAAATTTACTGATACAAGATCTAGAGGGGATTAAGGGGAATCGAGATGGGATTAAGATCGAGGTTCTCGAATACGTTGGTGGGTTGAAACCAGAGGTGTTGATCGATTGGATCAATAGCCTAAAAAGATATTTTGAATGGAGTAACCTTGCTAAAGAGAAGAAGGTTAAGCTCACATGCAAAAATTTTAAGGGACATGCATTGATTTGGTGGGATCATTTATAGACTACACGACAGAGGAATGGAAAGGAAAAGATCAGGGATTGGAAAAATATGAAGAAGAAGTTACAAAAAAAATTCATACCTGTAGACTACTCCCAAATCCTATTTCATAGATTTCAAAATCTCTGATAGAAGGATCAAAGCATTGAGTACTATACTAATGAATTCTACAAGTTATCCATTCGAGTGGAGCACAATGAGACGGAGGACCAAAAGGCTGCCAGGTATGTAAATGGCCTAAGTTTTGTTGTTCAAGATGATATGAGCATGCATCACACTCTTACAATGGAGGATGTGTATCAAATGGCCCTCAAGGCAGAGGAGAAATTGAAAAGGATTAATAGAAGAGGTAAGAAGGGATTCATACCCTCTTCAAGTCGAGGTCGAAGTGGATCTAATTTTCTCAAGGGAGAATCCTCAATACCTGCTAAACAAGAAGAAGATGAGCATAATATGAGAGGAATAGGATACCAATGAGGTAGAGGTTATGGTGGTGGATGAAATGGAAATGATCTGAGGAGGTTGTATACCTGTTATGGATGTGGTGAGGAGGGACATAGAGCATTTGAATATCCTTAATGTGATGTCCAAGAAAGGGGTCAAGGATGACAAGGAAGGTTCAATTTGGTTGAGATGGAAGAGCAGGATGAGGATGAAGTTGTTGCTGACATGGGGGAAGACCTTATGATAAGTAGGACATTGATTGCTCCTAAGAAAGATATGGTGCATAGTAAAGCAAAGGGGAAGACCATAGATGGTGAATATTCTTGGCTGTGAATGAACATATTTTGAACAAGGTGTACATTAGGAGGGAAGGTATGTAACATTGTCATTGATGGTGGTAGCTGTGAGAATATGGTGTCAAATGTCATGGTTGAAAAAATACACCTGAAATGTGAAAAACATCCTTATTCATATCACATCTCATGGGTTAAGAATGGGAATGAGGAAACATTAGATCAAAGGTGTTTAATTAAATTTTCAATTGATAGCACTTACAAGGATGAAGTGTGGTGTGATGTGATCTCCATGGATGCATGTCACATTCTATTGGGAAGACCTTGGTAGTACGATAGGGATACTAACCATAATGGGAGAAAGAACACTTACACATTTTGTAAGGAGGGTGTAAAGTTAGTTCTTGTGCCTCTGAAGGAGGATGGGCCGAGTGAGAGCTTGTTGACGATGAAGGAGTTTCTTGTAGAGATCAGGGATGCTAGCTTTTGTTATTCATTAACAACTAGGAAGTTAGAAACAGAGGAAGTGGTTATACCTACAACCGTAGCTAAGTTGCTAAATGAATATAAAGATGTCACACCAGAGGAGTTACCATATGGGCTACCACCAAAAAGGGATATCCAAAATCACATGGATTTTATTCTAGGATCAGCTCTCCCAAATCAGGCAACTTATCGGTTGAACCCAACATAGAATGCAGAGTTGAGTAGGCAAGTGACAAAGTTGATAAAGAAGGGATTAGTTAGGGAGAGTATGAGTCCATGTGTGACTCCAACATTGCTAACCCCAAATAAATATGGTGACTGGTGGATGTGTGTGGATAGTAGAGCCATAAAAAATATCACAATAAAGTATCGGTATCCTATGCCGAGAGTGGATGATATGATGGATGGATTGGCTGGAGCTAAATACTTCAGTAAAATTGATCTACGGAGTGGCTACTACTAGATTAGAATTCGAGAAGGGGATGAATGGAAGACAACTTTTAAGATAAAATATGGATTGTACGAGTGGATGGTGATGCCATTTGGGTTGTCTAATGCACCCAATACATTTATGTGGTTGATGAATAGAGTACTGTGGGAATATAATGGTAAGTTTGTGGTTGTGTATTTTGATGATATTTTGATTTATAGTAAAAGTGAAGAAGAGAATTTGTTACACCTAAAATTAGTGTTAGAAGTGCTCAGGAAGGAGAAATTGTATGTCAACCTAAATAAATGTAGATTTCTTCAAGATAGTTTAGTGTTTTTGGGATTTTTAATATCGAGATATGGCATGAGGATGGATGATGAGAAAGTGAAGGTGATTATGGAATGACCTCTTCCATGATCTATAATAGAAGTAAGGATTTTTCATGGACTAACTACCTTTTACAGGAAGTTCATCAGGAACTTCAGTAGTATAGTTGCCCCTATAATTGAGTGCACGAAGGGGAAAGAGTTTGTATGGACTACGATAACAACAGAGAGTTTTGAATTCTTGAAGAAGAAAGTGTCAGAAGCCCCTGTTCTAGTGTTACCAGATTTTAGTAAGGTGTTTGAGGTTGATTGTGATGCCTCATTTGTTGGGATTGGTGGTGTCTTAAGTCAAGAGGGCCAACCTATAACATTTTTAGTGATAAGCTAAATGACGCAAGGAAGAGTTATTCTACATATGATGTGGAATTTTATGCAATTGTGCAAGCATTGCAACATTGGAGGCACTACTTAATCTCAAATGAGTTTGTGTTGTTTACTGATCATGAAGCATTGAGGTATGTAAATTCTCAAAAAAAGTTAAATAGCAAGCATGCCAAATGGGTTTAATTTTTGCAATAGTATACATTTGTCCTGAAACACAAGTTGGGAAAACAGAATAAGGTTTCTAAAGCATTGAGTAGGAGAGTTTTGTTGTTGACCACTATGGAGAATGAAGTGGTAGGATTTGAGGGGATTAAATATTTATATGAATATGATGTGGATTTTGAGAATATTGTGCAACAGTGCAAAAGTGTGGTAGGGGGCGAGTCTCGTACTATTTTTGAAGAGTATTTTTTTTAGAATGGTTACTTGTTTAAGGGTAATTGATTATGCATTCCCAATGGCTCTATGAGAGAGAACATATTGATGGAATTACATAGTGGGGATTTGGTTGGTCATTTTGGAGTAGCCAAAACTACCACTCTTGTAGAGGAGAAGTACTATTGCCCAAAAGTGAAGAGATACATAATCAATTTTGTCTCTAGATGTAGAGTATGTCAAATGGCTAAGGGCCATACACAAAATACAGGGTTGTATATGCCACTACCAGTTCCTACAGGACCATGGACCGATCTGAGTATGGATTTTGTGTTGGGGTTGCCCAAGACACAGAGGGGTAAGGATTCAGTTTTTGTTGTGGTAGATAGATTTTCAAAAATGGTGCATTTCATTGCTTTCAAAAAAACTAATGATGCAACTAGGACTGCAATCCTATTCTTTGATGAAATTGTGTGGTTGCATGGTGTTTCAAAGACTATTACTTATGTTCGGGATACTAAGTTCTTGAGTCACTTTTGGAAGACATTGTGGAAAAATTTGAACACTAGGCTACAGTTCAGTAGTGCTTACTACCCACATACTGATGGGCAAATATAGGTAGTGAACAGAAGCTTGGGAAACCTCTTAAAATGCATAGTGAGAGAAAAACCAAAACAATGGGATTTAGCCTTGTCACAAGCTGAATTTTCATACAATAGTTTAGTGAACAGGTCAACAGGTAAATATCCTTTTCAAATTATTTATGGTCAAAATCCTAGAGGTGTATTAGATTTGGTTGAGTTACCAATTGGGGAACAAGTTAGTGATGATGCAGAAGCATTTGTTGAGCATATCCAAAAAGTGCAAGAGTTAGTGAGGGAAAATTGTAGAGTAGTAATGCTCACTACAAAGAGTTTGTTGATGCACACAGAAGGGTGAAAGTGTTTGAAGAGGGTGATATAGTCATGGTTCATCTTGGGAAAGAAATATTTCCTAAGGGGACATATAACAAACTAAAACATAAGAAAATTGGGCCATGCAGGATTTTGAAGAAGATCAATGATAATGCCTATAAAGTGGAGTTGCCCGATGAATTTGATATTTCACCCATTTTTAATGTTTATGATTTATTTCAGTATCTTGGTACTGCCGAGGATGGCGAATTATAGGAGACAATAAATTGGGCACGACAGATGCCTAAGAAGAAAAAATACATAATTGCATAGGTTATCGATAAGAAGGTGATCACCACCAGACATGGGAGCTACAAAAAATTCCTGGTTTAGTGGGAATGATTACCACAGTTAGACAACACTTGGGTTTCAGAGTAAGAGCTAAAGAAAATTGATAACCAGAAGCTACAAGATTTCAATTCATCCGAACTCGTAGGAGCTGAGTTTTTTTTAACCAAAGGAGAATGATGCACCTTTTTGAAGCCATAACTGGTGAATCGTACGCCCATTGGCCTTGAAATTTAACAAGTGGTTTTGTGTGTTTGTTATGCATCAGTTGAATCTCTTATTGTCTAAAATCTCCAAAAAAGTGTTTTCGGGACCTAACTCCCCCATCTAGTGTCCCAAAATTAGCTTTTATAATAGGTTCTCGGGTTCTTTGGGTTTTTTTGGTTGTTAGAAGTTAATTATATTTTGTTATATCTTAATTTGAGACCTAATATTTTAAATTAAGGTTTTATATTGTAAGAGGGATGTGTGCATCGAATTTGGGTGCAATCCGACTCATTTCTATTTTTAGAAGTTTTTAGAAAGAATATCTATTTTTAGCAGTTTTAGAAAAAAATGTTTTTAGGGTTTCTTTGGTTTTCGGTTGCTATATGATGGATTTTAATCTTTTGTATAAGGGGTGTGAATTCAGGAATGATAAGAATATCAATTTGAAATTTTCTTCCATTATTACATTTGTGTTATGTGATTGGAGTCCATTTTGTTGGTCTCTTGTAGCTGAGTTTACACCACACACACCCATATTTATGTATATGATAGTTAATTACTATATGTAATTTTCAACTTGTAGCTATTAATGACTTCAAGAAAATCAAACCAATGTATATTTCATGTCATGTGATGGCTTACCCTTGAATCAATATACCAAATGTCCTTTTCACTTTGACCTATGAAATTATTTGATCTTGAAGTGATTTTGCATATTTGATATGGTATATTGGATGGATTTTGATCTTGAGTCCTTTTGTAGTGTGTATTATGATGAAATGTCTCTCTTGCTACTTTATCCATTGTAGTGTATGATAGGATCCTTTTAATACTTTAGATAGATCCTTTTAAGTAGTCTACTTTAGGACTCCCTTGTTTAGAGTATAAGAACCAATTTGATAAAACCTTTCCAGGCTTAGGTTATGTATAATCCTTATGTCTCTCTAGTGATTATAATAAACTAATAGCTTAATAAAGTGCTTAGTAAGTAATAGTTCCATTTTTGAGTTGATTTTGTAGTGATTTGTAAGTAACAATAATCAAATTCTATTTCACCTTATCTCTCCTAATGAACTATGCACTTAATTTGAAGTTCTATGGTTGGATTTCTTTTTGTCCCTTTAGTATGAATATGAGATAAATGTAAATATATAATTCCAAATACTTAAGTAAATAATGAACTTCCTTTTATATCCCTTAAGATTATTCACTATTGATCTGATTGCTTTCTCTAAGGTTATATCTACTCCAATTATTTAAACCTTAGTAATATATGTCTCCCTATACCCCCCTTTTAAACTTTAATTAAAGTAAGTGCAAATATAGCTTTGAATTCGTTCTGACTGGTATTGAATCTGAGCATTGATTATGAGTGTTGGTGTCTTGCTAGTTTATGATAGACTCGACAGTTGTTCTCTTATGATAGTTTTAAATGCACCTTTGACTCCTTGACTTTAGGATTTGAATGTGCTTCACTTAATGCTTGCTATAAAATTGCTTCCTTCTATTTGTTTGCTCGTACACTCGTTCACTCGCATGCTCTTTCACTCGCACGCTCGTTCACTCGCACACTGTGTGCTTCTTATATGGAGGTTATATGTAAGCTTCTAATTCTTGAAGCTAGTGCTAGGTGGTGGTAGGCATTACTTAAGTCTCTTCCTCAAGCTTCTCTAGACCTTGTTGAGTGTTTAAAATCTTATGGCATTGGATTAGATTCTCCTTGCAGGGCATTGAAGTTCCTTGGATGTTAGGACAATGATGATAAGCATTATATGAATGATCACATTTCTTGAGTATTGGAGATAAGAGGATAATGAGTCTTTTGTGCCAAGTGGCACAGTATTCCTTCCTCTTTCAAGAAAAGTGTAGATATCTCCTTTGCATGCATGCTCTCTTCAACATATCAAAAATTATTCTTACGACCTTCTCATTGCTTGTTCATTCCAACCATTTGCAATCTTCATTTGCTCTTTTTATAGTGAATGATTTCCTTCTTACAAGATATTCTACTCGAGGATGGTGGTTGGCTCCAGCTATGATGTATCAAGGGTTATGGAGTGGTGGTCATATGGAGCTTTAGTGGTAGGATGTGGTGCTTTCGCTTGGCCTCCTTCCTAGGTATTGCACCTTCATTTTTATCATTGATAAACCACTTGTTATTTGCTACCCTTTCTGTTATCCTTATGTAGGTACTTGTACTATAGTTTATGCAATCATGGATGTTGGATAAGCTACTAAATATGGTGTCTTTAGACACCCCAAATAATACTATTGTGTCCTAGGTCAGCTCACCTTCTCTATCTTCTATATTTTAGTTGATCATGGATGTAGGATACTTGCTGCCTTTAGTGTCTTGGGACACTCTATATAACATCCTCTTTAGGAGGGATATGGTGCATTACTGTAATATAAATAAGATACCTTATTTTGCACCAAATGTTTAAGAGTTATTTGTCTCCCTTTCATGCTATTCTTCTCTTTTTATATGGTAGCTCCTTGTTGTATAGCTTAAAGATAAATGAAGACATATTTTTGAAGCTTTTCTTTTGATTCTTAGATATGGCGATTGCTTGCTTTAATCCTTGACAACAATGTATTGTTGCCTTTCTTCTCAGACAACACTAACCTCTAACTTGGATAATTTTAACACCAATGAATCCAATATCTTAACCATGCAACTAATTTTTAGAGGTTTAACTTTGCACTAATATTCACGTTAACTAAGAATCCTTAGTAAACTTTGAATAACTAATATAGTGCAGTAATAGTTTCTCCTTATTACTCCTGTAGATGAACCCTCAAAGTAAATTGTAATATGCACTAATTTTCACTGTAACTTAAAATACTTAGTGCACCTTGAATCTCTATAACTTAATATATTTAGTGCATCTTAAAAAAATATTTAAGAATAACTAGTATAGTACAATATTAATCTTACCTTATTACTCCTTCAAATAAAGCTTAAATCATGCACTAGTAATTACTCCTAAATGCACTATAATTTCTATAACTTAACGTAGTCTTATTTGCTGTAACTAAATAATAGGAATATGATATGTATCTAACTCATATTTTAATATGTAGGTATAAAACTTAAAAAAACTTCCTTCTGCACTCCATTTGAAGACTATAATATGAAACCTTCTCTTTGTAAATTTTAAAGAACTTAAAATGGTGCTTAATGGAATTGGATAATAACCCAAATTAAATTTCAACTAATAAAAATATTTGCACCCAAGTTGTTTACCTTAATGATATTTATAAATTAAGGATTTCTAGGTGATTAGACTCACCTTATTGCTGCCTTTAACTGGATGAACTTGCAACTCTACTTGGCTATCCAAAATAGCTCTTTAACTCACCTTTTTGCAGCTCCAAAAACCCTCTAACTTGCTGCCCTTAAACTATAGTAGGTGATTTTATTAACCTTCAGTATGGACTCTGTAACTTTTGAAATTTTTGCAGCTAGTAATTGTTAGATTTTGATATAATGAGCAATGGGAGATAACAATCACAAGATTTAGAATACTATAAAAGAAATTAAATCTACAAGATGATTGAAGTATGCTAAATAGAAATAATATAAATGAATACAACGTAGATATGGAGGAAATGAACACTCCATTAATGAAGCTATTGAACTACATTGTACCCATCACCAATGTATGGTGATATACATAGCACTACACTACTACCTACGACTATGTTATAAGAAGCTCTATCTATCTATGTCCTCCTTCTCATATCTATCTAACAATGACGCATTTATTATATATGAACACAGATTCCTTGGACAACACTCTACCTAGCTATGCAAGGGACAACTTGCACATTGACACTTGTGCATTTATTACATTGCATGAAGTAACTATATAACTTCCCCCTAAAGTAATCTAATATCCTAAGTATGTACCTTGGAAGATACATTTACATAACCAAAATGATGGAATAGACTCTATTTCTAACACCCCCTATGTTACATTATTTGTGTATTTAAGACTTTAGTCTTAAATATGGATCCTCCTCTTCATCTTGATCTTGGTACTCTTCCTCTATATTATTTGTAACCTCTTCAAGAAAATAATTAGTTTCTCTGCAATATGTAACATTTACTGATAGAGATTTCACCTCATAAGTGTCTATGGGTTCTTCCAGTTCTTCAATTTATTCTATCCTCTAAGCCAAGTGTCCCTTATGATTTCTATTCTAATATTCTAGTTGAGCATAATTGGTTGTTCAATGAAATTGCTACTGATGAGGGTTCCTTTGATACAGTCGAAATTTATTCTTATTGTACATCTAATTTCCTTGCTTTCAATTTTTTGTATTGTATCTGCAATAGCTAGTACTATGACCTTTCTTTCTACATATCTGATAATACCATGTTTTCCATCCTCTTACTAAAGAAGCAATATTTCCTTTTGGATTATATTTTGATGCCAATGCAATGTTAGTCATCTCATCTTTTATAGTATTTTCTACTTCATATTCTTGAAGTATATTGACTAGGTCATAAAAAGAATTATATTTTCTTAAAACCTGTAAAGATGTGACCAAATGTTTATAGTTGTCTGGAAGTGCTCTTATGGTTACTTGAGTAAGAAGTTTATCCTTACTATTTCTCCCAAGGTTAATAATTTCCCTTTGACATCTACTACCTTCCTTAGGAACAATTCTATATTCTCCCCACTATTCATCTTTAATGAGTGAAGTTGAGTTTGGAGATGAAGGATGGTTGTCTTATTCTTTTATTAAAAACATTTCTCTAGGTTTGTCCATGCATATAAAGATGTTTTGACTGAACTGATATATGGTTGAATCTCATTAGTGATAGAAAAAGTAATTATCATTAAGGCATTTGAATCATTTTTCTGAAACTTTAGGATTTCAGTTTCACCCGTCGCAGTCTCTGTGTTTTCCCTTTGAGAACATCCCAAAGTTTTTCATATACTAAGATTGCTTTCACTTTATTTTTCTAAAAGAAATAATTTGGACCCTTGAGTAGTTGAGATTTTTCTAGGAAGAATTTATTTTATGCCATTTGAATCACCCTTATATCAATCCTTAGATTTTTTGGACTTCCTTATGTCTCCATAGAGATATAATATAGTGTTTTTGTAAAGATATAGTTCAATTTTGGTTGATTTTGTACAAATTTTATAAAGATCAAAAAACAAATTCGTAACACCTTTTTCATTCTAAGGCTATTCCATATGTTTTTTTTGGCCTTGAAATGTGTTGTATCTTGGAGTGCACTCTCATTTGTACACGACACTCCTAAGGTAATTTTGTAAGTGATACTAGTATCCAGTTACCTTCTCTAGAGCACCTAGCGGATGCAGTGGCTGGTTACCCACACATTACGGTAGGATGAGGAGGTCACCATAAGGACACCTAATCTAGGGACTATAGAATATTGACACCCTAGAATCTATCAAAAGATTTTTTTAGATCTACTTTTGAAGACTACAGACGAAGATACTTCAGAATAATCTCTTTTATTCTCTTCTATTCTTCTTCTCCTCCATATTTGGCTTATATGGCTCATTATATTGTATTTCATGGCTCGTATTTCCTTATGTATCAAGGTGCATTTTTGGCAAAGACCAACACCTTCTATATTGAGTTCACCATGATAAGATATTTGATATTCATGGTTTCAGTGAACTACGAGAGACAACATACCTGGAGGATGACCTTCAGAGGCAACAAACCAAGAAATGGCTAACCCTGAGGCACACAGGATGACCTTGAGGTACTTAGGCAACTAACCTATAGGTAACAAACCCATGGAAGTGGCTGACCCTGAGGCAATAGACCGAGATGTATACACCATTGATCTAGCATTATTCACAGTTGGAGAGCCAAGTGCAAAAAAGCCTAGACCAAATCAACAATAAAGGAGGATGATAGGGTTCTTTTAGTGAAGTCAACATTAAGGGATAATGTTACCTAAAGTTGACTTATTTTTTTCTATAGTTAGGATAGTGTAAAATCAGCTCTAAAACTACTGGAAATAGATGATAATCGTTCTTTTTCATGACAACAACACAATGCATCAACTGCGGTGCCTCCAAGATTTTTAATTCTCCACACGTCCACACCGGTGTAAAAAAAAACAACTTTACACAATAGCCAAACAAAAATTATAAAGGGATGCATTAGCACGTGTGTCTTCAAATATCCATTAGTGGTATTGATTAGCATGATGACCATATACCTTCTCGACCTCCCCTCACTAACGACTAAACTAAACCAGTCCAGCATCTTATAAAATCTAGAAAACTGATGCGCTCCCCTCTGAATTTTGTTGTTAATGTGGCCTACATCATTAATACTTTGTAGCTCATGTGTATTTCGTTGCTCATCATGGATCACAGAAAAATCATAGTCGTCTTGCAAAAACACTTCCAATGTTAGTAAATGATGATATATTTTAGCACAACCTGCAGATCTTGTAACATCAAATAGGTGGTTCTGGAATAACTATCAGAAATATAACAATCAATGCTTATCACATGCAACTCATCCACTCCTACACATCATCACTTGAGTCATGATTGAAAATTACATCCATGCCTCACAAAAAAATAGGTCTTCTTCTCATGCACATAGCTTGTCTGCATGGCAAAAAAATATAATGCCCCCATATCATATTTCAAAAAATACAATGATGACATAGTGATTGGTGGATTTGAATTGTACAAACAAGGTGATGCATGATCCCATTACAGGACAAGTGGGTTGTTGCCAAGGGCGACCTATGGGTCCCACCCATTGCATGCACATAGCGTGCTTCGTCGAACTTCTCATCATGT
Organism: Wollemia nobilis; assembly: GCA_028583015.1. Lineage (NCBI taxonomy): Eukaryota > Viridiplantae > Streptophyta > Pinopsida > Araucariales > Araucariaceae > Wollemia > Wollemia nobilis. The sequence continues at coordinate 6,934,167 of JAQPPZ010003251.1, read as the reverse complement.
TTCTACACCAATAGACAAGAATAAATACACAATGCCTTTTGCAATATAACAACTTAAAACACATGCATCAGGCACTGTTCTGCCAAAAACAACCATAAGGTCCCATAGCACTGATGCCTCCCATTGGTGCTCGATGGCAATAAAAAAACAAATCATGGGCATTCAAAAAAAACAATGGTTGGAATGAACAGGTCTGCCCGAAATGCAAAGCATAAAAAAACAACTCAAAAATAGAACACACACACCTCCACGCATATACATTAGACAAGTTCCACCCTATGACTAGAACAAGTGCCAAGTAGAATCAATGGATATTTTTCTTCATGAAAAGTAGTCATGGCATCTTCAAACTATAAATGACTACCATAGTGGCACATTCTATTATACACTCCTTTAAATCCACTCAAAAAAAGAATATGCAATGACAATTGTCAGCCGCTTCATCGTCGCCCTAGATGCACACTCGATCTTCCACAAAAAAAAATAGTAGCCAAATTTAAAAATATTAAAACTCAAACTCCACATGCTTGAACAACTCCATAATGCACATCAGCCAATATGTTTGGGTAGATTCATAGGCAAATGCGGGTTCATAGATGCCAGCTCTCAATGCTTGATATAGGAAATCATCTGGATAGAATTAATTCTGGTGTCCTCATCACAGCAAGCTCCTTTGACACGTGTGTAGTAGATATCCGTTACAAGATGCAATCTACAAATAATACTACAACTAAATTATTCAGTTTCATCTCCCCTTCCAGTGTCTTTAGCATCTCTCCATTGGCAGCAACATGGCTCAGCAAAACAACAAACAATAGAATCTATTCATCGGAGCCACAATCTGGATTAGTGTCAAGTATGCATCAATGTCTCATATTAAAAATCAATTTTGATTGGGTAACAAATAGAACTAAAGTCCATTTTCTTTCACTATCATCTAGATGGAGTCATCGAGCCACTTCTAGGGTTCTTCCATCATGTATAATAGATGCTTTCCATGTGTTCCAAAAAAGAGCAGTGTCGAGTTGTGTCCCTCTACCATCGCCGCTCAAATTTCTCAATCATATTTGGACTGTGCTCTGAGTAGACTACAACTTTGGAGCCCTATTGGTCATGAATCTGCCACAGGAAAGGATTTTATGCGAAATGCACCCTAGACCCGGCCAACATTGAAAGGCTGGGAGAAAGAAATGTCTCCCAGACCAATCTCCAGAGAGGGCTGGTTCCCTTACTAAATCTAAGCTTGATGAAGACTAGAGTTACAGGAAAGGAATTGGAAATATGCAAAAAGAAATGGGAAATATAGCCACAGGCCGAATTTATCAGATCTTGGAAAGATTAGCAGCAGATAACCTCAAGCACACTAACAGCATATAACAAAAGATAGCGACGTAATTTACTTACAACCTTGCACAGATAACCTTCAGAATCGCATTCCAGAACTCACTTCCTCACTAGCAATATTTAAACTCAGACGCAGAATTCAAATTTAGCAGCAGATAAGAAATACGAGTGTAAATGAGGAATGCATAAGATAGAAGGGAAAACACACAGAAAGTTGCTTGCAAAACCAGAGGCCAAATATCTTTCATTCATGCAAAGAACTTGAAAAGTTTTTTAGCAAAAGTCTCTCTCTCTCCATCCTCTTTCTAAGATATACATTGATATTTATAGAGGTCTTGCCTCTTTGTAGCATTTAAAACATGAAACGAACTTCCTCGAGATCTACAAAATATGCAATAGAAATAAGGAAATGATCCCCTTAAACCAGCCTCAGAGAAACCAGAAATTGAATGGAACAAGGAACCGGTCATCTTCATTAAATGGTCATTCTCGGAGCATGCTTGGACCGTTAGAAAATCAAGAACAGAAGCTTTGAATAATGGAGGCATCTTCAATTCTGGTGGCTTCGAAAGCTACAAGCCTGAGCACGTTCTTCTATCTTGCACACATTGGAAAGCAGCAAAACATTAAATTCTGGAGAGCTTTTAATCCTTGGAAATCGTAATACTTCATCGAGGCCGTTGAACTACTTCCTGGCGCGAAACTATGATGGGTCACGAAAATGCGACATGTCACGAAATCGTGACATTTTCTCTATCCGTACGCTTTTGCCACTTTGGGTCATGAAAACCAACCATGTCACGAAATCATGACGTATTTGTTCTTTGTTCTCCTTCGTCACCTTAGGTCGCGAAAATGCGACGCGTCACGATGTTCCGTACTATTATGCTCCTTCCCTGCTTTGCTCCCGTGAAACTATGACCTGTCACGATTTCGCGACATTTTTTCCCATGTTATCCTTTCATTGTTTCGAACCGCAAAAACATGACAAGTCACGATTTCGCTACATCTTTCTCTCTCTTGGTCTTCATCTTTGCTCCTCATCGTAAAAATGCGACATGTCGCAAAATCGTGACGTCTTCTACTTTCTGTGCCCTTCTCTTCTTTTTACCCGTGAAACTGCAACATGTCGTGAAATCATGACATTCTTCTGTATTTAGCCTTTTCTCCATAATATGTCGCGAAATCACGACGTTTCCTTGCTTTCTCTACTGTTGCTTCTTTCTATCACGATATCACATCTTCTTCTTGCTTGGCTTCATCTCCAAAAATGTCATGAAATCATGACGTCTTCCATGCCTTATGCTTTTTCTTCAACTTGACCACGATAACGCGACATGTCGCGATATCGCGACGTTTTTACATTCTGCCTCCGTGTTCACTTTTCTGTCGCGATATCGCGACGAGTTTCATTGCCATTACCCTTTGCTCAATTATGTCATGATTTCGTGACCTTTTCTATCACTCTTCTCCATGGCCATCGTAAGTCACGAAAACGTGACATGTCACGATATCATGATAATTTTACTGCTCTGCCTCCGTTGACCACTTTGACTGCGATTTTGGAACATGTCGCGATATCGCGACATTCTCCGGCTTTGGCTTCTCTCTCCTCTAAACACCCGCGATAGCGCGACATGTCGCGATATCATGACAGTTTTGAAGCCACGCTCTCCATGCTGCTTTTGGTCGCGATATCGCGACAGTCTTCGGACTTAGCTATTTTGGCACCAAAACTCGTAGAGAAAACACAGAGGAGTGAGAACTTCAACAGTTTATGCATGAATAATCAACAATCAAAACAATGTGGCAAAAATGCCAACATTCTTGGTGGCTCACGGGGTATACAGTTCTGTTGTATGCACGAATCCTAGGCCTGAATCCATTGGGCAACAGAGTCAAGAAAAAATGAAAGAACAGAATGCTGACTGATGGGGAACATCTCTGCTGATTGCTGCAACAACTCTTGCTGATATTCGACAAACTCAAATAAATCTGTATTTGGCCTAGCTTCACCAGATGCTGTAAAAGAATCTCCATGGTAGTAATGAAAGCACCTGGGTTACAAAAATAGAAATGAACGAAATGAACGGAGTGATGGCCAGCAAATGTGCAGGCCGTGGAACGAGGATGGGGAATGATGGAATGGTGAAAGATGGAGGAATGGAAATGGTGGAATGGAAATAGTAGATACAGCAATAGAGTGCTACTGTGCTACCCACTGTGGAGATGCTACGAAACAGAGAATGAAATGGAAGTGGATGGAATGGAGATGGTAGTAGAACCCGTAGCTATGATGAAGTACTCACACGACAAAGGACTAGAAGAAAGGGAAAGTAGAAATGGGAACATCAGAGGGGGGAGTAGAAACAACAGTAGTGGCTTGATTACTTGCAAAAGAAGGAGTAGGAGAAGAAGGGAATGAAGAGGGGAAGGAAGAAGTAGAGAGGAAGCCACTAACTGCTGGGAAGGAAGGAAAAGAAAAAGAAAGAAACGTACCTGCGGGCTCGCATGCAAAAAGAGCCAAAGTAAAAACAATTTTTTTTTTTTGCTTTTTTTTGACAAGGTAACTCCCGAATTAGTTGTGAACTCTCGGGAAAGACACGAACCCAAACATGGTTCTATCTCCTGGATCCCAGACCTTTGATAGACACTCAGTAGACTCCTGATTGATAATCAGCTCGGAGTCACCAAAGATCTGCAACTGACGCACTCCAAGTTTCTCAACCATCTTGAGACCTAGGCATGATTGTTCAGTCCTAGTGTTAGCGCCGTTTCTGTATTGTGCTCCATCAAAATAGAGCTGATCTAGCAGAGAGTCTCGACCAACTTGATCAGGGGGAAACTTGACTTCAACCTCTTCAGGCTTCGTAATGGAGTAACAACCAATCTCGATTTCGATCATGGCATTAAAATTGAGCATTGAAAACTCATCCTCCAAATCAGGATCCTCCAATTCTTCAGTTATCATATTGATAGCATGTTTGGACTTTTCTTCTTCTTCTATCTTCTCAATATGAAAAGTAGAAGGCTTCTGATTATAGATCCAGACTCTTCTTCCTTTGTAAGGAATCTCCAAGTGAGAATAATCCAGAGCAAGGTAGCCTCCCAGCTTAGCAGTGAATTCTCTTGATAAACACATACTAAAATATGGTTCCAAATCAACCACAACTATCTCTTGAATTACTGTAATCTGAGGCATATTATGCAGAGCAATAGGAACATCCTTGATTACACCCACTGTTTTCACTGGAGTCCCGTCCAACTGCAAGACACCAGGGCTACTTCTTGTATATTCCATTCCCATCGCTTCACAAACTGCCTTTGGCATGACAGTTGTTGCAACACCAGAATCAATCAGGCAATTGTGTACAATCCAACCCTCCATCCTGAGTTACAGATAAAACGGGGGTGGTCTGTTCTTTCCAGTGGCTGAAAGAGTTATCGTTTGAGCCATAACTACCTAGGCTGGAGCTTTCCCCTTACTTTGTATGGTCTTCAGGGATTCCTGTAAGAGATTTACCTATCCAGGCAACTGTAAGGTGTCATACAGACTTACCTTAGCTGGTATCCGTTTGAGTTCTTCAACAATGTTGTACTCCATGGAGATCTGTTCTTTTCCTCCACTAGCAGATTCAAATTTGCTCTTATATTGCTGGGTAGCCTCCACTCGTTGTCGTTTGGTCAATGATGGATACTGCAACGTCTCTTTGGCTTGTTCCTTTGTTTCTGCTTGCGGCTAGGAAGTAGAAGCTTTTTCCTTCTCTTTTACTGGTGGTGGAAGTGGATCCTTCGACAAAATAGGTGATTGTCGTTGCACTGGGGAATCATGAGCCTTTGTTGGCATTTGTTGCTTTGTTGCTTGTACAAGGGGCACTTTCAATGGCTCCATCTTAGCCGGATCTACCAACATTGGTTTCTTGCCACTGCGTGTCAGTATTGCTATATGTTCCTCCAGAGACTCCACGGAAGTAAGATCCACCTCTCGAATCATGTTTACACGGCTCCCCGTAAGAACTTGCAAATAATTTTGGTGGACCATGCAAGTGGACTCATCATGTGGGTCATTGCAGGAAGAACACCAGTAAGATGGTTCATGTGAAACTTCAGAAGGGCCAGCCTCTTCACTTACCAGAATTGTTGAGTTCCTTTCAGGTACTTTCTCCATAGCCTTGCTAGGAGCAAGTTGTTCTCTAGTTACTGCCGGCATAAATCTTCGTGGCTGATAGTTCCTTTCCGCCTCTCTCCATTCCATAGATGTCACCTTGTTAGTGAGAGATCTCATAGCCGACTGAATTTCTTGTAACATAGCCAATTGAGGATCTAGGCTTGAGGATACAGGCAGTGCCGATAAAGGTAATGGAACCTGTGGGGAAGGTAATGCAGGAGTTGGAAGTGGAGGGGCTAACCATGGAATGCTCGATGCAGGCAACTGAGGAATAGTTGGAGCAGGAAGCTGGGGAACTGGAATGGGTGCGATCTGAGGCGCACTTGAGCTCCATGATGGGGTAGGATACATGGAAGGCATGGGCTATGAAAGCAAACCAGAGTACAAATACTTAGGAAGATCAGGTATGATAGGCATTGTTACCTTTGGAGGAAGCCTACCTATAGCAATCAAATTAGCTTCCGCCTTTAACGCTTGTTCGAACAGCTCTAGAAATGTAGTCACGTTGGACTACCGAATAGCCCAACCGATGTCTGTGTTAAACGCTCTGAGGTAGTAAAATGCAGCTAGCTCATCAGCAGGCCAAAGACCATCAGGAATTCTCTGCCAGCTTCGGTAAATCTGACATTGAAGTCAGCTATCTCTTCCTGTGGGTGCCTTTGAATTACATTAAATTGATGCAATAAAGAGTATGGATCAGCTTGTTCATGAAAATTTTTGACTAACAATTCTCCTAATTGATCCCATGATGTAATGGTGCCTGGTTGCAATGTTCGGTACCAATACAGCAATTTACCTCTCAGTGATAACACCAACAACTTTATCATCACATCTTCATCGGTTATGTCATGAATGGCCGCCAAAGAAGCTACATCATTAATATGCTCATAAGCAGTCTTACCAGTACCATCATAGGTCGGCAAAGCTTTCAAAGCAGCTTGAGGGACTAGATTTTGAGCCAATAAGTTCAAAGCTCCCGAACCATTCCATGCCGAGAACTTCCTGGGTTGAGGATACTGGGCCATTGGGACTAGTGTATGTGACTGAGAAGATGGAAAACTAGTAACAATACCAGGGATTTGTGTAGATATGGCAGATGATGCAAGCGATGGGGAAACCAACCTAGAGTGTTCACCTTTTTTTGTGTTGTCAAGTTCAAAAAACTCAACAAGATTTTCAACTTTTTTGGACTTTGATCTCGTGATCATGAAGTACAACTTTCACTGTATCCACGTTCAGAGATTTTTGGGTACTGTAGAGTCACCAAATGTTCTAACTATACGGCATGAAGGCGAACATTAAACCCTCAATACTATGGGATATTTTTGAGACAGAAACAGTCTGTCCCACCGGGCGTGCCAAAAATTGTTGGTCACGAATCTGCCACAGGAAAGGATTTTATGCGAAATGTGCCCTAGACCCGACCAACATTGAAATGCTGAGAGAAAGAAATGTCTCCCAGACCAATCTCTAGAGAGGGCTGGTTCCCTTACTAAATCTAAGCTTGTTGAAGACTAGAGTTACAGGAAAGGAATTGGAAATATGCAAAAAGAAATGGGAAATATAGCCATAGGCCAAATTTATCAGATCTTGGAAATATTAGCAACAGATAACCTCAAGCACACTAACAACATATAACAAAAGATAGCGACGTAATTTACTTACAACCTTGCACAGATAACCTTCAGAATTGCATTCCAGAACTCACTTCCTCACTAGCAATATTTAAACTCAGACGCATAATTCAAATTTAGCAGCAGATAAGAAATACGAGCGTAAATGAGGAATGCATAAGATAGAAGGAAAAACACACAGAAAGTTGCTTGCAAAACCAGAGGCCAAATATCTTTCATTCATGCAAAGAACTTGAAAAGTTTTTCAGCAAAAGTCTCTCTCTCTCGATGCCTCTTTTTGAGATATACATTGATATTTATAGAGGTCTTGCCTCTTTGTAGGATTTAAAACATGAAACGAACTTCCTCGAGATCTACAAAATATGCAACAAAAATAAGGAAATGATCCCCTTAAACCAGCCTCGGAGAAACCAAAAATTGAATGGAACAAGGAACCAGTCATCTTCATTAAATGGTCATTCTCGGAGCATGCTTGGACCGTTAGAAAATCACGAACAAAAGCTTTGAATAATGGAGGCATCTTCAATTCTGGTGGCTTCAAAAGCTACAGGCCTGAGCACGTTCTTCTATCTTGCACACATTGGAAAGTAGCAAAACATTAAATTCTGGAGAGCTTTTAATCCTTGGAAATCGCAATACTTCATCGGGCCGTTGAACTGCTTCCTAGCGTGAAACTATGATGGGTCATGAAAATGCGACATGTCGCAAAATCGTGACATATTCTCTCTCCATACGCTTTTGCCATTTTGGGTCGCGAAAACCAACCATGTCATGAAATCACGACGTATTTGGCTCTTTGTTCTCCTTCGTCACCTTAGGTCACGAAAATGTGACGCATCGTGAAATCGTGACGTTCCGTACTATTCTGCTCCTTCCCTGCTCTGCTCCCATGAAACTATGACCTGTCACGATTTCACGACATTTTTTCCCATGTTATCCTTTCGTTGTTTCGAACCACAAAAATGCGACAAGTCATGATTTCGCTACATCTTTCTCTCGCTTGGTCTTCTCTTTGCTCCTTGTCGTGAAAATGCGACATGTCACGAAATCACGACATCTTCTACTTTCTGTGCCCTTCTCTTCTTTATACCCATGAAATCGCAACATGTCGCGAAATCATGACATCCTTCTCTATTTAGCCTTTTCTCCACAATATGTCACAAAATCGCGACGTTTCCTTGCTTTCTCTACTGTTGTTGCTTTCTGTCGCGATATCGCGACGTCTTCTTCTTGCTTGGCTTCATCTCCAAAAATGTCGCGAAATCGCGACGTCTTCCATGCCTTATGCTTTTTCTTCAACTTGACCGCGATAATGCGACATGTCGCGATATCATGACGTTTTTACATTTTGCCTCCTTGTTCACTTTTCTGTCATGATATCGCGACGAGTTTCATTGTCATTGCCCTTTGCTCAATTATGTCGCGATTTCATGACCTTTTCTATCACTTTGCTCCATGGCCATCGCAAGTCACGAAAATGCGACATGTCACGATATCGCGACAATTTTACTGCTCTGCCTTCGTTGACCACTTTGACCATGATTTTGGAACACGTCGCGATATCGCGACATTCTTCGACTTTGGCTTCTCTCTCCTCTAAACACCCGCGATAGCGCGACATGTCGCGATATCGCGATAGTTTTGAAGCCACGCTCTCCATGCTGCTTTTGGTCGTGATATCGCGATAGTCTTCGGACTTAGCTATTTTGGCACCAAAACTCGTAGAGAAAACATAGAGGAGTGAGAAATTCAACAGTTTATGCATGAATAAGCAACAATCAAAACAATGTGGCAAAAATGCCAACAAGCCCGATGTGTAGGAACACTCACTAGTACATATTTGGCCAACGTCCAATTTTTGTCTTCCACCATTAATAACGACACAAAATAAATGACATCCTCTGCTACCATAGTTAAATGCCTAACATGGTGATAATGTTGGTGCAAATGACTCTCATCTCCGTGCATCATGATGTCAACTATATACTTTTAAGATGAACAACAATATTGTCTACCAGTTTCCCCCATAATCTTTGTCAAGATCGCTCTCGTGTGGCATTGTGGGAAAATAAATCTTCATGCTATGGATCAGAAATTTTATCATTAGCAGATGGAAAACCTTCACCAACCATAAATGAACCTCGTTAGCATCAAAAAACTATCACCATAGCCTGCAAACAAGGATCATGTGCGCTCGGATATAGCCAGGGTGCGTAGTTTTCTGATCTTGGATAAACAACGCACCTTCTTACGAACTCTCAGTTGTCTTCTAAAAAAATGATTAAAAAGTGATCCATGATGTCACTGCAGCTAAAATCCATAGCACCAGGTGCATCATGATCGATCTGATGTCACTCACTCTCGAATAATTTCAGCTCCATCGATTAATTTTATTGACCTTTCCTCTACCATCACAACATACGCACACCAACGTGCAGGATATAATCTATTGTCAATAGTAGAGATGGTTGCTCATTTGATCCTACAAATAAGATACACAACATAAAAAAAATTGAAACACTATAGCTCACCTAGTATCTCGTTTTTCGTTCCTCTACCAAGAAACTACTTATGTGATGAGTGATCATTTATCCATTTTGAGGGAGGTAGGACTAACCCGTTTCAAACCTAGTCAACATAGCTAGCTCATCCATAAGCACGTAGTGATCTGTACAAAAGAAGGTCGCTAATGTGATAGATGTGTTACCACTAGTAAGACTATTCCACTGACAGGCAGGCGCTTAGAACCTATTATTGGTGATGGAAATCGTCTTATGATGTTATGTTAAACCAAAAGACCAAAGGAGAGCAAGCATAAAAGTAATTTCTCTTAGAGGATTTTCCTTTTGTTTTCTTCCCCTCTTTCTTTTGATTATTTTTTTGTGTGTGGGCATTGGCTTTTGTTTTCTACCTAATTTCTTTTTTTTATCATGCTTATCCCTTTTTTTATCCCTAGGTCATATTTTGATTATACAAATGATAGGATGAGCAAGGTAAAGTATTCGCTAGATGGCAATATCTATGCAAGGTGTTATATTCCCTAGACTCAAAATTTGTTTAAACTATGACATGTTTGAATGGTCTTTGAAAGACATTGAACCAACCAAAAAAAATTGTGAGAAGCATAAGAACTTGTCAACTAGAGGTGACATTTGATTGACTTAACTTGTGAGAGGTCAAAATCATGCAAAATATTATATAATCCATAATCTTGAAAAGAGGAGTGGACATCCGAGTGGTGATGCTAACAAGTGCATGTTTTAATCCATCATGAGTGCATTTATATATGAGGAATATACAATATGGAGCTAAAATGTTTTGGGAGTGAGTGATATCAGATCGATCATGATGCACCTGGTGCTGTGGATTTTAGCTGTAGTGACATCATGGATTGCTTATTAATTCTTGTTTCAGAAGACAATTGGGAGTTCATAAGATGGTGTGTTGTATATTTGAGACCAAAAAATTGTGCACCCTGGCTATATCTAAGCGTGCGTGCTCCTTTTTTGCAGGCTATGGTGATAATTTTTTTGATGCTAACGAGGTTTGTTGATGGTTTGTGAAGGTTTTTTGTCTGTTGATGGTAAAATTTCTAATCCACAACATGAAGATTTGTTTTCCCACAATGCCACACGAGGGTGATATTGACAAATATTATGAGGGAAACTAGTAGATAGTAAAGTTATTCATATTAAAAGATATATAATTGACATCGTGATGCAATCAATGGGATGGCATAGGAATTATGCAGTAAAGTTGACCATCATAGTTATAGCAATCAAACCTCAGGAGAAACTAAGCAAGGTTCAACCACCACCCATAAGTAGCTTGACTGGATCAAAGTCTATAATGGACCAGTGTGTGCGATGAGTGGTGTTCATTTATCCATTTTTATGGAGGTAGGGCTAACCCATTTCAAACCTAGTCAACATATCTAGCTCATACATAAGGACGTAGTGATCTATACAAAATAAGGTCACTAATGTGACAGATGTGTTACCACTTGTAAGACTATTCCACTGGCAGGCAAGCACTTAGAGCCTATTGTTGGCGATGGAAATCATCCTGTGATGTTATGTTAAACCAAAGGACCAAAGGAGAGAAAGAATAAAAGTAATTGCTCTTAGAGGATTTTTCTTTTATTTTCTGCCCCTCTTTCTTTTGATTCTCTTTTTGTGGTGCTCTTTTTTTTTTTGTGTGTGTGGGCGTTGGCTTTTATTTTCTTCTCAATTTATTTTTTTTCTTATGCTTATCCCTTTTTTTATCCTTAGGTAATATTTTGATCATGCAAATGATAGGATGAGCAAGGGAAAGCATTCACTAGATGGCAATATCTATGCAAGGTGTTATCTTCCCTAGACTCAAAATTTATTTAAACTATGACATGTGTGAATGGTCCCTGAAAGACATTGAACTTACTCCTATTGAACTAAGCACTTTTCAATTTTGAAGAGGTTTTAATGTTGGATTTCTTTTGTCCCTTTAGAGAAGTTTTTCAGACAAGAATATTATAATTTTTCCAACCTTAAAAAGCTTTAATAACCTCTTTTTATATCCCTTGGATTGTTTCTAATTTCCAATAACCTAGTTTGGAGTTGTAGCCCTTATGACTCCCAAATTTGGAAAATTAGAATACATTAATATTTGCAAATTTTAAATGAAATAATTCCAAGTAGTATTCCTTATTTCTCCTAGGTTATGCTTTGCAAATATTAGACAATTTTAATATTTAATTTCCCTAAGTTTTGCTTTCAAATGAAGATTGATTTCTTTCAATAATTCAACCTTATAATATAACCTTATAACTCCCTTTTTATGGAAATCAAAATAGATGGAAATTATACCTTTATAAAACCAGTGGTAGAATGTCCTTCTTGGGCATTGTGAGTAATGGAAGATTCTTCCACATGCAATTTGCTTCAACACTCACTTCAATGCTTCCTTGACCCGTTTGACCAGGAGTAATGTGCTTCATCATTTGCTCTCGAAATGTTCTCCAAGTTGTTGTCGATCTGCTACCATGTAGCTACCGAGCTACTATCGTGATATGGCTAAAATGCTATCGAGTCACTTCAGACTCGCTTGCTACCATTTCTGCCTTGCTTTGACTATCCTTTCACCTCCTTGACCACCCTTTTTATGGAAGATAAGTCTTGAAATTTGTGACAAGTGTCACAACTGTTACGTATGAGCGCTCACTCCTTTTTAATGTAACAATCCTTTAGTAACGCTCTTCTAGCTTCTTGGTCACCTTGTAATGCATGAACACTTGTGTGAGTGCTTGTAACTCCTTCATGAGTTTTCTTGGATGTTAAGAAATGGGATGGCACCTTAGAGAATTCGTGCCAAGTGGCTTTCAACCTTTTTGCATGGAGTTCTTTCGTTGTAACGCTTCCAAGGAGAGTATAACTCCTTTTTGTATGCCTCTTCTTTGCTTGCTATGTTTCTTGGAGTGCAAGCAACCTCTTCTCTTGTTGGTCGATCATTGAGGTGATTTTGGAGCTTCGAATGGCATTGTAGGTGATTCTTTTGGTGGAAAATCTTCACCAAGCTAGCAACCTCTGAATATATCACCTGTTCTCCTTGTTCCTTGTTCCCTTCAATGTGCTCCTTTTACGTTGTTCATCCACGTTGATTGAGGTAGAATCTACCACCTTTTTGCTTGTAAAAGAGAGCTCCCTTTCTATCTACGTAAATGCAGGTTGATGATCGACTGATATGTGCATTGCCTTTTGTAGGTTCATCCATCCAAGATGTGAAGTGTGAGCCCCTTCGAATGGCTCCTTGTGCCATGGATGAGGAGTGCTTGACATTCGATCTTTCTTGCTTGATGTTCGACCTTTCTTGGCTGGATTTCCCTATAGTTTTTGTGCCTTTAGTGGCACCTTCAATCTACCCTTTTCCTACGAACAATGTAGTGCAATACCTTGTAATCTTCTATGAGAATAATACGTTCTTATTGCACCCTTTTTGCACTCCTTCTTGCAGGTCTTGTAGTCTGATTTTGTAGCAGATTTTGAATGCACAAATGAGGGTTTTGAGGACATCCCTTTGGATAGACTCCTTGCCCTCTTTGCTTGGATATTTAATGATAGATCCAAGCTTTACAAATGTTGTAGATAGAAGCTTTTTTCTGCTACACTTAACCCTGTAGTGCTTTGGATTTGAGACTCACCAAGTCTCAATATTTGAAGCTTCTTTTTGGTTAGTTTTATTCACTTGTACTAACCAATTTTGGTGGCTTCTATTGGCCACTATGAGTTGCAGATTTTTGTGCTTTAAGAGTGTCTTTAGACACTTGATGCAAACTAGATTTTGTACCCTTCTCAAAAGCACAAAACTAATTTATTTTGAGAGTAATAATAGTGCAAATGAATCTAATAATATTTCACTTTTAATGCACTAACAATTTCACCTTATCACTCCAATCAACTCTCAAGAACATGCACTTAATCAAATTTACTACAACTAATCAAGAATAATCTGAAATGAACCTTCAATAATTATTCTGTAATTTCACTACAATCAATATTGTAGGACTTAGTCTTCTTTTTATTTTTCCAAAGTAGATGATAGGTAGTTGATAGAAGTAATTCATAAATCTAATCAACTCCTAATCAATGTGCAAATGAACCTTAAAAAGAACCTTTCTTTTTGCACTTTTGAAGACTGTAATCTAATTGCAACTTTAATCCAAATTCAGGTGCTTTAACAAATCTGATAAGTAATCCAATTAATGAATCTACTTGCACCAAGAAGTTGCTTACCTTTTTTTTGAAAGCTTTTGTAGCTCTTTTGCCACTTCTGTAGAGGATGTAGATCTTGGTGTCTAGGATCACCAAGTTGTTGCTTCGAGTAGGATCTTGCAGCTCTTTGTAGACTATTTTGAATAACTCCTTCTTCACCAAATGATGGTCTCAAACTTTCTTTCATGAGCCTAGGATTTGGTGGCTTGTTCTCCTCTTGTGTTCTCCTCCTTATGCTATAGATTTGGAGAAGTCTTTTGTCTCTGAAGCGGTGCCTTCTTTCTATGGGAGGCAATCTTCAAATCTCCAATATTTGGTGAGCTTCTTCTGTCTTCAAGTCTTCTTGTCAAATTCTAACTTCAAGCAGGATCTTCTTCTCAAGATTCTGAATATCTTGAGGTCTTCACTGGATTCTTCTTCTACTCAAATTTGGCACTCCTTACCAAATTCTCCTTCTCTTGGGCTTGTTTTTGGATGGTGATAATTGTCCCAAGTCCTTCACTATCAGGGGCTTCTCCTTGGTAGTGGATTTCTCTAGTGAGTTCTCCTTTGAGAATTTCTTCAGTCAGGCTCTCCTAGCATTTTTTTGGATGCTCGATGAGACCTTCCCAAGGTCTTTGATCTTGCAAATTCTACTGGTCTTTCCTTGAGACCTCTTCAACCTTCTGCTCCTAGAAGTGTTGGTGGTGAGATCTACTTCTGGATCTCTGATTCTACTACTTCTGGATTCGAGCAAGACTCTCCTAGTCCTTCTTCTTCTTCCAAGTCTGGAAGTCCTTCAATGAGATCTTCTCCTGATCTCTTTTGCTTCAGGTGCTGAATTGATTCTGAAGAAGATACCCTTCCTAACTTTCTTGTAGGAAGTTTTCCAACTCACTGAATCTTCTTTCCCTACAACAAAGTATTAGTACTAAAATATTTAGTCTACTTTTGAATCAGATATTCTCTTCGAATTCTTCTTCAGGATCAAGGCTTCTGTGGCCTTTTTTAGTATCAAGGCTTCTGTGGCCTTTTTTAGTATCAAGGCTTCTGTGGCCTTTTTTAGTACCAAGGCTTCTATGGCCTTTTCCAGTATCAAGGCTTTTATGGCCTTTCTAGTATCAAGGCTTCTATGGCCTTTCTAGTATCAAGACTTCTGTGGCTTCTCCTTCAAGGCTCCTATGGCCTTTTCTTCAAGGCTTCTATGGCCTTTTTGTGTCAAGGCTTCTATGGCCTGTTCTTCAACTTGTGAAGTTATTCGATTCAGCAATGGAGATCTTCAGTCTCCTGACTTCACCATAACTCTTCTCTAGAAGTCTTCTTCCATAGTGTTCTTCTCTTGCACAAGGAACCAATCTCTACACTATGAAGGCATGCCAACCTTCGGGCAATGAAGTTGGAGTCTCCTAGATTTCTATCGTAGGAGGAGTCCCAATCCTCTGAGAATTAATTTTCTACAACAAAAGAAACTTTAGGTAATAGTTAGAAAATTCTAGATATCCTGGATGATCCTCACTAGATGATTTGTCAATCCAGTGGATTGAATGTTGAGTCTTGGTCTTCACGAGTTTTTCCTGTAACTCTGTGGAAAGACTCTAGTCAAATGCAATCTCAGTATTTTTTGGAACTGAGATTTCTTTCAGTCCTCACTCGTGACTCTCCCTAATTCTACCACCTAGATTCTTCTAAGAACTTTTGACAGTGGTTGGTCCAACGGTGCGTCAGTTTGACAAAACACTCAGGCTCAAAGATAATGGTGGTTTCCCTATTGACCTACATAGACTAGATCTACCGTAGCTCTGATACCACTGTTAGCTTTTGATGTAATGAGCAATGGGAGATAACAATCACAAGATGCAGAATAATATAAAAGAAAGTAAATCTGCAAGATGATTGAAGTATGCTGAATAGAAATAACATAAATGAATACAACGTAGCTATGGAGGAAATGAACACTCCATTAATGAAGCTACTAAACTACATTGTACCCATCACCAATATATGGTGATATACACAACACTACACTACTACCTATGACTATGTTGTAAGCAACTCTATCTATCTATGTCCCCCTTCTCATATCTATCTGACAATGAGGCCTTTCTTATATAGGAACATAGGTTCCTTGGCCAACACTCTACCTAGTTGTGCAAGGGATAACTTGCACATATACAACTTGCACATTGACACTTGTGCATTTATTACATTGCATGAAGTAACTAGATAACTTCCCCCTAAAGTAATCTAATGTCCTAAGTATGTACCTTGGAAGATACATTTACATAACCCAAATGATGGAATAGACTCTATTTCTAATAGTAATGTTGCCTTAATTGCTACCTCTTTCACAATCAATCTCTACACTGAAATGTTGTTCTTGAAACTCAAAAATTTGGTAGGGAATTCCCCCAAATTGTAGTTGAGTTTTTCTTCAAGAACCCTTCAATATTTTGTTGAAAATTCAGCAAACCCCTATCTTTGAATGAGCCTTCTAGCCTTCTAAGGCAGTCTTCAAATCTCTTGGATTTGGTAGTAATGTTTGGCTCCTTTCTCCTTCAGTATCCTTGTTGAATTTTGAATTTAATCTAGGTTTTCTTCTCAATAATCTAAAAGTCTTAAGGTATTCTAAAGTTTGGCTAATTCCTTGCCAAATATTTCTCTCTTGGGCTTGTTGTCGAATGGTGACAATTGTACCAAGTTATTTTACTATCTAGAACTTCTCCTTTGTAGTAAATTTATCCAATGAGTTATTCTAAGAACTCATTTAATGGCCTTATCTAAATAAGGCTCTCCAAAACTTCTCCTTATTTCTCCTTGAGACCTCACCAAGGTCTTCAATATTGTAGCTTCTTTGGTCTTCCAAGTGAGACCTTTCCTTCAACCTTCTATTATGGAAGTGTTGGTAGTGAGATCTTATTTTTAGATCTCTAAAATTTGTTACTGTTGGAATCTAGAATAGGACCTTTGTTGGTATTTCTTCACTTCTGTAATCTTTAGGATTTAATGGAGATCACCAACCTCCAATATTATTTTGGACTCTTCTCTGGAGTCTCTTCAGGTTAATTTTTTAGTTTGCTATCTGCAGTATTTAATGGAAATCACCAACCTCCAATATTCTTTTGGAATCTTCTCTAGAGTCTTGAATCAGTAGTAAGGCTATTATGACCTTTTCGTCTTCTAAACTCTACAGGTCTACAATCTCTAGTAATGAGATATTTTCTCAAGTATTTCAAAATATTTAATCTTTTACTTGTCACTGCAAGTGCTATTATGATTCTGATGAAGATATTCTTCCTATATCTATGTATGAAGCTTCCCAACTTTATTTGAATCTCATTTTCCTGCAACAAGATGTTATAAACTAGAATGGAAGAATCTATTAAATATATAGATGAAAAATCTTCATTAGTTGTCTGTCAATCTAGTGGAATTTAAGCTGAGTCCTAGTATTCATGAGTTTTATGCAACCCTGTGAAAAGACTAGCCAAATGTAATCTTAGAAATTTTGTAAATAATATTTTTGGATAACTCTCAATATCACATGTGGCTCTCCCTATTTTTTGACTAATATATCATGGGACTCTTACTAGATCCTAACTGATATACCATGTGATCTGATACCATTGTTAGATTTTTATGACACAGTAGTGCAGGGAATGCAACCACAAGATGCAAGATAACTAATATGAGATAACTATGAACTAATGGCACAATAATATGCAAGAAAATAATAATATGAACATATGCATATAACTCTATAATATACCATTAATGAAAGTGACAAAAATAGTACAATGCTATATAATGGAGGACATGAATACTCCATGATAGGATATGGACTACATTGTACCACACACTCTCTATACTACATATGCACCTCTATACTACTACTACATATGCTCCCCTAAGAAACACTCACTATGAGGCATTTATATAGGAAGATAGATTGCTTGCCCCTTACTCTACCTATCTAACTGATGTACAAGTGGACTCCTTGTACATTTACAACTTGCACATTTGAAACTTATGCATTTATTACAATACTTGAAGTAACTTACTAACTTTACTCTAAAGTAAACTCCTACTCTACTTATGTACCAAAGGTGGTACATTTACATGACCCAAATGATGTAATATATTCTAACACCATCCAATCATTTTCTTGAACACTTATATTATTTTCATTTTTATTGTCATTTAGTTTAAAAGCATTTACATTAATTCATGTATTGCTATTGTGGTTATTATTATTTTTATATGTAGGTTCCTAAAAAGTGGTATTAGAGATATTTCCAAGGCAATGTTCCATAGTAGTAACAATAGTTCTTGTCCTTCTATGCATTTTTCTATTTTTTTATTTTTCTATTCATTTTTCATTAAAGTATCTTTCAAAGAAAACATATTTTTTTAATGTTTTTTTTTGGATTAGGTTAGAAACCCTATTTTGGGGGTTTTAAAATATCATAGAGTTGTCATTTTTATCTAAGCTAGATTTTTTATAAAACATATAGTGAAATAAGGGGTTCTCAAATCATTATCCAAACCTTAAACAACACCTGTATATGGCTACAAGTTCCCATGTATCCTCGGGTATATAGGGAGACCCCTTACAAATAGGTGAATCCTTAACCCATAGGAAGATATTGATTGTTTGCATTTTGTGGTATGCTGATAAGCAATTAGCCCTAGAAAGTTAACACCACAATACCCTAAAAAAGGTTATTGTAGTTACAAGTATGGTCGAACCCTCCATTGAGATTTGAAATATTGGATTGGCCACTAATCACAAATAAGATTGTATATTAGAGAGCCCAAGAAATCAAACACACATTGACTTATGTTATTCCTATTGAAATCTTGTTTTAAGCCCTTTTCTAGTCAAAACCAAAATCAAATTTGAGCATTACTATAGAAGAGACTACTCTAGTCATAGTTTGAGAGTGCAAAGAATAGTTTGTGTAATAGTACAAAGGATTTACAATCTATTAATGTAGAGAATATATAGTATGATAATACAAAGAATATTTCATTTGATAATATAGAGAATAACTAGTTTGATAGTATGAGAAATTAGTTATCAGTAGTCTACCAATGGAGTAATCAGTTGTTAGTAGTTAGGAAATAATACAAAAAAGCCAAAATTTTCTATTTTATGATATAGACCATTTCAACCCCCATTTTGAGCTGATCGTTTTGAGATCTAGCTCTAGAAGCCTATTTTTGGAACCCTATCTTATAAAAATTATCATTTTGTGGTTCAATCCATTATGATATTTTCTTCAAGCTAATCATTTTGACATATAACTCTATTAATATTTTTTGGATACCCTAAAGTGACTTAAAATGGTTGGTTGTATTAGAGCTACCCAAGAGCTAGAGTGATTGAGAGACCAAGTAAAATAATCTGAAAACACTTAGTATAAATACTTTAGGCATTATCCAAATTAAAAAAATAGATGAAATTTATGACCTTGATGGTAATTTAACTAGCCTAAAAATAAAATATGATATTATGGCAAGACAATCACTAGGGAGTCAAAATGGTAGTTTTGAGGGTAGAGAATGAAATACCTTACCTCTAATTACAATTCAAAGATTGTCCAAGTTATAATTTCCAATTTTTTTTGGAGAGGATCCAACCAATTGGTTGTATGAGGCTAAACAATATTTTTTTCCTAATTCCACTCATAATCAAAGGCTCATAATTACATCTTTCAATCTAGAGTAGGAAGTAGTTCAATGCTATAAATGGTTAGAGAATATGTTTTCATGGCTTACTTTGGCTAAATTTGAGATAGAATTATTCACCTATTTTAGACCTAGCGAGTGTGAATATTTCAATGGAGATCTTACTAGGTTAAGATAGATGACATTTGTATGTGATTATTAGACAATTTGAAAATTTGGAAAATCACACTAGGGGATTGAATGCCAAGTTTTTCCAAAGTTATTTCATTAGTGGATTAAAGGAATTTATCCATTCTAAAGTGAAAATGTTCAATCCAGAGATCATGATGGAAATTGTAGGATTGGTTAAGCTTGTTGAACATAAATTTGTAGCACAAAGTTATACTTTTAAACATTGATAAGCTTGAACTCCATTTCTATCCTAGACAATATAAAACTTAGAAAATAGACCACCCCAGGTCAAATGTCTCATCCCAAAAGAAATGGAGGCACATAGAGCACAAGGACTATGTTAAAACTATGGTGAAGAAATTCTTTGAACTACAAATATGTATAATAGAAACTATATTTGCTCAATGTGGGTGAACCTTCCACCAAGGAACCACATGACAAAGGGGTTGACCATAAAGAGGAATATAAACCTAAAGAGTTTAAACCTATAGAGGAATAACCACCTAAAATTTTAATACATGCATTAGGTAGGATTTTTACACCCTAACCATGATAGTGGTAGGGCATTTCAAGGTTTAGCAACTCATCATCCTTATTGATTCTAGTAGTGCCTAGAATTTTATCGATCCTTGGGTAGCTAAAAAAACATCTTGTTACATCTATCATTTGAAGTAATGGTTTAAATGAGAGTAATTTACCATGCAAAGTAAAATGTAGAAATATACAGGTGATGATGTGTGACTACAACCTTAATGATGACATGTTTTCCCTTCCTTTGGGGAGTTGTAACATTGTGTTGGAAACCCAATGGATTTGTACCCTAGGCCTAATACTATGGGAGTTTTTGAGTTATGGATGAAATTCATGAAAATGGGAAAAATACACTCTCCATGGTATGACCACAGGCCATACCCAACTCATCAGATCATATCAAATGAAAACAATTTAAAGAAATCATCTCAAGGATGGCACTACTATTTGTACAGGAGACCTTGGATATCGATGATATAGTTCAACTAATTGAATTATAAAAAATTATGGATAAACATGCACATGTATTTATATAACCACAAGAGTTACCATAACAATGCACCCATGATCATACTATCATGCTTGTGGTGGGAAGCTTACCACCAAACATTCATCCCTACTAGTCCTCATATGTGCAAAAGACTAACATTAAGAAGATGGTATAGGAGTTATTAGTAGTAGAGGTCATTTGACTGAATGTCAACTCATATTATTCCCTATTACTTTTGGTTTATAGGAAAGATATATCTTGGTAGTTATATTTGAATTTTCAAGAATTGAACAAAATTACCATCAAGGAATAATTTTACATTCCTATCATTGATGAGTTACTATATGAAGTCCATTGTGCTTACTTCTTATTAAAGTTGTATCTTCATTTATGTTATCATCAAATCTTATTGTAGAAAGAATATTTCAAAGACAACATTCTATACTCATGAAGGCCATTATAAATTTCTTGGTATTCCATTTGGTCTTACCAATGTGCTTTCTACCTTTCATAGTCTCATGAATGCAATATTTCGACCATTTTTGTGTAAATTTATTTGAGTATTTTATTATAATAGTCATACATGGGGGACCATTTGCAAAATTTAGACTTCACACTACAAAAAACTATCTATAATTAGGAAAATATTACATCACCTTTTATGTTCATGTTATGGAAGAACTTGTTTCTATGGTTAGAACCTATTGAACATGCATTTATATGTTTCAAACAAGTTGTATGCTCCTATGCTAGATATACCTAATTTATCCAAGCCATTTTTAGTTGGAAGTAGTACATCTAGAAGTGGAATTGGTGTATTGCTTATGTAAGAAGTGTGATCATTGGCCTTGACTAGTAAGGCACTATCAAGCAAAAATATGGTAAAATAAACTTATGATACAGATAAGATGATAATCTTACATGTTACCGACCAATGGAAGCCTTATCTTATTGGATGTCATTTTTCCATAAAAACAAACTAACATAGTCTTAAGTACTTTCTCGAGTAGCGTGTATCTACACCCAAAAAAAAAAAAAAGGGTTACCAAACTACTAGGGTATGAATATGAAATCACTTATAAAAAGAAAAAGGAAAATATAGTTATTATCCACTATTCCACCAATATGAGGCTTAGGGTATGCTATGTGTCATATCTACTTCACTTCCTCAATGGACCCACCAAATTCAATGAGAAGTGGCCCAAGATTTCTACTTGTAATCATTAATTTAGTAACTTCAAATTGATCCTAAATTCAAATCTAATAATATCTATGATACTATCATTTCCTAGTTATCCTTGGAAATTTTCCACTTCATGAGTCTATACTACAAGAAATGTATTCTTCTCCTACTATAGGATATTCATGCTTCTTAAAAACATATGAATGATATAAATGTATATTTTTGTGTAGGGATGAAAATTATATCAAGAACTTTATTATAGAATGTAACACTTATCAATGTGTTAAGGGTGAAAGTATTCACACAGCGGGCACACTCCAACCTCTTCCAATTTTGGAGATCATTTGGATAGATATTTCTATGGATTTTATTGAAGGGTTTCTAAATTTTGGAGGTAAAAAAATCATTTCTATGGTAGTGGATCATCTCTTTAAGTATGTTCCTTTTTGTCCTCTAGCCCATAATTATGAGACCTCAACTATAGCCCAAATATTCCTTAATTCTATTTTTACCTTCATGGAATGCTCTAGACCATCATATCCAATTGTAATCCCATATCTGCTTGTTATTTCTAGTAGGAATAATTCAAGACACATGACACATGACTCAAAATGAGCTCAACATACCATCCCAAATCGATGGACAAACTAAAATTATCAATAAGTGCTTGGAAACTTATCTTCTTTGCTTTGCATTTAAGCAATTGACTCATTAGGTTAGATGGTTTCCTTTGACTGAGTGGTGGTATAATTCTTTCTATCACTCCACAAAGCATGAATTAGTTTATATACATACTCCATTATCACTTTTTTCATACATTTTATGTAGTTCTAAGGTTCAAGTAGTAAATTCTACTCTCATGGCGTGTGCATAACTACCCCAATATATCAAAGATAATTTGGCCATGGAAAAAAATTATATGTGACAACAAGTGGATCAACACCATTTGAGCATATTTTTAACATTAGTAACATAGTTTTTCTACACCTACAACCCTACAAGAATTCATCACTAAAACTCTGTGGTAGACAAAAGCTAGAACTAAAATTATATGTATTGTATAACATACTTTAATAGGTTGGAGTCATGGCCTGTAAGCTAGAATTATCATTTTCTTCCATGATACACCAAATTTTCCACATATCATATTTAAATAATGTCCTTGAAAATTGTATACAGGTCCAATCCACACTACCCTAGTTGGATGAGGAAGGCTTAGTCATTTGAGAATACATGAGTATTTTATACTAGCATACATGTACACTTTAGAACCACACTATCACTGATGTTCGAGTACAATGGCATGGACTAAATCTAGAAGATTCCATCTAAGAGCCACTCCATCAACTAAAACATCAGTTTCTTTACCTTAAGCTTGGAGGACAATGTATCTTGAAAGGAGATGACATGTTAGAATCATATATTAACACAACCATTGTTATGTACTTGTCTAGTGTTGGTGTATCTTTGTACCTTCAACACCTAGTGTGTATGGGCCCATTATGTTGTAACCTTTAATTTTATTATGAGTAGGAGTTAGTAGCTTAGGTCCCCTCTTTATTTTGGTCTAACCTTTGAGCGTTAGGGTTAGGGTAAATAACAGACTATATAAGGACATGTGTTTGGAGTAGAATGTATCTATTATTTTTCTCAAATTGCATTAGAGTTCTTCTTCCAAGGAGGTTGCTACCTCAAAGAGGCTTGTTTTTTTTCTTGATTAGTATAAGTTGTATTTCTATATAGTTATTTTATTAAGCACTTAGAAGCTATGGAGAATCTATGGGAAGTTGTAGAGTAGCCATGAAACAAGGAAGAGTGGCAACAGGGTTGTTTGGTTAGGGAGTGATGGCTATTGATTCTAGGGGTTCCCCTAGTAGGGGACCACAAAATTCTTTGATGGGTCATAGGTCTATGGTTGGTCATAGGTTTATGGTTGGACCACTAAATTCTTCGAGTGGGACCTCTAACCATGGTCACAAAAATATTCTTAAACCCTTGGATCTTGGTGACTCATATGTCATCGTGATTTATAAAGGTATTTATTTTGGTGGTCTCGAAAATATTTTTAACCTCTCTAGTTAATAAAAAAATATGTATTTTGAGAGAGCTTATCTAGCTCATCTTGAGTGAAGGAAATTTTAATATGGTGGGAAAATTCCAGGGTGGAAGACCAAATATAGAATCATTTAGAAGGTGGCCCATGGAAAAATGGAAGCCCTTAAGTTCCATTAAAATTGTAGTAGTTTCCAAATATTTCTTCATTATCAAGCTGAATCATATGGAGGATTCAAACTACATCTTAGGAGGAGGCCCTTGGGTTTTTGGAAAAAGGGGTCCATTCCTTCGAAAATGAGGTCTTAACTGTAATCTGCTCACTCAAAATATCAACTTGATCCCTATTTGGATTTGGCTCCTTGGACTCCCATTCCACCTTTGGCATGAGGGTATTTTGAGAGGTGTGGTGAAGGTAGTGGGTGATATTATTCAAATTGATTTGGAAACTAGAGTGAAATCTAGAATGGTTTTTGTGAGGATGTGTGTCATGGCAGACTTGAAGGTAGATCTACCTTCATCTGTTAAACTCACCTCATATTTGGGTTCACGAATAAAATCCATTATATATGAAAATATATCATGTGCTTACCTTGTTTGTGGTAAAGTGGGTCATAGCATGGATCATTGTCCTCTAAGAGAGAAATGGGGGAAAAAGAAAATAAAAAAAAAAATTAAAAAATAATAAATAGATCCAAAAGGAGAGTGCTCCTATCCTAGAAGCCCAAAATTTTTCTAGATGTGAATCTTCTAAGGTTAGGGAGGAGGATGCTTGAGATCTAGGGGAAGGTGAACCACTACTTAAGTCCTCATAATTGGTAGAACTTCTATCTTTGGAGAAGACCTCCAATATGTAAAATCAATTGACTTAGAGTGAGGATAATATAAAGGAGGTTAAAAATTTTGAGACCTATGAAGAATATCTGGTCCCTATGGCTAAGGTAAGTCCTTTCGACCTCCTTTTAGAAGTTCTTGTCAAAAATAAACTTCTTCGAAATTCCTTCAATTTCTTAGAGATGGATTTGGATCAGATGGAGAAAGATTTGAATTCTCAATTATTTCCCCAAAATCCTATTTCCTCATCTAGGCCTCTCGTTCCTTGTTTTGAGAAAGGGTCTTCAGGACCTAAGACCCACAATAAAAAAATTGTTGGACATTTTGAGTCCCTAAGTCAAAGTTGTCATTGATGTCACCAGATAAAGTCATCATTAATATAAAGGAATTCAACAGGAAATAATGGGGTCAAAAATGGTTATTTGATATCCAAGAAATAAGCCAAAAGATCTAGAGAATTAGTGCAAAAAATAGAAGTTAAAAAGGAGATATAATATTTATTTTATAAATAAATATTATTTACGACATGGAATGCAGTGAGAAGGAAACAATTTATCCAAGGCATAAAAAATATATAATATTATAATAATGGTTATTATAATATTAAAGTGATATGGTGAAAACCCAAATAAAATATTTATAATTCTCATTATAATATTTTATAAAGAAAATTGGGTTTTATAAAGTTTAAATATATTTTATAAACCCTAAGGTTGGGTTTGGAGAAATAGGTATTCGAAGCACATTTAAGGAATTCATAGAAGCTCCAATGTCTCCCAAGGTACAAAGGAGGCAATATAAATATATTTCCCAAAGACAAAAAACATTATCCTTGCTCGAATAATTAATTGGCATGCGAAAGAGATTAAGAGCTCGTGAGATTTATGAAATTCATGGACAATAGAGTTTAAGATAGGAAGCATTAAAATCTAAAGGCACATAGGATAGTGTGGCCTAGTGGTGGTTTGGGAAGTGCAAAGATGTTTGCAAGTGTGAGGGCTTGTGTTTGAAATGCGATGGTTGCATTGGAACTCGTGTTGGTTAAGGCACCCAAGGCGCACGTTGTTTTTGGATAAGAGTAAAAGTGAGCAAGTATTGAAGCACGTGGTGCTTCATTATTTTCAAATGAGTGTATAGCTCATGCGACAGTTGAGTCCATGGCTAAGACGCACGTTGTGGGTAATGTTGAGGGTTCGATTCCCTCCAAATGCGAGGTAAATATTTTTGCATTAAAGTTTGTTATTTGCTAAGTTGGGAGGTATAAGGATTATTTTGTGGAAATTGTTTAGAAGGAACTTCTTAGTAAATAAGTGGTGGTAATTGATAATTATTTCTTGGAGTTATAAGAATATTTATGGTTTTAGTTTTTAATAAAGTCTTAAATTGTTATATTGGTATTTTGGAGGATTAAGACTTTGTGGGTATTGTGTTAATTTGAATAAAGGGTTTTTATGATTATTGTGAGGGTGTTGATTATTAATTAAGTTGGAGTGATAAGGTGTAATTTTGATATTATTTTGTGTTATGTTTTGTTGAGAAAATTATCTTCTAACTCTTATTGAGATTGGCAAAGAAGTAATTGTGAGTGTGGCAGATTTGTGAGATCAACTCCTTGTCAAGCAAAAAGGTATGGGCAAATTCTTCTTTGGTTGAGTTGGTTGTTTTAAAATAAATTTTGGAGTGAAATGGATTTGATTAGGGTTTCCTTTTTGAAAGTATTTGAGTTATTGCTTCAAGGTTTTCTGAAATTAAGAGTTGTGGTTAAAACCTTGTTTGATAAGCATTGTTGTTGAAGCCATTGGGTGTGTGAAGAAATTGAGTTAGAAAAGAACATGAGTATCATTGTTATGTGAAGATTGTTTTATGAGCATTGTTGTTGAAGTGATTTTTTGTGCAAAGAACTTGAAATAGGATTTTGGAAAGAACATGAGTATCATTGTGATGTGAGATTTGTTGTTGAGCATTGTTGGAAACATTTTGAGTTGGTGTTTACATACTTGGACCAAGGTTTATGAGCAAGGGTTGGTTCTTGAGAAATTGGTTGAGTTGAGTGGTTGAGCCTAGTCAAGTGGTTGTATGAAGTGATTGTTCAAGTTTCATAAAATAAACTATTCTATATTCTGATTTGAGTTGAGAAAGTGATTGAGTTGAGTATAGAACATATTGAGTCTCTAAAAATTCTCTTTATGCTTCTATGATATTGAAAGTGATTGAGCATTGAGTATAGAACATATTGAGTCTCTAACAATTCTCTTTATGCTTCTATGAGATTGATTTGAGTTGAAAGAGTGATTGAGTATAGAACATATTGAGTCTCTAACAATTATCTTTATGTTTCTATGAGATTGAAAAAGTTCTATGTGGACTTGTTAAGAATATTTGAGGCAAGTCTTTGAGAAGACTTGTGGACCATTTTTTGTGTGAGATTTTGTGGAAACTTACAATACAGATTTGGTCAAGTCCTAGATATGACTTATTGAGAATATTTGGACAGGTTATGAGTGGACCTGTAGAGCAGATTTGAGCAAGTTCTAGAGAGGACTTATGGACATATTGGTGTGAGATTTTGTGGAAGCTTACAAGGTATATTTGAGATAAGTCTTTGAGAAGACTTGAGAGAAGAGTTGATTGATTTGTTCAAACCTTGAGTTAAGTTTTGGGCAGATCCAACAGAGTTGAGTCAAGTCTTGAGTTAAGGCTTGAGGATAGAGATCGAGGATAGATTTGTGCTAGATCGACTAGACTATGTTTAGTGCAGATTTGAGAGTAGAGTTTGGTACAAATTTGAGGATAGGTTTGTGCCAGACTAGAGATAGAGATTGAGCAGATTTGTGCTAGACTGAATGGACTATGTTTAGTGCATATTTGAGTGGACTTGTTGAGTAGACTTGTGCTAGACCAATTGGACTATGTTTAGTGCAAGAGTTGAGTAGAATTGTGCTAGACCAACTGGACTATATTTAGTACAAAATTGAGATAGAGCTTTAGAGGTGACAGAGAAAAGAGGACAATAGTCTCCAGTGGATATAGATCCATTATCCAGGGCAGTGAGGACATGTATTATGAGTGGGGACAAGAGTATTCAGTGGAGAGAGATCCACAAGCCAGTGTAGTGGAGGTAGTAGTATTCTAGAGGATCACCAACCAGAGCAGAGGAGAATGAGTTCTCCTATGGATAGAGATCCACAAACTAGATTTAGGGGATCAACATATCCTTTGGACAGAGGTCCATAAACATTGTAATTGGGAAGGATTTCCAAGAGATTGATTGAAAAAATTTTAGTGAAATATTTTCTACATGGAAATAGCCATCTTTGGGTGAATCACGTTAAATTGGTGTCTTTATTGTGTATGGTGTTTTGTGCATTTCTTTGATTACTTTTATTGATACTGCTATCTATACATTGCATAATATTGATTTGGAAAGAAAAGTAAAAATTTCTCTTATACTGTTCACCCACCTCTCTTATTATAAGCTTTTGTTCTTCAAAAATGGGTTCATTGATGTATGAATTTTTAATAAAGTTGGAAAATCATCAAATAAAACCTTGAGGAAAAGAGATATGGAATTTGAGATTGCTAATGGGTCTTAGGATTCATTGAAATTTGAGAAAGGAAAATATTTGGGCGTGAAACAACTTAGATTAGAATATTTTTTCCAGCCTACCCATTCTTTTTTGGGGGGTAGAAAGTCCCATCCTAAAAAATTTAAAGCTTCTTTTGTGGTGGTTGGATACCTAGATGTGTGGTTTCAGTTTGGGAAGGATTTGATTAAAATTTGGATGCTTTTGGTTTAGTTTGTGTGACAGTCGATTGAGATTGTTCTTTATTGTGATGGAAGTTTGATCTCTAATTCCCCTGGGTAGGTTAGACCCCTTGGAGTTTCACTTTGGTTCCTATTTGGATGCATTTATTGCTTTGTCTTAGGTTCAGGGACCCTTTCAAAACCCCTTCTTATACCTAATCAAAAAAATCTTGAGTACTTTAGTTATTTTTATTTCCATCGTCATTTATAAGCATTTCCTTTAATTCTTGCATTGCTATTGTGGTTATGCTTATTTTTATATAAATGTTCCTAATAGTCATGCATTAGATTACATTTTTAACATCCCTCCATAATTTGAACTAAGGGATAAAGGAGAGAAGACATTAGTGACAATAATATCCCCCCCATAACGGATGCTCTAGGGAACATGTACAATTGAGGTTGAAATGAGCAAGAATTGACATGAACATAAAAGTAACACTAAGAGACATTTTTCTCAATTAAAATTTATGCACACAATATTATTCATATCCAATTTTTATAGAGGAATACATGGATTCTCTTTACAAGTATTTCCTTTTAGAAGAAAAAAACTTCAAGAATAACTAATTTAGAATAATGACTTTAATATTCTATTCCTAAAATAACTAATTTAATATTATATTCCTAGAATAACTAATTTAATATTATATTCCTAGAATAACTAATTTAATATTCTATTATAATAACTAATTAAATATTATCTTCCATGAAGATAATATTAAAAATTATCTCACATGAAAATAAATGCTACATCTTATCAATCCTCCCTATTTAGTGGAAAATGGCCCCACTTTCATCAGAGGATGGGGAAAATGCTACTAGAAATTGGGATAAAGTTGCTAAAAATATGATATAGAGACCCCCTATGCTTGGGTTGGCAGTGTACCCATATGACCAACCAAGTATGTAGTGGTACTCAAATGTTTTTGCTACTATAAATAAGAATAGGACTATGGTGATGTCTATTATTGTGTTGGTGACCCTGATTGTAGTGAAAATTATTGTTGCATTTGTGATAGTTGTGGTTTTTGCTGAAGAGTATGTAGGAAAAATATTGTTGTTATTTTATGAACAAGAAGGAACATGTTATAGGTTAGGGGTTATACGTGCCTACATTTGAGACTGTGGAACTAGCAACTGATCATACAAAGGTAATGATCGTGGTGGTGATAATTGACTAGAAGAAGACTATTGTTACACCTTGTCCTTTATTGTTTGAAGATGATGACCAAAATATTATAGGGGATTCTATTATGGTTGCACCTAAGAGTATAATTTTTAAACTAGCTGATAGTGTTGTCATACAAGAAGGGGTAACTATTGTTGTCCTCTCTTTTTAAGAACTATACCTATAACGTAAGTGGAGGAAACTATCTCAATTTTCCTTCTACACAAGTATCCACATATAAGTAATACTCAAAAAAATTCCCCATAGTAGAGGGTATCAAATGCTCTATATTATCATCCATAGGTTGATGAGTGATACAAAGTGCTAAATGTTGGAGCATTGCTTCAAATGTTGTTATAAGAACTTGCATGACACAGTTTTAACTCTCTCCTTTAATTTTCAACTTTTTGGAGCATACTCATATCAAATCATGCTTTATAAGTCTCTTTATGATGGGTATCCCACTTAGGAGCCATTGAAAAAGGGATGGCTACAAAATATCACTTGCAAAACTTGGCAAATATGGAAGAAAAATAATTAAGGTGTCGAACTCCATTGATAATACACCTTGTTTACAATAATAATTGGACATTTTATTAAATAAAATTTATAAAAGAAGCCCCCTTTTAAAATAAATCACATTTAAAAATAATAAAGCTCCATTTTTTCTAAAAAATAAGCTCTATTTTTAAAAAATAAAAATAAAATCTGTTTTTTTTCTTCCTTGATTTTTTGCACAACAAAAAAAATGGCATTGATAGCCCAACTTCAAACAAACATAAATTCTTCAATATTACTTAAAATTTTTCATATGACCAATTATTTTTATAGCACTTTAAATTATCTACGTGATGGTGGAATAATATTGTGAATTTGAGTACTAGAAAGAAAGATATAGCTCTCACAAGTAGAGTGACATTTTTGAAAAACAAATAGAGATTTGGCAAGGATAATATGTGAAAACCCTTAAGGAGGATAGATCTATGGTAACCTAAGATGAGGGATATGGTAAATATTGTGCCAAAATATTTTAAAATACTAGATATAGGGCTATGATTTCTTGGCTTTTTAAGAAAAAGAAAACAAAGATCTAGTACGTGTAATATGTGAAAACCCTTAAGGAGGCTAGATCTTTGGAAACCCAAGATGAGGGATCTGGAAAATATTGTACCACAATATTTTAGAAGACCATATCCAAGGTCACAATCACTTGGCTCTAATACTAGTTTTCAAGAGCAAGAATTGACATGAACATAAAATAAACACTAAGAGAGATATTTTTCTCAATAAAAATTCATGCACACAATATTATTCATATCTAGTTTTTATAGAGGAATACATGGATGCTTTTTACAAAGATGTTTTTTTTAGAAGAAAACTTCAAGAATAACTAATTTAATATTCTATTATAATAACTAATTAAATATAATATTCTATGAATATAATATTAAATATTATCTCTTATGAAGATAGATACTAAGTCTTATTAGAGATAAATCCATTTGAATCTCCCTTATCATCAAAAATATGTTCACCTTACTTCAATAACTTAGCTTTAATCTTATATATATTAGCAAGTAATTATTTATATGATTTCCCTCCCTCTTATAGTATCTACAAGTTTTCTTTATTTTCTTTGAAGACTTAGCCTTGACCTTGGAACATTTGATCTTAGCCTCCTTAGATTTGAATTCATTTGCATAAGCCTATATGTGAGGAGTTCCACCACCATAATTCTACATTGCAACCTAAAATTAAACTAGAAGAGAGAAACACTAATAAAGAGTAAGACTATTTTGGGATTCCAAGAATATAGGAATCATATGAACTATTAGGTTCAATATCTAAAAGGAGGGGGAGAGATTAGCAAAGAAAATCTTAATGCATTTTACATTATCTTTCTTTTTACCTCTAGAAGATGCAATATCTACTCTTAAAGCCTTGAATCTCATAATATAATCCTCAATATTATCAAACTCAACTAGCTTAAGAGAATAAATCTTTAATTTACAAGTCACTTACTTCAATAGTATTAGCTTTTCCAAAAATTTCATGTAAATTTGACCATATTGTTGTCCTCTCTTATTATCATGGTCACTAGATGTGGGGACTAGATGAACGGACTATTGCACCTTGCATGGAATGACACAATAGGACATATTTGAGAGCACGAGAAATGTCTCAATAAAATTACTTCTAGGGTTTTTTACAAGACCAAATCCTTTTAAGATGTGATATTTAGCATTCTCTTTCCTAATCTAGCCTAGACATTAGGTGCATATAGAAAATAGGAAATAAAAACCACATAAAAAAAAGATAGCAAAAATGAAAACAAATATCCTAAGCCAACGTAAGCTAAAAAGGGTGATGCACCATGATAAAAATAAGATTCATTATAGTAAGACACATGAATACATGATCTTAATGCATCGACAACTCAAGGTGAACACTATCTCTTCTCAGCATGCATGTTAAGCACACATTGCATATTTAAGAAATGACATAATCAAATGGTCAAAACCTATTACACGTGCATATAAACATACATACATGCTAGAAGCAAGATAAAAAAAGCACAATAGTCATGACTTCCAATATATATGTGTGTGTGTGTGTGTGTAAATAGGAAAATTACAAACCATGCTAGAAGTGAGGGATCAAAAGCTTACCTACAAAATCTCTTAAGATTTAGATATTGTTATATAGAAGAAATTGAAAGGAAAGTTACATATGAATCTTAAGGCTTGAATAAGAAACTCATTGATCCTTTAAAATGCCTAAACAACTACTACTTATAGATTACAAAAAGGATATAGTAAAAATTCACTACAGATCTGGTGACTTGTAGGGGCCTTCTTTCTTGCTAAAGGAGAATTCATAATTGTTGCCTTCATCCTTTGGCCAAAAATTCATAATTGAAAAATTAGAAAAAAACATAAAAGAATACAAGCAAAGAGTAAGGAACATTACAAAGTTGGAAACTTGTCCAATGCTTGCTTAGTTTTTGCTCATTCCTCATATAAAGAATATTAGATCTGTTTGAAGTGTCTGTAGAATGTTTCTAGCTCAAATTGGTCATCATAGCAAAAGTTACTTGTTTGATTTAGACTTGATGCATTTGAATCCCTACTTTTTTCAATAGTCCTATTTCCCAAGCTATGTCCTTTACGGTAGGAGGGTCTAACCATCCTTCAAGATGGGAAACATACTCATTGCACTACCTTATCAATTGAACATACGCTTTCTCTGAATAGATTATGCTAGCTTCACTCCAAGGAGAAGGAACTCCTCCCCACACTAAAGAGTCAATTTGGCCCTTTAGATTCCCAATGGTAGATAATAAGGTGGTTACTTAGTATGCACATTGGTATTCTAATTTATCTTTTAGGAGGATATTTATCACCTTCTGCACTATTGCTTTCCCACTTAAATCCCAATAAACACAAACTCAGAGTTTATTGCTATGGCCAGTTTTGCTTGATAAATCTTAGACTCATGAAAATTTGGAGAGATTTTACTAAGGCTATGCTCAACCTCATTACTTAATTGAAGAATTTGATTAATGACTACACTAGTGGATTTAAATAATTGAAAAAGCACCATTATAGTATTAGTGATCTAATCCTAGTAAGCGTTTCTAAATTCTTTTATGAGGATTTTGATTCCTTGACACTACTCAAACTCACTTTTTCACCTAATTTCTTTCCAATTGCTTCTGTAGAGCATCTCTCTTGGTTAGAATGAGATTCTTGATTGACAAGAAGATTCTTTCTATGCTCTTTCTTTTATCTTAAGAGAGATCCTTATGGTTACTCCTTTAAGCCCTTAGCTAGTATGTTTATTTGACTTTGGAGTGCTTTAGCCTCTACTTGTGAGTTTATTAGAGTATTATTTATCTACTCCATCTCCCTTTCCTTCTTTTCTAATATCTATCTTAATTACTCCTATTCATGTGCAACCAATTTTTTATTTCCAGCATGAGTTGCACCCTAACTTTAAGCCAGGCATATTTTAGGTCAAGCCCAACTATCACCACCTACCAATATTATTCTATAATTTCTTATTATAGTTTTAATATTACTGGATCCATCTTTGTGAATAATAATTTTTTTTGGGGGGACAAAGTGGTTGATTATCTGAGACATAAATACCTACTACGATAACTTGGCTTACTTCTTCTAGTTGTGTTGGTTTATTTGTTGTTGAATCCTTTAAAAAAAATTCAATGGGATCAAGTCTAGCATGGACTTTTTTGGATACTTTTACTACCTTGAAGGTGACAAAAATATAGACGATGGTTTGAATAATGGAAGCATTGAAAGAAGATGAATCGAAGATACAAGAGCACATGAGAGTGGAGTAATTTGGAAATATTGTATTAATTGCAATCCTTCCTAATTGGAGAAAGTTACAAAAATAGTAGGAGAGGAGATAAATTTGATGGAAAAAATGCTAGGAGCCTGGGTTGTTGGGGCTAATACTAACTCTAGGGCTAGTGATTTACTTGTAAGAGAGGATGATAGGATAGACATAAATGTTATGTTGGAGCTTAACTCTGACCTAGTAGCACCATTTTTCTTTTTCTTTGCTTTAGCAGGGATATCTACTAATTCTTCCTTTTGCTTTTATTTTTTTTGGTCTCTTATTACATAGTCTCTTGTTGGGGGGGTGTTGTGCTAGGAAAGGTAGCACTATAGTTTTTGTGATAGTAGCAATAGCTAAGAATTCTATCAAAAATTCAAATTAAAGTTCTTGAGTACCTTCTTTTTTTTTCTCTTGCCCTTTTTATCTTTTGGAGTGTTTCCATATTCACCTTTTTCTCACTCCATTGATTTGAACCTGAAATTTTAGTATCTAGGTTCTTTGCATTGTATTACTTGTTGAACTTATCATCTGTAGATAATGTGCCAAGTTATTTCTCTTTATTGCCAATTTTTTTTTGCATTATGCACCAAGATTCAATCTTAGGCTCTTTCTAGTGCACCTCATTTAGAGCATCTTTCTTATTTTTACTGATTTTGCTTTGTGAGTTGGGTTTACCTATTACTTGGTAGAAATATTTGTATTTTCAAAGATTTATAGGAGGCTTGAAAATTGAGCTTGAGGGGCATGTGTAGGTTTCATTTGATTGATTCCTTAAAACTTTGACATCTAGCCTACACTCATGTTCAATTGTTGGTCCTATGATGTTATTCATATATGCAATAAACCTTCCTTGAGGGGCATAATTCTAATTATCCTCCACGTGCTTAATCCCTAGCTCCTTTAGCTTTTCATCTATGATAGAATCCACTTTCTTACTTTGTAGGAGCATTCCTCCTAAGCTGACAAGTGTCTTATAATATGTTGTTTTTTCCTTTTTACTCTCAAATTTATTGTTAATTATGTCTTATTACTTGAATACTTCCAGAGCAAAAACTCTGGCTAGAAAAAATCTAGGTAGCAGGTATAGGAAAAATTTGAAGACATGCATTCTAACTATTGTACCTTCCTTATCAAAGAGACAATCCTTAGGAATTACCCCTCCTACAAATGAGACAATCCTTAGTGCATTCTAACTATGCACTAAGGCTGGTAGCTTCTTAACAAGGCAACATATGGAGCAAAGAAGTATTCTATGAAAGAATAATAAGAATAGTTCTTAATTAGAGTATTTGTCTAGGAATGTATAGGTAACTCATGATCATTTTCATCTATTCACTTTGGGTTTAACCTAAAAATGCTTTTGTTTTTAAAATATATTAAATGTACCAAAAATGATGAACGCATTAACACATGAGTGGCTACAAAATTAGTCAGTCCTTTGTGCATATGCTCAATGATAAGTTCAATGAAGTCTAGCATGAAATGCACACCCTTAAGTGCATACCTCATCTTGTATAGGACACCTATTTCGATGGATACCATGTTTTTATCATGCTCCAACCTAAATATGAAGTCCAACATACTCAACACATCTCTTGCATTCTCCTTAAATATATTGAGTGGTA
Source organism: Wollemia nobilis (assembly GCA_028583015.1). Lineage (NCBI taxonomy): Eukaryota > Viridiplantae > Streptophyta > Pinopsida > Araucariales > Araucariaceae > Wollemia > Wollemia nobilis. The sequence continues at coordinate 6,898,381 of JAQPPZ010003251.1, read as the reverse complement.
GAGCACATTTTGGAACTGGATCATTTGGGCTCAAGTCCCTACATTCAGTGCTTAGGAAGTTTATCTTGATTTGGTCTAGGAGCACATTGAAAATTTTCTCCTCTTCTTCCATATTAATATGATGTTATACATCTAAAAAAAGTAGCATCTACCAGATGATATATCCAACAATATATATTTTAAAATGTCCATCCAAGGACTTGAGCTCTCAAGTGCTACGTTCATAAAATTTTGCACATGCTAGAATTAGCTCTTAGCAAAAGTGAAAATCTGGCACTAGGTATTATACCAAGTATCTACTCCAAATATTTGACATAAAGCTTATCATTTGAGTGGCCCTGAATCATTTCCAAGTGTCTTCCCTTAGACACTTAGTTCTTTTTGAAATTTTGGGTTCTAAGAAAATTGTAGTTGGGTATTTTAGTACTTCAATGTTAGAGTTATAGGTTAGAACAGGTACCTCTGGAACCTTTGATGAATGGACCACCTCTAGTTTTGAACCACTAGTCTTGGAAGTTGTTACATGACTAGATGTTTTATTCTCCATTTTTGTTTGAGAATTCTATGCCTTTGGTTTATTGTACAATCTTTCTGCAACTATGCTCTTTAATATTTTCCTATACTTAAGAAAAAATCCAAGTGCTCCATGTTCGATAAAGATGGTGTTGGATAGGGACGGAATCCTTTATAAAATATTTCCTTCTTGTTTTGCACATTTGCTATCTTTTTTCACATGTTATGCATTTATGGCAACATGCTCATTAGGTTGTGGTACAAAGCTCACCACCTTGCATGATCAATTCATTTCCCTTATATATTCACCTCTAAATATTTTTATACATTCCAAGGAAGATTCATTTGCCACTTATTATTGCTCAATCCTTTATGTCAATGTATTTTGCTTTAACCAAGGCTAAGGTGGAGGTTGTTTCGATATTCATTGCACTTATCTATGCATGGATGAATTATTTCCACCTCACAATACAACTTAGAAAGAAAAAGAAACTATTTTATTATTAAAGCTGGACATTCATGAAGCCTCTTGATTTGCCCTTCAAAATTGATGCTTTTCTCAAATAATCATCCTAAATTTGAATATCATCCATTAATTGTCTGAATAAGTTGACCTTCATCAATGCATATCACCATTTTGACACCTTCCATAGTTGCACTAATCTTTGACTAGTAAAAAAACCTATGACTAATATTTCTTTTTAGAATTTGTAGAGATCCAAGCTATTGATATGGACCATAGGAGACTTGGATTTCTTCTCATGTTAGAAAATTACCCCTATGTTATTGACCTATTGACATTTAAATTCTTCTTGATTTTCTAGCAGAACTTTCATATTGGCACAAAATGATTCTCAATTTTTTGGATATGTCCTTGTCGAAGGTCTCTAGAATAGCACAAATTAATGGTTTGATCCATCTAGTAAGAGAATCTAATACAAATTAATGATTCTTCAACATCTTAATCCTACATAAAGCAACTAAGAAAAAAACTACATGACCTTGATCAGGTCAGAATTCATGTTTTCTCTTTATATTTAGCCCATGCTTATAGATTTATAGGTTTTAGGAGGATGTGGATCCAAAATTTTGATTGCCCATTGGTCCATTTGATCATCTAGGATAAAGGGATGCAGTTCATCAACTAAAATTTTTGACTTAGACCATTCTTCTTTTGATATCAAAATTTGATCAGGGTGTAGTCCAGATGGCTAAGTGTTCAACGTGATGTAGATAGAGTGGCTTAGATGGGATTTTTATCCTAATCCTATACCAAGTACTTAAGACCATGAGGGACCATTCCAAATAGAAATATCATCCAAGCTTATTAGTAAAGTGTCTCCATAAGAAAATGCTAATAGATGCAGATCGATTACTACTATGTCTTGTGACATAGTCAAACTCCGATAGATAAAATGAATGGAAGTTCTTATACCACTCCCAATATTTGAACTACACTACTATCTAGTTGCACCACTCTCTTGTTTATGGGTTGGTAATATAGATTCAAGGTATTTTTCCACTCCTTTCATCATGACCAAAGTGATTGCCCCAAAATATACCATACAATTATAGATTATCTTATCTTTATAGATAAGGGATAATAGAAGGGGAGGGGCTTAGAATTACTTACTACTAGAGAAGATATTTATAAGACCATGGGTGCCTTCTCCAAGAACTTTTTTATATTCTTCTTTTATTTTAGAATGGACAAGATATCCTAGATAAGAACAAACATAGTGGACTTCTTTAGATGGTCAACTACATTGAATGACCTAGGGGAATTGGTATTTTAAGAGGTACTCAACATATATTAAGCTTCAAGCTTGTATACTACTATTGGAGGGAGTTTCATCAATTCTTATTTTATAGTGTGCTACTCTAGGTCCTTTAAATCTCTTGGCTTACTAACCACCATTGGTTCTAATGTGCTCTATTTTTGTAGTATTATGGTAGGGGATTCCTTTCTAGACTCAACTAAACTTCTCTAAGTATCTAGGGCTATTTTGTTGCTCTTCTCTTGCTCTTCCATCACCTATTTTTTTCCTTTTTACATAGTTCAACTAGACCTATGGTCATCTCAAAAGGGACACTGCAATGTAAAAAGTCATTAGGATATCTTAACAAGATACAAGTTAAATTAATGAGAAGGGTGACCTCTGATATACCCTAACTTTTTAACCTCTTCAAAAAAAACTAGACCTATGATATGTTGGTTGTTGAATTGCCCACTCTATTAGATACTGTGTATATCTCCTCTTTATACCATGTTACTGGGATTTTCTTCAAAGGCACACCACCTAGCTCAGTGAGATATGAGGCAATGCAAAGTTGACTTGCTCTTATGCTTGATCTCTTAAATAAGAGGTGGAATCTTGTTAAGATATCATTTTACTGAATGTCACTACTAAAGTCTAGGAGATTTCTCCGTAATATAGTTGGTTTGAGGAAGCATTTGTAGGTGGGTAGTACCAACATGTAGATTATTTCACATAATTATTTTGGATGGGAGCTATCTCCATGGTAGGGTTAGGAGGCACTTGTTGTAGAGGGGTGAGGACTGGTACCACTTGCTAATTTTGGGTTTCTTCTTGGTCAATCTCCCTAATAGCCTAAAATTAAGGACTTGGATAGCCATTATAAGGAGGTCTATTGCCTTGGTTGCCTTGTTGGAAGACAGGTTTTGGATTATTTTAATACTAAAATTTTTGAGTATTTTGCACTTCCTCATAGACAACATTTCATTAGTGACTATCTTAAGTATACTTTTCATTGATTCAAATTCATAGTTATCTAAATTAGAGGTAACTAGAGCCAAAATAGGGGCAAGGACTATAAAAATAATTGGTGTTTGCTAAAAGGTAATTGGTTGAATGACTTGAGGAGGCTATTATAGATGTTTTACATTAGGAAAAAAAGGCATGGGGGGTATAGAATATTGCCTTCCAATATGTATAATATCATGTTCATCCTAGATAGCCATGCCATATGAATCTAGCAAATAATTTACCCCTTTAGCCTTGATCATCAAGGATATTTTGGAATATAAGGCTTTCAAATAGTAAATAAATGTCATACCTATGAGAGGATGAATCTTGTTAGGTATTCTATGCCAAGCCTTGTGAAATTTGAGGTTAAAGTGATCCATAGCCTCCACTAGTGCTCTCTTTATAGTTGACAATTACTCCAAAATAGAAACTCTATCTACCTTTTCTTTGAATCTTTATATGAACAAAGTGATAAGTTGATCTTAGTTAAAAATATAGTGTAGTTGAATACAAACATACCACTTACAAGCCTTACCTCTAAATGAAGCTACCAAAAATCTTAGAGCCACATTTTACACTATTATGTTATGAAGCACACATAGACTCACCATGTTTTATAGTGCTCGATTGGAGTTTTCATTTCTTCTCCAATGAAATATGGAAGATATTTTAGTGCAAACATTGGTATCTCATCCCATATTATAGGTAGAGTAGGAGGTCTTAATGAACCTCTATCATTCTAAATAGGAAATATTTAGAATGGTGTTAAGACCTCTACTTATTCTTCTTCTTGGAATGGTTTTAAGCAATGCGAGCAACACTTGAAGATTGGTAGCAAAAAAGGATCTATTAGTAGGTCTTTCATTCATACACTTTGATATTGTTAATTTTGAGCAAATTTTCTAGGCGAATATTGCATTTTCTCTTTAAGTAGGTAGACTAAGATCTTCATTAGAAACTCAATCTAGTGCCTTTGAAAGCAACTTCTTTTGGATATTTATCTTTGAGCAGAGTCACTAAGTGAGATTTTTATATGCTTCAAGCAAGTAGATAGGTAGGGACCTTAACTAGGGTCTCAACCTATGATAGTTCTCTTGATTGTGGTACCAATAAAAATGAATCAATTATGTCCCACTAGACATGCCAACAAACTATTATCTCTCCAATTGTCATGGTCACCAGATGTAGGGACTAGATGACCAAACTAAGATGTCTTGCATGGAGCAAAATGGTAGGGTAGCTCTGAGATCACATGAAGCAACTCTATTGGATTATCTCTAAGGGTTTTTACAAGGCCATCTCTTTTTAAGATATGATTTTTAGTTCTCTCTTTCCTAATCTAACCTATATATTAGGAGCATAGAGGGAAAGAGAAATAAAAACCATAGAAAACAAAGAGAGCAAAATTGAAAAAGCATCCTAAACTAACTTAAGCTAATGAGGGTGATGTGTCAAGATCAAAATAAGATTCATCTACATAACAGTAAGACACATGAACATGTGAGTCTAATGCACCAACAACTCAAAGTGAACACTTTCTCTTCTTTGTATGTACATTAAGCATATATTGCATATATAAGAAACATGGAAAAAAATAGATAGTCATATCCTCTTACACATGCATATATCTATCTACCTATATCTATATATACACACACACACACATAAGAAATGGAACAAAAAAATCTTAATAGTCATATATTCCAAGATATACATATACAAGAGTACTTGGACATTGAGTGGTTTTGTGGGTAAGCGTTTGATCACTCACTTTTGGCATGGTCTATAATATGAGTATGAATATTATAGACCATGCCAAAAGTGAGGGATCAAAAGCTTACCCACAAAACCACTCAAGGTTCAAGTACTATTATACAAAATAAAATGAAAGGAAAGTTACATATGAAGCTTAAGGCTTGAATAAGCAACTTGTTGATCCTTTACAATGCCTAAACAACTACTATTTATAGATTACAAAAAGATAAAAATTTCCTCCAAAACTTGTATAGGATCCTTTGATAAAATTTCTTTGCTACCCCCTTGATCTAATCGTCTCTATATCACTTTTAGGCCTTCGAGGTCTCTAGGTCATTTTTGAGTTGCTAGATGTTCAACTAATACCCTAGGATCATAAAAACTAATTAGAAGCACCTTCTATAATTATTGTTGTTAGGTTTAGGATTGCTACTATCACAACTACCATGCCCTTGCCTTTAATAGGCGACCCACTTTCCTTAGATTACTAATCCCAATTGATGTTGGTAGGTGATCCTAAAATCCCCTCAATAAATGGTTTATCAGTTTAGCTCATCTTCTCTCCTAAGAGCTTGTGCACCAAAACTGATGTCTTGCAACCCAACTTGACTCTTCTTTCTTACTATCCACTTTTTACATTATGCTTTACTCCTTAGAGTACTTCTGATATTTCTTTAGCTTTACTTTTCCTTTTGAGATGATGTAAGCTTTTAACTATTTGTTGAAACTTTTTCTTGTCTTCCTATATTGGATCTTTATAAACTTTTGTGGTCTGGTTGGATTCCTATAGAAGTATATTGCATAAAATTTTTATGATAAGTGAGGAGTGTGAGGGGAGTAGTTATAGCAATACCAAAATCTCAATTACCTCATAAATTTTAACCTAAGATAACATAATAAGTGGGATTTAGATTAGTTACAAATATTAAAAATGTTTAACCATAGCAATGTTAATCATGTCCTATTGGACTTACACAATAAAATATTAAATACATTTAACAATGAAACACCTTTAGGCCTTTCCAATACATCATGCAATATTAGGTCCTGGCCATGAAATAGATTATATTTTCAACATAAATTGATTTATTATGATGTCTCAATCATATCTCTCAACTTCCCTTTAATCCCATGCAACTTGCCTAATTTCCAATCAAGAATCATTGAACTAATCATCCTCTTCATACAATATTCTAATGGATCATCTAACTGCACACATCTAAATCTAGTCTTGATCCTTTTATTTTTGGTAAGATCTTGCTCTCTCTTAAAATGGGATAATATTCTTTTTCTTGCAATATTCCTTTCATAATATTTTTTTGAATATTTTATTTGCAATCTCCTTATAATATTTGATTAACTTCTATGTGTAATCTTTATAAGCTCTTAAAACACTTGATCCTTGCCAAAATCCTCAAGGATAGGCTTGACATTATGGAATCCTTAGCACATGATAGAAAAGTGCTTCATCGTGAATAAAAGAGGCAACCAATCCTTCCACCATGGAAGCCCTTGTAGACTTGCAATCTATATATTAGTTTTCTCTTTCATTTCTCATTACATGTTGTTTGCGATAGGATTTGTATATGTAATTATGGTATTTTTCTATTTATAGCTTGTTTTAAGACATCTTGATTTCATTTTCTCTATTTAATTTCATATTGTATAATAAATCATAAATCTTGTCATTTTTGTTAGTATCTAGTATATGTATAATATTTTATTCTAGATCTTGGAACTATTAACCAATTTATAGGCTCTTACAATGAAATATAGTCAATAGAATTGTAATTGAGTGACATTATCACTAGAGTTTATGGTGCTTTTGGTAACACTGTCAAATGGAGATGCTTCTAAGGGTTTGATAAAAATCCAATAATTATTGTTGCATTCTAGTTTCAAACATTTATTTTATCAATTATAGAGTAGGGGTTTTACTAAGGAAGAACCCTTAACCTCTATCCTATTATCAAGTGCTATTGTGTATTGTTGCATTTTAGCATAGAACAACAATTTGGATAGTGAAAGCATTAACACCAAGACATCCAAAAGCCAATCACAACGATTAAAGAGTTTTAAAATATTTAATTCCCCTCTCTTTAGATTTATAGCTTTGTTTATTTTAGAAACATTAATAGATCTATATTTTGTAATACATTAGGATAGAATTGCATGTGCATGCAAGGAATGAAATAGGCATGTAGTTTAGGTTAACACATGTCAAAAGATTCCCTTAGATATTTTTGTCCCTACTTCAAATATTTTGGTCTCAATCATATGATAATTTTACTTTATATATTTTTATTTTTTAAATATTGTTTGATTATTTCATAGATATTTCAGTCTAATTACAATCAAAATATTTATTTGTCTTGGATATGCATATCTTGTAAAATATATTCAAAACTTAGTTGCAATATAGGTCCATTTTGTTTTGTAAGGAAAGGATAATGAATCATTTATCTTAGGAAACACATTTCTTTAATATTATTATTTAGATTTGATTATTTAGATAGTTATTGCATACTACAAGGAGGGGATATTTTGAATGTAGATTAGAAATCTATTTTGTTGCATAGATTCCTCTTATACCTTTGCTCCAAAAATAATAGATTTTTTTTTTCTATTTTGCATTGAAAGAAAGATATGAAACTGAGTAGAAAACCTTGTTTGCATGCATCATTTGTATTTTTTCATCTATAGCCTAAAGAAGAAATTAGTTTTAACTTATTTTTCTTAGATTTATCTACAAAAATGTAGTAGACAAAAATATTAGAGGAAATTTAGGTATTTTCTTAAATTAACACATCAAATTTAGATCTTCCACACATATCCCACAACATATATTCACATCTGTGAGGTGTGTTGATAAGCAACACACCCCCACTGAAAAATGAGATTCCATCCTTAGAAAATTTTGAACTTTCATTTTTTGCAGCAGGGACCCTCTTGATCTTTTCAGGTTTTAAATCCAAATTTGCTTGCCTCCTTTTTAAAGTTGTGTTTTTTCTTGCATTCTAGCTGTGTTATCCAAGAATTCACTTTTTACATGCTAGAATAATTCATGCACAAGCAAAATCTTGCACCGGTACCGAGAAAATCCAGAAAACAGTTGCATAATTCACTGAAAAATCAAACTTTCCATTTTTGGTAGTGTCGCGATATCGCGACACTTCCATTTTTGGAAATGTCGCGATATCGCGACAGGTAAGTCAAAATGCAGCTAAGTGCCAGAAAGGTCGCGATTTCGCGACATGTCGCGAAATCGCGACAGTTTTTTGGAGAGAGACGCAAGTTGTACGGAGGGCGCGATTTTGCGACATGTCGCGAAATCGCGACATGTCGCATTTTCGCGGCAGGAGAGAGAAAGTGGGCTGCAGAATGAAAAATCGGCTAAGTCGCAAACATGTTCCAAAATCGTGGTCAACGCGGTCAACGCATGCAGGTAAGGAACTGTCGCGATATCGCGACGTGTTCTAGAATCGCGGCTGAAAATCGGGATGGCTGTACGGAGGCCAGGAGGGTCGCGATTTCACGACACGTCGCGAAATCGCGACATGTCGTGTTTTCGTGGCCGACGAGGGAGGAAGTTGCCGATGCGCTGGCAGGGCCGTGATTTCGCGACATGTCACAAAATCGCAACATGTCGCAGAATCGCGGCAGGAGAGAGAAAGTCATAGTTGACCTGAAAGTGCATTCCGACGGGAAACAGAAGGCTTCCTGGGGTAGCGACACGTGTCAAAGCGTGAATGGGACAAACAGAAGCCGACATGCAAGCTTATTTTGCGGATTTAATCTATTTTTAATGTTTTAAGCTTCTGATTTAATTAAAATGCTAATCTAATGCATCTTTTTGTCTTTCATGCAGGATTCCACCTGGCACTTACGGGACAACCGAGAAAGACCATAAAGGCAAAGATAAAGTGCGGATTTAGTCAAGGACCGCCATGCTAGAAGAGAAGAAGCCGGTAAAGCATTCAATAGCAAATTTATTGCAGACTTGATAGCATGAAGACAATTTCAACACAGGGATGGCTTTACGGAGATCAGATCTGAGAGAAGTGGTGACTCATCCGGCTCACCAGCAGAATTAATGGAGACATTTATTTGCAGCTGCGGATGAATGCAAATTGCATTTGATTTTATCTTCTCCATTTATGGCAGCTAACTGCACTGATTTGCAGAAGGGTTAAGTTCTATCCGGACTTTGATTTTTAAATGGATTTTTATTGTAAAACTCGGGTCCTAGGGTTTAAGTGCGATAAGATTTAGGGTTTGAGCAAGATATTTTGGAAAAGATCAGGGTCTGTCCTGAGTCTATAAATACAAATTCTAAATGTAATCGCAGGAGGCGGAGACTTAGAAATAAAGGCTTATAAGCAATTTCTTACAAATTTTGTGAAATCCTTTGTTTCTGGACTTGGAGTTGATGTGCTTTAGCTTTTCTGTGATAGCATGGCCAGGAGCCTAATATTTTGCAGAGTGTGATAAGTGTATTTTCTTTTGTTATCCGTTCCATTTAAAGTTTGTTAGATATATGCTGTAAATCTGCCATTGTCAAGATTAAATATGCTGTTAGGCTTCAGTTGTTCTATTGTCTGCTAGGGGAAATTACAGATTTGAGGTTAAGTTTGTTCTAATTGCTCTGTCTTCACTGTGCGAGCTAGGCTGCCGGTGAAAGATACCGATTTTAACCAGCTGCCCTTGGATTTATGATTTTCTGCTAGATCTGTTTCACTCTGCCTTGTGCTCTTAGTTGAAAGTGATCTTAGACTGACTGGACACTTTCTTCTGGGATTTATTCTGTTGTGAAGCTGATAGCATAGATAAGATTGACAGTTTGGGTTTACAATTGATGTTTGATAAGCTTCTCTTTTCTGCCTTACCCTACCCTCTCTTTGCTTACCGTTAATGATCCATTTTTATTTTCTTTATTTGCCTTTTATTTAAATCTGCTGACCCATGAGAGCTAGATCAAGAATTCAAGTTAAATCTGATTGTCAACAACTTTTGCAACTACTGAACAAGTTTAGGAACCCCCTGTAAGGTAACAGAGCAGTCCATATTGAAATCTATTCCAGAAGTGGAAAAGAATGAATTGCCATTCGACCCAACTCTGTAACTCGCACCTTGGATAACCAGCTAGATCCTAAATATGAGTGGGATCAGTCCCGTGGGTGTCTCCGGAGCTTTCCTTGCTTCATCATTTTTCCCGGGGTGTGCATGAAAGCCGGACCAACAAGGTGGAGAGGAGCGATACAAAGAGGTTTGATCTGAATTCCCTTGTCCTCAACTTGTCCCCATAGTTTAGCTAGATGAAACCCCCTTTTTAATTGATAAATTCATTGAGATAAAACACCACTGTTGAAGTAATTAAATATGATGACTTAATGTAATTCAATATCAATCATTGATTCTTATGATCAAAATATGCCTAGGTACGAATTGCTTAGGGTTATATTTTTTATTATTTATATAAAAATAACTCCATTATCAAATTTTTATCTAGTTACCACCATATTCTCTTGGATTTCATCTTTAATTAATTCTTATGTCTTTCTTTCAAAGCAGTATAATATCATCCATAAAAATATATTGGGATAATGATGTAAATATTTTTTTTCTAGTGGCATCAATTTCAAGCCCTATAAAAGGTTTATTTACTTATTTATTAAATTCTAAATATTTTAGAATTATGTACACTTTATATTACCCTCATTTGGCTTACGTAAGATATCACTTGCTACCAAAAAAACTCTCCACTAGATGGACATGAAAATAATTCTTCTAGATGGTCTTGAAAATATCTCTTCCAAAAGAGTTTCTTTTCACACTAAATGGTCCACACAATTTCATCTATGATAACACGTTCACTAGACAACCGTTGTTGTTAATATTTAAATACTTTTACAACAAAACTTTCAATAGATGATAACATTTACCTTCTCTACTTGACAACATATTTCCTCGTGTTATTTGTAATAGCATACAAATAACACTTAACTCACAATGAACTCATGTAAATTTACTATATGACTTCTCTCTAATACTTCAAATGGTAATACATTTAGGTGACAACTTTAGATGACAATGGATCTAAATGATAACTTTAGATAGTAGTGCATTCATATGGCAATGCATTTAGATGGTAATACATCTAGATGGTAACTTCAAACATTTGTGCATCTAGATGATATTACATTTAGACATGATGACAAATCATCTAGATGACAACTTCAAATGATAATACATCTAGACAATTTTAGATGATAATGCATTTAAATGATAATTTTTAATTTAGATGGCCCACATATTCTATGCAACTATATAGATGACATATACATTATATTATATGAAAAACATAATTTATTCTTCTTCCAGATGACTCAATTAGAATTAGACCCAAAACTTTGTAAGTAGATAACTTTCATGACAACATTCTCACTTCACCACTACAAGATGACCCCATTAAAGAAAAACTCAAGAATCGTTCACACTGTCTACTTAGATGGTTCTTTCTTACCAATATGATGACAACATGCCTCCACTTAGAAGACTCACAATATTTCTTTGGATTCATTGGATGATAGTAACATGTCTTCACTGATGATAGTTTTTTAAATTACTTTCTATGAAATAACAATACATGTTCATTGAACACATCATGATTATCAAATGGTAAGTAAAATAATTCAACAAGATAATAGCATTGAGTTCCACTCAGATGCTTTATCTCTTGGTTTCAAACCTATAAAAAAAATAATCAAATTAAAATAAAATATATATACTGTCTTTAGCAATAAAATTGACAAGTTTTTCTTCTCCTTGCATAAGTATACGATTGTTGACCTCAACTCCTCAATTGGCTAAGAAAGAATAGAAACTTTTAATAGTGTCTCTTTCTCTAAATGTTAGTCTCATATAGAGAACATCAAAACTTTGATGTCAAATGTTATAAATGCTGATTATATGTGATAACCTTTACATTGATGTAATACTTGCTTATATAAAATTAAAAATCAAGAACAAAGAAGTCTGATTATAACCACCTTACAACTACCTAAAAGTATTTTTAATATTTAAAAAAAAATTCTATCTACATGAGAAACTACATTTGGGATTATCCTCTAGAATGGAATTTGAATGTCTAATTTTGAAGATATGAAATGCGATCACATATTACCTAGATTTCATAGCTTAATGTATTTTGGGCATGCAAACTATTATGTAAAAAATTGAAGTCACACCCCTTGTCTAGGCCTCTAACCTACTTGATAGTCCAACAATAGTTTTTCGTACATAGTCTTTATCAAATGCAATAGGTTAGACTTTGATAGTAAACCATGCAAAAAAAGACAATACCATAATTCTTCAAAAAACCTTAAAGTCACACTCCCTGTATATACCTCTAACCTACTTGATAGTTCAACAATAGTTTTTTCCTACATAGTCCTTTTCAAATGAAATAGGAAATAGGTTAGACTCTGATAGTAAACCATGCAAAAAATGATAATACCATAATTCTTCAAAAAACCTTTAAATAATATTTTGTAAACTCATTAGGAAAAGAGAAACGGGGAGGTTTACTTGTCCCTTCATTCTTCTTAGCTATAGGTTCATGATTGGTTATTGGCGGGCTTATGGACTCCTTTGAGCTACATGCTCCTCTGCATGTTAGGGTAGTTTCAGATCTGAAGGATTCAAGGGGAGTAAACAAGTGTGATATATGAGACCAAAAATGACATGGCTATAAGAAAATAATGGCAAAGAATCATCAAGCATCAAGCTCGACTTGTAAAACCCTTATTGTTTAAAGAGGAACAAAGTGTGATTTTCCAATATTGAAAAGGATATTCTATTTTTTAACTTTCACGATGAATTTTCATAATGTAAATTTGTAGTGCAAAGGAGAGAAGATTCAGATGTATTTGGTCTAGAAGCAGTTTAAAACTAGTCATAGGTGGTGGATGGATGTTTTAGATCATATATGCATGTAGCAAGATTTACATGAAAATAGTGAGGTAATTTGTAGGCCATACTTAGAATGGGGTTTTGGGAATTCCTCCATATATAGAGAATGAGAGGGTTTTAAAATGTAGACTCACTAGGACAAACAAAACATGTGACAAGGTAATTTGTAGTTCATACTTAGAATGAGGCTTTGAGAATTCCTCCATATATAGAGAATGAGGGGGTTTTCAAATGTAAACTCCCTAGGAAAAACAAAACACATGACAAAAAACAAGGATTAACAACTTCAAGCTACCACAAAGAAAATATATAAACATACTCTTCATTATAATTAGACTTGTTACCTTGCTTTACTTTTGCTCAAGAAAATTATTTTGAATATAACATACATGACACTATCTACATTTATTCAATTCATAAAAATATATTAAATAAAAATATATTATAACTTTAAACTATTTCCAATCAAAGTTTAATAATCAATTAATGTATAATTATCTTATTTTATTAAAACAAATACCATTTTCATTCATAACATATAGAATTGTCCATTACGTAAAAACTAATTCTCAATACCATGAAAGAGAAAATTTATTCAAATGTTAAAAGATACAAAATATTAATAATTTTTAATAAAATATTTATAAATTTTAAATATAAAAATTTTAATAAAAAATTGATATTTAGGAAAACAAATTATTTTTCAATGAGTTTACGTTGAAAGGTTATAGTTCCTTTATATTGAGTGGGGTTTGAATTTTGGTTTAAATCTTAAACCTTTAAAAAGACCAACCTTTTAAAAAGATCAAAACCCTTATTACTACAATAAATTTATAGCTATAATATTTTTTTTTAAAACATTTATGTTTTTTTAACATTGTTTAACGCCTTTTAGGGATGCTATTCCTCCCTGTAAAATTTTACATAGCTGATTCTATAATAATTTTCCTGGACCTGTACAAATTTAAAGTTACAAGTCGTGACATGTTTAGCACTGGAGTATTAACAGACCTGTCATGTCTCTTACGGATCCTATTCCTCCCTGTAAAGTTATACATAGCTAATTCTATATTAATTTTCCTACCAATTTAAAGTTACAAGGCGTTACGTGTTCAGGACATTTGCCATCTTGGCAATTGGTTAGATCCACAGTTTTTTCCTACTACCAAATAAGATTCGAATATCGGGGTTTCCCTATAAACCCATTGCGTGGTCTAGTTGTTGTTGACCACAAGTCCCTCAAGTTAGTACAGACTTGAGATAAAGACCACAAATCCTTGTAATCACCCACTCAAAAGATTCCAATTAAACTACTTCTTAAATACTATGCAAACGCCATTCAAAACGTCCTGATGTTACTGTCTTCGACTGTTACGTTTGTGACGCATGCCTTTGTGTTATCTTTGTCAAGTTCTCCGATACTGAGATTCATAGTGACGTTAAATTATCATTCGTTATTCAATTTATTGATAATAAACGTCATGGAAATGGAAATCAATGCTACCTGATGTCATGGCCAGGACCGCAGTAGCGCACATGAATATCTGAGCAACCAGTTTGTATAGAGACGTAGTCATCGCATGTTCAATGGTAATTTATTAGGAAATGCAATCCTAGTAAGGATGAACTTTTATTCTTATTCTCCTAATGAGTGAGAATTCAGGAAATCATGCTAGGACCGCATCCAATTGAAGAGTTACTGATTTCTACATGCTGAGAATTTCGAAGATGTATTCCATCTGTGCTTGGACTGTTTGCCGGAGATGATATCGTGACGTTGACGACTTTGATGGAAATGCAACTATCGAACTGTCTTTAAACGTCATGTCTTGAACAGTCACGTTGTGACTTCCATAAAATCTCATGGCCTGCTAGGTCGCATTACAATGGGAGATCCTGCATATGTAAATAATTACGTAACAACTGAATCGTGCTACTTGGGAAGCCATTTCCACGTTCCAGTGTTTCCTGCTGTTTGGAGCAGTAGAATTTCGGTTTTAGTGATAGAAACGGTAATCCATCAAAATAGTTTGATTAAAGTTCTAGTGTTCACCTGGTTTTTTTTGAAAGCTCCCACCATGCCTCTACCTATCACAGTTATGTCAAATAATAGATTTGAAAAACGTATCCATTGCAACAAATTGGAAGAATACCAAGCCTTGGCTTTCACCTGTGCAATGATATTTCCACCGACATGAGAAAATTAAATAATATCTCCAACTTATCTTCTTTTTACTCTAACCACTATATAGTTTTAAATTTTATGCAATGATCACTCATAAGAATCTAGCTGCAGATATGAAGAACACAAGCTTATACTGAGAGGGGGGTGAACAGTATAAGACCTCTTTTTACTTTTTCCTTTATACTTCAAAATAGTAAAGCAAAATACCCATAGCAATATCAAAGCAATGCACAATATCATCCACAAAGTGACACCAATTTTAACGTGGTTCACCCAGAATGCTTGGGCTACGTCCACAAAACTTTTCTCTAAAAGTTATCTCAAAGTTCTTTGGGAAACCTTCCCAATTACAATATTTATGAGCCTCGCCTCAAAGGAGATACCTTCCCCCAATATGAATTTATGAGCCTCTGCTCAAAGGAGATACCTTCCCCCAATCTGAATTTATGAGCCTCTGCCCAAAGGAGAAACCTTCCCCCAATCTGAATTTATGAGCCTCTGCTCAAAGGAGATACCTTCCTCTCTGCTCTGGATATGAGAAGATCAACTGTCTCTACCTCTTGCCAGCATGTGGAACTCCTTTCCACCGAAGACCTCATGTCCTCAATGCTTAGCCTAAGAGACCTCTGCCTTCTATGATCACGTCCACAGCAGCTCAACAACCTGTACCAAACATAGTCAATCGGTCTAGTACAAGTCTTCCTTTGTCTGTCATATCTGTCCAACTCTTGAACAAATCAATCCTCTGTCCACAAGCCTTCTCAAAGACTTGCCAAATCTGTCCTCAGGTTCTCTGATAGAACCAATGTACCTCTGTCCTCAAGTTCTCTGATAGAACTATCAATCTCCGCTCACAAGTCCTCTGCTAGGACCTCTCCAAATTTGCTCACAAGTCCCCACCGAAACTCGTCCAAAACCTGCTCACAAGTCCCCAACGAAACCTGTCCAAAACCTGCTCACAAGTCCCCAACGAAACCTGTCCAAAACAACTCACAAGTTCACCAAGAAAAACTTGCTTAGCATGAACCCACAAAGAGAATTGTTAGAGACCCAATGTGATTCATCAACCTCATAGAAGCATAAAGAGAATTGTTAGAGACTCAATATGTTCTATACTTAACTCCCAATCTCAATCTCAAATCTCATAGAAACATAAAGAGAATTGTTAGAGACTCAATATGTTCTATATTTAACTCTCAATATCAATCTTCAACTCAACATTAACCTTGAAGCATTCAACCAATCATCACAAGAAAAGGAAACAAGTAGAAATCCTTTTCCCTCCAAAGATATTTGAACAAAACAGCCACCAACACAATATCACCAAATGCAAAGAATAACTTGCTCAAATCAACTCAATGGAGTAAGCCCAATATCATGAATCAAGTAAAGCAATAACTTGATCAAACAACCTCTATGGAAGCAACTCAACCATCAAACTCAAAACAGCCAACCAAGGGTTCCACCAACTCAATGCAAGTAGCTTGACTCACAAATACAAACCCTAGTGCACAAAGCTTCCACTATCTCAAACCAAAAATTATGCATTCATCAAAAACTCTCCTTAAGGATAACAATGCATAAGTAGTCTTCAACAAACCAGAAAATAGGATTTACACCCAATCAAAGAAAACCTAGTTGAAAACCTTTTCACTCCAACCTTATTTCAGAAAACATACACCAATCATACTCATAAGAAGAATGTGCCCATACCTTATTGGAGTAGAAGAAACTTGACCCTTAAAGTCTGTCACCACACACAACCCTCAAACTTCCAACCAAGTTAGGGTTAGAACCAAGATAAATGAGCATATATAAAAACTTTCCTTAGTACACCTTTTGGCTTCTCTTCTTTTGAAAACAACCACCAAAGAAGCCAAAAACACAACAACCAAAACTTACACCTTATATCTCCATTTTAAACTTTAGCATAGCAAAAGACTAATCTCAAAAATATAACCAAAGAAATATCCCCTTATTTCTCCTATGTCTTTTAAACAATGCTAAACAATGCCAAAAATTATATCAAGAAATTAATCACACCTTAGAATGGCTGCCCTTGAAGAATCCAAAAATCGTGGAATGGCTGCCCTTGACGAATCCGAAAATCGTGAAATGGTTGCCTTTGACGAATCCGAAAAACGTGGCACAAAATACTTTTTAACAAAAACGTGACTTAATCCATGCATAGCTCCCTCCGCGGGAATCGAAACGCAGACCTCCGCCTACGCAAAGCCCAAACGCAGCCTATGCTGCCACTAGCCCACAAGGGGCTAACGAAGTCTAAGACAGACTTCCTACCACTTCAACGAACAAGCACTTCGTAAGTTTTTCAAACGCGAGCTCTCTTCTTCCGCGACGTCAACAGAGCATCGATCGCAACCAAAAATTAATGCATTCGAAATTCTCAAGAGGAGTTAAACCTTAGGATCCTTCCCATATTTATAGTCCAATCGTGGACTTTAGAACACGTCGACGGTAGAGAAACGTAATTTTGAATTTAATCGAAATTGCTTTCTAAAGGGTTTAAAAACCCTTAATTAATTTTAATAAATTAAGAATAAAAAAGGTTTAAAAACCTTTAAATATTTTTAATAAATTAAAAATAATTTCTCCCTTAATTAATTAAATAATTAATTAATTAAAACCTTGAAGGGTTTTAAATAATAATTAAATAATAAAGAGAACCTCCATTGGTTTTAATAAAAACCATTTAACTTGGTTTTAATAAAAACCCTATCCAAAAACCTTATCCAATGGAATCTCTCCGGATTCTCTTAAGAAGATTCTCTTGGAATCTTTCACCTTTGAAGCCAACACATCCTCTTAACATTAATGCCATTTCCTTTTGACATCAATGACAACTCATAGACAAGGAGCTAGGATCTCAAACCCAAAATTGCCAACAATCTCCCCCTTTGTCATTGATGGCAAACCATGCTTCTCAACAACAAAAAAAACTCAACATAACAACTCCCCCTGTCTTGAGGCTCTCCCCTTACTAAAATCTCTCCCCCTTTGTCATCAATGGCAAAGGGTCACCTTTGGGGCTCGGGACTAAGAATGAGCCTCTTAGCTTAGTCCCTCCCCCACCTCCTGATGAGGTGATTAATTTTGGGGTGGGAGTAAAACTCCCATTAGGCACTGATCATCATCAACGTCTATAACTTCCTTGCCAGGCCTTCTCTTGAACTCTTTGTCCATATTCTTGTTCTTGTCACTGTTCTTGTTCTTGTTCTCATCCTTGTTCTTGTCCATGCCTTGATCCTTGGACCTAATCATGCCACTGTTCCTGTTCCTGTATTCTGGAATTTCAGCTCTACACTGTCTAGCTATGTGACCTTTATTGTTGCACTTATAACAAGTAACAATGTTATTTCTCTATGGTAAACCTGATCTTTGAATCCACCAGTTTCGACCAAACCTATTTTGGCCAACCCTGTTCTGACCAAATCTATTCCTGTTATTTGCCTTGCAATAAACTGCCTTGTGCCTAAACTGTTGACAAGAGTAGCAATACCCTTGAAAGTAACTAGCACTTCTAAAACTGTCATTTACCTTCTTCACTTGAGCCATGCAATGTGAAGCCATGTGACCAAACCTGTGACAAGCAAAACATCTGCCTTGAAACTTTCCTTTATTTGACCTCTTGGGTCCGAAAACTTCTTCTTCTTCTCATTCTGAATTCTATTTTCTGTTTCTGTGCATCTATCATTCAAGGACTCATGATCTGAAATACTTTCCTCATCATAACTCTCTTCCTTTTGGAGTCTCTTACTAGACTCTTCAACTTGTTCCTTGTGTGACTTAACAAAACCAAGGCCTGTTTTATCTGTTGTCTTTCTTTGACCTTTGATGAGTGACTTAACCTTTTTGGAGCTATCTTGAAACCTATAAAGCTTATCCTTGTACTCTTTAGTTTCCTCTTTCAAAGAAGCCATTTTCTGTTCTAACTCACTATACTCAAGAACCTTAGACTCTAACTCATCCTTGAGTTCTTGTGTCTTAGCTATAGAGAAATCAAGATTTTCAATAAGATCATCTCTCTCCATACAACATTCATCTAACTTATCCTTGAGTCTAGCATTCTTCTTTCTTTCCTTTTTCAAAGCACTAAGAGCACTAATAAGTTCACTCTCAAGATCCTTTATTTGATTTCCTTTTGAATCATCAAAGCCATTTTTAGATTTCTTATCACTAGAGGTGCTACCCTTTTCAAAAACCATACATGCATCTTCCTTATAGTTTTCTAAAGCATCCTCATACATACTAGAAACCAAATCATTATTTGTGCAATCATCCTCAAGGTGACCAAAATTTCCACATCTAAGACATTTCATGATAATGAATCTATGTTTTGGTTCTTCCTCTTTTTTTGATATGAACATCTCATTTTCATTATCACTTGAAGAACTTTCACTATCACTACTAGAACACTTACTTGCTTTGTCTAGGTAGAAACTCTTCTTGTGCTTGTGAGAATACCTCTTTCCTTGATTGTTGTGCTCATATTTGATTTTAAGATTTGTATTGGCCTCTTCTAGTTGTTTCTTCAATGAAACAATCTCTTCTTCTTGTTTGCAACAAACAGTCTCTTTCTCATTGATCTGAGACCTGAGAGTTTCTTCACTCCTTTTGGACTCTTCTATTTGTAGCTTCAGATTGCTAACAACTTTGTTAGATTCCTCTTCATGTTTGCTGCATATATCGACTTTATTACTCATTTCTTCTGTCTGCATTCTTAAACCGTCAATTTATTTTTCTAGCTTACTGCAATACTCTGTTTTCTTGGTTAATTGCATTTCGAGATCTTCAAAAAATTTCTTGTATTCTTCTATTTGTACTTTCAAACTGGTGATTATATCTTCTACATCCTCAACCTTTTTACTCAGAGCTGAAATTAGTTTTTGTTTCCAATTTGCTTCTGCATCACTTCCTTCTTCATCACATTCTTGTTCTGAATCTGTTTCTTCACCAATTTTGAACGGATCATATTCATCTTCACTGCTACTAAACCCATGGCAATGACGTTCATTATTACCGAGTTGACCACAAACAAAACATTCTCTACCTTGTGAGCAATCAGCTGCAAAGTGACCGGTCTTCCCACATCTAGTGCAAAACTTTATTAATCTGGCATGTTCTCCACTGTTTGATTCATCTCTTGAATCTATTTCCATTCTTCTTCCCAAAACAACAACATTGAGTTCATATTCATTTTCTTTCATGACCATGTGTGTTTTCTTCTTCTTGTGTCTTATGGTTTTGCTTTTGCCTTTCCTTGCCATTTGTGTTCTTGTAAGATCTTCCTTCAAGCTGTTAAACTTTTTGAAGGCACCGGCTCTGATACCAATTGAAGAACACAAGCTTATACTGAGAGAGGGGGGTGAATAGTATAAGACCTCTTTTTACTTTTTCTTTTATACTTCAAAATAGTAAAGCAAAATACCCATAGCAATATCAAAGCAATGCACAATATCATCCACAAAGTGACACCAATTTTAACGTGGTTCACCCAGAATGCCTGGGCTACGTCCACAAAAATTTTCTCTAAAAGTTATCTCAAAGTTCTTTGGGAAACCTTCCCAATTACAATGTTTATGAGCCTCGGCTCAAAGGAGATACCTTCCCCCAATCTGAATTTATGAGCCTCTGCTCAAAGGAGATACCTTCCCCCAATCTGAATTTATGAGCCTCTGCCCAAAGGAGAAACCTTCCCCCAATCTAAATTTATGAGCCTCTACTCAAAGGAGATACCTTCCCCTCTGCTCTGGATATGATCCCTTAGAAGATCAACTGTCTCTACCTCTTGCCAGCATGTGGAACTCCTTTCCACCGAAGACCTCCTGTCCTCAATGCTTAGCCTAAGAGACCTCTGCCTTCTATGATCACGTCCACAACAACTCAACAACCTGTACCAAACATAGTCAGTCGGTCTAGTACAAGTCTTCCTCTGTCTGTCAGATCTTTCCAACTCTTGAACAAATCAATCCTCTGTCCACAAGCCTTCTCAAAGACTTGCCAAATCTATCCTCAGGTTCTCTGATAGAACCAATGTACCTCTATCCTCAAGTTCTCTGATAGAACTATCAATATTAGCTCACAAGTCCTCTGCTAGGACCTGTCCAAATCTGCTCACAAGTCCCCAACGAAACCTGTCCAAAACCTGCTCACAAGTCCCCAATGGAACCTATCCAAAACCTACTCACAAGTCCCCAACGAAACCTGTCCAAAACAACTCACAAGTTCACCAAGAAAAAAATTGCTTAGCATGAACCCACAAAGAGAATTGTTAGAGACCCAATGTGATTCATCAACCTCATAGAAGCATAAAGAGAATTGTTAGAGACTCAATATGTTCTATACTTAACTCCCAATCTCAATCTCAAATCTCATAGAAACATAAAGAGAATTGTTAGAGACTCAATATGTTCTATATTTAACTCTCAATATCAATCTCAATCAAAAAAAGGACTCTCCTCAAGAACAGAAACAACCACAACTGCCAACAAATAAAAACACTACTCATCCCACAAACAATATTTTTTCTCACCCAATAGGGCTTTAACAACAATGCTTATAGACAAGGTTTAACCAACATCATTCAACTCAACATTAACCTTGAAGCATTCAACCAATCATCACAAGAAAAGGAAACAAGTAGAAATCCTTTTCCCTCCAAAGATATTTGAACAAAACAGCCACCAACACAATATCACCAAATGCAAAGAATAACTTGCTCAAATCAACTCAATGGAGTAAGCCCAATATCATGAATCAAGTAAAGCAATAACTTGATCAAACAACCTCTATGGAAGCAACTCAACCATCAAACTCAAAATAACCAACCAAGGGTTCCACCAACTCAATGCAAGTAGCTTGACTCACAAATACAAACCCTAGTGCACAAAGCTTCCACTATCTCAAACCAAAAATTATGCATTCATCAAAAACTCTCCTTAAGGATAACAATGCATAAGTAGTCTTCAACAAACCAGAAAATAGGATTTACACCCAATCAAAGAAAACCTAGTTGAAAACCTTTTCACTCCAACCTTATTTCAGAAAACATACACCAATCATACTCATAAGAAGAATGTGCCCATACCTTATTGGAGTAGAAGAAACTTGACCCTTAAAGTTGTCACCACACACAACCCTCAAACTTCCAACCAAGTTAGGGTTAGAACCAAGATAAATGAGCATATATAAAAACTTTCCTTAGTACACCTTTTGGCTTCTCTTCTTTTGAAAACAACCACCAAAGAAGCCAAAAACACAACAACCAAAACTTACACCTTATATCTCCATTTTAAACTTTAGCATAGCAAAAGACTAATCTCAAAAATATAACCAAAGAAATATCCCCTTATTTCTCCTATGTCTTTTAAACAATGCTAAAAAATGCCAAAAATTATATCAAGAAATTAATCACACCTTAGAATGGCTGCCCTTGAAGAATACAAAAATCGTGGAATGGCTGCCCTTGACGAATCCGAAAATCACGGAATGGCTGCCTTTGACGAATCCGAAAAACGTGGCACAAAATACGTTTTAACAAAAACGTGACTTAATCCATGCACAGCTCCCTCCACGAGAATCGAAACGCAGACCTCCGCCTACACAAAGCCCAAATGCAGCCTATGTTGCCACTAGCCCACAAGGGGCTAACAAAGTCTAAGACAGACTTCCTACCACTTCAACGAACAAGCACTTCGTAAGTTTTTCAAACGCGAGCTCTCTTCTTCCGCGACGTCAACAGAGCATCGATCGCAACCAAAAATTAATGCATTCGAAATTCTCAAGAGGAGTTAAACCTTAGGATCCTTCCCATATTTATAGTCCAATCGTGGACTTTAGAACACGTCGGCGGCAGAGAAACTTAATTTCGAATTTAATCGAAATTGCTTTCTAAAGGGTTTAAAAACCCTTAATTAATTTTAATAAATTAAGAATAAAAAAGGTTTAAAAACCTTTAAATATTTTTAATAAATTAAAAATAATTTCTCCCTTAATTAATTAAATTATTAATTAATTAAAACCTTGAAGGGTTTTAAATAATAATTAAATAATAAAGAGAACCTCCATTGGTTTTAATAAAAACCATTTAACTTGGTTTTAATAAAAACCCTATCCAAAAACCTTATCCAATGGAATCTCTCCGGATTCTCTTAAGAAGATTCTCTTGGAATATTTCACCTTTGAAGCCAACACATCCTCTTAACATTAATGCCATTTCCTTTTGACATCAATGACAACTCATAGACAAGGAGCTAGGATCTCAAACCCAAAATTGCCAACAATCTCCCCCTTTGTCATTGATGGCAAACCATGCTTCTCAACAACAAAAAAAACTCAACATAACAACTCCCCCTGTCTTGAGGCTCTCCCCCTTTGTCATCAATGGCAAAGGGTCACCTTTGGGGCTCGGGACTAAGAATGAGCCTCTTAGCTTAGTCCCTCCCCCACCTCCTGATGAGGTGATTAATTCTGGGGTGGGAGTAAAACTCCCATTAGGCACTGATCATCATCGTCTATAACTTCCTTTTCGGGCCTTCTCTTGAAATCTTTGTCCATATTCTTGTTCTTGTCATTGTTCTTGTTCTTGTTCTCATCCCTGTTCTTGTCCATGCCTTGATCCTTGGACCTGATCATGCCACTGTTCTTGTTCTTGTATTCTAGAATTTCAGCTCTACATTGTCTAGCTATGTGACCTTTATTGTTGCACTTATAACAAGTAACAATGTTATTTCTCTGTGGTAAACCTGATCTTTGAATCCACTAGTTCTGACCAAACCTATTTTGGCCAACCCTATTCTGACCAAATCTATTCCTGTTATTTGCCTTGCAATAAACTGCCTTGTGCCCAAACTGTTGACAAGAGTAGCAATACCCTTGAAAGTAACTAGCACTTCTAAAACTATCATTTACCTTCTTCACTTGAGCCATGCAATGTGAAGCCATGTGACCAAACCTGTGACAAGCAAAACATCTGCCTTGAAACTTTCCTTTATTTGACCTCTTGGGTCCTGAAAACTTCTTCTTCTTCTCATTCTGAATTCCGTTTTATGTTTCTGTGCATCTATCATTCAAGGACTCATGATCTGAAATACTTTCCTCATCAGAACTCTCTTCCTTTTGGAGTCTCTTACTAGACTCTTCAACTTGTTCCTTGTGTGACTTAACAAAACCAAGGCCTGTTTTATCTGTTGTCTTTCTTTGACCTTTGATGAGTGACTTAACCTTTTTGGAGCTATCTTGAAACCTCGTAAAGCTTATCCTTGTACTCTTTAGTTTCCTCTTTCAAAGAAGCCATTTTCTGTTCTAACTCACTATACTCAAGAACCTTAGACTCTAACTCATCCTTGAGTTCTTGTGTCTTAGCTATAGAGAAATCAAGATTTTCAATAAGATCATCTCTCTCCATACAACATTCATCTAACTTATCCTTGAGTCTAGCATTCTTCTTTCTTTCCTTTTTCAAAGCACTAAGAGCACTAATAAGTTCACTCTCAAGATCCTTTATTTGATTTCCTTTTGAATCATCAAAGCCATTTTCAGATTTCTTATCACTAGAGGTGCTACCCTTTTCAAAAACCATACATGCATCTTCCTTATAGTTTTCTGAAGCATCCTCATACATACTAGAAACCAAATCATTATTTGTGCAATCATCCTCAAGGTGACCAAAATTTCCACATCTAAGACATTTCATGATAATGAATCTATGTTTCGGTTCTTCCTCTTTTTTTGATATGAACAACATCTCATTTTCATTATCACTTGAAGAACTTTCACTATCACTACTAGAACACTTATTTGCTTTGTCTAGGTAGAAACTCTTCTTGTGCTTGTGAGAATACCTCTTTTCTTGATTGTTGTGCTCATATTTGATTTTAAGATTTGTATTGGCCTCTTCTAGTTGTTTCTTCAATGAAACAATCTCTTCTTCTTGTTTGCAGCAAGCAGTCTCTTTCTCATTGATCTGAGACCCGAGAGTTTCTTCACTCCTTTTGGACTCTTCCATTTGCAGCTTCATATTGCTAACAACTTTGTTGGATTCCTCTTCATGTTTGCTACATATATCGACTTTATTACTCATTTCTTCTGTCTCGCATTCTTAAACCGTCAATTTCTTTTTCTAGCTTACTGCAATACTCTATTTTCTTGGTTAATTGCATTTCGAGATCTTCAAAAATTTTCTTGTATTCTTTTGTTTGTACTTTCAAAATGGTGATTATATCTTCTGCATCCTCAACCTTTTTACTCAGAGCTGAAATTAGTTTTTGTTTCCAATTTGCTTCTGCATCACTTCCTTCTTCATCACATTCCTGTTCTGAATCTGTTTCTTCACCAATTTTGAACGGATCATCTTCATATTCACTACTACTAAACCCATGGCAATGACGTTCATTATGACCGAGTTGACCACAAACAAAACATTCTCTACCTTGTGAGCAATCAGCTACAAAGTGACCGGTCTTCCCACATCTGGTGCAAAACTTTATTAATCTGGCCTGTTCTCCACTGTTTGATTCATCTCTTGAATCTATTTCCATTCTTCTTCCCAAAACAACAACATTGAGTTCATCTTCATTTTCTTTCATGACCATGTGTGTTTTCTTCTTCTTGTGTCTTATGGTTTTGCTTTTGCCTTTCCTTGCCATTTGTGTTCTTGTAAGATCTTCCTTCAAGCTGTTAAACTTTTCGAAGGCACCGGCTCCGATACCAATTGAAGAACACAAGCTTATACTGAGAGGGGGTGTGAACAGTATAAGACCTCTTTTTAATTTTTCCTTTATACTTCAAAATAGTAAAGAAAAATACCCATAGCAATATCAAAGCAATGCACAATATCATCCACAAAGTGACACCAATTTTAACATGGTTCACCCAGAATGCCTAGGCTACGTCCACAAAAATTTTCTCTAAAAGTTATCTCAAAGTTCTTTGGGAAACCTTCCCAATTACAATGTTTATGAGCCTCGGCTCAAAGGAGATACCTTCCCCCAATCTGAATTTATGAGCCTCTTCTCAAAGGAGATACCTTCCCCCAATCTGAATTTATGAGCCTCTGCCCAAAGGAGAAACCTTCCCCCAATCTGAATTTATGAGCCTCTTCTGAAAGGAGATACCTTCCCCTCTACTCTGGATATGATCTCTCAGAAGATCAACTGTCTCTACCTCTTGCTAGTATGTGGAACTCCTTTCCACCAAAGACCTCCTGTCCTCAATGCTTAGCCTAAGAGACCTCTGCCTTCTATGATCACGTCCACAATAGCTCAGCAACCTATACCAAACACAGTTAGTCGGTCTAGTACAAGTCTTCCTCTGTCTGTCAGATCTATCCAACTCTTGAACAAATCAATCCTCTATCCACAAGCCTTCTCAAAGACTTGCCAAATATGTCCTTAGGTTCTCTAATAGAACCAATGTACCTTTGTCCTCAAGTTCTCTGATAGAACTATCAATCTCAGCTCACAAGTCCTCTTCTAGGACCTATCCAAATCTGCTCACAAGTCCCCATCGAAACCTGTCCAAAACCTGCTCACAAGTCCCCAACGAAACTTGTCCAAAACCTTCTCACAAGTCCCCAACGGAACCTGTCCAAAACCTGCTCACAAGTCCCCAACGAAACCTGTCCAAAAAATCTCACAAGTTCACCAAGAAAACTTGCTTAGCATGAACCCACTAAGAGAATTGTTAGAGACCCAATGTGATTCATCAACCTCATAGAAGCATAAAGAGAATTGTTAGAGACTCAATATGTTCTATACTTAACTCCCAATCTCAATCTCAAATCTCATAGAAACATAAAGAGAATTGTTAGAGACTCAATATGTTCTATATTTAACTCTCAATATCAATCTCACTCAAGAATTTTTTTTTTTTTTTTTTTTCTTTTTTTTTTCTTTTTTCTTTTTTTTTTCAAAAAAATAGATTTTTTTTTTTTTTCTCAAAAAAAAAAACACCCCCCCCCCCTCGCCCAAAAAATAATTCTCTCTTAAAAAATTCCCCTCTTTTTTTTTCCCCACCCAAAATCTTTTCTCAACCAATTAGGGCTTTAACAACAATGCTTATAGACAAGGTTTACCAACATCATTCAACTCAACATTAACCTTGAAGCATTCAACCAATCATCACAAGAAAAGGAAACAAGTAGAAATCCTTTTCCCTCCAAAGATATTTGAACAAAACAACCACCAACACAATATCACCAAATGCAAAGAATAACTTGCTCAAATCAACTCAATGGAGTAAGCCCAATATCATGAATCAAGTAAAGCAATAACTTGATCAAACAACCTCTATGGAAGCAACTCAACCATCAAACTCAAAACAACCAACCAAGGGTTCCACCAACTCAATGCAAGTAGCTTGACTCACAAATACAAACCCTAGTGCACAAAGCTTCCACTATCTCAAACCAAAAATTATGCATTCATCAAAAAATCTCCTTAAGGATAACAATGCATAAGTAGTCTTCAACAAACCAAAAAATAGGATTTACACCCAATCAAAGAAAACCTAGTTGAAAACCTTTTCACTCCAACCTTATTTTAGAAAACATACACCAATCATACTCATAAGAAGAATGTGCCCATACCTTATTGGAGTAGAAGAAACTTGACCCTTAAAGCTGTCACCACACACAACCCTCAAACTTCCAACCAAGTTAGGGTTAGAACCAAGATAAATGAGCATATATAAAAACTTTCCTTAGTACACCTTTTGGCTTCTCTTCTTTTGAAAACAACCACCAAAGAAGCCAAAAACACAACAACCAAAACTTACACCTTATATCTCCATTTTAAACTTTAGCATAGCAAAAGACTAATCTCAAAAATATAACCAAAGAAATATCCCCTTATTTCTCCTATGTCTTTTAAACAATGCTAAACAATGCCAAAAATTATATCAAGAAATTAATCACACCTTAGAATGGCTGCCCTTGAAGAATCCAAAAATTGCGGAATGGCTGCCCTTGACGAATCCAAAAATCGTGGAATGGTTGCCTTTGACGAATCCGAAAAACGTGGCACAAAATACGTTTTAACAAAAATGTGACTTAATCCATGCACAGCTCCCTCTGCGGGAATCGAAATGCAGACCTCCGCCTATGCAAAGCCCAAATGTAGCCTATGCTGCCACTAGCCCACAAGGGGCTAACAAAGTCTAAGACAGACTTCCTACCACTTCAACGAACAAGCACTTCGTAAGTTTTTCAAACGCGAGCTCTCTTCTTCCGCGACGTCAACAGAGCATCGATCGCAGCCAAAAATTAATGCATTCGAAATTCTCAAGGGGAGTTAAACCTTAGGATCCTTCCCATATTTATAGTCCAATCGTGGACTTTAGAACACGTTGGCGGCATAGAAATGTAATTTCGAATTTAATCGAAATTGCTTTCTAAAGGGTTTTAAAACCCTTAATTAATTTTAATAAATTAAGAATAAAAAAGGTTTAAAAACCTTTAAATATTTTTAATAAATTAAAAATAATTTCTCCCTTAATTAATTAAATAATTAATTAATTAAAACCTTGAAGGGTTTTAAATAATAATTAAATAATAAAGAGAACCTCCATTGGTTTTAATAAAAACCATTTAACTTGGTTTTAATAAAAACCCTATCCAAAAACCTTATCCAATGGAATCTCTCCGGATTCTCTTAAGAAGATTCTCTTGGAATCTTTCACCTTTGAAGCCAACACATCCTCTTAACATTAATGCCATTTCCTTTTGACATCAATGACAACTCATAGACAAGGAGCTAGGATCTCAAACCCAAAATTGCCAACAATCTCCCCCTTTGTCATTGATGGCAAACCATGCTTCTCAACAACAAAAAAAACTCAACATAACAGCTCCCCCTATCTTGAGGCTCTCCCCCTTACTCAAATCTCTCCCCCTTTGTCATCAATGGCAAAGGGTCACCTTTGGGGCTCGGGACTAAGAATGAGCCTCTTAGCTTAGTCCCTCCCCCACCTCCTGATGAGGTGATTAATTATGGGGTGGGAGTAAAACTCCCATTAGGCACTGATCATCATCAGCGTCTATAACTTCCTTGCTAGGACTTCTCTTGAACTCTTTGTCCATATTCCTGTTCTTGTCACTATTCTTTTTCTTGTTCTCATCCCTGTTCTTGTCCATGCCTTTATCCTTGGACCTGATCATGCCACTGTTCCTGTTCCTGTATTTTGGAATTTTAGCTCTACACTGTCTAGCTATGTGACCTTTATTGTTGCACTTATAACAAGTAACAATGTTATTTCTCTACGATAAACCTAATCTTTGAATCCACTAATTCTAACCAAACCTGTTTTGGCCAACCCTGTTCTGACCAAATCTGTTCCTGTTATTTGCCTTGCAATAAACTGCCTTGTGCCCAAACTATTGACAAGAGTAGCAATACCCTTGAAAGTAACTAGCACTTCTAAAACTATCATTTACCTTCTTCACTTGAGCCATGCAATGTGAAGCCATGTGACCAAACCTCGTGACAAGCAAAACATTTGCCTTGAAACTTTCCTTTATTTGACCTCTTGGGTCCTGAAAACTTCTTCTTCTTCTCATTCCGAATTCTGTTTTCTATTTCGTGCATCTATCATTCAAGGACTCATGATCTGAAATACTTTCCTCATCAGAACTCTCTTCCTTTTGGAGTCTCTTACTAGACTCTTCAACTTGTTCCTTGTGTGACTTAACAAAACCAAGGCCTGTTTTATCTGTTGTCTTTCTTTGACCTTTGATGAGTGACTTAACCTTTTTGGAGCTATCTTGAAACCTGTAAAGCTTATCCTTGTACTCTTTAGTTTCCTCTTTCAAAGAAGCCATTTTCTGTTCTAACTCACTATACTCAAGAACCTTAGACTCTAACTCATCCTTGAGTTCTTGTGTCTTAGCTATAGAGAAATCAAGATTTTCAATAAGATCATCTCTCTCCATACAACATTCATCTCACTATCCGTTTTCACCCTTTTCAAAACCATACATGCATCTTCCTTATAGTTTTTTGAAGCATCCTCATACATACTAGAAACCAAATCATTATTTGTGCAATCATCCTCAAGGTGACCAAAATTTCCACATCTAAGACATTTCATGATAATGAATCTATGTTTCGGTTCTTCCTCTTTTTTTGATATGAACAACATCTCATTTTCATTATCACTTGAAGAACTTTCACTATCACTACTAGAACACTTATTTGCTTTGTCTAGGTAGAAAGTCTTCTTGTGCTTGTGAGAATACCTCTTTTCTTGATTGTTGTGCTCATATTTGATTTTAAGATTTGTATTGGCCTCTTCTAGTTGTTTCTTCAATGAAACAATCTCTTCTTGTTTGTAGCAAACAGTCTCTTTCTCATTGATCTGAGACCTGAGAGTTTCCTCACACCTTTTGGACTCTTCTATTTGCAGCTTCAGAGTGCTAACAACTTTGTTAGATTCCTCTTCATGTTTGCTGCATATATCGACTTTATTACTCATTTCTTCTACCTGCATTCTTAAACCGTCAATTTCTTTTTCTAGCTTACTGTAATACTTTGTTTTCCTGGTTAATTGCATTTCGAGATATTCAAAAAATTTCTTGTATTCTTTTGTTTGTACTTTCAAACTGGTGATTATATCTTCTGCATCCTCAACCTTTTTGCTCAGAGCTGAAATTAGTTTATGTTTCCAATTTGCTTCTGCATCACTTCCTTCTTCATCACATTCTTGTTTTGAATATGTTTCTTCACCAATTTTGAATGGATCATATTCATATTCACTGCTACTAAACCCATGGCAATGACGTTCATTATGACCGAGTTGACCACAAACAAAACATTCTCTACCTTATGAGCAATCAGCTGCAAAGTGACCGGTCTTCCCACATCTGGTGCAAAACTTTATTAATCTGGCATGTTCTCCACTATTTGATTCATCTCTTGAATCTATTTCCATTCTTCTTCCCAAAACAGCAACATTGAGTTCATCTTCATTTTCTTTCATGACCATGTGTGTTTTCTTCTTCTTGTGTCTTATGGTTTTGCTTTTGCCTTTCCTTGCCATTTGTGTTCTTGTAAGATCTTCCTTCAAGATGTTAAACTTTTCGAAGGCACCGGCTCTGATACCAATTGAAGAACACAAGCTTATACTGAGAGGGGGGGTGAACAGTATAAGACCTCTTTTTAATTTTTATTTTATACTTCAAAATAGTAAAGCAAAATACCCATAGCAATATCAAAGAAATGCACAATATCATCCACAAAGTGACACCAATTTTAACGTGGTTCACCTAGAATGTCTGGGCTACGTCCACAAAACTTTTCTCTAAAAGTTATCTCAAAGTTCTTTGGGAAAAATTCCCAATTACAATGTTTATGAGCCTCGGCTCAAAGGAGATACCTTCCCCCAATATGAATTTATGAGCCTCTGCTCAAAGGAGATACCTTCCCCCAATCTGAATTTATGAGCCTCTGCCCAAAGGAGAAACCTTCCCCCAATCTAAATTTATGAGCCTCTGCTCAAAGGAGATACCTTCCCCTCTGCTCTGGATATGATCCCTCAGAATATCAACTATCTCTACCTCTTGCCAGCATGTGGAACTCCTTTCCACCAAAGACCTCCTATCCTCAATGCTTAGCCTAAGAGACCTCTGCCTTCTATGATCACGTCCACAGCGACTCAAGCAACTCTGTACCAAACACAGTCAGTCGATCTAGTACAAGTATTCCTCTATCTGTCATTTCTATCCAACTATTGAACAAATCAATCCTCTGTCCATAAGCCTTCTCAAAGACTTGCCAAATATGTCCTCAGGTTCTCTTATAGAACCAATGTACCTCTATCCTCAAGTTCTCTGATAGAACTATCAATCTCAGCTCACAAGTCCTCTGCTAGGACCTGTCCAAATCTGCTCACAAGTCCCCACCGAAACCTGTCCAAAACCTGCTCACAAGTCCCCAACGAAACCTGTCCAAAACTTGCTCACAAGTCCCCAACGAAACCTATCCAAAACCTGCTCACAAGTCCCCAACGAAACCTGTCCAAAATAGCTCACAAGTTCACCAAGAAAAAACTTGCTTAGCATGAACCCACAAAGAGAATTGTTAGAGACCCAATGTGATTCATCAACCTCATAGAAGCATAAAGAGAATTGTTAGAGACTCAATATGTTCTATACTTAACTCCCAATCTCAATCTCAAATCTCATAGAAACATAAAGAGAATTGTTAGAGACTCAATATGTTCTATATTTAACTCTCAATATCAATATACTCAATCAACAAAAGGAATTTTTTTTATTTATTTTTTTTTTTTTTTTTTTTTCTCTTTTTCTTCTCTTTTTTTTCTTTCTCAAAATTTTTTTTTTACAAAAAAAAAACAAAACCATTTCTACACAAATATATTTTTTATAATAATATACTCTTTTTTTTTTTTCAACAAATATTTTTTTTTTACCAATTTGGGTTTAACAACAATGCTTATAGACAAGGTTTAACCAATCATTCAACTCAACATTAACCTTGAAGCATTCAACCAATCATCACAAGAAAAGGAAACAAGTAGAAATCTTTTTCCCTCCAAAGATATTTGAACAAAATAGCCACCAACACAATATCACCAAATGCAAAGAATAACTTGCTCAAATCAACTCAATGGAGTAAGCCCAATATCATGAATCAAGTAAAGCAATAACTTGATCAAACAACCTCTATGGAAGCAACTCAACCATCAAACTCAAAACAACCAACCAAGGGTTCCACCAACTCAATGCAAGTAGCTTGACTCACAAATACAAACCCTAGTGCACAAAGCTTCCACTATCTCAAACCAGAAATTATGCATTCATCAAAAACTCTCCTTAAGGATAACAATGCATAAGTAGTCTTCAACAAACCAAAAAATAGGATTTACACCCAATCAAAGAAAACCTAGTTGAAAACATTTTCACTCCAACCTTATTTCAGAAAACATACACCAATCATACTCATAAGAAGAATGTGCCCATACCTTATTGGAGTAGAAGAAACTTGACCCTTAAAGCTGTCACCACACACAACCCTCAAACTTCCAACCAAGTTAGGGTTAGAACCAAGATAAATGAGCATATATAAAAACTTTCCTTAGTACACCTTTTAGCTTCTCTTATTTTGAAAACAACCACCAAAGAAGCCAAAAACACAACAACCAAAACTTACACCTTATATCTCCATTTTAAACTTTAGCATAGCAAAAGACTAATCTCAAAAATATAACCAAAGAAATATCCCCTTATTTCTCCTATGTCTTTTAAAAAATGCTAAACAATGCCAAAAATTATATCAAGAAATTAATCACACCTTAGAATGGCTGCCCTTGAAGAATCCGAAAATCATGGAATGGCTGCCCTTGAAGAATCCAAAAATCACGGAATGGCTGCCTTTGACGAATCCAAAAAATGCGGCACAAAATATGTTTTAACAAAAATGTGACTTAATCCATGCACAACTCCCTCCGCGGGAATTGAAACACAGACCTCCGCCTACGCAAAGCCCAAACGTAGCCTATGCTGCCACTAGCCCACAAGGGGCTAACGAAGTCTAAGATAGACTTCCTACCACTTCAACGAACAAGCACTTCGTAAGTTTTTCAAACGCGAGCTCTCTTCTTCCGCGGCGTCAACAGAGCATCGATCGTAGCCAAAAATTAATGCATTCGAAATTCTCAAGAGGAGTTAAACCTTAGGATCCTTCCCATATTTATAGTCCAATCGTGGACTTTAGAACACGTCGGCGGCAGAGAAACGTAATTTCGAATTTAATCGAAATTGCTTTCTAAAGGGTTTAAAAACCCTTAATTAATTTTAATAAATTAAGAATAAAAAAGGTTTAAAAACCTTTAAATATTTTTAATAAATTAAAAATAATTTCTTCCTTAATTAATTAAATAATTAATTAATTAAAACCTTGAAGGGTTTTTAATAATAATTAAATAATAAAGAGAACCTCCATTGGTTTTAATAAAAACCATTTAACTTGGTTTTAATAAAAACCCTATCCAAAAACCTTATCCAATGGAATCTCTCCGGATTCTCTTAAGAAGATTCTCTTGGAATCTTTCACCTTTGAAGCCAACACATCCTCTTAACATTAATGCCATTTCCTTTTGACATCAATGACAACTCATAGACAAGGAGCTAGGATCTCAAACCCAAAATTGCCAACAAGATGATTATATATTTGAGGAATGTTTTTTTTATATGGTTAAAAAAAAGTTTTGAAAGGACCAAGGAAGCCGCTTTAATCAAGCATAACAAAACTAAGAAAATTTAAGGTTAAATATAAATCAACCAAACAAGGAGGCTAAAAAAAACAAAATAGAACAAAGAGAAGATAATTCCAAGATAATACAAAATATCAAAACAGTCTTTAACACCAGAAAGTTAGGATTCAAATAGCAAAATTGGATTGAAAAACACAAGATAACACTAATAATATTGCACAACCTAGACTTTAGAACCAACAAAGAAAGCCAAATTAAAGGAAATGCAATAAATTCAGAAATGTCCATCATTAAATTTAACAAACCAATCTTAAGAGACCAACACTCTATCAAGGCAAATTTGAATAAGAGCCTCATCCAATCTTCTATTCGACCATGTATATTTTTGCCCTCTTAAATCAACATCCATGAGACCACTAGAAGAAACAACTCTGGAAAAATCCTCCATGCTATCAATAAACTCTTTCTAAGGTCTAAAAACCCCTCCTAGACTCTTCTTCTCCCCAATAGGGAGTTGAGGGCATAACCGTTTAACAATCCAAGAGAAATAAAAAATAGTATAATAGAACAAAATTGAAATGAAATGAACCTATCATTCTTATCAATATAGTCACCTGATAAAGTGTTTGGATTCCAAAGGGTCCAAACGCCCCCAAAGGCTCCTGTAGCTTCACTTGCTGCCCACTTTGCATTATTCCAAACAACTTTCTTTATAGATTGCATGTTTCCTCATGAAAATTTTAGTTTTTTATGATTTTAAAATTTTGGATGATGCCTAAGGTCCTTAATCACCCATTGAGTGGCAAGGGCATTCATTCCCCTAACATTTCACAATATCAACTTCATTTTTAAGATTTGCTAGGGTTAATACCACCAAGATTTAGAGTTTCTTGGGTGTCATTTGACACCCCCTTTTCTATCTTTCACTATTGCAATTCATGGTTTGAGGGTTTGCCCACTTTATTTTCTTTCCCAACATTGGCTACCTTTTTAGCTTATCATTTTAGTCTCATACTTGGAAATTCCTCTTTTCTTCTCTTTGTCAATCCAATATCCCTATTCATGAGCTCCTCCTCATTATTCACGATCAGATAATTTTGGGGGACTTCAACTGCCTCCATATTACCATCATTGATACTTCTCCCTTTCTTTTCCTTTCAAAGACAACCCCTTGAACTAGCTCTTGGGATCACTATTTCCATTTGGTTCAACTTCTCCCCCTGTTGTAAAATAGAGTCTTCTCCACATCCCAAAGGGAGCCTCATTTCCACCTTAGCTCTTTGTTTTGGAATTGCTTCCTCTATGATATTCTAGAGCTCTTCTTGATTGGTCATCTTCAAATCCATATCATTCACCTGGAGTAGAGAACCCATCTCTTTATCTCCCTTTTTCACCTCAAAACCTTCCCTCTGCAAGTCTGCATTTTCCACAATCTCCCCTTAGGCTCAGTTAACACCTAGAAGTTATTCTTGCTCACCACTAATCTTTGAGTCGATGGTTCTCCCATCTCTGAAAATGATGAGATAAGATTTTGGCCCTCTACTCCCTTATTCTTCTAAAGAAGATCTAGCTTTTCCCACATCTTCATGACTTTTGGTGGCTTAACCAAACAACTACTCTGGAGATGACTCACTCGGTTATAATTTCTACATAGGGCTAAAGAGTTATCGTATTTAATATTCTGAGTACAAGTCCCCACCTTTGATTGTAACAAGATAGATGAGGGAAGAGGCTTCTCCAAATCTACATTAACACAAATGTGCATAGATCATTTTGCTCTAAGCTTTTGTAGCCAAATAAAAACTAATCAATTGGCCCATATATTTGGATATACCCTTTATTATGTCCTCATCCTAGTACTTGATAGGTAAGCCCAAAAGGTGCACCCAAATAGGGGTAAGATTAATATTTTTAGATTCTGAATTAAACCTTGGGTACCATTTCCTAAAAAATAAACCCTTCTTCCCAAAAAAATAGGGACCTTTCAATAGAACATCTACCATATCCTCCTGAGAGGTAAAGGAAAAGAGAATAAATCCTTTGGGAAGAGCCACAACTTCCATATGGCCCCTCAACTTCCATTTCCTAGCTACCCACTTCCTTATTGTGTCCATGTCTAGCCTGAATCCAATGAACTTCCCCACCAAGTTAAATCACCCAATATTAATTGATCCATCCATTAATCTATCCATGATTATCAGACATGGAATGCTCTCTTCAATATTCGAGGTAATAAATATCAAAGATCTCTTGGCCCCCGAGGGCTAGGTGGATTGATAAGTGTTTGTTTGGCTAGGTGCTTATCAAGAAGATACCCAGGTTCAAACCTCGGGGGCAACCTATTTGCAAAGGTAGTAGTTTGATCTGAATCTTTTAAGTGCATGCTAGACCGACATGATGGTACGAGTCCCAAGAAATCAGTGGTCCCCTTCATGCTGGGTCAACAATAATGAGGTATAATAGGTTTGGTGGTAGCAGTCCTTGTGGTTTGAACCTTGTGCTTGTCAGTTACTAAAACTAGTGTGGTTGTGACCAACTCTCCTATGTAACAAAACAAAAATATCAAAGATCTCTTTTTTTCCTCAACTATACCCTTCAATAACTTCGTCCAAGAAGGTTTAGAAGCTCCAAGATAAAAAAAACATGGGATCCCCACCAAAAAAATTGGCATAAGCATCAGTATCCTATGGAGATTCCTCTACTAGTTGTTTCATCATTATCCTAGATCAACCATCGCCAAATCTGAGGCCTAGATCTATTGCCATCGAAGCCAAAGTCTATATCCACCATCATCAAAGCCAAATCCCACCACTGCTAAAGCCTAGATTTGTCACTGTCGAGGCCAAAGCCCACATCTACTACTACTGAAGCCAAAGCTTAGATCTACCACTATTGAAGCCTAAGCCTAGATCTATTATCATCAAAGCCAAAGCCTAGATCTACCACAATTGAAGCCAAATTTTAGATCTACCATCATTGAAGATAAAGCCCCGATCTATCACCACCACAGCTGAAACCTAGATCTACCATTGTCGAAGCCAAATCCTAGAACTGCCATTGCTAAAACCTAGATCTTTTGTTGTCAAAGCCAAATTCCAAATCTACCATCATCAAAGCCA
Source organism: Wollemia nobilis (assembly GCA_028583015.1). NCBI lineage: Eukaryota > Viridiplantae > Streptophyta > Pinopsida > Araucariales > Araucariaceae > Wollemia > Wollemia nobilis. The sequence continues at coordinate 6,860,822 of JAQPPZ010003251.1, read as the reverse complement.
AATCTTAGATCTATTGTTGCTGAATTCGAAGCCCAAATCTGTCGCCATCGAAGCCAAAGCCTAGATCTACCACCATCGAAGCCAAAACCTAGATCTACCTTCATCGAAGCTCATATTTCATATTTGAGGAGTTATTAATTACTAAAACTTATGCATATATCTCCCCTTTAATGTTAAAAATTAATATTTAATATAAAAAGCTTATGAAAGTGTTTTTCTTACAGAAGAAGAAAATAAGTTAAAAAACGAAAAGCAGTTGTGTAGAAAGACAAACGGTAAAATAAAAATGGTGAGATTAAAAATAGATCTAAGGATAGAAAATAAAATTTCCCACAAACTTCTTTTAGTCTTGAGGTCATGCAAGCGTGGATACCTTAACATTAACGACTATGTTGGGTCGACAAGGTCCTACGAATGAAATTGGACCAACCAGGAACCGGAAGTTTGGCGGAACGATTACTACAGAGGACCCTTGTTTGCAGACCGTTTCCCATGCTGCCTGGAAAGCCTGTTAAACAAAAACATGTTTTTTTTTCAGATTTAATTAAAAAAAAAACAAGAGCGCAAGCTGATCTTCACTAATTTCACATTCTAGATGTATCGATCAGAGAGAGATTGGTTTGATGGATTATCTCCTTTTCACCTTGATATAAATCACGAGTAAAACATGAGGCTGGACTGCTTGTTTATATTGCCACAGACAAGTGTTGATGGGAGGAAAATATAAGCTTAAATAGAACAGTCGAGTATGTGGAGATTCTTTTACCGTTAGAGTAGGCGCTTGGTTCGGGATTATGCACATGTGATACGTTTTGCAAGCAGGTGATAATCGCTTAAAATAAAACAAATCATTTGCCTCTTCCTCTGACAATCTGTCGAATGCAGTTCATCGCTCTTAAAAATTGAAGTAAATTATTCTCTCTCTGTCTTATTAAGGGGTAATATTCTCTAGGTCTTTGTAGTTTGCGAACAAACAAAGACTTGCACCCGTGACAGAAGATTACGACCTGACAGAGTTTGTGGTTGCTTGAGTGTGAAAATATGTTTCCCAGAATTATTTAGATTAAAAAAACAATAGCTATGAAATCATATTATGTCATGATAATCTAAGATATCTATCTACACAGTGACATGGTTGATAGGTTCAATGGATGAGCTCCAATTAGTAGTTTAAGTATGTATTAGGTCAAAGCAACAATGATTTTGAGATGTGTAGACGTGACCATCTTCGATTTGCTTCTCCATTATGATAATGTTTTTAGCAAATGCTGAAGATTATTGGATCTGTCTCTGACGAAGACAATTTTCAATAAGAGGATGGACAAGTAGAAGGTTGTCGTCAGAGCTCTGTACTCCACTTCGAATGTTCACGGGTGTTGTTGACAGTGGAAACGCACAATTTGTGGGTTGATAGTCCTTCCCATAAGAAAAAGATCTACGGGAAGTTATCCAAATTAGAAGACAACACCGTTAAAACTTTACAGCATTACCGTTCAAACACGTAATCTTCATATATATATATATATATATATATATATATATATATATGTTTCGTCCGACAAATTGAAAAGAAACTTTTGGATTGTTTTAAATTTAAAAATGCATTTTTTAGTAACTTATATTGATTAATGTTATGACATATTAGTGCTCCATCCTGCTGTTGTTCCTTTACATAAATTCACGTGGGGCACAATATTTTCGTCCTACAAATGTTTGGTATTGTTAATTTATACCATTTTTAATGTTTTTTTATGGATTGAAATTGTCATTTTGTATACCTTGGGGTACAATGGCTTATAACTCAATCAATGCCATCCAAGCAAACCTAAAATTTTGTTTCAAAGTTAATTCAGTAAGTAAAAAATTATATTTTCTTAGTTTTATTTTAAAAAATATAACTATTTAAAATTTATAGCTAACAATGATATAGGATCTAGAGGATAGATATAGTAAAAAGATTTATGATTACATGATTTTATTATTGAGCTGGAAAGATTTATCAGGAGAATTTGTGCTTTAAACCTCCTTAAAGTTAAATTAAAGATTTATTACTTAAGTGTTGTCAAGTAAAGAGACTTTGTGGTTTGGAGTAGAACTAAGAACGATGAATTCAGTGTGAATACAACTTATGATATTTTGGATCTTGTTATAAATAATGGTTTCCCTTGGAATAGAATTTGGGGTAAGATAGCTATTCCTTAACTGAATATTTTTCTTTGGGAAGCAGTCTAGAATAAGATCCTAATGGTGGATAATCTTAAGAAGAGAGGTTTTCAGTTACCTAATAGATGCAATTTATGTGAAAAGGTAGAAGAATCAATGGAACACATCTTCTTGGAATGTCCCTATGCTCTAAATATTTTCTAGCTCCTCATCAATAGGATGAGCATCTCTTGGGTGATGCCTTCTAATATGGTTTTGTGGTTACAATAGTGGGAGAATGTTTTTTTAGTCCTCGTCTTAATATAATTTAGAACCTGATTTTGTTTCATTTTGTGCGGGGAGGATGGTTAAACGAGAATTTTTAAAGGGGAAAATAGGTCAACAGTGAGAAGTTTTGGAAGTATCACCCATTTTTTAGAGGAGAATGTTAAATATACCAAGTACCCTATCAAGCCAGAGGATATCGAAGAGACTATGATAGCTAAGGCATGGAATTTGGAACCCATTAGTGGTGGAGAGACAAATGCTCGGGTTAGAACTGATGTAAAATGACAACCACCCCGAGATGAATGGTTGAAGTTAAATTTTGATGGGGCATCCAAAGGTAACCCAGGTAAGGCTGTAGCAGGAGCAATTTTGAGGGACATGGAGCAGGAGCAATTTTGAGGGACATGGAGCAGGAATAATTTTGAGGGACAATCAGGGCAAATTAGTGGGAGCATCCTACAAGTTTTTGGGAATTACTACTAGTCCTAAAGTGGAAGTTAATGCTTTACATCGAGGTATAGGCTAAGGATCTAGGTCCTAAAAAAATTATATTTTAGGGAGACTCCTTGAATATTATCAATCTTTTGAAAAAGAATGAAGAAGTTAATTGAAAAATTGATTACATTGTGCAATATATTAAAGAGATTGTAAATGATTTTAAATAAGTTGACTTTGTTCATATCTTTAGAGAAGGTAACAAACCAACAGACTGCTTGATAAACTTTGGTGTCATTAAAGAAAAGGATAGGAGATGGATCCCTTTGGGGGTGGTCCATGAGACTTCGAAAAGTTCATGAGAGAGGACTACAACTAATTGGTGTCTAGGATGAATACTATTTATCTTACATCCAGGGAATTTTTGGGTACTTGCCTTTAAAAACTATACAATTGATGAGTTGACTTTGTGTTGTAAAAAATGTATATATACTATGGGTGGTTAAAAAACCTTACTAGTTTTTTTTATTACATCTCTTCTAATAATATGATTTAGTCTGTAATTTAATTATCTTAAATGACTTAGTCTCTAATTTAATTATCCTACATGACTTATGGTGTTAAGCATGACAATATACAATTTTTTTTAGGGTAAGTGGATAGTATTGTGATGCATGTTAGTACCACCATATATTTGTAAAATACAAAAATAAGGGGTTTGCATGAAATTATTATGTGTTCCCCAAGTTATGCCTATGCCTTCACTTGACTGTGTGTGAAAATGGCTTTAAGGAAAGTTGAGTGACCCACCTCCACCCTTGGAGTAAAAAAAACAAAAAAGCGTGTTTCCTAAAATTGGTTTAAAGTGAAGCTTTTTGCCTTAGATAAAGGCCTATATGGGGCCTAATGACCCTATTCTTTTTATATAGGTTTATAATGTTAAGAGCTTGAAGACAAACCCATGAGACCATATCACACATGATGCTCCACCAACTACCTTAGTCATCACCATTGCTCTAACATCATCTATGTAGGCTTCAAACCATTTTATTTTTGCTTGAAAACTAAGGGATTTGTTAAAAAAAAGGGGTTTTATTTGAAAAAGGGTTTTAAAATTATTACGGGTTTTAAAAATTACTTAGGTCATATTTAAATTGTTTTATTTTCATTTTAAATATAAGTAATATGGAGAGATTATGTTACAAATAAAACTATCTAATATAAATAATAAAATATACAATAAACCTTTATAATTTATAAAAAAATAATTTTAATATGTGACAATATAAATAAATAAAATGAAACAATAAACCATTTCAAATCTTTAAAAGTAAACATATATTATATCATAAATAAAAAAAGTAACTGAGGGAGAGTATTAAAGGAAAAACAACTTATAAAGTGCTTGATAAATATTTTATCAAGAACGTGCCACTAGAGAATTGGATTTGTTATGATGGTGCGAGAAATATTTGAGGTTATAGGGTGACCAAGTGTGTACATCAACTGGAAGCTACCATGAATTATCTATAGTTTATTTGTGCACAAGGTAAACTAAAAAATAATTATGAGATCACATAATGTGTTTGCCTTAATGCTTCATGTTGAGTTTCATTATATTGCCAATGTTGATTATACTTCTATACCACATTATGAAGGGTAGGGTTTAGGTCATTTTCATGACTCTCTAGAATTTAGGAGAGTCATTGGTGATGATGTGCACCCTTGGGCTTTATGTGAAGAGAAACTAACAAGCTTTGAAGTCCCTAAGCCATCTATATTTTTGAAAGTAAAGAAGGTTGTCAATGGGATTTAGTCATCACTTCTTGATCATAATAATTGGATTATAGAACCCTTACATGATATATATGAGTTAGATCAAACTATCTATAAATACTATTTAAATATTTATAATTTGATTTTATTAGGACAAGGCCAATGACAATGAAGTACCTATGGGTGTTTTTAATGTAACCTAAAGAAAAGTTCTATGTAAGCATTTGGGTATCTCGATGCAAGTCTATAGGCATCTTTCTATGTAAGCTTATGGAAATTCTTCTCTGTAAGCCTATGGGCATCTATTAATCTTATGAACATCTTCTTGTAAGCCTAAGGACACCCTCATGTATTCACCCTTAGTGATATTGGTTAATCCACCTTTATGAGTAACCTTGATTAAAGGGTATAATTTATTATTAATTTATACCTCAAAGTCAAATCAATATCGGCTTGAGTTTAACTACTCATGGGGATTTTTGGTATCATTATACATAACCCTAATGATTGGTTATTTTTAATATAGTGGGGGTGCCTACAAGCACCCACCCCTTATTCTTTCTCTCAAATCATGTCATTTATCTCTTTCCTTATTTTTCATCTATATGCTCTTCTATTTTTCTCTTGTTAATTTTTCTATATATATTGTGGTGAATAGATGTTTATAAATTTTTTTGTGAATTCTAACATGGTATCAAAGCCAAAATGAGGAAACTTTCTTTGATCACATAAAAATATTGTGTGGGGAAAACTATGGTAGACATGGATGAACATTTAGTTCCTTTATATTTCTTGAAAAACTTTATGGGGATCTTAGTTTAGTACTTTTGGAGAATTTTCTATTTTAATGCATAATTTTAAATCTAAAAAAGATGCATAATTTCTCTCCAACATTCAAAATTTGAAGTTTTTAATTGAAAATACTCCATGGAGTATTTCATTGTGAAATGAAAGAGGGAATAGAGGCACATGCAAAATTTTGATAGAAAATAAAAAAAGAGTCCACAAGTGATAGTTTTCTTTTTGATTTTTCAAACCTTATTGATGAGTAGAAATGTAGTGGTAGTTCATCTTTGTTGCTTGTGAGAGATATTGTATTTAATTCCTGATAGGGGTAACTACTTTTCACATTATTTTTTTGCTCTTTTCTAGTTTTTAGTAAAGAGTGAAGTAGGCTTTTTGTTCAAGGTAATGCTATGACATAACGATAATTCTATTGGTTCCTAACTAGGAGATCTTTAGTTTAAGTCATATCAAATGTTTTCTTGTGTGTACAAGTGAATCTTGATCCCTGGAAATACTTTAAGAGATAGTGACCTTCCTTTTTTAGACACATCCATGTGGCTTACAAAGTAGTAAGGTGTTTCTATTGAAAGAAGAAGTTATAGTGCTCAAATTTGAGTACATCCTTTTTGTTTGTGTGATACTCTCTAGTTGGCCAAATTTTCTCTAAGGTCCATTGTTCAATTTTTTTCTCTTTTTTTTAGCTCTACTATGCCCAAAATTTTGAAGGCTATAACTTTTGCATACGAAAGCATTTTGGGCCTATATTTTTTAAAGTTGTATAGTTTTTTTAACTCCATAGATTATGATATCAATTTAAAGATCTATTACCATTTTCTATGGGATTTTTTGCATGAAATAGACCCATTTGATATTATTAATTTTGGTGAATTTTAACTCCAATAGTGCGTTAGCATGACAATTGGTATTTTTACCCACATCTACATCATGTATGATTTAACAACCTTCTTATACAAGAAGGGCATAGGTCAAAATCTCATTTTATTTCATTTTTTTATCATAGTAGGTTTGATATATTTATGTATCACCAAACACCTAACTCCAACTGTAGCAAAATAATAAACACAAAAACACATACATGAAAATGAACACTTGCAATAAAAAGAATACCTCTTTATAATATTTGGATCATGAGGCAATATGGTAAGTTGAAAATAATAATGCTTTATTATTATTATGCAGAGCAAATACAACCATTAATTAAACATAGGATATAACCACTAATATATATAAAGAGGGAAGGGAGGAAGTCGGCGGAGAGAAAAAGAAGGGAGGTTGGAGGAGAAGAGGGAAGGAAGGTGGAGTGATAAGGTAGAAGAGGGAATATAGGAGGGAATGGAGGGATAAGGGGAAGAAGAGATATTAACTTAAAAAATCATGCCGACATTAAGAATTTTTTGACAACTAACTAAACTAGCCGACCACTAAAATAACCACTTAATGTACTATGTGTTCACACTGCTACATTCTCCCCCTTAAAGGTGAGAGGACTGACAAGACAGTCTCTTAGCTTTACAAATTGAGCTTTAGCCAGTGCCTTGGTGAAGATGTCCGCAACATTCTCCAAAGTGTGGCAATAGTGAAGCTCAACAGTTTCAGTTTCCACCATATCTCTAATGAAGTGGTACTTCATATCAAAATGCTTTGATCTACTATGGTGGACACGATTGTATGCCAACTGAATGGCACTAATGTTGTCACGAGAATATCCTTGTTGGACCACTTTGCTTGCTCTCCAATTTCTTCTAATACCTTTCGTAGCCATAGAGCTTGAGTACTAGCATGAGTGACCGCTATATACTCGGCTTCTGTTGAAGATAGTGCTACTACTGTACTGCTTCTTGGAACTCCAAGTTATTAGTCCCGATCCCAGACTAAAATAGTTCCCTGAAGTTGATTTTATGTCATCAATGTTGCTACCCCAATCACTATCACTAAAGACTACAAGCTTGATAGTGTTACATTTATGGTAATGGATTCCAAAATCCCATGTACCTTTTACATATCTGAGAATTCTCTTAGCTGCCTGCAAATGCAACTCAGAAGGGTTAGACATAAATCGAGAGACAAGAGAAACAGCATATTGAATATCAAGTCTGGTGTTGGCAAGAAACATCAAACTCCCAACCATGCTTCTGAAAGTGGTCACGTCAACTTTTGATGCTCCATCATCTTTGCTTAATTGGATCCCATGTCCAACTGGAGTTGCAACTGGTTTGCAATGCTCCATAGTAAACTTCTTAAGCATGTCCCGAGCATACTTATGTTGATAGATGAAGATCCCTATATCTAACTGATGAACCTCCATTCCAAGGAAGTAGTGCATTAAGCCAAGATCCTTCATCTCAAACTACTTCATCATGGAGTGTTTGAACTCCATATTCATTTTTTCATTACTACCCATGAATATGAGATCATCCACATACAAGCAAACTATGAGGATGTCATTTCCTTGCTGTAGGTAGTAAAGGGTGGGTTCATTTCTACTTCTGGTGAACCCAAATTCTTTGAAGTACCCATCAATGCGTGAGTACCAAGCTCGTGGTGCCTACTTGAGGCCATAAAGTGCCTTCTTCAGTTTGTAAACAAGATGTTCCTTGTCTTTCTCTTCAAATCCTTGTGGTTGCTCAACATACACTTCTTCTGTCAAGTAACCATTTAGAAATGCACTTTTCACATCCATGTGTTGGACTTTCCATCCCTTATGTGCAGCTAAGGCAAGAAGCTGTTCTAATAGTCTCCTGTCTAGCTACAGGAGCAAAAGTCTCTTCATAATCAACTCCATATTTCTGAGTGAATCCCTTTGCAACTAGTCTCACCTTGTGCCTTTCAATGCTACCATCAGCATTAAACTTGGTCTTGTAGACCCACTTACATCCAACACATTTCTTGCCTTTAGGAAGCTTTACCAGCTCCCAAGTGTCGTTGTTTTTTATAGAGGTTATCTCCTCTTTCATGGCATCTTGCCAAATTTTTTGAGTACATGCCTTCTCATAACTAGAAGGTTCAAGTTGTGCACTAGTTAACAAAGCATAGTTAACTTGATCTCCCCTAGGTTCTTGCTGGGATACATCACCATACAGGTGCATACTTTCTAATCTGTGTAAAACATAATCCATTTCACTAGCTTGACTCCTAGTGTATCTTCTTGAAATTTTTTTATCCAACATCTGATATGATGGATGATACTGTAGAGTTCTCTTACCTCTGGATGGAGAATCGATGTCCATGGGTGAGGAACTTACTGATCACTATGGAGAAGGACTTGGTGAAGAAGTTGAATCAGAAGATGAACTTGAATCGGGAGGAGACTGCTTTCCTTTTTGTGGTGTCTGTTGTTGCACTTGCTTAGAAACTACATCAGTGGATTCAACATCACTGAATATTTGGGGCTTACCCCATTCTCCCCCTTCATAAAAAATCACATCCCTAGAAATCACAAACTTTCTAGTCCAGGGATTATAGAGTCTGTAAGCTTTTGTATTCTCACTGTATCCTACAAAGATACATGCCTGACTCTTTGGATCGAGCTTCTTCCTAAGCTCATCGGGAATGTGAGAATAGGCCAGTGAGCCAAACACTCTGAAATGCTTAACATTTGGCTTTTTACCATACCAAGCTTGGTAAGGTGTCCGCCCTTCCAAACTTGAAGTAGGACTTCCGTTCAAGATATATACGCTGGTCCTAGCTGCATCTGCCCAATATGAATTAGTCAAATGCTTCATCTGAAGCATAGACCTTGCCATCTCCACAATGGTGCGATTCTTCCTCTCTACGACACCATTCTACTGTGGAGTGTAGGTAGCAGTGAACTACCTCTTAATGCCATGTTGCTTACAGAAATTCACAAACTCATTAGAGGAGTATTCTCCTCCCCTATCTGATCGAAGACATTTTACAAAATATCTACTCTCACTTTCAACTCTTGTTTTGAAATCGATAAAGCATTCATATGCTTCATCCTTATGTTTCAAAAAATATATCCAGCACATTCTAGTATAATCATCAATAAAAAGTAGAAAGTAAGAGTTGTTACCCAGACTCTGTGTCTGCATCGGACCACATATGTCGGTATGCACTAGCTGGAGTGGATAGTTGGCCCGCCATGCTTGTCCATGAGGAAACTTTGATCTGGCATGCTTCCCAAGAGCACACCCTTCACGAGACTTCTTTACTATCCTGAACTTTAGGAAGTCCAGTGACCATGGCTTGGGAAGTTAGCATTTTCAAACTAGCAAAATTCAAATGGCCATATCTCAAGTGCCATAGAACACTTGGATTGGAAATAGCAACACTTGCTAACTTATCTCCCCCTGGCTGGCCAAACTTTAAAGGAAACAATCTATTCTTTGTCATTGGCACTTGAGTAATGATTCTATTATTGTTATTTTTATCAAAAATAGTGCATTTACCCTCATCAAAAAGCAACTTGTAGTTCTTTTCTAACATTTGACCAACACTTAAAATATTATGTTGGAGATGGGGTGTGTAATAGATATCACTTACTTGTTTGACTCCTTCTTTAGTTGGAACTGCCATAGCTCCAATGCCTTCAACTGCCAATGATTTATCATCTCCCAATTTGATGTTGGATTTGTAGGAGTTTAGAGTAGCAAAGAGCTCTTCTTTGCCACTCATATGGTTTGAACACCCAGTGTCCAAGATCCATGTATCATTCATGTTCTGATCTACCTGACCATATGAGAGAAAGAGATTTGTGGCCTCTTCTTCTTCTCCAAAGTTTCCAAACTGACTACTCTGGCTGCTACTAGCTCCTTGTGAAGTCTTTGTCCAACAGTCACGAGCATAATGGCCAAGTTTTCCACAATTGTAGCAAGATTGTTTTGACTTATCTCCTCCTTTACCTTTGCCTGATTGTTTCCCTCTATTTTGCTGTCCTCCTCTATTCGATTGTTCACTATTGTTTGAAAATCCTCCTCTGTTCTGATTTCCTCCTCTGTTAGGAGTTCCACCTCTCTAATTATTTCTACCTCTTCCTCTATACCTTCCTCTGCCATGACCTCTACCTCTGCCTTCTTGAGAAGCAAAGGCTTTATCATCTCCTCCATAACTTGTGGAAGGAGTTGGCTGTAATCTCTCCTCATGTGAGAGAAGTGAGCCAATGAGGGTTTCAAAAGACATAGAAGTTAGGTCTTTAGATTCCTCTATAATTATTGCAACTGAATTCCACTTAGGAAGAAGTGTCCTCAACACTTTCTTCACTATAACTTCAAGCTTTACATCTTCTCCTAAAGTGACCATCTTATCTACTACGGCTTTCACTCGCATGCAGTAATCACCAACCTTTTCATTCTCTTGCATTTTAAGAGTTTCAAACTCTCTTTTCAAGGTTTGGAGTTTAACTTGTTTGAATTGGTCACTACCCCTATAACTTTCTTTTAAAGCATTCCAAGCAGATTCAGCTGTTGTAAAAGAAGCTATTCTAGGGAAAATACTTCTATCAAGGGTGGCTTGGATGTGATAAAGGGCAAAAGAATTATTCTTCTGAGCTTCCTTTTTAGCCCTTTTATTAGCAACACTCAAAACTGCCCACTCAGCAGCTGAAGGTTCAGTATATCCCTCTTCAATCACATCCCAAAGACCTTTGCCTATCAAAAGAGTTTTCATTTTAATTGACCAATACTCGTAATCACCACCATTGAACTCAGGGATTGGTAAACTAGTATTGGAAGCCATTTCAGAAAGCAAACTTTATTTCAACTTCAAACAATTTGTACAAAGAAGTACAAAATAGATCATCGATTTAAATCAAATCTAGCTTTCTTAAAATGCTCACTGATTTGGCGTTCTTCTTCTTGAGGATTTCCCAAAACTGGAAAGGTGAAATTGTTTGCTTCGTCGTCACTAATTATAATGACTTCTTTTGTTGTTGCTGCTGGCTCAAGATGCCTTTTGAGAACAACTCGTTCTTCAATTGCAAGTTTCACCTCCACTGGTTCTTTTTCCTCTGCTTCTATTGGTTCTGAATCAGGAGAGCGAGGTGTATAGCTCTCACTCGTTTCAACTTCAGGCACTGTAGGAGTATAACTGTCACTTGATTTTCCTTTAGGTACTGTTTCAACCGTCTTAGATTCAACTATCCTTTGCCCGAAGATATTATCTTTAGAATCTGCCTCGTATCCAGAGTCTGGTTTTCTCTGATGTGCAATCACTTGGTTTTCTAATTGGCAAAACACTGTATGAAGTCCACACTGCTGGACTTTCCTATCAAAGGAATCAGGAGTCTCTCTTCTCAACAGAGAGAGCAATGCATTATAGCATCCAGATGACCGAATCATCTACCCAGAATTACACCGCATGAACTGGGTTACAATTATGATGCCAAAAAACTTCTACCTCCAAAATTTGTTTTAATAAAGCCCTTAGAAAAAAAAAATTAACAATTTTCTATATATATATTTTAAATTATTCCTTTTTTTTAAATAAAAGTTTATTTTAAAAAAAACATAATAAAAAATATATAAATAAAAATTATTAAATAATTTTTAAAACCTTAATTAAAACTAAATAATAAAAATTAAATAAAAAGAAACCTTTTGTTTTGCGAAATCCCCGACGGGATTCGATCTAAGGACCTCTGCTTCCAATCCGAAAGCTCTAGCCGCTGCACCACGCGGCTTCAGTGGAAGAACAAGGGCAACAAGGATTAATAAATCCTTGATCGGCGGCATAAACCAAAAAAAAAAATTGTGTATTGTTTTTAACCCCGACGGGATTCGACCCCGGGACCCTCTGTGCCGCAACCAAACAACTAAACCACCTGCGCTACCTGCTTCGGCTGGAGGAGGAAGGAATTGCTTGTTCCTTATACTGACTATGGGCGGATTTTTTTTTTTTTTTTAAATATGTGAATATTTATCCCACATTCAGTGGGAAGAAGGCAACATAGCCTTCAAATATGCGCGTGAGCGCATGTAACGTTGATTGCCTTCGGGCAATCACTCCTCAAATCTATGCTTGCTCTGCTTCCACCACGTGTCATACTTTGACAAAACTGCTTCCGCCATGTGGACAAACCAAAATTTTGCCACGTCACCGTACACCCGATGCACCACGTCAGCTTGCCACGTCAGCGTCCACCTCAGATCGCCACGTCACCGCTGTGCCACATCAGCGATTGCTCCACCACATGTCACCTCAGAAATTGTGCAGTCAATCACCTCAAAATCCATGCCCAACTCTATGCTCTGCCACCTCCTCGATCACGATGTGCCCTCGAGATACGTGCCCAACATGCTTTCCAGCTAGATCATCATGTGACCTCAAGATTCGTGCCCAGCATGCTCGCCCGACCAAGCTCTGATACCAAATATAATATTCGGATCAGGAGGCAATATGGTAAGTTGAAAATAATAATGCTTTATTATTATTATGCAGAGCAAATACAACCATTAATTAAACATAGGATATAACCACTAATATATATAAAGAGGAAAGGGAGGAAGTCGACGGAGAGAAAAAGAAGGGAGGTTGGAGGAGAAGAGGGAAGGAAGGTGGAGTGATAAGGTAGAAGAGGGAATATAGGAGGGAATGGAGGGATAAGGGGAAGAAGAGATATTAACTTAAAAAAAAATCATGCCAACATTAAGAATTTTCTGACAACTAACTAAACTAGCCGACCACTAAAAATAACCACTTAATGTACTATGTGTTCACACTGCTACACTCTTTTGTATTAAAATAGGGGAGCCTTAGTCTCCCGATTTACAATGCTTGATGCCCTAATGTTTGGGGATAGATGTTACAATGCTTTTCTTTTTATGGAGTACAAATGTTCAAATGACAATTTTGGGTTCTCCAAGCAAGTCAATTAGTGTCCTTCATTCTTCTACTACAACTTCAAGGGTGAGTGGGATTTTGGTATCCAACAAGGGGACCACTCCAGCTTCAATAGCTCTCCAAGTACCTATCTCCTGCACACATAACACAATAAACAAGGATTAGTAGCACCTATTGATCAATATATAAAATACTACTATAAACCCTAGCTACAAAAACATGAAATATATCATAGAAAATAGAGAAATAAAACTTAAGATGCCCTACTAAAAATTAACCTTACCAATTTGCTTGTTGTACTTTTTTGAGTCATGAGCAACTGCGGATGCACGGTTTTGATTGAGCAACCATAGGAGAGCGGTTAGGCAACCGTACGAGGGTGGTTGCGAATGTGTAACCACATATGGGTGATTGAGGTTGTATGGCAGAAGGCTTCAAAAGATGACTCCAAGGCTTCAAATATTTGGTTTCCTCGGGATGCATGTGACTCCTGGTGTGATTTTGATATCCTAATGGTGTGTGTTCTCAGCCTCTCTTGGTTTATGGGATATGGTTGCTTTTGTAGGCCATTTCAATATTTTGGAGGAAAAGGAGGTGGCAAGCTAGAATTGCCAAGTGGTAATCCAGAGCTACCAGATGGAAGGGTAGTTAGAGTGAGTCACCTAGGGTGTCTCACATAATTGGGGTGATGTGGCTACAAGTGGAGTGAGGTGTGAGGGATATCCCATGTGAAGGGAAAATGGGGACATGAGTGTGTGATATGTGGCAAGGGATGGGGTAATGGTGGTTAGGACACATGTCTAGTGATTAGGCAGGGTATCCTAGGGGGATTTTCCAAATTTATTAAAATCTAGAAAATAGGATAATATGCAGGATTTTATACACCTAAGTTTAGACTTAGGTATATAAATTTATTATGCAAGGTTGTGATGTGCCATGTGGGATGCAAAATATGGTTTTGTGAATGCCTAAGTTTTGGTTTGTAAAAATACCCCTTTTTGTATCGTGTTGTGTAAAACATAATGCGGTGCAAAAATAAAAGACACCTATCCTTATTGGATGGATAAATGGACTCAAATATTCTCGATGCTCAAGAATGAATGATTTTTGAAATTTTTTATTTGTTTGCTTACCCCCTCAATTGGTGAATGGGTAAATAATGAAACCCATGAGCCAATTGACCAAATGTGGATGATGAAAGGAGGTGGATGTGATGGATGCAGATGTATGATAATGAAATCAACTTGATACCCCAAGTTTGGGATGGTTTTTATTTTCATAAATTTACCTTTGGTTTCAATGATGCTCAAAATGTTGTGGTAAAATCACCAACCACATTGGGAGTTTGGGGGCCCATGCGACTATTAGCAATTCCTATTGTTAGGAACCAGTGCACTAGGAATTCGATACTCGTAGTGATTTCAATGATTGTTACCAAATTGTGATTGATTGTTTTTGCTTTTGTAACCCAACGAAAAGGGCTTAATATAACCTTGTGCAAATTAGCTTGAACATATCCATACTCAAAAATTGAGGTACCTATTTGATTTAATGCCATACATGATGACGTTTGATGATTGTTTAGTGTTCTTATGGTGAGTTACCCATCCTACCAAATTTCATGGATTGTCAGTCACTGCAACCGCTAGGTTTGTAGGAAAAGTAACTAGATATAGGGGTCAATTTATGATGTTGATGATGATAATGTTTGTGATAATGCATGTGGTGATGTGATGAATATGATGAATTTATTTTTTTTAGCTAACCGCGTGAGTGCAATTGGTTCTCCCTACAACCACACTTTCACGTTTGGCACCACCAACCGTGGGTGTGTGGTTTTGCGTACTTGAAAAATGTGGGCACACGATTATGACTACAAAAATCATATATAAATATGGCACTAGCCATTTTATTTTTTTATTTGTATGGTTGAGTTTCTCTGAGCGGTTGAAGAATGTGAGTGAGTATGGAGGTTGCTGGTGAGAGGAGTGGAGCGGGTGTGGCTGTGGAGGTTGGTGGCTCAGCTAGAGTGAAAGCTAGAGTTTGCTGTGCTGAGGTAGGTGGTCTAAACTCTTAGTTTAGCTTTATTATATTTTTTGTTTTGTTTTATTTTCGTATTTTGTTGTTTTTGGTTTTTTTTTTTTAACACACTAATAGGGGGTGGTAAAAAGTTTTTTTTTTTATTATTATGATAAGGGAGAAGGAAAAAAAAATTGATGTATAAATACAAAGGATGCTTAAGATATTTTTTTTTTGAAATGAAAAATACATGAACTATTTTTTGGTTTTGTTTTTGTTTTATCTCTTTTTGTTATGCACCAATATGGATGTTGTTTTATGCCTTTGCAGGTTAAATTTATTGAGGCTCGACACCGATGACCTCACATCATATCCTAGGTATAGAAGTCCCTGACAGATGATGATTGTAAATGGTTGGAGGTTGTAGGGTTGGCTATATGTGGGTGGCTTGATATTGTGATGTGATGGAGGGTAGGATCCTCCTCCATGTCGTACTGAGGAGTGGGGGATTCTCCAAGTTGAGTGGGATAGCTTGGAGGACACTGTAAAATCTTGTGATGTAGAGATCATGAGGCTGTAAGGTGAGGTTACTTGACTATATATCAAGGTTGCTAAGCTACGAAGTGGACCTAGCAAATGTGGGGATGCTGCTATGATTGCAATCCTTTGCATTGAGATATCTCAACGAGTGGTGCACCAGGCTATAGATTTAGTTGCTAATCGAAGGTAGACTACCTATATTGCAATGCTTGAGGATACTCTAGGTTAGCATAAGATTCCACTACCTCTGTCTCCTTCATCATTTCTTTTGGGCTCTAGAAGGTGGAGAGATTCTAGGCCTAGCGGTTTGTGATCTCGGGTTCAGGGTTTCCATGATCTGTCTAAATCACAAGGATCCAGTCATGGTCCTCGTAGGAGTCATGGTGGTTCTATCTAGTAGTTATTTATTACCTTTTTTTGTACTTTTTATTTTTTCTTATGAGCCTTAGTGCTCTAATGTATACATCCTTCGGGTATTTTGTACTATGCGATTCATATATATATATATATATATATATATACATACATGGCTTTATTATGATCATTTGTATTGTGCTTTTTTCATGCTTTATGTATGAATGCATGTGAAATTTCATAGTGATAAATGGAAATGAATTATGAATGCTTGTGTTCTAATGAATATATTGTATAGAATTTCACTTGATCAAATGTATTCTCATCACTTAATTAGGGGAACTAACATTTGGTATTTATAAATGAAATGTATAATGAGATGTAATAATTTAAATGATATTACCATATCCAAAAGGAAAGACAAAGGGGGTAAATCTTTTTCTGAGTTTTCTTCCAGGAAGAAGGCCAAAGTTGAAATGACCCCTGTCCAAAGTTCCCAGAGGCTGTGACAAAAATAAATTACCAAAACCCCTTTGTCCACCTCTGTCCAAAGGATACGTCTAATTCTCCTAACCTAGTTGAAAGGTACCTTCACAAGTTGGTTGTGCATGCAACTTCAGCCACCATTGATCATATTGAAACTGCTCATTTGGCCATTGGAAAGGCGATATCAACTCTCAAAGAACAGTGCCATGCACTAAGCCTCTTATTTTTCTATGACAATTTTGATAATGTTCTAGTATTGGTCGGTGTTGAGGTATCCTTTGATACCAAAATTGACATCAAAGATGTTATCAATGATGAAGATGTAATGGATATCGCTAAGGATGCTTGTATCTCTATTCTTAAGGATAGTACTAAAGAGATTTCAAAAATAGATGTGAAAGACGATGTCTTGGAAGGTGTTTCTTCGTCTCTCATGCAGATGGAAATTCCCCTTGATGGCTGACAAATTTTCCTATATTTTTGGGTTCCTCTATGGCGGAGGATCGTTTCTTTTTGAGTTCCTCTGTGGCGAAGGATCGCTTCTTTTTGGGTTTTGTCATATTTTTGCCTATTTCTCTTTGTTCCTTTTTGTCAAAGGCTACTTCTTTTTGCTCCTTTTAGTCTGAGGATGTAATTTTTTATTTTAGCAAGTAGTTCTATGGTTCATTTTCATCTGCACCTTTATGGTCCTTTGATGTGCAAGGCATTGGGGCGGCTTTCAAATGCCCTGTTTTTAATAAAATTTATTAATTTACCAAAAAAATAATTTAAATGATATTGGATGGTTTGTATAGATGATCTGTGGTTGTTTTTCAAATAATCAAACATCTTAGTGACCTCGAAAAAAATCGTTTATGATCTTGCAAATATTCATTATGCTAAAGTTATCCTAGTGGTTTCAAATATCTCAAGGACCAACTGTGTGTGCAATGATTGTTCATTTCTCATAATGAGTCAGGTTAGACTGATCAATTGTAAATTATGCCAACAAGCTAGCTCATCCATGAGCATCCATAGGTATGTACAAAATAAGGTCACTAATGTGACAGACATGGCACCCCATATAAGGATACCCCATTTCCATGCAGGTTTCATTCAACCTATTATTGTAATGAGGATCACCCCATGGTTTTGAGACACTAAGAGTTCTAGGGATTCAAGCTCCTTTCCCTTCCTTTATTGAATTAGATTTTTAGGATTTCATTTTTGACTTTTCTCATTTTTTTAATGGAGCAACATACCTTCTTATTAATTTTTGGACATAGAAATATCCTTCATTCCTAGTAAACCCCGATCAAGAAAAGTAATAAGCATTCTTAACCAGAGTTGCAAATTAAAATAGTTGTAATTTAGTCATATATAAGATGTAAGGATATTAGATGTTATAATATCAAGGCTATCATTTATATTATGAGTAGTTATGATGGTGAAGACTTAGATATTATTGGTTTGAGGTTAAATCCTAAATAAATAAGGTATGTAAGCTCTATAGTGTCTTCTTTTATGTATAATTAATTTAAAAGAGTACAAGGTAGTTTGATAGTTTCATACATTAAATATTTGTGAATTTTGAAAGTATTTTTTAATAGGTTCATTTTATTGTAGGTAAAGTAGGAGTGATAGTGATTATCCTATGCTTGTTAGAAATATATTTATAATAACATTTTAATGAGATAATTTGACTTCATAATAGAGGCCACAACATTGGGTATTTGTAAACATATAGATATATGCATGGATATTTGCTATTACATCTTTGCTATGTCTTCAAATGGTAGTATATGGTGTCTTCAATATTTGGTTAATCAATAACAACAAAATGGAAGATAAAAATTTTAATAGAAAAATATTATTTAGTAGAGTGCATATAATTATGGCTTGAGGTGGAGCCCTCAATGAGATTAGTATGAGTGATATTCATAGGAATCATCCTATAGCTATTGGGAATATATTTATGGTGAATTTTATGAGATAAATTGACTTCACAATAAAGTTCATGACATTGGGAACTTGTAAGCATGTATATGTACACATGGATGTTTGTTACCATATCTTTTCCACATATTTAAATGATGGTATAGTGTATCTTATACATATGGTTATAAACTAAGCAAATAATGTTGGAACCCACACAATCCATCCACTTAAATATTATATAAAAAGTAGAAAAGAGAGAGAGAGAGAGAGAGAGAGAGAGAGAGAGAGAGAGAGAGAGAGGTATATAGTATGCACCTATAGGCACCATAAGTATTCACTATATTACCTATAGATAAGATACACAAAATGCTAATACAATGGATCGAGTAGTGAGAATATTTATGTCAATATCAAAACCCTAAATACATAAATTAAGTTAACCTAAGCCGACATAACAAGAGGAATTTAGGTTAATTATAAGTATTAAGGTGGGTTTAACCATAATAAGGTTATCCATGATCCATAGGTATGCCAAAATAAAATAATACAATGAATTAAATATATTTATACAATGATTGTCTATACGCTTATACAATATTGCATCATACAATGTCAACTTTGGCCATATATCAAATTACACTTTAAACACCCCCTTATAATTTTACTAAGGGTCTAATAAGATAAGACATAAGTAAAGTAATATTGTTAGACCATTATTATATTATTTGAATAATAATAAAATTATTTAATTAATCACTATACCTCATGGGAGGTTGAGAGAAGTTGAATAGTTAGATGAAGGTGAAGCACCAAGAGTCTCTTGAGACATCCAAGAGATATATATTTTTATTTATTAATATGTGTATTCAAATCCATGATAGTTAATGAAATGTATAATTTCATTATGTGTTTTAAATTCCATCAAATAAATACTCCCATAATGAAATCTAAAATGGGTTTCTACACTTGACGAAGACTCATTTTACCCCTGTCATTACTAGAAATTCATTAATACAAAAATTCTTCTATATAAGAAATTTATGGGGTTGGATTTTAGTCATCACCAACAATATTAGATATCCATACACATAAATAAAGAATACCTTTGCTAGGACTCCATATGAGGAAGAGAAGCTAGTAGTACTCCCTCTAATAAGTTACTCCAGTCTTCTATAGTTGCCTAAGGTAGGGGTTGGAAGCATAACTTGCCCCTTTACAATATACATCACCTTGTTTGAAAACTTCAAATTGCCCTTAGGTCACCTAATTTCTATAACCAAAAGAGGTTTTGCATGGAACTATATATGAGAAAAGTCATTATAAAATTTTGGGAGCACCTCAATATAAAATAGAATAAAGAAAGATCATGAAGGATTAGGTATTCATGTATAATATAAATCAATATGTTAAAGGACAAATAGGTACTGACTAAAGCATATTTTGAATTATTTTCTGCATACCTCCAAAAGACTTCAAAACTGCTATAATTGTCATAATCCAACTATATCTCCCATAAATATAGACCAAAAATTCTAACTACATAATATATGAAGAATATTCCATTTTGGAATAGTGAAATATTCTTTGAGAACTATCCTACGTAATTTGACCCTTAACACTATAATAGGTCCTTGAATTGATGTCGCCAATGCAAAGAGCTCAAAAAATAATGCAACTTTTTAAAAATAGGCTCAAAATGCTTTCACATACAAATTTTATGAGATTTTTTCATATAACCCTTAAAAGTTAAACAATTAACCTCATAAGCCTTAGAAAAGCAAAATCCAATCTCAATTTGCTACTTGGCATCTACTCATTTATTTGCGACTACACCCAATTCATTCCATCTAGTCACCACTAAACTATCAAAATTCTAATATTTGGTATACTCTATTTGACTAGAAGGAATTATAAGTGTAAAATGATTGGTCTTTTTTCTATTCATATTCTACATTAGCTTCCATCTCAATTGATTGGTGGTTGAGATATGACATGAGTGCCTGCAAGAGAAGAGGAAGAGCTTCAAAATACCAACATCTACGTGGAAAATTACATGAGCTAGTTGGGCTAGCCTCCCTTCCATGGCATTATATTAAAATAGAAATAATGCACTCACTATTTAGGGTGAACTTAGCATGTTCTTAATAGTGAAAATATTTGAATGCATAAAAATAGTTTTAAACTCTACATCTCACCATTAAAGTTCTTGCAAATGCTTGTCTACCACTATACCAACAACCTTGGATGAGATAATGACATGAACACTTTCTTGAAGATATTTTATAGTGGTAGAAATCACAACAAAAAAACTCCTCATTGCATGAAAAAGTGAAGGGAATTGGGATCAAACACTTCACTTATTTGAGCAATGTCTTATGTGTGTTTCCACTATACATATAAGCTCATAACATAGTCAAAATTTGAAGTTGCTTTAATGTATAAATAAAACTTCAATTTTCCTATGAGAATGGCATGTGTAAGCCTATTTTGCATTTCCAAAATGGTAGGGTTGACTCTTGATTGAAACCCTACATGCAATAAATCTAAGGATATTGTATGTTTTGGCATCACAAGAACTTTTGGATCCTTTAAAATTCAAATTTCCAAAAATATCCAACTTGGCGTTTGTTTTGTGTGTTTGACCAAGATAATTTTTGTTAGAGAATATTACATTATTTGGTAGAAATGTAAATGTACCCCATGGTACAATTGTAAATTGTAAATATTAGAATAGGATGTGAGTCTATAGTTTAGAAGTGTGATTTATATTTCCCCTTATGTATGTGTCTATGTGTAGGATATGCACAAGTGTCATGCAATAATGTGTTTAAGTGTGTATAGTGAGATAGTGTGCAAGTGTCATGTACAAGTAGGAGTGCACAAGTATCATAGAGTAAAGTGTGCAAGTAAATAGAGAGTCAATATTCATGTATACAAGTGGCAAGATGTAAAACCAAGAGATATGATAAATTTATTTTATGCATAGAATATGAAAGGGTGCATCTCCCATATATGTGAGGAGTGAAATAGTTAGGTAGTGAAGAGTCACCTTCCTAAGGTTGTATTATGGAGATAAAACTCCATGTATTATCATAGAAGATTGTATTGAATGCATTCCATTGTAATAAGAGAATATTGAAGCTTGTATGCAATATTTTGAGCAATTATATTGTAAGTGTGCTTATGCATATTGTTATTGATATTGTCTATTTTATTCCATATTATTTTTATTTTCATGAATGTTATGTTCATTTATTTTGGCTATTTAATTTATTGGTTACTCTAATAATTTTGAGTCTACTCAAGATATTAGATATTGAGACTTATGATATAATCTGGTTAATAAGCCAATAGTGGTATCAAAGCTACTTCGAGGAGTGTCTATCAAATTCACATTGAGTGGAGAGAGTTATAATCAAGCCAAGTATCTTGGAGAATAGTCTACATAATTGAAATTTAGTCCAAGTAAGAAGCTTGGTAGAACTATATAAAAAATTAACATTCGATCCAAGAAAAATCTTGGAGAATTGTGCTATTAGAACCAAATTTATCCTCACATTAAGTAGGAATAGTTTAAAAAAATACATAGGTTAAAGCTAGCATCAATTGTTTTTTGTATGAATATTTGAAGGAATTTGGAGTGATAAGTTCTAGGTAAGAAGCTAGCATTAGAGTAAATAACTCTAGTGTGAATTAAATAATTGAAGGAATACTATAGAAGGATCAAAATATTATTGAGAAATATTAAGAAAATTTAAGTCATCAGAAACAAAGAAGATAGATAGAGAAGTTGAATATAATATTTTGTGAAGACAAAAAAAGAGAGAAGTTTGAAAAAAAGATGATTTGAAGGCAACCAATATTAAAGGAACTCGGGAAGGAATCTAAGAAAAGGGATAATCAATGTTGAAGAGAACTCAGGAAGAAACCTAAAAGAAGGAGATAACCAATGTTGAAGGAACTTAGGCATGAACCTAAAAACCAAAATCCAACATTGAAGAAGAATTTGGGTAAGAATATGAAGAAGCAAAGAGGCTAAGAGTCATTTGAGGTTGAGATCAATTTAGATAATAAGATATGTTGAGAGCCATCCTAAGAAGAATATGAGGATGAGAGCCATCCTAAGAAGAATATGAGGATGAGAGCCATCCAATGAACATTTGAGTTCAAGTGCCATCTTGAGAAGAATCTGAGGTCAAGCGCCATCTTGAGAAGAATCTAAGATTAAGCTCCATCCATAAATAAACTTAAAGAAAAATAGTAAAGAACCATTGCTGCTATCATTTCAAGAATAATCCAATACAAATTCATTTGCTATGATATCATTTATTGCTACGTTACAAAATCTTAGTGCATAGAGGATGTTTGATTGTTGCTAGAACCTATGAAAGGAAATTAATGAGCAGAAAACATTGATCTAAAACTATCATGTAATGCTTAAGGGAGAGAGGAGTTTTAAAAATTAATACTGATGGGTCATCTAGGGGCAATCCTGCACATGTTGGAATTGGCGATGTTGGGAGAGACTCTGCTAGCGTGGTCAGATTTTTATTTTCCATTTATAAAGGTTTTCACTCCAACAATTTTATGAAAACTCTTGCGATTCTTGAGGCCTTTTAGAGGGGGTTTCTCTTAGCTAGCGCATGAGCATCTACGAGTTTGACTCTAAAATTTTGGTTAATATTTTAAACAGTAAATATTGGAGGATTTTAATTGATAGTTGGTCTCTGTATCCATTCAAATTCTCAAAATTAGTGAAGAGTTTGAATTCATATCCTTTGTGCACATTCCAAGGGAATAGAATGAATTTGTTTATTATTTAGCTAAAAGGGCTTCTGAGATTTCGAGTCCTTTGATTATGGATAACTGGGTGTAACAACCCAGATCTTCTCACCTGGTTTTCAAACACAAAAACAATTTTTTTCTAAACACAAACATAAATGCACACATTTGCATAGATATACCCAACTTATTATTAGTATTTCGACATAGATTATTCACACCTCAAGAACATTCACCATTGCAGCTAGTGTCTTAAGTGCTTGAGATCGACCAACTTCCTGAGAAAGGTTGCCATTATAAGATATTTACTCATTTCTCATGTTTTGTTGATATTTACATGGGGTTGCCTTTTTAGGGCCCATAACACCTGAAAAGGTGGATGCACTAATTCCCCATCTCAAAGCATGGTGAACTAGGGTTCTCAACCCTACTCTTATCTATTTTGGTCCTCTGACCTATCGAATTTAAATGGTTCATATCTTGAGCTACCATAAGTTATGCCAGTGCCTAACCATTGACCTTTAGCTAAGGTTTAGTCAGGATCTGCCATCGCATGGTTTGTCCCATCTTTGATTAACGACAATGCTGCCCATACCATCTACCGCTAGACCTTCCAACCTTATGGCCAGCTCTCTGGTCTTAATTCAATTTTGGTAATTCCACAACTGGAGTAGGATTTTGAGTATCCTCATGTACTACTCATATGTTATCTTGGAGCAACATCCCATATCGTTACTCTTTACTCTCAATAGCATAGGACCTCTGTTTATTTGAATAGTTGGAGAATGGATAACATTGATTCACAATAGTCACCATCACGACTATTGGATTTGGATGGATAACATCCTACTCAATGTCATCATATACCAGGGTTCATTTATTTTCATTCATTTTGTTTTTCTTTCATTTTTCCCTTCTCAAAAAAGTATGTTTTGGTTTAGATTCAGCTTTTCGGAATACGCTCCTTTATGACTTTCCCATAAGATAATTAAATCAAATGATTAACATTCTATAATATCTCTATAATGCTGAAATTCAAAATAAAACTTAGAAAGGTCACTATTCAAAGTAATCAGTAAAATAATAATTATATAACTAACCACACGTGACCTTTTTTTATTTGTGGAAAACATCCCAAAAGGGATACCACTTTTGGGTAAGACCCAAGGAGGCAGGGATATCCATTCCATAAAAAAATTCTAGGACTCGGACCTTGCCTACCACCTTTGACATACTCAAGGAGCAAACAAACACACAAAACCAATTTAAAAATAAGTAAATAAATAAATAACAACAAAAATAATAAAATAAAATAAAAAACATTCTCCTTGAGTGTGTCAAAAACAAAAGCACAACCAAACACACACACACAAAAATATAAAAGAAACCACAACAGGAACCACATAGAAAAACATAAGAACCACATAACAAAACACAAACATGACAAAAACAACAGAACACTACAAAGACATAACCCAAAAAAAACATGAAAAATAAACACAACCAAAACCTAAAATATTAAAAAAATAAATTAAAAAAAAACCAACAACAGACAATAAACAAAAACAAAAAATAGAAAACACACGCATAAAAACATGAATTAACATAAACAAAGAGAAACACAAGAACAAGAACAACAAAAACACAAGAACAATAACAAAAAACATAAAAGAACACAAAATAACAAAAACACAAGAACAACAAAAAACAACACAAAGAACACAAAAACAAAAGCAAACAATAAAACACACACACCTTAAAAAACTAAACAAAATATTAAAAAAAAAAGAAAAAAAAATTGAACAGAACAATGACCTATCTAGACCAAAAGACTTTTAAGGCAAGAATCAACAGAGGAAACAAAAGAAAGAATAGTTTGAGCTAGGGAACTAAAATAACCTGAATGAACCAAAGAGAAGCAAAAATAAAGCAAGAAAAAACTAGGTACCTTCAAAACTGGAGCCATCCAAAGAAATTATAGAAAGAAGAGCTTCCCTAATTTGTGAAGCCCACTATCTAGGAGGGTGGCCATAACAAGTAAGATCACCTTTGTCCAAAACCCAATTAGCTAAAGCATCAGCACTCTTGTTTTGATCTCTGACCACATGATTATAATCAACTTTCAAAAATCCCATCTAGATTAATTTAATTTTATCAATAATTCTTTTTATTCTCCAACCAACCTTATGATTCTTAGGAGTCTTCAAAATATTAATCATAAGTTGAGAGTTAGACTCAACTAACACATTTTTCCATCCAACCTTAGTATCCTCCTAAAGGCCTCTGAGGATACCATACCCCTCAGCAAGGTTATTGGAAAGAATACCAAAATTCTTAGCAAAAGTAAAAACCAGGGAGCCATATGAAAGTCTACCAATTCCTCCCACACTAGCTTTTCCAGGGTTCCCTCTAGAGGCTCCATCAGTATTGGCTTTTCCAAAATCCTTAGGAGGAGGTTGCCAATTTTTTGTCCTATCCATCTTACTAATACTCACATTCCCTTTAAGATGGTTGCCCTTAGAAGATTTAATCTTCAATCTTTGCATCACTTGATCCCATCTTTGGTGGGAGTTTTGGGGGTGATTAAGGAGTTGATGGACTGATTCAACTAAGTTGGCTATGGTATTTTACCAAATATAGTGAATATCCTTCCTATATTGATTAAAAATTTTGCTATTCCTTTCATTCTAAATATTCCAAAGAAGAATGGTAGAACCCATCCAAACTAACTGCCTAATAAAATGATCAACACCCTCTTGATTAGGCCAATCCCTCCAAAGTTGATTAAAAGTAAAAAAATTGGACCACTGTAATCCAAGTAAAGTGGCCATTCTCCTCCATAGCTCAGAGGATAAAGTACACTCAATAAAAATATGATTGATATTTTCTACATTCTCTTCACACATTTCACATCTAAAAGGACCATGAAAACCATGCTTCATAAGTTTCTCACGAGTAAGCACCCTACAATGCAATAAAGGTCAATTAAAGAACCTCACCTTAGGCCAAAGCTTTTGAGCCCACAATTGAGAAAATATGTTAGAATAATGGTTGGGATTATTATGGCATAAGGTCAAATAACCTTGAGCAATTGAATACTCATCCTTATTAGTGTTGTTCTAGCCAAAACAATATTTTTCATGGGACCAAGAGAGAGATCTCATATGAAAGATGTCTTGGATATCTTGTATTTATCTTTTTGGTATTTGAATAGGTCAGTCCTCAATAGGGATCCAATATCTACCAACCTTTGAATTACCAGTATCGTATCGACAGTAATTAGCCACCTTTATCCAGTTAGCTCGGTGAAGCTCCTCCATCCAAGGCCTCCAATCGAGAAACTGAGTTATCAAAGGCTTGTGACCATCCCAAGAATTTGTCCAAAAATTTGTCTGTTGACCATTATGAATGATCCAAAATAAATTTTTCTTTATCAAATCCTCACCAGTCTTAAGAACTGCTAAAATGGGAGAACCTTTGGTAGAAAGTTGATAGCGAACAAGGTCTTCAAGAATTTTATTCTCAGCATATTTAGCACAAATATTATTGGCCCAAAGAGCATTGAGATTATGCAACATCCTCCAATATAATTTAGCAGCTATAGCTTTGTTGTTAATAATAGAAGATCAAAACCCTAACCCCCCTTCATTATTAGGAAGACATAAAGTGTCCCATTTCACCAAGGCCCATTTTCTTTTGTCCTTAGTACCACTCCAAAGAAAACAATGACTAATTTGATCCAGTTCTCGAAGAACAGACTTTGGGATATTCAACATGGAAGATACATAAATAGGAATAGCTTGAAGGACTGATTTTACCAAGGTGATTCTACTCCCATAAGAAAGCCACTTTTTGGTCCACTTTCCAATTTTCTTCTTGATTTTTTCCAACAACCAATTCCAATCTTTATTTTTTTGCCTTTGAATATTTATGGGAATACCTAAATAAGTGATTGGAAGGGAGGTCTTCTTATATTAATTTATCCAAGACCATGAATTCCTGTTTAGCATAGCAGTGAAAGAAAATAACTTTAGATTTGTCTTCATTGATCAACTGCCCAGTAGCCTTAGAAAAATAGCTAATTATTTTCTTAATGTTAGAAGCTTCCTTAATTGTAGCTTTACCTAAAAGAGTAGAGTCATCCACAAATTGAAGATGAGAGATATGTCTAGCTCCATGAGCAATGGTAACTCCCTCAAGGGTTTTGTTTTCCCTTTTTTTGTTATAGTCCTAACCAAGCATTCAACAAGAATGATGAATAAATAAGGGGATAGTGGGTCACCTTTTCTAATACCTCTAGAAGCTAGGAACGACTGAGAAGGCCTACCATTGATAAGAACTAAGTAGGAAACTGTATCGCTCCAAATTTTTTGCATTCTTACCTTCAGGCTATAGGATCCATGCCTAGAAGGGGGATGCGAGAAGGATGGGACAATACCTCAGACTGAGAGGCCCTTTTGAAGGTCATGCCTCTCAGGGAAGGGGTATAAGGGTGAATTTTTTACGGATGGTGGGTTCACCAGGAAACTTTGAGTGGCAGTTTCCACATCTAGGTTGAGAATGGGTTTGATGTGTTCATTTTTATATTCAATCATTCAATTCCTAGGTTTGGCCAAGATGAATCTAAGCTATTCTATATGCCAATGCTGATTTATATGGATACAAAAAACATGAATAAGTGCTAAACATAGAAAGTGTGCTAAATAAAATAGAATGTACTTGATTCTAGATGTCTGATGAAGATTCTGAGGTTTGTAGAAGTCTAGATCATCTCAAATCTTACATGATCGTCTACAATTGCACAGAATCATCTCAAATCATAGTCGATCATCTGATATCAGATGATATCATCGTCGATCTGACGAATTCATCAGACGAATTCATCAGACGAATTCATCAGAAACCTGCAATCATAGAAACAGATACCAAAGACCAAAAATGCAACTACAAAAGCAAGGGGAAATGATAGAAATGATAGTAAACTTGCCTAAATGATAAATCCAGATAACAATTAAAGGAAATGCATTAATTTAATAATTTATTTTAACTTTATCATGCATCTATGTTAAATGAGGTGAACTCTAGAATGCAAAAATAGAATAAACTAAGTCAATGCATAAAGAAATGAAGAGAGAAGATAAAGAAATGCAAACTCCGGGCTCTAATTGCCCCCAATCTGGACTGCAGTCGAGATCGCCTCCAATCATACGAGATCATCATCGATCTGTGATAGGATCATCCGAAATCGTCTGGAATCGCCTGCGATGATCCGAGCTTGCTCCGGTTGAAAAAAAGTAAAATTCCTGCAAGAAAAACTTGAAATACACAATGCAAACAATGGTGCGAAGGTGTTCTGATGCACGAGAAACTAAAGTTGCAAGGAAATTAGCCATCCAAGGAGATAAACTAAGAGAAATCCTAAGTTTATATAGGATTTAGGGAGAGGTTAGGAGGTTGGGGATCATCCCAATCTAGGAGATCCTCAGCGGGGGAATCTCCAACTGTGCAGACACGCTTCTGCCCAAGTTGGAGCGGTTGTTAAAATAGAAGCTAATTATGAAAATTTAGTTTTGGGACGAAATCGTCTGGACATTCTGTTCTAGACGAATTCGTCAGATCTGAGACGATTTTGTCTGATCGTCGACGATATCGTCCAACGGTCAAAACAAATCCTAAAAATGGCATGGAAAACAAGGGGAGCGGGTAACGGGCGGTTTTGGAGTTAAAATTCAAATTTTTATCTTTTTACTAAGGGTTTAACTGTGTCAATTTTAGGGTGCTACATTTTGCCCCCTCTTTAGCGAATTTTTTGAAGAAAATGCGTTAAAGACGAGTTCTTCCCATTTTATGAGAAAGCAAAAATTTACTCAATTTTTTAGACGACGATTCTAGGTCAAATCGTAAAATTGCTTACTATGGTGCCCCCTCCATGTTTTTACCCAAATCGAACGTTTGAGGTAAAAGCACGAAAAAGAAAAATTAAAAAAAAGTTGTTGTTTTTAAATAAAATTAAGAAAAATAGGGTAAAACCCTAATTCATTTTTACTGTTCATTTTTTTATTGTTTTTAGAGCTCTGCAAACAAAAATGGTCGAAACAGCGCACAGATCGACAGAGGTCCGGCGCGGGCTACGGGTAAGAATCTAAACCTAGTGAATTATGTTTTAATTTGATTTGTGTAAGTTGCAATTTAAATTTTGACTATTTTGGGGCATCGTGGCCGTTTTTAGGCCATCGACGATGTTGGGATGAAATCATCCCAATTTTGTCGAAATCGTCCCTAGATCGTCGATTTCATCTGAGGGCGAAATCGGTGAAATAGGGGCGATCTCGTCCAACAAGGGGCGATCCCCAAGTTGAGAAATCGAAGATGATTTCATCCTAAAAAGGATGATTTGATTTAATTTAGGACGATATCATCCAATGGTGGATGATATCATCATTTTTATGAAATTAAGCTTGTTTGAATTGCATTTAATTGATTGTAATAATTGTTTTATTAATGAATTTTATTGTTTTATTGTTCATTTTGTAGAGGGGATTACTAAAGAGTTGGGAATGGAAATACGAGGGGCTGAGGGATGACGTGGCCACGCTCGATCAGGCGGAGCGAGACCGACTGGCACAGGTCAAACTACAACATGTGGTAGAAATGCCACAAATACCGATAGACATGGGGCTACTAACAGCCCTAGCAGAGAGATGGTATCCGGGGTCGTCCTACTTTCGGTTACCAACAGGGGAGATGGCTCCCACACTAGAGGACGTATGGAGGATCTTGAGGATCCCCATACAGGGATGGTTTATGACTCCTATGGCCAATCAGTTCCAGGCTATGATGAGGTTGTGTGGAGACCCGAGCTTCGCCCTGGAGAAGGGTGGAGTGAACATCGAGTCTCTGAGGCAGATGCTTGGGGCATCTAGGTTGACTCAGGTTCTAGCAGGGATAGTGGGTGGCCTACTGTTGTGCCACCAGAGTGGGTACAGACTACCATGGCTCCTTTTGGATGTGGTCTACGACATGAGAGACCACGGGTACAGATTTGCATGGGGTAGCTTTGTACTATGCCACTTGTATAGGATCCTGCACGGGGTCGTATACAAGGGAGGTCGATGTCTGGTTTTGACATCACTACTGTAGGTATGGTGCTAGGAGCACATCACGGTGCGGAGGCCGATAGGACTCCCACTAACAGGGGTTGACCGGGAGAGACCCCAAGTTTTCTATTGGTGGCTCTAGAGAGGGTCACAACAACGGATAGATCTGTCGATGTCACGAAGGTTGCTAGATGACCTCATATCAGACCAGATCACTTGGAGGCCATGGAGAGAGCATCCAGGGTGGGTAGAGGATGGGCAGGAGTTGGCTCGCATCAGGCGAGTCTACTGGCTAAGGATGGAGTGGGGAGAGGTAGAGCTCCACTGCTACAACCAAGTTTTGTGATAGTTTGATCTACAGTAGGGGATCCCATCTCTCAAGGACTATGAGTACTCCTAGACTATCCGAGATAATACCACACTGAGCGAGGCTCCGGATATGCAGTGATTCTAGAGCCAAGATGCGGATGATGCCCCCATACAGCTAGTGGATGGGGACAATGCTAGGGTCACTGATGGATATGATTTCTGGTACATAGGCATCCACCCTCCTTAGATGACGAGGGCACAGGGTCCGATGCATGCGATTGTGCGATGGATGGGGAGGCGGTGCCAGGTAGCCATTGAGGCAGTGCAGGGTCATAGAGGGAGAGAGCAGCGATGGTCTCCATAGGAGAGATGCCAGAGGATGCCACAGGCTCCAAAAAGACCATAGAAGATAAGGAGGAGGGAGGAGGGATTCCCTTCTCAGCAAGGGGAGAGGCCACCATCACCCGATAAGGGCAAGGGTGTCGAGGTAGGGGAGAGCAGGGAGATGGCGGATCTCCATGTTGAGAATGTTCTCCTATGAGCTCAGGTGCAGACACTGTAGGATGAGGCTACATGGCTTAGGGCTTGGAGCGGAGGGGCGAGCATGCAGGAGTTGGCATGGTCTATGGCTCAGACTGCGTTCTATCAAGGAGCATACTTCCAGCTGGTTCCAGAGGGCCAGAGGTTGTAGCTGCCAGCCGGCATTGCGGAGCCGATCAGGGTGGGATCATCGAGGACATCCTCATGATCGATGGCGAGGACCCGAGACACAGCCCGAACCTCTATGGGACCACCTCCTCCACGCTAGGGTGGGAGAGGAGATGAGGCTAAGAGCTCGAGGGCTTCTCAAGACTAGCTGCCAGAGACTGTAGATTGGATACATATTTTTGGGAGGATTGAGTATGCCAGGGTATAGATTGTGGCATACCAATCCAATTTTGATATGATGTACATAATTTTTTGATATATATAGATGGTATTTTTTGATGATATGACTTGTGTATATGTTGTATGATGCTTTAATTTTGGATTTTTTGATTGATTATTCATGTAATTATGTCATTGGAAATAAATTATAATTTTATGTCATGCCATAAAATTTAAATGGAATAATCTGATGTAAACAAATTGGTTGTTTTGGTGGTGTGATTTGATGCAAAATAAAAGGGACTTCTAACAATAATTTCAAAGGACATTGTCACTGTTATAGACCATTTCATGGAGTCGTCGCTCGCTAGGTCGTCAAGCTAATCCCAGTATAGAAATATTGTTAAAAGTAAAAGAGTGCTTAAGAGACTGTCTTAAGACTTTGTGTTGTGATGATGAAAATGATGATGGTGATGATTTGTTTTCAGATTTTCATAAAAATATTATGCATGAAATATAAAAGAAATATGATTTTTGCTAGGCATAAATTCCTAAGTGTGATAAATTTTTTGAATAATTCCCTAGGAATTATACCATCATTGCAAAATTGAATTTTTGACATAATGAAATGAAAATAGAAAAAATTGTGTTCTTTTTAAAGCACAATTGTGTAACATAATGATGTAAGCCATATGTTTTTATGAATTATAATGAATGGAAAATAAAATTAGAACAATGGTTTGCGCTAGGCATAAAACTATAGGTATAGACTTATACCATCATCACGAAATCCAAAAAGGAAATTGATATAATAGTTTTATTGCATGATTTGATTTTTTTAAATAAACAAAATATAAGATAAGGACTTGCGCTAGGCATAAAATTCTAGTTTAGGTTTTGGAACTATACCATCATTGCGAAAGTCGAATATATAAAGAAATGTGACTTTATTGCATGTTTTGAAAGAAGTTTTAGATTTTGGAAAGAAATATGTATGTAATTGTTTTTCTACTAAACAGATGTTCTTTTAAATAAGAAGATGAAATTATTCCAAAAAGAGTTGCAAAAATATTTTAAATTATCTCAAAGACAAAATGTAGATTTATAAGGAACCCCATGTGCAGATGTGAGTTCATTGCCGATCTTGATTTATCATAATGATACAAAATCTCTCAAATATAAATGTGTGTGCAATTGTATTGTTCATTCACCAATTTTGAGCAAGATAATTTGATACAAGTAATTTGAATTAACCAAATAAGTGTTCGTTGACCATGATTTATATGCATGTAACCATACCAGACTACTATGTAAGTCGGGTCATCAAGAGCTAGCTAATCCATAAGCCGACATAGGTCTATACAAAATAAGGTCGCTAATGTGACAGACATATCACCACGCTAGGGATTACCCAAGGCCAAGTGGGTTGGGCACAAACCACCTGTTATGGGGCTTACCTCACAGTTTTTGAATAATTGAGAATTCCAGGGATTCAAGCTCATTCACCCTTATTTTCTTTTCAAAGGGTAGGGAAAAGGGATTTTATTGCTTTTTGCTTTTTCTTTTCTCTTTTGCTTCTCTTTCTCTTTTTTTTTTGTATTTTTGCTTGGAACTGAGACAATGCTGAAATATTGCTGCGATGGTACAAAATAATATTTTTCTTTTTCTCATTTGCTTTGACTTTTCTTTTTCTTCCTATACTAGGGATACTTGCTCGGATTGGCTGTAGAGCAAGGGATTTTTATTCTAGGTAGGGGTGAGCTTGTCCTTTTGTCAATTCTCAAAGATTCTAGACCATGTGCATGATAGGATAGCGGGGAAACTTTTCGCTCAAGAAACCATTTCTACTATGTAGCATCATATCGAATTTGCAATGAAATCATTTTAATGTGAAAAGATATGCTTGGTTCAAGTAAATAACAAGATCAGTTCTCTATGCTCAAAAATTTATTTAATTCAACCGTGGACTTTGATATAAGAGAGATTAATAATCATACCAAATAAAATCAAGATATTTATTCATGTGAGTGTGAAAGTGCGGGATTCCAAATAAATGCTAATTTATCCAAAATAATTGAAAATATAACTACAATACTTCAAGAAATAAAAGATGTTTTTGAAGATTTTGATGTTTTTATATTTTGATTTTAATTTATGAATTGAAAGAATAAATACTATTACTGTTTTTGAAATTTTTATATGGATGACTAAAAGAAAACAATATGCAAAATAACAATATATACAATGATGAAATGACCAGATTTTATGCATAATAGCGTTTAAGATGCATAATGTTCATAGGTTCTTTAAGATCTTTACCATCTAAGGTAGCTAATCGGTATGCTCCCGATCCAAATTTAGCAGTGATGATATACGGTCCAAGCCAGTTGGGCTCAAATTTACCTTTAAGGTCTTTAGTTGCATTAGTATTTTTTTTGATTTTCTTTCAAGACAAGGTCACCGATCTCAAAGGATCGATGATGAACTTTCTTGAGGTATGCTCGCTTGAGCTTGTTTTGGTAGGCTCGAAGATGTTCCAAAGCATTGATGCGCTTCTCATCTAGGAGTTCTAGCTGACTAAATCTGCCAGCACGATATTCATCTCCTACTTCAGTATCTTGAAGTAGTAGAGCCAAAGAAGGAACTTCTAATTCAAAGGGAAAAATAGCTTCAGCGCCATAAACCAAAACAAAAGGTGAAGTACCTATGGGGGTACGAATGCTAGTTCGATAAGCCCACAAAGCAGGATATAATTGGATGTGCCAATCTCGACCAGATTTATTGACCAGTCTTTTGAGGATTTTAATTAATGTTTTATTAGATGCTTCTGCTTGGCCATTACCCTAAGGATAATAGGGAGTGGACCAACGATGTTGAATTTTATATTTTTGACATAATTTCTTGACATATTTATTTTTGAAACAAGTTCCATTATCCGATATGAGATTTGTAGGAATTTTGAACCTACAAATAATTTGATTAAAGATAAATTTGGAAACTTGGGTTCCAGTGTAGGAAGCTAAGGGCATAGCTTCAACCCACTTTGTAAAATACTCGATGGCGGTTATGATGAATTTGTGTCCATCAGATGACACAGGATTGATTTTTCCAATGATGTCTAAGCCCCATTTTGAAAAGGGCCAAGGAGATGAAATAGCCTATAGTTCTTGTGCAGGCGCATGGACAAGGTCAGCATGTTTCTGGCACTTGTCGCAATGGCGCACATAATCATGTGCATCGTTCTCCATGGTAGGCCAAAAATATCCTATCCTAAGGAGTTTCTTAGCAATGGTACTACCACTAAAGTGTCCCCCACAAGATCCATCATGGGCTTCACTCAAAGCTGATCTAGATTCTTCTAGATTCAAACATCTCAATAGGATACCTTCAAAAGATCTCCTATACAACGTATTTCCAATAATTATGAAGCGACTTGCTCGTCTACGTAATAACCGGCATTGGTTGCTATTACAACCTTCAGGGAAGGTCCCATTTTGAAGAAAATTAAATATATCAGTGTACCAAGGTTCAGGAGTAGTTTCGTTGATTAGAAACACATCCAAAGGTTCTAAGCATGATTTATTTGAAGCGGGTTCCTAGAGTCGACGAATAATGATGGTAGCATATTCGTCATCTAACTCCAAGGGCAAAAGAGATGCAGTTGCAGCCATAGCGTCAGTCGCATAGTTGCTAGTTCGAGGAATAGCTTCCAAGGTAACTTGATCAAATAAAGATATTAATTGTAAGACATATTCTTTATATGGACGTAATTTATCATCTTTGGTCTGATAAACATCATTGATTTGATTTATGACAAGTTGAGAATCACCGAAAACCAATAGATTTTTAATTTTTAGTTCCAAGGCAACTCGTAATCCAAGGATTAGAGCCTCATATTCAGCAGTGTTATTAGTACAAGCAAACGTTAATTTAAAGGACAGAGGTATAAGATGTTTCTACAGAGATATTAAAATAATACCTGCACTAGCCCCACTCATGCATCGGGCTCTGTCAAAGTATAGGGACCATTGCTCTGGATGGTCTGCCTCTAATTTAAGGCATTCATCAAGAAACTCAATGATGAGGGGATGGGTAGACTCTAAGGGTGCAGCAGCTAATTGATCTGCTATGATTTGACCCTTAACAGACTTCTATCCTATAAACATGAGTTCAAACTCACTTAGCGCAAGAACCCACTTTGCTGTGCGACCAGATAAGTACGATCGACTCATGAGATACCGCAAAGGATCGAATTTAGCAATAACATATGTTTTTTGACTGAGCATATAATGGCATAGTTTTTGTGTAGAAAATATGACTGCTAGACATAGTTTCTCTAATGTTGTGTAGCGGGTTTCATAACTGATTAAGGTTCAGCTAATGTAATAATTAGCACGCTCTCTTTTCTCATCGTCAAGTTGAGCTAACATAGCTCCTAAGGCAAAATATGAAGCAAAAATATACAAGATAAATGGGCGATCAGGTCTAGGTGGTGAAAGCATAGGTGGGTTAAGGAGATATTGTTTGAGGAGTTCAAATGCTTCCTGACATTCATCGTCCCAATGAAAAGAGACATCTTTCTTAAGAAGCTTAAGAAAGGGTCATGTTTTGTCCGCCAACTTATCGATGAAGTGACGAATAGCTTGAAGTTTACCTTGTAAACTTCATAATTTAGATATATTTGTGGGTGCGGGAATATCGATGATAGCCGCGATCTTGAGAGGGTCAATTTCAATGCCACGTAAAGAAACTATAACCCCCAATAATTTATCGGACTTAACTTTGAATATACATTTGGTGGATTCGATCGGATAAGATATTCCCTTAATCGATCAAATACTTTTCTCAAATCATCTAAATGATCATCTTCTTTGATGGAATGAGCTCTAATATCATCTACATAATCATGTAGAATATCATGCATCATATCATGAAAGATATAAGTCATGGCTCGTTGATATGTTGCACCTGCATTCTTCAAACCGAATGGCATCACTTTCCAAAAAAGGTCCCCCAAGGGGTAATAAAGGTTGTTTTAGCTCTGATCTTCGGGAGCTATCCTGATCTGATTATAACCAAAAAATCCATCCATTAAGGATATCATTCCACTCCCAGTAGTAAAATCAATGATCCGATCCATGTTGGGAAGAGGAAAATCATCTTTAGGGCATGCAACATTAATATCTCTAAAGTCTATGCAAACCCTAACTTTGGTAGCTTCTTTCTTAGTTACTTGGAACTACATTCGAGATCCATTCAGCATAATCAATGGCTTGTATAAAAATAACCTTCAGGAGTTTTTCTAATTCCCCTTTGACTAGTAAGGCCACTTTAGGATGCATTTTTCTAAGTTTTTATTTAACAGGTTTAGCATCCGGATGGACTACTAGGTGATGCATAACTATAGAAGGGTCTAATCCTGGCATATCTTCATATGTCCAAGCAAAGACATCTTCATATTCCTTAAGGAATGCAATGTATTTATCCTATTTTTCTTGACTCAATTTTGATCCAATGTTGATTATGTGATGATTATCGTTGGTTCCAATGTTAATTTTTATGACATTCTCTACTTCCATGTGTAAATCTCTCTCAAAATTAGGTGGGGCGGGTGAAACGCCCAATTCTTGTAATTCTTTCGAGGTTAGATTAGATAATTTTTCTTGAGGATTCGTGGCCTCAAGTTGGGCTATACTAGGTATAGAGCCATCGAAATAAAATCCGTTATATAATAATGTTGAGCAAGTTGCAGCAAAAGTATTGTCATTGTTGTCAACACAGTCAGACAAATCATTGTATGAAGTGTACAGGTAGTCATACAGATTAGTTGATAAAGTATACAGGAGTTAAGAGGTTCTTTAGAGTATGTACAATGATTATCCAAAAAATTTGAAGTGACCCATATGCTAAAAATGCTAAAAATCAAAAGAAAATCACAAGGAAGAAAACTGTCGCGATATCGCGACATGTTGGAAGAAAGAAAACTGTCATGATATCGTGACATGTTGAGAGAAAGAAAAACTGTCACGATATCGTGACATGTTGAGAAGCAAGAAAAACTGTCACGATTTTGTGACATGTTCGGAGAGAAAGCGCAAGTAAGAAAAACTATCACGATTTTGCGACATGTTTGAAGAGAAAGCGCAAGCAAGCAAAATTGTTGCGATTTCATGACATGTTCAAAGAGAAAGCACAAGCAAGCAAAACTGTCATGATTTCGTGACATGTTCGGAGAGAAAGCACAAGTAAGCAAAACTGTCACGATTTTGTGACATGTTCGAAGAGAAAGTGCAAGCAAGCAAAACTTTCACGATTTCGTGACATATTGCAAGAGAGATAGTACGAAAGAAAAAGTGTCACGATTTTGCGATATGTTGGAAGAGAAAAAAACAAATAGAAAAAGTGTCACGATTTCGTGACATATTGCAAGAGAGATAGTACAGAAGAAAAAGTGTCGCGATTTCATGACATGTTGGAAAAGAAAAAGACAAGTAGAAAAAGTGTCACGATTTTGCGACATATTGCAAGAAATATTGTACGAAAGAAAAGGTGTCACGATTTCACGACATGTTTCATTTTCGCAGGCCAAAGCAAAGAGAAAGAGGAGAGAGAAAAAGGTGTCGCGATTTCGCGACATGTTTCATTTTCGTAGGCCAAAGCAAAGAGAAATAGGAGAGAGAAAAAGGTGTCGCGATTTCGTGACATGTTTCATTTTCGTAGGCCAAAGCAAAGAGAAAGAGGAGAGAGAAAAAGGTGTTGCAATTTTGTGACATGTTTCATTTTCGCGGGCCAAAGCAAAGAGAAATAGGAGAGAGAAAAAGGTGTCACGATTTTGCGACATGTTGCATTTTCGCGGTCCAAAGTGAAGAGAAGATGCAAGGAGGAAAAAGTGTCGCGATATCATGACATGTAGCATTTTCACTATCCAAAGTGAAGATGAAGGCAGAAGAGGAAAAGTGTCACGATTTCATGACATGTCGCATTTTTGCAACTTGAAAAGAGCAGGAAGGTTGAGAAGAACAAGTGTCATGATATCACGACATGTCACATTTTCACGACCCAAAGGCAAGAGAAAGAGCAAAGAAGAAAAAGTGTCGCGATATCGCGACATGTCACATTTTCACGACTAACGGAGGAGAGAGAAAGGAAGAAGGCAAAAGTGTCGCGATATCGCAACAAAAGTAAAGAGAAAGAGTACATAGGCAAAAGTGTTGTGATATCACGACATGTTGTATTTTTGCAGATACATGTCAAGAAAAGCAGCAAGGAGACAAAAGTGTCGCGATATCGCGACATGTTGTGTTTTTGCGGGTACAAGCCGAAAAGAGTACAAAGAGGCAAAAGTGTCACGATTTCGTGACAAGTCACTTCGATGCGAGCTAAGAAGAGAGACCAGCTGAAAGAAGATATGTGATAGTTAACTGAAGTCGGTATGACAGTTATAGGTGCAGTTACAGAAGAATTTGATACGATAGTTATAGTTGCAGTTACAAGAGAAGTCAGTACAATAGTTACAGGTGCAGTTACAAAGAAAATATTATAAAAGGAGATTTGTGTGAAGAATTACATCGATGAAAATAGGATGAAGAGTGCGTGTCGTAAGAGAGCGTTAAGGAGAGCCAAGAGAGCAATAGACCAAATAGGGTCTTGTATAAGCGAAGGCATTTTTATGTCAATCATATAGTTTCAAAATTACAGTCTGAGTTGGTGCTTGGAATAAAGGGTTGGTGCTCCTTTCTATTGGTGTAGATAAATCAGGGGTTGGTGCTCCTTTCTGTTGGTGCAGATAAACAAAGGGTTGGTTCTCCTTCTAGAGGGTGCTGGTAAATTATTTGTAAAATTGTTATTTTGCAAAGACTGGATTTGGACAGGAGTCCAAGCAGTCATTTTTGAGTAGCCAAATTGGTAAACCTCGTTACATCGTGTGTTGTGGAATGCTCTCTTGTTATACTTGCTTTATCTTAT
This sequence comes from Wollemia nobilis, assembly GCA_028583015.1. NCBI lineage: Eukaryota > Viridiplantae > Streptophyta > Pinopsida > Araucariales > Araucariaceae > Wollemia > Wollemia nobilis. The sequence continues at coordinate 6,821,241 of JAQPPZ010003251.1, read as the reverse complement.
TTTAAGTTTTCATTGTTTCAGCATTAAGAGTTGTAGATTTGAATTTAAATAGCTACACTGATTCACCCCCCCTCTCAGTATCATTGTGAAACTATCAATTGGTATCAGAGCCAAGTTCCTGAATAAGCTTAATCGGATAAGGTGATCTTGGAAGTAAGACAATGGCAGGTGGTGAAGGATTCTCATCAAACAAAGCATCGTTATTTGATGGAACTAATTATGCATTTTGGAGACTCAGAATGCAGACATATCTATGCGCTTTGGGATACGACATTTGGGAGTCAGTAGATAATGGATACTCAATATCTGTCACTCCTCCAACCAATGCTATTGGTAAGAAACTATTTGAGAATAACTCTAAAGCAAAGAATTCTATAATGTGTGGTTTAGTGGACAACAAACTGATAAAGATTATGAGTTGTAAAATGGAAAAAGACATGTGGGACAAACTAAGGAGCATTCATGAAGGAGACGGCAAGATCAAGGAAGCCAAGTTACAAATGCATCGAGCCCAGTTCGAAGCATTAAAAATGAATGATGATGACAACATAGAGGCATACATGCTGAGAGTTAATGGAATCGTTAATACGATTAGAGGACTCGGCGAGAAAATGGAAGATGCAGTCATAGTGAAAAAGGTACTAAGATCTCTTCCCCAAAGATTTGATTCTAAAGTTTCAGACAATAGAAGAAGCTAAAGATCTAAATATTTTTAGTATGGATGAGATGCATGGTTCTCTGACTGCATATGAGATGAGAATAAAAAAACTAAACCCACAGATAGAGAAGCTGCTTTTAAAGCACATAAAAGTATAAAAGCAAAACAATAATCCGAGGAAGAAGAGACATAAGATTAAATGAAAGAAAACTTTGTTCAGAAACTAATAAGGAGAAAAGGAAAATACAGAGGAAAGCTACCATTTAAGTGTTTCAACTGTGGAGGCATTGGGTACTTTGTAGCTAAATGTCCACTCAATGAGAAAAACAAAAGTGATGAAGGTTCACACCAAGAAAGAAGTGACTAGAAGAAGAAATCAAATTTTAGAAAAGGCAACTTCAAGAAGAAAACTTTCATATTCAAGTATTTCAGTCCTTCAGAAGACAGCTCCGATGAGGATTCTGAAGAAGAAACCGATGAATCTCTTTTTATGGCATTCAAAGAAGAAAAAATAGAAGAGAAAATTGAGGCTGAGGCTGAAGTAGATCTAGAAGGTGAGCTGATCGCTGCACTTAAAGAGCTGAGTGTAGAAAGGAAAAAGAATAAGAAAGTTTCAAGAAAATTTGAGGATGCCAATGATATCATAACCAGCTTGAAAGTACAGATAGATGAATCTAAGAAAATATCTGAAGACATCGAAGTACAATTAACCATGAAAATAGATGAGTGCAGCAAGTTAGAAGAAGAGATTGTTGGATTAAAAATGCAGCTAGAAGAGATGAATCAAAAAGTGAGATGTTATCACAAAATTGAAGAAAGTTTTGTAAATTTGGACAAGATTATAAATAGCCAAAGGACTACAGGCATCAAATTTGGTTTGGGCTTCATTGAAGGAGAATCATCAAATGGATCAAAGGGCATAACTGTAGATCCCATAAAGAATGAAGATAAGATCAGGATTGATCAAGAAAAAATGAATCATGCTAAAGAAAGCAATAATGCCAAGCACGAGAGGAGTATTGACAATGATGAATTCACCAATGTTACTCATCAAATGAGAAGAAGATTTGTGGCTCCTACTACAAAATGGCAAAAACCATTACCCAGGTTCACTCATTTCTTTTTTGGTTATTGTTTTAAATGCAATGGTTATGGACATAAGATTGCAGATTGCAAGTATAATGTAGGACAAAGGAATTTTGTCAGTAGAAATGTTTTTTCACCATTGATGGATTATGTAGTAGAATGTTATAACTATCATAATTTTGGCCACATTGCAAGAAATTATCGAAGTACATTTATAGCAAATAAACATCAAGGAAGACAATTTCAATCAAATGGTTTGAGACAAAATAGAATATTTCCTAAAAAACATGTACAGGCTACTGACAAAGAAAATTCAAAACAAGTGACCAAAACTGTAATCAAACCAGAGTGGAAAGAAAAGGAGTGACTCAAGGAAGAAAAAGAATCCTTGATTGTACAGACAACATTTAAAGCACAGAACAAATCTACACCATGGATACTTGATAGTGGGTGCTCCAGTCATATGATAGGTGACAAACAAAATTTGAGAAGTTACAGAAGTATGAAGATGGTTCTGTAAAATTTGGAAATAATGATGGAGCGAAGATAGTTGGCAAAGGATCGGTTAAGATCAGTGATGGAAAAATAAATTCAAAAGAAGTCTTGTTTGTTATTGGTATGAAGCATAACTTGCTAAGCATAAGTCAAATTTATGACAGAGGTCATGAAGTAATTTTCAAGAAGTAGGGTTGTGAAGTCAGAAAAGCAAACTATGGAAAGTTGATAGCAACTATATCAAGGACATCTGGCAACCTGTATACTCTCTCAGAGACTTTAGAAGGAGTGTGCTTGATTGGACATGAAGAAGAAAATTGGTTGTGGCGCAAGAGGCTCGATCATATCAGCTTTGACAATTTAGTAAAAATCAACTCAAAGGGGGCAGTGAGAGATATTCCCACCATTGGCAAACCATTAAATAGCATTTTTACTTCATGCCAAAATGGGAAGCAAACTAGAGCCACATTTAAAACAAAATATTACTTCACAAGCAAACCGTTAGAACTAATACATAGTGATTTATGTGGACCCATGAGAACGCAAAGCATAAATGGTGACAAATACTTTATGTTGTGCATAGATGACTATTCCAAGATGACATGGGTATTGTTTTTGAAGCTTAAATTAGATGCCTTTGAGATGTTCAATATTTTCAAAAACCAAGTTGAGAATCAAACAGGAAAAAGGATTAAATGTTTAAGATCAGATAGAGGAGGAGAGTTCATTTCAGAAGAGTTTGTAGAGTACTGTGAAAAGTATGGGATTAAGAGACAGTTTTCAGCAGCAAGGACACCTTAGCAGAATGTTGTGGTAGAAAGAAAGAACAGGACAGTGCAGGAAATGGCACGGACTATGTTGACTAAGAGCAAAATAGCAAACAAATTTTGGAAAGAGGCAGTTCATACTGCGGTATACATCCAAAATAGGTGCATGTTGAGGACACATGAAAGCAAAACTTTGTATGAGCTGTGGTTCGGTAAAAAGGCAATAGCAAGATACTTTAAAGTTTTGGCAGCAAGTGTTACATCAAAAGAACTGAAGATAATCTTGGTAAGTTTGAAGATAGAGCTTATGAAGGTATATTTCTTGGCTATTCGACAAAAAGCAAAGCCTATACATGCTACAACAAGAGGCTAAAGAAAATTGTGGAGAGTGCTGATGTAAAAGTTGATGAAGGTAGAGAACGAGAAATTAGTTATGAATAAAACTACCCAATATATGAAGAGGTTATTGAAGCAGATGAGGAAGAGGAAACGAAAAAGAAACAAAAAATTGACTCAGGTGATTTAAGTAGTGTTTCAGAAGAGGAAGAAAACAATAAATTCAAAACAGGCAACTAGCAAAAAAATCATCTTAGAGAGCAAATAATTGGAGATCCCACAGTTGGTGTTCAAACAAGAAGAAGAGTAGTAAGTAACTACTCTCTATTATCTAGCATTGAGCCCAAAAATGTTGTTGAAGCAAGCAAAGATGAAAGTTGGATGATGGCAATAAATGAAGAATTAAATCAGATTGAGAAAAACAAAACCTGGGAGTTAGTACCAAGACCTGCAAATAAAAATATAATCGGTACTAAATGGGTTTTTTGAAACAAATTGAATGAAGATGGATAGATAGTCAAGAATAAAGCAAATGCACAAGTTGAAGGTATTGACTTTGAAGAAACCTTTGCACCAGTGGCTAGACTTGAGGCAATTAGAATGTTTCTGGCTTTAGTAGTTCACAAGAATTTCAAATTTTATCAAATGGATGTGAAATCAGCATTTCTGAATGGAAAACTTGAAGAAGAGGTCTATATTGAGCATCCAGATGGCTTCCAACTCGGTGATAATCCCAACTTCATCTGCAAGTTGAAAAAATCTCTGTATGGTTTGAAACAGGCACCCAGAGCATGGTATGCAAGGCTAGACAACTATCTTACTGAACAAGGGTTCAAAAAGGGGATGGTGGATAGCAATTTGTATGTCAAAACATAGAATGGCCATCTCATTGTCCTTGTTGTATATGTAGATATCATTTTTTGTAGCAACAATGATGAGTCATGTAAATATTTAGCAAATAAGATGCAGAAAGAATTTGAAATGTCTATGATTGGTGAACTTGCATATTTCCTTGGACTGCAAGTTAATCAAAATGAGAAGGGCATATTTATTTCTCAAATTAAATATGTGAAGGATATGCTAAAGAAATTTACAATGGAGGATTGTAAGCTATTGGCACTCCCATGACGACAAGTTGCAAGTTGAGCAAGGATGACAAATCTCCAGATGTTGATCAAACCATGTACAGATCTATGATTGGGAGCTTACTATATTTGACAGCTACTAGACCAGATATCTTGTAGGCAGTTTGCATGGTCGCACGATTTTAGGCTAGTCCCAAGGAAACTCATGTGACAGCCGTGAAGAGGATTCTTCGATATCTGAAGCGTACTATGGAGTATGGATTATGGTATCCGAAAGGTAAGGATTTCACCCTTATTGCGTATTCAGATGCATATTGGGTAGGATGTGTCGATGACAGAAAGAGTACTAGTGGAGGTGCTTTCTATCTTGGAGACAAGTTGGTCGCATGGCACAGTAAGAAACAAGAGTCAGTTTCCTTATCCACAGTAGAGGCAGAATATATTGCAGCATCAACGTGTTGTACATAGGTTTTATGGATGAAACAAACCCTGAAAGATCTTGGAATTAACTTCAGAGATCCAATTTCAGTTAAGTGTGATAACACCAGTGATATTAACATCTCAAAGAATCTAGTTATGCATTCCTGCACAAAACATATTACTATCCGATAGAGAGTTGCAGAAGGTGAGGTTAAATTAGATTTTGTCCCAACTACAGAGCAAGTAGCGGATATCTTCACAAAATCGCTGCCCAAAGAAATTTTTGAGTACCTTCGCAATAAGTTGGGAGTGGTCACGCTTCCCAAGCATTGACTAGCAATCGGGACCACATTCTCAGGGGGAGCAATTATATATTTCATTATCTTTTTGCTCATGTTTGTAATTTTTTCTAACTGTAATAATTTGTGCCTGAGAATGTTGTGAATGGACTAAGGGGGAATCTACAGTAGCCCTTTGGTATTATTGTCAAAGGGGGAGAAGAATTATAGGAATTACAGGAGATTACATGAGTATTTCCAACAATTCCAAAGGGGGAGATTGTTGAGCAAGTTGTAGCAAAAGTATTGTCATTATTGTCAACACAGTCAGACAGATCAATTAATGAAGTGTACAGGCAGTCAGATAGATCATTTGATGAAGTATACAGGAGTTAAGAGGTTCTTTAGAGTATGTACAGTGATTATCCAAAAAATTCGAAGTGACCCATATGCTAAAAATGCTAAAAATCAAAATAAAATCACAAGGAAGAAAATTGTCGCGATATCACGACATGTTGGAAGAAAGAAAACTATCGCGATATCGTGACATGTTGAGAGAAAGAAAAAGCATCACGATATCGCGACATGTTGAGAAGCAAGAAAAACTGTCACGATTTCGTGACATGTTCAGAGAGAAAGCGCAAGCAAGCAAAACTGTCACGATTTCATGACATGTTCGAAGAGAAAGCGCAAGCAAGCAAAACTGTCGTGATTTTATGACATGTTCGAAGAGAAAGTGCAAGCAAGCAAAACTGTCATGATTTTGTGACATGTTCGGAGAGAAAGTGCAAGCAAGAAAAACTATCATGATTTTGCAACATGTTCGAAGAGAAAGTGCAAGCAAGCAAAACTGTCATGATTTTGTGACATATTGCAAGAGAGATAGTACGGAAGAAAAAGTGTCACGATTTCATGACATGTTGGAAGAGAAAAAGACAAGTAGAAAAAGTGTCATGATTTTGTGACATATTGCAAGAGAGATAGTACGGAAGAAAAAGTGTCACGATTTCGCGACATGTTGGAAGAGAAAAAGACAAGTAGAAAAAGTGTCACGATTTCATGACATATTGCAAGAAATATTGTATGGAAGAAAAAGTGTCACGATTTCGCGACATGTTTCATTTTCGTAGGCCAAAGCAAAGAGAAAGAGGAGAGAGAAAAAGGTGTCATGACATGTTTCATTTTTGCAGGCCAAAGCAAAGAGAAAGAGGAGAGAGAAAAAGGTGTCGTGATTTTGTGACATGTTTCATTTTTGTAGGCCAAAGCAAAGAGAAAGAGGAGAGAGAAAAAGGTGTCACGATTTCGCGACATGTTTCATTTTTGCGGGCCAAAGCAAAGAGAAAGAGGAGAGAGAAAAATGTGTCACGATTTTGTGACATGTTGCATTTTCGCGGTCCAAAGCGAAGAGAAAATGCAAGGAGGAAAAAGTGTCGCGATATCGCGACATGTAGCATTTTCACGGTCCAAAGCGAAGATGAAGGCAGAAGAGGAAAAGTGTCACGATTTCGCGACATGTCACATTTTTGCGACTTGAAAAGAGCAGGAAGGCTGAGAAGAACAAGTGTCACGATATCGCGACATGTCGCGTTTTCGTGACCCGAAGGCAAGAGAAAGAGCAAAGAAGAAAAAGTGTCGCGATATTGCAACATGTCACATTTTTGCGACTAACGAAGGAGACAGAAAGGAAGAAGGCAAAAGTGTCACGATATCGCGACAAAAGTAAAGAGAAAGAGTATGGAGGTGAAAGTGTCACGATATCGCGACATGTATTTTTGCAGGTACATGCCAAGAAAAGTAGCAAGGAGACAAAAGTATCGTGATATCGTGACATGTTGTGTTTTCATGGGTACAATCCGAGAAGAGTGCAAAGAGACAGAAGTGTCATGATTTTGTGATAGGTCACTTCGGTGCGAGCTAAGAAGAGAGACCAGCCGAAAGAAGATATGTGATAGCTAACTGAATTTGGTACGACAGTTACAAGTGCAGTTACAAAAGAATTTGATACGACTGTTACAGGTGCAGTTACAAGAGAAGTCGGTACGACAGTCACAGGTGCAGTTACATAGAAAATATTATAAAAGGAGATCTGTGTGAAGAATTACATCGCTAAAAATAGGCTAAAGAGTGCATGTCATAAGAGAGCGTTAAGGAGAGTCGAGAGAGCAATAAACAAGACAGGTTCTTGTATAAGCGAAGGCATTTTTATGTCAATCATATAGTTTTAGAATTGCAGTCTGAGTTGGTGCTTGGAATCAGGGGTTGGTGCTCCTTTCTGTTGGTGCAAATAAATCAAGGGTTGGTGCTCCTTTATGTTGGTGCAGATAAACCAGGGGTTGGTGCTCCTTCCAGTGGGTGTTGGTAAATTGTTTGTAAAATTGTTATTTTACAAAGACTGGATTTGGACGAGACTCCAAGCAGTCATTTTTGAGGAGTAGCCAAATTGGTGAACCTCGTTACATCGTGTGTTTTGGAATGCTCTCTTGTTATACTTGCTTTATCTAATTTTAAGTTTTCATTGTTTCGGCATTAAGAGTTGTAGATTTGAATTTAAATAGCTACACTGATTCACCCCCCTCCATCTCAGTGTCATTGTGAAACTATCAAATAATTCCTCAATGGAGACATTATGGAAGATATCTCCCTCCAACTCATCGTCAGATTCAACAATCATCTCAGGGTAAGCTATAGATAGCATATTACATGTAAATTGTTTATTCATTAAATGCAAAGCATCACGTTTATCCAAATAATCTTGGTAACATATGAGATGGTCATCATCCTCAAATGAGAAGGGCTGACCCTTACTAGGAAATAGGCCCACACCAGATCAGGCAGGCCATGGTTCTACCTCAAAAGGTTCTTTCATACCATTTTGGAAAGGTCCCAAACCTTTCCCTTTATATCCCAATTTAAGCATTATAGATTTAGCTTTAATATACTTATTAGCAAAATAACATCGAGCATATCCATCGTAATGAGTCTTGATGTTTTTGGGTATTCTACCCCAATCATATCCCTTATAAATAAAAGCACAGCTCCCGACTTGGTAAATACTTCCCATAGGTTGTGGGAGGTCCAAGGTGTGAGGAGAGGGTGGCAAATTATTTAAAATAATGGAATCTTGCATAGCAGCGTGTGTTTTTTCTGATATAAGAATTTTAGATAAATCGAGTAAGAGCTCATCAGTAAGAGCGTAAGAGGTAGAAGGAACATTTCTTACATCTTCGGATGTGGAAAATATGCCTCTGGTAGGTGTGGATGTTGTAGGGATGTCTATGGACGAGTCTATAGGTATGGAAGTTATAGGAGTAAAACAAGAAGCATTGGTTGTGGGTTTTGGATATTTTTGAGGTCCTATTGTGGTTTGTTCGGAATATGGTTGAACTATATGTAGAGGTGTAGTTGATGGAGAAAAGGTAGATGATGTTATGGGTGTGTGTTTCACACATTTAGATGGATGATTAGAATTAGGATGTGTGGATGACAGAGCAGGGCAAAATTTAACTCCAACAGGTTCTGCCAAAGCACACATATCAAAGGGTCTAGGATCACCATGAATGGTAACCAATTGATTCTTAAATTCAAATTTAACACACTGATGTAAATTTGAGGGAACAGCTCGCATCGCATTGATCCAAGGGTGACCCAAGAGTATATTGTATGATGCATGGCAATGTACAATAAACACGATCGTGTCTAAGGTTCTTAGACCAACTTGTAATGGGATAGTAATAACTCCACATGTTTTTTATGTTTCGTCATTGAAGGCTTTTATAATCATATCAGTTCTTTTCATTTCATCACTTCTAAACCCAAATCTTGGGTAGAAGTCAAAATTGCAAATGTTTAAAGATGAGCCATTATCAATCAAGACTCGTTTAACTACTACATCTCCAATTAGGGAAGTAATATATAAGGGGTTATCCTTATGTAAACTATGTTGCAGTATATCTCTATCCCGAAAGTCAATACAATTGACTTCTCGAGTTATGATAGTATTGGCCATGGCTTTAGGTTGAATATTTTGTGGTACCATCATTTGGCTTAATGTGAGCATTAATTCATCCCTATGTGTAGGAGAAGATCTTAAAAGGTCCAAAAGAGAAATTCTAGCTGTAGTATTTGATAATTGTTCATTAATATTATAAGGAGGTTTAGGTTGAACATTAGGCGCATGATTCCCTTTATTAGGAACTTTCAAAACAAATGGAGTTGATCCATCATTTTGAGTTTGATCTTGTTAAAAATTTTAAGCTTGTTGTCTAGTAACAGCTTCGATGGTACCTACAATATTATTTTGCGGATGATGAATGGGTTTTGATCTAGCGTTTATGGCTTGTTCATTAGAAAGTAATTGGTGAGAATATGGTCTAGTAGTGAGTCTTCTTGGAAATGGTTCTTCTGGAACCATATAATTTGTGATAGGTTGAATAGCATCAAATTCATCTTCAGAACTATTCGATTGATTTGATGTGATTTCCATGTCACTTTCAATCTCGTATTTTGTATCATTGAGATCAGGTGTCCAAATATTATATAGAGGTCTGGTTGTAACCATGGATAAAGTTGTGTCAAAGATTTGTAGATCATGAGCAGGTAAATGTCTACTAATAGTCCCTACATATCGGGTAGGAGGGGGAACATTATGATGCTCAATTTGATTAGCCACCTCTTTACCATGCTTTGGTAAAGGATGTTGAAATATGTCTAATGATTGATTGGCATTCTGATTCTAATTTTGGGGGATGTTCTTCTGAGCATTATTAGGAGGATTTTGTTTAGGTTGAAAGGCTTGCACCTCCATCTCATTTTTATCAATCAGGTCTTGTATTTTATGTTTTAATCTTTTACAAGAGTTGGTAGCATGTCCAGGTCCTCTATGGAAATCATAGTGTAAATCAGCTCTGTATCCGGGTATAGTTGGATCAAGTTCTCGGATATTTGGTAATTGAATCAAACCTCGTTCTAATAATTGTGGTAAAATGGTTGATAGAGGTTGATTTAACCTAGTAATTTCTCGAGGTGGTTTATTAGGAGGTTTCAGTATAAAATTCTTCGTTGTCTTCGCATAATTAACAATAGCAATATTTCTACTATCAGTGACTCCATCACCCACAACTTGTTTATTTTTATATTGATTTCTGGATGTTTTCTCATTGTCTTTCTTTTTAAGTCCTCTCTTAATGAGAGCATCTTCCACTCTTCGGGCTAAGTCTATAGCCTGATCAAAGGTGGTCAAGGTAGCGGTTTATAACTCATAGGATAGTTGTTCTTGTAAATTATTGATAAAGATATCCAACATTTCCCGATAAGGTAACACAAAGTGCAATTTTCCTATCAACTGTCTCCACCAAGCTAGGAAATCAGCAAACATTCATCTTTGTCTTGTTTTAAGTTGTACAAATATTTAATGGTTACATGTCTTTCGATGTAGGCACTAAATTTATGAACAAAAGACTCAGCTGTTTCTTCGAAATTCCTCAAAGAATGAGTGGGTAATTGATAATACCACTCCAATGCCATTCCTCCTAAACTTTTTGGGAACATTTTTAGTAATAACAAGTCATCATGTGATATATCATGACATGCTATCCTAAACATACAAAGATGCTCTATGGGATCTTCGATTCCTTTGTATATAGGTAGGACAGGAATAGGAAAGTGTTTAGGATATGGTTGTGCTACAACTATAGGATCTAGAGGTTGACTACACATCTCTTGATAATTGTACGAGGGACGATAGGTATCTATCTGGTCCATGCGGAAAACTAACTATTTCACCATAGTTTCAAGATTACTAGTTTGTCCACCATATTGGTTCGGTGGGACATAAGCATGGGATTTGTGAGCGTATGATGGTGGGACGTAAGGATTAGATGCTATATTGCTATTATGTAAATGGTTGGTAGGAAGAGTATTATGAAGAAGATTTGTAGTAGCATTATGTTGTATCCCATATTGTTGGAAATTGGTGTTTGGTTTTGTTTTGGGATTTTGTTGATCTAAGGTATGTTGATCAATAGCTTGGAAAAATAGAGTAGTTAATGAAGGCTTCTTTTGTGTGGGAATAACTCTAGGCTTGGTAACATGCACTCTAGGTTGTTGGGTAACCTGTTGTTGTTGCATGTTCTGGATTATAGCGGCCATATCCAAATTGGATGGTCCAACTTGATCACTTTCTTGATCAACGAAGGACAAGGGATTAGTGCGTGTGTGATATATTTCTTCTAGGGTTGCTTGAGTGTCACTAATTTGATCATTGTCCATATGGACTGCTCTATTAAGAGTGCCAATATTAGTATTGAGGAACTTCCAGAAATGTTCCATGTTATCAAAAGTAATAGCTCCTCCTGAAGATATTTTAGGGGATGAGGATCCTTCCTCTCTAACAGTTTCTCTTTGTTCATTTACTTCAGCAAAATCTTCTTCTTGTTGTTCTAGGGTTCCTTCTTCCTGAATTGGGTCTTCAAGAAGGACATCTGGGTTATTTGATGGTTTTCCTAACCAATCTTCTTCTACTTCAGTCTGTTTTCCATTCCTAAGTCTAGTTATTATGCTTAAACTTAGATTTTAGAAAATATATATATATATATATATATATATATATATATATATATATGCGACAAGTTTGGGAGGTATATATTTTAATTATATACCTACTATAATACTTAAAAGAAAACATTTTGATTTTTGTTATAGTTTTGTTTTGTTTTTGTTTTTTTTGTGTTTTTATAATAAAGTTCAGATCAAGTTCATCAGGAGTCATGAAATGCTCCTCTTCAAATTGGAAATGGTTTTTCAATAATTTGACAGTGTGCTATGGTGATATTATCTGTTTCAGACTTTGACCTGTAGAAATAAAGTTCATGGCAATACTCTCGATATAACACAGCTCTAAGAACTTTAATCCATCTCTTTCTATCTGTAAGAATGACCTCTTGATCCTCAATACGAGATAGAAATTTATGTACTACAATTACGTTGTCGAGGTATTCCTCAAAGGTGTACAAATCGAAAGACACAAGTGCTCTTTTATCATCTAACCACCTATGGCAAGCTCTCTGAAGCTCATGGTACAAAGTCACCTGATCAAGATCCAGGATTCTATCTAGGACAAACCTCTTAATTTGCCTAAGTTTTGTCGACCTAGATGAAATAATACTCAATCTCCTATTAAGTTCATCCCATAAAGGTGGGACTCTATATGTTTGAGATACTCTAAGCACATAGGTAATCTCTATGGCTGCTAATTGATTTTCAACATTTATGGTGACAACTCGTCTTTTATTATAATCTACCATCTAAATATGATATGCAATCTTAACAATCTTCTTCTATTTTTTTTTTTTTTTTCAAAAGGTTTTTAGTTTTCATGTTGGGTTCACCAAAATGCATCGCTCCAAATTTTTCACATCCTTACCTTCATGCTATAGGATCCACGCCCAAAAAGGGGATTCAAGAAGGATGGGACAATACCTCATACTGAGAGGCCCTTTTGAAGGTCGCACCTCTCGAGGGAGGGGTATAAGGGTGAATTTTTTATGGATGGTGGGTTCACCAAGAAACTTTGAGTGGCAGTTTCCACACCTAGGTTGAGAATAGGTTTGATGTGTTCATTTTTATATTCAATCATTCAATTCCTAGGTTTGGTCAAGATGAATCTAAGCTATTCTATATGTCGATGGTGATTTATATGGATACAAAAAACATGAATAAGTGCTAAACATAGAAATGTGCTAAATAAAATAGAATGTACCTGATTTCGGATGTCTGATGAAGATTCTAAGGTTTGTAGAAGTCCAGATCATCTCAAATATTACATGATCATCTGTAATTACATAGAATCATCTCAGATCATAGTCGATCATCTGAGATCAGATGAGATCATCGTTGATTTGATGAATTCGTCAGACGAATTCCTTAGAAACCTGTAATCACAGAAACATATACCAAAGACCAAAAATGCAATTGCAAAAGCAAGGGGAAATGATAGAAATGACAGTAAACTTGTCTAAATAATAAATCCATATAACAATTAAAGGAAATGCATTAATTTAATAATTTATTTTAATTTTATCATGCATCTATACTAAATGAGGTGAACTCCAGAATGCAAAAATAGAATAAACTAAGTTAATGCATAAAGAAATGAAGAGAGAATATAAAGAAATGCAAACTCTGGGCTCTGATTGCCCCCAATCTGGACTACAGTAGGGATCACCTCCAATCGTACGAGATCGTCACTGATATACAACAGGATCATCCGAAATCATCTAGAATTGTCTGCGATGATCCGAGCTTGCTCCGGATGAAAAACAGTAAAATTCCTATAAGAAAAACTTGAAATACACAATGCAAACAATAGTGTGAAGGTGTTCTGATGCACGAGAAACTAAAGTTGTAGGGAAATCAGCCAGCTAGGGGGATAAACTAATAAAATCCTAGTTTATATAGGATTAAGGGGAGGTTACGAGGTTGGGGATCATCCCAATCTGGGAGATCCTCAGCAGGGGAATCTCCAACTGCATAGACACGCTTCTACCCAAGTTGGAGCAGCTATTAAAACAGAAGCTAATTATGAAAATTTAGTTTTGGGACGAAATCGTCTAGACGTTCTGTTTCAGATGAATCCGTCAGATCTAGGACGATTTCGTCTGATCGTCGACGATATCATCCAATGATCAAAACAAATCCTAAAAATGGCATGGAAAACAAGGTGAGCGGGTAACAGGCGATTTTGGAGTTAAAATTCAAATTTTTATCTTTTTACTAAGGGTTTAACTGCACCAATTTTAGGGTGCTACATAAACTAAAGAGATACATCCCATAATCCAATCCATCCAATCCTTAGAGAAACCAAATTGTCTCAATACTTTGATAAGGAAGTACCAATACACTCTGTCATGATCTTTGGATAAGTCTAACCGAATGAACATAGAAGGAGATTTTTTCATATCCATGGAAAGGATGGCTTCCTGAGAAACAACTATCTCATCTACTATTTGACACCCTTCCACATAACCCCCTTGCTCCAGGAAAATAATCTAATGCAAAAGAGGCTTTAACCTTTTTGCCATGATTTTAGTAATGATTTTGAGAAGAGCATTACATAAAGAAATAGGTCTAAAAGCTGAGATATGATTAACCTCTTGAGCTTTTGGAACAAAAGTAATATAAGTTTTATTGATAACCTTCAAAATTTATTTTTCTTCCCTGGCTTCTTCCACCACCTCTAATAAATCAACATGAAGGATATCCTGAAACTCTTGGTAGAACTCAATGGGAAAACCATCAGGACCTGGGGTTTTCCCTTTTTGTATTTTAAAAACTACCTGTTGAAGCTCATTGATAGTAACAGGAGTAGTCAAAATAGAGTTCTCCTTAGAAGTGATAAGAGAAGGGATTGCTTGAAGAACATTAAGCTTAGTCAAGAGGAGTAGTAGCAAAAAGATAGGAAAAGTAATCAACAACAATAGAGTTCATGCCATCCCAATTATAAACAACATCTCCAAAATTTGATTTTAGGGAAGAAATAAAGTTGTGAGATATTTGAGCTAGAAGATATTTGTGGAAGAAATTTGTGTTTCTATCTCCTTCTTTGAGCCATTGAATTCTAGTTTTTTTCTTACATAAGATTTATTCTCTTTTTTTCCATTCCTCTAACTGAGTTGTGAGTTTAATTTCATCTGCACTTCTCTTCTCTGTGAGGCCATCTAAACAGATTTTCTTATTCAAATTTTCAAGATGAACAATAACTTCATGTTTTTTTTTATGAACATTCCCAAACTCTTTCCAATTTCATCTTGATTTTGGAGTTAATATATTGCAGTATAACATCTTAGTCCCATGCCTAGGTTTACCTTCCTTCCACCATTGTTGCACATGAGGTCTAAAGGAAATATCGCTAATCCAAATTAATTGAAAATAAAAAGGAGAGAAACTCACATTGGTTTTCCACATTTCCACCATGACTGGCCAATGATCCGAACCAGCATTTTTAAGAGTATTCACTTTAGGAATGTGACCATGGATTAAGAAATTTTGAGAGAGCAAAAACCTATCCAATCTCTCCATTATACAATCTAATCCTTGCATTTTGTTAGACCAAGTCATAAGACCATTATCTGGTTGGATGTCCACAAGATGGAGGTTTGCAATATATTCACTCATGAGGTTAGTGCTTTTGCCCAAATTTCTATTTCCCCCTATTTTCTCATCCAGAGAGAGGATGGTATTGAAATCTCCTCCGATAAAGATCCAAGCTTCAGGAAAATGAGAGATGATATGAGTTATATCCTTCCACTATCTTCTTTTTTCCTCCAAAGCATTTAGATCATAAATAGTAATGCAGAGCATAATTTGGTTGGAATGTAATGCCACCAGAAGTCCCTTGGGAACTGAGACAACAGACCCCAACTGCCAACCATATGGTGAATAACTACCTCTTTTGGGTCCCAAAGACAAGTAATGCCACCAAAAGTCCCTTGGGAACTGAGAGAAACCACTTTTCTAGCTGGCCAAATTTTACTGGCAATTGAGTCCATATCCTCCATTGACATCTTTGTTTCTTGAAGGAAAACAAGATGTCGATGATTTATCTGAATCATTCTTTTAATTTCATTTTGTTTTGAAAGACTCCCTTTGAGTCCTCTAATATTCCAAGTGATGATAATCATTAATACCAGGGCTAAAAAAGTTGGGAAGGGCATTAATCTTACCTTCCTCTACAAGCTTTTCACCTTCTTTTACCATATGATATTGATTGGTCTTGCAACCTGCTTTTTGATTAGAATCCATCTTCAATTTTTTTCCTTGTTTCTTGACTTATTCGAATAGAATATGAGATGGCTTCTAACCTTGAAGAATGCTCGTGCACAGCAAAAATTTTACTAGAAGGTTTAATAGATTCTATATTGGGACCTGTATTATTTAAAGTTTTGACATTTAAAATATTGTTTTTCTTGTGTAAATTTTATCCCTTTTTTTTCTATTGAAAACCTTTAATTTGTTGGTTTTTCTCTAAGTTCTTCCCTTCATCTTTAAATTGTGTTTCTAAGATTTATGTTTCCATTATTTCCTCTTCCTCACTTGGGACATAATTTGTGGAAAGTATTTCAAACATATTAGCAGATTACTTTGATTGATCCTTCATAACTGGTTTTTTTCTGAGTGTTCTTCTTCTTAGGCATTTGGAAACCTGCTGAGTTTATATCTTCTTTCTTTTGATCAAGAATTTTATTTGGGCAAGCACTAGCCAAATGACTTGTTGAGTGGTATTTTCACCCAGTTGTGAAAGTACACTCTCCTTTAGTATTTGGGTTCCAAATCCCCTCTTGCAAAGAAGTTAAACAAACAACTTCTCCAAGGTCTCCACTGTATTAGCATTTGCATATGTGTATTAGTAATATCAAATAAAGATATTCAATTTAAATGCTTGGAACACCTTAGTGATTGCAAGTAACTGTAAACAAGGGGTAATGTTGGTTTATTTCACCATGAAACTTTAGTGATTGTTCATTGTTTTTTTGGATTTTGAAATTTTTTAAATGTTTATTTTAATGTCTAAAAATTTAAAATAAGTGAAAATTTTTGGAAAAAATAAAATGCAAAAAATGAAAATGAAATGCATAAAATTGAAAATAAAACGCATTCAGTATGATGTTATCCTATTTCGACAAAACCGAAGATGTGAGGTTTTCATGCATGCAACCTAACCTATTGGACCTGCAAAAAAGCACAATCCAGATAAGCTAAGTGCTGGCTCCTAGGGTTTTAAATGAGGTTTTTCAGATTTAAACATTCGCATGAAGCAACCAAAAAAACTTGCATAAACTCCATTTACAAGCCTAAAATCTAAAAAGGGGAAAGATAGACATTTAATCTAGCATGCAAAAAATGACTCCTTTCTTGTCCATAAGATGCA
This sequence comes from Wollemia nobilis, assembly GCA_028583015.1. Classification (NCBI taxonomy): domain Eukaryota; kingdom Viridiplantae; phylum Streptophyta; class Pinopsida; order Araucariales; family Araucariaceae; genus Wollemia; species Wollemia nobilis. Next base: position 6,804,193 of record JAQPPZ010003251.1, on the reverse strand, counting down.
ACTTTCTGAAATTTTCTGTATTAAAAATTTGTCATTTTACAATAACAGAAATTCTAGTTTTCCCAAACCAGTCCATGGAAGAAAAATGACTCAAACAGGTCCAGAATGGCCCTCTTGCCTTCAACTCTGCAACTTTGCTCGCAGCAATTTCCAACCCCTTCTAGCCTCTTTGAATGGCGTATTTAAACTTCTAAAAAAATTGTTTCTCCTTCCATGACGGTTTGTTTCATTTTTCGACGGTTGTTTGTTTCACCTTCCTTGACCGTTCGTTTCATTTTCCAACGGCTGCTCGCTTCACCTTCCCTTGTATGTGTATGTGCTTTGGTTTCCATTTTGTGGCCCTTCGTTGCAAAAATGTAACATGTCATGATATCACGACACTTTTTCTCTTTTGACCGCGACCATGCAACATGTCACGATATCGTGACACTTTTTCCTCCTTTGGTCACGATGGTGCAACATGTCGCGATATCGCGACACTTTTTCTCTTTTGGCCGTGACGGTGCAACATGTCGCGATATCGCGACACTTTTTCTCTTTTGGCCGTGACGGTGCAACATGTCGCGATATCATGACACTTTTTCTTGTTTGGCCACAAAAACGCAACATGTCGTGATATCGTGACACTTTTTCTCGTTTGGCCACGAAAACGCAACATGTTGTGATATCGCGACACTTTTTCTCGTTTGGCCGCAAAAATGCAACATGTTGCGATATCGTGACACTTTTCTCTTTTGGCCACAACGGTGCAACATGTCATGATATCACGACACTTTTTCTTGTTTGATCGTGAAAATGCAACATGTCGTGATATCACGACACTTTTTCCTGTTTGGCCACGAAAATGCAACATGTCATGATATCGCAACACTTTTTCCTATTTGGCCGTGAAAATGCAACATGGCGTGATATCGCGACACTTTTTCTTGTTTTGCCATAAAAACACATGTCGTGATATCGCGACACTTTTTCTCCTCGCTCTTTCTCTTTACTTTGTGTCACGAAAATGCAACGTGTCACGATATTACGACACTTTTTCTTTTTTGGCCGCGAAAACGCAACATGTCATGATATCGCAACACTTTTTCTCCTCGCTCTTTCTCTTTGCTTTGTGCCACGAAAATGCAACATGTCGCGATATCGCGACACTTTTTCTTCCTCATTCTTTCTCTTCTCTTTTGGTCGCAAAAATGCAACATGTCGCGATATCGTGACACTTTTCTCTTTTGGCCGCGAAACTGCAACATGTCGCGATATCGTGACACTTTTTCTCTTTTGGTCGCGACAGTGCAACATGTCGCAATATTGTGACACTTTTTCTCTTTTGGCTGCGATAGTGCAACATGTCACGATATCGCGACACTTTTTCTCCTTGTGGTGTTTTACTTTTTTTCTTGATCTTTAGCCTATGGGCCACTTTGGTCTTCTTGGAAACATGCAAAAAAGGTGGGTCCCCAATTTTGGAGTACGTTGTGGAGCAACCACAACAAATGGCGACTCTGCTGGAAAATGCTCCCGAGCATTTTGGTGAGAACTCAACCTGAAAACACACAGACTCAAATACAAATGTTAGCAAATATCCCAAGAATGAAACTAGACGAGAAATACATGAAGCATTAGAATTATTAAGCATCAGCTTGGTGTGTGCAATGTTCTTCATTCCCTATCATTTGAAATTGATCACCATTCCATTGTCAGTTTCACTTATGATTCGTATGCAAGGCTATGAATGATTTATGCAGGATTTGATGTATGAAAACTATGTTAGAGATATAACAACCTTCTTTGCAAAGGCTCAGACCTTCTAGTATCATAAACAAACATATTGAAATTGTCAAACCCTCTTAGGACCAAAAAAATGTATATTGAATTAATTTACTAGATACCAAAGTTGGTTATGTGTCACTACCATATTGAACCCATGTGCAAGTGTAAGTGAAATTAGAGCTTTAGGGAATAGGATTCCCAACCTAAGAGGGATGGGATTTAACCCTATCCTTACTACTCTGATCTGGAGTTTATTACCTCATCTTGAACAAAATGATTTAACCTGTTATGGATGAAACTGTTAGGCTAGCCTATCCATTTGAGCAATTAGTGGTCTTGCTTTTAGAAAATATGTGTTGCCATGCATGAGCATACTCCACTGCCAGCCAGGTGTCTATATCCCCGATGGATATTAACCCCATAATCCAGGATTTGGCTCTACTTTTGATTTCTTGGACCTTGGGGATGACTACCCATCCTTGCAAGGGACATGTAGTACGATCCTTCCAATCCAAATTAATAAAGAAATGAAAAATATTTGCTTTAGAATTTCAAGTTCTTGAGTGGGAAAAATAGAATCTTTGGGAAATCAGATTCTCAACCTAAGCAAGATGAGAATTATACCCTATCCTTACTACTCCATGAAGGTCAAATCAGAGCTTTGGGGAGTTGGATCCTCAACCTAAGTTTGATGGGGATTTAAACCTATCCTTACTACTCTAATTTTAGGCTTTAATCTCTATGAGAGTGGTAAAAACCATTGTTTTAAGGATTATGTTGCATGATAGGACAGACACGAAATACTCCTTTCGCCTCACCTTTTCTTCCAAGTATGGTTTTGACCATTTTGCTCAAGATCCTCTTTAATATGTGCAGAACGTGCTTGGTTCAAAATAGTTCGGGCATCAATTCCCAACCTTAGGATCCTTTTAATATATGTTATGTAATAATCCTAAGAGGATTCGACACCTTTTCAATGATTGTACTTGAAATGAAAATGCAATTGAGATGAAATGTATATGTAATGTGGAATGTAACATGAGATATGAATGCATTGCCCTTTTTGAAATGCGGATGGAATATATCACCTACTTTACCATAATGTGAAAAACTGACAACTTCATGCATCACAAGTTCCAAACAATATTCTTTACCGTGTTTGCGATACTCGTGGATCTTTCTGCAATACAATTTCAATGTTTCATATTCTCATCGTCTTAGTCAACATTCATAAGGACTTAAGTTGACAAACCAAAAGTGTCCAAAGGACCAACACACAAAACTTAAAACTAAAATGAGATCCAATCCAAAACCAAAACATGAAAACCAAAAGTATATACAAATGTACAATATAATGCAAGATGGTGCAAAAGTTTGGATTATCATTTTCCTAGATCCCAAACCTGATTGGAATTCTTTAAAAGACGTATGACGTGATACACATACCAAGTTTTGTAGGAATCCAAAAAAAACAAGATCAAACCAAACAAAGAAACAAACTTCCACTTGCCCCTCTCACCATACCAATTTGATTTAGTTTCATTAATAATCCTATGGTGGAGTTTCAATTTTTCAAATTGATTAGACAATGATTGATATTCAATTCCTTTATGTCTATTCTTTAAGATGTCCATTCTACACTTTGATTCATGGTGTAAAAATAAGCTTTCATTTTCATTCAATAAAGCCATAACATTAATAATATTTGAATCAAACCATTCATTAGGAAAACCTTCATTCGAATTTTGCATGGTGAAACCAAAAAGGTGAGATTTTACCTTTGGCATGTTTTCATTTGACCTTACTTGAAGAGGATTTGAAAATTCCTCTTTTCTCTCATGACATTCATCATCCTATAGCACTTGTTCTTTCTCCATGACTTGTTTATCAAAGGCACCAAACTTAGGTACCCAATTGAAAATATGTCCATCCCTTTCAAACCATAAGTCTTATCTATCTAGGGGTGGGTTAACTAACACATTTCTGTGATCAATCACTTGGGTTGTTTTGGGTAACGTGAGATTTTCAATTGGATCATCAATGATATCAAACCCAAATGATTTAGGCTTTGTAATTTTCTCATTTTGAAATGGCATAATCATTGTAGCACAAGTAAGTGGATCAAGATTTTCAATTTCTTTTTCCTCAAAGGAATCTAAAGCAAATGACTCTCTTTCTTGATTCATGGTTGTAGAATCCTTATCATGTTCCAAAATTTGATGAGATTCGAATTCCTCTTCCAAAACTTTCTCAAATTGTACAGGATTTATAGTATCCTTATGTGGGGAAGCAATTGAGTTATCCTACATATTAATTGACACAACAAGTTTATCAGAAGATTTAGATTGATAATATTCTTCCCATTTCTTCCATGAATCATAGTAATCATCCTCCAAGTTCAATTTGTGATGCTCAAGTACTTCTTCTTCATCTTTTGATTCATCAACATGCTTCTCATCGCATTCATCTTCACCTTCCTCATTCTCACTCTCTTGACAATATAGAGTTTCCAACACCAAAATGTTGTCCTCTCCTTGTTGATGTTGGGGTGGACCCTCGTTTGGCACAAGTTCCAAGTCATCCACTTGAGCTTGGAGACAATGGGTATACCTAGCAATTTTAGGACAATTCCTTTCATTATGCTCCTTTGTATTATGCAATCTACACCCCTTTTCCCATGTAAAATCAGAAATATTAAGAATGGAACTAGAGTAACTTGGTCCTGCAGAAGTATTTATTTGATTAGCAATAGGGGAAGGCACACCCCCATTTTTTGGCTTCGTATTCCACTATCTCCCTCCATTGTTGGAGTTTAGATTTGGATGAGGGGCATGGGATTCATACTTCTATTTTTGAACCAAATCATTACTCAATTTGTGAACCATCTTTTTGAGCTCTTCAACCTCTGAATAAATCTCTTTTGGTTGAGCTATGTTATTGCTAGTTCTAGTAGGGTTTGCGTAATTGGTGAGATCTTGACTTAACATTTGAGTTGGATTTTGAGCCACTTGATTTGCGTAGGGATTCACACTTTGAATCAAAATTGGATTGGGTGCGTAAGCAGGTGTTGATGAATATGGTTGTTGATAAGGCAAAGCATTTATGCCCGATATTTGTGGTGCCATGATCTGATTCATCATAGGAGCTTGACCATATGGACCATATTGTCCTACCATAGGCATCTGGGAAAACCCATAACCCTATGGTGTCATTTTTTGTTCAATGGTCATAGCTTCATTGTAGGCTAGAGCAAGCATGGTAACTTGAGTATTTTGCCTTACAAACATTGCCGTCATAGGATCCAATGCCCCAAAATATATTTGCAAAGCTACTGCGGGATCAATGGCAAAATGCTGAATTGCTCTATTATAGCACTTTTGAAATATTTGATTAAAAGTTCGGATTGGCTCACCCTGGCCTCTTTTGCATGTAATGAACTGATTATAGATGATTGTGGGATCTAATGGTGACCTAAATTGGTTGACAAAAGAATCCTCCATTTGCATCCATGATGTAATGGAACCAGTAGGTAAGCAAATATACCATTCGTAAGCCACTTGGTCTAGGCTCATGGGGAAGAGCCTACAAGACACATCTTCATGTTGAACTTGAAATCTTATCAAAACATCCCTATAGGCCTGAATATGTTCTTCTGCGGTCCTTGGGCCATCCGATTTGTATTTGGGCAAAAATCTCTCTATATTCTTAGGGATCTCATGAATATCCCATGCAATATTCAAAGGAATGTTATTGGCTCCATACCAAGGAGGTGGTGGAGGTTGGGCCATTTGATTCAAAATCGATGATGATAACCCTACAAGAACCTGACAAAACTCTCAGTACCTCAAAGAAAACTTGCGACACACATAAAATCTTGCAATTAATGAAATTCAAAGAATAACTTCAAAATCAATTTGTTAGTCATGAAATAAGGAACCTTGACAAAGCAGTATTCTAAAAATGTAAGTTTCTGATTCACAATATCGCATTACGCGCAGGTGAAGAGCATAATACCGACAACAAATACATTTTTAGACAAAAAATAACTCCTTACAAATAAGCATGAAATGACTAGCAAATATCAAACATGTAACGTATGAATAATCATGTTAGCATCAACCAAGAGGTGTATCCATTAAAATCGAATGAAAGTAATTGCATGGAGATAACCTCATTAGTCAAGACGAATTTTTTTTTTTTAAAGATCAAATCAAAACACATTATTCCTTTATGAACAATCAAAAGCGTTAGAACAATGCATAGCAATTCATGTCATCCTTTTAACAGTACAAGGTTGTATTATTAAAATGGGGCTAAAGATAATAATCAATAGGGCTTGAAATATTCAAAATTTAAATCCTATAGCATTTAAATCACTCTGAAATAAAACAATTCAAGCCCTCCTTCTAGCGCTAATCTGTTGAGTGGTATTTTCACCCGATTGTGAAAGTACACTCTCCTTTAGGATTTGGGTTCCAAATCCCCTCTTGCAAAGAAGTTAAACAAACAACTTCTCCAAGGTCTCCGTTGTATTAGCATTTGCATATGTGTATTAGTAATCTCAAATAAATATATTCAATTTGAATGCTTGGAACACCTTAGTGATTGCAAGTAGCTGTAAACAAGGGGTAATGTTGGTTTATTTCACCATGAAACTTTAGTGATTGTTCATTGTTTTTTTGGATTTTGAAATTTTTTAAATGTTTATTTTAATGTCTAAAAATTTAAAATAAGTGAAAATTTCTGGAAAAAATAAAATGCAGAAAATGAAAATGAAATGCAGAAAACTGAAAATAAAATGCATTCAGTATGATGCTATCCTATTTCGAAAAAACTGAAGATGTGAGGTTTTCATGCATGCAACCTAACCTATTGGACCTAAAAACAAGCACAATCCAGATAAGCTAAGTGCTGGTTCCTAGGGTTTTAAATGAGGTTTTTCAGATTTAAGCATTCACATGAAGCAACTAAGAAAACTTGCATAAACTCCATTTACAAGCCTAAAATCTAAAAAGGGGAAATATAGAGATTTAATCTAGCATGCAGAAAATGACTCCTCCTTTCTTGTCCATAAGATGCAACTTTCTAAAATTTTTTGTATTAAAAATTTGTTATTTTACAATAACAAAAATTCTAGTTTTCCCAAACCAGTCCATGGAAGAAAATCGACTCAAATAGGTCCAGAATGGCCCTCTTGCCTTCAACTCTGCAACTTTGCTCGCAGCAATTTCCAACCCCTTTTGGCCTCTTTGAATGGCGTATTTAAACTTCTAAAAAATTGTTTCTCCTTCCATGACGGTTCGTTTCATTTTTTGACGATTGTTTGTTTCACCTTCCCTGACTGTTCGTTTCATTTTCCAATGGTTGCTCGCTTCACCTTCCCTTGTATGCGTATGTGCTTTGGTTTCCATTTTGTGGCCCTTCATTGCGAAAATGTAACATGTCACGATATCGCGACACTTTTTCTCTTTTGATCGCGACCATGCAACATGTCGCGATATCGTGACACTTTTTCCTCTTTTGGCCGTGACGATGCAACATGTCGTGATATCATGACACTTTTTATCTTTTGGCTGCGATGGTGCAACATGTCATGATATCATGACACTTTTTCTCTTTTGGCCATGACAGTGCAATGTGTCACGATATCGTGACACTTTTTCTTGTTTTGCCGTGAAAACGCAACATGTCGTGATATCGCGACACTTTTTCCTGTTTGGCCGCAAAAACGCAACATGTCACAATATCGCGACACTTTTCTCTTTTTGCCACGACGGTGCAACATGTCGTGATATCGCAACACTTTTTCTTGTTTGGCCGTGAAAACGCAACATGTCGCGATATCACGACACTTTTTCCTGTTTGGTCGCGAAAACACATGTCACGATATCGCGACACTTTTTCCTGTTTGGCTGCTAAAACGCAACATGTCGTGATATCACAACACTTTTTCTTGTTTGGCCGCAAAAACACAACATGTCATGATATCATGACACTTTTTCTCCTCGCTCTTTCTCTTTACTTTGTGCCTTGAAAATGCAACATGTCGCAATATCGTGACACTTTTTCTTGTTTGGCCGCGAAAACGCAACATGTCACGATATCGTGACACTTTTTCTCCTCGCTCTTTCTCTTTGCTTTGTGCCGCAAAAATGCAACATGTCGTGATATCGTGACACTTTTCTCTTTTGGCCATGAAAGCGCAACATGTCACGATATCGTGACACTTTTCTTTTTTGGCCATGAAACTGCAACATGTCACGATATCGCAACACTTTTTCTCTTTTGGTCACGACAGTGCAACATGTCGTGATATTGCGACACTTTTTCTCTTTTGGTCGCGACAGTGCAACATGTCACGATATCGTGACACTTTTTCTCCTTGTGGTGTTTTGCTTTTTTCCTTGATATTTAGCCTATGGGCCACTTCGGTCTTCTTGGAAACATGCAAAAAAGGTGGGTCCCCAATTTTGGGGTACATTGTGGAGCAACCACAACATGACTATATTCATGGCAAATTCTACAACAAAAAGGAATGTTCTCATAGTTCACTACTTGCTCCCAAGTGTCCTCCCCAAATTGTAATGTGATCTTTGTAGGTAGGGGTTTGTTAAAATCAATTAAAACACAAATTCGAGCATAAATAATAAGTTCAAAATTTTGAGTACAATCTGTAGTCATCATAAAAGTTCCTAAAGAGTTTCCAATTGAAGAAAAATAGTAGGATTCCAAAATTCAATAGGGAGACCAAAGATTATAACCCATACGAAAGCTATAGAAGGAATCTCTTCTTCGGATTTAAGTTTAGTATGCCAGGGATTCATGAAAAGCCCTACCCTTCCAAAAAACCAAGGACCCCCTTGAAAATTTTCTCTTTATCTTCATTATTAGCAAATAAAACAAGAAAATAACCATTTGGATAAATAGAGATTTGTAACTCACCTTTAGTTTTCCAGCTTTTTGTAGCCTAGACTTTGAAAGCATACAGGCTCAGATGAAAACCCACGAACTGACAAATTAGTCCTCTTTTTTCCAAATCTTCAATGCCAGTATGAATGTTACCCATATCAAGCTTAACAATAGGAGTTCCATCAGCTGATTTAAGACATCCTGACTCCATTTTCTTGGGATCAATCTTAGGCACTCTTAGAGGTTTATGGTAAGCCCTAAGATTGATATTAGCATTGGGTTGAGGCTATCCACCACGGAAGGTATTCCTAAAATTTATTTTTGGGGCTTAGTCTTCAAAATTGTTACCCTTGACAAGGGTTTTCACAATAGAATTATTTTTTGGGTGCACCTTAGCACCAGATTCACTTGAGATATGAGCCATTTTTTGATCAACTGCTTGAAACTTGTTTTGTGATCTCTTTAATCCTTGCCCTAGACACCGTGGAAAGTATGGTTTTCACTTTTCTTTTTTGCAGCAAATTAGAAGTCATTGTCACTCAAGTTCACAGTATGATCTGTTGAAAGAAAAATTTCTAAATCATCTTGGATCCCCTGCAACATTTCCTGCTAAAATATTGAGCATAAACCATAAAAATATTGGCCGCTAGGGCCTGAAGGCCCTAAAAACCAACCTTTGGAGCTGCTTGCACTCAACCCAGATGAAACCCTCGCATAACCACTTGCCAAAAATCTCGTTCACACATAGGGATGTGATATGATTTTTGTTGCTACAACTGATATCAACAACATGCTACCTTTCAAGAATGCTTAAAACTCATATTTAATTCCACTTATGATTATTATTCACTAATGAAACTTAAGAGCATAGAACATAGTAGATTTAAAATTACTATTAACAAGTTGAAGGGTCACATGCATAATACTTACAAGTAATATAAGCTAATACTTTTTAAAAGAATCCATATATCCAATTGATGCATGATAAAAATAACTACTCTTATCTAATAATAAAAATTCTTCTTTAAATTCAGAATAACAATACCTTATTTATTAAAGGTGAGACAGTTATTCAACTTTTCTACACCAATATTATACTTTAGTATATATTTTTTAACTTGTATAGAAATAAAATTGTCCACACATAAATCACTTAAGTTTGGGCACAACTTATGGACAAGTACCATGATATATTAATCATATCATACACCAAGGACCACTTAATTGCCCTTCTCTAGGAACTCAAGCAATTAATCATACCATTTATTAAGGATCAAGGAGACACTCCATAACATTTTACTCATACAAAAGAGATTCCTAATGGTGTCATGCATAAGTTTTAATCCTCTGGCAGTTCTTTGATTATTTATGAATTTGGTCATCAAATTTTATGTTAGCCCATAATCTAATGAATAAGATTTATCAAATAGTTCATCTTCCAAGCATTAGTTCTAGATCAAAACAAAAACTTTGAAAACCTAATTCTTATGTGGTTCCCTACTAAAGCAACAGTTTGCAATAAAAACACGACTTTGGAAGGATATAAACTAAGTTTTATTATATTTTAATTTTTCATTAAGTATGGAATGGGACCGATATCAATATCAAAAATTGTATCTCGACTTGCGGGTTTATTATTATACCAATCTTATGTTATGCCTATATTACCATCTATGTTTCCTCCTACCCCTAAATATCAAACTAATACTGGCTACTGTTTGAAGTTTTAATTTTAAAATCTCTTTTTTTTGGAGAGGCACCATGGGTGACATAATAAAATTGATTTCAAAAACATATTAAATGCAAGGGTGTTGAAAATACTTTACTAAGGTCTATGTTAAGGCATATTCACATCAACGCATCTTTTAAAGTTCGTATATAAGATTACATTTTTATTTAAGCCCATATAAATTTTCACATAGATAAATTGAATTATTCAATCCAACAAAAGCTATTCAAGGTCTTAAGCTCATTTTTATTAATAAATTACGAAGACACTAGCACACCAACTTTCTCAGATGAAATAAACATGGCAAACAAAAATCAGACACAATTTAGAGATAGGTTTTTTCGGATCTTTTTTTAAGATAAGGGAAATTATTAAATAGCATTTCCAAACATTTTGGAATACGACGGTCTATGTTCCTTATGCTAGTCACACAAAGATGAAGGTCTCTACTACCCTAGAAGGAGATACATTTATGGTGGGTGGTCACCTACAGGAAAATTATTTCTAATATCATAATTACAAGTTCTTGGCTCCAAATCCTACTATTGTAAAGCAAACATTAAACCATATAGCGATTAATAAAAAAAACATCATTTAATAAGTTTCCAAAGAGAGTGTTAACATGTCGCAAAAAACATTGAATTAAAAGTGCCCGCTTTCCAAGTTTGGTTCTTCTTTATTATAAAACATTAGAACACTGAATTACTATGGAATCCAAAGAACATTGTCGACCATAAAATACATTGCAAATTAGCAACAAACATTCCATTCATTTTTTGATATTATGCCATAATATTCAGCAATGCATCTTTAAATTACTCGGACGAGCTATGCTCCCATATGCCTTTTGGTTCTGTCTACAGTCGCGCTTGGTACAGGTTTCATCGGACGATGGAGACAATGTAGCTTGGAGGGTTATGGGTCAGCATGGCTCTATGCGCTACGATGCATACATCTAACACACACTTTACAATGCAACAATCTAATTTCACGTGCAACAACTTCCATTTTAAATTCTTTTGTTATCTCTTTTTTTTTTAATTATTTATTTTTAGATAGCCTGAGGTTTATTTTAATTTAAGATACAACTACCTTCAGTACAACAACAAATAAAGCTAATAGCAATTTAGAATCTCATTATCAATATACAAACACACTCAATCTTCCAACAAAAAACTAGAAAATTGCTTAGCACTAAAACAATATCCAATCAGACTCACATTCATCCAGTAACCAAAATAGAACTCACTATAAGAAATATTACGCTGACCTGATAGCTTAGGAGAAAAAATACGACTATGACTATACTCCTCAAGCCTTCTTGCTCTTGAACCACTACGAATAGATTACACATTCAACCAGAAGAAATATGATTTCTTCCCTTCATGGCTTCGTATATAAAGGCATTGCAGTCTTTGCTCACACAAGACACGTAAGATATGATACGTGTCTTATGGAATTTTTTGAGTGTCATCTTTCAAACATGGCGTAATGCTTCCTTATTAGAACTATTTAGTTTATATTATTCATTATTATATGCATTATTATTTATTTTTATTTTTTTATTTTGAATATATGGTCATAAATATATACTTATATATTATATATATTTATATGCATGTATTTATATTCATTTGCACATGTGAGTTTTATTTATTTTTTCATTATAGTTTAATAGTTATTATATACCTATAATGAAAATATGCCCATATTCAATATTTAGACTAACATATGTGATATGCAACCTCAACAAACATGCATTCACAAGCAGGATGCTCCTATATGCTTATTATTTTAGTGGGATTCCATGTACCCATGAGCCATGGTGCATTAAGAAAAAACATCATATCCCACCTTACTTGACACCTCCAACCTCTGTCTCATCCAGGCGGTGGGTATTTTCCTATTCTAGTATGTCTGCTATAGCTGTAAACCTACTTCCACAAACACAAACACTTGCAGCAGTATCAATTCTTCCAAATAAAATATTAACAAGAAGTGGGGATGTTACATTCTTCTCCTCTAGGAATCAACACAGTCCCTTGTATTAACAAAAAAATGCAAGTTTCACAATAACTGATCATATACACATAAGAAAATAACCAAGGATTAAGCAATAGTCATATGGATCGTATCAATTATCAATATGCCAAATATGTATCAAAATACCAAGATTCCAAATACAAGTGCAATAATATTCAAATTGTCTCATTATCATTAGTTTCAAACAAGAAAGGAAATTTGTTTTTCATATCAACATCTTCCCAAGTAGCATTTTTCTCTAAATAGTGATCCCACTCGACCCTACACTTCTCCCCTGTTCTTTTGTTCTATAACCCAAAATTTTAACTAGTCGAACCTCAATGAGCTGTGGCTCAAACGTCTGCAAATGAGATATATCCAGAACATATGATGGGTCAGCTACATATTTACGAAGTAGGGACACATGGAAAACACTATGGATTTTAGATAAATTTGGTGGTAGGGCAAGCTTGTAGGCAATGAGACTTATTTTGGCAACAATGTCAAAAGGATCGACAAATCTGGGGCTCAATTTGGTGGAATTAATTAAAATTTTGGTCGACTTGACTCTAAGGAATACTTTATCACCAATGGTAAATTCTCGAGAGATTCATTTTTGGTTAGCATAACTCTTTTGACGATCAACGGATTCACGAAGTCGCTGGCAGATCTATTTTAGTTGGACCTCCATTTTCTTAACAACATCTAGACTGATCACTTCTCGATCATCAAAATTATCCCATGTTAATGGTGTTCTACACCTACACCCATATAGGGCCTCAAAAGAGGCCATGCCCAACGTGGTATGATAGTTGTTATTATAATAAAATTCCACCAAGAAGAGATAATTTTCCCATTTACTTTGGTGATCCATGCAATACATGCATAGCATATCTTCTAGCACCTGATTGACCCTCTCGGTCTGTCCATCCATTTCAGGATGATAAGCAGTGCTAATATTTAGCTAGGTTCCCCAATCTCGGTGTAAATATTTCCAAAACTTAGAAGTTAATCTCGAATCTCTATCCGAGATGATTATTTTGAGAAAACCATGCAATCTCATGATTTCTCATGTAAAATTTTGTGCTATTATAGGTGTGTCATCATCAACATTACCTGGTATAAAGTGTGCTACTTTGGTTAACTTATCCACAATCACAAGAATTGCATCATGCTAAAATTGTGTCTTGGGCAGGCCAACTATAAAATCCATAGAAATCACTTGCCATTTTTATTCTGGCACATCGAATAAGTGTAGTTGTCCTCCACGATGTTGGTGCTCTGCCTTGACCTTCTAACATTCCATGTATCTTGCAACAAATTGAGCTATATCCTTCTTCATTCCAAACCAACAATAATCTTTTTTCAAAGTTTCCCTCATCTTGATCACACTTGGATGAGCAGAATATGGTGCATAATGTGCTTCTTGCAAGATGGTTTTTTTAAACCTTTCATCATTAGGTATAATTATTTTGTTTTTAAAATACATCATATCTTGTTGAATACTATAATTCGTATGCCGACCTGGTTCTTCCTCAAATTTGGTACAACATTGTTTACAAAATTTATCATTTTTCTACATTTCCTTAATCTACTCCTTTAGACCATACTGAGATTTTGTAAGAGTTGTTATATGCCTTCTTCTGTTGAGGATATCTGCCAGTTTATTTTCCTTCCCTTTAATATATTCAATTCCAAAGTCATATTCAACTAGGAACTCCATCTATCTTTGTTGTCTGGCATTTAGCAAATACTAAGTAAAAATGTATTTCAAAATCTGATGATTGGTTTTTAGCTCAAAGGGCTTTCCAAGAAGATGGTGCCTCCAAATCTTAAGAGAATGGACTACAACAGCCATATCTAAATTATGTGTAGCATAATGTTTTTCATTTTTTTTTAGCTTCCTAGACTCATATGCTACAACTGCCTCATCTTGCATTAATATTCCACCCAGTCCCTCAAGTGAGGCATCAATACACATCGTAAATGGTTTATCGAGGTTGGGTATCTATAGTATAGGTGCGATCATCAGTTTCTCCTTAAGGGTTCTGAAATCATCCTCACATTGGGCAGTCCATTTAAATGCTTTTCCTTTTCTTTGCATATTGGTGATAAGAAATGCAACCTTTTAAAATCCCTTAACAAATCACCGATAATAACCAACCATTCCCACAAAACTCCTTGCTTCATAAACATTAGTGGGGATCAGCCAATCTATTATGGCTTCAATTTTTTAGGATCAACAACTATTCCTTCAACTGAAACAATGCACCCCAAATACTGAACTTGTGGATTATAGAAATCACACTTGGACAATTTTCCATATAATTGGTTTTTCCTAAGGATTTCTAGCACTATCCTCATGTGCTAGTCATGTTCTTCCTCATTCTGGAAATAGATCAAAATATCATCCAAGAATATTAGCACAAATTGATCTAGTTGTTCCCTGAACACATTGTTCATTAAATTTATAAATGCAGTTGTTGCATTTGTTAACCCAAAAGGTAATATTGTGAACTCGTAGTGTCCATAGCGAGTTCTAAAAGCAGTTTTGTATGTATCCTCTTCCATAATTCTCAACTGATGATAACCTGACCTATGGTCAATTTTGGAAAAGATTGTAGCTCCTCGTAATTGATCAAATAAATCATCAATTCTAGGTAAGGGATACTTGTTCTTAACTATCATTTTATTAAGCATCCTATAATCAATGCGCAGTCTCAAGGATCTATCTTTCTTTTTTACAAACAACATTGGTTCTCTCCATGGTGAGACACTAGGCTTAATGTGCCCTTTTTCTAGAAAATCTTGCAACTAAATATTAAGTTCTTATAGTTCAAGGGGTGTCATACGGTAAGGAGTTCTAACTACCAGATTTTCTTCTAGCATAATCTCAATTGAGAAATCAAACTCCCTTTTTGGATGTAATTCAAGTAGATCTTCAGGAAAAACATCCCTAAACTCATTTAACACCAGATATTGTTGAAACAGAGTGGAGCTTGACTCAGTTTCTTCCTTTTTGTTTAATTTGACCACATAAATTCTACATCCCTTCCTTAAGGCTCTTTTGACCTACATTATGGTCATAAAGTGGGGTTCAAAATATGCTCGATTCTAGTGGATTCGGATTCGTCGATTAGTGTCATCCATGAAATCTAACCACCTTTTTTCAAAATTTAGTAGAGCTTTGTGGGATTTTAGCCAGTCTAATCCTAAGACTATGTCAAAGACATGTAGGGGAGCTACATATAGGTTCTATTTAATCTTCCCCTAAGGTATATCTATGTAGACACCAAAATCTAGCACCCTTTAGTTCACATTCACCACCTCACCATCAAATCCTGCATAATAAAGATATATGCCTAAGTTCTAACTTAGGGATATAAAATCCTGCACATCATTATACTTTCCTAATTTATTTAATTAGGAAAATCACCCTAGGATACCCTGTCTACCCATTGGACATGTGTCCTGGACACTTCATCCAACATCCATGCCACATCTTACCCACTCCTGTCCCCTTTGTCCTTGCACATGAGACAGATTCCCAACACCCATGCCACAACTCCTTTGTTGTTGTCCCCTTGTCCCTTCACATAAAACAACATCCCACATCCCACTCCACTTGGAGCCACATCACCCTAGTTAAGTGAGCCACACTGAGTGACTCACTATAACTGCCCCTTCCACCTGGCAGTCCAGATTTGCCACTTGGCAAGTCAGGCTTGCCACCTCACATTTCCCTCCAAAGCCCCAGGCAGCCTATAAAGACACCATCAATCCACCAAACAAAGGGAGCTGAATTTGCATACCGATAGGCTACCAAAATAGATCTAGACCCAACGAGAAATTGAGAGCGCAAGCTTGACTCTGACCGTTGGCTCAAATTCTGAGGCAATCTATTATTCAACCGAAATCGCCGTCCGTGGTTCCACAGTCGAAAATGTGCATCCATGGTTTCACAACCGTAGGTCCACGGTTTCCAGCCCACAACCGTGCTTCCGCGGTTCCACAGTCCCGAGAACAAAAATGGATTTCATCGACAGAGATTAGCGATTTGAGTATTAAGCAAGGCTTTGTTTGTTAATTGTTTTGTGCTATCTGCTTTTCATCCATATCAGTAATAGGTTTATGTGTAGCATTAGGTTTATCGCTTGAATATACGGGTGCTACTAATCCCCTTTTTGGTTTGCATGTGTGCGGTAACAGGCATTTGAAGAGCTATTGAAGCTAGGAGTGGCCCATCATTGGATACTCAAGCCCACTCACCAATTGGATTGGAGCGAAAGAAGACCAAAGACACCACCAATAATTTGATTAGCCAAAGGGGTTTTCCCCTCTCCCCTCTTTGTGCCCATTCTATCATGTGAAAGCAAGCATTCACTTATTGTAATCATACCCCTATGCACTTGGGGCAAATCACTTGTAAAAAGGAGACTAAGGCTCCAATAAGATTCAATACAAAATCCTTTGATTCTGCAATTGCTTGTTTTCATTATTTTACTTGTAAGGTGTTGTCTTCTTTTGCTTACAAAATGGCGATCATGGTGGGACCTCCCAAGGGTTTCATTTTGTTTTGCCTTGCTTTATTTTAATCTTACTAATCTCTGTTTGCATGTACAGGTGCTAATGATTTGAAACGCGTGAGAATTCAATCTCGGGTTGGCAAATCTAGGATTGTGCTTAACTCTGTATATTGAAACCGTGCATCCATGATTTCTAATTTGAGGAAACGCGCATTCGTGGTTGTTGCACTGTTGAAACGTGGATCGACGGTTGAAAGCTAGAAGGAGCAAAAGGAACACACGTATGTACCCTATGCCATATTTTTAATTTCTCCTTTAGTTCTGGATTTAGGTTGCATTTAAGTAGATTAAGGGTTTCAGTTTTGTATGCCAATGCTTGCATTTAGGTCTTAGGATAGAAAAATCTACTTAAATATTGCATTCATAAACACAATAACAAAGCAAAATAAATGAGAATCTGCATATGCATAGTAGGGAATAATCATATTGCATGTACCAGGTTAGAAATAACCTAGGTATTTCTTTTTTAGGGTTTGGGCTTGTATTCGACTTTGTTCTGTTGACAGAAAGGACCCGCGCACCCATGGTTGGGATCTCCCAAATGCGCATGTGCGGTTGGCAAACCGCGTACCCAGGTTTACCATAACTAACCACCCACCCGCGGTTAGCCCTGTTAAATAGAATTAGGCCGAGTCTTACCTGATTTGCAATTTTACCCTTGATATGATTTTGTCTGCTATTCTATGTCTTTCCTACTTTCTGCATTAGGCATAAAAATAGAATTGCATGTTAGATTTGCATCGCACAATAGAAAACAAAACCTTCACACACACACACGTATAATTAAAACATTGGTCCGGTTGGATTTCATCACCAACCCCCAATTCAGACCGATGACGTTGGAATTCATCTCCTTCCATCCGGCTTGCCCCCTAGATCATCCGTAGATAGGATAAAAGTGCTCTTTAAGCTGGTATAAGTCATTGGTATTCAAGTTGTCTCCCACTATTGGAACGATTGTTGAATCAAAGTGGAAGAGCTAGGCGAACCCCCCACTAGGATTTAAGCGGTGTACCCTAGCCTCTTTTGAGAAATCACGCTTGGTGCTAGTGTTCTTAATCACCATATTCATTGAGTTCTATTATTCTATTCCAAAAAGAACAAAATCTCTTCAAAAACTTAAAAAAAAACACACAAAAACACACAAAAAAAAAATTCAAAAACTTAGTGTAAACTAGGGTCAAACACTTTGTATGTTTATTTGCTTGGCATGTTGTATTGCATTGTACTTTATTTTTCATTCACATAGATAGCATATTAGCGTATGGTAGTGACTCGTAATCAAGCTAAGAAATTAGTGTCAAGCCAAAGTCAGTGGTCATCCCCTATGGCCTCTCAGTCTGGCAATGTCCCTCACACTTCGGTGGTGGGACAAGTAGATGTGCCTCTTTCTATGTCCTCGAGTCTTGATATAGGGCCTTCTAGTAATGCCCCCAACATGGACATAGACATTATGCATAGAGCTACTCACACAACTATACCTGAGACACCTAGGAGTGAACCTCCTATAGCAGTAGATAGTCAGGTCACCATGATAGATATGGACACTGTTAGAATGTACTTGAATGCAGCTGGAATGGTCTTCCCATCATTACCACCACTCTCCATCCCATCACGTGTCGTACCCTCATCACAACAAGAATCCATATTCACCTATCCACAATAGTCACAATAGATTTTCACCAATCCTCTCTTTGAGTTGGCTATTGTAGCATTAGCCAATCAACCATTGTCATCCAACCAAATTCCCCCACATTATCACAACAAATGACCATTACCACTAATCCCTTGTATGAAACAATTCCTATTGTTTCGCAAGCCCCAACATCCATTCCTCCATCCACACTTGTAGGACATACATCTCATACCATTCCACAATTAGTGGCGATACCCTTTGCTACTTACCCCCCATCTACCTCCACTACCATGGTTGTTCCACAACCAATTCAGTCCACCACATCATAGGTAGCAGTCCCTATGTCAAATGCAATTGCTATGCAACAGGCTTTCTTACAGTTGCAGCAAATGATTTTAGATAATGCTAACCGTAGCATGAACCCTGACCCTAACCAACATTTGCAAGGGATTGAGCAAAATCTTCCACCTACATCTCATCAACCTAATGCCTTTATCCAAGATCCATCTTGGGTAATGCGTCCTCCCTCTACCACTATGGTTCACAATCAACCACCGCACCCATATGCTAATGCAGTAGGTCAGCATAATATCATACCTTCATCACCCCATCCATATCATAACATCCCTCAACATCCATACCATAACACATTTCCACCAAACATGTCTTATCATCCCCAACCTACATACAATCCACCCCATTACCAGCAACATCAAGTACATTCGAGTGTCAGTCCTGTAGATGATCCTAGATACCAGTTTTTACAGAGTCAGATTGATAGTCTTGCCATGCAAACCCTAGGCTTGCAATACCAAAAGCCAACTTTAAGGCAACTACTCAATCACCCTATTCACGCTTCGGTACCAGAACCGCCATATCCACATGATTTCCAAATACCGAAGCTTGAATTTAAAGGAGAAGAGGATCCCCGTGAGCATGTAACAAGATTTGTGAATGCATGCTTCAGAATCAAAAGCAGTGATGCATTGCTATTACATACATTTCCTCAAACATTAGGGGGGAAGCCCAAGACTGGTACAACCATCTCCCGCATCAAAGTATTTTTACCTTTGAACAACTAGCGGACCAGTTTCTGGAAAGATTCACCCTAAATGTTAGAAAACAAACAACATTGACTGATTTGATTTACCTAAAACAATATGACGATGAATCAGTCTATGACTTTGGCAACAGATGGAGATCAGTCATGATCAAGTTACCATTTTCACTCCCTATGCCAGAGATAATACGAATGTTCATGAAGAGTTTTGGTAGACCCATCTCTTCATTGCTACAACTACAATAGTATAGAACATTCGATGAGGCACTCGCCCAAGCAAAACTGATTGAAGAAATCAAAATTCAAGAAGGCGAGATTAAGCCTAAGAAGAAAGAGTGGCACAATAAGAATCAAAAGGGGAATAACCATGGTCAGTCCAAGACCGCACAGGTTAATCAGATAGTTTTGAGCCAACCACAGTCAAATCAACCGGCTCAAACACAAATCCAACAACCCCAACAACAACAACAACCACATCAACCAAATTATCAAGCGGTTCCACCCCCACAATAGGCACAAAATCAGACACAACCTACGAAAAGGCAACAACATCATTTTAAACCAAAAAGAAATTACACGCCAGTACAAGAGCCATATTCATTAGTATTTCAGAAGTTGTATGCGGCAAAACTTTTTAATTTACCAAAAATGAAACCTGATGATCCTAACAAACCAAAGACAAAAGGTTACAAAGAACACCTCTTTTGCATCTATCATAGACAAAGAGGACATGATATTGAAGGTTGTCATGGATTTAAAGGAATTGTGCAAGATTTATTGGAAGCGGGTACAATCAAAATTGACAACCCACTAGCCCAAAATAACCAAAACCTAGGCATATATCAGACACCTTTGCCACATCGAGAGGTGAATCAACAATCGATGGGAGCATCAACTTCTACAGTTCCTCCCAATCAGGTTAATTATGTGTCTCAACTGCCACAAGGTTTTGTAGGGGCTATCAGTATAGTTACCCATGGACAAAGGTAAGCTAATCGCACAACCCAAGCTCCGATAACATCACCAACTAATGTGCCCATACAACTTGGATCGAGTGGGCCACCACCACCATTCCACAACCGCCCTATTGTTACATTGAACAGCCGGTTAACATAGAGTTTGAAGATGGCTTTAGCAAAATTGTCAATTTATGAACTAATACAACAATCAACACCTCACAGGGAAGCATTGATGGAAATTTTAAAGTCTATTCAAGTACAATCAGAAGACCCCAATGCATTCAATTCCTTTGTGGGTAGTGTGCAAAAGTGCATGGAACCCTCGATAGTATTCTATGACTTCGAGGAAAAACAAATATCAGCAGATTCACCTGATCCACCATTGCACATAGTAGCTCACATTGATAGGAAACCCTTCAAGAGAGTGCTTATTGATACAAGTTCTTCAATCAACCTCATTACCACACCTGCCATGATGAAGCTCAACGTCCCATCATCTCACATCACAACATCCACATTCACTCTTAGGGCCTTTAATGACGCTTTATGCTCAACTATAGGGAATGTTGTTCTTCCCGTCACCATGGGGGTGAAAACAATACATGTTCTCTTTCACATCTTGGAAGGGGAAATGCAATATAACATACTTCTTGGATGCCCTTGGATTAGGGAAATGAAATGTGTGCCTTCAACATTGCATCAATGCTTAAAATATGTGCATGAAGGCAAGGTACATTGCATACCAGCTGACACTGAACCTTTCAAATACTGCAACTTTATTTCAAATCCTTATGAGCCTTTACTCCCATCAACACATCTAACCATCCAACCACTAGTCATTAGAACCATTCCATCAAACACCACATCATCAAAAGCACCCATTCTAGAAGAGTTGCCTATAGTTGATCCAACTTTCGCATCTAAAAGCGTTAGCTCAACGCATCCTTCAAACACCACATTTCATTTTCAAATTACACCCACTCATCCTGCTAATCAATTTCCAGCTCCATCTAGTACACTTCTAGATTCAAAGCCACCATTCACATTCAAAGCACAACCCACATCATCAGCCACTACTTCACAGTCATTAGAACCCGTAGTCTCACAAATAGGGCCACCTGTTAGAGATAATCCAATGCCGCCAGTAGAGCCAAGAGCTAAGGCTCAAGAACCCTCTTCATCCATCGAGCCATTAGCCACACAACCATCTAGAGTTGTAGTACATCTCGCCAATCCAAGTATTGGTGAGTACATTATTGAAAGTGTCACAGTTACACCACCTATCGAGTCAGTCAAAGATTACGGTCGCCCTCGTGACCCACCTTTAGCTATTGGTGATATATATAGAATGGGTTCTCAAACAAATGCAATCAATTTCATATATGGAGGGATGGATTCTTCATCGGACCCATCTCCTCAAAATGACAACTCTTTACAAGAGTTTAATGAAAACATTGATTATCTATCGAACCCAAGTTTCCCAGTCAGATATTTTTGAAGGGTTAGTTGGCAAGGATATGGACTTGGAAGACATGAACAAGGTCCTCACCACATTATTGAACCAGAATATAGAGAGCCAAGTGACCGCTCCGGTCTAGGCTATAAACCTTCCATCGCAAGCTCTTCACTTAATCAAGCTTTCCAAGAACTTGACATAGAATGCGAACAAGAGGAGGAAAAGAGCGATGATGAGGATGAACCTAATGATGAGGATGAACATAATGATGAGGATGAACAACTAGAAAGTAGATACCAAATCTACAATTTTTACCCTCGAGAGCAAGCTTTACAATGAGAGGCATATTATGAAGATCCTACTGCGATAGCATACCTTAGGCAAGACCTTGAGCCACTAATGCTAGGACCTCATACAAATGCTAATGGATTCTGGATGAGTGACAGTGATGATGATGAAACTAAAATGATTTTTATCAACCATGCTCTTGAGATACAAGCCAGGAGAATGCTCCAAGATGAAGCACGTCCTGAATGGTTTAATCAAGAAGAAGAAGAACCTCAGGAAGAGATAATATATGGAGAAACCATGCAGAAGGATAACTGGTATCAACAAAAGTTTCCAATAGACCGCACACTTTTTTGGCTAAACAAAGAGCGTGAGGGTCCTGAACCAGAACCTCCTCCATCACATTGGCAAAGCATACAACAAAACCAATCACACACATTAGGTCAGTTGCAACCTAGAGAATACGAGTCATCAATTCTTGAATCGCAACCACCTCATTTCCATCAAGTCAACATGATTTCTATTGATTTGCTCACCCCACTCCGCAATCCATATAATGAGACAAAACCGATCTATATCGACACCAGTCTCATAGCCATGGACAGGATTTCATCCCCACCATCCATTGCTGACTTCATCCTATCCGAAGAGTTGTTGCACGCTTCAAACGCTTATATTCCGCAACAACCTTCATCATCAAACAATTCAGTTTTTCAAACTGAGATAGAAGGGGACACCCCAGACACATTTGAAAATGTGGTAGATGATATCCACCTCATCCCAACTCCGCATCAGCTAGAAGAAGGTTCTCACATGCTAATAGAAGAGTCTATAGATGTGAACCTTAGTGAAGACGTGGATAATCCCTAGATTGTCAAAATAGCAAAAGAATTATCCATAGAAGAAAAATAAAGCATCATAAACATGCTTATTAAAAATAAGGAAGTGTTCGCATGGTCCTACAAAGACATGCCTGGCTTAGATCCGGACTTGGTAGTCCACAACCTTACGCTAGCACATGATGCCAAGCCGTTCAAGCAGAAGCTTAGGAAAGTTCATCCAACAGTCACATTAATTGTGAAAGAAGAGTTGCAAAAGTTATTGGATGTACACTTCATAGTACCAATCGATTATCTTGAATGGCTTTCAAACATGGTACCCGTTCGCAAACCGAATGGGGGATACGAGTATGCACTAATTTTTGAGATTTAAACAAAGCGTGTCCAAAGGATGATTTTCCTTTGCCAAATATAGATCAATTAGTAGACTCCTGTGCTGGTCATGAAATGCTCTCCTTAATGGACGGTTTCTCTGGATACAACCAAATTCGGATTAATCTCGAAGATCAACATAAAATAACGTTTACAACGCCTTGGGGGACATTCTGCTATAGAGTGATGCCTTTTGGATTAAAGAATGTAGGAGCTACATATCAGCATGCCATGACGTACATATTTCATGATTATATGCATAAGATAATCGAAGATTATGTAGATGATCTTATTGCTAAATCAAAAATGCGTCTTGAACACATAGATGTGCTAGAAAAGGCATTCGATCGATTAATAGAACATAAGGTAAGGTTAAATCCTAAGAAGTGTGTATTTGGTGTAACATCAAGAAAACTTCTAGGATTCATTGTCTCCAAGCGAGGCATTGAAGTAGACCTAGGCAAGGTAAAAGCAATATTAGAAATGTCACCTCCCAAAAACTTGAAAGAGTTGCAAAGTTTACAAGGAAAAGTCCAATCTATTCACCGATTCATTGCACAACTCTCAGATAAATGCAGACCTTTTAATCACCTGTTACAAAAAGGAGTGATATTTTCTTGGACAACTGAATGTCAGGAGGCATTTGATGATATAAAGAAATATCTAGCCTCACCGTCGGTTCTTACACCACCAAAAATAGGAGTCCCATTTCACCTATACATTTTTGCAATAGATTTTGCTTTAGGAACAATGCTTGCACAAAAGAATGAGAAAAATAAAGAGCAAGCGGTTTATTACATCAGTCGAACATTGGTAAGTTATGAAACAAGATATGCTTATGTCGAAAAGTTATGCTTAGCAATGGTTTTCGCCACCAAGAAACTTAGACATTACATGCTAAGCAATACCACCTATGTTATAGCTAGAGAAAACCCTTTGCGATACATGATGAATCACACTTACAACAACACCCACACTGCTAAATGGATAATGCTTTTAACGGAATTCGACCTCGAATTCACAAGTCAAAAATCCATAAAAGGGCAAGTAATAGCTGATCAATTAGCGAAAGCTCCGTTGCACAATGATACACCATTAATAATTGAACTTCTCGACGATTCAGTGTTTTCTATCACAGAACAAGAAGAAATAGTTTCACCTGAGGATGAAGCAGATATGACAATGTTCTTTGATGGATCAAAGTGCGAAAAAGGGCAAGGTGCAGGAGTTGTGTTTTACACACCTGAAGGAATACCTATTCCTTTATCATTCAAACTCGACTTCACATGCACTAACAATAATGCAGAATATGAAGCCTTAATACTAGGTCTTAAATCAGCTATAGCAATGGGAATAAAAAGAATAAGCATTTTTGGTGATTCTCAATTGGTTGTCTACCAAATAAAAGGAGAATACCAATGTAAAGAGCCAATCTTAAAGAGATATCATGAAGTAGCGATACAGTTGCTAGGAAAATTTGACTGGTATGAAATTAGTAACTTGCCACGATCGACAAATAGATTTGCGGATGCAATGGCTTCCTTGGGATCTCTCATCCCTAAAAATGAACATGGAGAAATGCAACCGCTAATCATAACAATAGTGTCTAAACCATCAATTCAAAAAGCAGAATCTATAGGTGAGAAGAATGTTTGTTTGATACATGTCGAACCTTACAATTCTTACCTTGATGAGATAAAATATTTTCTCAAATCAGGCACACTACCAATGGAAATGACACGAACTGCAAAAAGAACATTCAAACAAAGAGCCATTCATTTCACTTTACTTGGAGATGTGTTATATAAACGTAGTTATGATGGAATACTACTACGATGTTTAAATCCAATTGAAGTAGAAAGAGCAATATCAGAAGCCCATGATGGTAC
This sequence comes from Wollemia nobilis, assembly GCA_028583015.1. Taxonomy (NCBI): domain Eukaryota; kingdom Viridiplantae; phylum Streptophyta; class Pinopsida; order Araucariales; family Araucariaceae; genus Wollemia; species Wollemia nobilis. Next base: position 6,778,681 of record JAQPPZ010003251.1, on the reverse strand, counting down.
TTGCGGTGGTCACTTTAGCGGAATGGCAATTGCAAAAAGAATATTGCGCATGGGATACTATTGGCCGACAATGGAAAATGATTATTGCAAATATGTCAAAAGATGCCAAAAATGCCAACATCATGCAAACTTGACCCATGTGCCATCACAAAATTTGCAACCCATTCAAATTTTGTGGCCCTTTTCACAATGGGGCCTTGACTTGATCGGTAAAATAACACCTGCTTCATCAGGACAACATAAATTCATCATAACTACTACAGAATACTTCACAAAATGGGTGGAAGCAATTCCACTGACTACTACGACTGGACCTCGAATAGCGGAGTTTATACTTCAGCATATTATCTATCATTTTGGAATACCCTCAAAAATAATTTTTGATAATGGAAAGTCATTTAAGAATAAGGATGTTAGAGCATTGTGCAATAAATTCAAAATACTACACAGCTTCTCAACACCTTATTACCCACAAGCAAACGGGCAAGTTGAAGCAACAAATAAAATAGTCATATCCATTCTTAAGAAAGTGGTAAAAGATAATCATCGAGATTGGCATACTCACCTCCCTTTAGCACTATGGGCTTACAGAACAAGCATAAGAACGCCAACGGGAGCAACACCATTTTCACTAGTTTACGGTGCAGAAGCAATATTACCATTGGAGCTCGAGATACCATCCTTGCGAATCGAGATACAAGAATTCATGAACGATGATACAACTAGACAGGAGCGTCTTGACCAATTGACAATTATTGATGAGAAATGTATTAATGCTCTAGAACATTTACGAGTATATCAAGATAGAGTCAAGCGCGCTTACAACGCAAAAGTCCATCCTCATGAATTTCAAGTGGGGGACCTAGTGCTCAAAGAAAATCAACAAAATACTAATGCTTTACCGCACTTAAGGGATAAATTTGTAGCAAATTGGTTGGGCCCATATATAGTAAAGCAAAAATTGGGACAAGGAACGTACAGACTCTCCAATTTAGAAGGGAAATTGGAGCCAGAGCCACTGAACATTATGCACCTAAAGGCATTTTATGCATAAAACGACTTGCAATATATGTATATATATGTACATGGCTAAAAAAAAAAAAAAAAAAAAAAAAAAAGATTTCATTTTACAATTTTGCATGCATTTCACATTGTAAATAGACATATTTTAAATTGCATTTTTCATATGGCATTTGCATTTCAATTATATGTTCATACAAAAAAATATATATATATATAGTTGCATCCATCCCATCCCTTGCTCAGTAATATTTAATAGTGGTGATGATAAGACCAAGAAAACAAATTCCAAGAATTGGGGGTATTCAACTAAGATTCTTTACAACTCACAAATCATACACATCATATATGATATATCATACAATTTTCTATCACTCAAACATGTCTAGTGAAAAACCAAACTTCATGAAGTGTCCAATTTTCTTTAGGACCAAAGCACTTTCATCACATTAAGAAAATCTTGAGTATGGTAGATTGACCCAAAAGCAATCTGGAACCAAATACACTTTTACAAATCTTAAAACATCTTGAATAATAGAAAGATAACGCCAATTTGGGTAAACCTCAAAGCAAAAAAAGTCAAATTCTTCGCTTACCCTATCACGCAACATAGTCCAAAAACAAAAATAGTGGTTATCACCACTACCACAGTGAAACAACAAATATAAATAAATGTAGAGTAGTAAGGATAGGGTAACATTCTCATCATACTTCGGTTGAGAATCCGATTCCCCAAAACTCTACACAAAAAACAATTAACAACACACACCACAGATCTCTAAAGCTGAAAAGATCGTACTATGTTCCCCTCAGAAAGTTATGTAGTCATCACAAAGGCTTAAAGATCAAAATCATTGGACTATGGAGTGAGCCTCCACCGGGGCTATAGACGCTTGATAGCAGTGGAGTAAACTCATGCAGGGCGACATGTCTCTCTCTTAAGAGGGAGACCTCTGAACGCACATACGGGTAAGCTAGCCAAAAAGGAAAACCCAGAAAGGTACCATCCAAAAATTACTCAAGATGGGGCAATAAACATCACAATCACATGCACTAGTTCTGGATTGCTTAGGGTCATCGACACGCAAGATTTAGAAAATGAACTTCACTTGCACACAATATGGTCCTAAAGAAAGTAAGATAACATTCAAGAAAAATGGTTAACATTACTAGCTTCTTTGAGTATTTGAGAATATTTTCAGTTACATACCAAAAGCAAAATCATTATCCATATCACCATCCACATACCATTTATACATACCACATACATCACCACAAAGAATAATCAAGTGGGAACCCCCAATTGCAAATATGAATGAGTAAAGGTCAACTACTCTGAGCTAAATAAGATTACATGAGCACCATGCATACCTTCATTCAGTTACATAACTATAAATCAAAATGCATTTTACATGTTCACTTGCATTCATTATCATAGCATTAACATAGAAATATAAGATTGCATAATATAAACATTGCAAAAAGCATAAACAAGAAGAATACATATACAAATAACGCATGTGGATACCGAAATAAAATGCCATGTATATATATATATATATATAGAAAGTCTACAAAGTACAAAATGCTCGAAGGCAGTATACATCGAAGCATTGAGGCTCATACTAAGATAAAATATACAAAAAAAATAAGGCAAATACAACATCTAGCTAGTGCCAACAGGATCCCTCCGTGGACCCTGTACTGTAGAAGCCCCATGAGAGCTAGAAGTACGATGAGTCCTGTGACTCGTCTCAGTCCCTCGGGTAGTAGTGGCAGCAGATGATGAAGGAGGAATAGGTAAAGGAATCTGATGCTCATGAAGAATGTTCTCCAACATCTCGATGTAGACAACCTACTTACGTAGGCTCCTCAAATCAGCACCCTGGCGAGTGACCCTCTAAGAAATATCTGCTCATAGAGAAGCAATAGTCAGAGCCGAATCATCACCTCCAACACCTGACTACAATTGAGAAAGCTCACCCTATAAATGGGTAATCTCACCATCGAGTCTGGTGATCTCTGCATCCTTAGCAGCCACAACAGTGCTGCTAGGTCCAACCCATAGCCCGTCCACCTCAGCCTGAAGATGAGTCACCTCACCTTGATACCATGCTAACTCGGCCTTCACTCGACCCAGCTCCAAATCTAGGCTATCTCGCTCAGCCTGGAGAATCCCCCACTCCTCCTCGGATCATCGAGGAGGTAAACCCTCATCATCATCACCACCACCCTCCTTAGGCTGTTGAACGTCCGTGCCCATGTCAGCTCTCGAAGAGCTACCATATCGATGCTTCATCGACCAAGGAACCCATCCACCCACATCAACATCATCATCACTCCCATCATCATCTACAATGATGCTAGGAGTCCACAAAGGCTGACTCATAAACCAAGCATCATACTCAGTAGTCATGCCAACATCATCCAAGTCAAGCACCTCCAAGTCTGAGTCATCAGTAGGATCATCGACTCACCAGAAATTAGGAGCAATAGGCAACCCCAACTCATCACCCCATCGCCTATACGTAATAGGCACATCCGAAACATCCTGAACGAGACCAAACTATCGTAGTACATGAGAGAACTAGATAAACTCCATATCCCTCAAATGGGTACCAACAACCCATCATCCTCGCCTAATGCGATGAAGCTCCTTGCATCCGTCACCCAATCCAAACCCCTCCAAGGCCGCCAACACATCAGGTCCCTAGTCAGAGAACTCAAGATATCTTTGAACTCCGATGCACTCATAGCAGATCGACTGACCTCCTCACTGAGTAACCACCTGTATGCCCGGGAGAGGTGGCATCCATGCCACAAGGCAAACCAATAGGGCGACCAATGATAACATGCTCCCAACACCAAATCTGGAGCAACAAACTATAGCCCAGGCCCTTGCACCCATGCCTCTTCACCTCATAGAGCTCGCTATAAACCTCGTAGAGAAGAGCAGGAGCCCAAGCTAACCGACGAGGATCAGCTATCAAGTCAAGAACAATAGACACCTGGTTCCACGGGATCCTCGATCCCATGGAATTGGGCAACAACATGTTGCTCAAAATGTACATCATGAAGGCAGGCAATGCACCCAAGCTGCCAGCTGTAAAGAGATCCAGATACGCAATGTCGCCCCTGCTGCAATCGATGTCCCACATCTCACCAAATAGAGGGAAAAGGGCCTCCTTCTTGTCAAGGCCAACACGAACGGTAGGACCCTCGATAGGGACGCGGAAGATACGGTAGATATCCTCAAGAGTGATAGTCAGCTCCCCTGTTGGGAGCTAAAATGTGCCTCTGTCTGGATCCCAATGCTCAACAAGTGTCGAAAGGAGATCCTCATCAGCTCGGACGGTGCCTAACCGCCCGCAACCATCTAAACCAATGGTCTGAAGTAGAGTCCAATCATCATCAGAAAGTGCTTTCCGCACTTTTCGAATGGTCCTCGGCCACCTATGTCGAGCATCAAGAAGCTTAACCTGAAAAGAAAACATATAAAAAAATGAAATTTAGCACAACATGCTAGAAATAAAGCAAAAAATGAAATTTTTTTACCTACCCTAGGTAATAAAAGCAAAAAAAATTTTTTTACCTATGCATGGTAATAAAAAAAAAAAAAAAAATGTTACCTACCCTAGGTAATAAAAGCAAAAAAAAATTTTTACCTACCTGGTAATAAAAAAAAAAAAATTTACCTACCCTAGGTAATAAAAGCAAAAACAATTTTTTTACCTATGCATGGTAATAAAAAAAAAAAAAAAAAATTTACCTACCCTAGGTAATAAAAGCAAAAAAATTTTTTTTACCTACCTAGGTAATAAAAGCAAAAATGAAAAATTTCTACCTACCATAAAAAAAAAAAAAAAAAAAAAGTTCATTGCCAACCCCGCTTAATGAGCAAAAAAATAATAATTTACTAGCCCCGCTTAGTTTTCAAACAAGAAAAACAAACAAAAAAAAAAAAATATAAGGGCAAATCGCCTACCTCTGCAAACCGGCCACCAACTTCCGCTCTAGCCGAGCCACCACCACCGCTCCCCTCGCCAACCTCCATCTCACTCATCACTTCAACCAATAAACCAATGACAACTGGCAGAATGATTTTGAAAATGACAATAGCCTATAAATAGCCGCTTTTAGGCGAAAAATAAAATGCAAACCCGCGTTTTGAGGCGCAAAAACACAAAAACGTAATTTCATAAAGGAAAACGCAAATCCGCGTTTTTTGCAAAAATAACCGCAAGTCAGCGGTTTCAAAAAAAATGCAATCCACCTAATCATCTGGAGTGAAACTCGTATCTAGTGGATTATCCTATACACCTAGCGGTTGCAACGACTAGCAATCCATGCAATCCGGTTGGATGGGTAAATCACCATAAGGAAGCTCATTCAAAAATCGCAACAAGCAACAATGAATCAAGACGATAGGCCCCTAAATCTATGAGCTTAAATGTGTTCAAAAATAGATTTGCCAAGGTAATCCTACAAAACCTTCCGTTGGGTCAAAAGCGGAACAACAAACAACAATTTGGTAAAATCAAAAACCGCTAGAGCATCAAATCCTCGATGACTGGTTCCTTAAGCCCATCATTTGGAAGGAATTGCTAAAGTCATAGTGGATGAAAACTCAAAGAGTGGTCAGATTTTTACCATGTATTCTACACATTAATGAAACCAAAAGCAAAATTGCAAGAACACAAATAATCCCAAGCTTGGGGCACAAAGAAATCAAGACAAAATTCATTAACAATATCAACATCATTCAATAAACAACCCACTTTCAACATTCGTATTTCGTCAATTGACTTATGGGTGTCAACCTTTACCCAATCGTCAATTGAGGGGGTAAGCAAACAAATCAAAATTTTAAATTCATTCATTATGTATGTCAAAGAGAAATGAACCCATTCATCCAATAAAGTTAGATGTCATTAGTTTTTGCACCGCATTGTGTTGTACACAATGTAGTACAAAAAGGGTAACTATAGACACCAAAATCTAGCACCCTTTAGTTCACATTCACCACCTCACCATCAAATCCTGCATAATAAAGATATATGCCTAAGTTCTAACTTAGGGATATAAAATCCTGCACATCATTATACTTTCCTAATTTATTTAATTAGGAAAATCACCCTAGGATACCCTGTCTACCCATTGGACATGTGTCCTGGACACTTCATCCAACATCCATGCCACATCTTACCCACTCCTGTCCCCTTTGTCCTTGCACATGAGACAGATTCCCAACACCCATGCCACAACTCCTTTGTTGTTGTCCCCTTGTCCCTTCACATAAAACAACATCCCACATCCCACTCCACTTGGAGCCACATCACCCTAGTTAAGTGAGCCACATTGAGTGACTCACTGTAATTGCCCCTTCCACCTGGCAGTCCAGATTTGCCACTTGGCAAGTCAGGCTTGCCACCTCACATTTCCCTCCAAAGCCCTAGGTAGCCTATAAAGACACCATCAATCCACCAAACAAAGGGAGCTGAATCTGCATACCGACAGGCTACCGAAATAGATCTAGACCCAACGAGAAATTGAGAGTGCAAGCTTGACTCTGACCGTTGGCTCGAATTTCGAGGCAATCTATTATTCAGCCGAAACCGCCCGTCCGTGGTTCCACAGTCAAAAATGCGCATCCACGGTTTCACAACCGCAGGTCCACGGTTTCCAGCCCACAACCGCGCTTCCACGGTTCCACAGTCCCGAGAACAAAAATGGGTTTCATCGACAGAGATTAGCGATTTGAGTATTAAGCAAGGCTTGGTTTGTTAATTGTTTTGTGCTATCTGCTTTTCATCCATATCAGTAATAGGTTTATGTGTAGCATTAGGTTTATCGCTTGAATATACGGGTGCTACTAATCCCCCTTTGTTGGTTTGCATGTGTGCAGGTAACAAGTATCTGAAGAGCTATTGAAGCTAGGAGTGGCCCATCATTGGATACTCAAGCCCACTCACCAATTGGATTGGAGCGAAAGAAGACCAAAGACACCACCAATAATCTGATTAGCCAAAGGGGTTTTTCCCCTCTTTGTGCCCATTGTATCATGTGAAAGCAAGCATTCACTTATTGTAATCATACCCCTATGCACTTGGGGCAAATCACTTGTAAAAAGGAGACTAAGGCTCCAATAAGATTCAATACAAAATCCTTTAATTCTGCAATTGCTTGTCTTTCATTATTTTATTTGCAAGGTGTTGTCTTCTTTTGCTTACAATCTATTTGAGGGTCAAATAGACATTAGTTAACCATGTAGGTATGTCCTGGGCCATACTTGACCTGTCATCCTTTTTCCATGATCCCAGGTTTAACAGGTATGTCCCTCAGAATGCTATTTGAAATGAAGCTTTATGTTGCACAATTATCAATTAAAATGTGTACATCTCTCTTGCCTAGTTTTCTTTTAATAAAAAATGGTGTAGATTGGCCTGAAAGGTTAGGTTTACCTATAGCAACAAAGATTCTATGTGGAGCTTCTTTAGTGGGATTCCTTCGGTCAGCTTTTTTTGGGTATTGTCTTGCAAAGTGGTCTAAGGCTCCACATGCATAGCATGCGTTTGGTCCCACATTATTTTTTTATCTCCTTCCTTGCCCTGATTACTTTTTCCACCATGTTCCCGATTGTTGTTCTTCTTCTCCGAGTAGTTTCTCATATTTTATTGTCCCCTATTGACTTGGAATTTACCCTTGTTCTTCTTATCATTTTTGTATCATCCACCATCTCTAAAATTCTTATGCTGATCTCTACCCTTATTCTATTTCGAGTATCCCCTTTTCCTGGATTCCTATTTTTCAATCTGTTGATAATAAGCTTTTGCATTCTTTTGGCTTATTTTCTCATATTGGGTAGCATCATATGCAACAGTCAAAATCTTGGGTACCTTCTTACCAACTGCTTGTCCATATCTAGGATGCAGCCCCATTGCAAATTTTTGGACCTTAAACTCTTCATGCTTGTCATATGCAGGGGCGTACTTTAGGAGTTGTACAAACCTTTGATAGTACTCTGTTGCAGTCATGTTGACCTTGCGTAAGTTTGTGAATTCAACATATTTGTAAATATAAAATTGAGGAGTAAGGAAGAGATCCTTGAATTCCCTTTCAAACTCTTTCCATGAAATATCTGCAGCTTCCTTCTAGTTAATATTCTTATATGTGGTCCACTAGTCTCTAGATGGACCCTCCAAATGTTCTACAGCCCAAGTTATTTTAGTTTCTGAGCAAAGAGGCTAAATTGAAAAATATCCTTCAACTTCACTTAGCCAATTAACGGTTGTTTCACCATCTTCTCTATTGTCAAATTTGGAAATATCCAATTTCTTAATTTCTTTTTTTTTAGTTCTTCACCAACTTTTCTTCTTGAGGAATCTTTCGAAAACTCACTCACACTTTCAGTTTCCTTTTCCTTAGCTAGACTCTCAATTATTTTTTGTTGTTGGGTAGTTATTTCCTATTGTTGGGCCATCTATGCCCTCTACTGATCCATGTCCTCACTCATTTGAGCCTTCTAGATCTCCATATTATCACATTGTTGATTCAGTTGCTCCTGTATTAACCGAATCATTTGGGCCATATTGTCATCATTGTGTGTAGTCTTCATAGCTATTGGCTCTTTTTCTTTCCTAACCACCCATCATGGCAAATCGGTAGCTTGAACCCTTTCAGACTCCCTTATGAGTCGCCTTAGTCCCTTTCTTGAGACTTCTGCAATTTCCTCTTGCAGGTTGACACTGGTCCTCCTCGAGGTCCTTGCCATATCTGGCATCAAAAGAGTTATGTTAACAACAATTCATGGTTTATAACCTAGGATTTCGCAACCTAGGCTCTAATACCAACTATAACAACCCAGATCTTCTCACCTGGTTATCAAACACAAAAACAAAAGTTTGTTGAACACAAACATAAATGCACACATTTGCATAGATATAACCAACTTATTATTAGTACTTCGGCATAGAGTATTCACACTTCAAGAACATTCACCACTGTAGCTGGTGTCTTAAGTGCTCGAGATCGACCAACTTCTAGGTAAAGGTTACCATTTATAAGATCTTTACTCATTTCTCATGTTTTGTTGATATTGACATGGGGTTGCCTTTTTAGGGCCCATAACACCTGAAAAGGTGGACGCACTAATTACCCATCTCAAAGCATGGTGAACTAGGGTTCTCAACCCTACTCTTATCTATATTGGTCCTCTAACCTGCCGAATTTAAATGGTTCATGCCTTAAGCTAGCGTAAGCTATGCCAGTGCCTAACTATTGATCTTTTGCAAGGTTTAGTCAGGGTCTGCCATCACATGGTTTCTAGACCAGACATCTTAGTCCCAGCTCCGGTTGAGGGTAATGTTGCGCATACCATCTACCACTGGACCTTCCAACCTTATGTCCAGCTCTCTAATCTTAATTCAATGTTGGAAATTCCACACCAGAGTAGGATCATGAGTATCCTCACGTACTACTTGTATGTTATCCTGGAGCAACGTCCAATACCGTTACTCTTTACTCTCGACAGCATAGGACCTCCATCCATTTCAAAAGCTGGAGAATAGATAACACCGATTCACAATAGTCACCACCACGGCTATTGGAGTTGGGTGGATAACATCCTACTCGATGTCATCATATACCAGGGTTCATTTGTTTTCATTCATTTTGTTTTTCTTTCATTTTTTCCCTTCTCGAAAAGTTTTGGTTTAGATTCAACTTTTCGGAGCACTCTCCTTTATGACTTTTCCATAAGATAATTAAATCAAATGCTTAACATTTTACGATATCTCTATAATGCCGACATTCAAAATAAAACTTAGAAAGGTAATTGTTCAAAGTAATCAGTAAAATAATAATTATATAACTAACCACACGCTACCTTTCAAGAATGCTTAAAACTCGTATTTAATTCCACTTATGGTTACTATTCACTAATGAAACTTAAGAGCATAGAACATAGTAGATTTAATGTTACTATTAACAAGTTTAAGGATCACATGCATAATACTTACAATTAATAAAAGCTAATACTTTTTAAAAGATCCATACATCCAATTGATGCGTGATAAAAATAACTACTCTTATCTAATAATAAAATTCTTCTTTAAATTCATAATAACACCTTATTTATTAAAGGTGAGAGAGCTATTCAACTTTTCTACACTTTAGTATATATACTTTTAACTTGTATCCCAATTTCACTAAGAAACAAAATTATCCACACATAAATCACTTAAGTTGGGGCACAACTAATGGACAAGTACCATGATATATTAATCATATCATACACCAAAGACCACTTAATTACCCTTATCTAGGAACCCAAGCAATTAATCATACCATTTATTAAGGATCAAGGAGACACTCCATAACATTTTACTCATACAAAAGAGATTCCTAGTGGTGTCGTGAAGAAGTTTTAATCCTCTGGCGGTTCTTTGATTATTTATGCATTTCATCACCAAATTTTATGTTAGCCCATAATCTGATGAATAAGATTTATCAAACAGTTCATCTTCCAATCATTAGTTCTAGATCAAAACAAAAACTTTGAAAACCTAATTCTTATGTGGTTCCCTATTGAAGCAACAGTTTGCAATAAAAACACGACTTTGGAAGGATATAAACTAAGTTTTATTATATTTTAATTTTTCATTAAGTATGCAATGGGATCGATATTAATCTCAAAATTTGCATCTTGACTTGTGGGTTTATTATTATACCAAACTTATGTTACACCTATGTTACCATCTACATTTCCTCCTACCCTTAAATATCAAACTAATACTAGCTATTGTTTGAAGATTTACTTTTAAAATCTCTTTCTACCAGAAAGGCGTCGTGGGTGAGAGAGGCGTCGTGGGTGACATAATAAAATTGATTTTGAAAAACATATTAAATGCAAGGGTGTTGAAAATACTTTACTAAGGTCTATGTTAAGGCATATTCACATCAACGCGTCTTTTAAAATTCATATATAAGAGTACATTTTTATTTAAGCCCATATAAATTTTCACACAGACAAATTGAACTATTCAATCCAACAAAATCTATTCAAGGTCTTAAGCTCATTTTTATAATAAATTATGAAGACACTGGCACACCAACTTTCTCAGATGAAATAAACATGGCAAACAAAAATCAGACACAATTTAGAGATAGATTTTTCCGAATATTTTTCTAAGACAAAGGAAATTATTAAATAGCATTTCCAGACATTTTAGAATATGACGGTCTATGTTCCTTATGTTAGTCACACAAAGACGAAGGTCTCTACTGCCCTAGAAGGAGATACATTTATGGTGGGTGGTCACCTACAGGAAAATTATGTCTAATATCATAATTACAAGTTCTTGGCTCTCAATCCTACTATTGTAAAGCAAACATTAAATCATATAATGATTAAGGAAAAAAACATCATTTAATAAGCGAAAAAACATTGAATTAAAAGTGCCCACTTGCCAAGTTTGGTTCTTCTTTATTATAAAACATTACAACCCTGAATTACTATGGAATCCAAAGAACATCGTCGACCATAAAATACACTACAACTTAGAAATAAACATTCCATCTAGTTTTTGATATTATGCCATAATATTCAGCAATGCATCTTTAAACTACTCGGACAAGCTATGCTTCCATTCGCCTTCTGGTTCCGTCCACAGTCACGCTTGGTACAGGTTTCATCAAACGACGAAGACAGTGTAGCTTGGAGGGTTATGGGTCGGCATGGCTCTATGCGCTACCATGCATACATCTAACACACACTCTACAATGCAATAATCTAATTTCACATGCAACAACTTCCATTTTAAATTTTTATGTTGTCTCTTTTTTTTAGAATTATTTATTTTTAGATAGCCTGAGGTTTATATTAATTTAAGATACAACTATCTTCAGTACAACAACAAAGAAAGCTAATAGCAATTTAGACTCTTGTTATCAATATACAAAAACAATCAATTTTCCAACAAACAACCAGAAAATCACTTAGCACTGAAACATTATCCAATCAGACTCACATTCATCCAATAACCAAAATAGAATTCACTATAAGAAAGATTACATTGACCTGATAACTTAGGAGAAAAAAAATATGACTACGACTATACTCCTCAAGCCTTCTTGCTCTTGAACCACTACGAACAAATTACACATTCATCCGGAAGAAAGATGATTTCTTCCCTTCATGGCTTCGTAGATAAATGCATTACAGTCTTGCTCACACAAGACACGCAAGATATGATACGTGTCTTAGGGAATTTACCAAGTGTCATCTTTCATACATGGCGTAGTGCTTCCTTATTAGAACTATTTAGTTTATATTATTCATTATTATAAGCATTATTATTATTTTTATTTATTTTTTTATTTTGAATATATGGTCATAAATATACACTTATATATTTATATGCATGTATTTATATTCATTTGCATATGTGAGTTTTATTTATTTTGTTTCATTATAGTTTAATAGTTATTATATACCGATAATGAAAATATGCCCATATTCAATATTTAGACTAACATATGCGATATGCAACCTCAACAAACATGCATTCACAAGCAACATGTTCCTATATGCTTATTATTTTAGTGGGCTTCCATGTACCCACAAGCCATGGTGCATTAAGCACAAACATCATATCCCACCTTACCTGATGCCTCCAACCTCTGTCTCCGCCAGACGGTGGGTATTTTCCTCTTTTGGTATGTCTGCTACAGCTGTAAACCTGCATCTGCAAACACAAACACTTGCAGCAGTACTAATTCTTCCAAATAAATAATTAACAAGTAGTGGGAATGTTACACTGGGAGAGTCTCCCGTCTGGGGACTCTCAACGCCTTTGGGAGTTGATCCACAAGGATGTTCAGACTTAATGTGGTTTGTTCTTGCTATCTTCTTTAGGTTTTGATCCTGTATGGTGGTTTTAGCTTGTTTTTTTGCTTACTTTAGCCCTAGCTGGGGGCTTCGTTGTACTCTATAATCTTGTCTTATCAAAAAATATTTACCCCTTTATTTAAAAATATATATATATCCTATTGAGGCCTCTTTGCATTTGTAGGGGTAACTACTAGTATTAGAATTTTAACTAATTAGAAGAGATAATTAAGATATAGACTTAAGAATGTATTTTTTCTTATCTATATAAACATGTGTAATTATGACAAGAATATTTATTAGATATTTTAATTTAATAATTAGTAATTAATTTTATATAAAATTTAATATTAATAATTTCTAACTTTACAAGCATTTTTATATTTTATATACTTTATAGTAATTTTTAAGACAAATTTAATAATAAATTTATTTAGAATTACTATTTATAATAAATACAAAATTTTCATCAAATGACATGAGGTTAATTGGTTAAATTCCTCAATTTTTAAGGAGGAGATTCAAGTTCGACCTTGTCAAGTCATACATGCATAATGGTCAAGCTTTTATTATACTATATAGTCACGATGATATAACCAAATAAAAATATATAAATTTTACAAATAGTTAAGTTTCAAAATAAAAATAAATTAAATTTTAAACTAATAATTTAAACTAAATACAACTCACATTTTTCATTACCATTGATAACAATGTGGCATACGTAAATGATAATTAACAATCGATATTATACATACCTATTAGGAATAACAATGGATAAAAATGTTGCATTATCATCTTGACATGAGTAAACCAAGAATAAATACAATGAGGTATCGATAGAGTAGTGAGCATGAGTGATTGCTATGAAGAGGTCAAGGATTCAAGTCATCTAAGTCATCTTGTGTGCTTAACAACACAAAATAATAATAATAGTTATTGTTGTTATTTATTTTAAAATTCTTCAAAGGAGCTATGGGAGTTGGAGAGGGAGTTGTAGGAGGGTTGGACGATGTAAGAGATGAGCAAGGAGGTCAAGAAACACTAGGAAATCTAGGTTCTAGGGCCAATATAGATAAAGGATAAGATCTAAGACCCAATTTGAGCCCATAAACAAAGGACTCTCTTGGGGTTCAAGTTTTTATAGGGAAAACCGTAGAAAACTCTTTTTTTACAAACACTTTGATAGGAAAAGACACAATTGACGAACAAAACCCTTCAAGGAAACATCATTTTAGATAGCCAAGGACAACTCAAGTTTTGCAAATGGAGGATGGCATCCATGTGGTTCGAGTGGATAAGGAGGACATCCAAAATAAGGTATAAGAGTAAAAATAGTCTAATCTGTAACTTTATTGGAGCATGACCAAATCTATCAGTTGTTAAAAACTAGATCCATCTGAAATGGGCATTAAGGGGTGAAGCTTTTGTAACCCTAATGGCCAAGGGGTTTTTCCTAGTATCCTTTACTCAAGAAGAACATTGTCTTAAGGTTTTTGTAGGTGGACTGTTGTTCCTAGGTCATTTATATTTGTACATGTGGCTATGGGAACCAAGGTTTAACCCAAATCAAGAGGTTGTGAATAGTGTCCTAGTTTGGGCCTAAATATTTGGTCTTCTAATGAGATTTTGGCTAGAAAAAATCCTAGAGACCACTAGGAATGTCTTGGGGGAACATGTTATAACCACCCCAAAAATAGAGAAAAGATCTCAAGCAATTTATGTGCAATATATGCATTAAGATAGATCTTCAATGTCCACTAGTAAAGATGGTGGAGTTACATTCTATCTTTGGGAAGTACAGACATAATATTGACTATAAAATGGTGGAGTTACATTCTATCTTTGGGAAGTACAGACATAATATTGACTATAAAAACCTACCCTTTACTGTCATTTTTGTTATGCATGTGGACATCTGGCGAATTCCTAGCCTTCTAAGGTTTAGGGAAACAAAGAAACAAGACAAAAATAGCCAAACAAGACAAGAAAAAGAAAAAATAGCTGAACAAGAAGTCACAAGAAAATAATAGTCGAATGATACAAAGATTGAGTTGGCCCCCATGGAGTATTCAGTTTCCTTGTAAGAGAAACAAATAGCAAAGGAGGAGGATGAAGTACCAAGCAAGGAAATGGTACAACCAGATGAAGCGTAGGAAAAGGAAGAAAGGCATGAAGAGTTGTATGAGGATGCTAAGAAAGAAAAATAAAATAAAAATTTTCGAGGGTAAAATCATTCAAAAGAACAAATAAAATCGAGCATAAAATGAGAGGGTAATAATACAACCAAAAGAAATGAGAATGTAATAATACAACCAAAAGAAATGAGAAGGTAATAATACAACCAAAATAAAAGAAAAAAAAAACACTAGCAACTAACTAAAGATTCATTGGTGGATGAAGACAATTGGGAACAAGTTCAACATAAAACCCGCGATAAGAGTAAGCTAGTAAACATGGGAGGCATGAGTAGGGGAAGAGGTATAACCTCAAGATGTACATTATGTATACTAGCAGAATGCATTATGTATACTAGGATGTACATTGGTGGATGAAGATAATTGGGAACAAGTTCAACATAAAAATCGCGACAAGAATAAGCTAGTAAACGTGGGAGGCAAGGGTAGAGGTAGAGGTAGAACCTCGAGATGTACATTATGTATACTATCAATGCAGAAAATAATATAGTGGATGGTAGACAAGCCCGCATAAAGAAAGCCTTTCATAGGGCATCAATACCCTTTGTTAGCGGCAAAAATTAATTTTGTTCTCATATAATGTCAAGGGCTTGAACACTCATAAGAAACATAGGTTGCTTAAATCATAAAATAGCAATGTTGAAAGAGATTAAGAAGTAGAAGAAATGAATAAAATCAACAAGAAGAATTAAAGTTGAGAAAAAAGTGTAGGAATACCAGCAAAAGAAGCTTGTGAAGATTTTTGTGTTTTAGATATAGTTTTAGCTAAAATTTTATGGTGTAATAGTAATGTAGCTTTGTGGTTTATGTTATGCAAAGGAGGTTGTTCCATTTAATTAAAATCTTACATATATATAAGCGAAAAATCCCTTGCGGGGTCGCCTTAGTCTGAGAGACCACGAATAGGGGGTTTTACATCGTCAAAGTCACCCGAGAGTCGCACCCGACCCTGCCCGCACCAACATTATCAATCGGATTTTGGATACCCAATTCAGCTTTTTGGTAGGGTGGAGATTTGAACCTGGGACCTCCCTTGGAGGATTGCCCTCTCCTCTCCAACTCACCTACAACACCTAGGTAATTAAAATCTTATATATGCAAAGGAAGAAAGATACCTATTTTAGAAGTTTTTTTATCACTGATTTGAAAACAGATAAAAACCAAGAAGATACCTCCAAGGGTCAGGTGGATTGGTAAGGTGTGGTTGGGTACTTACCAAGAAGAGACCTAGGTTCAAACCTTAGGGGGAAGCCAACCCTTTGCAAAGGTAGTAGTCTGCTCTGAATCCTTTGAGTGCATGTCATACCGATGATGATGGTATGAACCCTAAGCAACCGGTGGTCCCCATCTCACACCGGGTCAACAAGAACGAGACAAATAGGTTTGTTAGGAGCAATTCCTTTGATTTAAACCCTGCAGTAGTGGTTGTAACCAACTCTCCTATACATAAAAAAAAACTTGACAAGTGGCATCAATTAGGCATAAAAGTATTTCAATCTTTGGGACCAAAAGTCTCGTCGTCTACTATGCATATGCCTTTTTTTATTAAAATATAGTAACAGTAAAAGCATAGAACTTTAATCGAACTGAGCAAATGCTTTACTATTAAAATGTCCATTTACTAGAGGAACTGATTAGAAGCAGAGGAGCTACGAAAGAAAACACGGAAGCCCTGCGACAAACCTAGAAATTTCTCGTCCTCAATTTTTCAAGGGCATCCCCTAAAATCTGTGTGACTGTGCATTTGGCACTACTTCTTGCATAAACAGATTGAGATTTGCATCCGAAGATCCTCCGTCCATCATACCCTTTCTCGCCAATTCCTTCCATTTGAGAGCATTGTTCCGTACCTCTGCAAATTCTTGGCCCTCAAACGCCAATCTGACGCATCTCTCGATCTCATCACTTCCCACAACTGCATCATCTCCCTTCCTCATTCTCATTCCCGTTTTCCAGAAATCTCCAACAAATTTAGCGTTGGTGGGCTGATCCGCCCAAATACCCAAAGTCAACATAGGAACTCCCAAGCTCAAGCCGTCCAGTGTGGAATTCCATCCACAGTGACTCATAAACACACCAACAGACGGATGACTCAACACTTCCAGCTGAACACACCAATCCACTACCAAACCCCTTTCTGCCGTTCTCTCCAGAAACCCTAGAGGAAACAACGCCCTTAAGTCTTGGTGCCCTTCAGGAGGGCGGATGACCCACAAGAAGTGGTGTTGGCTCCTCTCAAGCCCCGTTGCCAGTTCCTCTATTTAATGAGGGCTAATAGACGTTATGCTTCCAAACGAAACATAAACAACAGAAAGAGGAGGCTTGCCATCCAGCCATGCTCTGCACTCTGCTGCATCCCATGGATTTGCACCCACTTGGGTATCGTTCGGATTGCGTCTGTCCAGAAAAGCAGAGGGAATGGAGGGGCCTATTGTTAAAATAGGTAGCCCCATAGATTTTGTCATGTACTCCACCGTCTCCTGTTCGAGTTCATAGAAGGTATTGACGAGTATCCACGAGGCCTTGGGAACACAATCCAAATCTTTGAAAAATAAAATCCTTTTCTTGTACCTGGGGTCCTCTTCGCGCTGAGAATGAAAAGCAGAAGGTAAATCTGCAACATCCAACTCTGGAAGACAAGGATTTCTGACTGTCTGCGGCAGAGTCGTCTCCGCAACCCATCCCTCAACTGCCAACAAACAACAAAAACAAATTACTTAATAAATTATTGAGGAACAATCAACGACCACTCTCTATGTAATGATTGTATATGCAATACCATTCTTGAAGTGGTAATAAACCGAGAACACTGCTGCAGACTGCGTCCAGAAGAAGGCCTGCGGAATATTGAGCTCGGCCGCAACTTCTGAAACCCAGGGAACAAATGAATCATAAACTATACATGAGACGGGATTTGAAGTGGCGTTGAGGCGGAGGAGGAGGCAGCGGAGGCCGCATCCGGTCATGGTGTGGTGCATGTGGTAGAAAAGAAAGCTGTTAATATGGGCGTCGATGGGCACATGGGGAGGAATCTCATCGGGAATCGATTCCAGGCGAATGTCAAGACCCAGGCGTTGGAGGGACTGCAGACTGACGAAGGAGACCAGCAAGCCTCTAGCCGCGAGATTCTTGGCGAATTGAAGCATAGGATTTGTGTGGCCGAGAGTGGAGTATGGCACTACCACCACATGCCCTTTGAAATGCTTGGCCTCGCCCTTACTCTCCATTGCTAACGTACTCGATTCTCCATTGGATTGGGCGCAGAAGCCTACTTATAAGGGCTTCTAAATAAACGGTAGACTCTCCCTTTATCAAAGGTTACGTTTCCACCATACAGAAAAGATTACCATGGCCCTCCGTAGGGATGACATGCCCAAATCGAGAAATGGTCCAAGTTTACTTGTCCATGTCCGTTTGTCATATGATCGTCGGTTTGCACGAAAGCATATTTTAGTTGGCAGTTGTTTTTTTCCTAGATATGGATATTAATGTGGAAAGAAATATTAGTTTATAGTAATAGCTTTGGATGGAGATGTTGATTTCGATCATTGTTTCAACTATCTAATTTTAAATATATTTTTTAATAAATGTATTGTCTTATCCTCAAACTTATTCTTTTACACTTAATCATGGTTTAAATTTAAATTTAAAAAAAAAAAATTCAAAACCTAAACTATGTTTCATAAAGATTGAAAATATATTTTATATTTAATAGTAAAATCAAGAGATTTTAAAATTATTATCTTCCTTTCAATTTTTTCAATGTTTTTTTTTTAATGAATCAAAATATAATAAAAAAAATCACATGCTTAAACCCATTATACCTTAATAGCATTGTGGTTAGATACAAAAATTAATTTTTGGACATAAGTCTATTTTAATAAGATTTGTGACATATCGATCAGCTACTAATATATAGAATGTACGTTACGATGGACACTTTCATGATAACGTGAATCACTTCATAATATAATTTATTATAATATTTAGTTATTGAAATATTATTATAATAAAATATTTCTAAAATATTAAATAATTTAAAATGTTTATAATTTTTTTTATTTATAAAAATTTATTTGTTATTCAATCATATATTACATTTTAAATTATTAAACAAAATATATTTTTTAAAATTATCAAAGTATCAAACAATTTATATCAATTTCATCCTTAAAAATAGATGAAATGAGAAAGGAACAAGTCCATTCATATTGTCAAATAAACTCAAATTATGATGAAATCATTTTTGCATATGAATCATCTCCATATCTAGGTGTAGGTGTAGAAGATTGTTATTATTGTTTTATTTTTCTATATATGTGATACCTATATCATTACCATGTTTCAGAATCTATAGGTCTAGATTACTCTATAAGAAAGAAAATCTATTTAACTAAGGAAAAAGGTCTATGTGGTGATTGAATTAATAAGGTGGTCTTGTATGCATGAGAATTTATTTAGTTAATTATGATCTATAACGGACTTGACTTTTAGGTTATTATTGAACTTTGAAAAAATGCCAAAGAAACATACGAAAAAATGTAATTTTATATTTGTTTAATATAAAATTATGTTTTTTTTCGAAGAAAAAAAAATGAAAAACAACAATGATAAGAAGATCAAATAATGGATTTGGTGGTTATAGATACTTGTTTTTGTTTAATGAAAATTTTAGTTCCATAGCAAAGTATTTTTTAAATAATTTTCTTTCATAACTAAAATTTTTAAGCGAGTGTTCTTAATTTTTTTATTTCATATTTTGACTGGAGGAGTTTTCTATATGTTTTATTTTTATTTTTTGAAAAAATCATTTATAATAACTAAATTATAATAATTTTACAAACATAAAAAAAATAGGTGGATAAACACACACCTAAATAGCTATTAAATGTTCTCATTAAATGGAGACCAAACATGCCTCAAATCACTAAATATTTTTATTATATCTACCAAGACTAAGTCTTGGAAGCTCATCTTTGGTATATTCCTCCCCCTCGTCACTTCCTGCCTTTTGTGTGTGTTTCAACCACATTGGATAGACCTACCACATTCAGTCTCAAGCTCTGTGTATTTATGTAGACGCAGAAAATTGACCCACATTTCTATTCTTCATAATTAAATATAAATCATCTTACCGTTTGTATATTTTGAGAGATGATTCTCATCTTGAACATTAACATATTTTCTTAACACTTTTTCTCGTCAAAATTCCCTATATAGTTTACAATGTATTATACATTAACATTCACATAGCCAACCATAGGTTATCTTGAATAGAATTCAGAAATCCAATAATTTGGTGATCAATGTAAGAGTAACCAGATTAAAACCTAGTCACTTTTAGTCACTCAATACTCCCTCTATTCATATTCTTTAATTATGTATTGAGTTTGTTCATTTTTTTGCTCTTTAATTATGTATTGAGTTTGTTCATTTTTTTGCACTCACCAAATGGTGAATATATATAAAAAATATATATTAAATATCCTCAATACTAAAGTTTTTTTTTTACACCTCTTTACATTTGTAGGGGTAACTACTAGTATTAGAATTTTAACTAATTAAAAGAGATAATTAAGATATAGACTTAAGAATGTGTTTTTCCTTATCTATTTAAGAATGTGTTTTTCCTTATCTATATAAACATGTGTAATTATGACAAGAATATTTATTTGATATTTTAATTTAATAATTAGTAGTTAATTTTATATAAAATTTAATATTAATAATTTCTAACTTTTCAAGCATTTATATATTTTATAGACATTATAGTAATTTTAAGACAAATTTAATATAAATTTATTTAAAAATTACTATTAATAATAAATACAAATTTTCATCAAATGACATGATGTTAATTGGTTAAATTCCTCAATTTTTAAGGAGATTCAGTTTCGACCTTGTCAAGTCATACATGCATAATGGTCAAGCTTTTATTAACTACATAGTCATGATGATATAACCAAATAAAAATATATAAATTTAAAAAAGAGTTAAGTTTAAAAATAAAAATAAATTAAATTTTAAACTAACAATTCAAACTAAATACAACTCACATTTTTCATTATCATTGATAACAATGTGGCATACGTAAATGATAATGAACAATCAATATTATACATACCTATTAGGAATAACAATGGATAAAGATGTCAATTATTGTCATATATTGAAGGAATCAATGGGACAATAGATCCGGACGGATGGAGCAGCAAGGAGGAGGAGCGAGAGGTCTAGGGGCATCAAACCCTAGGTGTGGGACTTCAGAGGGCAGATCAGCAGACGCGGCAGGTGGGGGCTACGGCGAGATAGCGAGGCCCCCGAGGCGGAGGATGTGGACAAGGAAGTTCTTTTGGAACCGGTCCAAGGGCGTTGGGCGGATGCGGTTGAAGATTTCTACGAGGGGGACCCCGGGACTCTATGCGTCGGGATCAAAGGAAGAACCAAGAAGGAGACAAAGAGAAACACAGCAGCTGGAGACCTTCATATCTTAATGCTCTTCGCGGTAAGCAAAAATTATCCGACTCTTGTTTTAATCTAAAATCTGTCAATGGTAGGTTGCACATCCCGGATTCCTTAGCTCGGCATGTGGCTATGGAGGGCGAGAACATCTCTGGTGGCTAAATTTATGGGGGTGAGGCCAGACATGGAAGTCATAAGGAGATGGGCCATCCAAAAATGGCAGCCAAGGGCCGGTATGATGATTAAGGCTTTACCCAAGAGTTTTCTTTTGGTGACATTTCAATGTGAACGGGACATGGAAAGGACTCTCCAAGGAGGTCCTTGGTTTTTTGGGAAAAGGGGCTTGTATACGAAGCGTTGGTCCCCCGATTTCAACCCCCGAGACTCGGAGTCTTTGGATTTGGCTCCTATTTGGGTTAAGATGCCGGGATTACCTACTGCTTTCTGGAGCGGACAAATATTGGTTGGGATAGCTACAGAGATTGGAGAACTAATAGCTATTGATCCTGCAACCTTGAGCAAAACAAGACTCATGTCTGCTCGCATGTGTGTGTTGGCGGACCCGAGTAAAGAGCTCCCTAAATCCATTATTTTGTCGTCTATGTTTGGCCTTCATACTCAGGTATTTGAATATGAAAATATGTCTTTTAAGTGTAGTGTTTGTGGGAAGGTAGGGCACCGGGGTATCCACTTGCATTTCCAAGAACCGGCCCCCACTCCAAAATGCTTGATCCTCAAACCCGAGAATAATATCCCTCCCCCGTGAGATCTCCATTCCTACCCAACTTGGGCCTCAAGGACGTGGAGCTCAAAATCCGAATATCAGAGACACTGTTCGCCCTATTGTAAGCAAGAGGCAACGTTTTAACCCTCCTCCCAAAAATTCCTATGCCCCAAAACCCTCTCACGGGGAGGCTGGTCCCTTTGATGGGAACCCTCAAGCTCAACTTTGCTCCTAAGATGATACTGACAAGCCTCGAGCCAAATAACAAAGGAAAGAACCCCATAGATCAACGCCACGGGGAAAGTAAGTTTGATTGGGTGATACGGGAGGCCTATGGAGGCTCGGTGGAAGTGGTCCCATGTCTTGCGAGAGGAATTTATGGGAAGAAATTCCAAGGAGATCAACATCCCAGTGGAGAACGGTTTTGATGCATTAAATCATTTGAAGGGAGATCGGATGGACGGCCAAGAAGTGGAATGCGAGGTAGAGGAGACTCAAGAGAAGGATTTAGAGGAGAAAAATCGAGAGGAAGGAGCGAGGAAACTAATAATACGAGGCAAGGATACTCGAGGAGGAAGAGGTGAACCACCAAGATCAGTGTAACCCCAAAGCAGGGAAAAAAGAATCTACTAATCAAGAAGCTAAGAGCACGGAATCATCTCCACTGTCAAAAAGACCAGTTAACCTGGAAAGCCAGATTGTTACCCCAAATACCAAGACTGACCTACCCAAGATGGTTACTAGAAGCCAAGTGAATCCTAAGGAACTTCAACCTAGAGCGGATGTATGGGGATATGGTTCGGTAGGAAGAGGGAAACCTAGCAATGCTGCCTTAAGGCGAGAAAGAAGCGAGAGCGAGGAGTGGGCGATGGCACTCAAGCGGTGTTGCTCTTTGGGGCGAAGGCTCGAGGATCCAAAGCCCATAAATGAAGATTCTTTCATGGAATATTCGTGGGAGTAATCCTGCAAAAATAAGAGCTTTGTATGCTCTTAGACAAGAACACAAACCGGATATGATTTTATTGCAAGAAACTAAAATGGAGGAGAGTAGAGTTATTCCTTTTAAGAATAGGACTTGGCGAGAAGCTGAAGTAGTAGGCCAAGAGGCCATTGGAACAGTAGGAGGGTTCTTGGTTATGTGGAACAAAAATGTGATTGATAGTAGAGTGATTATGATGTCTAGTTGGTTTATTTGTCTCTTATGTGTGGATAAAACCACGCGGGAAGAGTGGATCTTAACGAATGTATATGCTCCGGTTAGACGAGGGATCGAGAAGGGTTCTTTGGAGTCGGCTAGGCTGAATTGAGGGAGACGGTCCCCAACTACCCTTGGATTGTGGCGGGGGATTTCAATTGCTACCTTAATCCTGTAGATAAATTGGGGGGCTCTCAAAGAATAGCTGCGATATCTACGAGTTTAGAGATTTTGTTGAGCAACATGAGGTGATGGATGTGGACTGCGTAGATTCTCCTATACATGGTCTAACAAAAGATTGAAGGAAAACCAAATTCGAGATAAGATTAGATAGGTTTCTTCTTTCTCAAGAATGCTAGAGAGGTTTGGGGACTCTTCATTAACGGCACTCCCAAGAATCGGGTCCGATCACAACCCAATTCTATGGGAAACGAGGGGAGGACTCTAAGAAAAGATACATGAGACCCTTTCGATTCGAACTTATGTGGTTCCAACATCGGGATCTCAAGGATCCGGTTGCCCAATGGTGGGACAAAAAGTATAATGGTTCGAAACCGGCCCAAGTGGCATGTAAACTAAGGAATGTGAAGGCTAACATTAGAGAGTGGAACAAAACTTCCTTTGGCAATATTTTTGTTAAAAAGGCGAGAACTAAAAGACAAGATCAATGAACTACGGGAGAAGTTGAAGTCGGAGCGACTTACGAGAGGATCGAGAAACCGGGAGAGGGAGGCATTGGCCGAATACCACACGATGCTAGGATTTGAAGAAACCTTTTGGAGGCGAGAAATCCAGGCTGCGTTGGTTAAAGGAGGGTGACCGAAATACAAAGTTCTTCCATGTCTCTACTCTTCGCCACGGGAGTACTAACAAAATTAAGGAGATCAAGATGGCCGATGGGTCTAACACCAAAGATATGGAAGACATAAGGAGGGAAGCGGTTGAGTACTTTAAATCGTTGCTAGAAGATGTAAATCCGACTATTGAAGAAGAGGACTCTCTGTTGGCAGCCATTCCACCCCTCGTAACCGATAATCTTAATGGATTCTTACTTAGTCCTTTCACAAAGGAGGAAATCAAGAAGGTCGTTTTTGACATGGATGGTAACGACTCCCCGAGGACCGGATGGCTTCCACTGCGGCTTTCTTCCCGAAGTTTTGGGATATCCTAGGCAATGATGTAGTGGAAGCTATAATTGAGGCTCAAAAGGACATGGAAATCCCAGAAGGAGTTAATGCTACTTTTTTAGTCCTCATCCCTAAACTAGTGGGAGCAATGGAATTTTCCGGTTTTCGCCCTATCGGTTTATGTAACACTACGATGAAGATTCTCACAAAAACAATCGCCAATATGGTGAAGGTTATCCTTCCTTTCATCATTGATATGAACCAAGGTGGCTTTGTGAAAGGGCGACAAATATTGGATGGTATCATCACAATTCATGAGGTTATTCATTCAATGGTGACTAGTAAGGAAGCGGGTATGTTACTAAAGCTTGATATGAATAAAGCCTACGACCGGGTCTCATGGCGGTTCCTCACCAAGATTTTGGGTAAGTTTGGTTTCTGTCCCCTGTGGATTAAGTTGATTTTTAGTTGTATCTCTACTACAAGATTTTCTGTCATGGTGAATGGGTCACCCTCCGGTTACTTTAAGAGTGAAAGGGGGTTGCGACAAGGAGATCCTTTGTCTCCATACTTGTTTATTATTTTAGCGGAAGCATTGGGTAGGAACATTTCAGCGGCGGTGGCGGATGGTCAATTGGAAGGTTTTAAACCGGCCTCAACGGCGGGGCCGGTGTCTCACCAACGGTTTGTGGATGATACAATCATTGTGTCCAAAGCCTCGGTGCCTCAAGCTAGGAAGTTGAAGAGAATTCTAACCAAGTATGAGACGAAAGCAAGAGAGTACATAAACTATAAGAAGAGTAGCATCTATTTCTTTAACACGCCTGGTGGGAGGGAGGAAAAAATAGCTAACCTCTTTGGATGTGGAAAGGAGCTTTTACCGACAACTTATCTAGGCATGCCTATGTTCGAAGGAAGAATGAAAGCTACTTTGTGGAACTCGGTCATTGACGGGATCTCCAAAAAGTTAGCGAGGGTGGAAGGGCGACCTTCTCGGCTCCGCGGGAAAAGCCTTATTAGTTCAAACTACTTTACGAGCATTCCAATTTCTTGCATGTCTCTATTTAGAATGCCTGCAAAGGTCCGAGCTACATTGGAGCTAATTCAACGCAACTTCTTGTGGTCGAGGTTCGGAGGAGAGAAAGAGAATTTCATTGGTAGCATGGAATCGGGTGTGTGCAAGCAAGGATCGGGGGGCACGGGGTTAAAGAGAATGAAAGAATTGAATCAAGCTACGATTGGCAAACGGGTATGGAGATTTATCAATAATGATCAATTGGGATGGGTAAAACTTCTTAAGGCAAAATATATCGAAATAATCGGGACTTCTGAAAGGCGATAATCTTCCTAGAGGATCCTATTTTTGGAATTGTTTGCTCGAATGTCGGGAGGTAGTCGGGAAAGGCATCAGATGGAGAATTGGTAATGGAAGACAAGTGGACTTTTGGAAAGACCCGTGGTTGGAAGAGGCCCCTATGAAAGATAACTTAGACCTTCAAGTCCTCCAACATAAACTTTCGAAGGAAATGGGAGGAAAAGTAGGGGATTTTATTGCTGTAGCACGGGAAACTTCTTCTTGGAAGAAAATCACGAGTTCATAATCCGTCGAGCAAGAGAAGGTGGCCCTAACCAAACTCAATGATGCTTTAAGGGTGTTCCTGATCATTCCTGGGGAGGAAGAGACAAGGCGATTTGGGGCAAAACTACAAGTGGGATCTATTCGGTAAAAGCGCCTATAAGTTAATCCACTCGGGATTCAATGGTTGGACTCAGACTTCGTTATTTGGTTAAATAATTTAACCCCAAAAATAGCTTTCTTCTTTTGGTTGGCGAGTTCAAAATAAGATCCCGACAACGAGATAATCTGCAAAGGAGAGGTTTCCAATTCATCAATCGATGTATCTTGTGTGAGAAAGCGATAGAATCCGTAAGTCATATATTTCTAACTTGTGATTTTTCTTGTACGAGTCTTCCAAATGATCTGTCCAAATTTCATATAGATTGGAGTCTGTCCAAATAGCATGTCGACTTACGCATACGGTGGGCTTCCCCCTTAGGGCAAAGCTTTTGACTTGGCTCACGGAAGCTCGGCTTACCCCATTTTTTATGGGGGATATGGAATGAGAGAAATAAGAGAGTATTTAAAGGACGTAAGAAAGATCCCGAGGTTATGTGGCAATAAAATAATCGAGCTTTGAAAGAAAAGCTGGAAAACTTTCTTCTTCAAAAATGAGACCATGTCTCTAAGGGAAAGGAGGATTTTGCGGAGCCGGGGAGAGGAACTTCCGGACCTAGACATTACAACCAACCCACGGGATGGTGTCAAGTGGATACCCCCCACACAAAAGTGGGTTAAGTTTAATTTTGACGGGGCGGCTAAAGGAAATCCGGGGCTGCGGGAGCGAGGAGGAGTTTTGAGAAATGAGGAAGGAAAAGTGGTCCTTGCCTTTCTCGAGCCTTTGGGAACTCAAACAAATCATTTTGCGAAGCCGAGCTGCATGCGAGGCAATGAGAATTGCCAGACTTGAGGGTTATAAGGAAGTTATCTTTGAAGGGGATTCACTTAATATAATCAAGGCAATTAAGGAGGATAAAGACCCCAGATGGACCATATTGGAGCTTATCCTAGAAGCAAAGATTCATAAATCTCATTTGGTTAATGCCCGAATCCAACACACCTTCGAGAGAAGGGAACCGGGCGGCGGATCTAATGGCAAATATTGCGGTTTACGTTGGGGAGATGCAAATTTGGAAGGATAACTTCCCTCAAGAACTATTGGTGTTGGTTGCTAGAGAAGAGCTAAGATCAAACTGTTAGAGCATCGGGGAGATCGGAGGGGCTGATGATGAGTAATCCGACAGTTGGAATTAGGCAGAAAAGGCATCCCATTTGCTGGGGCCTGGGAGGTGACAAGTGTACAGTACAGCAACCTAGTGTTAGTAAGTGCTAGGTGTTGTTTGGTTTTTGTTTTATCTGAATAGTCAAGCGACAAGTATAGGTCTGTGGACTCTAAGTATGGCTTAATGTGAGTCTTAGAAAGATCCATTTTGTATTTTGATTATACGGGCTTGATGCTAGAACCAGCCCATTTTGACTTTGTAAAAGGTTTGTGGACCTTATAACCACCTCTACCTTATACCAAAAAAAAACAATGGATAAAGATGTTGCATTATTTGACATGAGCAAACCAAGAATAAAGACAATGAGGTATTGATGGAGTAGTGAGCATGAGTGCTTGTTATGAAGAGGTCAAGGATTCAAGTCATCTAAGTTATCTTGTGTGTTCAACATCACAAAATAATAATTATTATTGTTATTATTTATTTTAAAAAAATTCAAAGGAGCTATGGGAGCTAGAGAGGGAGTTTTAGGAGGGTTGAGCGATGTAAGAGATGAGCAAGGAGGTCAATAAACACTAGACAATGTAGGTTCTAGGGTCAATATAGGTAAATGATCATATATGAGGCCCAATTTGAGCCCATAAACAAAGGACTCTCTTGAGGTTCAAATTTTTATGGGGAAAACCCTAGAAAACTCTTTTTTACAAATACTTTAATAGGAAAAGACACAACTGACAAACAAAACCCTTCTTGGAACCATCATTTTAGATAGCCAAGGACAACTCAAGTGTTGCAAATGGAGGATAGCATCCATGTGGTTCTAGTGGATAAGGAGGACATCCAAAATAAGGTATAAGAGTTAAAATAGTCTAATCTATAACTTTATTGGAGCATGACCAAGTCTATTAGTTGTTAAAAACTAGATCCGTATGAAATGGGCATTAAGGGGGGAAGCTTTTGTAACCCTAATGGCCAAGGGGTTTTTCCTAGTATCTTTTACTCAAGAAGAACATTGTCTTAAGGTTTTTGTAGGTGGAACGTTGTTTCTAGGTCATTTATATTTGTACACGAGGCTATGGGAACCAAGGTTTAACGAAAATCAAGAGGGTGTGAATAGTGTCCTAGTTTGGGCCTAAATATTTGGTCTTCTAATGAAATTTTGGCTAGAAAAATCCTAGAGACCACTAGGAATGTCTTGGGGAAACACGTTATAACCACCCCAAAAATAGAGAAAAGATCTCAAGCAATTTATGTGCAATATATGCATTAAGATAGATCTTCGATCTCCACTAGTAAAGATGGTGGAGTTATATTCTATCTTTGGGAAGTATAGACAGAATATTGACTATAAAAACTTACCCTCTACTGTCATTTTTGTTATGCATGCGGATATTTGGCGAATTCCTAGACTTCTAAGGTGTAGGGAAACAAAGAAACAAAGCAACAATAGCCAAACAAGACAAAAGAAAAATAAAAAATAATTGAACAAGAAGTCACAAGAAAATAGCAATCGGATGATACAAAGATTAAGTTGGCCCCATGGAGTATTCAATTTCCTTGTAAGAGAAACAAATAGCAAGGGAGGATGAAGTACCAAGAAAGGAAATAGTACAACCAGATGAAGCGTAGGAAAAGGAAGAAAGGCATGAAGAGTTGTATGAGGATTCTGAGAAAGAAAAATAAAATAAAAATTTTGGAGGGTAAAATCGTTCAAAAGAACAAATAAAATCGAGCATAAAATGAAAGGGTAATAATACAACCAAAAGAAATAAGAAAGTAATAATACAACCAAAATGAAAGAAAAAAAACACTAGCAACTGGCTAAAGATTCATTGGTGGATGAAGACAATTGGGAACAAGTTCAACATAAAACTCGCGACAAGAATAAGCTAGTAGACATGGGAGGCATGGGTACGGGTAGAGGTAGAACCTCAGGATGTATATTATGTATATTATCAATGCATAAAATGATATAGTGGATGGTAGACAAGCCCGCATAAAGAAAGCCTTTCAAAGAGCATCAAAACCCTTTGTTAGCGGTAAAAAATAATTTTTTTCTCATAGAATGTCAAGGGCTTGAACACTCATAGGAAACATAGGTTGCTTAAATCATAAAATAGCAATGCTTGAAGAGATTAAGAAGTAGAAGAAATGAAGAAAATAAGCAAGAAGAATTAAAGTTGAGAAAAAAGTGTAAAAATACCAGCAAAAGAAGCTTGTGAAGACTTTTGTGTTTTAGATGTAGTTTTAGCTAAAATTTTATGTTGTGATAGTAATGTAGCTTTGTAGTTTATGTCATGCAAAGGAGATTGTTCCATTTAATTAAAATTTGATATATGCAAAGGAAGAAAGATACCTATATTGGAAGTTTTTTTGTCAATGATTTGAAAACTGATAAAAACCAAGAAGATACTAGGGCAAGGTGGACTGATTTGAAAACTGATAAAAACCAAGAAGATACTTCCAAGGGCAAGGTGGATTGGTAAGTGTAGGTGTGGCTGGGTACTTACCAAGAAGAGACCTAGGTTCAAACCTTGGGAGAAGCCAACCCTTTGCAAAGATAATAGTCTAGTCCAAATCCTTTGAGTGGATGCCAAATCGACAACGATGGTACGAACCCCAAACGACCAGTGGTCCCCATTTCACGTCGGGTCAATGAGAACAAGACGAATAGGTTTGTTGGGAGCAGTCCCTGGTCCCCATTTCACGTCGGGTCAATGAGAACAAGACGAATAGGTTTGTTGGGAGCAGTCCCTTTGGGTCCCCATCTCACGTCGGGTCAACGAGAACAAGACGAATAGGTTTATTGGGAGCAGTTCGTTTGGTTTGAACCCTGCACTTACCAATTACTAAAAATACCAATTACTAAAAATAGTGACACTAACTTGATAAAATCCTCACAAGTGGCATCAATCACTATAAAAGTATTTCAATCTTTGGGACCAAAAGTCTCGTCGTCTACTATGCATATGCCTTTTTTTATTAAATTATAGTAACAGTAAAAGCATATAACTTCAATCGAACTGAGCAAATGCTTTACTATTAAAATGTCCCTTTACTACAGGAACTGATTAGAAGCAGAGGAGCTACGAAAGAAAATACGGAAGCCCTGCGACAAACCTAGAAATTTCTCGTCCTCAATTTTTCAAGGGCATCCCTTATACTCTGTGTGACTCTGCATTTGACACGACTTCTTGCATAAACAGATTGAGATTTGCATCCGAAGATCCTCCGTCCATCATACCCTTTCTCGCCAATTCCTTCCATTTGAGAGCATTGTTCCGTACCTCTGCAAATTCTTGGCCCTCAAACGCCAATCTGACGCATCTCTCGATCTCATCCCTTCCCACTACTCCATCATCTCCCTTCCTCATTCTCATTCCCGTTTTCCAGAAATCTCCAACAAATCCATCCAAATACGCAAAGTCAACATAGGAACTCCCAAGCTCAAGCCGTCCAGCGTGGAATTCCATCCACAGTGACTCATAAACACACCAACAGACGGATGACTCAGCACCTCAAGCTGAATACACCAATCCACTACCAAACCCCTTTCTGCCGTTCTCTCAAGAAACCCTGGAGGAAACAACGCCCTTAAGTCGTGGTGCCCTTCAGGAGGACGGATGACCCACAAGAAGTGGTGTTGGCTCCTCTCAAGCCCCGTTGCCAGTTCCTCTATTTGATGAGGGCTAATAGACGTTATGCTTCCAAACGAAACATAAACAACAGAAAGAGGAGGCTTGCCATCCAGCCATGCTCTGCACTCTGCTGCATCCCAAGGATTTGCGCCCACTTGCGTATCGTCCGGATTGCGTCTGTCCAGAAAAGCAGAGGGAATGGAGGGACCTATTGTTAAAATAGGTAGCCCCATAGACCTTGTCATGTACTCCACCGTCTCCTGTTCGAGTTCATGGAAGGTATTGACGAGTATCCACGAGGCCTTGGGAACACAATCCAAATCTTGAAAACATACGATCGCTTTCTTGACCCTGGGGTCCTCGAATGAAAAACAGAGGGTAAATCTGTAACATCCAACTCTGGAAGACAAGGAATTCTGACAGTCGGCGGCAGAGTCGTCTCCGCATCCCATCCCTCAACTACCAACAAACAACTTAATAAATTCTTCAGGAACAATCAACGACCCCTCTCTATGCAATACCATTCTTGAAGTGGAAATAAACCGAGAACACTGCTGCAGACTGCGTCCAGAAGAAGGCCTGCGGAGTATTTAGCTCGGCAACTTATCGTCAACTTATCGTCCTGCAATTTATCGTCAACTTCATCCTTAAAAAAGATGAAATGAGGAGGGAACAAGTCCATTTATATTGTCAAATAAACCAAATTATGATGAAATCATCTTTACATATGGATATCTAGGTGTAGAAGATTGTCATTATTGTTTTCTTTTTTCTGTACCTATATCACTACCATGAATTTATAGGTCTAGATTATTCTATAAGGAAAGAAAATCTATTTAACTAAAGAAAAAGTTTATGTAGTAATTGAATTAATAAGGTGGTCTTGTGTACATAAGAATTTACTTTGATAAAGAAAGTTATAATTTATAGGGATTTGAATTTTAGGTTATTATTGAAACTTTGACGAAATGTCAAAAGGCATATGAAAAATATAATTTCATATTTACTTAATATAAAATTATGATTTTTTGTTTGAAGAAAAAAAAAATGAAAAAAAAAATGATAAGAAGATCAAATAATGGGTTTAGTGGTTATAGATATTTGTTTTTGTTTTATGAAAATTTTAGTACCATAACAAAATATTTTTAAATAATTATTTATCATAACAAAAATTTTAAGCCATTGCTTTTAATTTTTTATTTCATATTTAGATTAGAGGAGTTTTCTATATGTTTTTTTTTTTTTGGAAAAAACCATTTTTATTAACTAAATTATAATAATTTTACAAGCAATAAAAAAATAGGTGGATAAGCACACACCTAAATAACCATTAATTGTTCATATGAAATGGAGACCAAACATGCCTCAAACCACTAACTATTTTTATTACATCTACTAAGACTATGGTGGCTCATCTTTGGTATATTGCTCCTCCTCGTCACTTCCCGCCCTTTGTGTGTGTTTCAACCTAGTGTAAGGACGAGTCACCTTATTGGACAAAGCTACCACATTCAATCTTGAGCTCTATGTATTTATGTAGATGTGACTTGAGTGAGTCATTTTCCCTAGATCCTTAGAGAGACCCTCCAACTTGTCCAAAGAAATTTTTGGCCTCTCTACCCCTCTGTTTCCCTTTCTTTTTCCTAATTCGGTGAAATCGTAATCAACCCTTACGAGGTGCAATTTTGCCTAGCTAGGTTTTTCTCTTAGAAAACCCTAACTTTTTAAACTAACCTCTTAGACGTCGATTTTCTCTTGGTTTGCCTGCCCATTCTTATTTCAAATCTCTTATAAATAGAGGTTTTGAAGCGTTTTTATTAACAGATGAACTTCTAAGAAGCTCACTAAGCAAGCAATCTAAACAAGCTACCTACAAGTTTTAAGACAAGTGCTAACAAGATCCAATTTGCAAGTGCCAAGTGATTTGTGAAAGCTTTTGGACTTTGTGGAGATTTTTTCTGCTGCATTGATTGTGTGTTGTTGCACTTGGTGGACAAGTGTGGAAGCCCTAAGGAGGAGTCTACTATTTGGGAGGCCTTCATTCTTTTGTCTGCTTTTTCATTATCACCAGGCTGTTTTCGCTCATTTGCATTCATACATCACTAATTTTGCATCTATTGTTAATTTATTCTTATTATTTTATTGCTTTTTATCTCTATTACAAAATTGCACCTCGTAATATTTTGGTACGATTTCATCAATAGTAAAATCATGGCTACCCCGTGTAAGGTACGATTTCATCGACGTTAATATTGAGGGCAAAAGTTCACCCCCAAACCCTAAATCTACATTTCATGTTATATTTAGAGCATAATTGCACAATCTACACTTTGTTCATCATATTGTTCTACTGCATTGTACTTTGTTTGTTTGTCTTCCAAAAAGGTCAAATTTCACTTTTGCATTCTAAAGATTAGCTAAAAGGACCTAGGGGGCTTGACTGTTGCACCTCCAAGTATAGTCATATAGCAACCTAAGTAGGCCCCCTAATGCTGATCATATTTTTTAAGGTTTTATGAAGTCATTTTATAGGATTAAATCTATGGGATATTATTGAATGCAAGATAAAGCTTGTAACAACCATCGAATCAGATAAGTACCCTAGTAGATATTTAGGTTATTTTTTGATTGCTTTATATTTTATTTCTATTCAAAATATAGATCATAGGAAAGGAAAAACACATGATTAATTTTCTAGGCATTTGAAAGAATAAAGACATCTAGTTTACATTTAGGTTTTAACCTTGTTTGTGCATTTCTCTTGGACCCTTGCTTAAAGGCTTTTATTTTGTAATCCTAGGGTTAGCTCTTATCTTCTTGCATATGGCATCTTGTATTATTTTATCCCTTTTCATAGTGTATTTTTAGAAAATCCAAGCATAGGTGCATGCTTAATTGATACATCAAAACACATTCCACCCTGGACTTGGAGTGAGTCCTAAAATCATTCTTGGTGAACCCTTCCCCTAGTTGCCCATCGAGTGTAGAGTTAAAACATACCCTCGTAGTTCACCTCGAATCCTAGTGGGTCTAGTCGAGAATCATACACAGTAGGGCAGTTTTCTCCCTCTACATCTTTAGTGAACTCAATGTGAACACACACCTTAGTATCCAAAATAGGAAGCCTCTTCCTTCCTCTTCTTGAAAACCTTAAACAAGACCACTAATTCTGTTTGTTTATATCAGAGAACATTAATAAACATATTTAAAATCTTCTTGTGTGTCTTTCGTTAGTTTTCTCTTCTATCATTTCACTTCTTCTAATGGCTCCATTTCTTAGAAGTCAGTGAACTCAGCGAAGGCAACTAGAATCTAGTCATATTCCCCAAGAAGATGATCAAATTGATAGAGATAACCCTAACCTTGATGTAAAAGAGCAAGAAAATATTGAAACTGAAACAAACTATGATTCCCTTGAAGGGTCCAATGGTTGCTACTTATTTAAATTATTTGAGCATATTTAGGGTTTCATGAAACGTTATAGGGTAGACTTACTTAAGGCTATGGAATTGGAAGCTCAACTTGAAAGAGGTGAGACCCCCCCTCTAGTAGTCTCTCCTAAACACGTTCATCCTAACCCTTTGTTTGAATCTTTGAATCATGGTAATCCTGTCCATCAACCAACAACTATGACCACCAACGTTGGAAAGATTCTACAAATTCCTCCAACTAGTAGTGCATCTCAAAATTATGTTCAATTTCCTCCTCCAGTGAAAGAAAATCAAACTTACAATTTGGATGTATACAATTAAAGAGTTTCTTCATGCTAACAGGTGTCTATTTATAGTTACAAATGAATAACTTCTAAGCTTAGCATGAAGATTTCTATCTAATGGAATAAATATCAATATACTAAAAAGAAAAGTATGTCATTCCATTTACTATGTTTATAAAATTGACATTCATTACCATACATCTTTCAACTACTCGCCAATGGCAAGAGAGCTGGTCACAAACATTTATTTCCAAATTTTGACAAAATTATTTGTCCTTATCTTTCTTGTTTTGTTGGGACTTGCATGCTTGCAAGAATTGGTGCCTAAGATTCACTTTCTATTGTTGCCTTCTTAAAGTTCCTCAATTAGTCGATCAACTTTTTACTTTTGGTTATTGGTCTAGCAATGCTAGCCTCAATATTATGCTTTATCAAAATCTAGAGTAAATAAAACATGTCCATATATTTTCTTTTCTTCAAGCACAATTGTTTCCTTAAATGTGGTGTATCCACTTGTCTTTTTATTATGACAAAAATGATTTTGTTTTGGCGTTTTTTAACATGCCATCCTTTTGGTTCTTCGTTTGCCACATTAACAAGAAGTTGCTAGATTTATTGCCAAGTGCTTCATTTATCCACTACCTATTTCCTTTTTTAAAAGGATGTCTCTTTTTTTTGGAACTTTTTGTCCTTTTCTATTGCTTTGCAAATATTTTTAGATTTTTGGATTGATCTTAATTTGTTGCTTATTCTTTTGAATCACTTACACAACTTTCCTTCCAAATGGCTTATTGTATGAACTATTATCTTTTCCACACCACTTAATTCTTCTATTTTCCATATTTCTTTTTGTGGTACTTCAATCCAACCATTCATTCCTCGAATAACTTATCTTCATTTTTTAGCAATTTGAAAGTTTTGATGACCGAGTTGGTCAAGATTTTGAACTACTTGATACTATAGGCCTTTAAAAATATTCTTAATTCTTAATCTAAAGACTAACATGGTAAGGTGGAGGTATTTTGTAGCAACATATTAGAGCAAATATCTATGTTCTAATATAGTGATTAAAAATCACTATATTTTGGTGACTTTATGGGTTGTTGTGCCTTTTATGAAAAGAAGTCAAAATCTTTGGTCTTGTCCATTTGGCTTATAGAGTCACCGATCAAAGAATTCAATAATTTATAATAATAGATAATAAAATATTAAATTCTTATCAAAATAAATGTAAGCCTTATTATTAAGCCCTTTTATCAACTTCAAATTACAAATTATACTCCTATAGTGATGTCTCTAAAAATAGGAAAAATAGTTTGAAAAGCAAAATCTATTTGGTAAAATAATTCCATCTGATGTTTGCCTAGTAAAATATAAACTATCAAAGGATGTATGATCTAGAAAGGAAGAAAAAATAGCAAGTCCTACAAGAAAAGAATAAGTAAATTCAAGAGTTCAAGCAAGCTTTGAGCATGGTCCCATCAAGGGAATAATTGAATCAAAAGAATGAGAGGATATTTAAGTAATATATTTAAGAAAAGTTATTCCAAGACAAGTTATATACTCCAACAATAAATAAGATAACCTTGAAGACATAAAGAGATGCCATATGTAAAGAAAAGAAATATTTGATTCAAGCAGAGAAAATCATTACATATAATCTTACAAAAACAAGAATACCAAATATAAATTTTGGGAGGGCACCCTACCACATCTTGTATATTATCAAGAAATCCTCTATTTTATATATTTTTGGAGGAACAACCTCATCATATGTCGTGGTTTAATAGGAAGTCTTCTATTTTTTAATTTTCTATAAAAACCTTTAAGGCATCAAAAACAAAAGTTTATTTGTATCACTCCTATAAGTTATGATTTGTACCAATGATACCAGATTGATCATACTCCCTTATAATCATTCCTTAAATGCTATATTAAATATGATCTATGCAAAAATCATTGTCAATTATAGGAAGACATGTGCATGAAGTATAACTTATATGAGATGTTTGATGAACTTAAGAAGCACATGCAATGATTCTTAATGATTAGATCTTGAAAAATGTTAATGATATGCCACTTTGAATATAAGTGATGTAAATCTAGTTGCAAGAGGTTTGAACAAATACCTCTCATCACATAAAAATTGTGACAAATAGAAAATAAAGTGGTAATTGATAAATGTTTTATTTTTTCATTATTGGACACCTCCCCATTACAATGCAATACCAAGGGAATATATATCCTCAAATAAACCCTAAAATGAAACCCTAAAGCTTAAAGCCCTAAAGATAAAAAAAAATTACTATTTTCGATAAATTATTTTTTCATAAAAAATGTCATTTTTAGTAATTACTATTTTCAGCAAATTATTTTTTTGTCAAAAATTTTCATTTTTAGTAATTACCATTTTTGGTAAATTATTTTTTCGTTAAAAATTACCATTTTAGGAAAATTGTTTTTTGTCAAAAATTACCATTTTTAGTAATTAAAAAAAAACTCGGATTGATATGCAAATTAACACACAACTTTGTAACACCCATATTAGGCATCCTATAAAATCTCAACACCTAATCATGCATAAAAAATTATTTAAAAACTTCTAAAAAAACACCCTCTAAAAGATAGGCTCCTGCATCATTCTCCTCTGGTTGAAAAGAACTCTGCTCCTACAAGTTCCTCTGATCAAACTCCTACAAATTTTTGCTATCAATATTTTTTCCAACTGTTCGAATCTTGGATCAAATCAATATGATGTTGAATATCCTTTTTTGGGGTAGTCCATCTAGTAACTCCTTTGGTATGACATCTACATACTCTTTTAGAAACTCTGTTGCTGCGAGTGGTATAGCAACAACCAAAGTATCCATATTTTGTATTTTCAACACAACAAAAACCAGCTTCATTCATCCATGTGATAAATTTCTTAGTTGTCAATAGGTTTTTTCTCTGCCCTTCTTCTTTATGTGGTAATAAGACCACTTTTACTCCATCCTTCCAAAATATGTAAGTATTCCTTCCCCCATCATGGGTAGCCTTCCTATCATATTACCAAGGCCTCCCCAACAATAAGTGACATGCATCCATCGGAATAACATCACACCATACTTCATCCTTGTAGGTATTCACAATTGAAAACTTAACCAGACACCTATTATCTATAGTTACCTCGTTCCCTTTCTTGAACCACAATATGTGAAAGGATACAGGTTTCACACTTTAAGTTAAGTTTCTCAATCATTTTAGTTGAAACCATATTATCACAACTACCATTGTCAATAATCATCTTACATACCTTTCCTCTATATGTGCACCTAGTTCGAAAGATATTCGTATGCAACCAGGAATCACCACCATCATTATCTTGTGCTTTCTCCTTCCTTGGAATGATCATCATCCTCTTTATCATGAGATTTTCCCCCATGTCTGCAGTAAATTTTGTCTCATTTTGCTCTTCTACCTCAACCAGATTGACTCTAGCTTGTTCTCCTTGTTTTCTTTCTTGTGCAAGATAGTGTGAACACTCAAAAGCTTTGTGCCCTTCCTCACCACATCTATAATAGGTATATTACCTTTGTGGGTCTTCCCAATTTCATCCTCCACCATAACCTCTTCCTCTTTGAAATCCTCCACCTCTCTCATGGTTACTATGACCTTGCCAAACTCTTCTTGTTTTCCTGTATTAGAAGATTCTCCCTTTGAGGGATTAAATCCACCATGCCCATTGGTTGGAGGTGACGATGGTTCGTTCCTCACTCATCTTCTAAAATTACCTCTCTTATGTTTCTCTTTCGCTTTTAATGCAAACTAATATGCATCTTCTACATTATGGATTCGAAGCATACTCAACCCATCTTGTATGGCATAACTTAATCCATTCATATACCTTGCAACATTTTGTTCTTCTAACTCTTTAAGCTCCACTTGAATTGATAACTTATAGAATTCATTGGTGTAGTCCTCGATGCTTTGATCCTTTTATCTATGGTTTTGTAATCTACAAAATAATGTTTGAGCATAATATTTAGGCAAGATTTTCTCCTTTAGTTTTTTTTTTTCATTTTTTTGCCAAATCCTAATATTTTCCTTTCCTTCCCTCTGCCTTTCCTTCTATAGATGATCCCACCAAATCAACACATGCCCTTTCAAATTTGTGCATGCAAGCTTTACTTTCCTTTCCTTTGAAAGAACTCTCCACTCAAAGAACTTCTCTATGCTATTTAAATAATCTATCAACTCTTTTGGTTTCAACCATCCTGCATACTCAAGGACATCAACCTTGATCTCGTCTCTATTTCCTTTCAAGGCCCTAATTAGTTTATCCTCAAAATGATGCTCCTTTGGCTTCCCCTCTAGTTCTTCCTCTACATGAACCTCTGATCTGTTATCTTCTTCCATAGTATCATTATAAGAATCTAGATCTACAAAATATGTTGGATGTCTTTCCCTCATACAAACCATCATTCTAGTCAATTGAGCAACTTGTACCTGCAACTCCTACACATCCATATTAAGTTGGGTATAACCTCCTCTTCCTCTCCTCATGCTAATTTGATATGTGTTATTCCAAATAGAAAATAAAAATAGCAAAATAATTGTAATCAATAAAATTACCTTCTATTCCCCAACA
Source organism: Wollemia nobilis (assembly GCA_028583015.1). NCBI lineage: Eukaryota > Viridiplantae > Streptophyta > Pinopsida > Araucariales > Araucariaceae > Wollemia > Wollemia nobilis. The sequence goes on along the minus strand of JAQPPZ010003251.1, from coordinate 6,739,244 downwards.
AGATCCAACTTGCTCTAATACCAAATGATGTAAATCCAACTGCAAGAGGTCAAAAAAAATACCTCTCATCACATAAAAACTATGATAAATAGAAAATAAATAAGAAAAACCTCCATTCTCATTAAAACTGCAATACATGGAAATAAACTGATAAATGTTTTATTTTGTCATTCTTGGACACCTCCCCATTACAATGCAATACCAAGGGAATATATATCCTCAAAGAAACCCTAAAACAAAACCCTAAATCTTAAAATTTTAATTATTTAACTGAATGAGGAGGAAATTGAAATTACTATGTTGAAATTAGTTGAAACCCTAAAAAATATTGAAATTAGTTGAATGAATTGGAATACATATGCACAATTACTAGTAAGTCTTTTCTATTTATTTTAGATTGTGTATGGGGTGATTGTCATATTAACATGTTGGTGAACTAAAGTATTATGAGATACCTTTTAAAGGGTAGTAATCATATCTGAAATTATGTGTTGGTGGGATTAGGCACTAAAAGATACATCTTTCTTCTATTAGTCCTTTTAATATCCATTAGCATGGTATGTTTTTAAATAGTTTTGTTAAGTATAGCATTTTTTATTATAACTATGTATGGGTGTTGATCTTGTTGATGTATTTGTAAGCTTAAGTGTTGTGAGATGCCTCTTGTAGTAGGAGTACCAACCCTTGTTAGTCTTCTTGCTTTAGATCATTCTACTTAAAATTTGGTTTTCATATATTTCTATTCTTCATGATTAAAGTTAAATTATCTTGTCGTTTGTATATTTTAAAAGATGATTCTCATCTTGAACATTAACATAGTTTCTTAACACCTTTTCTCATAAAAAGTCCCTATATAGTTTATAATGTATTATACATTAACATTCACATAGCCAATCATAGGTTGTCTTGAATAGAATTCATACATCCAATAATTTGGTTATCAATATAAAAGTAACCAGATTAAAACCTAGTCACTTTTAATCACTCAATACTCCCTCTATTCATATTCCTTAATTATGTATTGAGTTTATTATTTTTTTTGCACTTACCAAATGGTGAATATATAAAAAATATTAAATATCCTCAATACTAAAAAAATTCTTCCTATTGGGGCCTCTTTGCATATGTAGGGGTAACTATTAATATTAGAATTTTAACTAATTAAAAGAGGTAATTAAGATATAGACTTAAAAATGTGTTTTTGCTTATCTATATAAACATGTGTAATTATGACAAGAATTTTTAGTAGATATTTTAATTTAATAATTAGTAGCTAATTTAATATTAATAATTAATTTTAACTTTACAAGCATTTACATATTTTATATGCATTATAGTATTTTTTAAAACAAATTTAATAATAAATTTATTTAAAAATTACTATTAATAATACATACAAAAATTTCATCAAATGGCATGAGGTTAATTGGTTAAATTCCTTAATTTTTAAGGAGATTTTGGTTTGACCTCTCATACATGCATAATGGTCAAGCTTTTATTATACTATATAGTCATGATGATGTAACCAAATTAAAAAGTACAATTTGTTTTTTTTACGAATAGTTAAGTTTAAAAATAAAAATAAATTAAATTTTAAACTAAAAATAACTCAGATTTTTTAACAATGTGGTATATGTAAATGATAACGAACAATCAATATTATGCATACCTATTAGGAATAACAATGGATAAATATGCGAACATTATCATCTTGACATGGGCAAACCAACAATAAAGACAATGAGGTCTTAGTGGACTGGTGAGCATATGAAGAGGTCAAGGATTCAAGTCATCTTGTATGCTTAACATCACAAAATAATAATTATTATTTTAAAATTCTTCAAGGGAGCTATGGGAGTTGGAGAGGGAGTTGTAGGAGAGTTGGGTGATGTAAGAGGTGAGCAAGGAGGTCAAGAAACACTAGTCAATCTAGGTTCTAAGGCCAACCAATATAGGTAAAGGATTAGATGTGGGGCCCAATAAACAAGGAGGGACCCTATTGGGATTCAAGTTTGTATGGGAAAACCCTAGAAAACTCTATTTTACAAATGCTTGTAGAGGAAAAGACACAATTGATGAACAAAATCCTTCTTGGAACCATCATTTTAGATAGCCAAGGACAACGCAAGTGTTGCAAATGGAGGATGGCATCCATGTGGTTCAAGTGGATAAGGAGGACATCCAAAATAAGATATAAGAGTTTAAAAAATAGTCTAATTTATAAGTTTATTGGAGCATGGCCAAGTCTATCGACTATTAAAAACTAGATCCATTGAAATGAGCATTAAGGGGTGAAGCTTTTATAACCCTAATGGTCAAAGGGTTTTTCCTAGTATCTTTTACTCAAGAAGAACATTGTATTAAGGTTTTTGTAGGTGGACCATTGTTTCTAAGTCATTTATATTTGTACATGTGGCTATGGGAACCAAGGTTTAACCAAAATTGAGAGGGTGTGAATAGTTGTCCCAGTTTGGGCTTAAATATTTGGTCTTTTAATAAAATTATGGCTAAAACAAATCATAGACCACTAGGAATGTCTTGGGGGAACACGTTATAACCACCCTAGAAATAGATAAAATATCTCAAATAATTTATGTGCAATATATGCATTAAGGTAGATCTTCAATATCGACTAGTAAAGATGGTGGGGCTAAATTCTATCTTTGAGAAGTACAGACAAAATATTGACTATAAAAACCTACCTTCTATTGTCATTTTTGTTATGCATGCAGACATATGGTGAATTCCTAGCCTTCTAAGGTGTAGGAAAACAAAGAAACAAAGTAACAATTGCCAAACGAGACAAAAGAAAAAGAAAAAAATAGTTGAACAAGAAGTCATAAAAAAAATAGTAATTGGATGATGCAAAGATTGAATTGGTCCCCATGGAGTATTCAATTTCCTTGTAGGTGAAACATTTCCTTGTAGGTGAAACAAATAGCAAGGGAGGATGAAGCACGAAGCAAGGAAATAATGCAACCAGATGAAGCATAGGAAAAGGAAGAAAGACATGAAGAGTTGTATGAGAATGTTGAGAAAGAAAAAATAGAAATTTTGGAGGTTAAAATCATTCAAAAAATAAAGAAAATTGAGCAAAAAATGAGAGGGTAACAATACAACCAAAAGAAATGAGAAGGTAATAATACAACCAAAAAAAAAAAAAAAAGAGTACTAGCAACTGGCTAAAGATTCATTGGTGGATGAAGACAATTGGGAACAAGTTCAACATAAAACTTGAGACAAGAATAAGCTAGTAGACATGGGAGGCATGGATAAGGGTGGAGGTAGAACCTCAGGATGTACATTATATACTATCAATGCAAAAAAGGATGTAGTGGATGGTAGACAAACCCGCATAAAGGAAGCGTTTATGAGGGCATCAAGATCCCTTGTTAGAGGGAAAAGATAATTTTGCTCTCATAGAATGTTAAGGGTTTGAACACCTTTGGAAAACACAGGGTGCTTAAATCATAAAATAGCAATGCTGCAAGCGACTAAGAAGTAGAAGAAATGGAGAAAATTAGCAAGGAGAATTGGAGTTAAGGAGAAAGTGTAGGAATACCGGCAAAAAAAGCTTCTAAAGACTTTTTACGTTTTAGTTGTAGTCTTAGTAAAAACAACCATGGAAAACAAGGATTGGATCTAGATTAAAAGTTATTTGAACACTAGTCAGTTAGGGGATTATAAGTTTAAGAAGTTGGATAAGTGGCCAATTACAATCCCTCCAAAATTGACACCCATCATGACTAAATTCTTGGCAAAAATATTTCTCACAGGTAGAGATGAGGAGGATGAATTAGCTTGGGGCTATAGGAGCCTTGAAGTCTACACAGTGAAAAATGGATATGATAAGATCCTTCCAGAACCTCCTCCTCATGCATATCAGGTTGAGGATAGGAGAAATATTTGGCAGTCAAAAGGTTGGTCGAAAGTAAACTTCTTTGCCTGGCAGTTCATGCATAGTGGAATTCTTACTTTTGTTTATATGAAACATGAGGGAATCACTGGTCCATCTCAATGTGTTTTATGCTACAAGAGTGAGGAAACATTTGACCACTTGATGTTTGAGTGCCCATTTATGCGTCGGATTTCGGAGCGATGGTTTTATATTATAAAATTTTGGTTTCTAAATTACAAAATTCGAGCCAATGGTGATTTGAATTGAATTAATATTTGGGAAAGATGGAAGAGGGGTAGATTAAAATCTAAAGCTCTTTGTATCAATTGAAAGCTTGGATTAAACTTCATTTGGTGGTACGACTTCTGACATAAACATGTTGAGATTTGCATCCGAAGATCCTCCGTCCATCATACCCTTTCTCGCCAATTCCTTCCATTTGAGAGCATTGTTCCGTACCTCTGCAAATTCTTGGCCCTCAAACGCCAATCTGACGCATCTCTCGATCTCATCCCTCCCCACTACTCCATCATCTCCCTTCCTCATTCTCATTCCCGTTTTCTAGAAATCTCCAACAAATCCGTCCAAATACCCAAAGTCAACATAGGAACTCCCAAGCTCAAGCCGCCCAATGTGGAATTCCATCCACAATGACTCATAAACACACCAACAGACGGATGACTCAGCACCTCAAGCTGAATACACCAATCCACTACCAAACCCCTTTCTGCCGTTCTCTCAAGAAACCCTGGAGGAAACAACGCCCTTAAGTCGTGGTGCCCTTCAGGAGGACGGATGACCCACAAGAAGTGGTGTTGGCTCCTCTCAAGCCCCGTTGCCAGTTCCTCTATTTGATGAGGGCTAATAGACGTTATGCTTCCAAACGAAACATAAACAACAGAAAGAGGAGGCTTGCACTGGATTGGGCGGAGAAGCCTAATTATAAGGGCTTCGAAATAAACAGTAGACTCTCCCGTATCAAAGTTTAAGTGTCCACATATGGAGAAGATTAGCGCAGCACAAGTTTAAGCGTCATGTCCATTTCCGTTTGTCATATGATCGGCGGCTTGCAAGAAAGTCTGGATTAACGTTTTTTTTTTTAATGAGGAACCTTTTATATATAACATATCCGCAACATGTGAGGGGAGAGATTTGAACCTGGGCCTCTCGATAACTGGAGAGTTTTAACTACCCACTTGCTCTCCAACTCCTCTACATGAGCAGATATTAACTTATTTTTTAATGAATATATTTTGGTCTGCAAATATTTCATCCTAAAAAGGTGAAATGAAGATGGAACAAGTCCATTTATATGATGAAATCATTTTTACATTTTCTGAGTATAGGTGAAATGAAGATGGATCATCTCCATTTCTAAGTATAGATGATTGTTAATCTATAGAGGAAGAAAATCTATGCATCTAAGGAAAAAAGTATGTGGTAATTGAACCAATAAGGTGGGCTTGTGTGTATAAGAACGAGTAAAATGATGGGTTTGGTGGTTGGATAGGAATACGTTTGAATTTATGAAATTAATTAATAGTAAATTTTGAAGTTAAATTTAAAAATTTTCTAATTAATGAGATTAAAAATTATTTTTGAAAGCATAATAAAAAAAATAGATAATAAATGAAAAAGATTTTGGATTTTGAAGAAAATTTTATAAATTATTTTTAATTTGAAATTTGATATTTGTAAGAATTTTAAGCATCCAAATTATGGATTTCTATAATTTATAGCTTCACCACATCTATTATCATATAGGATTGCACTTGCCTTGTCTGCATTAAAATCCTATGTCTAGCATTTTTGAATTTTTAGCTTCTAGATTAAAACAAAATCAAAACTATAGGTGTTAATATTTACTACCATTATTATTATATTATTTATTTATTTATTTATTTTTATTTGGTGGGTGTGAAAAACCCCTACAACCAACACACAGGACTGAGCAGTCTCCTCCCAACCATGACCCCTCACACACACCCACCCCTCACACACTCGCCCATGTCGTGGTTTGAACCTTGGACCTCCCAAAGAAGAGCCAAAGCTCGAACAGTTGCATTGTCCCCCTTGGGACATTGTTTTTATTATTATGATTATTATTTTTTATTTATATTATATGCCAACCTCCCACTCTCTTTCTACATTTTAAACACTTCATTTTTCAATGATTTTCTTTCTTTAACAAGTTTATGCAATTTTCGATACTTTTTGAGCAATTTTCTAACAATTTATGCGTTTTTCAGCCTTCTTTTTCATCCTTCGATGATTTTCCTTCTTTTCTATAACTATACTTTTTTGGGAGGGAGCAATCCATTGCAATTTCCAAAAAAATTACCCTTCCATGGATAAATTTCTATAGTTTCTAGTGTTAATTTCTAATTTCCACTTAATGGGGTTTTATTTTCATTGGCATCAATATATTCCTATGAGTGTCTAGTGCTTTTAGTTTTATTTTCTATTTTTTTGGGTTTAACTTTGTTACCTTTAATTGCCTTTTAGTAATCTCCAAGTTTCGATGTCAATCTTCTAATTACCAAAGTTTAAGATCATTGGTTTCCACTTTTTGCTCGTAAATTGGGGTTTTAGCGGCAACAAAGCAACCTGGTTCAGGGCCACCAATGACAAAAACGATGGTTATAAAGGCTCCTTCACCTTGTCAAAGTTGCACCCCAACAATATCCATTCCAACCACCAAGGCTAGCTCTCCTCCTTATCTTATGAGTTATTGACATTCCTGTAGTCCTAGGCACGCAAAGGAAGACAAGGACTTTGTATCAAAGAAATGACCTCATCTCTCCAATACTCAGCTGGGGAACTCCAGTTATAATAACTTTGTGGCATTGGGGTTTCCATCATAGAACAACACAAATTATTTTGTTTGGTAAAAGTTAGAATTGGTACAAACACACATGGTGGTGCATGGATTGTTAGAAACTTTAAAGCCCTAGGTTTTCTGTGTGTAGGAGCTAAAATTTATAATTATTTTTTAGTTTTTTTTTCTAGTGAACCATTTTTGTTAGGGTTTAGAGCTTAATGTTTTAAACTCGAGTTCTCATGTGTAAGCCCTAAGTCCCTATTTAAGGTTTTGGGTGGACTCTCATATTGACATCTCGGGGTGTGCTTCCATACCACCCACCTTTTTTGTGATTAGTGTAATTGTTATTTTTAGTAATACAAGGCACTTTTCAACCAGAAAAAAGTTTTTATATTTATATTAATATCAACTTTTATGCTGATAAGGTTACTAACAAAATTTGGAGGCCTTACATGAGTTAAATCATATCATTTTACAATGAAATTTGAAATTTGTATAAATATAGGTGATGTAATGTAGATTCTAAGAATATATATATATATATATATATATATATATATATATATATATATATATATATATATATATAAAGTTACATGTTTTTCATATATTGATTATAAAAGGTATGTTTAAAAATAAAAATAAACTCTTATCTTTAGGCAAGTATAAACATTTTAAAAACATATAAAAAATTATAGATTATATTCTTGCATAGTCTACTTTCTCCTTTCATTCTATATAGAAATTATAAAATTTTACTGGTATTTAGGGCCCCAACATATTTACCGAATAATTCATCAAAACATTTATATGCCTTGAAATAAAAATAAATTAAGAATTTAAATTTTGGCAAGAAGATTATGAAAGTTATTTTTCCTTAGACCTATTTATGTAGAGGACATACTAATAGAATATTTGTTAAAATACTCATGTTATATAGAAATTTTTATCACACATGAGCAATCTATCTTGATATTTAAAAATATGAACGATCTGTTCTAAAAAATCCATAATTTAATATATGGATATATTTAAATTTTTAAAATAAAAATTATATTCCTATTATATACATGATTTACAATGTTTTGTCAACTCACATCTTCTTGTGGGTCAATGCAATTGCCCACATACATGGTGCTTGCAAGCAATGTCAAACTATGCTTTTGCTAAAATTTTACTAAGATAAGAGTCCAGACACGTGGTTAGGCTTATTTATTTTGCATGAGTAGGCTATTGAAGGTCTAGATGTATATGCCCAAGTTCAAATTTCAAAGTGGTCGGGATTGTAGAAGTAGCTGGAAGCTTGAAAGGATATTTTTGGACCCAAATACTGGTCAAGGCAGAGAAGTCCAATCATTTTCCTCAAGTGGTCAAGGCTTCCAAAAGTGTTGGAGGTTTTGATAAATCAAAATATCAAAACAAATGGATATCAAGATTTTAAAGCACTAACATTAGATAGAAGGTCTAAAAATCTCAGTCTAGCAAATTGAAACTTGAATAGAGGAGGGACATAGGTTCTGGTAAAGCAAAGCCCAGAATAAATGAATGCTAGACTTTTCAAGGGATGACATTAGTCAAAGCACAACTTTTTTTGGTATAATCAAAAGCCTAAAATAAGATAATGTTGGGGTTTTCAAGTGTTGATGTCAATCAGAGTTCTCAAAATGTCTAATCTAGTAAAATAAGAGCTTAAAATTTTAAAGTGTTGATGTTAGCTAGAGTTTTTAAAAGGTACGATCTAGTAAAACAAGAGCCTAGGATTTTAAGCTAAATTTCTCAATAAGCCTAATCCAATAAAGCAAAATTATAGAAGGCAAAGAAGCTAGAGGTTTCAAATGGTGGCATCAACACAACCTCCTAAAATTCCTAGCTCGATCTCTAAAGCCCCTACAATAGTTATAAATTTATATCAAGACATCTGAGCCTTGATAGCAGGAAAATGACTCTTGGACATGTCCTTTTTAGAAAGGATCATGCATATCATATGACTAGACCTATTGACCACTCAACCACCTAGGTTAGAATAGTTAAGTTGAATTGGTAGCTCTAACAAATCAATGTAGTAACAAGACATATTGCTCAAACGTTGAGCTAACTAAACATACCAAATCTATTAAGGATGCATGGATGCCATGTTTGTGGAATATATTAGGACTGACATCTACAATCAAAATAGTCGAGTTAATCTAGTTAAAACAAAGCGAGAAAGTGGCATCCACACCCTTCATGTGTACTAATCAGGTTGTGCCTGTCCATGCCAGGTCTGCTTAAGTCTTTTAATATAATGATCAAGAATAACAAAAAATAGGAGGATAATCCTATAAATAGCTAAGACTTCCTCAATTTTAGGGGTCAACTCTTTAGTACTTTGCCTATTGTATACTATGTAATTTCATTTTGCAATCAATACAATTAAATGTTATTTGACCTCAATCAAAGAAAATGTTGCATATTTTAGCGAGAATGTGAGTTATGTTAATGCATTTTGTTTATGCTTCATAGGTAGTAAATTCTATTAGGAAAATTATATAATCTTATATTGTTGCTTGGATTATTTTCTATTAAGTTCTTGGAATGTTAAAGATGCATAACACATGAGCTTATTGTGTCTATATTCAATAATGCTTTATCTAAAAAGCTGGTATGTTAGGATTTGTTTAAGTTTGAATGTGGAAATTTTTCATGTCATATTTCATTAGCTATATCCTAATACTTTTTTCATCGAATTCTAACCCTTACCTCTCTCTCACCCTTGTATTCCTATATTTGGTCTTTAAACCCCCTTTTTATACTTTAACATTACACATAATTGGCCTCCTCTGAAGGTTGACTCAGAAGCAATTCAGAGTCATTCAATCTTGGTTGTGGTCTAGGGAACATGGTAAACATTACGCAGATTGACAACCAAGATTTTTTGGAACACTTTGTGGAACACATATACCACTTCTTCTAATTAAGAAGATTCAACTATTGATTGAGTAAAACCTTGGTGAAGTTTTATTTTCCAAGATAAAAAAATCCATTCACCTGATGACTCCATTATTGAAGAACTTGAGAGATTGGAAACTTTGCCAAGGAACAAGATCCATAATTGCATGGCGATAAGACTATAAGTTGAAACAACTCAAAGAACTCTTTATATATTAATGATTTCCTGATCATCCTAATACATCCTACTTGAAGCCATGGTTGGGTGTATATATTCAACTTGGAATAATGCTAGACCCCTTAACCTCCCTGATCTCCATGATATTTTTTAGGCTACATTAAAGGTATTACCCTCTTAGGATAGTAGTGGAAAGACAACTTACAAACACTACCAAGATGCAATGGTAAGACTTCTTGTATTATCTTTTAAAGGAAAAGTATTGGCATGGTATCACCCATTAGAAGACATCAACATAAGTAATTGGGCCCACCTTATTGAACCCCTCATATTAGAGTTCAATGATATAGGGGATCCTTTCATACTTCTCACTTAGTTATCATTTATTTAAAGTCACCCCTAGGAAAGCATCATTGATTTTAATATCCAATTCAAAAAAACTTGGAGGAGAATACCTCAAGATATAAAGCCATCACATGCCCAAGCCTACGTCTATTATCTTTATGCCTTCACCCTGGACCTAATTATTCAAATATATTAATCCAATGAGATAAAATTCCCCTAAAATATTCAAGTTGCTATCATGGCCAAATATACACCCATCTCAATTGGAAACTTTACCCCTTGAGGCGGTGTTGTCTCTTCCCTTGTTGTCTAGTTGTTATGTGGGGACTTCAATATGATAAAATTCTTGCATGACAAGGTGGGTCTTCATCCCATGAGGTGGATTGTAAGGGAAAGAGAAGTGTGGATTTTCATGAAAGAAAAGTTGAGGCTCTCTGATCCCAATAGCTACTTCTTACCCTCTTCATTCCTAGCTAGTGCTTGGTTCACGTGGTCTAACAATCAACAAGGTGAGAGTCGTATTCTGAAAAGATTGGATAGATCCATGCTTTCAAATTTTGATATTTTATCTTTTGAGTGAACCTCATATTCTTCTCCCTTTATCTCTATCCACCCAAGATCTGCTTGTCTGATCATTCTCCCATTTCATTTTCCATCCTAGTTTCTTCTACCCCCATCCTATTTCTCGATCGCAATTCTACCTTAATACCTCTATTATGCACCACCCCATGTTGAGGGCCTATGTTTTAGAACTTTAGAACCTAGTCCCTAGATTGAAAGGGGCATCAGGATATATTTATTGGTGGAATGTTGCTATCCAGTGCACTATCATATTCCTATGCTCGCTTGGGTGTAAGATTGCTAAGCTTCATCGTTGCTCCAACATTGCTCTTAAGAGGGAGTTGGAAGTGGCATCAACTCAACTTCAATCTAATCCTTTCAATGAGGAGCTTCAAAGGCACCTCGTTATGGTTAAACATCAGCTTTTGATGGTAGAGCACTATGATACCAAAGGGGCGCAAATCAATGTAAGGTTGCATTGGCTCAAATTTAAAGATAATGTGACCAAGGAGTTATTTCGGTGCTTGCATCCTTGCAATCAATTTTAGGGTATTATAGACCTCAAAATTAATGGAGAGTGTGTTCCTAAGCTTCTTAGTATTCTCTCCACTTTTGAAGAGCACTACTAAACCATGTTCATGGCTCAAGCCCACTCCCCTCAATGTGACCAAGCTCTTAAATCCTACCTTTTTGTTGTTTTAGAGTGGCTTTTTGAGTCTCAAAGAGTTGCTTGTGAAAAGGCCCTCTCTTTGAAGGATATGGAGGAAGATCTTTCTCAAATGGTCAGTGATAATTCTCCTGGTCTTGATGACTTCCCTTATGAATTATGCAAGTCCCTTTGGTATATTTTTGAGCCTAATCTTATCAAAGTCTATCAGGAGGCCTTCTTTAAGGGTTCTTTGGGCCCTAGTATTAATTAAGGGATTATTAAATTTATTCCCAAGGTTAGTGATCCTGAAGTCATCACCAATTAGATACCTCCTTAATTTTTCCTATAATATCATCGTCAAATCCCTGGCTTTACGCATCTGCCATCTCCTTCCTATCATCATGTTCCCAAAGCAAACTGGCTTCATTAGAGGCAGGTTCATCCTTGACAATATTATTACTATCTGGGAAGGCATGGAGTGGGCTTGTAGTTCCAACCAATGATCAATGTTCATCAAAATTGACTTTGAGAAAGCCTATAATAGGATCAATTGGTCGTTCATTCTAGCCATGCTTAAAGCTTTTGGTTTTAGACCCTACTTCATTAGTTTTGTGGAGATGTTGTTTGCTGAGGTTTCAATTTTTTTTTCCATTAACAGACACAAGTCCTTATCCATTGGGCTCTTTCGATTCATTAGAAAAGGTTGACCATTGGTACCTTCTCTTTTATGTCCTCATTGTTTAAGGGTTTGACTATTTACTAGCTCACCACACTACTTAGGGGTCTATTCAAGGAATTTCTCTCCCCGGAGGTGAGACTCAGTTGATCAATGGTCATTTTGTTGATGACTCTTTCCTCACTCTTATTGAGGAAGGTATCATTCAACAAGTGCTTGCCTTCCTAGAAACCAGGGTTATGCATAGTGGCGAATATTCGCTAATTGGGCGAATATTAGGATTTTCAAAATTGAAAATTGACAAATATGAGGACCCTCGACGTTAGCCCATTCACCTAAAATTTTTAGGATCAATTTTATCTTAGGGTCAATTCGCCACAATATATATCCAAACATAGGTATATCTGTACTCATTGGAAAGTTCTTTTTAAGTCTGATCTAATGGTGGTAGTTTTATGAAGTTATATGATGATTTAATAGGTCAAAATGGTCCCAAATATGACCTTACATTTTAGGGCTTCAAATACCTCAAATTTTGGTGTGAAGATGCTCGATTTGATTTTCTTAAGATTATCCATGATTCACCTTGATTTTGATTAGGATTCACCATTTTTTTACAAGTACATTTTGAGTCCAACCCCTTATGCATAACCTTGCTAGAAACTTTTTGTTGGCTTCTGGATCCTCCATTCAATGGAGAAAGACTCAATGTTATAGGTAATATCTCGACTCGATGCCCCACTAGCTTAGTTAATATCAATGGAAGATCATCCAAGAAGGGGAAATATTTCATTTTTTAGAATTTATTTTACCTTTAACAGTTCAATGCCAGAGTTGTGGAAGTATGTTGTTAATAGGGTGGAACGAAAACTTACCTACTGGTCCACCATGAAGCTCTCCCTTACTAGTAAATTTTAAATTTGTACAAAAGTCCTTACGACCACCCATGTTTATTATTCTTCCTGCTAGGTCCCATCCAAAAACTACTATAAGAAGCTTGATAATTTTTTGTGAGACTTTTTATGGTCCTCTTCCAATAATGGTTTGGGATTCCACGGTGTTGATTGAGAGTATTGTTGTCTTCCCAAAATCCATGGTGGGTTTGGCATTCACAATACCCAACATCAAGGTTGGGCCCTCTATGCTAAGTGGGTCATCAAATCCCTCATGGGTTTTGAGGCCTAGAAGATTCTCATTCAACATTGTATCAGTGAAGGTTCTCATTTTGGCCATAAGAGTTGGAGGGGCATGGGATTCCCTCCCCTTCTTGTTGCCCTTGTGTCTATCAAAGTGTTAGGATCCTTCATCGTTAGGAGCATTTGGACAACTTGGGAGATTGTTAAGCCTTGGATTAGATGTAATAGCTAGAGTTTCTAGCATGGCCTCTCCATCAACCCAATGAATATTTGGTGGTCGCTTGTTATCACCTACCAAGGTTCCCTGCTTGCACAGATTCCATGGGTTCATGTGCTTATATTATTTTGCAAAGGTGTGTGATGTATCACTAATTTCTTTTCTTGTTCTACTAGGGATTGACTCCCTTGGGATGACTTAAGAGCTAAATTTATGCTTAGTCACTTTGACAAGGGTACTTTTGAGGTTATCAAGGTTGCTCTCCCTGACTTCATGTTACACAATATTTATGTGCTTTCGTAGCGACCTTGGTGGAAGGATTGGAAGTTGTATCCAAACACTTCGCTATGAAACTATAAGGCCCGATTGGGGTATGAATGGATCTCTCCTTACCTTCCCATGATTTATAAGCTCAATCAACGATGAAAGGTCTCCCCCCCTTGACCTATTTTTAAGGAGGAGATTCTGGTTCAACCTGTCATACATACATAATGGTCAAGATTTTATTATACTATAAATTCATGATGATATAACCAAATTAAAAACTACAAATTTCATAAATAGTTAAGTTTAAAAATAAAAATAAATTAAATTTTTTTACTAACAATTAAAACTAAATACAACTCATATTTTTCATTATCATTGATAATAATATGGCATATGTAAATGATAATGAACAATCAATATTATGCATACCTATTAGGAATAACAATGGATAAAGATGCTGGCATTATCATCTTGACATAGGTAAACCAACAATAAGGACAATGAGGCCTTAGTGGAGTGGTGAGTAGGAGTTTTTGCTATGAAGAGGTCAAGGATTCAAGTCATCTTGTGTGCTTAACATCACAAAATATTTGATGTGGGAAACACTCTTAAAAGGCAATACGAAATGGCACAAGTGAAAACTTGCATTGCATTAATCCAAAAAAAAAAATTATAGGTATGTCTGCCTTTACAATTGATATTTAATATGCACGATCCATGTGAGTATTAAATGCACTATAAAATGATCCCCATCATTCCTCCCCACTGAGAAAGCATTGGTCCCCAATGCGTACAGGTGTGGAAGAGAAATATGGGTAGTTGAAGAGTATAGGGTATGATCGAAAATGCACTCTTGTTATAAAAAGAAAAAGACCCAAAATGGTGAATTTGAACAGGTCTTTATAAAACCAAAATTTGGCACTGAATCTAAGTCAGGCTCAGAAAATGCTCTCCAATGATAGTAAACACTACTATATCAGCAAATAGCAGAAATGGGTCCTCGAAATTGGCAGAAGAAAGCAACAACTAAAATGTTGGAGAAGATTCAATAGAAGATACCTACGAAAAAAGAAAGAATGTTCACCCAAAGCCAAGATCCACTGGTGGTTTTCTTATTCCTCTTTTGAACCATACTAACCTAGAGGAAGATGATACTCACCTATCCAACGCTCGACTCTGATACCAATGATGTGGAAAACACTCTTAAAAGGCAACACGAAATGATATAAGTGAAAATTTACAGTGCATTAATCCAAAAATATATTTATAGGTATGTCTGCCTTTACAATTGGAATTTAATATGCACGATCCGTATGAGTATTAATGCAATATAACATGATCCTTATCAATAATAATAATTATTATTGTTATTATATATTTTAAAATTCCTCAAGGGAGATATGGGAGTTGGAGAGGGAGTTGTAGGAGGGCTGGTCAATGTAAGAGGTGAGAAAGAAGGTCAAGAAATGCTAGAAAATCCAGGTTCTGGGGCCAATATAGATAAAGGATAATATATGGAGCCCAATTTGATCCCATAAAAAATGAGGGACCATATTGGGGTTCAGGTTTTTATGGGGAAAACCCTAGAAAACTCTATTTTACAAAAACTTTGAGAGGAAAAGACACAATTGATGAAAAAAACCCTTATTGGAACCATCATTTTTGATAGCCAAAGACAACTCAAATGTTGCAAATGGAGTATGGCATACATGTGGTTCGCGTGGATAAGGAGGACATTCAAAATAGAATATAAGAGTTTAAAAAATAGTCTAATTTGTAAGTTTATTGGAGCATGGCCAAGTCTATTGGCTATTAAAAACTAGATCCATTTGAAATGGGCATTAAGGGGTGAAGCTTCTGGAACCCTAATGACCAAGGGGTTTTTCCTAGTATCGTTTACTCAAGAAGAACATTTTATTAAGGTTTTTGTAGGTGGACCATTGTTCCTAGGTCATTTATATTTGTACATGTGGCTATGGGAACCAAGGTTTAACCAAAATCAAGAGGGTGTGAATAGTGTCCCAATTTGGGCATAAATATCTGGTCTTCTAATAAAATTTTGGCTAGAAAAAATCATAGAGACCACTTAGACATGTCTTGGGGGAACACATTATAACCATCCTAGAAATAGAGAAAAAAAATTCAAACAATTTATGTGTAATATATGTGTTAAGGTAGATATTCAATGTCCACTAGTAAAGATGGTGGAGCTAGATTCTATATTTGGGAAGTATAGATAAAATATTGACTATAAAAACCTACCATCTATTGTCATTTTTGTTATGCATGTGGACATCTGGCGAATTTCTAGCCTTTTAAGGTGTAGGGAAACAAGGAAACAAAGCAACAATAACCAAACGAGACAAAAGAAAAAGAGAAAATAGTTGAACAAGAAGTCAAGAAAATAGCATTCGGATGATGCATAGATTGAATTGGCCCCCATGGAGTATTCAATTTACTTATAGGAGAAACAAATAGCAAGGGAGGATGATGAAGTGGCAAGAAAGAAAATAGTACAACCAAAGGAAGCGTAGGAAAAGGAAGAAAGACATGAAGAGTTGTATGAGAATGTTGAGAAAGAAAAGAAAATAGAAATTTTGAAGAGTAAAATCATTTAGAAAATAAAGAAAATAGAGTAAAAATGAGAGGGTAATAATAAAACCAAAATAAACGAGAAGGTAATAATACAACTAGAATAAAATAAAAAGAGCACTAGCAACTGGCTAAAGATTCATTGGTGGATGAATACAATTGGGAACAAGTTCAACATAAAACTTACAACAAGAATAACCTAGTAGGCATGGGAGGTATGGGTGGGGGTAGAGGTAGAACTTTAGGATGTACATTATATACTATCAATGCAAAAAAGGATGTAGTGGATGGTAGACAAGCCCACATAAAGAAAGCCTTTATGAGGGCATCAAAACCCCTTTTTAGAGGGAAACAACGATTTTTCTCTCATAGAATATCAAGGGCTTGAACACCCTTGGGAAACACAGGTTGATTAAATCATAAAATAACAATGTTGCAAGAGACTAAGAAGTAGAAGAAATGAAGAAAATCAATAAGAAGAATTGAAGTTGAAGAGAAAGCGTAGGGATACCAACAAAAAGAGCTTCTGAAGACTTTTTGTGTTTTATTGTAGTCTTAGCTAAAGTTTTATGTTGTTCTAAACATTGTTTTTTGTTACGAAAGTAATATAACTTTTTAGTTTATATTATGCAAAAGAGGCTAGTTTGTTTTGTTCAAATCTAATATATGCATAAACAAATTGATATTTGCATCCAAAGATCCTCCATCCATCATAGTGTTTCTCCCCAATTCCTTCCATTTGAGAGTATTGTTTCATACCTCTACACATTTTGGGTCCTCAAACGCAAATCAAACGCATCTCTTGATATCATCCCTTCACACTATTCCATCATCTCCCTTCCTCATTCTCATTCTCATTTTCTAGAAATCTCCAAAAAATTTGGCGTTGGTGGGTTGATCCGTCCAAATACCCAAAGTCAACATAGGAACCCCCAAGCTCAAGTCGTCTAGTGTGGAATTCCATCCATAGTGACTCATAGACAGATGACTTAGTACCTCCAACTGAATACACTAATCCACTACCAAACCCCTTTCTACCGCTATCTCCAGAAACCCTAGAGAAAACAACGCCCTTAAGTCATGGTGCCCTTCAGGAGGGCAGATGACCCACAAGAAGTTGTGTTGGCTCCTCTCAAGCCCCATTGCCAGTTCCTCTATTTGATGAGGGCTGATAGACATTATGCTTCCAAATGAAACATAAACAACAAAAAGAGGAGGCTTGCTATCCAGCCATGCTCTACACTCTGTTGCATCCCAAGGATTTGTGCCCACTTGAGTACCATTGAATTGCGTCTATCCAGAAAAGCAGATGGAATGGAGGGGCCTATTGTTAAAATGGTCAACCCCATAGATTTTTTCATGTACTCGACCATCTCCTATTTGAGTTCATAGAAGGTATTGACGAGTATCCATGAGGCCTTGGGAACACAATCCAAATATTGAAAACATACGATCACTTTCTTGACCTTGGGGTCCTCTTTACACAAAGAATGAAAAACATAGGGTAAATCTACAACATCCAACTCTGGAAGACAAGGAATTATGACGGTCTATGGCAGAGTCTTCTCCGCATCCCATCCCTCAACTGTCAACAAACAAAAAAAATAAATTACTTAATAAATTCTTCAAGAACAATCAACGACCCCTCTCTATGCAATTATTCTATATGCAATACCATTCTTAAAGTGGTAATAAACTAAGAATTTTATTGCAGACTGTGTCCATAAGAAGGCCTGTAGAATATTTAGCTCAGTTGTAACTTTTGAAACCTAGGAAACAAATGAATCATAAACTACACAGGAGACTGAATTTGAAGTGAGGCGAAGGAGGAGGTAGCAGAGGTCGCATCCGGTCATGGTGTGGTGCATGTGGTAGAAAAGAAAGTTATCAATATGGGTATCGATGGGCACATGGGGAGGAATCTCATCGTGAATCGATTCCAGGCGAATGTCTAGGCCTAGTCGTTTGAGGGATTTCTTGACCCTAAGAATTTTGGGATGGTAAAACTGTAGACTGATGAAGGAGACCAGCAAGCCTCTGGTCATGAGATTCTTGGTGAATTGAAGCATAAGATTAGTGTGACCGAGAGTCGAGTACGACACTACCATGATATTCCCTTTGAAATGCTTGGCCTCGCCCTTGCTCTCGATTTCTAACTTGATTCTGCATGGGATTGGGTGCAGAGGCATACTTATAAGGGCTTTGAAATCAACGTTGGAGTCTCCCATATCAAAGTTTCAATTTCCAGATATGAAGAATATTAGCATGGCCCCTACACAACCCAATTTTATATCCATTTCTAAGTATAGATGATTGTTTTACGTATGGATCATCTCCATTTCTAAGTATATATGATTGTTATAATTGTTTGTTTTTATTTATGTTTAAAAGTCTATAGGTCTAGATTAATCTATATAGGATAGAGGAAGAAAATCTATACACCTAAGGAAAAATGTCTATGTGGTAATTGAACTAATAAGGTGGGCTTGTGTGCATAAGAACAACAATGATAAGAATGGTCAAATAATGGGTTTGGTGGTTATGGAAACTTGTTTTTTTAATGAAAATTTTAGTTTATTTTTTATAATTAGAATTTTTAAAATACAATTTTTTAATTTTTTATTTTAAATTTTTATCACAAGAATATGTTTGTATAACGGATTGGTGCCATAGTTTACAAATTGGTCCTTTTACCTACTTTCAAGTTCCATCATTTTTTTCATGTCTCCTCTCTCAAAAGAGTTGTGGGCACTCAGGTATAGGTTCACTCTGCACTCTCAAAATTGGATGAAAAAGGTTCTATCTTGCTCAAGCTCGAACAATTATTAGATTTCCAAAATTGCACTCTTCACAACCACACCATTACTGAGGTCCTTGTTCAGTGGCATGGACTTCAGCCAGAAGATGCTACATGGGAGTCTTTCCACTAGATCCAACACCAATTTCCTCATTTTCAACTTTGAGGACAAAGCTTTTTGAAGGGGAAGGATGTTAGGATCTCATCCTAACGTTATCTTGTAATTTTCATTGGCTTATGTAATGACCCACTTCCAACGTGGAAGATTCTATTATAATATTATTTTGTAATACTTTATAATGTATGGGGCAAGTAAGGCCCTTAGCCATGTGGTGTCATATCATGTAATTGTTATCAAAATTGTAATCGATGTTTGGTAGAAGATTCTAGCTCGAGTGGCATTTTGCATGTAAGTCAACTCTTGAGCCTTTAGGTAGGGTTGCATGTAGTTTTCTCTTTAAAAGACATGAAGCCATGTACGAATGTATATTTTTTGTAAGTTAATGAAATATTGAAGGAGGTTGCCCCCTCGAAGAGGCCTACGATTCTGAGTTATTTGTGAGATTGTTTCAATTCTGCAATTACTTTTTATGTAGTGTTATTCTATTATTTGATGTATTTCAATTATTTTTTAGTATTTTGTGTGAGGGAACTTTATTTTAATAGTAGATTCCTAACAATGTTAGTCTTTATATTAAGTATTAAGAACATTTTGAAAGGTCTATAGTATCAAGTAGTTCAAAATCTTGACTAGCTCACTCATAAAAACTTTTAAATTTCTCAAAAAATGAAGATAAGCATTCAAGGAAAGAATGATTGGTTTGAAGTACCACAAAAAAGAAAGATGGAAAATAGAAGAATTAAGTGGTGTAGAAAAGAAAATAGTTCATAGAATAAGTCATTTGAAAGGAAAGTTGTATAAGTGATTCAAAGGAATGAGCAATAAATGAAGATCGATCTAAAAATATAAAAGCATTTACAAAGCAAATAGAAAAGGACAAAAAGTTAAAAAAAAAAGGAGATATCCTTTTAAACAAGGAAATAGATAGTGGATAAATAAAGCACTTGACAATAAATCCAACAACTTGTTATTAATGTGGCAAATGAAGAAACAAAAGGATGGCATGTTAGAAAATGCCAAAAAAAAATTATTTTTTGTCATAATAAAAATATAAATGGATACACCACATTTAAGGAAACAATTATGCTTGAAGGAAATAAAGTATATGGCCTTGTCTTATTTACTCTAGATTTTGACAAAGCATAATCTTAAGGCTAGCATTGTTAGACCAATAACCAAAAGTAGAAAGTTGATGGACTAATTGAGGAGCTTTAAGAAGGCAATAATAGAAAGCGAATCTTAGACACCAATTCTTGCAAGCACGCAAGTCCTCATAAAATAAAAAAAGATAAGGATAAATATTTCCATCAAAATTTAGAAATAAATGTTTGTGACCAACCCTCTTGCCATTGGCAAGTAGTTGAAAGATGTATGGCAATTAATGTCAATTTTGTAAACATTAGTAAATGGAATGACATACTTTTCTTTTTAGTAGATTGATATTTATTACATTAGCTATAAATATTCATGCTAAGATTAGAAGTTATTCATTTTATAATTGTAAATAGACACTCTTGAGCATGAAGAAATTCTCTAAATGTATACATCAAAATTGTAAGCCTTTTCTATTTATTTTAGATTGTGTATGGTGTGATCGTCATATTAATGTGTTGGTGAACTTAAGTATTATGAGATACCTTTTAAATGGTAGTAATCATCTCTAGAATTATTTGTTGGTGGGATTAGATGCTAAAAGTTACATATTTCTTCTATTAGTCCTTTTTCAATATCCATTAGCATGGTATGTTTTTAAATAGTTTTATTAAGTATAGCATTTTTTATTATAACTATGTATGGGTGTTGATCTTGTTGATGTATTTGTAAGCTTAAGTGTTGTGAGATGCCTCTTGTAGTAGGAATACCAACCCTTGTTAGTCTTCTTGTCTTAGATCATTTGACTTGATATATTTTTATTCTTAATGATTAAAGTTAAATTATCTTGTCGTTTGTATATTTTGAGAGATGATTCTCATCTTGAACATTAACATAGTTTCTTAACATATTTTCTTGTCAAAAGTTCCTATATAGTTTATAATGTATTATAAATTAACATTCACATTGCCAACCATAGGTTGTCTTGAATAGAATTCATACATCCAATAATAATTTTTGTTATGCATATGGACATCTGACAAATTCCTAGTTTTTTAAAGTGTAAGGAAACAAAGAAATGAAACAACAATAGTCAAAGGAGACAAAAAAAATAGTTGAACAAGGAGTCATAAGAAAATAGCAATTGGATGATACAAATATTGAGTTGATCCCCATGGAGTATTCAATTTCCTTGTAGGAGAAACAAATAGCAAGGGAGGAGGATGAAACACCAAGCAAGGAAATAGTACAACTAGATGAAGCGTAGGAAAAGGAAGAAAGGCATGAAGAGTTGTATGAGGATGCTGAGAAAGAAGAGAAAATGGAAATTTTGGAGGATAAAATTATTCCAAAAACAAATAAAATGAAGCAAAAAATGAGAGGGTAATAATACAACCAAAAGAAATGAGAAGGTAATAATACAACAAAAATTAAAGAAAAAGAACACCAACAAGTGGCTAAATATTCATTGGTGGATGAAGAAAATTGGGAACAAGTTCAACATAAAATCCGCAATAAGAATAATCTAGTAGACATGGGAGGCATTGGTAGGAATAGGGGTAGAACCTCAAGATGTACATTATATACTATCAATACAAAAAAGGATGTAGTGGATGGTAGACAAGCCCACATAAAGGAAACCTTAATGAGGGCATCAAAACCCCTTGATAGAGGAAAAAATAATTTTGCTCTCATAAAATGTCAAGGGCTTGAACACCCTTAGGAAACACAATGTTAGGATCTCATCCTAACCCTTAATGTAATAACTTTCTTGATGTAATAATTCCTAATGAACGTGGATAGTACCCATGATTAATATTTTGTAATGTTCTAAGTTTTAGCTTAGGTAGTGCCTATGACAAATGGCACCCTTTTCTATGTAACACATGGTAGATAGGTTAGGTAAGGTGGCCTTGTGCATGTAATTCGAGTGGCATTGTGCATGTAATTCGAGTGGCATTGTGCATGTAATTCAAAGTGGCACTATGCATGTAATTCGGGTGGCATTATGCATGTAATCCAGGTGGCATTTTGCATGTAAGCCAACCTTGGAAGGAAAATATTTAAATACTTGAAAAGGCACCAATGTAATCATCTTTTTGCAAATTAATGAAGTGTTGCAGGAGGTTACCCCCTCGAAGAGGCCTGCGATTCTATCTATTGTGAGATTGTTCCTTTTAAGTAATTTCTGTTATCATATGCATTTAATTTCGAATACTGTTATAATGTTTTTGTCGGTTTATTTCCAAGCAAATGTGTGAGAGTGTGTTTATTTGAGTTGAGAGTGTGTTGTTTAGTATATTTTATAGTAGGATCTTAACAAGTGGTATCAGAGCACTTTCTAGGGCCAAGTTCTGCTGCAACTGCAACGATTCTTGTCATCTAATCTATCTGTTAGGTATAAATTTTGTGTGTTTTTTTTGTTCCTATTTTTCTTTATTAAAAAAAAATCCAAAAAATATAGTGCATTTTTTTTCTAGACCAAAAAAAAAAAAATTTAGTTGAGTAGGTAGAAACCCTGTGCCGGGGGTTTTAAAATATCGCGAAGGATCTATCATTATTGGCTAAGCTAGATAGCCCATAAAGTGTCTAGTGAAGTGAGGGGCGATTAGGCTCCAATACCCAGGCCTCAGACATAACTCGTGCATGAACTTTAGCTCCCATGTATCTTCGGATATATCGGGAGACCATCTAGGTTTAAACAAACTTTTAGCCATTAGGAAGCTTTTTGGCCTTGTATTACTCATAGTCTATGGGACACAACATCCTAGACGATTACCCTCTCGTATTTTTAGAGAGGTAGGTAGTGTGCTCAAGGGTATGTGTGGAATCCTCCTTGAGTAGTGGCCTGAAATATTGGTCCGAGAATTATTGTTCGTCACTGTCAGTATAATATATGGCCTATGGGTGGTACATACTCCTCTACCTAGCACTCCCTGGTTCTGTTAAATCTTCAACCTGTAAAAAAAAAATATAAAAAAAATAAAAATAAAACCAAACCTCCCTATTCGTAAACCTGCATTTCAAATCCCCAAAAGTGAGCATATGAGAAAGGAGTCCTCTACTAAAAAAATAATAGAAAGTACATGCATTCGGGATAGACCATGAGGATGACACTTAAGCTGACATTCTAGAGAATAACAATCAAATTTACAGTGGTAGTCATAGTCAGGTCAGAGAAGTCAGCACAGTCAGGTCAGAATTTACAGTTTTCAAGGTCAAAATAGAACTGTCATAACAGTCACCTGCAAAATACAAAGAATCTTGGGGCTAGTGAGGTTAGTAGTGTTAGAGAGACTGTCAGGACTGGGCCAACCAGTGAGAGCATGACACGAGGCCAGTTATAGATAGTGCTCCAGTACCCAACTTTTGCTCTGTAGCTCAGAATCAAAAACTATAAACATCGTTAGACTCAGCAAAACAGGAGAAAAAAAAATTGGGGTGCCAAAAAGTAGTGTTGAGAGATATAGCTCATTTTGACCACCTCTTCGAGCTGATCGTTTTGATATATAGCACCCAAGCACTTTTTTGGGAACTTACTAAAAATAGTAAGTCCTAAAAACTCAATTCTATTTTTAGTAACTGGTCACAAAAGGTTTCAAAATGGCCCAGGGTACCCGTGGACATAAAAAAGAACTAGACCACTTGGAATCCTTAACAAAATCCATTGAGAACTTGCACTCGACTTTTCACTCCATAAGGGAAGAAGTCCAAGGTCTTTGCCTAGAGCATGAGGCCACTAGTAACCGCTTAGAAGAAGCACTGATAGAAGTAGACAAAAAACTAAAAAGAGGACCACCCAAAATAGAACACCAAGTTGAGGGTTCTGTAAGGAATCATGACCATGATCCATCTTTTAAAATGCCCAAATTGGACTTTCTCAAATTTAGTGGGAAGGATGTTGATGGGTGGCTATGTAGGGTTGATCAATTCTTTAGACTTCATAATGTCCCCATATTTCATCGAGTCCATATGGCTTCCTTTAACTTGGAATCTGAGGCTCTACAATTATTTCAGTGGTTACGTATTGCCAAACCAAATCTCTCTTGGGAGAATTGTGATTCCCAACTACTCACTCGATTTTGTCTTAGTGAGTATGAGGACTTTACAGGGGCCTTGACCAAACTACAACAAACAGGGTCAGTCCGTGAATACCAAGCTCTATTTGAAAAATTAGCCAATAAGACAAGAGGATTGAATGAAGGGTTCTTCCAGGGTTGTTATATCAGTGGGTTGAAGTGGGAACTCCAAGCGGAAGTAAGAATGTTGAAACCACAAACTATGATGGAAGCTATCATTTTGGCCTGTTTGGTCGAATCTAAACTCTCTGCCCAAAGGTGCCCATCAAAGTTTCCTCAAAATAGACCTTCATTTCCTTCTCGATCCCAACATCCAGTTGATAATAAACTTGCTGCACCCAAGTGCCTAACCACAGAAGAGATGGATGCACGTCGTGCCCAAGGATTATGCTACAATTGTGATGAAAAGTTTTTTAAAGGGCATAAGTGTGCACACAAAAAATTGTTCTTGATAGATGTTGAAGAACCTAATAACTCTGACTAGAGTGATGAGGATGAGGACCCTCCGAAAACACCTTCTCCATAATAAGAAGTGAAACAGGAACCTGAGACAGCAATTACAATCCATGCTCTTGCAGGCATTACTACTCCACAAACCATGAAGGTTGCAAGATTTTTCAAGGGCCAACGTCTTTCCATCCTTATGGATTCGGGAAGCACGCACAACTTCATTGACCCTAGAGTTGCTCAACGAGAAAATTGCTATATCCACACTTGTAATTCCTTTGAGGTCATGGTAACCAATGGGGGAACCTTACCTTGTAAAGGAAAATGTCGTAATGTTAAAATCAAGATAGGGGACTATGAACTCAAGCAGGACATGCTTACCCTCCAGTTGGGCGGATGTGATATTATTTTGGGATCTCAATGGTTGAGTATGCTGGGCACTATCAATTGGAACTTTTCCGAACTCTGGATGCAGTTCTCCCAAAACGGACAAACACACATCATCAAGGGCTCCCCAGCAAGAACACCTCAAATTATTAGTTCAAATGGCATGGAGAAATTGCTAAAGAAATCATCACGTGGGGTCATTGCAAAACTATTCTCCATCTAACCATCCACCTCTCAAATAGGTGAAACCCCATCAGACCTGCAATAGATTCTCCATAAACATGAGGCCATCTTTGTGGAACCAACTACACTACCACCGCATCGCTCTCATGACCATGCCATTCCATTATTGTCGAATAGTGCACCTCCCAATATCAGACCATACAGGTACCCTCATGCCATGAAGTCAGAGATTGAGACAATGATATAGGAATTACTCAAGGCGGCTATCATTCGGCCTAGTACTAGTCCCTACTTTGCACCAGTCTTACTGGTCCTCAAGAAGGATGGATCCTAGCGACTGTGTATTGACTACTGGGAACTCAACAAGATAATTGTCAAGGATAAATTTCCTATCCTTGTGGTTGATGAATTACTAGATGAATTACATGGGACCATGTACTTCACCAAGCTAGACCTTTGCTCTGGGTACCATCAGATCTGGTTTAGGGATGAAGATATTCCTAAAACTACTTTTCGCACTTATGAAGGTCATTATGAATTCTTGGTAATTTCATTTGATCTCACAAATGCTCCTTCCACATTTCAAAGCCTGATGAACAACATCTTTTGCCCTTTTTTGTGGAAGTTCATCCTTGTGTTCTTCGATGACATCTTGATTTACAATCACACATGGGAAGAGCATCTCAAGCATGTAGATCAAACCCTACAACTATTGGCCGACCATCAACTATTTGCAAAAAGGTCCAAGTGTTCCTTTGGTTTGACTAAAGTGGAGTATCTGGGACACATTGTCTCAAAGGATGGTGTCAAGGTTGACCCTAAGAAGATCCAAGCAGTCCAAGAATGGCCGAAACCTCGCACTCTCAAGGAACTTCGAGGATTTTTAGGGCTTAGAGGCTATTACTGTAAATTTGTCTGTAATTATGGAAAGATAGCCGCCCCCTTCACCTCCATGTTGAAGAAGGATTCTTTTACTTGGATAGGGCCGACTGAGCAAGCATTCTTGGAACTCAAGCATGCCATGACCACCACTCCAGTTTTAGCCATGCCATACTTCTCTAAAAAATTTGTCATTGAATGTGACGCTTCTTGTCGTGGTATTGGTGCGGTATTAATGCAAGAAGGACGCCCTTTGGATTTCACCAGTAAAGCCCTATCTGATCGCAATTTAGGAAAATCCACATATGCCAAGGAAATGTTGGCAATATTGCATGTAGTCCTGCATTGGCGACCTTACCTCATTGGGCGTCATTTCCCCATCAAAACTGACCACCAGAGTCTGAAATACTTTCTAGAACAACGGGTTGCCACCTCCGAGCAACAAAAGTGGGTATCAAAACTCATGGGCTACGATTATGACATTACGTACAAAAAAAGAAATGAGAATCTTGTGGCGGATGCTCTCTCTCTCCAATTTGAGACCCTTAGTATGTTGTGTGTCATTTCTGCACCATTGCACCAATGGATTGAGCCCTTACGTCAAGAAATACTCCAGGATGCAGATTTGAAAGACTTGTTTGCTTCACTTATGGATGATCTAGAGTCTACACCAGGATATAGTTGGGATGGCCAGGATCTACGTTACCATCAACGCCTGGTTCTTCCTCCTAAGTCCCCACTTCGAGAGCTCCTCATGAAGGAATCACATGCTACTCCATCTGCTGGCCATTCAGGGTTCCTAAAAACTTATGAGCGACTCAAGCGCACCTTCTTTTGGAAAGGTATAAAACATGACATTCGCTCTTTTGTAGCTGACTACGACACATGTCAAAGGATGAAAGGGGAAACAATGCGCTCTTCGGGCACTCTTCAACCATTGTCGATCCCAGAGCAGGTGTGGACTGACATCTCCATGGACTTCATAGAAGGGCTACCTAAATCTGGATGCAAGTCAGTTATTTTCGTGGTAGTGGACCGCATTTCAAAGTATGCTCACTTTTGTGCCGTAACCCATCCTTACACAGCATCCACTATTGCCCAAATTTATCTTGACTCCATATTTCGCCTTCATGGCATGCCAGCCTCCATTGTATCTGATTGTGATCCCACCTTTACTAGCAATTTTTGGCAAGAATTGTTTAAGTTGCAAGGGACTCAACTCAAAATGAGTTCAGCCTACCATCCGCAAACGGATGGTCAAACAGAGGTTGTTAATAAATGCTTGGAAATCTACCTTCATTGTTTTGCCTTCGATCATCCTACTCATTGGGAAAAATGGCTTTCCTTGGCTTAATGGTGGTACAACACTTCCTATCATACCGCCACTAAACTCACACTATTTGAGGCAATTTACGGGTGCCCTCCACTCACGCCTTCCTCCTACATTTCGGGCAGCTCTAAGGTCCAGGCCGTTGACAATGCTCTGAGTCAACACACCGAGGTCCTCCGCAAACTCAGGTAAAATTTGAACATGGCCCAGAATCGGATGTGCCAACAAGCTGATCAACATCGTTCTGAGTACAGTTTTGATGTGGGTGATATGGTCTTCCTTCGCTTGCAGCCATACAAACAATCTTCCCTACAACTTCGTAGGTGTCAAAAGCTCGCTCCAAAATTCTATGGTCCTTATCAGGTTCTATAACGGATTGGCCCTACAACTTAAAAATTGGCTCTTCCCCCCACTTCCAAGCTCCACCCTGTTTTTCATGTTTCCCTTCTCAAGAAAGTTGTGGGCACAAAGGTACAGGTTCAATCAACACTTCCCAAATTGGATGAAGAAGGCTCCATCTTACTCGCACCTGAGCAGTTGCTGGATCATCGAACTCGCACTTTGCGCAACCGTACCATTACAGAGGTCCTTGTTCAATGGCATGGGCTTCAACCTGAGGATGCTACATGGGAGTCTCTCCATCAACTCCAGCAATAGCTTCCTCATTTTCAGCTTTGAGGACAAAGCTTCTTCAAGGAGAAGGGCATGTTAGGATCTCATCCTAACCCTTAATGTAATAACTTCCTTGATGTAATAATTCCTAGTGAACGTGGGTAGTACCCATGATTAATATTTTGTAATGTTCTAAGTTTTAGCTTAGGTAGTGCCTATGACAAATGGCGCCATTTTCTATGTAACACATGGTAGATAGGTTAGGTAAGGTGGCATTGTGCATGTAATTCGTGTGGTATTATGCATGTAATTCGAGTGGCATTGTGCATGTAATTCAAAGTGGCATTATGCATATAATTCGGGTGGCATTATGCATGTAATCCAGGTGGCATTTTGCATGTAAGTCAACCTTGGAAGGAAACTCTTTAAATACCCGAAAAGGCACCAATATAATCATCTTTTTGCAAATTAATGAAGTGTTGAAGGAGGTTGCCCCCTCGAAGAGGCATGCGATTCTATCTATTGTGAGATTGTTCTTTTTAAGTAATTTCTGTTATCATATGCATTTAATTCTGAACAATGTTATAATGTTTTTGTGAGTTTATTTCCAAGCAAATATGTGAGAGTGTGTTTATTTGAGTTGAGAGTGTGTTGTTTAGTATATTTTATAGCAGGATCTTAACACACAGGCTGCTTAAATCATAAAATAACAATGCTGCAAGAGACTAAAAAGTAAAAGAAATGAAAAAAATTAGCAAGAAGAATTAAAGTTGAGGAGAAAGTGTAGGGGTACCAACAAAAAGAGCTTTTGAAGACTTTTTGTGTTTTAGTTGTAGTCTTAGTTAAAGTTTTATGTTTTTCTAAGCATTGTTTTTTGTTGTAATAATAATGTAGCTTTTTAGTTTATGTTATGTAAGGCTGGTCTTTTTAATTAAAAATCTGATATATGCAAGGAAAAAAAATACCCATTTTAAAGTTTTTTTTTGGTCCCTGATTTCAAAACTAATAAAAACCTCGTACTCTAATAAAAATAATTACTATTTAAAAATAAAAACATAATAATAATAATAATATTATATAAAAATAATAAAAACATTAACCATAGTAATAAAAAATCAAATACATGCAATAATGTATTATTAAGAAGATACTGTTATAACATAGCATACAACCTTAGTATAACAACATGAAATTTTTGTCTGATGTTCCTGCACCATCCTTTGAAGTTTGAAACTCTTCTTAGTTACACCTAGTGATATTGAAAATACTGAAAATTTCAACCACTCGCTCACGAGTGGCTTCAATCGGCATAAAAGTATTTCATACCTGGGACCAAAAGTCTCGTTGTCTACTATGCATGTGCCTTCTTTTTTTTAAATATAGTAACTTTCTACTATGCATGTGCCTTCTTTTTTTTAAATATAGTAACAGTAAAAGCTACCAACAAAAACTAACTACAAGCAGAGGAGCTACGAAAGAAAATACGGAAGCCCTGTGCGACAAACCTAGAAATTTCTTGTCCTCAATTTTTCAAGGGCATCTCTGAAAATCTGGGCGACTCTGCATTTGACACGACTTGTCGCATAAACAGATTGAGATTTGCATCCGAAGATCCTCCGTCCATCATACCCTTTCTCGCCAATTCCTTCCATTTGAGAGCATTGTTCCGTACCTCTGCAAATTCGTGGCCCTCAAACGCCAATCTGACGCATCTCTCGATCTCATCCCTTCCCACAACACCATCATCTCCCTTCCTCATTCTCATTCCTGTTTTCCAGAAATCTCCAACAAATTTCGCGTTGGTGGGCTGATCCGTCCAAATACCCAAAGTCAACATAGGAATTCCCAAGCTCAAGCCGTCCAGTGTGGAATTCCATCCACAATGACTCATAAACACACCAACAGAGTGATGATTCAGCACCTCCAGCTGAATACACCAATCCACTACCAAACCCCTTTCTGCCGTTCTCTCCAGAAACCCTAGAGGAAACAACGCCCTTAAGTCGTGGTGCCCTTCAGGAAGACGGATGACCCACAAGAAGTGGCGTTGGCTCCTCTCAAGCCCCGTTGCCAGTTCCTCTATTTGATGAGGGCTAATAGACGTTATGCTTCCAAACGAAACATAAACAACAGAAAGAGGAGGCTTGCCATCCAGCCATGCTCTGCACTCTGCTGCATCCCAAGGATTTGCGCCCACTTGGGTATCGTCCGGATTGCGTCTGTCCAGAAAAGCAGAGGGAATGGAGGGACCTATTGTTAAAATAGGTAGCCCCATAGACCTTGTCATGTACTCCACCGTCTCCTGTTCGAGTTCATGGAAGGTATTGACGAGTATCCACGAGGCCTTGGGAACACAATCCAAATCTTGAAAAAATATGATCGCTTTCTTGACCCTGGGGTCTTCCTCCTGCTGAGAATGAAAAACAGAGGGTAAATCTGCAACATCCAACTCTGGAAGACAAGGAATTCTGACGGTCTGCGGCAGAGTCGTCTCCGCATTCCATCCCTCAACTGTCAACAAACAAGAAAAACAAATTACTTAATAAATTCTTGAGGAACAATCAACGACCATTCTCTATGCAATGATTGTATATGCAATACCATTCTTGAAGTGGTAATAGACCGAGAACACTGCTGCAGACTGTGTCCAGAAGAAGGCCTGCGGAATATTGAGCTCGGCCGCAACTTTTGAAACCCAGGAAACAAATGAATCATAAACTACGCATGAGACGGGATTTGAAGTGGCGTTGAGGCGGAGGAGGAGGCGGCGGAGGCCGCATCCGGTCATAGTGTGGTGCATGTGGTAGAAAAGAAAGCTGTTAATATGGGCGTCGATGGGCACATGGGGAGGAATCTCATCGGGAATCGATTCCAAGCGAATGTCGAGGCCCAGGCGTTGGAGGGATTCCTTGGCCTTGAGAATTTTGGGATGGTCAAACTGCAGACTGACGAAGGAGACCAGCAAGCCTCTAGCCGCGAGATTCTTGGCGAATTGAAGCATAGGATTAGTGTGGCCGAGAGTGGAGTATGGCACTACCACCACATGCCCTTTGAAATGCTTGGCCTCGCCCTTACTCTCCATTGCTAACTTACTCGATTCTGCATGGGATTGGGCGCAGAAGGCTACTTATAAGGGCTTTGAAATAAACAGTGGACTCTCCCATATCAAAGTTTACGTGTCCACCATACATGGCCCTGGCCCTGCGTAGGGATACCATGCACAAATCGAGAAATGGTCAAGTTTACTTGTCCATGTGCGTTTGTCATATTGTCCCCGGTTTGCACGAAAATATATTTTAGTTGGCAGTAGTTTTTTCATAAAATTTTTGGGATAGAGATGTGGATTTTTTTTAAGAGTGGGTGGTCACGCTTCAACCACCTAATTTCAAATCAAATATATTTTTTTAATAAGTTTATTCTCTTATATTCAAACTTATTCTTTTACATTCAATCATAATTTGAATTTAAATCTTTAAAAAATTCAAAACTTATTCTTTTACACTCAATCATAATTTAAATCTAAATCTCTACAAAATTCAAAACTTAAACCATATTTCCATATCTCATAAAGATTAAAAACATATTTTATATTTAATTGTAAACTCAATAATATAAAGATTTTAAAATTATTATCTTCCTTTCAATCTTTTCAATGTTTTTTTAAACCATATTTCCATATCTCATAAAGATTAAAAACATATTTTATATTTAATTGTAAACTCAATAATATAAAGATTTTAAAATTATTATCTTCCTTTCAATCTTTTCAATGTTTTTTTAAACCATATTTCCATATCTCATAAAGATTAAAAACATATTTTATATTTAATTGTAAACTCAATAATATAAAGATTTTAAAATTATTATCTTCCTTTCAATCTTTTCTTAATGAATCAAAATATAGTTCCAAGAAAATCACACGCTTAAACCCATTATACCTTGGTTAGATAAAAAAATAAGTTTTTGGACATAAGTATATTTTTATAAGCTTTGTGACATATCGATCAGATACTAATATATAGAATGTAATATTTAAATACATACCTTAGATGGATACTTTTTTTTTTATGATAACGTGAATCACTTCATTATAATTTGTTATAATATTATAATATTTGATTGTTGAAATATTATAATATTATTATAATAAAATATATGTGAAAATTATTTTAATTTATATGAAAATCATATCAACTTCATATAAATAATTTAAAATATTTATAATTTTTTTTATTTGTGAGAATTTATTTATTACTCAATCATATATCACATATTTAATTAAAAATATATTTTAAAATTATTAAAGTATCAAACAATTTATTGTTAACTTCATCCTTAAAAAAGATGAAATGTTGAGGGAACAAGTCCATTTATATTGTCAAATAAACCCAAATTATGATGAAATCATTTTTGCATATGGATCATCTCCATATATAGGTGTACAAGATTGTCATTATTGTTTTATTTTTCTATATATGTGATATCTATATCATTACCATGTTTCAGAATCTATAGGTCTAGATTACTCTATAAAGAAAGAAAATCTATTTAACTAAGGAAAAAATCCAATGTGGTAATTGAATTAATAAGGTGGTTTTGTGTGTATGAGATCTTATTTTGATAGAGATAGTAATAATTTATAAGGGACTTGACTTTTAGGTCATTATTGAAACTTTGAAGAAATTTCAAAGAGGCATATGAAAAACTTTGCAATCCTAGGGTTAGTAATCATTCAAGCAAAGAATCATTCTAGGGCTAGCTCTTGTCTTCTTGCTTCTTGCATCTTGTATTTTTTTCCCTTTTCATAGTGTAGTTTTAGAAAAGCCAAACATAGGTGCATGCTTAATTGATACATAAAAACACATTCCACCTTAAACTTGGAGCGAGTCCTAAAACCATTCTTGGTGAACCCTTCCCCTGGTTGCCCAGCAAGTGTAGAGTTATAACATACCCCCGTAGTTTACCTCAGCCCCTAGCGGATCTAGTCGAGAATCGTACACGGTAGGGCAATTTTCCTCTACATCTTTGGTGAACCTGACATGAACATGCGTCTTAATGGCCAAAATAGGAATCCTCTTCCATTTATATTTTTGAAAACCTTAAACAATACCACCAATTCTATTTGTTTAGATCATAGAACATTAATAAGTATCTTAAAAATCTTCTTGTGTGTCTTTCATTATTTTTCTCTTCTATCCTTTTGCTTCTTCTAATGTCTCCATTTCTTAGAACTCAACGAAGGCAACTAGAGTCTAGTCATATTCTCCAAGAAGATAATCAAATTGATAAAGAGAATCCTAACCTTGATGTAGAAGAGCAAGAAAATGTTGAAACTGAAACAAACTATGATCCTCTTGAAGGGCTTGATGGTGGCTACTTATTTAAATTATTTGAGCATGTTTGGGGTTTCATAAAACGTTATAGGGTAGACTTACTTAAGGCTAGAGAATGGGAAGATCAACTTGAAAGAGGTGAGACCCCCCTCCTCCAGTAGTCTCTCCTAGATACGTTCATACTAACCCTTTGTTTGAATCTTTGAATCATGGTAATCCTATCCATCAACCAACATACTATGATAACCAACGTTGGAAAGATTCTTTAAATTCCTCCAACTAGTAGTGCATCTCAAGATTATGTTCAATTTCTTCCTCATTCAAATAATTTCAATATATTTTTTTGTTCCACCAACTGTTAGTTATCCTCTCTAGTAAGATACCACATATCGCAACAGTATCAATATCTCCAACATGGACCAAGTATCCTTTCAACAACCTACCTATACCCCTCCCTTAGGGAATCTAGGGGTATTGCACAACAATAATTTTGAGGTGCAAAGTTTAACTAATATGGTGAAACAATTGGTTATAAGAGTGGATATGATTCAACCCGATAGTTTCACCTATAGCTATAGATAAATAAGCAATCAACACTTAGACCCTAGCATAACCACTAAGCCCTAACCTAAGCATTTTTCCATGCCAATTTTACCTATATATAAGGGAACGAAAGATCCAATTGAGCATTTAAGAATGTTTAGAACAACTTACCATGATATCATATATGATGACATGTTGTTGCTAAAAATGTTTCCTAAGAGCCTTGGTGGCATGGCATTAGAGTGGTATTATCGGTTGCCCAACCATTCTTTGAGAAATTTTGAAGAGACAACTGAATTATTTGTGCAATAATTTGATGCTTATGTTGAAACGAATGTGACCATGAAATATGTTTACATGTTAAAACAAGGTAAAGAGGAAAGTTTTTCAGATCTTCTATCTCATTGGAGGAGTCTAGTTGGACGCTTGAGATATACCTTACCTCCTCGATACATGCTTGAAATATTTATTATAAATTTGCAAGATCAATTGTCTTATGCATTGGAAACTACAACTACCACATGTTTTGATCAATTAATTGACCTAGCAAGAAAGGTAGAACAAGCTCTTATCAAAAGAGGACAACTCAAAGTGAAAGAAGATAGGGCCACTAAAAATAAATATAAGAACAAGCATGTGGTAGGTGATGGAGTTACGGATAGTAGGCCTGTCAACAATATTACTAACAACCTACAAAATATGGTGCTTAGCCAACCTCCAAAACCTCCATAAAGAAATTTTACAAGACTCAACATGCCTATGATAGTGGTTCTAAAGCAGCTTTTGGAAGCTAATATGATTGAGTTGCCTCCCATAAGGTAACCTGATACCACAACTAATTGGTATAAGGCTGGTCAATACTATGAGTATCATAGAGTGGAGGGGTATTGGAGAAAATATTGTAAGAGGTTAATACATGTGGTTCAGGATCCGATTGATGAAGGTCGTCTTGAAATAGAAGGTTCTCATTCACCAAAAAACCAACCTCATACTCAAAAAGCACCACAACTAATCAAGGTATGGGAATCTTCCAAGATCCCCTACCTAAGCATGGGTAGCAGGCAACTAATCAAGTGTAAAATTAGAATGCGCCACCTCCTTATGATAATATGGTTGGTATGATTGCAACACCTACAAGGCAACAAGTGAAAAATTATTAGACCTAACACTCTCAATAGGAGAAAAGTTCTTTAGCCAAGATTTATTTCTTAGAACTTTTGCAAAATTCTTCTATTCATGGGGAAGCCTTGTTGAAACTTCTAAGACAACAATCTATCCCTGTAGATATTTTCCCTAATACTATGGCTAATGTTGTAAGTTCTCTTGGGATACATCATATCACATTCTCATATGATGATATTTCTTCCTCATACTTACAAAGGGATTCTTCTCTCTACATTACTATATTTATTGGGGAAACTTTTATCAAGAGGGTTCTGATTGATAATGGTTCTTCCCTCAATTTATGCACTTATAAATTTTTCAAAAAGTTTGGATTAAAAGAGGAAGATATAACTAAATATGATGACATCATTAAAACCTTCAACAATGAGTCCCAAGAAGCTTGCGGTATTATATCCCTCCCCCTTAAGGTTGGACCCAAGATCTTAGATACTATGTTCTATGTGGTATCTTGCCCTACATATTTTAATCTTATCCTCAAACATCCTTGGATCCATGCAATATAGGCTATCCCTTCTACCTTCCACCAATTTTTGAAGTTTGAATTTAAGAATCAATTTATCACCATTTTGGGTGTTACTCACCCATTTGAATATTGTTCTCTAGTTGAACAAGCTCAATCTAAATTTTACCTATTAGATACCTTATCTCACACAACTAAGCAATTTGAAAATCTAAACATGAGAGAGGAGTCATTAATCAATATCTCATCATAGTATCAAGTAAATCCTTATCCTCAGGAGCCTCTTCTAAGGACATCTTATCATGGTATGGAGTGGAGTGTTGAGGATGAGGGTCCACCCTCTCCCTCTCTGTTAGTTTTAACCCCAAGGAAGTATGCTAAATATGACACTCTTCATGAGGATGTCCTCTGTGGTGTCATATCATTTGATGGGTTAGTCCCTTGCACTGCACAGGTTGAGTCTTCTAGTTTCCAAGAGGACTTTTGTTCTATGTCTCCCGAGGACCTTGAGCAACTAGGAGTGATTCGTGCCCCACCTCCTCTTGAGGATGAGTCATCCATTTTCATTGAGAAGACCATAGATGTTAACATAGATTCTAAGGAGACCCCCAGAATTCTCAAGCTAGGTAAAACCTTGTCCATGGACGAGCAGGAGCATTTGACCAATTTGTTAAGAGAATTTCATGATTTTTTTGCCTTTTCCTTTTGAACGAGCAGCTAGCTCGTGTGGCAACCTTAGCCACGGCTAAGGCACTCACGGTGTGTGCAATTTGGGGGTTCGAATCCCCTTGAGGAGGTAATTACATTTTGATCTAATTCAATTTGGTTGATGCCCTAGGATAGGAGTTATAAGGTGGTTAAGGAATAATTAAAGTTTTTTAATTAAAATTTATTTTTATAAGGGTTGTGATTATTATTTCAGAGGTGGATGAGTTGTTGATTTATTTTGACACTCATGAAATTGAAAATTAAGATTTAGGAGAAATAAGGAGTTGTTATAAAATATTTTTGAGACCCTTATTGATTATTATTTTTGATAAGGGTTTTTATTAAAAAGGACTTTGATGGATGTGTTTATTAAGTTGGAGTAAAAAGGTGTAAATTGATTTATGCTTATCTTGTGATTATTATTTGAAGTCCACTAACCCTTATTGAGATTGGAAAGGAAAGTTGTGTTTAGTGTGACAGATTTTGTGGACAACTTCTTGGCATCAAAAAGGTATGGGCACATTATCCTATTGATTATTTATGGTGGTTGATTTTTGAAATATCATTGGAGTGAAAAGGATTGATTGTGGTTTCCTTTTTGAAAGTGGTTGGTTGAATGCTTCAAGGCTTTCTAGTTTGAGAGTTGTGTTTAAAACTTGTTTTATAAGCATAGTTTTTGAAACCCATTGGTTGTGAAAGAACTTGAAAAGAACACGAGTATCATTTTTATGTGAGATTTATGGTTGAGCATTGTTGGAAACATTTGAGTTGGTTGATACATGCTTGGACTAGGGTGTTTGTGAGAAAGAGTATTCCCTTGTGGTGATTGGTTGAGTTGTGTTGATTAAGCCTAGTCAAGTGATTGTGTAAGGTGATTGGTCAAGTTCCATGAAACAAACTAATTCCATAATTATGATTTAAGTTGAGAGTGAGACCAGAACATATCGAGTCTCTAATAATTCTCTTTATGTTTTTATGAGTTGACTTGAGTTGAGTTGAGATTGAGATTAGAACATCTTGAGTATCTAACAATTCTCTTTATGCTTCTATGAGTTGATTTGAGTTGAGATCATTGTGGATCATTGTTGTCATCCATTGAAGAGTACATTGCCATTCATTGTTGAGTTCATCTTTGAAGCTTTGCCTTGATAGATTTGTGGATGAGATTTGAGTGCTACTTGTGCATGATTTATTGAGCCTTTGAGAAGGCCTTTGTGGATAGTTTTGGGACAACTTTATAGACATTTTTGGGATAACTTTGTGGACAATTTTGGGACAGCTTTGAGAAGGCCTTTGTGGATAGTTTTGGGACAACTTTGTGGACAATTTTGGGACAACTTTGTGGTCAGTTTTGGGACATATTTGTGGACAGAGTTTGATCAAGTTCTTGGTGAGCTTGCTAGAGAAAATTTTGGGCAATTTCTTGGTGAGCTTGCTAGAGCAGATTTGGAAAATTTCTTGGTGAGCTTGTTGGAGCAGATTTGGACAAGTTCTGTGTGAGCTTGTTATTCAGTTTTGGACAAGTTTTGTGTGAGCTTGTTATTTAGTTTTGGACAAGTTCTGTGTGAGCTTGTTATTCAGATTTGGACAAGTTCTGTGTGAACTTGTTATTCAATTTTGGACAAGTTTTGTGTGAGCTTGTTATTCAGATTTGGACAAGTTCTATGTGAACTTGTTATTGCCTAGCTTTGAGCAAATCAAAGAAATCATTGTATTGGATAAGGATCCTTATTTTTGTGTGAAATATTATACGAAGATTATCTGGTGGAGTACCCCGCATTGGAGGAACCACGTTAAATATTGTGTCTCAATTGTGTGTGGTGACTTGTGCTCTTGCTTACTACTGCTATCTGAGTTATTAATGCACTGCTATATTTGGTTATTGTAATTAAGGACATTAATTGATATTGATTTGGAAAGAAAGTAAAAAGTGGTATTATACTGTTCACCCCCCTCTCAGTATAAGCTTGTGTTCTTCACTAAATTTAGGGAAGATCAACTTAGCATGTCCCAAGGATGATTTTCCCTACCCAACATAGATCAGATCATACATTTCACTGCAAAATGTGGGATGTTATCTCTCATGGATGGTTTCTCAGGTTACAATAAAATTATGATTACCCTTGAGGATCATGCCAAGATAGATTTCATCACTCCATGGGGTACCTTCTATTGTAAAGTTATACCTTTTGGCTTAAAAAATGTTGGTGCCACCTATCAGCGGGCTATGACATATTTTTCATGATATTATACATGATATTATCCAGGACAATGTGGATGATATTTTAGGTTGCTCCATACATTGACAATATCATGTTCATGATTTAAAGTGGATCTTTGAAAGGCTTCAACATTTCAAAGTTCACCTTAAGGAGATTATAACCAAGTTGTTGTCCTCGTTTGATTGGGTAACCATAGAGTTTATCCCTAGATCCTCCAACTGTTATGTGGATGTCATGGCTACTACTTCATCCTTATTTCCTTTAGATTTAGAAGATGATCAAGCATTGATTATCATTTAAAAACTCTAGGAACCTACATTGCTTGATTCTTGTCTTGTCCTGTTAGATATTTTGACCATCGGAGCTTCCCCATCTAAGCCATGGTACATCAAAATATTTAATTTTCTTAAGGATGGTTTGATGCCTAATGGTTTAGATCATAATCAGTGTAATATTTTGTGCAAAAGAGTGCATCGATTCATTATAATTGACAATACCTTATATCAATGTTCTTTTGAAGGTATCCTCTTACGATGCCTTAACTTCGATGAAGCTTGACTTACTCTTAGTGAGGCTTATGAAGGATTATGTGGAGGTCATTTTAGCAATAATTATATTACCAAAAAATTTCTTCATATGGGGTAGTATTGGACGTCCATGGAGAAAGATGCATGTGACCATGTTCGATGATACAACAAGTGTCAATACCATGACAATATTGTCCATGCTCCTTATCAAAACCTTCAAGTTATTTCTTCCCCTTGGTCATTCTTTATGTGGGTATTGGATATTATAGGGAAGATTAACCCCATGCCATCTAATGATCATAAGTTTATCATAACAATGATATATTACTTCACTAAATGGGCCTAATCCATGCCCTTGGCCATGGTGAGTGGAAATTAGGATTCCAAGTTCTTCTTCAACCAGATACTTTATAGGTTCAATATTCCTTCAGTTTTTATTTGTGATAATGATACTCCTTTCAAGAATAAGGATGTTTGTAAACTTTGTGCTAAGTACAATATTTAGCATAGGTGGTCAACCTCATATTACCCTTAGGTTAATGGATAACCCAAAGCATCCAACAAGTCTTTCATCAAGATCTTGAAGAAGTTGATTTGTAAGATAGATCGTGACTGGCATATCCAACTTTATGTTGCCTTATGAGCCTATTGTACTAGCGTGCATACTCCCACAAGTGCCTTGCTCTATGTATTGGTATATGGATATGAGGTAGTGTTTCCTTTCAATCTTAAGGTTCCCTCATTGCGCATCTTGTTGCAAGATGCTTTGATTGGTGATGAGTATCGCTCATATTGTTTACACCAATTGGAGTTGATGGATGAAAATCATATTCATGCCTTAGAGCATTTGCAAGCCTATTAGAATAGGCTCAAGTGATACTACTCTAATAATGTTTACAACCATTCTTTTAAGTTTAGGGATATTATCCTCAAGGAAAACCAGAAGAACACCAATGCTCGTTTCGATCTTAAAGGTAAGTTCCAAGCTAATTGGTTAGGTCCCTCTATCATAACGACTAAGTTTGGCTTAGGTGCCTATCGTTTAGCTTCTTTAGATGGTGAAGAACTTAAAAAACCAATGAACATAATACATCTAAAATATATTATGCATGATCCATCATTTGCATTGCACATTACATTTAGAATAATTTCATATTGCATTTTGTTTACTTGATCATTATGCATGGTTGTATGTCATACTTTGCATGATTGCCTAACATTTTGTTCCATTTGTATTTCATATTATCATAAAATGTACTTCTACTTGCTCATATTTGAATGACTACTTGTTCATATATATTTTAGAAAATTTGTGACAATGGCAAGTGATGACACCTAGTTAGGTCATAGCTCACATTCATTTCACTCTCACTAGGGTTGTGATGCTTAGAGAACCCCCAAGCTAGGACCTATATTTGTGCATTTTCATCAACCTATCTTTGTGAATTTTCATCATTTCATCCACCTATATCATCTTTTCCTTATCCCTTAACCTTGAAAGTTTTCATTGCTTATATTTCTCCAAGTCAAGGGATTTGATTCTCATTTTGCTCCATTGGCCATATCCATACACTTTATTGCACATAACACACCCATATCAGGTAGTACTCACTTTGATCATCACTTTATTACACACAACACACTCCATAGCAGATAGCTTGATGGTCACAAGCAAGGGGTAGCCTCCATTAAACCATTTGCGAGCATACATCCCAACGGGTACATCTCTTTCTTTTTTAATATCTCAATAGGTGCTACACCCATAGCGGGTTCAGCTCCACATTATTCATATTTCAAGCATATGCCCTCATAGGGTTTTGGTTCTTTTCCTTTTTCCTCGGTCTTTCAGAGCTTTATTTTCATCCACCCATGCATTTCATTTAGGTTTGCATTTTAAATGCATTACATTTATCTAGATTCACATCATTCCATCTCATTCATTTAGGTTAATTGCATCCATTATGTCTGTGTTCACCATGCATATGAAAAAAATTATAGAAACAATAATAATAACAATCACACATGAGCACACATTCACGTTCTCCCTCCTTCTTGCAATCTTATTATTGTTTCCTATTTTTTCCCCTCTCTTCTCTCTTTTATATTCCTTTTTGCTCTTCTTTCTTTTGCATCTGTCATTTTGAGTTTTATTAGGAATTTTACATTCCTTTCAAAACACAAGGGGACATCTTGGCCTGAGAGGCATTAATATCCCTAATGCCTTGATTTTCATGTAAAATAATAAAGCATATAGAATGACACCTTGGAAAATGCTATAAAACCCCCCTCAAAATGGGAGAAATATATAGACGAATCTCGAGTTGAAACACAACGAAGCCCTATCGAATTGCATACTCACTTACATGCATTGAGAGGAACACTTTTGTTGCCCAATTGGAGATCACATGCCATGGAGGTCCTAGGAGGCTAGGAGATTCAAGAAATGTGAATTCATGCAATTCATGCACCAACTGAGCAATTCAACCGCCAAATCTGTTTGAGGATACAATGGTGACCCTTGATCATCAATTCCTCAAGAAGAATTGAATATTGGACACAAAATTAGGAGGGAAAGAACATTTCAAGCTTAGTCGTGGCTATTAGTCACGGTGGACAATGCTCATCACGCATTAGACCCATGGTCAGGTTGTCATCTTTAGTTTCATTATTTTCTAACTATAGGATTTGTTTAATTGCATTAGATTAGACATATATCATGTTAATTTTATTTAGTAGAGACTTTGACCGATGCAATTAGATTTTTTAGTCATTTTTCTTAACTTTTGCAATTATGACACTAATGGTTCTTTTTATGCTTCCATGCTTTCAATTTCATAATTAATTCAATAGATAGCTAGATCTACTTTTGATTATATGTTTGTAGCAATATTTCTAGATTTAATATAAGTTTAGTATATTTGTTGCACTTTCTTGATTTCATGTTAGCTATGCTACATTTTATGCAAATAAATCCTAAAAGCCTCATCAAGAGAGGTCTCCTTTATTGCTAATTGCTTATTGTTATTTATTGCATGCAGGACTAACAAGGTTTTGAGATGCAAGGTGGTAAATTCCTCTAATCATGAATAAGAAGGTCATCGACACCTTGGAGCAGTTCGTGTCTGTTTAGAAAGTTTACGTATTGCACCAACCTCGTTGGGGCTTTCAAATTGTGTTAATTGTATCAAAATTTGGGTGACCCTGAGAGGGGCATGATTATAACTGAGATTTGATTCAAGATTAATAGAAGAAACATTCACTTTCTTGTCATATGCAATCTTGTATTTTATTTCTTGCTTTAATGATTAATTTCAATTAATATATTACTAGGTGTATGCTTTTTAGATCGGTACAGAAGGTGATCACTATGGAACCTTCACATTTTATGCTATTGAAAATTGATTTTATTGGTTTTCTGGTGATAGGTGCTCACTGTGGTTGACAACCATGATCAAAAGTTGTCATTGCGGTTTACACCCATGGGTAATAGTGGTCACGGTACCACAGAGCTACAGTTAGAGTCTGAAAAACCAAACAATAGAGGAGTAAAGCTCAATCAGATGTGGACCTGAGGTAGGTGCAACTATCATCTTCTGTTTCTATTTTTACTCACTGTAAATTTCCAAAATGCAAAAATATTAGACTAATTAGGGAAGAACAAAATTAGAAATATGCATATGAGTCCTTAAATATTTCTCTTTTTAGGTCTTTACTAGGTGTTGCTAGGAACAGTGGACCTCTAAGTGCAGTCCACCCTAGTCTCAAGCGATCTAGAACCTCTTTTATGCTCTGTTTACTTGCTTGGGGCCCAATCAGTGACCATACCATTGTTAGTATGCATTGTCAAAATATCATATAAAACTAATCATGCATGCTTTCTTAATTTGAAACCTTCATTTTTCTACATTTCATATAGAAAAGAATCATTTGAATGTTGTATTATGCATATTTATTTCATGCAAATTAAAAGGAACCACACACACCACGACACATTGTAAACACTAGTGAGTTGGAAGTCACATCCAACCACTAGTAGGGTTTCAATGACGATGGCAATGATTTCCATTCGTTGGCCCAACTCCCACGTACCTTATGTTCTAGACCAATACCGGATCCAAGAACCTTTCGTAGCCCAAAAAATTTGCATGTGATTATCTTTGAAGGATATAACGCTGACCAGGTGAGAACATGTGAGGATCTGGGAGGACCTGTGCTCCCTGTCCGGGTGTGGATCTCATCACCATATTTCGATGGGATTACGCTGCTTGGAGTTCATAGCTAGGTTGTCCAACTACGAGTATACAGGTGAAAGCCCTTTAAACAACTGAGTATATCATCAACACATTGAAAACACGATGAGATTTACATACTAATACTACACATTTGCAAAACACATCAACTAGTCTAGGGCTCATTTAAAACTATAAAAATAGATAATAATCATTGTATGCTTTATGTATTAATAAAATTTAAATCTAGACATAGGATACACAATGGTGCAAACATGGAGGGGTCGATCCGAGAATAGACCCGAGATCAAAGCCCAAGCTCCACCTGATGCACAAAATGATGTAGAATACACTCAATCACATAATCCTTCTAGACGTCGTTCATTGAGTATTAGAGGAGATAATTCAACACGAGGAGATTTCGTTGAGATTAGAGGAATTACTAGACACTCTTCTAGACATAGACCATAGCATGGGACTTTTGATGCAGGAGCATCCAGTGGCAGCAGAGCAATATTGCATCGATAAATTTTTTTTCTAAGTGTTTGCCTTGATGTCGCAATATTGCGACAGAAAAAAGTGTCGTGATATCACGACATGTCACGTTTTGTGACACAAGAAGGAGAGAGAAGGTGAGGAGCA
The DNA here is from genome assembly GCA_028583015.1 of Wollemia nobilis. Classification (NCBI taxonomy): domain Eukaryota; kingdom Viridiplantae; phylum Streptophyta; class Pinopsida; order Araucariales; family Araucariaceae; genus Wollemia; species Wollemia nobilis. The sequence continues at coordinate 6,695,200 of JAQPPZ010003251.1, read as the reverse complement.
AAAATATTGTGATTTCGTGACATGTCGTGAAATCGTGACCGAAAGAAGACAGGAAAGTCCAGAGAAGAAAATGTCGCGAAATCGCGACTGAAGGAGAAGAAAGAAAGCAAGGAAGGAAACTGTCGCAATATCGTGACATGTCACAATTTCACGACATGAGAGGCGAGGAGAAGGCAGAAAGGAAAGATGTCATGATATCGCGACATGTCGCAATTTCAAAATCAAAAAGGAGAAAGAAGAGTTCGAAAGGAAAGATGTTGTGATATCACGACATGTCGCATTATCATGACCAAAGGACGAGAGAAAGTGCAAAGGAGAAAAAGTGTTGCGATATCATGACATGTCGCATTTTCGTGACCCAAGGACGAGAGAAGGCACAAGGGAGAAAAGGTGTCGTGATATCATGACATGTCGCATTTTTGTGACCCAAGGACGAGAGAAGGCGTAAGGGAGGAGAAGTGTCACGATATCGTGACATGTTGCATTTTTGCGACCAAAAGACGAGAGAAGGCGTAAGGGAGAAAAGTGTCACGATATCGTGACATGTCGCATTTTGACGACTCGAAGAGGGCAGGAAGGTAGAGAAGCCAAAAGTGTCATGATATCGTGACATGTTGCATTTTCATGACTCGAAGAGGGCAGGAAGGCAGAGAAGCCAAAAGTGTCGCGATATCGTGACATGTCGCATTTTCGTGACTCGAAGAGGGCAGGAAGGCAGAGAAGCCAAAAGTGTCGCGATATCGTGACATGTTGCATTTTCGTGACTCGAAGAGGGCAGGAAGGCAGAGAAGCCAAAAGTGTCATGATATCACGACATGTCACATTTTCACAACTCGAAGAGGGCAGGAAGGCAAGGAAGCCAAAAGTGTCACGATATCGTGACATGTTGCATTTTTGCGACCAAACAAAAGAAAAGAAAGGGCAGGAGGTTACAGGGGCCATTACAAAGGAAATTACTGAGCGATGGTATACCGAACGTCATCATGGGTTGACAGGAAAAAAGAGTCTACAGTGGCAGCACTAAACAACACATGGCACCGAGGTGTAGTGAAAGCAGACGAAGATCAAGGGTTGAAAAGAAAGGTGTTTCGAAAGCCAAGACAACGAAGAGGCACGAGAAATGAAACGAAGGGTCAGAAAAGGGAAACAAAGAGTCATGCCAGAGATTTTAAAAGGGGAAGTGAAGGCATGCACAATGGTCGAAAAAATGCTGAGACATAGTTGCAGATGTGAAGGCAAGAGGGTCATTCTGGACCAGTTTAGGCTGTTTTTCTTCCTGGGTGAAAGATGCTATAATAGAAAAAAAAACATAAACTATCTTTCAGGATAAAGGAGTTTATTTGGTAGACTGCTGCCATTATTGTAAATTTTTCCAAGTGTAATGAATGAGAATTGAGAATTTTTTGTGAGCGATTTATGGCTCCCCATCAAGTGGTATCAGAGCGAGAGTTCCTAAGTGTGTGAGCAGATCGTCAAAAGTGATGCAGTTTGCACCAAGATCTGTGGAAGGGTTGTGAGAAAAGAGTAAGGAAGAATACCTCCACGAAGAAATCGTGTTGGTGGAATAAATGTGGTGCCTGAAGAAGATTTCAGAGCTTTGCAGAGGCAAGTGCAAGCCCTGTAAGAGGAGTTGCGAAGAGGGGTTGAAGCAAGGAGAGAAGACCGTAGTGAATATGAAGCTTGGGAGGTTAATGATCCATTGGTTGAAGAAGAAGCAATGGATCTTGCAGAAGCCAGATTAATTAAGGCCATATCTCAGATCGGGAAGAAGACAAAGTTTGATGTCTCCACGTATTTTGGGAATCTCAATCCAGAGGAGTTGATTGATTGGATCAATGACATGGAGGAATATTTTGAGTATGAGGAGGTCGTAGATCCAAATCAGATCAAGTTTGCAAAAAAAAAGTTGAAAGGCCATGCTTGATTATGGTGGAAAGAAGTGCAGCTAGAAAGAAATAGAGGAAGGGAAAAGATAACCAGATGAGATCGAATGGTAGAGAAGTTGAAGAGACAGTTTATTCTTGTAGATTACAAATTGGACCTATTGAGAAAAATGCAAAGTTTGAGACAGTCAAACAAATATGTCAAAGAATATATAGAGGAGTTCTACCAGATCTCAATCAGAACTAGCCATTCATAGGCTAACAAGGAGAAGGTGGCCTGTTACATCAATGGGTTGAGAACCAATATTCAAGAAGAGTTGAGTCTGGTTAGGATGAGCACCATTGAGGATGCTTACCAGTTTGCCCTCAAATTCAAAGAGAAGTTGAACAGATAGTTTGAGGGTAAGCAAAGAGGAAGAGGTCATGGTGGAAGAACTGGTGGAAGGACCAGTGAAGAAAAATATAAGGATCAGAAGAAGGCTAGTGAAACTAGTAATACCCAGGATCAGGAAGAGGGGAACACCTACCAACCTCGTAATCAGAACAAAGGTTACCCAAGGGGGAGAGGTAGATATGGACGTGGATTTGGAAGGGGAGGATCTCGTGGAACCTGTTTCCACTATGGCAAAGAAGGACATTGAGCATACGAGTGTCTACAACATCGAGAAAGGATGAATAAGAGACCTGAGGGTCCTGCCAGAGCTGTTGTAGCTGATGAAGGTGCTGAATCAAAATTTTTTGAGGAGGTAGAGGGAGGAGAAGTTATGGTCACAAGGAGGACCCTGTTGAATGAGGAGAAAGGATAATACCAGATGAGGAGCCTGTTCCACACAAGGTGCAAAAGTTCGGTTAAGATTTGTAACATTATTATAGATAATGGTAGTACTGATAACTTGGTCTCAGAAGAAATGGTTACTTGTTGGTCATCAAATCCGCACAGGAAAGGACTTTCGGTGGGGTTTGCGTGCCCTGGACCTGCGACCAACGTTGAAAGGCCGAGGGGAAGAGATGCCCCTCGTGCCAATCTCTGGAGAAAGGCCGGCTCCTATACTAATCTACTTTTGGGGTTTGAGATAAGAGTGCAGGAAAGAAATAAAAGGAGTTCGGGTTAGAGAAAGAAATAAAAAGGATAAGGGTTAGAGATTGATGATTCAAGGTGGGGAAGAACAGGAAGCACGATCACTCACTAATAACTCGAATAGCAGCAAGAAATACCAAGAATAGACATGAAAGAAACGAAATGCCGAACTTCCTATGTATCCTCTGGACGGGTTCGCAGGGTTCTCCTTTCTCTTCTCGCTGGAATTCAGGATTCAGAGTAACAACGATTGAGATAAGGGAATAACAGAAACCTCAATCCACCAGGCAGCATAAAAGAAGGCGACAAGGCATTTTTCCTCTCCTATGTATCCTTCAGGGCGAATTTTAGGGTACAATCCCCAATCGCACACCGGATTCGGGATTCAGAGTCTCAGTAGGCGAATGAGAAAAGACAAAAGAATTAAGCACAGAAGGCAGCATAAAAGAGAGAAATGGAGTACAAAAATCTTTAGTATTAGACGCAGGACATCAAGTTACAACAACTTTCTAGCAGAAAGTTCCCCCCCTTTTACATTGCAAAGCCTGGGTTTTTATAGAGGACCCGACCCTCTGAATCATTATTACAAAAACGACGGAGTACACCCTCGGGCCCTGAGAAATCGGCTCCTCGCTGCTGCTGCGGATGATCTCTCAAATCGGCTACCAAAATTGGTAACGGTGACCGAGTCAACCGAGGAAAGATGCATTAAATGAGCCACCTGGGTGTCCTTGGATTGCAGGTGCGGTGCTCGAGTGGCGGCCATGCTTGTCGGGCTCTTCTTCTCGGGCTGATACTTCGCATCCAATTGCCAAAAATGAGCAACGGGCTTATCGGGCAAGAAAATATGCATTTATGAGGCCTTCTGATTGCCTCGGGAAAATACCCAACTTGGGAAGCGTTCCTGGAAAGCGCCTCGCTGATTTCTGCTTCGCAAAACTACTTCGGGGGCGTGGAGTGCCGAAGCCGATCCTTGACTTATACTGCTTCGGGAGAAATTTGGCCGAAGTGGATTTTAGAAATACTTCGGGCCCGAAGTATTTTCTTTGCCTTAGCCGATTCGGGCTATCTTTTCTTCTTCGGCGAACTTGCTTGGATGCCGCTTCGCAAACTCTTCACCCGAAGTAGTCGTTGGGAATGCTTCGGGTGCGAAGTGTTTCCTTCGGACCTTTTCGGCAAAGTTCTCGCCCGAAGTGATGATTTGAAGCGCTTCGGGCCCGAAGCTCTTTTCTTTTCATTTTGTCCACCAGGGGCGATAGGGAAAACCAAAATTGCTATAACTTGTAAACAAAAGAAAACTTTCAACAAAACAAATATTATACAAAGTTTCAATTTTTCTGCCCCTTGGTGGAATGTGACAATATTGTCAACATTCTTGGCGGCTCACGGGGCAACGAGCTCGTCTCGGTGGTAGAACCCTCAACTTTTATCCATTGGGCCAGAGTTACCTCCAGACCCTTCTCCTTGTTCTTTTTTTGGGGGCGCTTCCACAGCTTGTCCTTCCTCTTCCTCTTCTTTCTCCTCTTCTTCCTCTGCTTCTTCTTCTCCTACTGCCATTGCTTCTGCTACGTCCTCAGCTATTGGCAGTGGGGCCAGGCGAATGCGGATGTCTTTTAAGGTTCGGCGAACCTGAGACCAGACGCTTTTCGTGAACAACTCCTGATCCTCCAGGGATTTGACCAAAGCATGGAATCTATCGATCTGCCTAATTTTTGCATGCTGGGACCTGGTCTGCAGATCATTTAGGGAAGCGATGATTCTATAGTATTTCAATATGTAATCAGCAACCTGCTTCTCTGTTATTGGTTCGGCCCACTCGTCTATCTCCGAAACGTCGCCTTCAAACTGCTGCCACTTCGGCATGATATCTTCCTTGGCTAAGGGCTTCCCATCATTATCCGTGAAGCTCGGGAAGCCTAAGGAGAAGAGGTCCTCGAAGTAGCCCATTGATGCGTGCCTCTCACTTTCAAATGCATCCAGTAGGATCTTCGCCTTTTGAGCTTTCTTGGCTATGGAGAAAAAGGCGTGAACTGTGGCCTGGGCCGTTGACCAATCCCTTGCTGTCCGACTCATCGCTGCGAGCTTCAAATCTTGATACCTTGCACCCTGGACCTTGAGGGCCAGCTTGAGTCGGGCTCTGACATTCTGAATGACTTCTTCGATAATTGGCCCTCCTTCGACGGTGGCAACCTGGGCTTCTATGGTGTAAACTAAAACTGAAAGGGCACTGACAGCCCGAGACCTAAAATTCTTGAGCAGATATGAGCGAATCTCCTTGATTTTGCTCCTATCAAATAGCCCTAGGCCTTCCTTCTCGTGCAGCTGTATCTGAGCTTGCAAGATCTTACTTTCAAGTTCCTTGGCCCTCAAATCATTTTTGGCCTGTCTTTGTGCTTGATTCTCAGTTGTGCACTCCAACTGGGCTATCCGTAGCTTTAGGGCATGTGCTTCCTTCTGCATCAGCTTGCACTGTTCTTCGGCCTCTGCCAATTTGGAGCGAACCCTTGCTAGCTCCTCCTCCAGCTTGATGTTAGCATTCTCGGCTTCGAACCTGCGCTTGTTGGCAATGTTGGCATGTGCCTTGAAGGTCTCGATTCCAATGTGCATGGAGGCGGACTCCTTGTCCACGTTCAGATGTTCCAAGTCCTTCTCTTTATCCTGATATTCATAGTCCACTGGAGTCATTTCATCCAGGGGCTTCTGGACTTTGGGTATCTTCTTTACTTTATGCAATTTTCTCGCCTCAAAATCGAAGACGGCACATTTCTCAACTTGAGCGAGCGAGCGCCCTCTCTTCTTTCTTGCCTCTTTTAACATTCTCTCTGTGTTCTGTCGGGCTTGGAGGAGTTTTTTGGCCAAGGGGGATTCCCGTATTGAGGACAGCTCGGAGTCGAATGCGGCTGGGTCTACAGTCGAGGGATTGAACAAATATAAGGAGTTGAAGGGGGTAGCCTCACCCGAAGGTTCGACAATAGGGGTGACGGGGGCTTCGATGAGGGGGAGCACGTTATGTACAATGGAGGAATGAGCCTCGAGGTTCGGCATTGGACTGTTAGCTTCGCCCTAGTTGATGACTGAAGGGTTGGCGGTGTGGCTGGGCGAAGTAACTCCGACAGGTTTGTCCTGGATGGAAGACTCAGGGGGAGTAGTTAGGGACACGGCGTAAGAAGGTGACTGACCTTGTGGAGGTAGGGTGGACATGTGAGAGCTTTCGGCCAGGACGGGGTGGACTTACGAGCAACCAGAGCATAAGGTGAAGAAAACGTACCTGCGTGCCCTCCTGGCAGAGCGGCCATGGTGACCTCCTGGGTGATTGGTCTTTGTTCCTCCTGGGCCTCGGTACTCTCGGCTTCAATGACTTCCACGAGTTCCTCCACGTCAATGACATCTATGTTTGGGATCGTTTCGACACTTGGTGGAGTTTCTCCGTTGTTTGCTTCGGTCGAGCCCGATATTGATCTTTCGACAGGAGCGCTCGGAGTGCCTGTACGCGGTCGCTTTGGGAAGTTCGGGGGTGCCTGTGTAGGTTCCCGCTCCTTTCTTTTCCTCCTCTTGAGGGGTTGCTCTGATTCCTCTATTGTTGTCTCAAGATCTTCGGATGGACTTTGTAGTACAGCTTTTGGCGCAGCCCTGGCTGCTTTTTCCTTGGGGACATTATCAGTCCTCCCGGGGACTTCGTCTGAACTTGGGGTGGCCGGTGGAACGAAATCGACGAAGGACAAGGGTTTCCAAGACCCAATATTGGTCTGATACACAATTGCGAATTCCCTGTCCATTGTTAGAAGCCCGTAAGAATTCATCTTTCGGCGATGGACTCTCATAATCCACCATTCTCTTAACTGCTCCTCGTCCCAGTCTTTTAACTCCTCTTTTAAATCATCCCTTGCTTTTTTCCAGAAAGTGGAGTCGGGAGTTGGGAATGGGTACTGGTCTGGGTCGAATTCGACCTCCATAGGATAGAAGTCATGCCAAGGAGGCAACGTCCTCATCTCCTCTAAGTGCCACTCCAGGTCCGTATCATTGGGGTTATTCCTCTGCTCCAGAATTTTGGGGCGAGGACAGACATGGAAGTTTTTGCTTTTCAAATGGTCTCTCATCACCCCCAACGGGTCGTAGAGCCACCTCTGTGGTATTTGAAGCAGACCAAAATCGGCGAGCTTCTCCTCCAGGTATATGTTCTGCTTCAGGGCGAAGACTTCGATCACTCCCATCTTGAAGGGGAAGTCGCAGGTGTGTGCCCACTTCCGTCCGTGGCCGTAGGTTTCGTCGGTCGCGTCGCTTTGCCGAGCAACTTCCAGGGCAAATTGGTACTCCGAAGGGAAAAAGGGCAGCAAGAAGGGCTTCCCTGTGAAGCCAAAAATGCGGATCACAAGCCCTTGTGTCAATTGAAACACGTCCCCTCTTCTCTCCAGTACCACTTTATCTCTAAGGCAGAGAGGCACCCGAGGGCTAGACCCTGTCAGAATGTGCATCGCAGGTCCCAAAAATTGCTGATTGAAAGGGTAATAGGACTCCGTCCTCAGCAAGAGACGGGTCCACTGATATACAGGCAAAGGGATCCCATCCTCGCCGACTGGTGAAACATCACAATGGTGAAGGGCTTTATGTACATGAAAGAAGAAAAGCCAAACCAAAAAGGAACAAGGCTGGAAGTGCGGCTCCTTGCTAGCATCCTTCATGGATGTCAACCGCGTATGCAGATTTTGGGCCACCCATTCTGCCCAATCGAAGAAAACTGGGTTGGTGTTCGACCGCGAAGCGTCGAGGGCGTAGAACTCTCCTCTGCAAATGCATTCGGCTAGCGACACCTGCCATGGGCATACCAAAGTATCGCTTGACAAGCCTCCCACCCATGCAATGATAGAGAATATATCTGTGTTCTTGAAGGCCTCCAAGGGCAGGGGCATCTGGGGTCGCTTGCCGGAAGAAAGTCCGCTTTTGAGGTTTTCACGCAAAAAGTTCAGGATGAAGGGATTAGAAGTGAACTTATCCGTTTGTTCGCTCAGGCTAACATTGCGAATGGTATAGCCTTTTGGTGGCCTTTGCTATGGTGCGAACGCTGCCTGCACATCCTCCTTCAGAATGGAAAACAATTTTTTACCCGAGGCGTCCAACACCTGCCTGGTTTGCGGTTGGTAGTTCTGAGCAATGGCGTATATGAGCTCGGGGCAGTGATGTGTAGGAGGGACTAAATACCAGTATATGTGGGAATAATATGCCGTGGCCCTCTTGTTCTCCGTTGAGAGCCTACTTTTCATGAAGTCGATGGTGTACCGGAGCTCGGCCACGGTTCTTGAGAGCTCTGGGTCTCTGATTTTTGCCCACTTATCGACAGGTGGTTCTATGTTGGGCTCATCATCAGACTCTTCCCTTTCTTCCATCACTTGTTTTCCTGGCCGTGGGGGAGGATTGACCCTCCTAGGTCTCTGTTTCTTTTCTTCTGTGACTCTCGCCTTCTCTGGAACCGCCGTCTCTGGTTCTTTTCCTTTCTGAGTGGGGTTCTTCCTTCCCATTGTGAACGATCGCAGCAGAATGACTTGTGGTGTAGAAGAGTTCAGCACCTCAAAACAAGGGATGGGATAATCATGATGAACAGTGGAACCTTTGATGCAGAAGCTCTCCGAGGTGACAGAATGCAGATTCGACTCTCACACTTGCAAATGGTTTGTTCTTAACGGGCATCTGCATTTTATAGCTTCGAAGGGCAACTTTCGGCATTTATGGCAACCACCGTAATTACTTCGTGGGCCTGGCCTGAAAGTATCATTGTGGCATCTGATTGGCCATATAGCGGCGTCGTACGTGGGGCCATGCAATTCGGCAATTGGATTTTGTATTGGGAATGTGAATCGCTGCCACCGGGTACCCTGGCATGGCTTTTTGGTTAACGAACTGCCTTGGGATGAGTGCCACTTCTTTCGTATTGAGTTCATCTGCTTTGGCCCCCTTTTGAGGCTGCTATCGACATGTTCCCCGAGGCACATCCTAAATGTGTCCGCCTCGCATGCGTGGTTCGGCGATATAGGGTTGGCGAAGAAAATACTTCACCGCGAAGTTCTTCTTCGGGCTGATTTTCTTCGTTTCGGGCCCGAAGTTCTCCTTCGCCACGTTGTTGCTTTGGATCACGAACACCACCGATCGAAACCCATTTCCTCGAGGAGGGCCTCGCCAAGAATTACTTCGGACAACGCCTTCGGCACATTTCTTTAGCGAAGCATTTTCCACGTCCTTGATTTGCATGTGGTTTGGTTCTACGAGGATGAACTGCTTCACGGCGAACTTCCCTTCGTCGGCTACTTCGGACCGAAACCCCCGAAGGCGATTTCGATCATGCTTTGCGAAGCCGAAGCTAGGAACCTAGCTTTTGTGGTTGAAGTGGCGCTTGCTCTTCGTGATCTTTTGAACAGAGTACGGACAAAGAACTGAAAACCCTATATACAAAGATATATACAATATTTTTTTTTTTTAGAGCACATAACTCAGCGATTGAAGGTCTTCAGGTGAAGACCATTGACGGAGATTGGTAAAACTTGGCCATTCACATCTTTGAGGATGAAGGAATTGGCCGAATTCACTTTTACTATTTCAAACGGTCCGTCCCAGAATGCATCCATTTTGTCATGATTCCCAGGCTTGGCCTTCCATGAATCCCACCTCCATACCAGGTCTCCTGCTTTGAATGTGCGATCGGATGATTTCCTTTTGAACCATTCTCGGGTGACCTCAGCATGCCGTGCGAAGTTCTGGTAGGCCTTTTCACGTTCCTCTTCTAGTTGTAGTAGCTGGACCAGGCGTTCCTCCATCGGGTTGGCTTCATCTTCTTCTAGCAACTGTAATGCAGGGATCTCGAGGTGAGTGGGCAGGATGGCCTCCTTGCCGTAGACCAGAGCATAAGGCGAAGTCTTGATTGACCTTTTGATAGAAACCCGATCGGCCCACAAGGCCCGATCCAGAAGGAGGTGCCAAGTTCTTTTGTTTTGATCGATCAGCTTTCTCAGTATCCTCAACAGGGTTTTGTTGGTGGATTCTGCCAATCCATTGCCCTGGGGGTAATAGTTGGAAGACACCTTATGATATATCCCATACTTGTATAGGAACTCGTTGATCTTTGCGCCCGTGAAACCAGGACCGTTATCTATAATAATTGCTTCGGGGATGCCGAAGCGGGTAATCAATCCTTCCAGGAAGGTGACAACAGTATCTTGATCGACATGTTTTGTGGGGACTGCCTCGGCCCACCTGGTAAAGTAATCAGTCGCAGTCAGAATGAATTTGTGTCCAGCGGAGGAGTTTGGCGATATGGCCCCTACGAAATCCAGTCCCCATTGCTGAAAGGGGGCTTCCACTTGTATCGGTCGGAGTGGCATCGAAGCATTTCTGCTTCGATCGACGAATCTCTGGCATTGCTCGCACCTTCGGCAAACGGAGAAGGCATCGACAAAGAGTGTGGGCCAATAGTAACCCGCCTTGATTATCTTTAGCACCGTCGCTCTTCCAGCAAAGTGTCCTCCAGATAGTCCTGAATGAAATTCGCCCAGGACTCTCCTCTTATCATCATCTTTTATGCATCTGAGGAGGACGCCGTCGATGTTCCTAAAAAATAGGCCTTCTGGGCGCATAGCGTATCGGGCGGACCGCATCCTGAAATGCCTTCGCTGCGAAGCATTCAGATGCGAGGGGCATCTGTCGGTGCTGAAATATTCCACTATTTCGTCGACCCAATCTTTCTCGGCCTCTTCCTGATTAGCGAGGCATTCTCCTGTTGGCAAGTCCTCCGACTGACAGTCTGTTATTTCGGCCGTTGCGTTCTTCGCCAGCTCTTGACATAGTGCGCGACCGCGAACTAGTTTGGTGGGCTTGATCTCAATATCGAACTCTTGGATTTTGCTTACCCAACCAGCTCTCTTGCTTCCCAGTTCCCCTTGAATAATGAAACTACGCACATCGGGGTGAATGACGAAGACTGTGGTTCGACTCTGAGAAATGAACTGTTTGAATTTCCTGAGAGACTTCATTACTGCATGCACTTGACGCTCGATGAAATTGTACTTTTCTTCATGGGGATTGATTATCTGGCTGAGGAACGCAATGGGACGTTCCTCTCCATCTTCCCCCTTTTGCGTCAAGACCGCGGCGTAGCTTTCAGGTTCTCCTATTGCATACAGGATAAAATCTCGACTGTAGTCGGGGTTGATCAAGACCGGTGCCTGAACAATTCGGGCCTTGATTTCTTTGAATGCTTTTCTCCTCTCTTCTGTCCAGACGAATTCTGCGCCCTTCTTTAAAAGCTCAGACATCGGCTTAATGACCTGGGCGAAGTCTGGGACAAACTTCCTTACGAAGTTAATCTGACCGAAGAAAGATTGAAGGCCCTTTTTATCCGCTGGGATTGGGAGTTTCATCAGAGCTTCGGCTCTGTCAGGATCCACGGCGAGACCCTTTTCCGAAATTGCGTGTCCCAGCAGCTTTCCTTCGCTGACTACGAAGATAGACTTTTTTGGATTGATTGAGATGCCAAACTCTCGGCATTTTTCAAAAATTTGTTGAAGATGTTCTGGGTGGTTTTCTCTCCTTCGGGAGAAGACGGTCATGTCATCCAAATAGATAACAATAACCTTGTTCAGAAGCTCGCCAAAAGCTAGATCCATCGCCCTCTGGAAAGTAGCTCCCGCATTTGAGAGGCCAAAAGGCATTCGTTGGTAGGCGAATGTGCCCCACTTGGTTGTGAATGCGGTCTTATGTTGGTCTTCGTCCCTGACCCAGATTTGATTATATCCAGAGAAACCATCAAGCAGGGAGAATCGTTGAGCTCCGACCATCGAATGCAAGATCTGATCGATCTACGGGAGAGGATAGTGGTCTTTGAGGGAAGCATGATTCAGGTTGCGAAAGTCCACGCATAACCGGATGTCTCCATTCTTTTTCTGACAGGGACCAAGTTCGCTACCCAGGAAGAATGCTTGATGGGATAAATGATCTTTGCTTCGAGCATTTTTAGTAGTTCGGCCTTCATCAGGACCTCGATCTTTGGATTAACCGGCCTTTGCTTCTGTCGGAAAGGTTTGGCCCCTTCTTGTAATTCGATTGTATGTTGGATCAGCTGTCGATCATATCCCTTGAGGTCGTGATAAGACCAAGCCACGATATCTGGGTACCTTTTACACAAACATCGGATTCGCTCTATTTCTTCTAGAGTACAATCGGTCCCGACCTTTATTACTTTCCCTGGTTCCAGTTCTAAATCTTGATATTGCTGCGCGCTGATCTGAATCCTATGGGAGAGCGATCGATCATTTTGATCGAAAAGGCTTTCAAGCATGATCAATCCTTTGGGAACGTGGTTGTTCTTCAACTGGACCAATCCTTCATATTCTTCCTCATCCGGGCTTCGGCCTTCGACTGTAGCGGCTTCTTGGATCATGAAATTGATGATCTGCTCATCGTTGTCAAAAACTTGCCAGTGTAAATCTCTGTCGGGGACAGAGGGTCTATAGATCATCCTTACAGCCTTCGGCTTATGCACCATATCATCCACTGGAGAATATCGGGCTGCGATGGATGCTAAGACATCTGCATGTCGATTCTTTTCTTATGGAACTGACTGTAGATTGAGGGATTCAAACTGGTCAAACAGGTCCCATACCCTATTGCGGTATGATTTAAGATAGTGCTTCTTTGAAGAGCATCTGTTGGTGACTTGGTTGCAAACTAGTTCGGAATCTCCGAAGATTTGAAGATGCCTTATGCCTAACTTGTCAGCTTTCTTGAGTCCTAAGCACAAGGCTTCATACTCTGCTGCATTGTTGGTGCAGCTCCATGTCAATCGGTAGCAATATTCCTTTTGCTCATCGGACGGTGAAATCAGAAGGATTCCTGCCTCGACGCCATTTTTGCATCGGGCACCGTCGAAGAACAATTTCCACAGTCCTTCTTGAGCAGAAACCTTCCCCTCCATTTTGGCTGGTTTCTCGGACTTGGCGATGGTGTAACACCCCACCTCAGTCTCTATCATGGCATTGAAATCTGCCAATGAAAATTCATCTTCACAACATAACTGTGCGAGGGATTCCTGGACTAGATCCACTTGCTCTAGCTCCTCCGCGATCGTATGCACAGGGCCACTGCTCTCTTCTTCGGACATCTTCTGAACCAGGAACGTAGAAGGCTTTTCATTATAGATCTTCACCTTCTTCCCTTTGAAGGGGATCTCCAGATGAGTGTAGTCCATGGACAGATATCCGCCCAGCTTTGCCATGAATTCCCTCGACAGGCACATGCTGAAGTAGGGCTCAAGGTCCACGACTACCACCTCTTGTATGACTATGATTTGAGGTGCCTTATGTAGCCGAATAGGAATATCTTTGATGACTCCTACAGTCTTCACTGGGGTACCGTCCAACTGGAGGACTCCGTGACTACTTCGTGTGTATTCCATGCCTATTTCCTCGCATACTGCCTTCGGCATTACTGTCGTCGCAGCTCCAGAATCTATCATACAATTATGCACGATATATCCTTCCATTTGTAAGGATAAGTAGAATGGTGGTGGTCTATTTTTCCTCGTGATGGACGCGGATAGGGTCTGCACCAGGGCGAGCGGTTCTGCCTTCTTTGTATTAATCCTCTTCAATGATTCTTGCAGCAGGTCCACTTGTCCAGGAAGTTGCAGAGCATCATACAGACTGATTTTGGTTGGAATCCTCTTCAACTCTTCTACGATGTTGTAGGCTGGGGAGCTATGCACCTCAGGTTCCTTTCTTGGTTCGTACTTGGTGCGATATTGCTCTGTCGCTTCGACCCTTTGTCGCTTGGTGAGCGAGGGAAACTTGAGCTTCTCCTTAGCCTGTTCTTTGGTCTCCACATGAGGTGGTTCGACAATGGCCTTTTGGGCCTTTTCTTTGATTGGAGCTAGCGGAGGAGCTTCGCTCGGGGCTGAAGAGGATGTTTGTCCCTTCTCAAATCGAGCGTGTACCTTCAAAGGAGCCATCTGAGTAGCATCCACCTCTATCGACCTTTTACCTCCCCTGGTAAGGACTGCGACTGGCTCTTCCTCGCCGATGGACAAGTTGTGATCCAATTGTCTGATGACGTTGACTTGGCCACCTTGACCGCTGCTTGTTAGTGTCTGCACGTAGTGTTGATGCAACATGCATGTATTCTCCTCGTGAGGATCATTACATGTAGAGCACCAATATACATGATCGAAAGTGCTTGGGGCTTCATCTATCGCAGCATTTCTTGCCGAAGCTTTTCCTTGATGGACCGCTTGATCTTTGGTAAGTGCAGGCGTGGGATAAGACCTTCTTGGTAGAAACTCTTGTTGTGCTTGCTTCTTCTTGACAATGGTCATGTCGTTGGACAAGGTCTGCACTGTGGCATTTAACGATTGCATTTCTTGCAGTATTTTGGCTTGCATATCATCGGCCTTGGGAACTGATGGTAAAGAAGCCATAGTCGGTATCGGAGGCAGGGCAGGATGTTGGAGGGGTGCTGGCAACATCGAAAATGTTGGAGTGATAGTGGGGGGCGTAGTTGAAAGTGTGGGGAAATGTATCTGTGGCGCGGTGATCTGCGACACAACGGGATTCGGGTTCCAGGATGAGATCGGATATGCAGGAGTTGCAAAAATCTGTGGAGCGACTGCGCTCGCGTACTGGGCTTGAAGGAACTCGGGGAGTATGGGCATTGGCATTCTTTGAGGGAGTTTACCCATGGCTATGAGGTCCGTTTCTGCTTTCTTGGCTAACCCATACAACTCTGGAAAGGTATTGACATTTGAGTACCTTATCATAAGACCTATATCAGGGTTGAAGGCTCGAAGGAAGTAGTACGCCGTGGCTTCGTCAGTTGGGCGAAGTCCAACTGGGACTCTTTGCCAGGTTCGAGCGAACCTAACATTGAAGTCTGCAATCTCTTCTTGTGGATGTCTTTGGATTGAAGTGAATTGCTGTAGAAGAGAAGTTGGATCGACGGACTCATTGAAGCCTTGCATCAACTGCCGGCTAACTGGTCCCATCCCGTAATAGTGTCGGGTGGCAGAGATCTGTACCAATAGAGGAGTTTTCCTCTAAGGGAGAGAACCAGGAGCTTCACCATCACTCGCTCTTCTGTGATATCATGGATTGCCGCCGGGAAATGATGTCCTGGATATGCTCTAGAGCAGTCTTTCCAGTTCCATCGAACGTCGGGAGCTTTTTGATTGCAGCAAGTGGAACTTGCCCTTGGCCCGCGAGATTCAATGGTGACGAAGAATTCCATGCTGGAAATAATCTGGGCGGCGGTTGCTGCTGCATTTGTTGTTGTTGTTGTTGTTGCTATTGTTGGGCCATATTTGTGCCTGGGTTCTGTGGAACAGAGGTCCCCGAAGTCCCTCTTGGGTTGCTCGTCGGAAGGCCAATGGGAACGGAGGCACTAGGATGCTTCGGTGAGTTGGGAGGATTTGGAGGAAAACTAGCTGCTGAGCTATCGAAAGTTAGGCCTTGCTCGTCAACAACAGCCTCTTGCGAGGATGTTCCACGTAAGAGATATTCGGGGGTAACTAACCTAGAGCGTTCCCCAAAGGCATCAATATCAAGCTCAAAGAACTCGGTTTCCTCTCCTCTATTCCTAACTCTCCATCTTGTTTGCATGAAGGCACAAGCTTTAGTACTGGTCTTTACGACTTGAAGATTCTCGGGTAAAACAGAGTCGCCAGATGCTAAGAGTCTCTTAGTAATGAGAGCATCGATTCTCACTACTACTCAGGGGATGAGACTGACCGGATCTCACCGGGAACTTTGTTAGAACTACTGGCTCCGGTGAAGACGGGCTAGAAATTTTCTCAAATATGGGACCTTGAGTCCCACCGGGCGTGCCAAAAACTGTTGGTCATCAAATCCGCACAGGAAAGGACTTTCGGTGGGGTTTGCGCGCCCTGGACCTACGACCAACGTTGAAAGGCCGAGGGGAAGAGATGCCCCTCATGCCAATCTTCGAAGAAAGGCCGGCTCCTATACTAATCTACTTTTGGGGTTTGAGATAAGAGTGCAGGAAAGAAATAAAAGGAGTTCGGGTTAGAGAAAGAAATAAAAAGGATAAGGGTTAGAGATTGATGATTTAAGGTGGGGAAGAACAGGAAGCACGATCACTCACTAATAACTCGAATAGCAGCAAAAAACACCAAGAATAGACGAAAGAAATGAAATGCCAAACTTCCTATGTATCCTCTGGACGGGTTCGCAGGGTTCTCCTTTCTCTTCTCGCTGGAATTCAGGATTCAGAGTAACAACGATTGAGATAAGGGAATAACAGAAACCTCAATCCACCAGGCAGCATAAAAGAAGGCGACAAGGCATTTTTCCTCTCCTATGTATCCTTCAGGGCGAATTTTAGGGGTTCAGTCCCCGATCGCACATCGGATTCAAGATTCAGAGTCTCAGTAGGCGAACGAGAAAAGACAAAAGAATTAAGCACAGAAGGCAGCATAAAAGAGAGAAATGGAGTACAAAAATCTTTAGTATTAGACGCAGGACATCAAGTTACAGCAGCTTTCTAGCAGAAAGTTCCCCCCTTTTACATTGCAAAGCCTGGGTTTTTATAGAGGACCCGACCCTCTGAATCATTATTACAAAAATGGCGGAGTACACCCTCGGGCCCTGAGAAATCGGCTCCTCGCTGCTGCTACGGATGATCTCTCAAATCGGCTACCAAAATTGGTAACGGTGACCGAGTCAGCCGGGGAAAGACGCATTAAATGAGCCACCTGGGTGTCCTTGGATTGCAGGTGCGGTGCTCGAGTGGCGGCCATGCTTGTCGGGCTCTTCTTCTCGGGCTGATACTTCGCATCCAATTGCCAAAAATGTGCAGCGGGCTTATCGGGCAAGAAAATATGCATTTATGAGGCCTTTTGATTGCCTCGAGAAAATACCCAACTTGGGAAGCGTTCTTGGGAAGCGCCTCGCTGATTTTTGCTTCGCAAAACTACTTCGGGGGCGTGGAGTGCCGAAGCCGATCCTCTTCTATCCTTCGTTGCTTCGCTTGGGTTGATGGGTTGGGACAAACACTTCGGGCCGATCTTCTTTTGAAATGGTGGTTTGGGAGTTTTGGCCGAAGTACTTTCTCGACTTCTACTGCTTCGGGAGAAATTTGGCCGAAGTGGATTTTAGAAATACTTCGGGCCCGAAGTATTTTCTTTGCCTTAGCCGATTCGGGCTATCTTTTCTTCTTCGGCGAACTTGCTTGGATGCCGCTTCGCAAACTCTTCACCCGAAGTAGTCGTTGGGAATGCTTCGGGTGCGAAGTGTTTCCTTCGGACCTTTTCGGCAAAGTTCTCGCCCGAAGTGATGATTTGAAGCGCTTCGGGCCCGAAGCTCTTTTCTTTTCATTTTGTCCACCAGGGGGCGATAGGGAAAACCAAAATTGCTATAACTTAAAAACAAAAGAAAACTTTCAACAAAACAAATATTATACAAAGTTTCAATTTTTTTGCCCCTTGGTGGAATGTGACAATATTGTCAACAGTTACTAAGTTACAGTTAAAGAGGAGGAGGCACCCGCATCCATATCGGATTGCATGGTTACAAAAAGACCATAGGGCTTTGGTCAGTGAGCAATGCTCGGTGAAATTTAATATTGGGAAGTACTGTGATGAGGTCCTGTGTGACATCCTGCCTATGGATGCTTGTCATTTGTTGTTGGGAAGGCCATGGCAGTTTGATCGGTGTGCAGTGCATGATGGTCACGCCAACACTTACTCAGTGACGAATAATGAAGTGTGCCATAAGCTGAAGCCCTTGAAGGAGGTAGGCGAAATGGTATGTAGCAGCACTAGAATTTGTTTAGTTGAATGGGGAAGATTTTTGGATAGTTTAAAGCATGAGCATATGTGCTATGCATTAATTCCTAGAGTTAGGAAGGAAGAATGCAAGGATACCCCTGTAGAAGTCTTAGGACTGTTAGAAGAATTTCTAGACATTGTATCTAATAATGTGCCTGAGGGTTTACCACCAGTGAGGAAGATCAGTCACCATATAGATTTGGTACCAAGATCTAGTTTACCCAATAAGGCAGCACATAGAATGACTCCTACAAAAATTGAAGAGTTGAACAGGCAATTCCAAGAGTTGCTAGAGAAGGGACTATTCAGGAGAGCTTGAGTCCATGTGCAGTACCTGCAGTACTAGCACCAAAGAAAGATGGAGAGTGGAGGATGTGTACAGACTCTCGAGCCATTAACAAGATCACCATAAAGTACAAATTTCCATTTCCAAGGATGGATGACATTATGGACTGTTTGAGTGGAGCCAAGTACTTTACAAAGATTGATCTGAAGAGTGGTTATCATCAGATTCGTTTCAAAGAAGGAGATGAATGGAAGACAACCTTCAAGACCAAAGAAGGTTTGTATGAATGGTTGGTCATGCCATTTGGGCTAACCAATGCACCAAGCACATTCATGCGGCTGATGAATGAGGTACTGAAAGAATTTTTAGGCAAATTTATCATTGTCTATTTGGATGATATTTTAATATTTAGCAGAACCCTGGAAGAGCATCTGATGCAGGTCAAAAGGGTTTTTGAGAAGCTATGGGAGGAGCAGTTTTTAATAAATATGAAGAAGTGTAATTTCGTGAAGGAGTTAGTGTACCTAGGATTTGTCATCTCAGCCGAAGGTCTAAAAATGGACCCAGAAAAAGTGAGAGCTATCATTGAATGACCTACTCCGAGAAGCACGACTAAGGTAAGATCATTTCATGGTCTAGCAAGTTTTTATAGGAAATTCATTAGGAATTTTAGCAGTATTTGTGCACCCCTTAAAGAAACAATGAGAGGGGATAAACAAGAATTTAAGTGGACCTTAGGAGTAGATAAGAGATTTGATATGATGAAGAAGAAGGTTACAGAGCAACCTATTTTGGCACTTCCAAATTTTAATAAGGTATTTCAGGTAGATTGTGATGCTAGTGGTAGTGCCATAGGAGCTATTTTGAGTCAAGAAGGTAAACCTGTTGCTTACTTTAGTGAGAAACTCAATGATGCTAGGAATAAGTATTCAGTTTATGATCAAGATTTTTATGCTATAGTTCAGGCTCTAAAGAAGTGGCGACATTACTTGTTGCCAAAATATTTTGTTCTATATACTGATCATCAGGCCTTATAGTATATTAATAGCCAAGGGAAGCTAAATCAGAGGCACCTAAAGTGGGTTGAGTTTCTACAGAGTTATACCTTTGTGTTGAAGCACAGGAGCAGAAGGTCAAATAGAGTTGCAGATGCCTTAAGTAGAAGGCAGTGTTTGTTGACAAAAATGAAGGTGGAAGTGATAGGATTTGATGAACTGAAGGGTTTGTACCTTGAAGATCCTAATTTTGCAGAAGCCTGGAAGGATTGCTTGGCACCTGTCACTTTGGACAGGACCAAGTGGTTGGATTTTTTGATCCAAGATGGAATGTTGTTTAGAGGAAGTCAATTATGCATTCCAAGGAGTTCAATGAGGGAAAATCTGGTCAAGGAGAAACACAGTGGAGGGCTGGCTGGAAATTTTGGTCGGGATAAGACCATTGCCCTGGTTAGTGAGAACTACTATTGGCTACAACTGTAGCAAGATGTGAAGAGGTTTGTGCAAAGCTATAGAGTATGCTAGATGGTGAAAGGTGTGAGCTAGAACACTGGATTATATCAGCCATTACCTGTACCAGAGAGACCATGTGAGGACATCAGTATGGATTTCATTCTTGGTCTACCAAGGACATAGTGGGGAAATGATTCCATATTCGTGGTGGTTGAAAGTTTTCAAAGATGGCACATTTTATCCCCTACCATAAAACTAGTGATGCAGTTCATGTTGCAGGTTTATTTTTCAAAGAGGTGGTACGACTTCATGGTCTACCAAAGAGTATCATTTTTGACAGAGATACCAAGTTTGATGGGCATTTTTAGAGGACCTTGTGGAAGAAATTGAAGACATATTTGAAATTTAGTTCTGCATACCACCCACATACTGATGGCCAAACGAAGGTGGTGAATAGAAGTCTGGGAAATCTATTGAGATGCTTGATAGGAGATAAGCCCACGGGATGGGATTTGGTTTTGCCACAGGCAAAATTTGCATACAACAATTCTGTCAATAAGAGTACTAACAAATCTCCATTCCAGATAGTATATGGGAGCAGTCCAAGGAATGCTTCTGAGTTGAGGAAGATGGATACAGGGGAAAAGTGCAATGCCGAGGCTGAGGACTTTGCAGAGCATCTGAAGAGTGTGCATGAAAAAGTGAAGAAGCACATTACTAACATGAACAACCAATATAAGACAAGGGCAGACCAGAAGAGACGATTCAAGGAATTCATAGTGGGAGATGAAGTCATGGTCCATTTGAGAAAAGAGAGATTTCTTGCTAAAACCTATAACAAGCTGAAGATGAAGAAGTTTGGACCATGCCGAATTATAGGAAAATGGGATTCAGGCAATGCGTATGAAGTGGAATTGCCAAGTGGCCTTAACATATCACCTATTTTTAACATTGCAGATTTGGTAGAATATCATGAAGGAGGTAGTAGTGAGACACCAAGTATAGAATTGTGGAGTATTCCAACATCTACTCCAGCAGTAGACGAGATCGAGGAAATACTAGACACTCGAGCAGGCAGAAGTACCAGGAACAGGCAGTATTCTGAATATATGGTCAAGTGGAAGGGCGGACTTATCGAAGATGCAACTTGGTTGTCAAAAATAGAGGTCGACCGCCTGGGTCTTCCTCTAATAGTACAGAAGTAAAGGACACTTCCAAATCCACCCTGGGTGTCTGATGCAGGAGCATCCGGTGGCAACAGAGTAATCTTGCATCGATTTTTTTTTTCTAAGTGTTTGCCTTGATGTCGCGATATCGTGATAGAGAAAAGTGTCGCGATATCGCAACATGTCACGTTTTCATGACTCAAGAAGGAGAGAGAAGGTGAGGAGCAAAAATGTCGTGATTTCATGACATGTCGCAAAATCGCGACCGAAAGAAGACAGGAAAGGCCAGAGAAGAAAATATCATGATTTCATGACATGTCACGAAATCGCGACCGAAGGAGCAGAAAGAAAGCAAGGAAGGAAACTATCGTGATATCGCGACATGTCATGATTTAGTGACCCGAGAGGCGAGGAGAAGGCAGAAAGGAAAGATGTCGTGATATCATGACATGTCATGATTTCACGATCAAAAGGAGAAAGAAGAGTCGAAAGGAAAGATGTCACGATATCACGACATGTCGCATTATCATGACCAAAGGATGAGAGAAAGCGCAATGGAGAAAAAGTGTCGCGATATTGCGACATGTCGTATTTTCGTGACCCAAGGACGAGAGAAGGTGCAAGGGACAAAAGGTGTCGCGATATTGTGACATGTTGCATTTTCGTGACCCAAGGACGAGAGAAGGCGCAAGGGAGGAGAAGTGTCGCGATATCATGACATGTTGCATTTTCACGACCAAAAGACAAGAGAAGGCGCAAGAGAGAAAAGTGTCGCGATATCGCAACATGTCGCATTTTAGTGACTCGAAGAGGGCAGGAAGGCAGAGAAGCCAAAAGTGTCACGATATCATGACATGTCACATTTTTGTGACTCGAAGAGGGCAGGAAGGCAGAGAAGCCAAAAGTGTCACGATATCACGACATGTCACATTTTCGTGACTCGAAGAGGGTAGGAAGGTAGAGAAGCCAAAAGTGTCGCGATATCGTGACATGTCGCATTTTCATGACTCAAAGAGGGCAGGAAGGTAGAGAAGCCAAAAGTGTCACGATATCGTGACATGTCGCATTTTTGTGACTCGAAGAGGGCAAGAAGGCAGGGAAGCCAAAAGTGTCACGAGATCACGACATGTCGCATTTTCATGACCAAACAAAAGAAAAGAAAGGGTAGGAGGTTACAGGGGACGTTACAAAGGAAATTACCGAGCAGTGGTATACCGAACATCATCATGGGTTGACAGGCGAACAAAGTCTACAGTGGCAGCATTGAACAACACATGGCACCGAGGTGCAGTGAAAGCAGATGAAGATCAAGTGTCAGAAAGAAAGGCATTTCGAAAGCCAAGACAATGAAGAGGCACGAGAAATGAAATGAAGGGTCAAAAAAGGGAAACGGAGAGTCATTCCAGAGATTTTAAAATGGGAAGTGAAGGCATGCACAATGGTCAAAAAATTGTCGAGACATAGTTGCAGATGTGAAGGCAAGAGGGCCATTCTGGACCAGTTTAGGCTATTTTTCTTCCTAGGCGGAAGATGTTGTAATAGAAAAAAAACATAAACTATCTTTTAGGATAAAGGAGTTTATTTGGCAGACTGCTGCCATTATTGTAAATTTTTCTAAGTTTAATGAATGAGAATTGAGAATCTGTTGTGAGCGATTTGTGGCTCCCCATCAACTTCCCAACATGGGGGTTCCACACATGGTAGCATTTACCATGATCGCATTCCTCATGCATCCATGGGTTCTACTGAAGAATATGTCATTGAGGGATCCATATTGGTACCCCTTCGACCTATAGCTAAGGGAGGCTCACGACCTCCACCATCCGAGTATAGACAGGCTCGAGATCCACCCATTCAGGGGCAAGTAGATGGGACCGCTTTTGAGCATAGGCCCATGCAGACTCCCTATAGGGGTGAACCTTGTAAGTTCACCATAGATATATCTAAAGTGGGAGCTAATGGTATGCCACCTCATGAGCCTTGGCATAGTAGATAGTTAGATGGTCTAGATAGAGTCCTAGGGCATCTAGGATATAAGCCTATGCCTGCACCCTCTCGACCTACGAGTGAGTGTAGCGGAAGCACCATTAGGACTGACATAGAGTATAGGAGATAGCCTGACATGAATGTCATCTTTACAGACAAAGGCAAGAGTGTGGTAAATCAGTCCATTGGGGGACATACCCATAAAGTCGCTCGAACAGAGCACACACACCAGAGGCCTTAGACGGCCGATCATGTTGATAGATCTCATAGACTGGTGTCAGAATAGAGATGATATATTCTCCAAGACCAATTGGAGGATGTTCACACAGAGAAAGAGCACCTCAAAAATGAGAACTCTCAGAGGTAGAGGTTCATAAGACAAAAATTATATGAACAATGCATGCATGAACAATGCATCCTTGATCAGAAGGAGCATGTTGAGAGAGAGGATCGATTGGCTAGCACTATTTTACCTCCTCATAGTGAGACCAGGGAGCATGTCGATAGATGAGTGGCTTCACATCCCGAGTTATACCCTGAGTACATAGACACACATACTCATCGTACGACTCAACACAGAGATCGACGTCCAACGTTTGAACAACATGAGCATAGGTAGTATGAGGAAGAAGTGGGAGAGGAATTAGAACAAGAATATCCAGAAATCTCCCAATTCGAGGAGGAGGACGAGCCTAGTCCACCACCTCGATAGAGGAAGAATCTACCTTCGAAGGTGCCTCCAAGGCAATCTCGAGAAGAGGAGTTCCTTTCCTCGTAGGCCTATAAGGCCTTAGCAGAGAAGGTCCAAGCCATAGAGAAGCAAGGAATGACTTATCAAAATCCTACCTTGAACAAAATCCATAATGAACCTCTATGCACGTCAGTGCCTATTTCAGCCTATCCTGAGCATTTCAAGATGCCTAGACTGGAAAAGTTTCAAGGAGAGGAAGATGCACAGGAGCATGTAATGAGTTTCCTAGATATGTGCTTTCATATTGAGAGCAATGATGCTTTGCTCCTGCGCACCTTCATTATGACCCTCTCAGGCCCATCTCGAGAGTGGTTCAACCAATTAAAGAGGCACAACATCACTAGTTTCAAACAACTAGCCGATGCATTTCTTGAACGCTTCTCCTTCGACATCAAGAAAAAGGTAAACTTATCCGACTTGGCTGCTTTAACGCAACATGATGATGAGCCAGTGATGGATTATGGAAAATGATGGCAAAGCTACCATTCTCCATCCCATCCTCTGAATTAACTCGAATGTTCATGAAGAGTTGCGCCAAGCACATTTCATTATTGCTACAGTTGTAGTAGTACCAGACATTCGAAGAGGCTTTGGTGCAAGCCAAGGTGATAGAGGACATCAAGTTATAGGAGGGTAACTTGAAGCTCAGAACTAAGGAGTGGCACAAGAAAAGCACTGAGAGACAATAGGCCAAGCCGACCCATGTTAATCAGGTGGTGTTGAACCTTCAAAAAGGGGATAAGGGGCAACAACAATGAAACTATCAAGCCCAACCTCCTCCTACGCAATATGAGCAGTGCAACAATAATCAAAGGGGTAAAAATAAGGAACAATGCCCACCTCACGTATTCACTCAGTTATCGGAGTCATTGGCTTTGATTTTCTTCATTTATGTGAGGTGAAGGCTATACACTTACCCGAGGTCAAGTTAATGGACCCTAATCAGCCTAAGCCTAAGGGCTACAAGGATGATCAATATTGCATCTTTCATCGATCGAAAGGCCATGACATTGAGGTATGTTGGTCTTTCAAACATCTTGTGCAAAATATGATCGAAAGAGGTATGCTTCTTGTCGACAACCCACAAGCTCCTAACAATCAAAATATGGGGATTTACAAAAATCCTCTACCAAATCATGAGGTACCAAAGAATAATGTTGGCCAAGTCAACCAAGTACGCATCGAACCACCAACCCATGGGTTCATCGGAATGGTCAACATTGTCACAAGGAATGTGAGGTATGAATGACCAAATCAACCTCCAACACCCATTAGAGTCCAAGATGTGCCTCCTCCAAGGCCAACCTAACATGTGCCAGGCCCACCAACTAGACCGGTGGTGACCATCAGGAGTAGGTTGGTCCAAAACCTACAGATGACTCCAACAAAGTTGTCGATTTATGAGCTGATTTAGTAGTCTCCCAAGCATATGGAGATGCTTATGGACATCTTAAGGTCCATAGAAGTGCAGCCTCAGGATCCCAAAGCATTTACACACTTTGTGGGGCACGTGCAATAATGTCAAGAACCGGTCATACAATTTCATGATCATGAAGTCAAGATGGTTTCCACTATTATAGCAGACTCATCGCTACATATTATTGCATGTGTGAATCACAAACCATTCAAGTAGGTTTTTATTGACATGGGGTCATCAATCAATATCATAACTACCAAGGCATTAACTCACTTGAAGTTTCCCAAGATGCATATCATCCCTTCTACCTTCACGTTGAGAGCTTTCAATGATGCATTATGCTCAACGGTCGGTACTATAGTTTTACCTATCTAGGTAGGACTGAAGACCATCTTGATGATGTGTCATGTAATCGAAGGTGCTATGCAATATAACATACTTCTAGGGAGGCCTTGGATCAGAGAAATGCATTGCATCCCTTCTATTCTACATCAATGTATCAAATATGTTCATGAGGGATAGGTTCACGTGGTGCCTTCAGATGAAGAACCCTTTAAATATGTGAATCTAGCAGATTTTTTGAGGGAATTCATGCTCCCCTCAATGCACCTAGATGTGCGACTAGCATCACCGATCAAAGAGCTAGGAGGTAAAATCAAAGAAGTGTGTGCTAAACCTACAACGTCCGCATCTCAATGATCGGAGCACACAATAACTACTTCTACTAGACCATCTGCATCTATGATGCATCGGGATGATAGGAAGTTGAAAGCAAATATGGGTGAAAAAGAGATAAAGCAAATGCCCAAGCCAGTTATCATTGAAGCCCCTACTCCCATGGAAGTAGAGGAAATTCAAGGAGAAGTCGAAGAGGCACCTCATCCTGCTTCACTTGCATCTTCAGCAGGGTCATCTGCACCGTAGGTGACCATCCATTTGGTTAATCCTAGATTAGGGGAATATATCATGCAGAATGTGATGTTCACACCAATTATCAAGACTGCATAGGACATGGGCCGACCATGAGCCCATCACCTTCCCGTAGGGATGGTGGAACCATTAGGGGTGCCACCTAACCAAACCAACTTC
The DNA here is from genome assembly GCA_028583015.1 of Wollemia nobilis. Lineage (NCBI taxonomy): Eukaryota > Viridiplantae > Streptophyta > Pinopsida > Araucariales > Araucariaceae > Wollemia > Wollemia nobilis. Next base: position 6,669,281 of record JAQPPZ010003251.1, on the reverse strand, counting down.
ATCTATGGAGGGCTAGACCAGTTTGCATCTCCCACGCCCATGGATGAGGATGATAATGAACCATTCACTATGAATGTTCATTATCTCTCTAACCTAGAATATGCCATGTGATACTTCGAGCATTACCATTGGCATGGTTATGGTCTCGGACTATTCGAGCAAGGGCGTAGAAGGCCATATGAACCATAGTATCAGTTGCCAACTGATAGGTTCGGGTTAGGATACTATATTCGAGGATAGGATGAACTTCTCATGGCATCTTTAGACCACCTGTACCTCAGTCTGGGGGGTGAAGTTGACTTCAATCCTTATCACCCTAATCCTTCCACATTTTAGAGGGATAACCGGCTAGTGACCTATGTCACTATAGAGCCACCCGAGAGATATCATGCAAACATCTTGGTGGAGACCAGCCCAAAACACATTCCAAGAGCCAACTTGGACAATCAAAGTCATGGAGCTATCAATGATATTGGTATGCACATCCAGAGTCTAGACACAACTATAGACACCGAATCAAAAGTTGCTTCTGAGGATGTGCATGCAGTATCCATCATCGAAAGTGATGGACCAGACTACGATTCTGGAATAGATGACATTGAGTTATCCTCAAACAATGAGCAATCCGAGGATGAAATCGAGTTGGCCTACTTGGGCCCTACACTCTTGCATCATATTTTACCTTTGGAATCAATAACTATGAGCGAAGAGCCCTTCGATGATGATGATGGCTATCAAGAGATAGCCTACATGGGGCCTCATTTGGAGCATCACCCGATTCCATTAGGTAGAGGTGAGGATCCTTATTATGATAGTGATGATGAAGATGAAATAGAGAGAGCCTATTTAGGACCTCCCTACTTGCATCATCGTAATGCACCATATACTACTGAGGAGATGTACAGAGAGATCAATCTCCATCCTCGCCTTAGGGGAAGACCACCGAATCTTAATGTGATTTATCACATGGTGTTTCTCGATCCGCCAATGTACATGGAGCTCCTTGAGCCCAATGATCCCATCTGATAGTCTATTCATGGACCGGATCCAGAGATCCCCATACCCCTAGAACCACATCTCGAGGATGGAAGTTTTGCTAATGTTGAGTCACGTGCATGTGGTCCTGGAGACATGATCCATTCCATCAATATGATCTCCATTGATTTGACCACTCCACTCTACAATCCAACCGATCCTTCCAAGCCATTGTGTCTTAATGTAGATGCTATTGATTGGGATCATGTTGATTCACCTTTAGAGCCTAAAGATTTCTTCCCTAATGAGGAAATGTTGCAACCTTTCCATTTTATGCCAGGTTGTGCACATGATGTCTATCATGCTGAGGATGCTTCCAATGAGGAACCTATAAACCCAGTAGATGACATCCACTTGATCCCTACACCTCACCAGCTTGAGGAGGGATCCCATATGTCAGTAGAGGAAACCTTTGAAGTGGATATCAGTAATGATCCCACTAATCCTAAGAAGGTTAAATTTGGAGAAATTTTGACTCTTGATGAGCATGCCAACCTCATCCCTCTACTGAAAGAGAGACCTGATCTCTTTGCTTGGACTTATAAGGACATGTCGGGTCTAGATCCAAAATTGGTTACTCATAACCTTTCGCTAGATCTATCAAAGAAGCCAGTCAAGTAGAAACTTAGGAAGATGCATCCAACAGTAGCCTTAATGGTTAAGGATGAATTGCAAAAGCTATTGGATGTAGAGTTTGTCATTTCCATCGACTATCCAGAATGGGTATCAAACATGGTGCCTATAGGAAAACTTGATGGAAGGATCCGTATCTGTACGAATTTTAGAGACCTAAATAGGGCAACACCAAAGGATTCATTTCCATTGCCAAACATAGATGCTCTCGTAGATGCAACTACGGGTCATGAGATGCTCTCCTTAATGGATGGTTTTTTTGGTTACAATCAAATTCAGATTAAGCCTAAAGACCAACATAAAACCACATTCATAATGCCATGGGGGACATTCTGTTACAAGGTTATGCCATTCGGCCTAAAGAATGTTGGTGCTACATATCAGCGGGCTATGACATATATCTTTCATGACTACATGCATAAGATCTTAGAAGATTATATCGATGACTTGTTGGCAAAGTCATTGCTATGTGAAGAGCATGTTGAGGTCTTGAGAAAGGTCTTCGATCACTTGATAGAGCATAATGTCAGGTTGAATCCTAAGAAGTGCGTATTTGGCGTAACTTCAGGAAAGCTCTTAGGATTCATCATTTCAAAATGAGGCATCGAAGTTGACCCAACAAAGGTCAAGGCTATTTTAGAAATGCATCCCCCCATGAATATCAAGGAATTAAGAAGCCTTCAGGGCAAAGTAGCATCCATAAAGTGATTTATCACACAATTATCGGATAAATATTGACCCATGAATCGACTGCTACACAAGGGGGTCCCATTCAACTGGGACGAGGACTATCAAGTAGCCTTTGCTGAGATTAAGCAATACCTGGTGATACCACTAGTGCTAGCTCCACCAAGGCCAGATGTACCATTCTTGTTGTATATATCGATGACTGACTTTGCATTGGGAACTATGTTAGCCCAAAAGAATGTGCAAGACAAAGAACAAGCCATATATTACATTAGCCGAACCTTGGTGAGTTATGAGCTAGGATATGCATACGTGGAAAAGTTGTGTTTAGTAGTAGTGTTCGCTACAAAGAAATTGTGGCACTATATGTTAAGTCATACGATGTATGTCATATCAAAACAAAATCCTTTGTAGTATATGATGAGCAAGACATATCATAATACACGTACTGCAAAGTGGATCATGCTATTGATAGAATTTGATTTGGAATTCATAAGCCAAAATTCCATTAAGGGATAAGTCATAGTTGATCAACTGGTTGAGGCACCTCTCAAGAATAGTAGGCCCCTCACCATAGAGCTTCCTGATGATGTAGTATTTGCCTTATCAAAAGCACCCAAACCCGAGGAACCGGATAACAAAGCCGATATGACCTTGTTCTTCGATGGTTCAAAGTGTGAGCAAGGGGGTGGTGCAGGAATAGTGTTGTTCATGCCACAAGGAGCTCCAATGCCCTTGTCATTCAAGTTGGACTTTCCTTGCACTAACAATAATTTTGAATATGAAGCCCTAATTTTGGGTCTCCAAATAGCTATCACCATGAAGATCAAAAGGCTAAATATCTTTGGTGATTCCCTTCTCATTGTTAACCAAGTTAAGGGATTATTTCAATGTCGATGTCCGGTATTGAAAGCTTACAAGGATCTTGTTGACATTTATCTAGCTCAACTGGAATGGTATGACATCAAGGCAATCCCTCATTCATCCAATAGATTTGTAGACACAATGGCATCTTTGGGATCTTTAATCCCTCATAATCCATCTACCGATTTCACTACCATCCATGTAAAAATATTGTCACATTCTGCTGTAGCATGAAGCATTGGATAACAAAGAGTCAATCAACATGATTCATGTAGAACCAAACCATGAATGGTTTTATAGAGCTAGAGACTTTCTCAAGAGAGCATCTTGGGGGTCTTTGATCTCACAGGATCCGACGGGGAGTGGTACTACCATTCACCACAAGGTTGTTTCCCAGTCTGCATTTGCAAATGTGGAACCATAGGGGGAACATGTTGTCTTGTCAGTCAAAGCCAAAGCTTATCATAACTGGACATCATAGATACATGACTTCCTTAGACTTGGTGTAATCCCTCAAGGATTTTCACGTGCCATGAAGCACACATTTAAATAGAAAGTGATAAAGTATGTCTTGTTAGCAGACATCCTGTACCATAGAAGCTACGATGGAGTTCTCCTTCATTGTCTTGAGCCCCAAGAGTCATCTTGGGAAATTTCACAAGCTCACGATGGTATGTGCGGTGGCCATTTTAGTGGCATGGCTATCATCAAGCGCATCCTTCGCATGGGTTATTATTGGCCCACTATGGAGAAGGATTGCAATGTGTATGTCAAGAAATGCGTTAAATGCCAACATCATGCTAATCTTACGCACCTGCCATCACAGGCCTTACAGCCCATTCAAGCGGCTTGGCCATTTGCTCAGTGGGGATTTGATCTCATCGGTAAGATCTCTCCTCCATCATCGGGCCGACATACATTCATTATTATGGCTACTGAGTATTTTACTAAATGGGTGGAAGCCATTCCCTTAACAATGACAACTGGAGCATGTATTGCTGAGTTCATACTCACTAATATCATAAGTCATTTTGGGATACCATCCAAGATAATTTTAGATAATGGAACATCATTCAAAAACAAAACTATGAGAGCTTTGACGTCTAAGTATAGAATCAAACACAGTTTTGTGACTCCATATTATCCGTAGGCAAATGGGTAAGTTGAAGCTTCAAATAAGATAGTGGTCTCCATATTGAAAAATATGGTACAAGAGCACCACAAATATTGGCACATCCAACTTCCCCTTGCATTATGGGCTTATAGGACTAGTATTCGGACACCCATTGGGGCAACTCCATTTTCACTAGTATATGGCATTGAGGCCATTATGCCCTTAGAGTTGGAGATTCCAATACTGTGCATCGCATTGAAAGAGTTCATTGATGATGACACCGTGTGACAAGCTCACCTAGATCAATTGATGCTACTTGATGAACATCGCATGAATACCCTTGAGCACCTCCACATTTATCAAGAGCACTTAAAATGAGCTTACAATAACAAAGTCCATCTGAGAGACTTTGAGGTTGGTGATCTTGTGCTGAAAGAGAACCAACAGAACTCAAATTTATCACCATAATTATGAGACAAATTTATGGCTAACTGGTTAGGTCCTTATATGATCTCTAAGAAGATTGGACCTGGGACATATCACTTGACATCGCTCGAAGGATTTGAAGAGCCTGAACCTCTCAATATCCTTCATCTTAAAGTGTTTTATGCCTAAAACCATAAAAAGGCTCCAAAGGCATCTATAAGCCCTTTGGTCATTTTAAAAGGCTCCAAAGGCATCTGTAAGCCCTTTGGTCATAAAAGGCTCCAAAGGCATCTGTAAGCCCTTTGGTCAATTTCAAAAAGCTCCAAAGGCATCTATAACCCCTTTGGTCAAAGCACAAAAGGCTCCAATGGTTTTTAAATTCCCTTGGTCAAAATATAAAATCTAAAAAAATGAAATAAATATAACATTGCATTTCATTTTACATTTTTGCATCTCATTTGCATTTTGCATCATTTTTGCACATGCATTTCATTTTGCATTGCATTAGGCATATCCATCCGTCACACTTGCATTAGGATACATTGTGTTTACAATCTTACAAATGACACCACGTTTGTGTTTCAATCATGCATCATTGCATTTTCATCATTTATCACCCTTGTGAGTAATTATGTTTTTCAACACAACCCATCTTGTTGCTATGAAGAATATACTAGGGTTTTTCGGTCATTCAACCATACCTAGAGGTCTTCTCAAGAGTTGATAGAAAGCTTGCTTTGCTTTTGTAGATGAGGTCTAGTTTGTATAGCCCTTAGCATATCATAATTCTATCACTAATCAATAAATTAAACAATCCTAATAAGGACTAGGGGAAGATGAAAGCTATGAAGTAGGACCAGGTATCCTGAGGTGAAAATTTTATTCTTGCTTATCCCCTTGTGTGAATGGTTCGGGAAATGTTGATAATTGGAAAAAGGACAAGTTTATTCCCTACCCATATGAATCCCTTGCTTACATAAAATAAGCAATATCCTAGAGTGATATCCCAGATCAATCCTCTAGATTGATACCCTAGATTGATATCCAAAAGAAATCCCTAAAGCAAAATTCCCAAAGGAAGTTTTTGAATCAAATTACAAAATGTAAATCTTAGAAATTCAAGTCAAATCAAGATCAAGTTTTCAAAGTAAAATCAAATCAATATCAAATCCCTTGCTCAAAAAAAAAAAAGTAAAAAATAAAAAAGATATATATGAGTATAGTACAAAAATAAATAATGATTTTTATCACTTTATATGAGCAAGTATCCCAATAAAATTGAATAAAATAAGGGAGTGAACTTGAATCCCTAGAATTGTCAGTACTACTGTACCTTACGCATGATGATATGTCTGATACATTAGCATTTTTCTTGTGTGCAGACCAATGTTTGAATGTGGAAGAGCTAGCTTCAGGTGTCCTGTATCGCCTAGTAGTCTAGTCCAACTGAAATCTAAACCTAGGATTGGATAGACATTTGAGGATCCCCAATATTAGCAATGGGCTGAAAGAATCCCACTTGACATCGGGGTATGCTTATGCCTTATCTAATATACTCATTTGCACACATAGGGATAATGAATAGTTAGGGCCTATCCTAGCGAAAGCCTTATGTTTCAGAAGTCTAGTATGGTTAGTATACAACTTTTGATAAGTCAACTAGGGTGTTTGAGTTTCATGGAAAACCTCAAAAATTCCCAAATAGCAACAACCAATTTTCAATGCAATCATCAAATATCAAATTTCTCTTTATAAGATTTTGTTTATTAAATATTATTCATAATATAGGTTAGATACCGGATGGATGTCAAAAATGATATTTAAACGACCACTGACTATGTTACACATATTATTTTAACTTACAAGAGCTTATGAATAGAAACAATACATCATTGCATCTCACATATGGGTGTCCAATTGATTAATTCTTATAATAAGATATAGCAATTACAATCCATGATTGTTATACATTCTGTGGTGTCATCCATTAGATTGTTAAATCCATATTACATTCATACATTATGTTTTAATGATTAAAGCATACATGTTCATTTCCATATATCATCATAGAAAAATTATGCAATACATACAAGGCATAAACTATGTCATAACAACATAAATTAAATGCATACAAGTGAAGCAAAGTATACATGCATTTAACATCAAAATATGGCATTCATATGCATCCATCATAAGTAGTCCATCTACATACATAACTCATAGCATCTAATCATCTATCACATAGCTATCTAGTGCATGTCATCCATACATCACATCATATAGCATTAAATCAATATAAGCATTGCATCCATGTGCATAACATAAACATAAAATACCAAAAATAAAGTACACATGTAATGATATGAACTATCATATCATATATATATATATATGTGTGTGTGTGTGTGTTGTCAAATGTACATCATAGTAGGGTACATCAAAATACTCGTAGGCTACAACTATGTAGGTCCTCAGACCTTACACCAAAATGGTACAAAAAGTAGTAAAATATATGCCATGCTAATGTGCTAACTCTGGCCTACACCCCTGATCCCCCTATATTGGAGCTCTCTCCACCTCCCTCAGTCACATCCCTAGGGGCCTACTCTAGAACCTATTGTGGGTCCTACGATGGATCCTACGCTCGACCTAGACCAACTATACTCAATGCACGTGAGGTAGTCCTATGGCTAGATCATGCACTAGACTGCCCTGTCTCCCTGGTCCTGGTCCTGCTCCGATGTGACCCTGTAGTAGTGGTCCTCTTCGAAACCTACCCACCTAGTAGCCTGATAATACCCTCCAGTTGGGCATTGCAAGCTACATCTATTGTATGTTGATCATTACCCTCCTCCATGAGGGTATGTAGCCTCCTAATCTCTACCATCGGGTCAAAACCTATAAGCCCTAGAGTAGATGGTACCATGGGAGGTGCCATGATAGCCTGTGTAGGTGAGGGAGCTACCCTCACCACCCTGAGTAGGTCCCACTCAGTAGTCACTACATCTAGTGTCACCTGTAGAAGATCACATTGGCTAGTGATCTTCTCAATCTCGATGTCTATTGTAGCCACCTATGCTTAGAGAGCTACCCTCTCCTCCTCGTAACTATTCCACTAGCTCTGGCCATGAGATAGCTTCACCTCTAGAGTGGTGATAGTGGTGTCCCTATGTAGGAGTCAGGTGTGAAGTGACCCAATCTGAGTCTAGAGGTCGGCAACCTATGCCCTCAACTATCCAACCTCACTGTTAGGAGGTGCCTCACCCTCCTTGGATGCCTCCTCCTCTACCTCTACCTATGGGCCCTCCTCTATAGTGGCCCCTATACCCCATGCACCCTCGGTCCTTTGATGGACCCTACATCCATGAGGGTCCACCTCTGAGCCCTCTGCACCCTCTACTACAAAGTCATCCATTGGTCGGCCTAGAGGTCCCTCTCCATGCCACTATAGGCTAGTCCACCATGCATGGTAATCAGTAGTAGTGCCTATGTCTACCAGGCCTGACTCTTGAAAGTCATCATCATCATCCCCTAGTGGAGCCACCTGGGGCCAGGTTAGGTCCCTCTCTAGGACCAGTATCTATAGATAGTAGGCACCTCTAGGACATCCTATTGAATCCCAAACTACCTTAGGATATGAGAGAAGTGTTGATACTCATGTATATCGACCTTATGATCGATAACCCACCTATCTCTATGCACCTGGTGTAGGTATCTATCCACCTCTGGCTAGGTAGGGCAGCCCATGTATGGTCACCACTCGATCTACTCAGGGTGAAGCTATGAGAATCTAGTGATATAATGGTCTAGGTCTCCTACATGAGACCTACTCTTGAACCCCTCCTACTCTCAAGGCTAGTAGATTGCATAGCATTGATGATCGTCATCGATATCAGTGATCCCTAGAGGTAAATCTATGGGGTGCTCTATCCGAATATGCTGCCAACCCCAAATCTGGAGAAGTAGGCTGTAGTCGATGCCCACTCTATTGTGGTATGTAATCTGGTACAACTCATGATAGAGCTACGCTAGAAGGGTGCTCCCCCATGCCAGAATAAGAGGTCGCTCGATCGAGCTGATCATAACCTCCCTGGTCCTAGCTAGGAGGTTCTAGGGGAACCTCATGCCTGATGAATCTGGGAGGACTATCTGGATAATCAAGTGCATAAACATAACCTCCCACTATGAAAAGAATCTAGCCTGGTACCACTCCTCGATGTGGATGCCCCCATGATCAATGCAACCCTAAGCCTCGATGCTCCATCTACCAAATATCGCATCAAACATGACCTTCTTCACCATGGTAGGAGAGGAGGTGATGGCCTCACCATCAATAGGTAGGTGGAAGATGTGGTAGACATCCTCTAGAGTAATAGTCATTTCACCCATCGAAAGGTGAAATGTATTGGTCCATGCATCCCAATGATGGGCCAATGCAGTCATGTATGCCTGGTCAGATCTGATAGTGGGGAGGTCCAAGATGTACCAAAACCCCATGATAGCAAACCAATCCTGCTCCATGTTAGTGAGAGTGTGGTGTAAGTTATGAAGGAGATCAGTCTCCCTCACTCTGTTCGTCAAGGTCTGAGTGAAAGCAATCAAATAAATAAGAAAAACAATTAAAAATGACTAAAAAATGGCAAACAAATCAAAAAATCTCATGAAAATGTAAAAACATGCAAAAACATGATCAAAAATTTCAAAAAAATCAAATAAAAGCACTTCAAAATTGCAATAGAACGCATTAATTCCCAAAAATTCAAAGAAAAATGGAAAAAATTGAAAAATTTGAAAAAATTTCCTAAGGGCGTCGCGCCACGGGTCGAAACCACGGTCGACGAGGCGGTCAAAAATGTGACCGTTGGGATTTAAATCCCATCGTGATTGACAACCATGGTCCCCAATCTACCAATTGGGAACCACGTCTGCCACCCACGGCTAGGGAACATGACCTTTTCAGGGTCATTTCCCTCCCAAAATAATCCTAAAATTAAAAACCCTCCCCTCTAATCTAACCTATGCTAAACCTAACTAGGGTGAGGTTCATTACCGATAGTTTAATGTGGTTCGTTTAACCCATTGCTTAGTGTGGTTAATTTTTAATTCGGTAATTTGCAAGCGTGGTCTCGGTTTGTGTGTTACCTTGGATGCACCGGCTCCCCCATTGGTCGAAGCTTCCGGCTGGTCGACCATCGGTGTGGATAGGAGGGAATCAGTGAAGTTTATGACAACATTCCATGTCAGAATTCACTTTTTACCTCTCAGAGCTCTCAGTTTTACTAGCAGTTTTAGGTAAATAATGAAAATTTTCAAATGGGAAAAGCCTTATATATTTTTCGAATTCGGTTCGAACCGCGTCTGACAACCGCGGTCCCCGAATTAGGGTTTTCGCCCGTGGATCTGAGCCACGGTCAAGGAATTTGACCTTCTTAACCGCTTCTGATAGACGCGGTCAACAAACTACAATAAATGCTCCCAATTCCCACCATGGAGAGCTGTAAAATAACAAATTAAAAATACCCACCAGACCAGATAATTCAAAATCTACAAAATTAACAAAAAAATTAGATAACATTAAAATCCAAATGCGCCTCGTATTTAGTTATTTACCCTATACACTTGGCGGTTGCAACGACTTGCGATCCATGCAATCCGACAAGATGAGTAAATTACCATAAGGACATTTGGGGTAAATTAGTCATCGTTGAATTGTATGCTTCATTTCAATCCCTAAGAAGGCCCAGACGATCGAACTGCTCCAAGGGAATGAGATATTCATCGCAATTCTCCTATGATATTTTTAGCAAATCATCGACAATATGATTCAACATAAGCCTAATTAGAATTGTCCTCATTTTGATTCCCTAAGAAGGCCTTCATGGCTGGACCGCTCCATGGGATAGAAATGGACAATTACTATTAATAGTTGCAATCATAGCTGATTAGGCCTTGCCAATAATTCAAATGCTAAATCTTAATTTGTTCAAGATCATTCATAGTGGTCAAGCGACCTCGTCGCTTCATTTAATTGTCATTACCCTCATCGACTCATCGCTTGAGGGGGTAGTCATAATATCAAATCATAATCAAAGTCAACAGAAGATCCCTTGATCGTAGATCCCTAGATCTTGTCAAAATTGTGTTCGTCTTACGAATCATTGCCAAAGACTATCATAAGCTTACCCTCTGCTAGGGCAAAAAGCAAATATGATAGTTAAGTTAGTAGCTCTCCTCCTTTCAGAATCTATATGGTGCAAAAGCCTATAGTAGCCCTGAGCTGACCGATCGACGCTAGAGCTTGCCAAAGCTTTTTCAAATTTAAGCCTTCCATCTAGTTGGAAGTGTTAGAATAAGTGAATATTCTCTTAAGTTCACTAGGATACACACTTGAGTTTCCACTCCTCCATGTGTTAGGAGAACTCTAAGTGGTGTCTTCATTAGGTTTGATGAGTTGTTGTAATCCAACGACTCTCAATGATCAACTCTGCTATTTATACAGAGTTGATCCTAAAGATAAATAAATCAGTTCCACTCTTCTCTTCATATTTTGTGTAATACTTTGCATATATATTATTGTGAAATTATAACATGGTACCAGAGCAGGATAGATTTTGGTAGTATTCTCTCTTGAAGGTTCTAGGATCTGATTCATTTATTTTTTCATATTTCAGCATATTTATTTTTTATTTGTTGCATGTTCCTGAATTGCTTGAGGAATTTTTTTGAGAAAATATAGCCATTTCCTTTTTTTTTTTAACATGGTTAACCTGTGTGAAGGCGCTTTTTTGCCCTTCCATTTTAAAAGGAAAATAGACTTTTTTTCTTTATTTTTTTTCTCGAAATTTTCATATTGGAAAAATATTCTAACACTTCTAGTTATTTCCTTCTTTTTCGCTATTAAAAGGAAAAATCATGGAATAACTAAAGTGTTATTTTAGAGATTATTTTATGAGTTTATATTTGCTCGTGAGGATTTAAATATACCTCACTCATTATTATTAACTCATTGTTCGATCTCACATTTTATAACGCTCTTATTCTCAACGTTCGTTCTCAACGTGTATGAGATTCTAGTCATTGGAAAGACTGCCACTGTCATTGGCGCAGTCTCCTTAAAGCTGTCGTTCACACTCCAGTTGGTTCTATTTTGTTGGGCCTCTATTTTGGTGCACTCTTTTTTTTGCCCGTTGGGCTGCATATTCCTCTCAAAGTCTATTCACCGATGCTCACTAAATCATTTGGTATATATCTCTTCCTTTCGGAGTCATTTGGAAGTATTTTTGCTTTACGTTTTTTAAGGCATTTGTGGAATATTACGCTACTCCATTTTCATCGAGATCTATAAGTTATTTCATCTGTAGTGCTCTTTGACGCTATCAAATGATTTTGCAGTCTCTCAAATTTAAGCAACAACATTCTACTAACGTTTTCTTTGCAGGGTTTTAGTGCTTTCAAAACATTTTTCTTTTGAAAATAATTATTTAAATGTTTTAAAGCATGTATTTTTGCTAACATTTTTTATCTAAGGCATTTGTGGAATATTATGCTACTCACTTTTCCTCGAGATCTATAGGTTCCTTCGTCTGAAGCGCTCTTTGAACGCTATCTAAAATGATCTCGCAGTCTCTCAGATTTAAGCAAAAACAACTCTACTAACGTTTTCTCTGCAGGGTTTTGTTTTTATTTAGAGTGCTTTCAAAACATTTTATTTTACCATTATTAAAATGTTTTAAAGCATTATTTTTTATAATAGATAATACTGCAACATTAAGTTTTATTACACTAAGGTTTGCTTCGCAGGTGGTCAACTTTGCTCATATGACCCTTTCATAGGGTATTCTTTGCATTGACTCATTTTCTATAGGTCTCTGAGTTTATGCAGACAATTTCCTCATTCCTTTTCTACGACTTAGGTGCTTGGGGGTGAAAGAACCTTGTCGGAATCACACCATTGTGTTCTCTCTCGGTGGTTTCACCTGTTCACGTTCCCTGCTTTTGTTCACGTTCCTTGGTTTGGTTGTTTCATGGAAGAGTATGTATATTTTTTATTTTACAACTTTTCTTTTGTTCCAATAGATTCATCCAAATCATAGTGTAATTTCGATTCATTCGAATATCAATCTACATTTTTTGGCAGGCATCATTATTTTTTGGGCCTCCACAAAATGACGTAGACAAAAATTGTATTTAAATATAATAAAATATTGCTTTTGAGGGGCGGGGGTTCTTAAGTGCATATTTTTGCACTCCTATGTGTAAAGAGGGGGGGTGTTCTTTTATTTGCTTAATATCTTTCAAAAGTTTATTATACTAGATATATTATAGTTTAAATTTTATACATAAATCTCAAATATTGGTTTATAAAGGAAATTTTGATTCAAATTTAGATGTCTAATTTTTGTTTTATGTATTACATAAGGAAATTTACAATTTGATATTTAATCTAGATATCTAATGATTTATATTAAATTTATAAACATAAATTTCATATATTGGTTTATAAAGGATATTTCATTTCAAAATTAGATATCTAATATTTGTTTTATTGGATTATTTTAAATTCCATTTTCAATTTAATATTTTTAAATTTTTTTTTATTAAAATATCAACATTTCTTTCCAAATTATCTCTAAATAGCTTTTGCCTACGTTCCATGTATTTTTTTTTTGATAGTTATAAGTGTTTGTATTTATGGCGGGTTTTAACAAGGATCCCAAAACCTGATTACATAAGCAATGAGCCTAGGGCATCAATCCCGTGAAAATGAACACCAAAACAGAAAACCCGCCCAGCGGTAACAGTAAGCATGAAACAATCCCTCTTAGCGGGAAACAAACAAATAATAAAAAAAGTAGTTTTGGAGATCCCGCCCAGTGGGGAGTAGCCAAGAACCACCATCGAGAAGATCCCGCCCAGCAGGAATCACAGAAAAATTGTTACAATAAAATCCCGCCTCGCGGGAAGCAGTCAAAACCACCACAAACAGTCCCGCCTAGCGGGAAGCAACAGGGAAATCCCGCCATCCGGGAAACCAGAAGAAAAGAAAGGATCCCGCCTCGCAGGAAAACTAGCGGATTTTGCAGATCCTGCCCTGTGGAGAAACCATCCCACCCACCGGTAAAACATTCAGTTCAGCGAGAGCCATCCTGCAGGAAGCCGACAGCCAGCACAGAGAGGATCCAACCTGTTGATAAGCAACACACCCCCACTGAAAAATGAGATTCCATCCTTAGAAAATTATGAACTTCCATTTTTGCAGTAGGGACCCTCTTGGTCATTTTCAGTTTTAAATCCATATTTTGCTTGCCTCCTTTTTAAAGTTGTGCTTTTTCTTGCATTTTAGCTGTGTTATCCAAGAATTCACTTTTTACATGCTAGAATCATTCATGCACAAGCAAAATCTTGCACCGGTACCGAGAAAATCCAGAAAACAGTTGCATAAATTCACTAAAAAATCAAACTTTCCATTTTTGGTAGTGTCGCGATATCGCGACACTTCCATTTTCGGAAATGTCGCGATATCGCGACAGGTAAGTCAAAATGCAGCTAAGTGCCAGAAAGGTCGCGATTTCGCGACATGTCGCGAAATCGCGACAGTTTTTGGGAGAGAGAAGCAAGTTGTACGGAGGTCGCGATTTTGCGACATGTCGCGAAATCGCGACATGTCGCATTTTCGCGGCAGGAGAGAGAAAGTGGGCTGCAGGATGAAAAATCGGCTAAGTCAGAAACATGTTCCAAAATCGCGGTCAACGCGGTCAACGCATGCAGGTAAGGGAACTGTCGCGATATCGCGACGTGTTCTAAAATCGCGGCTGAAAATCAAGAAGCGTACGGAGGCCAGGAAGGGTCGCGATTTCGCGACATGTCGCGAAATCGCGACATGTCGCGTTTCGCGGCCGACGAGGGAGGAAGTTGCCGATGCTCTGGCGGGGTCGCGATTTCGCGACATGTCGCGAAATCGCGACATGTCGCAGAATCGCGGCAGGAGAGAGAAAGTCATAGTTGACCTGAAAGTGCATTCCGGCGGGAAACAGAAGGCTTCCGAGGGTAGCGACACGTGTCAAAGCGTGAATGGGACAAACAGAAGCCGACATGCAAGCTTATTTTGCGGATTTAATCTGTTTTTAATGTTTTAAGCTTCTGATTTAATTAAAATGCTAATCTAATGCATCTTTTTGTCTTTCATGCAGGATTCCACCAGGCACTTACGGGACAACCGGGAAAGACCATAAAGGCGAAGATAAAGTGCGGATTTAGTCAAGGACCGCCATGCTAGGAGAGAAGTTGCCGGTGAGAGCATTCAACAACAAATTTATTGCAGACTTGATAGCATGAAGACCATTTCAACTTCGGGATGGATTTGCGGAGATCGAATTGATGGAGAAGTGGTGACTCATCCGGCTCACCAGCAGAATTAATGAAAGCATTTATTTGCAGATGCGAATGAATGCAAGTTGCATTTTATTTTATCTTCTCCATTTATGGCAGCTAACTGCACTGATTTGCCGAAGGGTTAAGTTCTATCCGGACTTTGATTTTTAAATGGATTTTTATTGTAAAACCCGGGTCCTAGGGTTTAAGTGCGATAAGATTTAGGGTTTGAGCAAGATATTTTGGAAAAGATCAGGGTCTGTCCTGAGTCTATAAATACAAATTCTAAATGTAATCGCAGGAGGCGGAGACTTAGAAATAAAGGCTTATAAGCAATTTCTTGCAAATTTTGTGAAATCCTTTGTTTCTGGACTTGGAGTTGATGTGCTTTAGCTTTTCTGGTGATAGCATGGCCGGGAGCCTAATCTTTTGCAGAGTGTGATAAGTGTATTTTCTTTTGTTATCCGTTCCATTTAAAGTTTGTTAGATATATGCTGTAAATCTGCCATTGTCAAGATTAAATATGCTGTTAGGCTTCAGTTGTTCTATTGTCTGCTAGGGGAAATTACAGATTTGAGGTTAAGTTTGTTCTAATTGCTCTGTCTTCACTCGTGCGAGCTAGGTCGCCGGTGAAAGATACCGCTTTAACCACCTGCCCTTGGATTTATGATTTTCTCGCTAGATCTGTTTCACTCGCCTTGTGCTCTTAGTTGAAAGTGATCTTAGACCGATCGGACACTTTCTTCTCGGGATTTGTTCTGTTGTGAAGCCGATAGCATAGATAAGATTGACAGTTTGGGTTTACAATTGATGTTTGATAAACTTCTCTTTTCTCGCCCTACCCTACCCTCTCTTTGCTTACCGTGAATGATCCATTTTTATTTTCTTTGTTTGCCTTTTATTTAAATCACTGACCCATGAGAGCTAGATCAAGAATTCAAGTCAAATCTGATTGTCAACAACTTTTGCAACTACTGAACAAGTTCAGGAACCCCCTGTAAGGTAACAGAGCAGTCCATATTGAAATCTATTCCAGAAGTGGAAAAGAGTGAATTGCCATTCGACCCAACTCTATAACTCGCACCTTGGATAACCAGCTAGATCCTAAAGATGAGTGGGATCAGTCCCGTGGGTGTCTCCGGAGCTTTCCTTGCCTTCATCCTTTTTCTCGGGGTGTGCATGAAAGCCGGGCCAACACCTAATTTAATGGCGATATCTGCGGGTAAAATAGTAGCACTATTTTAGAACCCAAGACTCTGGTTTCAAAACAAAAAGACCATGCATCATGCCTTGCCACAGGCATTCTTCACAATAAATTGATTGCTAACTGCCAGCTGTTAAAATTTCCCAAGGACATACTCAGGTCGGATTACTTCAAGGAAGATTTCTGATGTGCAATTTCAAAGGGTATAGAACTTTCTTCAAGGATGACTAAATTGAATGATAAACTTGGATTAATCAACTTTTCTAGATTGTAAAAGGGGAAACCGAGTAGAGCTCTGTTTACTAGTTTAGCCTTTTACAACTCTAGACAGAGTTACCCTTTAGATTTACACGACCCAATTTACAACTGTAGGGCAGAATCTAATATTGGTTGCCTCTTTTGATCATATAACTCTTTTTTTTTTTTTTTCTTTTCTTATCTCTCTTTTTTTATCTCTCTTCTTTTTGAAATATATCACTATCTGGAAGACCTTAGAGAAATTACAATTTTCTTTTAATATTTGATCAATCTGGAACTGTTTCAGTCTAGGCATTGATAGCCTCTGGTGACACCCAAATAATTGCATGAACCATAGTCCCCTCTTATAACCAGCTTTTCTTGGATTCCCCGGGAGTTCCTCCAACTAAACAGCATAACAGTTTTTCTATCATTAAAACAACTGTGGCAAGTAAGACACAAGATCCAATCATCTCTCTACCTTCATCCTGGATAACAAAATAGTTCCACAGTTTAGAGCAAGCAGACTATCTCAATTAGAATAATGAGCAGAATGGGGAGGCACTGGATTGAGGATTTATCAGCTAGGAATAAACAATTTTTTAGCAGGCTGACTTTTCATTGATTGCTCAGGCAGAGGCAGAGCTTAGAATAAACAATTTTTAGCAGGCTGACTTTTCATTGATTGCTCAAGCAAAGGCAAAGGACAGAAAATTTTCAGAAGCCAAAGGACTTTATACAGGCTTCCAAGGACAGGCACAGGCTTTAAAGCAAAAACAAAATAAAACTGCATACAAGACTAAAGCACGAATCGTACAGTAAAAGGGAAAAACAAATAAACCGAACAGTACAACAAAGAAAAGGAAAAGCGAGGAAGAAAATAAAAATCGTACAGTGCAATAAAAGAAATAAACTAAAAGAACTTAAGCAAAAATAAAAAATAAAAACTGCAACTGAAATAAATTAAACTGCAACTGTACAGACAGCAAAGAAAAAGAAATGCAATAAAGAAAAGACTGTACGAGACTAAAATAAAAGCAAGCTAAAATAAAAAGACAAAGAAAGGAAATAAAAAGCACTGACAAAAGAAATAAACTGCACAAGCTAAAACTGAAAAACAACTAAAGAAAATCGAAAAACTGCAACTGTACGAGACATTTAAAAATAAAACTGCACTGACAAAGAAATAAACTGAAAAACAAATAAATTAAAATGCAGAGCATTAAAATTAAATCGAAACAGATTAAAACTGCACAGACATTGAAATAAAAACTGCACTGACAAAGAAATAAAACTGAAAAACTTCAAAGCTTATTTACAATGCATACATATGTTACAACTTCCCTTCATACTCAAAAAATGCAGCAGTTGGGAAAGCAGAGAAATGGTGCTTTAAAAAATTTTGACCATGCAAGTAATTTAAAAAAAATTACCTTTCGAGTCCCGTTGACGAAATGCACTCCGGATCGTGCTTCAAAAATTTGCTATCCTGGGAAAGACTTGGGTTTACCGTCTTCCCTGTCCCATTTGAAAAACAAATCTGCAACTCCTTCAAATTAAACAAATCATATAATAACAAATCATATGATAACATGTTTATGCTTCTAATTAAAGGGTTTGCAGAGTTCTTTCAAAAGGACCGAATGTAAAAAACCCCCAGGATCAAATACTTTAAAACCTTGACGGACCCGCACCACCACATTTTCAAAATGATGTGACAACCGAAAGAAATCATGTTTTATCCGTATGCCCTGGTTCTTAACAACTTGAACATTTTGTGGTTGCCGCACTACTTCAATATCCAGGACTTCAATTTTTATCCCTCTAGCAGAATGCTTACAATTTTCCTTTTCACCTGAGCCTTGCTTAGACTTAACCTCATCAATGTGCAATGTCCAAACATCATTGTTGTTATTGATTAGGGCTATAATTGTTCTCACCTTTTCAGTTTCCAAATCATAAACTCCAATATCTGCATCAACACAGTTTATAGCCTTATCTTTGATATTATGTTCAGAAGTTGCAGGCTTATGTTGAGACAGCTCATCAATTCCAAGTTGGCTGACCACATTCATATTTACCATCTTTTCCTCCTTTTCTTGAAATTCAACAGGTGGTCCAGAGTAAGCCTCAATCAAGTTAATGTTTTGTCCAACAATCCGAGGCGCTTCATAGAGGGTGATGTCGACTTTAAGTTCCCTCATATCCTCAATGATGCTATCCTCCTCGCTATTTCCGCATAGTGAGATTGAATCTCACTTTCATCATCCTCCGATGAGGAAGGATCATTATTAAGTTCGGACTCTCACATTTCAAGTCATAACCGTCCATTTTGAACTCGTTGAAAATCTTGCATTTCATCCACAGAAGTCCGTACAAGACTTTCTGTCTCTTCGGGAAAAGTGACAGAATCGAAACCCCGGTTGTACTATTTTTGGGTGAACTAGAAAGATCAATATTTCTTTGATCTCTAGGAAAATTTAACTCACCAGGAAAAACTTCGGATTTGGGTGGTGCCGGATCACAACCGTTCAGTTCAAGCACCTGCACTTTGAATTTGTCAGAACTTTTCTCTGTATTTTGCACATGCTGAGTGGATGTGACAGTTAACGGAGTCTCCTTGGGTAGAGCATGACATGTTGGCACTAACTCATGATGTGGAATGGGGTCTGGAACAGGCATGTTCTGTGTAACATAGGATATCAAAGGGCTGCTCAAAATTTGAGGCCCTAACTGTCTTTCAAGAATTAAGGCTTCTTTATAAGCCCCTGCCAGGGTTGTGATATTAATATCTCTCTTGAGGAAAATAGAGGTCACCGAATCCAATGCATTCTTGTAGATTTCTAAGGCCAGATTTGCATTTGGGATGTAATGGCCAGTAATTCTACCGTAAGCTCTTTGGAACCTCATATTGAAAGACCTGACAGTTTCTCCCGACTCTTTCTTGATGCTGGAAAATTGCTGATATAAAATGCTGGGATCTATCACTTCACCGAACTGTGATATAAAAGCTTTCTCTAGATCATCCCAGCCTAGTAATGGAATTGCCGGTGAGGTTTAAAAACCAGTCATAAGCTCCCTCCTCGGAGAGTGAACGGGAACAATCTGCAGGCAACATCTTCATTCTGTATATTTAACAATTTTAAAGCATTTTTAAAAGCTAGCAGATGTTCTTCTGCAGTTCTTGTCCCATCATGTTTGTACCTGGGGAGATACCTTTCTGGACTTCTGGGCAAGTCATGGGCTATACCCGGAATGTTCAAAGCGGTGGAGCCCAACCAATTTGCCATTATTACTTGGCTGACAGTGATGTTCTGATTTGTAATTGGATAACTGCAAGTGATGATAGAACTGTTCTTAACAAACCACTGAACTTAAGGCCTTCTTTGGCAATTTCTAAAACTGCACTGACAACTTTCAAAAACTGCACTGACAATTTACAAAACTGCACTAACAATTTAAAAACTGCACTGACAATTTAAAAACTGTACTGACAATTTATAAAACTGTACTGACAATTTATAAAACTGTCCGGAGTTCACTGTGGGTCCTTCAAATGTTGTCGTTATGCCCTTACAATACTTGAACTGAGTTCATGCCCTCCTTCTAGCGCCAATTAGGTGTTGGCCGAGGAGGAGGGGAAAATTGGCTACCGACTTTGGATAAAATACAGGTTTACGGTCCACATACAAGTCGGATTTCTCAACTCAAGTGCACTAAGAACAGATGTTCCGTCAGCCCTCCTTCTAGCGCCAATTAGGTGTTGGTCCGGCTTTCATGCACACCCCGGGAAAAAGGATGAAGGCAAGGAAAGCTCCGGAGACACCCACGGGACTGATCCCACTCATCTTTAGGATCTAGTCGGTTATCCAAGGTGCGAGTTACGGAGTTGGGTCGAATGGCAATTCACTCTTTTCCACTTCGGAATAGATTTCAATATGGATCGCTCTTGTTACCTTACAGGGGGTTCCTGAACTTGTTCAGTAGTTGCAAAAGTTGTTGACAATCAGATTTAACTTGAATTCTAGATCTAGCTCTCATGGGTCAGCAGATTTAAATAAAAGGCAAACAAAGAAAATAAAAATGGATCATTCACGGTAAGCAAAGAGAGGGTAGGGTAGGGCAGAAAAGAGAAGTTTATCAAACATCAATTGTAAACCCTAAACTAGTCAATCTTATCTATGCTATCACCTTCACAACGTAACAAATCCCGTAAGAAAGTGTCCAGTCGACCTAAGATCACTTTCAACTAAGAGCACAAGGCAGAGTGAAACGGATCTAGCAGAAAATCATAAATCCAAGGGCAGCTGGTTAAAACCGGTATCTTTCACCGACAGCCTAGCTCGCACAGTGAAGACAGAGCAATTAGAACAAACTTACACCTGAAATCTGTAATTTCCCCTAGCAGACAATAGAACAATTGAAGCCTAACAACATATTTAATCTTGACAATGGCAGATTTACAGAGATATATCTAACAAACTTTAAATGGAACGGATAACAAAAGAAAATACACTTATCACACTCGCAAAAGATTAGGCTCCCGGCCATGCTATCACGTAAAAGCTAAAGCACATCAACTCCAAGTCCGGAAACAAAGGATTTCACAAAATTTGCAAGAAATTGCTTATAAGCCTTTTATTTCTAAGTCTCCGCCTCCTCGCGATTACATTTAGAATTTGTATTTATAGACTCCAGGACAGACCCTGATCTTTTCCAAAATATCTTGCTCAAACCCTAAATCTTATCGCACTTAAACCCTAGGACCCGGGTTTTACAATAAAAATCCATTTAAAAATCAAAGTCCGGATAGAACTTAACCCTTCGGCAAATCGGTGCAGTTAGCTGCCATAAATGGAGAAGATAAAATAAAATGCAACTTGCATTCATTCGCATCTGCAAATAAATGCTTTCATTAATTCTGCTGGTGAGCCGGATGAGTCACCACTTCTCCATCAATTCGATCTCCGCAAATCCATCCCGAGTTGAAATGGTCTTCATGCTATCAAGTCTGCAATAAATTTGTCGTTGAATGCTCTCACCGGCAGCCTTCTCTCCTAGCATGGCGGTCCTTGACTAAATCCGCACTTTATCTTCGCCTTTATGGTCTTTCCCGGTTGTCCCGTAAGTGCCAGGTGGAATCCTGCATGAAAGACAAAAAGATGCATTAGATTAGCATTTTAATTAAATCATAAGCTTAAAACATTAAAAACAGATTAAATCCGCAAAATAAGCTTGCATGTCGGCTTCTGTTTGTCCCATTCACGCTTTGACACGTGTCGCTACCCCAGGAAGCCTTCTGTTTCCCGCCGGAATGCACTTTCAGGTCAACTATGACTTTCTCTCTCCTGCCGCGATTTCGCGACATGTCGCGATTTCGCGACATGTCGCGAAATCGCGACCCTGCCAGAGCATCGGCAACTTCCTCCCTCGTCGGCCGTAAACGCGACATGTCGCGATTTCGCGACATGTCGCGAAATCGCGACCCTTCCTGGCCTCCGTACGCTTCTTGATTTTCAGCCGCGATTTTAGAACACGTCGCGATATCGCGACAGCTCCCTTACCTGCATGCGTTGACCGCGTTGACCGTGATTTTGGAACATGTTTCTGACTTAGCCGATTTTTCATCCTGCAGCCCACTTTCTCTCTCCTCGCCGCGAAAATGCGACATGTCGCGATTTCGCGACATGTCGCAAAATCGCGACCTCCGTACAGCTTGCTTCTCTCTCCCAAAACTCGTCGCGATTTCGCGACATGTCGCGAAATCGCGACCTTCTCGGCACTTAGCCGCATTTTGACTTACCTGTCGCGATATCGCGACATTTCCGAAAAATGGAAGTGTCGCGATATCGCGACACTACCAAAAATGGAAAGTTTGATTTTTCAGTGAATTTATGCAACTCGTTTTCGGATTTTCTCGGTACCGGTGCAAGATTTTGCTTGTGCATGAATGATTCTAGCATGTAAAAAGTGAATTCTTGGATAACACAACTAGAATGCAAGAAAAAGCACAACTTTAAAAAGGAGGCAAGCAAAATATGGATTTAAAACTGAAAATGACCAAGAGGGTCCCTGCTGCAAAAATGGAAGTTCATAATTTTCTAAGGATGGAATCTCATTTTTCAGTGGGGGTGTGTTGCTTATCAACACAACCCATCAAGAAGTGACCAGAGAGTTGCACCACAAACAACCCGCCTCAGGAAAACAAAAGAGGATCCCAGTAGCAGGGACTAAGAATCCCATCCAAGCATAGAGCTCGCCGAGGGACCAAGAATACCGTCCAAGCACAGAGCCCGCCGAGGATTCACAAGAAAAAGGGGGAAGCTAGCCAAACCCTAAATCGTCACCTCCATCACACCGAGAAACGCAGGGGACCAAATCCATGCGAATAACCTACAAAAAACCCCAGGGCGAAGCCTGAGGGAAAAAGGGAAGGGATCCCCAACCAAAAAGGGATCCCTGGGAAGCACCAGTCCGAAAAAACAACCAAGGAAACCCTAGCCGGTCGGGAGGGGCGCAGATAGTGGAGAAGGATCTCCCCCAGGAGATCATCTGCAAACAACCACTCCCCGGGAGGGATGACCTGGGTTGAGCCAGGGACTGGGCATGAACCAGGAGCCATGGGAGGGGGATCCGGGGAGGGACCAGAGCCCTCCCCTCTCTACTTTCTTCCCTCTCCATCTCCCCCGCCTACGTTCCATGTATTAGTACCTATAAAAACTTATAGTTTCCATCTCGTAAGGGCAATTTTTTTGAGGCAATTGGTATAAAGGCTAGGCAAATATTTTTCTATAATCCGTTTCTTTGGGTATCTCTCTAACTTATAGTTTCCCTCTCATAAGGGCAAGTTTTTGAGATAACACCAAATAAATTGATTTTTTCCCTACATATCAAGCCAACACCCTTCCAAATTCTTCTCTCTACTTAAAGTCTCCCTCAAGTTAGGGTGGGTATTGTGAAGAATAAAAAAATGATTTGGCTCTCTCAAAGAAAACGATATTAAAAACTCATTATACTTATAGTTTTTCTCTCTTTAGGATGGGTATTTTTAGTAATATATATTTGAAAGCTTCATATATTTTCTTTCTTCCATTTGCATTAATCCATTAATTGAAGTTCTAAGGGGGATATATTGGTTAATTTTAAAACTTCAATCCTTTTAAAAATATGAATTCAATTGAACCTCTCACCCCTCATAACTTTCACACTTGGAAACCTAAAATTTTAAATCTTATCTCTCAAAAAGGTCTTACTCATTTGTTAGAAGAAAATCAACCAGATTTGATAAAGAATATGAAATCTTTGTTCATAAAGGAAAAATGCACGAAACTATGGTTATTATTAGCTCTAATGTTCATGAAAGTTTATGGTTTCATATTACAGATTGAAAAACTCCTTATGAAATTTGGGAGAAATTGAAGACTTTTTTTGGGAAAGTAGATCAGATGAGATCAATGCAAATAGAAGCCGAACTAACTTCTTTATCTCCTGAAGATTTTAGTAGTATTATTGATTTCCTAACTAAGTTCAAATAAGTCCTCAGTCAATACAAATGGAGTGGGAAGACTAAGATTGAAGAAGAATGCATTTATCTAATCCTTTCTAAGCTAAATGGTGTTTTTCAAATTTTTGCAACCACCTTCATATCTACTAAATATGCTCTTGGTGCAACCTTTAAAATGCACTCTTTAGAAGAATTTTGTGATAGATTAACTAGGGAAGAAACCAAACTTTCTAGATATGAAATCTCTTCTTCTTCTTCAAAATCCTTAGTAGCCTCCACCTCCTCTAAAGAAAAATTCAAAAAGAAAGAAAAGACTCCCATTACCTATACTCACTGTAAAAATAATGGTCACTCTACTAACAAATGCTGGAAAATATTACAACTAGAGGCAGCTATAAAGGATCAAAATATAGAAAATAATAAGAAAATAGGAAAAGCCCTTAATATTCATGGAAAAACCTCTAATTCTTCCTCTAATTACTGGGTCCTAGATTCTGTAGCAACTCATCACATGTCTACTTTAGATAAGTCTTTCTCTTCTATCTCCTCCAGCTCTACTCATAACATAGAAGTAGGGGACTCTTCCTTCATCCCTGTCAAAGGGAAAGGGGATATAACCATTGATGGTGTCTCTATAAACAATGTTCTCTATGTTCCAGTCATTGCCACCAATCTCCTTCCATTTATCAAATTTGTACTTATGGATATGGGAAAACTGTTCTCTTCTCCCCAACAGGAGTTGAGATAAGATATTTTCAACTCCCTCATTCTCTTGTGGCAAAAGGGAATATTTATCATAAATCTCATCTTTTCCACTTCAAAGGCTTTCAAAATCTAGAAGGAACCTCCTGTTTTGTGGATCATAGTAATCTTGAAAGTCAAATTTGCCATGAAAGGTTTGGTCATCTTAATTATAACTACCTAAAGGATTTGTGCACCCATAATATGGTTAAAGGATTACCCCAAGTCTATTACAAAAATGGGTTTTGTCTTGGATGTGCTCTTGGAAAGCATCATCAAGATCCGTTCCACCCAAGTAGTTCTCTAAAAACCTCATCTCCTCTAGAATTAATCCATAATGACTTAATGACCTTTCCTAAAACATATTTTAAAGGAGCAAAGTATGCTCTTAAATTTATTGATGATTTTTCTATAAGGTCCTAGGTCTACTTCCTCAAATATAAAAGTGATGTGTTATCCCACTTTAAAATATTTAAAGCCTTAGTTGAAAATCAAGCTTCTTGCAAAATCAAGAAGATTCATACTGATAATGGGGGGAAATACTGCAGTAATGAGTTCTCCATATTTATTTCTAATAATGGTATATTTCATAAAAATTTTGTCTCCCATAATCCTCAATAAAATGGCATTGCAGAAAGAAAAAATTGGACATTGAAAGAGATGGCTAATTGTATGCTCCATTCAAGATATTTTCTAGAAGTTTTTTGGGCAGAGGCTATTAACTATGCAAATTATATTCAAAATCGCACAACTCATAAATCCCTTGACCAAATAACCCCTGACGAAGCATGGTATAACTTAAAATTAGATGTTTCCAATTTCAACATTTTTGGATGTATTGCTTGGGCTCAAATTCCAAAGAAGAAAAGGAAGGCTCTTGATAAGAAAAGCAGAAAACTCATATTTTTCGGTTATTGTGAATAATTGAAAGCATACAGGCTTCTTGATCCCTCAACTCATAAGGTATTATTTCATAGGAATGTCCAATTTGATGAAAAATTCCCTCCAAAATTCCCTCCAAAGGACTCGTCCTTCATTGAGCCTTCTCCTATAGTAGAACCTCAATATTATGAAGAGCCAACCCTTGAAGTTAATTTGGTTATTCATAATCAAGATGAAGAACCTGTAACTCCTTCTCAAAGTCTTTCAACTCCTTCAACTCCCTCTTCTATGCCAAAATGGGCCTGCATAATTGTTAAAGAAGCTACTCCCTACATTCAAAATCTTCCTTCAAACAGATCATCCAACCCCATAGGTTCTAGTCTTGTATGTCAATCCATTTATTCTGATCCTCAATCCTTCAAAGAAGCCTCAGGTATAAAATAATAGGAAGATGCCATGGATCATGAATTTTCTTCCTTGATAAAAAATGACACTTGGGATTTAGTTCCCTTACCTAAGGAAAGAAAATTAGTTCGATGTAAGTGAATCTTCAAAACAAAATATTGACCTAATGGAGAAATAAATAAACACAAGGCTCATATTGTAGCCAAAGGATTTTCTCAAATAGAGGGTATTGATTATAAAAAAACCTTTGATCTTGTTGCTAAAATGGATTTTGTTATATTGGTTCTTGCTCTAGTTGCTTCCCATAAATGGCCAATATACCAAATGGATGTAAAAAGTGCCTTTTTACATGGAAATTTAAAAGAAGAAATATTCACGGAACAACCCGCTAGTTTTACTAAAGACTCCTCTCTTGTTTTTCGTCTTAAAAAATCTCTATATGGCCTCAAACAAGCCCCTAGAGCTTGGTATGAAAAGATGGACTCCTTCCTTCTTTCAGCAGGTTTTTTCAATGTGAGTCTGACAATATAGTTTACATTCGGAGAAGTAAAGTACATATCACCATTCTTGTTCTTTATGTTGATGATATTCTTCTCACTAGTAGTAACCTCATTCACATTCAAAATATAAAAGACTCCCTCTCTAAAAAAATTGAAATGGTTGATCTAGGTCTAGCTCATTTCTTCCTTGGGATTCAAATGAAACAAAATAAATAAGGGATCACCTTATGTCAAGAAAAGTACACACAAGATCTCCTTCAAAAATTTAAAATGATAGATTGCAAACCTTCTCCTACCTCATTTTAATCTAACATTCATCACAGTACTTCCTGCTCATCCCCTCCTTGTGATGCTACTCTATACCGTAAACTTGTAGGTAGTCTGTTATACCTCACTCATACTCGCCCAAATATCTCTTATGTTGTTGGTATCATATCCAGGTTCTCTCATAACCCTTATTTCAGTCATTTGCAAGTGACTAAAAGAATTCTTCATTATTTATAGGTTACTACAAAATTTAGGCTCATCTATAAAGGAGACTCCATGGATATCATTGGCTATAGAGATTCATACTGGGCAGGATCAGTTGATGATAGATGTTCTACCTCTGGATATGTTTTTTGCCTTGGTTCTTCACCAATAGCCTGGTTATGCAAGAAACAAAAAATAATAACATTATCTTCTATAGAGGCAGAATACAGAGCAGTAGTTTCAGCCATTTAGGAAGCCCTTTGGCTTTGTCAAATTCTTAAAGAATTTAGTTTTTTTCAAGAAGTGCCTATAACTTTGTGGTGTGACAATCAAAGCACAATTCATATTGCACGCAATCTGGTTGAGCATCAACACACCAAACACATTGATATCCACATGCACTTCATCAAAAAACATATTCAAAATGGGAATATACATTAGGAATATATTTCGATAGATAATCAATTTGTAGACATCTTCACCAAGTCATTTCCTTCTCCGCGTTACCTTCAGTTGTGAGAGAAACTTAGAGTGTTACAATTGCATTAACAAATAGGTATTCCACCTCTCACTATATTGTACATGAGTACCTAATTAGGCCTTCTTTCCGGGACTCATATTTTATTTGTTAAAGAGGACAATATTCGCCATCCGAAGACAAGCCTCTTTCATACTTCTTTGCTTTTGATTGGTGGATTTTCCCACTGGGTTTTTACCATCATTTCAAAACAAAGAAGTGATAGTTGGTTTTTCTCCACAAGGGATTTTTCACCAACTATCTATGTTGTACATGAGTACCTAATCAGGCCTCGTTTCTGAGACTCATTTTTAGAAACTCCCCTAGTATCACTTAAGGGGGGGTGTTAGAATAAGTGAATATTCTCTTAAGTTCACTAGGATACACCCTTGAGTTTCCACTCCTCCATGTGTTAGGAGAAATATAAATGGTGTCCTCATCAGGTTTGATGAGTTGTAATCCGACTTTCAATGATCAAATTTACTATTTATACAGAGTTTATCCTAAAGATAAATCAATCAGTTCCATTCTTCTCTTCATATTTTGTGTAATACTTTGCATATCTATTATTGTGAAATTATAATAGGAAGCAATGATTCTAGGATGCGCGTCTTCTTTGCAAGACTCAGTAATCTAATGTTGATCAGACCATTGATCATCATCCAACCTATGACATTGTTTTAGGAGGTTTATTTTTGCTTAGTGTTTTTTGATCTCACAACGCATCTCATAAGGGGTATCTATAGACACCTAAAATGCATCATGTCGAGGCGACTAATCATATGGGACATGCTAGAAGACCATATGGAAGACCTTGGATAGATTCCAAGGTACAACAATAGTTCTTACTACTAAATTTGGGCACCTTTGCCTATTCAGTGCTAACCGCTACTGATACCCATGATTAGCAAAGCTGACTACGCTTGTCAACCACGGTCAAGCCTCAAAGTTAGTTGGTCTTTGACCTATTCAAAGTTGGTTCAAATGATCAATTGGTTGCAGATTGAAGTGGTTTGAGTGAGGAAGGTTTTAGATCCTTCCATCCAATAAGCTCAACTGCCCAATCTTGTTCTTGGCTTCCTCATGAAGCCACCCCTAGCCCTTGGAAAATGCTATAAAATCCCCCTCCAAATGGGAGAAATATATAGATGAATCTCAAGTTGAAACACAACGAAGCCCTGTAGAATTGCATACTCACTTACATGCATTGAGAGGAACACTTTTGTTGCTCAATTAGAGATCACATGCCATGGAGGTACTAGGAGGCTAGGAGATTCAAGAAACATGAATTCATGCAAGTCATGCACCAACTGAGCAATTCAATCACAAAATCTATCTGAGGATACAATGGTGACCATTGATCATCAATTCCTCAAGAAGAATTGAATATTGGACACCAAATTAGGAGGGCAAGAATATTTCAAGCTTAGCCACGATTATTAGCCATAGTGGACAGTGCTCACCTCCCATCAGACCCACGGTCAGGTTGTCATATTTAGTTTCCTTATTTTCTAGCTGTAGGATTTGTTTAATTGCATTAGATTAGACATATATCATGTTAATTTTATTTAGTAGAGACTTTGACCGGTGCAATTAGATTTTTTAGTAATTTTCCTTAACTTTTACAATTATGACACTAATGGTTCTTTTCATGCTTCCATGCTTTAAATTTCATAATTAATTCAATAGATAGCTAGATATGCTTTTGCTTATATGTTTGTAGCAATATTTCTAGGTTTAATATAAGTTTTGTATATTTCTTGCACTTTCTTGATTTCATGCTAGTTATGCTACCTTTTATGCAAATACCTCCTAAAATCCTCATCAAGAGAGGTCTCCTTTGTTGCTAATTGATTCTTGTTGTTTATTTCATGTAGGACTAACAAGGTTTTGAGATTCAAGGCAAAAAATACCTCTAATCATGGATAAGAAGGTCATCGACACCTTGGAGCAGTTCGTGTCCATTTAGAAAGTCTGTGTATTGCACCTACCCCATTGGGACTTTCAAATTGTGTTAATTGTATCAACATTTAGGTGACCCTAAGAGGGGCATGATTGTAACCGAGATTTGATTCAAGATTAATAAAATAAACATTCACTTTCTTGTCATATGCAATCTTGTCTTTCATTTCTTGCTTTAATGATTGATTTCAATTAATGTATTACTAGGTGTATGCTTTTTAGATTAGTACACAAACATAGGTGCGTGCTTAATTGATACATCAAAACACATTCCACCATAAACTTGGAGCGAGTCCTAAAATTGTTCCTAGTGAACCCTTCCCCTGGTTTCCCATTGAGTGTAGAGTTATAACATGTCCCTATGGTTCACATTGGATCCTAGTGGATCTAACCGAGAATCGTACGTGGTAGAGTAGTTTTCCCCCTCTACAATCTTATTGTAACAACCCAAAATTCCACACATAGTCTTTTTTTTCAAGTAGCTTAAGGACATCAACCCTCTCAAACCCACTTATTT
Source organism: Wollemia nobilis (assembly GCA_028583015.1). Taxonomy (NCBI): domain Eukaryota; kingdom Viridiplantae; phylum Streptophyta; class Pinopsida; order Araucariales; family Araucariaceae; genus Wollemia; species Wollemia nobilis. Next base: position 6,639,211 of record JAQPPZ010003251.1, on the reverse strand, counting down.
TTCTATCCTCATTGTCCCACAAATAAGTGTTTAGTTCCTAAGTTATTTCATCATTATTATTAACTAATATTAGTTTACCACCTTCCTCTTTATTTTCTTTGAAAAGGAATTTCCTGTAGGCCCACATTTCTACAAGTTTCATTTAATGTAGGAGCATACCTTCTACGTCTATCAAATGGTGATGCTTGAAACATCGCTCTACACAAGTCACTTAGTGTAGATCTATCCCTTTTCTATCCATTGAAAAGGTTTATGCATATTTTTGTAAATCCCAATGGTCATTCAATGAGTTGAACTAAGCTAGAAATGGCTGGTGTGCTTCTTTTAAGGAGTTGGCCTACCTGGTAGCAATCGATTCTATATAATTATATAGATAAGGAACCATGTCCATAGTCTCTTGGTTTAATCCAGGGTTCTATTTTACTAATGTACTAATCTTCATTTCTTTGGTGCATCGTTCTCATAGCTCAAGAGAGCAGATATTTTAAGAATGGATCTGCACTCTAGTTCGGATATGTAATTCATACTCCTTGGATTTTTTAGTCAAGCCCTTCTCGATCCATGCAAGATCTTAGCTCACAGGGTATCTAATTTAATTCTTGGTGAGTTTGAGTGAATTCACTTTTAGAAAAAACTATTCCAAGCAAAGTTGCACCACCAGTAAAATTACCCATATTATCCCTTTTTGTCCACCCTCGAAACAACAAAGAATAATGCTTAAAAGACATTTAAGAATTTACTTTAAACATGCATTCGTGGGGTAAAAAAAAATATTCTTTGCACCAACAAGATTATACATGGAATTAAACATCCTCTAAAGGCTTCCTTGGTCACAACGCATAAACGACCCTTTGAAAATAAATTTGTAGGTACCAAAATCTAGCCACTTGTCATCCATTCATAACTTCCTACCATATTGATCCGTTATTTATATATATTTATTTAATATATATTTAAATAATAATATTTTATATATTATATTTATATATATTTATGTAAATTAATCCCAACCATCCACAATTATCTAATCCTAGCCATCCATCCGCCTTAATCCATACCACCTGCCCAAATTTAATCTCCACCCTTCGTCATGTTTTAATATTGACCACACAAATTGTGTTGTTGAAACCCTAACATGCCCTAGGGAAGATTATAAAGAGGAGTCATTTTGACAACTCAACCCCTAAGTTTTTGAATTCTCTAAGTCATTTGGAGTTTCAAATCCCTTTGTCACTATCATCCACCATCGTCACTCCCCGTCAAATCCTCCATATCCATCATCGCCCACCTTGCAAATCATATTTTATTTTTAGCCTCTACTTCACACCTCAAACACCCACTAGAGCCTTGCAAGTGCCTCTAGATACTTTAGACCATCAGCGAGCCCCACCAAATTTTTGTGAGTGCACACCGAAGTTTCTCGAGAACCCTTGGGAATTTATGGTCATCACCGAGCACTCACAGATATTTCCCGTCCCTGATATGTAATCCTATGACCCTCAAGTGCTGCTAGGGCACATATCTGTACCCATATTATGCTACCAAAATGAATACAAAAGTGACAAGTCATCATAAACAAGGTAAAAGTTCATTTGTAAGTATTTTATTATTATGAGATTTGTTTACAATTTATTTATGCAACTAGGGTTAGTGATTTCTCTTTCTGAGGGTCTCACACAGTGGAGCCCTCACATATATTATTAATCCTATTTTTTACTGTGTGTAGGTGTGAGAAGAATATTCATTGGTAGCTACTTAAGCTGGAGTGGTCCTGCATAGGATACCAAAAAGCCCACTCACTCTGTTGGGATCAAAGATGAGTTTGAAGACACCATGATTTATTGACCTAGGATTTCGAAGAACCCTAGATTTGTAATAGTTGTAACATCTATATCAATATCATATTATGTTGTAACATTGGATATTTAAGGCTCCCCCTTTATATCAATAAAATATTCTCTCTTTTGTGCAACATATTGTGTATTGATTTTAGTTATCTATATTTGGTGTTTCATTTTTGCATTCACAAATGGTGATCACGATAGGATCTGTAAAAAGTTCTACATTTTAAATTTATCTTGTTACTAACTTGTGATTTTCTATTTTCATGTTGCAGATTTTTAAAAAAATGGATTGCAAGAATTTTGTAAAAATCGGGTTTCTAGAAAATTGCAAGAGTTGGACAAAAGGTGCGCAAACGCCCTGCAACGCTCGTGGGATGTTCATAAGGCACCGTGGTGCATTTAAAAAGTACCCAAGGGAATTTCATGGTGAGGAAGGAAAATACATAGGCTTATTTGTAAGTCTGCCTAAAAACCCTAACCCCTTTGTTTTACATATTTTTATGTTTTTATAGATTTAGTGTTAAAAAGAACATTATTAAATATCTGTTAAAAACAAGCATGTTTAATTTGTATCATAGGAACTTAAAAGATTTTTTTGCATCTATCTTCATTCACACATTTTATATTTCCAATTAAAGTTTCACTATTTTATGGTGTGTTGCACTTAAAACCCTTCATTCTATATTCATATGAATTTTTAATCGCATGAATACTTTGCTTTATAGGGTTAGGAATTTCTCCTTTTGCTAGTCTAAGTAGGAACAGTATTAGAATATTGAAAGTACCCCCAAATTTGGTGATTCAAGGTGAAAGAGTAGACGAACTCTCCTCTATTTAGAGAGCGGTCTTAAGCGGTGTACTCTACTTCTTTTGGGAAAATTAATATTTCTGGTGTTGGCTTCTAATTTAGACTTGTGAAATTAGTTATTCTTGACATTGTGTGTACACCATAAAAAACTAGAAATATTAAAAGGAATCACACACAACATGTATCACTTTAAACAATATGTGTTGGATTTCATCACCAACCATTGCTTGAGATTTGGTGACAGTAGGCTTCATCTCCATCCACCAATATCTACCCTTAGACACCTTAGGACACCCCTAAGCAAACTTGCTAGACTTCATCACTAGTAATAATCTCGTTGCCCATCCAAGCCAAAGGTTTTACCTATTTTAATTTATATTAGTGCATCATAACACACAAAATAGAAACACACAAAAAAAGAAAAACATTAAAACAAGATAAAAAAGGAGGTAAGATACATTTGTTGTATAAACATAAGATTGGATTACCTGTTTGATTTTATGAGTTTTTCATTTTGCATTTTATTTTCCAGTACATTTTATATTGGTTCATTAGTTTATGATATTAACAAGATATCAAGCTAAAATAATGAATCAAATGCCCACTAATCAGACCACTTTAGCAATAGAGTGTTCATCATCACCTTCCACCACCACTTCCATGATCAATCCCCCTAGTGTGATACAGGTAAGTCATTCAGATTTGTTTGTGGGTCCATCACACACTGTGTCACCCACATAGTCATTTCACATGGCTGTTCCACAAATAGAAGCATCTTCACCTACCATTGACCACCACATCACCCATATATACATGGCACAAGTGGAAGCTCTTTTAAAATCTACTATGTCTTAGAACCAGTTAGTAGCCCACCTAGGCATGATCCTTATTTCCAATAGGAACTTATATCCTCATAGCCTTCAAGCCTTACCCAAGTGTACAATAACCTTATTTTTGAGGTAATTGCTACATCTTCCCAACATTTGTCCATACCGCAATCATCATGTACTCAAATTGCATCCATCCCATCCTCATACACCTTAGTCTATGGTAAACCCTTGTATGAAGTACATATTAATGTTGCTTCACAAGTGCCCATATCCATACCATCTAGTGTCTCCCATCAAGTTGCAATTCCCATTGTAACTTACTCCCCATATACCTCATCAATCCCATACAAATACACTCCATCAACCTTTGATATGGAAATACATGAAGCATGGGAACACCTCAAAAAATTGCTTAAGAAGTGACAAAATGCTCAACAAAAAGTTCAGGTGATCAACCCCAAGCCTCAACCTATTTCTACTCTATCCATCTTTATCAGTTAGAGTCCATCATGGGTACTACAATCTTCTATGGTTTCCATCCCCACACAACCACCAACTCATACTCATTATTACCATAAGCCAACCCATCCAAAGCCCTCATACATCATATTTGTATCTTCATTTGCAATCATTCCTTCATTAAAATAATTATCGTCAACATAAATCCACTTTGCCAAGTCATCATCACCTCATTACACCTCAATAGATTTCCACCTCACCATCAAAAAATCATCAAGTGATTCAGGGTTTCCACATTCTTGGGGAGGATCCTAGAATCCAGGCTATGTAGCAACATAATGATAGTTTGATGCAACATACTCCTAGAATGATAAACCATAAGCCTACCTTACATCACCTAATCAACCAACCAATTCATCCTTCGATACCATCACCGCCATATCCGACAGACTTCATAGTGCTGAAGTTTGATAAATTTAAAGGGACTAAGGACCCTAAAGAGCACGTGAGCTCATTTATTCATTCTTGCTTTAGAATTCAAAGCAATGACACTCTAATTCTTAGAACCTTCCATCAGACATTAGGAAAAGATGTTGTAGAATGGTACAACCATTTTTCCAACCATAGTATTTATACTTTTAAACAATTGGTTGACCAATTTCTTGAAATATTCTCACTCAATGTAAGAAAGAAAGTTTCATTATCCAATATATATGGTCTAAAACAATATGATTATGAGTTTATCTATGAATTTGGTAACCATTGGAGGGCCATTATCATAAAATTGCCATTTGCCCTACTAATGGAGGAGATGATCCGGTTTTTCACTAAGAGTTGCTTAAAACCCATCTCTTGGTTATTGCAATTACAAAAATATAGATCATTTGATGAAGCTCTTGCCCAGGCTAGCACAATTGAGGAGATAAAAATTCAAGAGGGTGTGCTTAAGCCTAAGAAGAAAGAATGGAAAAACAAATTCCAATATAAAGGAAATTATTTTGGCCAAACCAAATCTAATTAGTACAATCCGAATAATTCATCCAATCAAGTAAATCAAGTGGTCATGAGCCAGCTGGTAATGGCTCAACAACAACATATGCAACAACAACTATGAAAATTAAATATCCTATAGTTCCCTCAACAACTCAATCAAGTCAAAGCACAGTGCTAGCTGTGGAAAATCGACCACATTGATAATTTGTTCAAAAATCCCATCAATATACTCCATTGGTCGAATATTATGCCTCCATTTTTTGTAGGTTATATGACATAAATCAAATTTCCTTGCTTGAGGTCAAACCTGATGATCTCGCTAAACATGGTAAATACTACAAGGAGCATTTATTTTATCCTTATCATAGATAGAATGGGCATGATATGAATATTTGCCATCAATTCAAAGATAGAGTGCAAGACCTTATTAAGTTAGGGGCTATCAAGCTTGAAAATACTCTAGCTCAAAAAATCAAAATCTTGGGATTTATCAAACACCACTTCCTCATCATTAGGAAGCAAAACCAACAATAGGAGGGTCAAATTCCAAGACTTCTCCTAATAAAGTTAATCATATTCAACAGTATTGACAAATGTTGAACCATTCAAGTATTGCAATTTTATCTTAAACCCCTATGATTCCATGTTACCTTCCACTCATTTATTCCTCACTTCATCAACCACTTCATAAATCACCCCATCCATCTCTTCATCTAAAGCCCCTATTTTGGAGCAACTTCCCATCACCAGTTCACATCAAGCATCCACTTCCATACCCCCATATTCAATGCTATTGACTACATGTACATGTGGTCAAAATCAATCTACTTTAGCCACATCATCAACATCAACATCTTCCACCACTCTTTCCACACCATTTTCAATTAAACTATCCACCCAACCAAATCCATCTTCATCCACATCAACCAGTGTCTCACAAAACAAATTAATGAATTATGAGATACCATCCCACTCCACACCCTAATCCAATCATGAGTCATTTATTTCCAATCCATCTACATCATCCTAAGTTGAGGTCCACCTCACTAATCCTGGCATTGGTGAATATGTGGTCCAAGACACCACAATTACACTGCTCAACATTCAAACTTCTAAGGATTATGGTCACCCACGTGACCTACCCTTATCTATAGGAGTAATATATAATATGGGTTCAACATCCAATAGCATTAATTTTGTATATGGAGGGCTTGATTCATCGTCCAATCTAGTTACTCTAGATGAACCCAAATCACCAACACCTACCAATATACAACATATGTTGGGTTTTCCATCCTAGTATTTTCACATTATTAATTGGGAAGGACATGGCCTAGGATGGCATGAACATGGAATGTATGATATTATCAATGTCTTATATTGAGAAACACATGATCGTTTAGGTTTAGGCTAGTGTCTACTTTCATCCACTTCTTCTCTTGAACAAGCTTTCCAAAGCTTAAGTTTGAATTCAAGAGAAGAAATCCATCACATAGATGACTCTGAAGATGAAATCTACAAAGAATTTGATCTTATGTCGATAGATTTTGATGAATATGAAGAGGAATCAAACCCCATCAATCCACACATCGAACATGATGAGTATTACCTCAAAATGTTTTCCATTTATTAGCCCATATTTTTCTTGCTTCTTCCACAAGAACAAGCTGAACCAACCGGTGAACCACCATCTCCATCTCTTTGATCTACATCAGCAAAAATTTTACCTGTAACATATGTACATAACCAAAAATTAAAAAATAAACAAAAATAAAAAATAAAAACATTTTGCACATACATTGCATTTATTTGTGTTTCTTGTTGTTGTTCAAGTTTACCAGAGTTCTAGCATTAATTTTACCTAAAAGGATCCATCCACCATTTACCCTTGCCAACCATTCATTTTCTCTTTAAGTCAACATGAATCCTATTGGCTTATTCACCCCACTCCGTAATCCATACGATTTGGCAAAGCCAATTCCAATTGACATGAGCCTTATTGATATGGACTAGATTTCCTCATCACCATCCTTTTTCGAGTTCATTCTATCCAAGGAATTGTTAAGGGATTTAGCCAACTATATTCCTCATTCACCTTCACCTTCACCTATAGATCTTGAGGTTTTCTAGGCAGAAATAGATAAGGTTGAGTCAGAAGATCTTGATGACATCATAGATGATATTTATCCGATCCCAACATCCTATCAACTTGAGAAAGGTTCTCACATATCTATTGAAGATACTATCTATGTGAACCTTAGTTCAGACGAAGACAATCCCAAAATTGTTAAATTTGGAAAAAAAAATCCACAGATGAACAAGAGCAATTAATTACTCTCATCAAGAAGAAGGACATTTTTGCATGGTCTTACAAAGACATGCTTGGCCTTGACCCTAATTTAGCTATCCATAATCTCACCTTGCACTCTGATGCTAAGCAAGTCACACAAAAAATTAGAAGGATGCATACTACCATTACCCTCATGGTCAAAGAAGAGCTTAAAATACTTTTAGATGTGGGTTTCATTGTACCCATTGACTATCCTAAGTGGCTCTCAAACATGGTACCCGTTTACAAAACTAACGAGGTGATACATGTTTGCACTGATTTTTGAGATCTCAATAAAGTGTGTCCTAAGGATGTTTTTTCTCTTCCAAACATTGATACTCTTGTTGACACTTGTGCTGGCTATGAAATGCTTATCTAATGGATGGTTTTTCAAGATACAACCAAATTCGAATAAATCCTTATGACCAACACAAAATAATATTCATTACACCTTGGGGAAAATTTTGTTACAAGGTGATGCCCTTTGGCCTCAAAAATGTAGGTTCCACTTAGCAACGTGCCATGACATACATTTTCCATGATTACATGCATACGATTATCAAATATTATGTGGATGATATCTTGGCAAAATCTAAAACTCGACAAGAACACATTGGTGTATTGAAAAAAGTCTTTGATTAAATTCTAGAGCATAATGTAAGGTTGAACCCCAAGAAATGTGTCTTTTGTGTTATCTCTGGTAAACTATCAGGGTTCATTATCTCCAAAAGAGGCATTGAGGTGGAACCAAACAAAATCAAGGTCATCATGGAGATGCCTCCCCCACCAAAATTAAAGGAATTACGTAGTTTACAAGGAAATATTCAATCAATCCATCTTTTCATTGCACAAATTTCTAATAAATGTAGGCCATTCAATCACTCATTACAAAAGGGGGTGTCATTTTCAAGGACAGATGAATTCTAAAAAGCTTTGATGACATTAAGCAATATTTGGCTTCTCCACTAGTCTTAGCTCCTCCTCGTCTAGGGATCCCCTTTCATATTTATATTTCAACAATAGATTTTGTATTAGGAATAACACTTGCACAAAAGAATGAAAATAATTGAGAGCAAGTTGTCTATTACATTAGTCGAACATTGGTAAGCTATGAAACCAGATACGCTTACATGGAAAAATTGTTCTTAGCAGTGGTTTTTGACACTAATAAAGTCATATATTACATGCTTAGTCATACCACATATGTCATAGCTAGAGAAAATCCTTTACGTTATATGATATCTCGCACTTATAATAACACTCGCACCGCTAAATGGATAATGCTTCTCATTGAATTTGATCTTGAGTTCCTAAGTCAAAAATCCATTAAAGATAAGGTTATAGCCAATCAACTTGCAAAAGCTCCACTACCTAGTGATCATCCCTTGATTATTGAAATCCTAGATGATTCGGTATTAACTGTCATTGAACAAGAAGAAGATGTCATTCCAGAGAAAGACATCGATATCACTCTATTATTTTATGGTTTCAAATGCAAAAAAGGTCAAGGTGCTTGAGTCGTGTTTCATATACCCCAAGGGGTGCCTACCCCCTTATAATTCAAACTAGACTTCCAATGCACCAACAACAATGCAGAGTATAAATCCTTAACATTAGGTCTTCAAGAAACTATAAATATGGGCATTAAGCATATCAAGATATTTGGTGATTCCCAACTTATTGTCAAATAGGTAACCAGTAAATACCAATGTGAAGAACCTACCATAAAGCTTTATCATGAAGTAGCAATGAAATTGCTCATCAAATTTGATTGGTATGAAATTGATAGTTTATCATGTTTGGCTAATAGATTTATAGATGTGATGGCCTCTTTGGATCATTGATTCCAAAGGATACCTTAGGAGAGGTACAACCACTCATAATCATAATGATCTATAAATCTACAATTATCCATGCTGAATCTAAGGATGAAAAGGATGTGTTGGAATCGATTCTTGCATTCGTAGGAAATCAATTTTCACGCTACAAGAACTCGTTTGAAACCAACGAGCTATTACAAGCTCTGGTCGACCTGACTCATTTTATATTAAAACAAAATATTGCTATAAAATATGACAGAATAGGTAAGGAAACCCCAATGGAAATTCTACGATTAAACTTGTAATTTGCACATTCTAGACTTATATTAAACTATACTATTCTTATTAAAATGACCAACATGAAAACAACCAATTGTTATGCCTTATGTAGACCGGTGCCTAGATTCATTGGGTTGTTATAGCAATTTAACAACTATTTTAATCATGAACAGAAAGAAGGGGAGAAGGAAATTAGCGTTCTTACTTTCATTCGAATATCGCAAAAAAATTAAGAGTTAATTAACGAAAGAAAAGTGTATAATGCATTCAAATAATGTAACCCATTATAAAGATACACACAATACTGAGACAAAGAAATGACAAGAATAAAACCCATAATTGTATTGATTTCATAACATATTACATGCAGAGTGGATGGGATGCCTTTTAACTCTATTTTTCTTAAAGAAATACATCAATACAATGAAGAAGACTCTATTCAAATAATGTAACAGGTCTCTCCAACTCTTCTTGTTCCAATCTAGTAACAGAAGAATCTCTGAATCCTAGGCTCAATAAGACTGGAAATATTCTCAGCTTCTTGAACGCTTTCCTATCATACAATCCTGCACATCAAGGGGAGGAAGAAAGAATGAATAAAAGAAAATAGACATAGAAAATACAACATCACAACTAACAAGACACTCAAGTATACCTCTTAGCAAAAATGCTATTTTCTAATTGCTTGATGCAGAATCCAGACCTGACTACTTCCCTTTTATAGCTGCTAGTTCTTGATTATGTTATTCTTGATTTATTTTTTACCGTACACTTGGCAGCTTCTAATTGAATCTCAAAATTGATGTTGTCCAACTGGCTTTGTTCTGAACTGACTATGCTCTCTTCTTTGACTTGTTCAAACATATTCCTACTCAACTAGTGATTTAAGTATAAGGAAAGCTTTTATCTGATTTAGCTACTTCCTGGTGCATTTAGCTACTACTTTTTGAATTAGCTTATTTTGAGTGGCCTTTCCTTGGTCCTTTGATCCTTTAACTGTCTCAGAGATATCTCCTATTTTTACAGTTGTCTGTGGTGCAGAATCTACTTTTTATTGAGTGCAGGTATTGACCCTTTTTCCCTTTAAAATCCTTTGCAACCCTTTAATATGCTCATCAATTAAATTCCATATTTCTATGTCAAAAGTGGTCGCAATCCTGAGAATATTAATTTCTTATAGAATTCAGTTTTTTTGTACAACAATAATAGGCATGTTTCTGTCATACTAAAGTAGTAAGGCTTCTGTAGCATTCACCATGAGTATAGTTTGTTTAATCCTTTCTTCCTCATCACCTTGTTCATAGTAAAATCTCTCAAGGGTTTCTTTGAATATTCCTTCTATTTTTGATGCTTCCAAGCATTGATCTAAGGACATGTCAATATCTGATAGTTTATCTGTAGCATCCTTTATTAGATCATTCATATCAGTCACAGAATTTGTCCATTTTTCTCGGTTTGATCCAAACAGGGCTGCTTTAAAAAAATCAAAATTGATTTGAATTTTATTGCCTTTAGGTGTTGTTATTTCTTGTCCTTGCAGTTCTTCAAAATGATCCCCTATGTAGTCCAGGGTTGGGTGAATGAATTTAAAATTCTTTTCACTTTCCTTCATCAAGGTCATGATTTCTTGAGTAGTTATTTGAATCACCCTTATTTGCCTAAACATTTTAGTTAAACCTTTTGCCTGAGATTTTATTCTTTTGTAAATGTATTTTTCATTACATTCAAATAATATACATGATCTTGAACTTTGGTCACTACAGGTGTCTGGGCAATTGAAGATTTTTTCTTATTTAATTCTTCCTGTTGCTTACTTATCACAACTTTCAATTTTGATTTTTCTTCTTCCTCTTGACTCAATTTCTTTTTGAGTGTTTCAATGTTTTCAAAAAATTGGTCTATGACTTGATTACTCATAGTTTTGGCAAGCTTTGCCATATCAGATTCTTTACCCAATAGTGATGATCCTCATGTTTCCTCATTGGTACTAAAGACTAGTGGGTTTTGTAGGGGAGGGAGATCAACCTTAGCAATATATGACACAACTGTACCCATGTCTGCATTTTTTGAAGATTGTTCTTCTGTACTTCCCATTCCTGCTACTAACTGTAACTCTTGTTCATCTATAGTAGTAAAGGCCACCTATTCATCTATTCTTTCCAAAACAACCTTGGCAACAGGTAGAGATAATTTGGGTTTCTTAGATTCTACTGGAGCTATTTATGTTTTAATTTTTACTGAGTAGCTTTGGAATATGCCACCCAATCCACATCTTACTTGTATTACTATTGGACTTTTTATCTCCTTTCCCTTTATGTTTATAGAAGTCGAGATGGCCATGGGTGCCAACTTCTTCACACTGGTCACAACTAAAACATTATCAGGTATAGGAACTACAACCTACTTTGTTGATGGTGCTTTTTGAGAGGATGAAGTCACTATTTCTTTGCCCTTATCTGCACATGTTTGTTGAGTATCTTCTTTTGGATCTACCTCTATTCTGGGCTGGTCATTCATTGGGAGTTTAACCTGTTGTTCTACTATATCAACATTTCTAACCGTGACCTCCATTAAGTCTATGTCTTGTTCCTCTATCAATTCCAACAAAGGGTCTTCTTTAATTATGGGGTCTGTCCATGGCATAATAGGTGCTGTAGTATCCACTGAAATCTCTCGAAGTCTTCTTAGTTCAGTTGGGTAGTCATAGTATTCAAAAACATGTGTGCTACCTCTGTTTTATGGAGGGAAATTATCCCATACTATCTGTAAATTTGATTTTTGCTCTATAAATTCTAATAAATTCTCTTCAAAAGCATCTTCTCGATGATTTATTCGAGCATACTCCCTCTTCTCCATAATCTTGATATAAATTTCTTTTGGGTCATATAACCTCAATGACACTTCATCGAATCCCATATTGTCCAGTTCAAACATTACCTTGAGTAGGGAAGGATATCCAACAAATACATAATCTCCAAAATGGCAAGGAACATCAAGCCAGGGGAATTTCTCATGATTCTTAAGAAGTCTTATTTTAGCCTCTTCTGGCACTTGTCTGAATAATTCTAGGGCTGCTATGGACAGTGGGAAGTACTGGGGTAGCACATTAGAAGGGATTTTAACTCCATATAATCTGATGTAAGTAAAACCCTCTGTGAAGAAGAAATATTCTATCTCTTTTTCTTTAATGAATGCCCTTATCCCTTGCCCTAATATTTTTGGAATTAGCCTAGTTAAGGCCCAATGGATTTCTACCAAGAAGCGGTCACAAAACCAGCCCATGTGAGTTTGTCCTTCATGAAGTCTTCAGAAGCTATTCTGTACATAGAGGCTATCTATGGATTTTAATCTCTTACGAGATTCCTCATCCAATTGGCCCACTATTAAGTGGGTGAGAAAATAATATTGTGAAAAGCGAGGTATCCCCTGCCTTTGTTAAAATATTTCCCTCTTTAGTTCTACCATTTCTCTGTGTATTTGTGAGCTCAATTCTAGTTCCCAAGCATAGATAGGGGTGTTATATCCTCTATTACATTGAGAAGCTAAATACAAAACTCTTTTTGTTATTCTACTCATATCCTGTACTTCTAATACTATGTTTATCATATCATAGAAGTCTTGTATCTAGGGTTTGAAAGCGTTTTTATTAATTGGGAATTTTTTCTCTATTTCTGCATATGTATCAAACAATTTTTTAAAAATTTCCATATCAATGAACATACGAGATTGGTGTTTGATTACCTGGTCTACCAAAAATATGGTATACTTCGTTAGTTTGAACACTTCATGGATATCTTCGAATTTTGTGCTTAACACCTTTCGATTCTCGTGGTGTTGAAAGGTCCTTGTTCTTTCGTCATATGGCACTGCTAACCAAGCCATCAAATCTAAGGAGAAATACACTTTAAGGCATATCAAATTTCCAAGGTTACTGTTCCATTTGTTGTCTCTGGGGAAACCCTTGTACTACCAGTTTTGAGCTTTATGGACCAAATCTACCATTATCCATGGGGTTCTCTTGTTGCCTTCCATTACTCGAGCGAAACTCTTAATGCAGGCATTGTCGATATCGTACAGTTGAGCTGAGTTGGGTTTTTTTATCTACCTCGCATTTTTGGGTAAAATCATACATAGTGGTACCAGGAACAAGCGGTCCAAAAATCATAGAATAGGGTGATTTATCTGTGATAAACTTTACGGCTTCTTGTGTATCTACAAGTACAAACACATCTCCCCACGATGCCATTGCCCTCGCGATTGCTGGTCAAGTTCTTCTTCAAGTTATTAGAAATAAAATATCTTCCTTCTGTGCTTTTGATGTATCAATTCCAATTCTTGGCATATGAATGGAGTGGCCTTGAATGGTTTCGTAAGTTCATATATAGGGTGGTGGATTGAACTTGATAAATTCACATATTTCATTATCAACCCGATGCCACCAACTGCTGTTCAAAATTGACCAATGGAATCACACCAACTCAGTATTTTAAGGAGTTTTGTGCTTTATGATGGGCGATATCTGTTAACTTGCTACCCTGGGTCCCTTTGATATGTGGACCTGCAATCATTTATGCTTTCTATTCATTCGTCAATGGAGATATTTTAATCTGACATGGAACAATATATTTTGGACCTCGTACCATCTGAGATTCGAGTGATAACAATATCTTCGTGATCCATTATGTCTCCCTTGGGGTCTTCATGACATTCGACTCTTGGTGTGAGTGTAGGTTTTTACGTATGATGTTCCTTTTTCCCTAAGTCAATCGTGATTAATCGCAACCATAGGATTGATCTGAGATGAAGCGCATCCGTTTATCTCTCAAAACCTGTGCGATAGTTAGTGTACTTATTCTCATGTAAACACTTGAAATAACGTGTTTTATTGGTCTTCAATTAATCATGTTTATCCAAAGTTTAATCCTTATATTGTTAAACCTTAATAACTTGTTTTAATCGATGGTAATCATAAAGTAAACTACTTTTATTTTATGATCATCGTTGGATCTTATGGTGGTGAGACGCGACCATTGGATCATAAATATGTATGTATTCTTTAATAAATGGGAAAAATTCATATGTACCTTAGCTAAATTAATCAACCAAATTCTTAGATTAACCTTTGATTATCTTCCCACATGCGCACCATTGGATCTGAGTGGTCAATTTTTGTCGTCGTTTGATTCATGTGTTATAAAAAGGTCTTTATTTAGCCTTTGGATCTATGTTTCCAGCTACAGGCCTTCACCTCCATTGATTCTCGATTTAGTTTGAGTGCTGCCTTTGGATTACTGACAAGATGAATGCTAGATAATGATGTTATAGACCTTTTATTTTCTATTAATCATGATTAAGGTGAAAAGGGGGAATATTATTCAATGTTTTAAACCATCACTAAACATGATTAATGTCAATTAATTTTGTCCTTACCCATGCCTTTTACCTTCCATTCTACGATTTTGGTGCGACCGTCGGATCTGAGTGGAGACAAGCGCAACCATTGGATCTAATCAACCTACACGTTAGTTTAATCAAGTATTTATAATATTAATCATGATTAGGGAAAAGGGGGAAAATTAGCTGACGTATTAAACCCTTGCTAATCATGATTAACTTTAATTAATTTCTCCCGATCCTTAACCCTTTTTAATGCATCTTCAATTAGTGCGCCACCATTAGATTAAAAAATTGTTTGCACGTGACCATCCGATCTCGGTAACTAGCATGATGATTAATCAAATGGGACACGTTCTCTTAAAATTAATTTTTAAAGTTTTTTTAATCAAAGCAGTCATGATCATTGATCTAAGCTTTGTTCAGCGTGATCGTCCGATCTGTTGGACTTGCTCAAATTTTAACTTGACATTTGACTTAAGATGAATTTACTTTAAACCTTTGAATCTTTAGAGGATGCACAACCATTGATTTTATGGATGGTTGAGCGCTGTCATCCAATTTGTTTATACTTACTCACTACTTAATCAGAACGTTGACCATTATGAATCATGCTTAAACTTTTGACTTTTTGGACAGCACGCGACCATTGATTTGATCCTCGATGAAGCACTGTCGTTGATCTTGTTAAAGGTACAAGGATTTTAACTTTATTAGAGCCTTAGGTTTAACCTTTGGAGTCTTTAGTGAGTGCACGTCCATTGGATTTGGTCCTCGATGAAGTACTGCCATTATATTGAAGATAACTTGCTTGATTTTTAAATCTTAGGTTAAGTTTTATTGACCCTTTGACTTATCTTTCAGACTATTTTGCAAGTGCGCATCCATCAGATTTTCTCATGCGATGCGCTTCCGTCCGATTAAGTCTAAGGTGCAACATTTTTACTTCTTGACTACGCTTGACTTTTGAATTATCTTCGGTTTGATTTTATTAAAGCGCTATCATCCAATTTCTCTATATCGGGCACGACCCTTAGATTAAATCTGAGGTGCTCACCAGTTAACTTAGCGGGGTGCATACCCTTAGGATTTTAATTGATTAATATTTGTTTTAACCTTAGGTTTTTTGGATCATGAGACCATAGTGAAATGACTTAACTGAATTTAGATTAGAAGATTTATTTGTTGGTTTAGGCCCAAGAAAAATATTTAGGAAGGTCATCAAACTTTGACTTGGGGATTTAATTTGAAATTTTTTTCCCTAACTATTCGAGGTACTTTGATTTATACAATGAATCCCACATTATTAAAAAGGCTAAGGTTAGAATTTATCAAACCAACCAATGAAAAATTGAATTACCTACAACAACTATAAGCAATGACCAACAGTATAAGCAGTTTGATTGAAACCAAAAATTTAAATTTGAGGGTTTCAAAGTTGAGTCAAATTTGGCTCCAAAAAAGGCTCTGACTGGGAAAATATGTTGAAAACATGAAGCACTTTGAGAACCACATAATCTCTTGGTTTTATTTTGCAAAAAATTTAACAAAAAACAACAAAATTTTAATTGCTACACAAAACTTGAAATTCATAACATAAAAAACTTCCTTCATATTTTTATTTCTTTTCTTCATCATATTTTTTTTATATGTACTGAAAACATGATATCAAAGTGAGTATGGAAAAATGTAGATCACTTTTCATTCAATTTGGAAACAAAGGTTTAGAAATTTTAGAAATCAATGAGTTTTATTTTGAAATATAGTAATGCTTGTTTTAGCTAAGTCATAAGATATGATTACATAGATTTTGCCACAACCATTTGTCTCATCATATTTTTTCCCATGTGTGTGTTTGTGCATTCTTTTTTGGGATTTCTAAATCTTTCAAAACTTTATCATATCTGAGCAAAATAGCCAAGCCTAATATGTGATTTCACTCTTTTAAAAAATTTTCACCATTTTGCAGGGCTCCACTGCCAGTCAAGCGTTTATAGCCTCGGTGGAGTTGCTTCTAATCCCATATTAGTTTTACCCTACTACCAGTCAAGCGTCTATAGCCTCGATAGATATTTTCCAAGATATCTCAGGCAGTGACTCAATTTTACTTTATTTTTTATTTTTCTTTCTCGTGAGAGAAGTGTTTGGATATATAAGTAAATTGTGCAATAAGTATACCTAAGTTGAGGATTAGTTTCTGACTATAAAATATGAGTGTAATAATTTTTGGCTTAACTACCCTCTCAAAGATAACTCAGTTATTTGGACCTTTGAAGTCACTTTAAGTATCATTTGTAATGTGAGGCTTGACATGATGTTTCAATCAACTTTGTTTTTTGTCTGTTTTATCTCATATCAAACAACTATTTAATAAACACTCATTTTTGATAGAATTGTAAAGCTCATCAATATCTAAAATAAATTCTCTTTTTCCTTTTATTGCTTTTGGTGGAATCAACAATTAGATATACTTATCAAACTAAGATATCATGTATACAGAAAAATCAAAATTATTCAAGAACAAAAGGGAAGCTTTAACTAATAAAAAAAATACACCACTCTATTTTTGAATTTTTGTTTTTCTATTTTTTTGTTTAAAGTACACTTTCAACAGGGATTGTACATTTTGAGGTGTTGGCCATTAATAGGGATAACCATTATTTCTCCTTGCAAATTTTGTA
This sequence comes from Wollemia nobilis, assembly GCA_028583015.1. Taxonomy (NCBI): domain Eukaryota; kingdom Viridiplantae; phylum Streptophyta; class Pinopsida; order Araucariales; family Araucariaceae; genus Wollemia; species Wollemia nobilis. The sequence goes on along the minus strand of JAQPPZ010003251.1, from coordinate 6,621,774 downwards.
GCTTGTAAGTATTCTAACTGATAACATGGGAAATTTGGTATGGGCCAATCCATTTAGGTTCAAACTTACCCTTTTTGCCATGCTTATCATTTTTAGGATCCCAATAGATGACTATATCTCTTTGAGAAAAAGGAGTACCCTTGGCTTTCTTGTTAAACAAATTTATAGTTTTATGGGTTTGTTCCATCATTCTATTGAGGGTATCTATTCTTTGTTCTTCTAAAAAGACAATTTGGTCAAGTCTTCTGTGATTGGGATCAGGGTTTTCATGATATTGCAATAAAAGAGAAAGTGCCATTTTTTCCATTTTTGGGGCTAGTAAGGCTTTTTATCCATAAACCATCTCATAGGGGGTTCTTCCTATATTTCTTTTAATAGACAACCTATTAGACCATAAAGAAAATTCAATTTCACTGTCCCATCCCCCTTTTTTTTTTCCTAATGACATTTTTATTCTTGTTATTATATTTTTATTTGATGACTCGGATAGACCATTTCCTTGGGAATAATAATTGGCAGAATGAGATAATTCAATTCCATATTCAGCACAAAATTCTACCATTTCATATGACACAAAATATTGAGCATTATCAGTTACAAGCTTTTTAGGAACTCCATACCTAGTCAAGATATTTTATTTTATGAATCTGATGACTGTAGCACATGTAGATGTTCTCAAAGGTGCAACTTCCACCCACTTGGTGAAATAATCTATTGCAGTTATGATCCACTTGTGCTGGCCAGATGAATTAGGCTTGATCTCTCCAATCAGGTAAATACCCCATTGAGAAAAATGTGCTTCAATGATTACTGTCTTGAGGGGCATGGCTGGTAGATGCTTTTTCCCTATAAAAACTTGGCAGATATGACAATTACTTACATATTTATATACATCCTTAAAAATGGATGGCCAATAATATCCTGCTCTCATAATTTTATTGGCTGTAGCTCTTGGAGCAAAATTTCCCCCATAGAAGCCATTATGAAATTTATTAATTACTTCTAGGACTTCTCTTTCATATAAGCAGACTAATAATACTCCATAAGGATATTTCCAATATAATACTCCATTTTGTATATAATACTTTTGAGCTTGAAGTTTGACTGACCTCATTCTGTTTATTGATATGTTTTCGAGGAATGACAGGGTTTGTAGATAAGACAAAATTTCTTCATACCATTTACATTCTTCATTCTTTATTCTTCTATCATCATATGTCTGATCTATGGTAAGAATATTTTCAGATCTTGCTTCTTCTTTGTTAGCCAACAGTTTAGCTAAACCCTTCCCTTTGACTATTCTGTTTTGAATTCAATATCATATTGCAAAAGTTTTATCATCCATATTGCTGGTCTTCCCAATGGCTCTGATTGAGAAAAGATATATTTTATTGCTATAAAGGGAATACAACAGTAAATTTTTTTTGAGCCAAATATACCTTTAAAGTGTTCCAAATATTGGATGACTGCATAAGCATGTTTTTCCAGCAGGGTGTACTTAAGACTTGCTCCTTTTAGTCATGAGCTCATAATGGCTATTGGAATTTCATTATTTTCATTATATTTTTGTGAAATAACTGCAACAATAGAGTGTTCAGAAGCATATGAATATATATTAAAATCCTTTGCATAATCAGGGAAACTTAAAGCTGGAGTGGTTGATATGGCTTCTTTGATCTTGTTAAATGTTTCCATATTTTCTAATATCCATTTTATTACTCCAGTTTTCTTCACCATATAATTTATGGGTTTGGTCATTTTTGTAAAATTTAGGACAAATATTCTGATAAAATTTATTTTTCCAAAGAATGATCTTACCCCTTTTAGATTCTTGGGTGGGGGAATTTTAGAAATGGCTTCTATCCTTTTTGGATCAATGCTTATTCCCTTTTTTGAAACTATACGACCTAGCAATTTTTCTTGTGTATTTCCAAATATGTATTTTTTTGGATTTAGAGAAATTCCAAATTCCTTGCACTAGGAAAAAACTACAGTCAAATGTTCTAGATGATATTTTGGATTTTTAGAAAAAAATGTAATATCATCTAAGTACACTACTACAATTTTAAACATTAGTCCTTTGAAGGTAAAGTCCATTGCTCTTTGGAAAGTAGCACCTACATTCATCAATCCAAAATGTTCGAATGTGCCCTAGGGTGTGGTGAATGTTGCCTTATGTCTATCTTCTGGATTTATCAGAATTTGATTGTACCCTAAAAATCCATATAATAGGGACAATCTAGTTGAACCTAATATCGCTTGCGAGCTTGTTCCATGTTAGGCAATGGGTAATTGTCTTTTAGTGAGCTCTTGTTTAAATTTCTAAAATCCACGCATAGTCTAATGTCCCTATTCTTTTTCCTAACTGGTACTAAGTTGGATATCTAGGAGGAAAATCTAACCTTTCTTATTATCTTGGAGTCCAAAAATTTTTGAACTTATTTTTTGCATTATTAGGTGTAAAGTTGGATTGTACTTTCTCTGTTTTTGTCTAAAAGGCTTGGCCTCTTCTTTCAAGGGTATTATATGTGTCATCACATCCATTTTGAAAATTTTGAGATCTTCATAGGTCCAAGCAAAATTTTCTTTGTTCTTTTTTAGGAAACTAATATATCCAACTTTTTCTTTAGTAGGTAGTGCCATGTCTACTTTCACTATTCTAGGTTCTTTCATAGAGCCAATATTGGAAAGTAGCACCTGCATTCATCAATCCAAAAGGTATTCTTAAATATTCGAATGTGCCCTAAGATGTGGTGAATGCTGCCTTGTGTCTATCTTCTGGATTTATCAAAATTTGATTGTACCCTAAAAATCCATCTAACAGGGATAATCTAGTTGAACCTACTATTGCTTGCAATAGTTGTTCCATGTTAGGCAATGGGTAATTGTATTTTAGTGAGCTCTTGTTTACATTTCTAAAATCCACGCATAGTATAATATCCCCATTATTTTTCCTAACTAGTACTAAGTTGGATATCCAGGAGGAAAATCTAACCTTTCTTATTATCTTGGAGTCCAACAATTTTTAAACTTCTTTTTTGCATTATCGGGTGCAAAGTTGGATTGTACTTTCTCTGTTTTTCTCTAAAAGGCTTGGCCTCTTCTTTCAAGGGTATTATATGTGTCATCACATCCATTTTGAAAGTTTTGAGATCTTCATAGGTCCAAGAAAAATGTTCTTTGTTCTTTTTTAGGAAACTAATATATCCAAATTTTTCTTTAGTAGGTAGTGCCATGTCTACTTTCACTATTCTGGGTTCTTTCATAGAGCCAATATTAATATCCTCAGATATAACTTCTCTACATATAGGTTTATAGGATTTGTCAAAATCATTAAATAGGATTTCAAGAGACACCAATCCTTTGGGTATTCTATTAGTTTTCAACTGTATTACTTCTATTGGTTCTCCTATTTGATATTTTAACTTTTCTTCATATTTTTCATCACAAATGACATCTGCATATTGATTTTGCAAAGTCATAAAATCCTTAATATCTATATCATCTTGAAAAACCTAAATATAGACTATGTTATCCGGCATAGAAGGTTTATAGACTGAGATAGTTGGAAATCTGTCCATGTACTCTGTAGTTATTTCTGGGTGATCTAGACCTGAGGCATTCACAACTAAGAGATCTGCAACATGATTTTGTTCTCTAGGAATATATGAAATGTTTTTTTTTTGAGAAATTTGAAAAAAACTTGTATTAAAACAAAGAACATTTACAAGTCGGGATGAGACTTTTCCCAGCCTTATTCAGAGAGAAAACAAGATTACAACAGTAAAATAAGATTTGCAATGGAGCCAAATCTCTTAAACCATTACCTAGCAAACAGGGGATTCGGTGAATCTGACATTCAAGTGTGGAGAGACTCCTTCCCCATTGGCATAAAGCACGATCCTACAAGTTTTAATGTTTGCAAAATATGAGATGTTTCCAGGGGGATCCATTTGGTCTGTTGATGCAACTTGTCATGAAATCGTGACACTTTTTCCTTCTTCTCCTTTGGCCGTGAAAATGCAACATGTCATGATATCGCGACACTTTTCTCTTTTGGTCGTGAAAATGCAACATGTCATGATATCACGACACTTTTTCCTCTTTTGGCCATGACGTTGCAACATGTCACGATATCGCGACACTTTTTCCTCCTTTGGCCGCGACGATGCAACATGTTGCTAAATCGTGACACTTTTTCTCTTTTGGCCATGATAATGCAACATGTTGCGATATCGCAAAACTTTTTCTCTTTGGCCACGATGAAGCAACATGTCGTGATATTGTGACACTTTTTACTCCATTGGCCACGACAATGCAACATGTCGTGATATCGCGACACTTTTTCTCCTTTGGCCGCGACGTTGCAACATGCCGTGATATCGTGACACATTTCCCTCCTTTGGCCGCAACGATGCAACATGTCATGATATCACGACACTTATTCTCTTTTTTCCATGATGATGCAACATGTCACGATATCGTGACACTTTTTCTCTTTTGGCCGTGACGATGCAACATGTCGCGATATCACGAAACTTTTTCTCCTTTGGCTGTGACGATGCAACATGCCATGATATCATGATACTTTTTCTCCTTTTGCTGTGATGATGCAACATGTCACAATATCGTGACACTTTTTCTCTCTTGGCTGCGATGATGCAACATGTCATGATATCGCGATACTTTTTCTCTTTTGGCCATGACAAAGCAACATGTCGCGATATCGTGACACTTTTTCTCTTTTGGCCGCGATGATGCAACATGTCGCGATATCGCGACACTTTTTCACCTTTGGCTGCGATGATGCAACATGTCGCGATATTGTGACACTTTTTCTCCTTTGGCCATGACGGTGCAACATGTCGCGATATCGCGACACTTTTTCTCTCTTGTCCGTGACAATGCAACATGTCATGATATCATGATACTTTTTCACTTTTGTCCGTGACAAAGCAACATGTCGCGATATCATGACATTTTTTCTCCTTTGGCCATGACGATGCAACATGTCATGATATCACGACACTTTTTCTCCTTTGGCCGCGATGATGCAACATGTCACGATATCACGACACCTTTTCTCCTTTGGCCTCGATGATGCAACATGTCACGATATTGCGACACCTTTCCTCCTTTGGCCGTGACGCTGCAACATGTCATGATATCATGACACTTCTTCTCTTCTGGCAGAGACATTGCAACATGTCACGATATCGCGAAACTTTCTCTCCTTTGGCCGCGATGATGCATCTTGTCGCGATATCGTGACACCTTTTCCTAAAGCACGATCCTTCTTCTCCTTTGGTCGTGAAAATGTAACATGTCATGATATCGCGACACCTTTTCCTAAAGAATGATCCTTCTTCTCCTTTGGCTATGAAAATGTAACATGTTGTGATATCGCGACACTTTTCTCTTTTGGCTGCGAAAATGCAACATGTCACGATATCGTGACACTTTTTCCTCTTTTGGCCATGACGTTGCAACATGTCACAATATCGCGACACTTTTTCCTTCTTTGGCTGCGACGATGCAACATGTTGCTAAATCGTGACACTTTTTCTCTTTTGGCCATGATGATGCAACATGTTGCGATATCACAAAACTTTTTCTCTTTGGCCACGATGAAGCAACATGTCGGGATATCGTGACACTTTTTACTCCATTGGCCATGACAATGCAACATGTCATGATATCGTGACACTTTTTCTCCTTTGGACGCGACGTTGCAACATGCTGTGATATCGTGACACATTTCCCTCCTTTGGCCGCGACAATGCAACATGTCATGATATCGCGACACTTATTCTCTTTTGGCCGCGACGATGCAACATGTCACGATATCATGACACTTTTTCTATTTTGGCCATGACGATGCAACATGTTGCGATATCGTGAAACTTTTTCTCCTTTGGCCATGATGATGCAACATGTCGTGATATCATGACACTTTTTCTTCTTTGGCTTTGATGATGCAACATGTCACGATATCACGACACTTTTTCTCTCTTGGCTGCGATGATGCAACATGTCATGATATCATGATACTTTTTCTCTTTTGGCCGCGACGAAGCAACATGTCGCGATATCGCGACACTTTTTCTCTTTTGGCCGCAATGATGCAACATGTCACGATATCGCGACACTTTTTCTCCTTTGGCCGTGATGATGCAACATGTCGCAATATTGTGACACTTTTTCTCCTTTGGCCGTGACGATGCAACATGTCGTGATATCGCGACACTTTTTCTCTCTTGGCCGTGACAATGCAACATGTCACGATATCGTGATACTTTTTCACTTTTGTCCGTGACAAAGCAACATGTCGCGATATCATGACATTTTTTCTCCTTTGGCCGTGACGATGCAACATGTCATGATATCATGACACTTTTTCTCCTTTGGTCGCGACGATGCAACATGTCGCGATATCATGACACCTTTTCTCCTTTGGCCTCGACGATGCAACATGTCACGATATCACGACACCTTTCCTCCTTTGGCCATGATGCTACAACATGTCATGATATCATGACACTTCTTCTCTTCTGGCAGCGATGTTGCAACATGTCATGATATCGCGAAACTTTCTCTCCTTCGGCCGTGATGATGCATCTTGTCGCGATATCGCGACACCTTTTCCTCCTTTGTTCGTGACATTGCAACATGTCGTGATATCATGATACTTTTTCCTCCTTGCTTTCTCCCTTTGCTTTGGACCACAAAAATGCAACATGTCACAAAATCATGACACTTTTCTCCTTGTGGTGATTTTCTTTTTCTTTGATCTTTAGCTCATGGGCCTCTTCGGTCTTCTTGAAAAACATGCAAAAAAAGTTAGTTCTTCTAGTTGGTTCCTCTGGGTGCCCTTACCTTAGGTGGCCCCTACTATTTTTAGGCTATCTCGATCTGCTTCCATTGTTATTCCCCTTTGCCTCCCTCTTCAGAGGCCCATGAGTACTTTGTACAGGGTTTAGGGACCTTTCAAGACCCTACCTAATCACCTCATCCTCAATAGCCATGTCACTATGCCACTGAAGCCCTACCTCCTTCTCAACACCCATCTTAGCTAGGAAGTCTGCAAATTTATTTAGATATCTACTCACATAAACTGGAATCACATCATCTAATTCCCTCCATAATTCCTTAATTTTAGTGACAAGAATTCTCAACCTCCATGTTTTCAAAGCAAAGTTCCTCATGCAATCTAGAGCTCCAACCATTATTTGAGAATCTGATTCTAGTATTATCCTCCTGTGGCCATGTTTTATTGCCCAGATAGAAGAAGATTTGATATCTAAGGCTTCTGCTTCATTATTTGTGGCTCTTCCCAAGCCTTGCAGTTCCCAATAGAGCACTGTTCCAACATGATTTCGAAAAACCACTCCAATTCCAGCTCTACCCGGATTGCCTTTTGCAGCTCCATCAGTATTAATTTTAATCCAACCTTCCAGGGGAGGTTTCCAACTAGCTCTGTCCTATCCCTCTTACACTTCAACTTCCTTTTCCATTGCCCCAATAACAACCTGAGTTTCCTCTTTAGCATAGACGGCCACAGTTTCTGTGACTTTGCTCCAAATGACCTACCAAACTCCATCTAAAGAAGAAAAAGTGTCTCTAAAAATTCTAGCATTTCTCTCCAACCACACTTGCCACCAAATAAAGCTTAATCCAAGCTCCCAACCAATACAAAGAGAATTAGATTTAAATCTACCCCTCTTCCATCTTTCCCAAATATTAATCCGATTCAAATCACCATTAACTTGAATTTTATAGTGTAAAAACCATCTCTCCCAAATTTGGCATGTGAATGGGCACTCAAACATCAAGTGATTAGCTATTTCCTCGCTCTTGTAGCATAAGACACATTGAGATGGACCAATGATTCCTTTACATCTGAGATTATCAAAAGTAAGAATTCCATTATGCATGAACTGCTAGGCAAAAAAGTTTACTTTCGGCCAACCCTTGGACTGCCAAATCTTTCTCCAATCCTCAACCTAATATGTATGAGGAGGAGGCTATGGAAGGATCTTATCATATCCGTCCTTAACTATGTATAAACCAAGTATCCCATATCCCCAAGCTAATTCATCCTCCTCGTCTCTACTTGTGAGAAATATTTTTGCCAAGATTTTAGTCATGATGGGTGTCAAATTTGGAGGGATTGAAATTGGCCACTCATCCAACTTCTTAAACTTATAATCCCCTAGCTGACTAGTGTTGAAATAACTTTCAATATGGACCCATCCCTTGGTTTCTATGGCTATTTTTATTGGTTGCAATCCAGGAAATTCAACAATGATAGGTGGGTGTTGATCCCATGAATCTATCCAAAATTGTGCCTTCTCCCCTCTCCCCACTTTCCAAAATAATCTATCTTTTACTACCTGAGATCCTAACTTGAGAGCCTGCCACACTAAGGATCCATTACCATACAAAGAGAAATGACCCACCTCATTTGGGTTTACATGTCCCAAATATTTACTAGTTAAGACTCTATTGAATAAAGAAGTTGGTTGGGAAATCCACCTCCAATAAAACTTTCCAACCAAAGCTTTATTATTTAAATTTGATCTTCTCAGTCCTAAACCTCATTTTACCTTGGGTTGGCTTACTTTATCCCAACCAAATAAGGCCCATTTCCTCTCTCCTTTTACTCCTTCCCATAAAAATTTTCTAGCCATCTTGTCCAACTCTTTCCATATAGTATGTGGGGTAGCAAGGATAGAAAATTTATAAATTGGCATGACCTAAATGACTGACTGTAAAAAATTTAATCTACCCCCATAGCTTAACCATTTGTGAGACCAATGATTAATTCTATCCTTGATACAATCCAAAAGATTCCTCTAGATATCTATTTTTAGTTTTTTAAAATGCAAAAGGACCCCCAAGTATACCACTGGGAGATAAGTCCTTGTGAATCCCAAGATCTCTAAAACTTTGTCCTGAAGCCTTTGATCAAGATTGAAAAAGACCACTTTGGATTTTTTATCATTGATGACTTGGTTAGTAGCCTTGAGGTAGACATTAAGTGTATCTCTAATCATTCTTGCTTCCTTGAAGCTGGCCACTCCCACCAATCTTGTGTCATCCACAAACTGAAGGTGAGTCAAAAATTTCTCCCCCACCTTGATACCTGTTAGCAAACCTTGTTGTATTCTCCTCAAGATAAGTCTACTCAATCCTTTAGCCAATATGAGAAAAATATAGGGAGAGCAAGGATCTCCTTGATGAAGGCCTCGAGTAGCTCCAAACGGTTGCGAGGGAAGACCCTTGATTAACACCGAGTAAGTCGGAGTAGAAACACAACTCATGATCCATTCTATCCAATCCTGAGAGAAACCAAAGGCTGCCATCATCTTTGAAAAGAAGCTTCAATCCACCCTATCATAAGACTTTGACATATCTAATTTTATGAACATACCTCTATTACCAGATGTTTGCATTAAATGGATTGCCTCCTGAGCTAGAACCACACCATCCAAGATCTGCCTACCCTCTACAAAACCCCCTTGCTCTGAGGAGATAATGTTATGTAGAAGAGGTTTTAGCCGCTCAACTATTACCTTTGTGATTATTTTATATATTGCATTGCATAAGGCAATAGGTCTATAATCTGAAATATGTACCTCCTCCTCCCCTTTTGGAATTAAGGTAATGAAAGTATGATTTAATACTTTAAGCATTATTTTACTACCTTTGGACTCCTCTATAACAACCATTACATCCTCCTCCAGGTTATCCCAAAAGGCCTGAAAAAACTCAATTGGAAAGCCATATGGACCTGGAGTTTTTTTGATGTTCATTCCAAAGACTACATTCTTCAGTTCCTCTCTATCAATGGGTTTAAGTAGGGTCTGATTTTCTTCTTCAGAGATAACAGAGGGTATGACAACAATAAATTCTTTTTGAGCCTCTTCATATTGCACCATACTTTCCTTAAATATCTTAGAAAAATAATCCATTGAATGGAAATGCAAACCTAGAAGAGTATCAAAGGAGTGTCCATTCCAATTTTGAAAAGCTTCCATGTTGTTCATTTGTCTCTTAGCACAAGCAATCCGATGGAAAAATTTGGTATTTTTATCACCTTCTAATATCCAAATGGTTCTTGCTCTCTATTTCCAGTAGGTCTCCTCTTGGTTGTCAATGTCCTCAACCGCTTTATGCAAAGCATCATCCTCTTCTTTGAGCTGCTATATAATTGTTACTTCCCTAAAGTGTTTTTGAACCTCATCCCATCTGGCCACCAATGGAGCTCTTTGGACCTGGAAGTCTATCTTGTTAGCTCGCCTCCATTGTTTCAGTTGATATTTGACATAATGAAGTTGTTTGTGGAATCTAAACATTGTTGTCCCATATGCTAGGCGACCTTCTTCCCACCACTGTGGAATTTTATTTCGAAGTTCCTCTTTTTGTAACCAAAAGTTTTCAAATTTAAATGGTTTGTGATGTTGCACTGTCTTGATCCCTCCTTCCAACAAAATGGGAAAGTGATATGAAACTGGACCCTCCAAAATATAAAATTTTATATTCCATTTTACAAATGCCTCCTCTAAAACCAAAAAATGGTCTAACTTCACCTTCTTGCTATGTGGCTCCCTCCTCTTATTAGTCCAAGTATAGTTGGTTCTAGGGCATTTAATATCCACCAAGTGTAATGCCTGGACTTGGGCAATCATAAGTCGATCCCTTGGGTCCAAAATTGGGGTTCCCCCTTCTTGATATCTAGAGGATAATTTAGCATTAAAATCCCCAGCAATAATCCAGTCTAAATCTTCCTTTGAGACTCTCATGTTATGCACAACTTTCCATTGATGCATCTGACCATCTAGGTTTTGAGCCCCATAAAAATTTGTGATTAAAACATGTTCAGCTATGACATTATTTCTAAAATGTGATGTGAGAACACCCCTCCAAGCTATATTTTCTATTGCAGTCCATTCAAGAGAGTTCCAAAGAGTAACTATCCCCCCTGAGGCACCTTGGGTAGCCACTTCCATATGACCAACACCCCTCCAAATTTTGTTAACTATTTTACACATAAGATCTAACGACATTTTTGTCTCCTGGATAAGCAAAAAATTTGTTTTACATTTTTCTAAGAGTCTTCGAACAACAGATTGATGGGTTCTATTGTTTAAACCCCTAACATTCCATTATTGTATAATCATTGGTTACCTTGAGAGCAATAAAAATATATTGGCCTCACCGATCCTCCAGTGATCAGTTTGTCTCCTTGAACTGCTATCAATTCCTTATTTGATTTTCTACCCACTCCTTGAGAGTTGCTATTTTTTGATCTCTTTTCCACCTAAGTTATCCCTAAAGTTGGCCTTTATCTATTCTTTTCTGCTATTCCCATGCTGAAATCCTTAATTATTGGTTGCTCTTGGTTATGCACTATCAATGCCCCTACACTCTCTGACTATGGTAACTCATTGTACTCAACTACCTGCTCTATGACCGAGGGAGATGAAAGAGGAGCTTGAACATGGATGTTATTATTTTCATTATTCCCATCCACTCCTTCCATGAAATGTTCTTCTTGGTCCATTAGTGTCTTAAATATCTCATACCTATTGGAGGGCTTGAGTTGGGTTTGCTCTTTACCATCTTTTTTCTTTTGCCTTATCCTTCTTTTGGTCTGTTCAAAACCATCTCTCTGTGCTTATTTACCCTGAGAAATATTGGTTGGTTCTCTGTTTATTGTTGACTTACCCTCCTTAGGAAGATTTGACATTCCTAGAGGAGCCTCCATTTTTATGTTCATATTATTTGGGAAAAATTGGGCCAAATGCCCATGTTTGTGGCAAACTCTACATCTAAAGGGCAATGCCTCATAATCTAGCTGTTGAATCCAAGATAGTCCTGCAAGTTCAAGTTCCACCTCTATCGATAGAGGCTGGCTAAGATCCATTTCCACACATAATATTGCATAAACATATGTGTTTCCTTCTATTGTGTCTTTGGAAACACCCAAATGTCTTCCAAGGGAATTACCGATAATTTCCAATACCTAGTCACTCCAAAAATCCATTGGAAGTGCCAAATGGATCCAAACTAGGACAACAGTGGGTTCAATTTGAGGATCAAATCCCACTCTCCAGGGTTGAACAAATAATCATTTCGGATCATGATTCCTCTTTTTTGATTCAAAAGCCCTATTTCTATCGGTAAGTGAAGAAAAACTAACAATAAAATATCCATTGCTAATAAACCATACCAAGAGGCTCCCAGTTTTGCCTGACCCAGGAATGCAAAAAATTTAGGGTAGGGCAAATACCAATGAATTTCAGATCAAATCATGATTGGCTCTATATAAAACTATTTCTTCAACCATCCTTTGCTCGATGACAATATTTGGCCTTGATTATGACTGTGGCAAGCATCCATTAACTCGTTGAGATGTTGATCTATTTCCAGCAGCCATAAAGAGCATTTTTAATGCAGTTTTTTGTGCTTCTTCAGTCGTTGATGGAGATTTATCCTTTGACAAATCTGCATAAGAACTATGTCTCTTTAGAAGAGGATCTGGAGGTGTCCCCATTGGATCCTCTCGAGGCAGGAATCTTGTCTTCAAATCCATAGTAACCAGAAATCTCTTCGACTACCCAACTAATGCCCTAGTTTTTCCCTCGTTCCAGCTCCACTTTCGGATATTTTTCGAAATATATAAAATGTTGAAAGCCAATAATTTATCAATTTCTTCCAGTATTTCATTTCTATATTCCTTAAGTCTAGGATTCTTGGTCTGATATTTGCCTTTTATTTGTAGTATAATAACTTCTGCATCCCTTGTTACAATTAAGTAGTTAATACCTAACTATTTTGCTTTCCTTAGTCTTAATAGTAAAGCTTCGTACTCAACTACATTGTTTGTGCAAGGAAATTACAATCTATAATGTATACCAAGGTAATTTCCTTTAATTTCATTTAAATTTACACCTGCACCTGCTCCAGATTGGGATTTAGCCCTATCAAATGACATGGTCCACATTTCTTGGGTTAATACTCGATTTGATTCAACACCAGTTATTATCATATCTTTTGGGTCCATGTTCTTTGCATCTGGTACTTTCATCAGGAATGGGTTGTGCCATATTGAATAGACTCCCATCCCTTTTTCTTCCATAGAGTGAACTAAGTTAACAATGGTTTCATCTGTTTGAATTAACTCTACGAAGTGTTTATTGAATGGTTTCCTTAAAATTATATTCTCCTTATCTGATATGGGTATGGTATCATAAGACAAGTCTAGTTGTATTGATCCTCCTAGTTGTTCTGCCCAATGCCTACTGAGTAAAAGTGAGAAGAATGGGTCAAAATAAACTACTGCTACATCCATGACAATGCTCTTTTTGGGGTGTTGGTCTAGGAAAAAAAATAATCTAGTTATCACCCCTACACAGGAAATTTGTCTGCTCTCCATTACAGAAATAGGGGCAGAATCTCTAGTACAAATTAATCCCATTTGGTCAGCTATTAACTTAGGCATGATATTATGTGAAGCTCCACTATCAAGCATGCAATTATGAATCACATATATTTCCCCTTCATTTGAATTATATCTTAATGACACGTAGAAGGGTCTAACAGAAGATGGTGATCTTGTATCATGTTGATTTTGTCTAGCAGCATGATAAGTAGGGTCTTCTTTCTACTCTATTAATCCAAAATATCTACATACTTGTTCTCTGTATTTTTGAACTTTCATAAGTTCACCAAATGTGATATTAACTTTTTTCTTACTGAGTTTTGACCCAACATCAAATTATATCTTCTTTATATCCAATGGTCTATTAATTTATTCTTTGGGAACTTCTTTTGTTGATTATATTACCTCAGGAGTAATTTTGTTAGGGTTCCTATCAGTTTTCTCTTTACTGATATTTTTATTGGTGAAAGTTTGTCTTCTTGGTTCATTTGTAGATAATTTCTCTATTTTTTCATGGACTGTTCTATTCCTCAAATTTAAAACATAGGTTGCCTCTAATTCTTCAATCTCTTGAGTAGTGGGAATAAATTTCCCTTGCTTCATCTTATCATATCTTGACTCATGTGATTTCTGTAAGATTTTAGTTCCTTAAGTCACTAATATCTAAGGATGATGATTTAAAGCATATTTATCCATGTCTTGTTCAAACAACCTTTCTTTGGATTCATCTTCAATGGACCAACATGCATTAATTCTTATATCCTCTTCTGATTTTGCATGCATATCTACATTACGTTGATCACTCATGTGTATTCCACATGCATTAGGGTTATGGGGTGCATCACAAGTAGAGAAAAAATAGGGAAAACCTTTAGCTACATTGGTAGATGGTATTGGGTTAGGGACATTGTTCTGATCCTTGTCAGAATCTCTATTTTTCCAGTTGTTACTCCCATTACCCCTATTCCTATTTCCTTCTTCAAAACCATTGTTTTTTCCCCAGTTCTTATTGTAATTTTTCTTAAATGGGGGATGGTTGTTAACATGTGGTCACTCTATCCGTGAAGATTCACCATTATTTCAATTTATTTCAATTCTTGCTAACCTGTTACTCATGTTGTTGAGTATTTTTTTCATTTTACTGGTCAACTTTTCCATAGGATCAATTTCAGTTCTTCTTTGTATATCAAAAGCCACTCTCTTACGTTTTCTCTCAGGCATGCTAAATTCTAAATAATAGGGTTTCATATTACCACTGTCAAGCATATTTATTTCTATATCCATTAGTTTTTCCATACAACCATCAATGGTAGTGGCTTGTTCTTGCCTTAATTCATAGTTAAACTCTCCTTGAAAAGCATTCTTATAAAAATAAATAGACTGAATATCACTAGGCCTAAGGTTGGTAGGGATTTTGTTTATTGTTTTTGAAAATCTCCTGTTAAAATCACTAACAACATCACTTTCTTTCTTCCTCATAGTGGCTAGCTCAGTTAACAATGATTGTTCATTTTTCCTTTCACCATACTTCTTTAGGAAAACCTCTTCCATTTTGGTGAAGTCTGTGATATCATTGTTAGGAAGGGAAGTAAACCATTCTCTAGCATCTTTTTCTAAAGTCTGTAGAAACAGTCTTAATACTACATCTTCATGTTCAACTTCCAGACTATCCATTGCATATAAGAAAATTTTGATATGATCCTCTCCAGTTACTGCATTGTTTCCTAAAAACTTAGGGAGGTATTTATGAGATTTACTAGGTAAGGCATTTAAATTTACTAGTAGTACAAAAGGTCTATATCTGTTAGTTCTCCACAAATGAACATTACCCTGAGCCATAGCTAATGTTGTATTTAATTTTATAGATGTAGTATCTACGGTGGTATGGGTCTGGGTAGTTTGAACATAGATTGATGAATTATCTACCTTTAAATGAGAATAATCACATATATCTTCTACTACTGATTTTAAACATTCATCTACAGAAATATTAATAGTAATAGTATTCTGGATTTTCTTCACATACCTTTTACCACTAGAATTTAATCTACTATTATAAATGGTATTCTTAAAAAGTAGAGTTTTTTGGGTATGTATAAATACCTCTGGATTCTCGAGTTCTGTAAAAAACTCCTTACCACTTCTCCTGGTGTTCGCCAGCATGTTTTGTTCTCTCCTTTTTATATTTTTCTTCTGGGTTTGTCCAACAGAGTCGCCAGCACTGGGGTGTAGAAAGAAAAATTTATACTCTTATCATGAATGCTTGATATCATCTCTTATCCTCATAGGAGTGGGTTCTTGGGGAAAATCAAGAAAATCAAGAAACCAAAAATTCAAGAAAATAAAAGAAGGGAAACATTTTCAAGAAAATAAAGAACGTAAAAACTCACTTCAAAACATAAACTACGGACATAGGAAAAATAAAGAACTTCTAATAAAGTGAAAATTAAAATGCTGGTTCTTTAATTTAACTGGTCGTCCATTGATTAAGAATAATCGTTGAAGAAATTTTTTTAATAAGATAATTGAATCTTTTTAAGAATTCCTCCCCGGCAACGATGCCAAAAAACTATTGGAACTGATTCTTGAATCCCTAGGAAATCAATTGTCATGCTACAAGAACCCGTTTGAAACCAACGAGCTATTACAGGCTTTGGTCAACATGCCTCATAATCTGCTAAACCCTAATATTGCTATAAAATATGGTAGAACGGGTAAGGAAACCCCAATGAAAATTCTACGATTAAAATTCTAATTTGCATGCTCCAGACTTATATTAAACTATAGTATTCTTATTAAAATGACCAAGCATGAAAAAACCAACTTTTATGCCTTATGTATACCGATGCCTAGATTCATTGGGCTATTATAGCAATTTAACAACTATTTTAATCATGAACATAAAGAAGGGGAGAAGGAAATTAGTGTTTTTGCTTTTATTCGAATATCATAACAAAATAAAGAGTTAACTAACTAAAGAAACATGTATAATGCATTAAAAAATGTAACCCATTATATAGATACACACAATACTAAGACAAAGAAATGACAAGAATAAAACCTAGAATTGTATTGATTTCATAACATATTACATGTAGAGTGGGCGGGATGCCTTTTAAATTTGTTTTTCTTAAAGAAATACATCAATACAATGAAGAAGACTCTGTTCAAATAATATAACAGGTCTCTCCAACTCTTCTTGTTCTAATATGGTAACAGAAGAATCTCTAAATCCTAGGATCAATAATATTGGAAATATTCTTAGCTTCTTGAACGATTTCCTATCATACAATCCTGCACAACAATGGGAGGAAGAAATAATGAATAAAAGAAAATAGACACAAAGAAAATATAATAGCACAACTAACAGGGCACTCAAGTATACCTCTTAGCAACAATGCTATTTTCTAATTGCTTGATGCAGAATCCAAACCTGCCTATTTCCTTTTTATAGCTGCTAGTTCTTGATTCTGTTATTCTTGATTTATTTTTGATTGTACACTTGGCAACTTCTGATTGAATATCAAAATTGATGTTGTCTAGCTGGCTTTGTTCTGAACTAACTGTGCTCTCTTATTTGAATTGTTCAAATATATTCCTACTCAACTAGTGATTTAAGTATAAGGAAATTTTTTATCTGATTCAGCTACTTCCTAGTGCATTTAGCTACTACTTTTTGAACTGGCCTCTTTTGAGTGGCCTTTCTTTGGTTCTTTGATCCTTTAACTGCATCAGAGATATCTCCTATTTTTACAGCTATCTATGGTGTAGAATCTACTTTTTGTTGAGTGTAGATATTTATCCTTTTCCCATTTAAACTCCTTTGCAACCCTTTAATATGCTCATCAATTAACTTCCATATTTCTATGTCAAAAGTGGCCGCAATCCTGAGCATATTCATTTCTTGTAGAATTCGGTTTTTTGTACAACAATAATAGGCATGTTTCTATCATACTGAAGTAGTAAGGATTTTGTAGCATTCACCATGAGTGTAGTTTGTTTAATCATTTCTTCCTCATCACATTGTTCACAGTCAAATATCTCAAGGGTTTCTTTGAATATTCTTTCTATGTCTGATGCTTCTAGGCATTGATCTAAGGACAGGTCAATATATAACAGTTTATCTGTAGCATCCTTTATCAGATCATTCATCTCAATGATAGAATTTGTCCATTTTTCGTAGTTTGATCCAAACAGGGCTGCTTTGAAAAATTTAAAATTGATTTGAATTTTATTGCCTTCAAGTGTTGTTATTTCTTGTCCTTGTAGTTCCTCAAAATGATCCCCTATGTAGTCCAGGGTTGGGTGAATGAATTTAAAATCCTTCTCTTTCATTCATCAAGGTCATGATTTCTTGAGTAGTTATTTGAATAACCCCTATTTTCCTGAACATTTTCAGTAAAACCTTTGGCTTGAACTTTTATTATTTTGTACATGTATTTTTTCATTACATTCAAATAATATACATGATATTGAACTTTGGTCACTATAGGTGGCTGGGCAATTGAAGCATTTTTATTATTTAATTCTTCCTGTTGCTTACTTATCACAACTTTCAATTCTGCTTGTTCTTCTTCCTCTTGACTCAATTGCTTTTTGAGTGTTTTTATTTTTCAAAAAATTGGTCTATGAATTGATTACTCATAGTTTTGGCAAGATTTGCCATATCAACTTCTTTACCCAATAGTGATGATCCTCCTATTTCCTCATTGGTACTGAAGACTAGTGGATTTTGCAGGGGAGGGAGATCAACCTTAGCAATATCTAACACAACTATACCCATTTCTACCTTTTCTGAATATTGTTCTTTTATACTTCCCATTCCTGCTAGTAACTGTAAATATTGTTCATCTATAACAGTAAATACCACCTATTCATCTGTTCTTTCCAAAACAACCTTGGCAAAAAGTAGAGATAATTTGGGTTTCTTAGCTTCTACTGAAGCTATTTTTGTTTAACTTTTTACTGAGTAGCTTTGAAAGAGGCCACCCAGTCCACCTCTTACTTGTATTACTGTTGGAATTTTTATCTCCTCTCCCTTTATGTTTATAGAAGTTGGGACAACCATGGGTGCCAACTTCACACTAGTCACAACTAAAACATTATAAGGTATAGGAACTACAACCTTCTTTGTTGATGGTGCTTTTTGAGATGATGAAGTCACTATTTCTTTGCCCTTATCTACACAGGTTTGTTGAGGAGCTTCTTTTGGAGCTGCCTCTATTCTGGGCTGGTCATTCATTGGGACTTTAACCTGTTGTTCTACTATATCAACATTTCTAACCATGACCTCCATTAAGTCTATGTCTTGCTTCTCTATCAATTCTAGCAAAGGGTCTTCTTTAATTATGGGGTGTGTCCTTGGCATAACAGGTGTTGTAGTATTCACTAAAATTTCTTGAAGCCTTCTTAGTTTGGTTGGGTAGTCATAGGCTTCACAAACCTATGTGCTACCTCTCTTTTTTGGAGGGAAATTATCCCATATTGTTTGTAAATCTAATTTTTGCTCTATAGCTTCTAATAATTTCTCTTCAAAAGCATCTTCTCGGTGATTGATTCGAGCATACTCTCTCTTCTCCATCATATTGCTATAAATTCCTTTTGGGTCATAAAACCTCCATGACACTTCATTGAATCCCATATTGTCCAGTTCAAACATTCCCTTGAATAGGTAAGGATATCCAACAAGTACATAATCTCCAAAATGACAAAGAACATCAAGCCAGGGGACTTTCCCATGATTCTTAACCAATCTATTTTTAGCCTCTTATGCCACTTGTTTGAATAATTCTAGTGCTGCTATGGACAGTGGGCGGTACTGGGGCAACACCTTAGGAGGGATTTTAGCTCAATATAATATGATGTAAGTAAAACCCTCTGTGAAGAAGAAATATCCTATCTCTTTTTCTTTAATGAATTCCCTTACCCTTGGCCCTAATATTTCATGAATTGGCCTAGTTAAGGCCCAATGGATTTCTACCAAGAAGCGGTCACAAAACCAGCCCATGTGAGTTCGTCCTTCATGAAGTCTTTAGAAGCTATTTTGTACATAGGGGCTATCTATGGATTTTAATCTCTTACGGGATTCTTACCCCAATTGGCCCGCTATTAAGTGGGTAAGAAAAGAATATTGTAAAAAGCGAGGGATCTCCTACCTTTGTTCGAATATTGCCCTCTTTAGTTCTACCATTTCTCTATGTATTTGTAAGCTCAATTCCAGTTCCTAGGTGTAGATAGGGGTGTTATGTCCTCTATTACATTGAGCAGCTAAATACAAAACTCTTTTAATTATTATACTCATATCCTGTACTCCCAATACTATGTTTATCATGTCACAGAAGTCTTGTACCCAGGGTTTAAAAGCATTTTTATTAATTGGGAAATTTTTCTCTATTTTTGCATATGTATCAAACAATTTTTTAAAAATTTTCATATCAGTGAACATGCGAGATTGGTGTTCGATTACCTAGTCTACCAGAAATGTGGTATACTTTGTTAGTTTGAACACTTCTTGGATATCTTCTACTTTGGCACTGAACACCTTCTAATTCTTGTGGTCTCGAAAGGTCCTTGTTCTTTTGTCATATGCCACTACTAACCAAGCCATCAAATCTGAGGAGAAATATACTTTTGGGCATATCAGCTTTTCAAGGTTATTGTTCCATCTGTTGTCTCTAGGGAAAATCTTGTACTACCAGTTCTAAGCTTTATGGAACAAATCTATCATTATTCATGGGGTTTTGTTGTCGCCTTCCATTACTTGAGCAAAACTCTTAATGCAGGCATTGTCAATCTCGTACAATTGAGCTGAGTTGGGTTTTTTATCTACCCCACATTTCTAGGCAAAATCATACATAGTGGTCTCAGGAATAGGTGGTCCAAAAATCACATAATAGGGTGATTTATCTATGATAAAATTTATGATTTCTCGTATATCTATAGGTATGAACACATATCCCCATGATGCCATTGCCCTCAAGATTGCTAGTCAAGTTCTTCTTTGAGTTCTCAAAGAATAAATACTCTCTTCCTTCTGTGCTTCTGATGTATCAATTCCAATTCTTAGCATACCAGTGGAGTGGCCTTGACTGGTTTTGTAAGTTCATATACAGGGTGGTGGATTGAACTTGATAAATTCGTACGTTTCATTATAAACCTGATGCCACCAATCGCTGTTAAAAATTGGCCAATGTAATCATGCCAACTCAGTATTTTATAGAGTTTTGTGCTTTATGATGGGATTTATCTGTTAATTTGTGAGCCTAGATCCCTTTGATATGTGGACCTGCAATCATTCATGCTTTCTATTCATTCATCAATAGGGATATTTTAATATGACATGGAACGGTATGTTTTGGGCCTCATGCCATCTCATATCTGAGTGATAAATATATCTTCAGGATCCATTATGTCTCCCTCAGAGTCTTCGTGATATCCAAATATTTGTGTGAGTGTAGGTTTTTACCTATGATGTCCCTTTTTCCCTAAGTCAACTATGATTAATCGCATTCATCAAATTGATCTGAGATGAAGCGCATCCGTTGATATTTTGAAACCTGTGTGATAGTTAGTGTACTTGTTCTCATGTAAACACTTGAAATAACGTGTTTTATTGGTCTTCAATTAATCATGTTTATCCAAAGTTTAATCCTTATATTGTTAAACCTTAATAACTTGTTTTAATCGATGGTAATCATAAAGTACACTTACTTTTATTTTGCGATCGTCGTTGGATCTTATGGTGGTGAGGCACGACCGTTGGATCATACATATGCACGTATTATTTAATAAATGGGAAAAATTCATACGTACCTCGACTAAATTAATCGACCTAATGCTTAGATTAACCTTTTATTATCTTCCCACATGCGCATCGTTGGATCTGGGTGGTCAACGTTCACCAGCATTCAATTTGTGTGTTATAAAAAGGTCTTTATTTAGCCTTTGGATCTTTATTTCTAGCTACAGGACTTTGCGTCCATTTATTATCGATTTAGTTTGAGCGCTGCCATTGGATTGCTGACAAGATGCATGCTAGATAATGATGTCATAGATATTTTCTTTTCTATTAATCATGATTAATGTGAAAATGGGGAATATTATTCAATGTATTAAACCCTCACTAAACATGATTAATGTCAATTAATTTTGTCCTTACCCATGCCTTTTACCTTCCATCCTACGATTTTGACGCGGTCATCAGATCTGAGTGGAGTCAAGCGTAGCCGTTGGATCTAATCAACCTGTACGTTAGTTTAATCAAGCATTTATAATATTAATCATGATTAGGGCAAAAGGGGGAAAATTAGCCGACGTATTAAACCCTTTCTAATCATGATTAACTTTAATTAATTTCTCCCGATCCTTAACCCTTTTTAATGCATCTTCAATTAGTGCACCACCATTAGATTAAAAATCATTTGAGCGCGGTCGTCCGATCTTGGTAACTAGCATGATGATTAATCAAATGGGACACGTTCTCTTAAAATTAATTTTTAAAGTTCATTTTAATCAAAGTAGTCATGACCGTTGATCTAAGCTTTGTTCAGCGTGATCGTCCGATCTATCAGACTTGCTCGGATT
The DNA here is from genome assembly GCA_028583015.1 of Wollemia nobilis. Taxonomy (NCBI): domain Eukaryota; kingdom Viridiplantae; phylum Streptophyta; class Pinopsida; order Araucariales; family Araucariaceae; genus Wollemia; species Wollemia nobilis. Next base: position 6,599,744 of record JAQPPZ010003251.1, on the reverse strand, counting down.
TTAACTTGACATTTGACTTATGATGACTTTACTTTAAACCTTTGACTCTTTAGATGATGTGCAACCATTTATTTTATGGATGATTGAGCATTGTCATCCGATTTGTTTATACTTAGTCACTGCTTAATCAGAACGTTGACCATTATGACTCATGCTTAAAATTTTGACTTTTTGGACAGTGCATGACCATTGATTTGATCCTTGACGAAGCACTGTCGTTGATCTTGTTAAAGGTGCAAGGATTTTAACTTTATTAGAGCCTTAGGTTTAACCTTTGGAGTCTTTAGTGAGTGCACGTCCTTTGGATTTGGTCCTCGATGAAGTACTGCCATTAGATTGAAGATAACTTGCTCAATTTTTAAATCTTAGGTTAAGTTTTATTGACCCTTTGACTTATCTTTCAGACTATTTCATGAGTGCGCATCCATTAGATTTTCTCAGGCGATGCGCTTCCATACGATTAAGTCTAAGGTGCAACCTTTTTACTTCTTGACTACGCTTGACTTTTGACTTATCTTCGGTTTGATTTTATTAAAGTGCTATCATCCAATTTCTCTATATTGGGTGTGGCCCTTGGATTAAATCTGAGGTGCTCACTAGTTAACTTAGCGAGGTGCATACCCTTAGGGTTTTAATCGATTAATATTTGTTTTAACCTTAGATTTTTCAGATCATGAGATCATAGTGAAATGACTTAACTGAATTTAGATTAGAAAATTTATTTGTTGGTTTAGGCCCAAGGAAAATATTTAGGAAGGTCGAACTTTGACTTGGGGATTTAATTTGAAATTTTATTTCCTAACTATTCAAGGTACTTAGGTCCGAGGTGTATACTAATTGGTTCATCCAAACCCCATAAGGGGGCGAAGGTCCAAGGTTCAAATCTCGGGCCTCGTCGGACTGAACGCTTGTTCCTTTTTTGGTGCTTTTAGCGGTGTAAAAGGTTTAAAATGATTATGGCATGGTGGTTATAGGGGCAAACTACGTGAAGATCTATGTGGCGGATTCTGGGGTGGACATCATAGAATATTGTGGTGGCCATAAAATCTAGACAACCTACCCGGATTCATGGCGGCTACCGATTCCACCATGTAAATACAAAAAAAAAAAAAAACTATTTAAGGTACTTTGATTTATACAATGAAGCCCACATTATTAAAAATGCTAAGTTTAGACTTTATCAAACCAACCAATTAAAAATTGAATTACCCACAACAACTATAAGCAATGACCAATAGTATAAGCAGTTTGATTGATACCAAAAATTTTAATTTGGGGGTTTCAAAGTTGAGTCAAATTTAGCTCCAACAGGATGCTTGTTTTATCAATTTGGAACCATGTGAGCCTTGGTCAATCCAAATAATAGCCTTTCTCAAATTTGGAACACTTCCATCAGATATGTCATAGACTGCTAAATGCACTTTCAAGCAAAAGATAACTCATTTTACTCTCTTGGGGGACATGTTGTATAGACATGGTTATGATGGAGTTCTCCTTCGTTGTCTCGAGTATGTTGAGGTACAAAGAGCCATAACTAAAGCTCATGATGGTACTTGTGGTGGTCATTTTAGTGGAATGTCCATTGCAAAGAATATTTTATGCATGGATTACTATTGACCCATAATGGAACGAGACTATTGCACTTATGTCAAACATTGTAAGAAATTTCAAGAGCATGCTAATTTAACTCATGTGCCATCACAAAAATTACATCCCATTCAAATCCTTTGGTCCTTTTCACAATGGTATCTTGATTTAATTGGTAAAATATCACCTTCTTTCTTGGGATAAGACACATTCATCATCACAGCCACTGAATACTTCACAAAGTAGGTTGAGGCAATTCCTCTAACCAGTATGACAAGATCTATAATTATGGAGTTTATCCTTCACCATATAATTTGTTGTTTTGGTATTCCCTCAAAAACAAGGATTTTCGAGCACTTTGCGAGAAATAAAACATCCAAAATAGTTTCTCAACTCCTTATTACACACAAGAAAATGGACAATATGAGGCTACGAACAAGACTTTAATTACTATTCTCAAGAAATTTGTTAAACAAAGTCATAGAGATTGGCATACATAAATTTCCTTGGCATTATGGGCTTATCTAACAAGCATCCACACGCCTATTAGAGAAACATCATTTTCATTGGTCTATGGAGCTGAAGCAATCATGCTTCTTGAGATTGAGATTCCCTCATGAATTTCATTGTAGGAATTCATAGATGATGATACTACTAGACAAGCATGTCTTGACCAACTCGCACTTGATGAAATACGAGTCAATTCTTTAGAGCATTTACAAGTTTATCAAGACCGCCTCAAGCGTACTTACAACACCAAATTTCATCTACGTGAATTCCAAGTAGGAGATAATGTTCTTAAAGAGAATTAACAAAATACCAATGCTTTATCACATCTTTGTGATAAATTCATGGCTAATTGGTTAGGTCCATACATTGTTACTCAAAAAGTGGGTAAAGGTACTTATCGACTTGCTAGTATAGAGGGAGTTGAAGAGCTTGAACCACTTAATGTTATCCATTTGAAAGTATTCTATGCATAATGTGATTTATATATGTATATATACATGGCTATTACACAAAAACAAAATTGTATTTCATACATCGTATTTTGCACACATATCATTTCACACATTTCATGTTATTTTCTAAAATTATATTTCACAAGCTACATTACACTCATTCCATTGCATAAATTAGATTTCATATATTGCATTCATATATTCCATTTCATATTAAGGATCATTTATTCAATTTAGATATAATTTTTTCCAATGCAGTCATGTTGCCTTAATCAGGGAAACCTTCAAAACATCATCCATTTCATTACATTATTTCATAAAGCTAATTTTTCATTAGCAAAACCACATGTCCATAATCCTTAGGTGTTTTTGTTCACTTAGCCACTCCTAGTATTTTAAACAACCTCCTATTCATGCCAAGTTTTCTTTAGTACCAAACCACAATTTTCACTAAAAAAATATTGAGTTCTGGGAATTGACTTCAAAATATTCTTGAACCAAACACAAATCACACATCTTAAAAAAATCTTGTCCCATTATGCATTATAGTCCAAAAAAATAATGGTTTTCACCACTATCACAAATTTAAAAATAAAATATAGAGTAGTAAGGATAGGGTACAAATCTCATCACACTTAGGTTGAGAATACAATTTCCCAAACCTTTAAAATATTTCATTACACACCACAGATCCTCAAACTATAATGATAATACTACATTTATATTTAGATGGTTAGGTAGTCATCCCCAAAGCCTAAGATTAAATTCTTGTACTATGGAGCTAGTCTCCACCAGAGCTATAGATGCTTGAATGGTAGTGGAGTATGCTCATGCATAGCGACACATCTCTTTTAAATAAACCTCTGATCACACATAAGGACAAGCTAGCTTCTTGGTCTCATCCATAATAGGTCTCATCCAATTTACTCAGATGGGTTAATGAACTCAATTGCACACACCGGTTCTTGATTACCTTGAGTCATTACCATGCTCTTGATTTGGTAAATGAATTCACAACACACACATTTGGTTTTAAAGAAATTAGAAAATATTTAGTGAGTTTGTTTGATACCACTAGTATGTCTGAGTCTCTATAAAATAATCAATTTTCCCTATCAATATCCATATATTCTTCCATATCAAAATCCATATCTTCTTCCATGTCAACATCCATGTCATTTCATGAGTCTTCCACCCAATATACCACTAGCTTGGTGCCCTTGATTAAACAACAATGCTAATCATGGCCAAGAAAATTCTAAACTATGAATGATCATTAGAACATTTGCATTCATCCACATTATCATTTGCATTAATCATCCATCCAATATTTGCATACACACACATTTTCACTTGCATTAATCATCCATATACACATGCATCCATACAAAACATTCACACATAAACATAACACAAAAGTAAAAGCCATGTATATATATAAATATCACATGTACAATGAATACCTAAAAGCTATATACAATGGAGAACTAAGGTTCATATACAAGTGCATCTAAGCACTAGCTAATGCTTATAAGAGGACCCCTACAACCCTAAAGGAGCCATAGAACTAGAGATATGCCTAGACTCACTAGGCCTAATAGACCTGAATATGGATGAGGAAGGAGGATCTAGAAGCCCTATGTCATGCTCCATCAGTCGATCCTCCAATGATTGGATGTATCTATCCTAGAATCGAAGGTGATGTACATCGTATCTCTATCGATGACTCCTATCTAGCAAATCTACCTAGAGCCTCACAATCCTATCCTCACCTCCACCTGTAGTCAGCCATACCCATAGCTCCACCAGTAGTCGAGCCACCTCTACATCCCGAGATGCTATCTCCACATCCTATATCCAAGCTATCTCTATATCCCAAGCTACTACCATAACATCTTGATCTGCCACCAAATTATCTAGCCTCACCCAATCCTCCTCATTCTGACTAGGAGGCCCATACAAAATATCCTCCCTATACTCCATGCCATATTCATCTCCTCCAAACTCTGTATCCTGCTCAATCGTACCCCTAGTCCACCTCCGTTGATTGCTAGCTCAAAGGTGTCTCTGAATCTTAGGAGCATCATCAACATCCTTAGAATATACTCATACCAATTCTTCCCATCTACTATCAAAATTGATACCCATGGTGGCTATGTAGTGAAGCATGCAGCATAATCCATAGTAGTCCTTGCATCATCCACATCAAGAAGATCTATCTCTTAGTCATCCTCATAAGTCATCCTCCATGCCTCCAAAAAAGGGAGACCTGTATCATATCAATGATATTTTTAGAGCACTACTACCTAAGGATCTCCCTATCTTAGCCTAAACTACTACAACACCTGTGAGAACTGGACCAGCTCCACCTCACTTGTATGTCTTCTAATCATCCACCTAGCCTGTCACACCCATCGTAGATGCTCCCCATAACCTGTCTACATGGTGTCTCACCATGGTTTATATATCACCTAAGTCAACATCAATCTAGCCCATAAATCCTTGTACCACTAACTCATCCAAATAGTATGACTCAACTGTACCTCTTTCACCATAGGCCACCTCATAGCATAGGGTTGATCCCTATCCTATCCCACAGGCTAAGCTACACTGAAGTGCTCCTAGCCCCAAAACTGTAGTAGTAGACTACAACCTAGAACCTTTTGCCTTTGCCTCCTTACCTCATATAAATCTTGGTACAACCACATCAAAAAAGCATGAGCCCATGCATAGACTCGAGGTGTGTCGATCATGTCACACACCAACCCGATAAAATTCCATGGGAACTGACAACTAGTGTTGTTAAGGGCCACTATGTTGGCCAACATGAACATCACTAAAGCAATAAGGGCATCCAAATTCTTGTCCATATACATGGATAAGTATGTAATACCTCCACCTGTCACCTCCACATCTCACCAATCCTCTCCAAAAAATTGACTCAGCTCACGTCCCTTATCATGTCTAATCTCAATATGTAAGCCCTCCACTGGTAACTTGAGGATGCAGTATACATCCTCAAGTGTCACAGTTATCTCTCCAATAGGGAGCATAAATGTCCCCCTATCGGGATCCCATCTATTTGCCAAGGCAGAGAGATACCCTGTTGGAAATTTTGGGTACTTTGGGTACATTGCCTTTGCTCAAGTGTATAATTTGTCATTGATGTCAAGAAGCTCTTGAAGGAATTCGATTTGATGTCAAACAATTTGTTTTGATGAAGGTTACGACATGACAGTTGGCAGGTTTAAAGACTATAGGTGGATGCATTAGTTTAATGCATTTGGGTCTAGGAGGAAGTATTTATTTAATAATTAAAAACCTTGTTAAGGTTTCTTTTAATTATTTTTAAATAAATATTAATTTATTGTTTGCATTGGGTTCTCCTAACCCATGGCGCAAATGTCTTAACTTTGATGGCACTATGTTCTAAGATTGTGGGCGCTAGCCAAGACCTCCGCCGACGTGTTAAAATCCTTGTCGATGTCAAGAGTTTATGGGAAATATGCATATAAATCTCCCATGATGAAGATCAAAGATTATCCCATCTACAATTTTTGAAAAGTGTTGCTCGCTATGATTTTGCGGTCTGATGTTCGATTTATTCTTTGCTGAGATTTCATGATCCACTGTTTGGATATCCGCCGTTCATGTTTTGTATCCATCGTAAGGTTTCATCGTCGTCGTTCGCGTCAGAAGATAGGGAGGCCTGCTATTTATTTTAGCCTTGGCATAGAAGGTACAAGGGAAATAGAGTGAGGTTCATACCTCACCGGACGCCTTTAGCGCACCGGTAGCAGCTAGGCTGTTGGCGCACTCCCAAACGGGAGGTTCCACATTTTAATAACGTGAAAGGTTTTTTCTTCATTGAAGTGGACGCAGTGGGTGGTGTTAGAGTTCGTGTGCAATTTCTCCATAGCGCGATTTTTGGTGTTGGCCAAGGTATTTTCAAAATTAATTTTTGCTAGTGTATTTTGTGGATGGAGGAAGTTTATTAGAGAGAAAAACAACTTAGGAGTTATAAGGAGTTTGAAGCTTGCTTTATTTTGATAAAATATTCTTTTTAAGGTGTTGTTTGCATTATCTTATTGCATTCTTATGAGAGATAAAATTTATTGTTGATAAGACTATAAGGGAGAAATAAGGTGTATAAGGGATAAATATTTATTGTAATGTTGAGAGTGTTTTTGGTTGATTATGGAAATGAAAGCATGATGTTTTAAAGTTAGAATTGCTTCTTGTGTGAAGTTGTGAAACCTTAAGTGGGCAGCTTTGAGATTGACATTAGCTTTCATTAAATTGGTTATAATCAAGCTATTTTTTACTTGGTTAAAGTGTTGGGCTTACTTCTTTGTTGATGATTTGAAAAGTTGTTTTGTGCTATTGTGATTTGAGTTGGTGGATGCTTTTTGTTCAAATAATTTTGGAGAGAAAAGGAGTTCTACTTGTTTCCTTTTCTAATGTTGATTGTGAAATGCTTCAAAGTTGTGTGTTGAGTTAAATGGTGTTGATTGAACCTTGGTTGATAAGCATTGTTGTTGAAGCCCTAATTGATGGTGAAAAGAACATGAGTATCATTGTTATGTGATTCTTTGCATAGTTGGCAATTGTTGGGGTTTCATGTTCTTGAAAGAAAGCATTCTATCCTATCCATTTTAGATATTGAGTTGAGTTTTCAGATTTGAGATTGAGATTAAGCTGAGTTGATTTGAGTTGAGTTTTGAGATTGGGAGTTGAGTATAGAACATATTGAGTCTCTAACAATTATCTTTATGCTTCTATGAGTTTGACAAATCACATTGGGTCTCTAACAATTCACTTTGTGATTTCCTACTAAGAAAGTTTTCTTGGTGAGCTTGCTGAGTTTTTGGACAGGTTCTGGTGGGGAATTGTGAGTAGTTTTTGGACAAGTTTCGGTGGGGACTTGTGAGTAGTTTTTGGACAGGTTTCGATGGGGACTTGTGAGTAATTTTTGGACAAGTTCTGGTGGGGAATTATGAGCAGGTCCGGTGGGGACTTGTGAGCAATTTTTGGACAGGTTTCGATGGGGACTTGTGAGTAATTTTTGGATAGGTTCCAGTGGGGAATTGTGAGCAGGTTTTTGGATAGGTTCCGGTGGGGACTTGTGAGTAGGTTTTGGACAGGTTCCGATGGGGACTTGTGAGCAGGTTTTGGACAGGTTTCTATGGGGACTTGTGAGCAGATTTGGACAGGTCCTAGTAGAGGACTTGTGGTCGAGTTTTGATAGTTCTATCAGAGAACTTGAGGATAGAGGAGCACTGGTTCTTTGAGAAGAACCTGAGGATAGATTTGGCAAGTCTTGAGAAGGCTTGTGTGCAAAGGATTGATTTGTTCAAGTTTTGGAGAGATCTGATAGACAGAGGAAGAATTGTACTAGACCGAGTGGTCGTGTTTGGTACAAGTTGCTTGAGCTACTTGTGGATGTGATCATAGAAGGCGAGGTCTCTTAGGCTAAGCATTGAGGACAGGAGGTCTTTGGTGGAAAGGAGTTCCACGTGCTGGCAGTTGATCTTCTGAGGGATCATTTCTAGAGTAGAGGGGAAGGTATCTCCTTTGAGTAGAGGCTCATAAATTTTTATTGGGGGAAGGTATCTCCTTTGAGCAGAGGCTCATAAATTTTGAATGGGGGAAGGTATCTCCTTTGGGCCGAGGCTCATAAACATTGTAATTGGGAAGGATTCCCAAAGAACTTTGAGATAACTATTAGAGAAAAGTTTTGTGGACATAACTTGACCATTCTGGGTGAACCACATTAAAATTGGTGTCACTTTGTGGATGATATTGTGCATTGCTTTGATATTGCTTTGGGTATATTGCTTTACTGTTTTGAAGTATAATGGAAAAATTGAAAAGAGATCTTATACTGTTCACCCCCCCATCTCAGTATAAGCTTGTGTTCTTCATACCCATCATCCCGTAACAACCCAAGTCAACCCACTTGGTTGTCCTGGAACAAAGAAAAATTTTCAACCTAAATTCTCTTTTGTTCTAGTACAAGCATGCCAAATCCTCATGAGTGCCATTTCGCTGTAGACAAAATACTCATGAGAATGAGAGTGACTAGTTCTCAGTGTGAATACCTTTAAATTACTTCCTCTTCTATATTGATAATTCAAGTATAGGTAGGGGTTTTTCCTCTAGGGCCTATTTCACCTAGAAGTTGAGCGCATAATTCCCTACATCTCAATATGAGATGATAGCATTTGCCAACTAGAGCTAAACTGATTTCCATTATTCCTAAAATAAATCTAGGGTTTACCACTACCTTGGTAGCTACCTGGAGTCCTTATTAGCATAATGTCCCATTCCATTATGTAGGAAATACATATCTGGTATTTTAGAATATAAGGACTTCCACTCTTGTGCTAGCAGATGTCACCAAGGAGAAAAGCCCATATCATTTCTCCTTTACCTCTTTTTCTAGCCCAACCTTCTAGAAATATGACAAACTATGACAAGATGTTTGTCTTCCCACAACATCTATCAAGATTGTATTTCCACAATCCATTAGGTTACTTTGTTGTCTCTTGTTCACAACCTTGAGTTTTTAAATTCTTTTTATTTTATTTTATAATTTGTTGGTTTGTATTTTGGTATAGCTTGGTTTAAATATAATTATCGTTAAAAGAAACTATGATGCTCACTTAAAGTAATTATAATGCTTACTAAATGAAATTATCATGCTTACTAAAAGAGATTATAATCCTCATCAAAAGAAATTATAATTCTCAATAAAATAAATTATAATATTTATTAAACTCTTTATTAGAGTAAGGCTATGTTTAACTGAGCTAAAAATAAAGCTTTTAAACCTTCTATTTCAAAACTCTTAACACTTCTATTCCATAAAATTTAAAAACTATAATTTATGAAACAATGTTTGCTATAGTCAAAAAATAATGGAGAAAAAGCTATTTTACCTAAATTTTAATTAGGTATTATAGGTTCAAACAAGTTCATAAGTTTTTATTCATCATTCTACATATTCGATTAGGCTTACACATAGATAATTTCATCAATATTAAATTAATTTAAAGAAACTAGTTCATATTCCAAAGTAAAACATTTTTTAAAAGAAAGCCTTTATGCTCTAGCGGGTAGGGCCCATGGGTGTTTATTTACGTGATTTAACTTATACTCGAGCTATAATACCAAATTCTTATAGTTTCCAAAATATCTACAAGGTTGACGAGGCTAAATTTAATGGCCTACCAATGTCCTAATATATATTTTTTGGGTGGTTATTCTTCAAGGAAAAACTCGGGTGTCATGCCTTCAGAGCATGAGTTTTAAAACCTACATGAGGACTAATGTTCTATAGAAAGGAATATCCACTCACTACGTGATGCCTTTGCAATTAATGTACTTTTCTTGAAGTATCTATAATATGACCTGAGAGGTAGGCAAATCCTTCCATGTTTTAGTTGGAAAATGACATGCACTTGCTTTACTACAGTTTTGCTAAAGGATAGCCACACCTGACGTGCACTGCTTATATTGCAAGGCTAATTAAAAACTGCAAACTAGACGACAACCCTAGTAAAGCTCTCTTAATAATTTTCTAATAACATTAATACCCATATTTTGGCTGAACCTACTATTCCATTCGCATCTTTCAATGATTACTGTACTGGAAATTCATCTCTAGGCTGAATTTGAAGATGTAACAATGTTATTAACTTCAATGTTAAAATCTTAAAAGATTTCATCTCATACTGTAATATTTTTACCCAAATCATATAAATGCAGGAAACAGTACAAAAATATATATTCTATACAAAGTAAAGAAGAACTTATGTCCAATCTATTATCTGTTCTATTTATGTGAGAAAGTAAATACACAGATCCTCTAGCGGAAGTCAAGAAATAGCTTAACACAATTTAGTATTAAGGTCACCTTTCATATTTCCAGTCGGCCTCCACATATAAAGTGTATAAAATAGGCAATGCTATAATGTAGATAGATTACAATAGAGTACAATAAAAATAGATTTAATCCCTTCAAAAACATTGCTAAAAAAAGTAAAGGCTACTAACACCTCTATAAGAGAAAAAAAAATACTCTCTTTTAAACTAGGTGACTGTATTACCGCTACTGGAATGCGAGATGGATTTTGTGAAGCATTTCAACTGATATTCCCACTCGTGAACTCAACAAACTTTGCCTCCATAATAGTCGGGGTGTTCAAAGGGTCAGAGCGACCTCTACCATATGAAATGCAACTAGCCTAAATGCGACAAGTGTAGATTTTTTCTAATTTATACATGCAGTTAATTACTTCAGAGACATTGCTACAGTAATGTATTTGTCAATTAAACACAATTTTTTTCTAGAAGGATAGTAAAATAGTCCTCGAATTTAAATTAATTAAATTATCTACCCATTAATCTTCTCTCTACTTTTCCAAACAAAAATTATGTATAGAAGTATTTTTAAGGAGTCACTTACTGATAAATACTCTTCTCTCCTTGATTCAAAATACGGCCTTACTCTCCAAGATCTCCAAATGTGAACAAAGATATTCCTTCCATAATTTTCCACTTCCATTTATGGAGGAAGAAGCTATACTATTGTTAAACACTTGTTTAATTACGTGTGGAATTTTTGTTCCAACATTCACCATGTGGAGTGTCGATGTATCACAATTTAATTATAATTTTATTATTTTCTGTTATCATATTTGCTTATATGCATTTTATAATGTTACTTATATTTTATTATTTATTATTTATTTATTTAGTTAAAATACTATTATTATTTTTATTATTTTACTTTTACTTTATTTTTATATTATCATTTTATTATTATATTTTTATGATTTTATTTATATGTATTTTTGTATTATTATTATTATTATTGTTATTTTATTACTATTATTTTTTTTATATTTTTCTAAGATTTCAGACAAAGCATTCAACCTAATAATGCGACTACATGAAATGCATCTACATGGACCACTGGTGGACGTATTGCTAGTAGGGATTCTTTAATTCCCAATATAGGCAAATACCTCACCGCTCATCATTTCCATTGTCTTACCTTTCCTTGACTATCAACTAGAAGGTACCTCCATTATCTTCAAAATTACTTTTGTCAGTGAAGGCACCTATTCTTGGATTCATTGATGACTTAGCAGTATCTCATTCTAATTAAAATAGGCTAAAACAAAAACTATATTTGGAAGGGTTGTTACACATCCACTCTCACCACATATACTCGGGTTACCCCATCCAACCCCACAACCTCCAAAAAATTCCATTGGTCCTCCCAAACCACCTTCCTCATACCCGAGATGAGAGGTGCGAACCGATGTCAAGCCTCCAAAATCCTTAACTACAGCACAATTCACATTGTAAAAAATAATGTTACATACAAAAAAATAAAATTTTGCACAAAAATAAAGATCTTCAATGATACTTACCTTGGAAAAATGCACGTCTGATCCTACCATCGCATCCACACCCTCTTCTGCCATAGCTTATGCAGCATACCAACTACTCACACCTTCCACTCCACTCCACTCCACTCCTTCAAACATAACTTCTAAAATTTACAAATGCAACAATGATTTTTTTTCCCTTCTACAAGCTATTTATAGCTATTTTAGGTTAATTCAAATCCCCATGGGTGTTTCCTAGTGCATTGAAACACACTCCTGCATTTGGAGAACAACAAACTCTAGTGAGCGTTTGTACCTTCGGTAGGCGCCCATCAATGTTCGGTGTCAACATTGACAAAAAGAAAAAACTAAGTAAAAAAGGTAGCTTAGCTCCACAAAATAATTCTAAATTGCATCCATACATCAATTTTATCATAATTTCATGTTTTGTGAAAACCAAAATTAATTTGGATTCATAATTTTTGTTTGCGAACAAAAGTCGCAAAATCACATTACAAGTTACAAAATTTTCCAAAACAGTCCAAATTTTTACAAAATGACCATTTTCATCATTCTCATCATCAATTCCATCATTGCATTCATTTTTATGATAACATGGATTGATTTGGGTAGTTAACTTTCGTTTACACCCAACAAGTGTAAAATTATCCAAAATTGCTTCAAAATGCTCCCTATCAATGCAAAAATTCACAAAACTATGCAATCCAATAATCAATGCATTTATCATCATCACATCTTCATTTCAACATCATTTTCACCCATCAATCATTGCATTTGCATATTTTTCCAAGTCATATACAATTTCAAGTGAACCTTGTATCTAGTGGTCTATTCTATCTCCTTGGCGATTGCAATGATTTGCATCCATGCAATTCGGTAAGATGAATAAATCACCATAATGACACTTGGAAAATATTCATCATCCAATATCTCATTGTTCAAAAATAAAATCAATTTTTGTACTTCACCTTTTGAGTGAAACTATGCCAAGACCAACTTGCTCAATAGTTGTCATTGATGGCCTTGTCCATGGTGCTTGAAACATGGATAAATTACAATACATCATTATCTTTAACACTAAAGAATTGTGTAGTCAACAAGGATACACTTCCAAGAAATCGTCTGATCTTAGGGTGATTGATTTCTAATATTTTGCATATTCTTCACTTTGCATTTCAATGATGTCATATGACAATTTCTTCAATAGCATGGAATCACCCCAAACTTGGGGTAACCACATTTGAATTTGATTTTTCCACAACGGGACACATATTAAATGATCATGGCATCAATACTTGGCAAAAACCCATTTTATCTATTAGGTCAAAAATAGAATCAATTACTTTCACTTTTCAAAAACCCCCTTCCACCACTGGGGCAAAGACGACATTACATTTACATCATTCATATCATCCATAATTGCACCATGCATTTCGCATAATCATTTGCATAATTTTTTTAATTGACTAATGAGATGCATCTATCACTCATTCACCAATTGAGGGGGTAAGCTACACAATCAAAATTCATTTATCTCCAAGTTTATCTTTTCATTCCAACAAGAGAAAGTTGCTTCTGCATCAGGCCAAACTAAATGTCTTATATTTTTGCACTGCATTGTGTTTCATGCAATATGGTACAAAAAGAGGCATATGTAGACACACAAATCTAGCCACTTATCATCCATTCATAACTTCCCACCATATTTATCTATTATTTATATACATATATATATATATATTTGTTTAATATATATTTAAATAATAATATTATATATATTTATGTAAATTAATCCCAACAATCCATCATGATCTAATCTTAGCCATCCATTTGCCTTAATCCATACCACCTGCCTAGATTTAATCTCCACCCTTCGTCATGTTTTAATCTTGACCACACAAATTGTGTCGTTGAAACCCTAACATGCCCTAGGGAAGATTATAAAGAGGAGTCATTTTTATGACTCAACCCCTAAGTTTTTGAATTCTCTAAGTCATTTGGAGTTTCAAATCCCTTTACCACTATCATCCACCATCGTCACTCCCCATCACATCCTCCATATCCGTCGCTACCCACATCGTAAATCAGATCTATTCTACAACCTCTACTTCACACCATGAACACCCACTAGAGCCTTGCAAGTACCTCTAGGTACTTCATACCATGTTTGAGTTCCCCCAGAGTTCCATGAGCATCCACCAGAGTTTCTTAAGCATCCTTGTGCATTTTTGATCGTCACCAAGATATCATAAGAATTTATCATCCTTGATTTACAACCTATAACCCTCGAGTGTTGCTAGGGCACATATACGTACCCATCCTTTGCAACCACAATGAAAATAGAAGTTATATGTCAGCATAAACAAGTTAAAAGTTTATTTGCAAGTATTTTAGTATTCTCAGATTTGTTTATAGTTTATTTATGCAACTAGGGTTAGTGATTTCTCTTTCTGAGGGTCTCACGTAGTGGAGCCCTCACAGATATTATTAATCCTATTTTGTTTGATTGTGTGTAGGTGTGAGAAGAATATTCATTGGCGAGTTGCTAAATCTAGACTGGTCCTGTATAGGATACTAAAAAGTCCACTCACTCTTTTGGGATCAAAGATGAGTTTGAAGACACGAAAATTTATTGACCAAGGGTTTTTGAGAATCCTAGATTTTTAACAGTTGTAACATCTATATCAATATTAGATTATGTTGTAACATTAGAGATTTAAGGCCCCCCATTTATATCAATAAAATAGTATCTCTTTTGTGCAACATATTGTGTATTGATTTTAGTTATCTATATTTGGTGTTTAGTTATCTAAGTCTAAAGCCTAAGAATTTTTGGCCTAATTTTTCAAACCCCTTCACCGTTATCATCTGCCATCATCGATCCCCATCACATCCTCCATATCCATCGCTGCCCACCTCGTGAATCATATTTTCTCTATAACTTTTATTTCACATCTTGAATGCCTACTAGAGCCTTGCAAGCACCTTTGGGTGCTTCAAACCATCACCGAGCACCCCTAAGAGTTCTATGAGTGCCCACTAAAGTTTCTCGAGTACCCTTGGGTATTTTTGGTCATTGCCAAGCACCTACGGGTGTTTTCTATCCCTGATATACAACCCTACGATCCTTGAGTGCCATAAAGGTGCATCTACATCACCATCATCTACAACAACATTGAATATAGAAGTGACAAGTCAGCATAAACAAGGTAAACTATTCATTGCATTCATTTTTAGTATTCTCATATCTGCTTATAGTTTATTTATGCAACTAGGGTTAGTGATTTATCTTTTTGAGGGTCTCATGCAGTGGAGCCCTCACATATATTATTAATATTATTTTGTTTATTGTGTGACGGTGTGAGAAGAATATTTATTGGTAGTTGCTTAAGCTGGAGTGGCCCTACATAGGATACCAAAAAGTCTACTCACTTTATTGGGATCAAAGACGAGTTTGAAGACACCATGATTTATTGACCTGGGGTTTTGGAGAACCCTAGATTTGTAATAGTTGTAACATCTGTATCAATATTATATTATGTTCTAACATTAGAGATTTAAGGTTCCCCCTTTATATCAATAAAATATTCTCTCTTTTGTGCAATATATTGTGTATTGATTTTAGTTATCTATATTGGGTGTTTCATTTTTGCATTCACAAAATCACAAGTTTTAAATCATCAATTATTTATTTACCATTCCTATTTAACATAACCATAAGCTAAATTAATATGCAAAGAAAGCTTCTAGCCAAAATCCGATTACTATAATATAATGGATAGTTCATTACAACAACGTAGCTCGAATTCATCCACTGTCATGGAATTTACATTGAGAATTTCCATATAATATCTAAATACAAACTCCATACATATAAATTTAATCTATAACCTTCCTCTAAGATTAACTAATTAAAAAGAAGATATTTGGTGCTTCCAATGTATGGTATATCCAAACTTCCTTGATACTCTAGCGATAGACTTTATTTCATATCTCTATCAAAAATTCACCACCGGTGCAATATTGTTCATGACAACTTGACACTACCACAAGACTAGTTCTCAACATGCCCGAATAGATAAATCTTGGTTGCTAGAAAGGGTTTGTCCATACATCAGGATTAGATATGACACCCATTAAAAATATCACAAGACTAGCACATAATCATTTTTCTTAAAAAAAGTGAAACTCCACACTACAACCAAGTCAACTTCATTCTGTCGAAGCGTTTTAGATTCGTCACACAAGAAGCAATTCATCTCACATAAAATGCAATAAGAGCAAGGTGATTTATCAAACAAACCTGCTCAATATAATATTCATTCACTTTTCCTTCTAATCAAACAAAATAGAAAACATACATAGAATTTCCATTCATTCTACTTCCACCTTCTACCAACAAGCCATTCTCGTTATAAGGTTTTACGTATACAACAACAATGAATGAGTACACAAATCCAAATTTCATTGTCTTTTCCAAAATCAACCCGGCAAGCATAGTTTTTGAAAATAATGCAACAATAAGACAACCATGATAAATTCGTATAAACAACTTTAGTCAAACATCTATCTTCAAACTATATCAAACATAAGTTCTTTTCTATTTTTCCACAGTCAAAAATTAATGAACAACTTTCCATTTTCATTCAACAACAACAACAAAAATTCTATCCTCTAAAGACCACTAGCCAACTCTTAATTGAATTTTCCCTAGAATACATAATTCAAGCATCATATTAGAAAGCAATTTGTTCTTCTTAAAAGAGTTCTGCTTGATAAAAAACATCAGTATTTATGCTTTCTACCTGCAACTCGACCTTCCTTCATTGCCAGTTTGTTTCTTCTCTCCCACGCTCTTCTTTCTCCCACCAAACTCTTCAACACAAATATCCCACTACTTTATTTTTTCTTTTACTTACCGAAATGTTTCCCCTTTTATGAACCTTCCACTCCCAATTATATCATATTCTATGCTTGGCATGTTACTATCCTCCATATGCCACCAAGGATTCCAACCGAATTTCATTAAAAGTGAAGGTGAAGGAATCGTAGCAACACAAAATATCATGATTGCTCACTAACAACCATCAGGAATGCATTCACATATTTGAGTGGAACAATATTTCTGCAGATATTTAAAATTTCATAGAAAACATGAACAAAGAAGCATTTTTTATAATAATTCTTCAAGGAGAAAGCTCTCTTTTATGAACACAAATAAATTACACACAACACTAGAACCATACTTATAAAAAAATATTACTTTTTTTCAAGGTTCCAAACTAGAAATATATTTCAAAACAAAACACAAGATTCCATTCCCTAGAAACCCAATAGTGTAGCTCTAAAATTCTTGCACTCCTTTCCTCCAGGCTAATGGAACCGTGCCTCAAATGGGAATGGGAGAATAGTAGATCTACACCTCGAAGAGACACTTGAGTTCATGTCTTCTTTGGTGGATTTTCGATGAATTTTTTAGGGTTCACCAAGAAATATTTTATGGCAATTTCCACGCCTAACTTTTGGAGTTTTTTTTTGATATGTTCCTTTTAGAAAATCTCACAATCACTTAGTGTTTGGCCAATATGCAACTATGCTAATATATATGCAATTTTGATTCATATGCAAACAACAAACAACAGAAAACAGAGCTTTAATGAACAATGCAATGCTTAAAAAGTGATTTGAAACTCTAACCTATATCTGAAAGTTTGATGAAGATTCTAAGTTTTTGTTGTAGACAAGATCATATACAGTAGGGAAAGATCATAATATTTTGGTCAAGATTGTATGTACGATCTGAGATCGTACCGTCCGATCAGTGATCAGATGATCTGATCTTGACAGAAACCTACATTTTCATGAATAGAGTGCAAAAAATAGAAAACAAAATGTGCTATTGATTTTTTTAAGCATTAGTTAGATTAAATATCTTCTATTGAATAACACAATGAAATAAATTAACATATGAATGCTTTAAACTACATGAAATGTGTAATTAAATGTAAGTTGGTAAACTCCAGGAATACAAAATTATTAAATATGATGCTATATGCAATAGAAATAATAGACAAGATGATAAATATGCAAAGTGAGATCTTAAGAAATGCAAACCAGTACTCGGGGTTACCCCCAAGTGATCTACAAGCAAGATCATATAGAAAGAGCAAGATCGTATCCTCCGATCCCAGATCGTATTTCTTCGATCGACGATCGTATCCTCCGATCCTACACAAAATAGAAAAATGCCTAGGTCTAATGCAAAAATTGTAGTGATTTGAATACAAAAATTATGTCAATGAATTAGGAGAGATTCAAGGTAAGGAATTTTTGAATAAATAAGTTACATTAGGAAGTGAAAATAGGTTGAAAACAAATTTGGTTGCAACTCCTTCGAAGCTAGGACTGATCGATGGATCTAATCTTGTAACTGCCGCACAATTGCACAGGTAAAAACAAAATACGTTATAACTAATTTGTCATTTAGCTAAACTAAGCAATTTCTATTTTTGAACAATATCGTACGTACGATCAATGATTGTATCGTATGATCAAGGATCGTACATAGGATCAGGGATCATATCGTACAATCACATCCAAATTAACTTTGATCTCACTAGGAGGGCACACAAATCAAGGCAATCAGCTCAGAAATCAATTTTTACAAGTTGTTTGTCTTTAGTGTAAATTATTATGAGTCAATTTTAGGGTGCTACATTTTACCCCCTCTTTAGTGCATTTTTGAAAAAAAGTGTTAAAGAAAAGAAAAACATGTTTCACGAGAAAGCAAAAATTTATTACAAATTTTGTCAATGATTTCAATTTTTAATGCAAGTTGTTTTAAGGTATGATACCCCCTTCGAGTTTTTACGCCAGATTCTATATTTTGTGGAAAACTCGAAATTTTTGAATTTTAGGGTACAAGTGAATAAAATGAAGAATTAGGATAAAACCTAACTTATTTTCATTTTACTACTTCATTTTAGGTAATACCACCTAGTGACTGAGTATACCGATTTTGGAGATTATGGCATACCAGTTGACTTCATTTTGTACTTATATATTGAGATATATATATTGGTATTTATTTTGTATATGTATCATTGAATGATTTGATTTATTAGATCATTTATTGCACTTGCTTATGATGGTTGTATTATGTAATTTCTTATAATCATGCTTTTATATTTTAAATTTTTTGATCATGCTTAATATAAAAGAAAATGATTTTGTAAAGTTTTTTTGAAAGACAAAAGATATTTTTGTGTGGTGATAAAATAGATGGATTAGCAATGAACCTCAAAGGTGTGGTGTTGTTATATGACCGTTGGTGGAGATCGATGCTTGTTGGGTCATGAAGCAGATCCTGTTGTGAGGATGTTTTGTATTACTAATACCAAAAATATTATGGGATCAAGAGTGACCTTGAGGCTTATGATGATGAAATGGGATGTCAATTGTAAAAGAAATTTATTTTGATAAAATAGGTTGATAAAGATCATTTTTGTGAGGGATATAAAGTGATTTAAGCATGAAAAATTGGGAAGGATGACTTGTGCTAGGCATAGAATCCCTAGTGTAAAATTTGAGAAAAATAATTACTAGGAATTATACCATCATCGTGAAGTCAAAATGCAATGCATGATTATATATGATTTTGAAAATGCAAGTTGTATTTTGAAAATAAATCATTGTGTCACATGTTGAAATTTTTTGAAGACAATATATATATTGTATGTAATTGCAAAAAATGAAGTGATATGGATTAATGTGAATAGTTATAAACTAGTATTTTCTAACAAATTTCAAAGAAATATTTTAAATTATTTCTAAGACAAAGTCAAATTTATCAAGAACCAGTGTGTGATGTGTGAGTTCATTATCCATATTGATTTTTCATAATGATACAAAATATCTCAAGGATCAAATGTGTGTGCTTGTGAAATTGATTTATTGATTTTGAGTGAGGTAATGATACAAGAAAACTTTTATGAACCAATGTGGGTGCAAATGAAATGTTCATTAACCATGATTTTGTGCATGCCATTGTACTTAACTACTATGTAAGTCAAGTTACCAAAAGCTAGCTAATCCACAAGCGGACATTGGTATGTACAAAAGAAGGTCGCTAAAGTGACATACATATTACCATACGAAAGGGATTACCCAAGGTCAAGCAAGTTGGGCACAAACCACCTGTTATGGGACTTACCTCATGGATTTCAAATAACTAAGGAATTCCAGGGATTCAAGCTCACTACCCCCTTCTTTTCTTATGATTTTTGGAATAGGGATTTTTGTCCATTTTTGAACAAGGGGATTTTATTGCTTTTGTAGTGGAACTACTTTTTATTTTCTTTGCTTTTTTCTTTTATTTCTATTTTTTCTTTTTCTTTTTCTTTTCGGGATACTTTCTCAGATTAGACGTTACAGTAAGGGATTTTATTTGGGTAGGGGAGAGCTTGTCCTTTTGCCAATTCTTAGTATTCTAGACCATGTACACAATAGGATAGCAAGGGAAAAATTTTGCTTAAGGAACTAATACTACTATGTAGTGCCATTTTTGAATTTGCAAAAAATCATTTTTAAGATGTGAGAACGTGTTCTTGGTTCAAAAGTAGCAAGACCAGTTCCCAAAACTCTAAATTTTATTTAGTGAAGTAATAGTGCATTTTAATACAAGAGATATTTATAATAAAAATGACAAATCAAAATCATTAAATATGTAAATTAAGTGCATGGTTCAAGATAAATTTTGAGTTTATCTGAAATAAAATAAGATATAACTTGAATCTTGGAAAACAACACACACTGATGAAAAAAATGAGAGTTTAACAATTTGAAATATTTTTGGAAATTTTCATGATATTTTGATTTTTTTTTTATTGTGATTTTGATGATATATACAAAAATGTTGTATATACACTATACAAGGTGATTTATGCATAACATGTCTAAGGTGGATTCAAAATCAAAGGAACTTTTGAAGGATCACTTAGTTGTGGTGAAGGTGATTGAAGTTGATTTGTTGATGTTTGATATTGTTGTGATGGAGGATGATGCTCAGATATAGATGAAGAAAGGTGATGAACAAAAAGTGATGAAGAGGAAAATAATAGAGAACTTGATGTGATAATGATAAATAAAGAGATAATAGAGAATACAAATTCCCTATGAATGGGAGAGGTTTGCAAAAGTTTCAAAAAGGATATCTTAGTTGGAAGATTGTTTGATTGTGGTTGAATATTGAAGGAGACTTTAGGTTGAGATGTCAATACTAAATATGGGTTTTCTATGCTTGTATCTTATTTTTTATTATTCTTCAGAACCAAGAGAGGTCTTGAAGGTTGGTTGAATGAAGAATTTATCTCCTGCTTGTCAATATGGTTTAGTTGGACAAGAACTTTCTTTGTTGTAGTCTCTACTACTAAACTAATAATATTGTTGTGATGAGGCACATTATGAAATGACAAGTGATTATTTTCCTATTGTTGATGATTGGGTAAGGGATTTTGTAAGATCCCTATGTCTTGATCAGTTGTTTGAGTTTGTGATTGAGAATTTTTATTTTGGGCTTGTTTTCTAGTGATGGCTCCAATAGTGCCTACAATGTTATCATTTTGCTAGTAACCAAAGTGGGGTCTATCATTTACTGCTTGTTCATTTGAAAGTGTTTGTTGAGATGAGGTCGAGTGGTAATTCTTCTAGGGAATGATTCTTCTAGAACTAATAAATCTGTTACGGGAAGAATTTGATCTGAATCATATTCAAAACTATTTGAGTTATTTGAGGTGATGTGTATTTCAGTTTCTATTTTAATTTCTATTCCACTTTTTGTTTCACTTTATGTGTCACTTTTTGTATATATGATTGGCCTAGTTGTAATTATGGATAAAGTAGGCACATAAGGGGTTTGAATATTTTGATATGACAAGAGACTACTAATGGTTCCCACATATATGGTTGGATGAGGGATATTATGATGTTCTAATTGATTCACAGTTTCTTTACCATGGTTGGGTAAAGGATGTTGAAAAATATCTAAGTTTTGATTAGCATTTTGGGTTGGTTTTTTTGGGTATTATTTTTTGCAAGAAATTGTTGTACTTCCATTTTACCTTTATCAATCAAGTCTTGTATCACATGCTTTAACCTTTTACAAGAATTGGTAGAATGTCCATCTATCTAGTGAAAATTACAATGTAAATCAGCCCTATATCTAGCTACAGTGGTATCTGGTTGTCTTACCTCAGGTAACCGTAATAAGCCTTGTTCCAATAATTGAGGTAAAATTATAGTTAAGGGTTGATTTAATATTATGAATTCTCTTGGTGGCTTATCAGGGATTTTCAATACAAATTTCTTTACAGTTTTAGCAAGGTTAACATTTGAGTTGTTTCTGCTATTAGTAACTCCATCACCTACTACTTGTTTATTCTTATATTGGTTCTTAGAAGTTTTTTCCTTATATTTCTTCTCAAATTGTCCTCTCATAATGAGGGCATATTCTACCCTCCTATCTAGATCAATGTCTTGATCAAAGGAGGTTATTGTAGCAATAGAAAGCTCATAAGATAGTTGTTCTTGTAAATTACCAATAAATATATCCAACATTTCATGATGAGGTAATGCAAAGTGTAATTCACCTAAGAGTTCTCTCCACTTAGTCAAAAATTTAGCAAAACTCTCATCTTTACCTTGTTTCAAATTGTATAAATTCTTAATGGTCACATGCCTCTCTATATAGGCACTAAATTGGTGGACAAATATTTCCGCTGTCTCTCCAAAGTTCCTTAAAGAATTTGTAGGTAGTTGATAATACCATTCTACAGCCATGCCTCTGAGAATTCTAGGAAATATTTTTAGCAACAACAAATCATCATGAGAAATATCATGACATGTCCTAAACATGCAAATATGCTCAATAGGATCTTTGGTTCCTTTATATATTAGGAGGACAGGCATAGGGAAATGTTTTGGGTATGCTTGAGCAACCACAATAGGATCCAAGGGTTGGCTACACATATATTTATAACTATATGAGGGATGATAGGGATCCATTTGATCTAGACGTTGATCCAATTGTTTAACCATGGCTTAAAGCTCCTGTGGTTGTCCACCAAATTGATTTTGTTGTACCATGTTATTGTGTCTTTGATAATAAGGTTGTGTTGTCACATAAGGATTTCCAGTTGAAATTCTATTGTATAAAGTTTTTGTGGGAACAATGTTATGGAGCTTATATGGGATTGTATTTTGTTGGATTTGATGATGATTGGTATTTTGAAATTTCTTAGCTCTTTATGATGTAGCTATTTTTTGATTAGGAGCTTCAAAAATAGAAGAATTTTGTTTTTATTTGGAATTATTTTGTGTTGCTGATTTTTTATTGTTCAAATCTATGTTTTTATGAGATGGACCAGCTTGATTTTGGTTTGTCTTATTTATGTATGTCATTGGGTTTGCATTTAATTGGAGAGCAACTTCTATAGTAACCTCCATTGAATAATCTCTCGATGGGAGTGATTTTTTTGTCTTTATTACATGATGAAGGTCATCTATATTGTATTTCAAAAATTTAGTAAATTGTTGGACAATTTTAAAGCTAACATTACCTTGGGAATATACAAAAGGTTCATCGGGATCTTCTACTTCATCTTATTTATTATTCTCTTCACATTGTTTTGAAATTATATCATATTCTATTTGAACTCTATCATCAAAGTTTTCTTGATCTTTTTCCTCCATGTAATCAGATTCTAATTGTTTTCCACTTCTTAAAATTCTAGGCATTTTGCTTTTAGGATTTTTTTTTCTCTCTCTTTTATATATATATATATATATATATATATATATATATATATATATATATATATATATATATATATATATATATATATATATATATATATATATATAGGGTAACATCTATGGTTACAGTTATTCCTATGTTGAAATCTAACATCTATGAAATGGACTTAAAGTGTGCAAATTTTGATTAATGATATTTTTGGTTTTTGTTTTTATATTTTTGTAATTTTTATGCTTTTTTGTGTTTTATAAATCAGAAAGATGCCTATGTTTTTCACGTCGGGTTCACCAAAGAATGTAGGTCTAAATATTTGGTATTCCTTTCCTCCAGGCTAATGGATTCGTGCCTCGAAGGGGAATGGGAGAATAGTAGGTCTACACCTCAAAGAGACACTTGAGTTTGTGTCTTCTTTGGTGATTTTTTGATGAATTTTTTAGGGTTCACCAGGAAATATTTTATGGGAGTTTCCACGCTTAGGTTTTAAAGTTTTGTTTTGATGTGTTCCTTTTAGAAAATATCACAATAACTTAGTGTTTGGTCAATATGAAACTATGCTAATCTATATGTAATTTTGATTTATATGCAAATAGCAAAAAATAGGAAACAAAGCTTTAATGAACAATGCAATGCTTAAAAAGTGATTTGAAACTCTGACCTATATCCGAAATTCTGATGAAGGTTCTCATTTTTTGTTGCAAACAATATCGTATGCAACAGGGCAAGATCATACGATTATTTTCAAGATCGTACGTATGATCAGCGATCGAATGATTTGATCTTAATAGAAACCTGCAGTTTCATGAATAGAGTGCAGAAAATAGAAAATAGAAAGTGCTATTGATATTTTTAAGCATGAGTTAGATTAAATGTCAACTACTGAATAACACACAGAAAGAAATTAACATATGAATTATTTAAACTACATAAAATGTGCAATTAAATGTAAGTTGGTGAACTCTAGGAATGCAAAATGATTAAATATGATGCTATATGCAATAGAAATAATAGACAAGATGATAAATATGCAAAGTGAGATCTTAAGAAATTTTAAACAGTACTTAGGGTTACACCCAAGTTATCTACAGGTAAGATCGTGCATACAGAGAAAAATTGTATCCTCTGATACTAGATCATATTTCTCCGATCAATGATCGTATCCTTTGATCCTGCACAAAATAGAAAAATTCCTAGGTCTAATGCAAAAATTGCAATAATTTGAATGCAAAAATTAGGTCAATGAATCAGGAGAGATTCAAGGTAAGGAATGCCTGATTAAATAAGCTATAGTAGGAAGTGAAAATAGGTTGAAAACAAATTTGGTTGCAACTCCTTCCAAGCTGGGACTGATCGGTGGATCCGATCTCGTAACTATTGTACGGTTGCACAGGTAAAGACAAAACATGTTATAACTAATTTTTCATTTATCTAAACTAAGTAATTTATATTTTTGAACAAGATCATACGTACGATCAAGGATCGTATCATATATTAGTGATTGCATCGTATGATAAAGGATCATACATACGATCAGGGATTGTATCATACGATCACATCCATATTAACTCTGATCTCGCCAGGAGGGCATGAAAATTGAGGCAATCAACTTAGAAATTAATTTCTACAAGTTTTTTGTCTTTAATGCAAATTATTTTGAGTTAATTTTAGGGTGCTATAAATAACAACAAACAATTCCATAGCCATTTATCCTTTAATCAAAACAACCATTTTTATGCTAAGCATTCCTTAGCTAGGGTCAACATGGTTAATTCCTTTTATGCAAGTCATGTTATGCATTCTCCTTGAAAGAAGCACTCATTCATGTTGCTTCCAAATACTTCATCGATTAACCCATCACATCATTTCCCATGGACATTCCCTTTCTTGGTGACCAATTCTTTTTGCCACCCATAGCAACCTTTTTCCTACAAAAAGTGATGTTCCATTAGCAGCATCTTATTCTTTCATAAAACCAAGTTTACAAGGATGTTAGCATGAGAAGATGATCAATCAAATCACCACATAATTCCATCAACAACACATAATTTTTCATGATAAATAAATAGATAGATAGTCCATCATCATTTTCAAAAATAGTACTAACACATCATGAAAACATAAGCAAAGTCCATCATCTTTTCAAAAGTAGCACTAGCACATCATGAAAACATAAGCAAACCATAAAACCAAACATTGGCCAAGGGAGGGTCATGACATACTCCCCCCCTTAGGCTTAACACAATCCTCTGTGTCTCCCAAGGTTTTTTAAAAAAAGCAAGTTATTTACAAATATTTTTCAAACAGAAATGGAAAATGATTTTGCATGTCCGCCACCTTCTCCCAAGTAGCATTCCTTTCAGAATATCGATCCCACTAAACTTTACACTGCTCCAACATTCCTTTCCTCATCGACTTGGTTTGGTACTCAAGGATCCTTACTGGTTGAACCTCTATAGCCATGGGGTTCACCATATGCAAATTAGAGAAATCCCACACATGCTCAGGATTAGCAATGTATTTTCTAAGTAAAGAAATGTGAAAAGTGTTGTGAATCTTAGATAGATTAGGTGGTAAGGCAAGTCGATAAGCCATAGGACTGATCTTCTCCATAATATCAAAGGGTCCAACATAGCGAGGATCAAGTTTCATGGACTTGATTGCACTCTTTCTTGGATTTACCCTTAAAAACACCTTGTCACCCACTGCATACTCTCTTGGGGATCTCTTAAGATTGACATAACTCTTCTATCGATCTACAACTTCTTTTAGTTGTTCTTTGATCATTCTTAATTGTTGTTCCATTTCTCTAACCATATCGGGTCCCAACACAATCTGGTCCTCGAGATTGTCCCATGATAATGGTGTCCTACATTTCCTTCCATACAATGCCTCAAATGGTGCCATTCCCAGGGTTGAATGGTGCCCATTATTGTAGGAAAATTCCACCAAGTGCAAATAATCCTCCCAACGAGTTTTCTGATCCATACAATACATGTGAAGCATATCTTCTAGCACCTGGTTTACTCTCTCTATTTTCCCATCCATTTTTGGGTGGTATGCAGAACTAATATTTAGTCTAGTTCCAATGGAATGATGCAAAGCTTGCCAAAACTCAGAGGTAAATCTTGAGTCTCTATCTGATATAATCACTTCTGGAAATCCATGAAGCCAAAATATCTCTTTGGAAAATCTATTAGCCACTACCACAACATCATCCTTTGTATTTCCAGGTATAAAATGTGCAACCTTGGTCAGTCTATCGACCACTACGAGGATTGCATCATGTTGGAACCTATTCTTAGGCAGCCCTACTACAAATTCCAAGGAAATTACTTGCCACTTTTTCTCAGGTACGACATGAGGATTTAACAGTCCTACTGGATGCCTATGCTCAACCTTAAATTTTTGACATTCAAGGCATTGAGTGACATATTCATTTATGTCCCTCTTCATCCCTAGACTAGTAGAAATTTTTCTTCATGTTCTCCCTCATCTTTGCTCCACCAGGGTGAGCAGAATATGGGGATCTATGAGCTTCACTCATAATATTTTTCCTTAAATTTCCAACTTTGGGTATTACCACTCTATCCTTAAAACAAAGGAATCCATCCTTGAAGCTGAAATCCCTGCATATATCTGGTTTCTCCTCCATTATTTCCCTAATTTGATTGTAATAAAGGTCCTATTTTTTATTCTCTTTGACTTGTTCCATCAAGTCAAAATAGAAATGGGATAAAACAACAATGTGTTTCCTTCTACTTAAGGCATCTTCTACCTTATTCTCTTTCCCTTTTATGTACTCAATACCAAAATCATATTCCATAAGAAATTCCATCCATCTTCTCTACCTAGCATTGAGTAGAGGTTGAGTAAAGATATATTGCAGACTCTGATGGTCAGTCCTTAGTTCAAAAGGTCTTCCTACGAGATAGTGTCACCAAATTTTGAGAGCAAACACTACAGCTTCCAACTCTAAATCATGAGTTGCATAATTATTCTCATGTCTTTTCAACTTTCTGGACCCATAGGCAACCACTGCTCCATCCTGTGAGAGTACTCCTCCCAAACCCTCCATAGATGCATCTGTGCATACTAAGAAACTTCCCTGAGGTTCGGGTATCTTTAATATAGGAGGTGTAGTGAGATTTTTTTTAAGTAGTTCAAAAGCTTCTTTACACTTATCAGACCATCTGAACTCCTTTCCCTTCCTTTGTAGGTTAGTTATAGGTGTAGTAATTTTGGCATAATCTTTAACATACCACCTGTAGTATCTAGTTAAACCCATGAAACTTTTGACTTCTATCACATTGGTCGGTGGTGGCCAATTCAGGATAGCCTCAATTTTCTTAGGATCTACTATGATCCCATATGCTAACACAATATGACCCAAATATTGCACTCTTGTCACAAAAAACTCACATTTAGATAAATTCCCAAACAACCAATTTTCCCTTAATAGTTCCAACACAATTCTGAGATGCCTATCATGTTCAACTTTATTCTGAGAATATATCAGTATGTCATCCAAGAATACCAAAATAAACTTGTCCAATTGCTTCCTAAAGATGCTATTCATCAAATTCATGAATGCGATTGGTGCATTCGTTAAGCCAAATGGCAAGACGGTAAATTCATAATGCCCATACTAGGTTTTAAAAATTGTCTTATGAGTATCCATATCTCAGATCCTCAGTTTATGGTATCCAGATTTCAAATCAATCTTGGAAAATATTGTGGCACCCTTGAGTTGATCAAAGAGATCTTCGATTCTGGGTAAAGGATATCTATTTTTGATAGTTGCTTTATTTAACATCTGGTAGTCAATGCATAATCTTAAAGAACCATCCTTCTTTTTCACAAACAGTATTGGTGCACCCCAAGGTGACACACTTGGTCTTATTAGTCCTTTCTCCAACAAACCTTGAAGTTGAATCCTCAATTCTTGCATTTCAATGGGATTCATTCTATAGGGAGCCCTATGAATAGGCTCAGTCCCTGGTTGAAGTTCAATAGAAAATTCAAATTCTCTTTTTGGAGGTAATCTAGGTAAATATTCCAAAAAAACATCCTTAAACTCCTGAAGAATAGGGTGTCTCCCAAAAAATTCTTCTTTCTTTTCTTCCTTCAACTCATTGATCTTAACTGTATATACCATCCCTCATTTTTTGATGGCTTTCTTAAGTTGCAAAGCTGAAAGAATTTGTGGTTGAAAATCCCCTTGCAGGCTATTCACTCTTTGAACCATCCCATCAACATCTGTATAATCAATCCAATGGTCTTGAAAATTAATCACTACTTTATGTGCTTGCATCCAATCCATTCCTATCACTAAGTCAAAGGTATGCAATGGAGCAACATATAAGCATCCTATGGTCATTTCTTCTAGGCAAAGTGATGACCACCCTAGGATAGCATTGATTTACGGAGTAGGTTTATCCTGAACCGTACTCGACCTTCCACCCATGTGTCAAAAATTTTGGCCTTTCAGATATATGATTAATTAAACTAGTGGAAATAAAGTTATTAGTAGCACCACTATCAAATAAGATTCTAACACTTCTACCAAAAATTTTACCTTTTATTACCAAAGGAGTGGCTTGTCCATCCAAATTCTGGTTTCCTGTAGCTACATATATCCTGTGCACTGGTTCCTTAGGTGCAGTTTCCCTATTCATTAGTTCTTTTCCTTTTGTACTCATCCCTACTCTTTGTGGATAATTAGTGGCGTAATGAGCTCCCTTACAAAGAAAACATCCTTCCTTGGGTCCTGGATGTTCTTTTCATTTTAGCTCTCCCATTGTTCCCTCTTCCTTGGGCAAGTTTAGTCTATCTCTATGGTGATCTATTACCATTATTTCCATGATTATCTCATCTATGCTTCCTTCCTCATAACCTTCTTCTAAAATTCCCTTGCTTACTATCTTCTTTACCATCCTACTTAGGAACGCTCTTGATAGCTTGCTCACATTCCCATTTCATGAACCCTAAACTATTTCTCTTTCTTAATGCTTCTTTACCCTACTCATCTAACCCCTCATAGTCAAAGTAGGGTTTAAGGTATGTCTCAGCTTTCCTTGCCAACTCATAGGCCTTTTGCAATGTTTTAGGTTCTCGCATATCCACTTCCTATCCTATCTGAGGATCTATTCCTAGTATAAACTTGTGGATCTTCATTTTCTCAGTATAAGTGGGTACATATTTCACCAACTTAACAAATTTTTGATAATATTTTTCCATGGTCCTAATTCCTTAACGAAGTTTAGTGAACTCATCATACTTTTGGGAATAGAAATATTCTATAAGAAACCTTTCTTTGAAGGCTTTAACAAACTCTTCCCACTTCAAATAAACTGTAGCTGCTAGATTTTGTTCCTCACTAAGGGTTTCCCACCAGGCTAAACCATCTCCTGGTAGATGCAATAAAGCATAGGATTTTTGAGTGCCCAAAGAAAAATTCTTCATGATGCAGTATGTCTCTATCTCCTTTAACCAAGCCTCGACCTTATCCCCATCTTCCTCTCCATTAAACTTGGAAGACTTCAGATATTTCATTTCCTTGCCCAACTCGACCTCCAATCGAACCCTAGCCATCTATGCCTCAGTGAGTGGTTCATCCACTTATCCCCTTCTTGGATTACTATATTGTGTTTCTCTACTTAACATAACCTCCAACAACTATTTTTGGGTCTCCACCTACTCACGAAGTAGAGCCACTATTTTAGTAAGATTCTCACTTCCATCAGGATTCTCCGTTCCAACCTTAGGTGTTCTATTTTCTGCGTTGGTTCCTCGAGTTACCCTCATTGATGGGGCAACACTCCCTCTTCTTATTTTTGGTGGCATTGTCCCCTGACCACACACAAAGAGGTAGTAGGAGTAAATTTCCAATTCTACTCTGGTATTTTCACCTACCGACTAACTTCTAGATTAATAGTTGGTTTTGCCCTTTTCCTAAAAAAACAACCAATCCAATAAGGTAAACCTACTATTAATCATTCCCAAAAAGTTTGCATAATGAGTCGATTCCCCTTTTTGAACCATGCTCTGATACCAAATGTAACAACCCAAAATTCCACACATAGTCTTTTTTTTCAAGTAGCTTAAGGACATCAACCCTCTCAAACCCACTTCTTTCTCTAACCTCATTATCCCATAGATAAGTGTTTAGCTCTTAAGTGAGTTCATCATTATTCTTAACTAATATCAGTTTACCACCTTCCTCTTTCTTTCCTTTGAAAAGGAATTCCCTGTAGGCCCACATCTCTACAAATGTCATTTAATGTAGGAGCATACCTTCTACGTCTATCGAAAGGTGATGCTCGACACATTGCTCTACACAAGTCACTTAGTGTAGATTTTCTATCCATTGAAAAGGTTTATGCATATTTCTACAAACCCCATTGGTCATTCAATGAGTTGCATTATGCTAGCAATGGTTGGTGTACTCCTTCTTTTAAGGAGTTGGCCTACCTAGTAGCAACCGATTCTATTTAATCCTACAGATAAGGAACCATGTCCATAGTCACTTGGTTTAATCTGGGGTTCTATTTTACTAATGTCATAAGCTTCATTTCTTTGGTGCATCATCCTCGTAGCTCAAGAGAGTGGATATTTCGAGAATGGATCTGCACTCTAGTTCAGATATGCCATCCGAACACCTAATCCATTTCATTCAAGCCCTTCCCGGTCCATGCAAGCTCTTAGCTCATGGGGTATCTATGTTAATTCTTGGTGAGTCCGAGTGACTTCACTTTTAGCAAAAACTATTCCAAGCAAAGTTGCACCACCAGTGAACTTACCCATGTTATCCCTTTTCGTCCACCCTCGGAACAACAAAGAATAATGCTTAAAATACATTTAACAATTTACTTTAAACATGCATTCGTGGGATAACAACAAGGATTCATTGCACCAACAATATTGTAAATGGAATTAAACATTCTCTAAAGGCTTCCTTGGTCACAATGCATAGATGATCCTTCGGAAATAAATCACAAGTTTTAAAGCATCAATTATCTATTTACCATTCCCATTTAACATAACCACAAAGCTAAATTAATATGCAAAGAAATCTTCCAACCAAAATCCAATTACTATAATATCATGGATAGTTCATTACAACAACGTAGCTCGAAGTCATCCACTACCATGGAATTTACATTGAGAATTTCCATATAATATCTAAATACAATCTCCTTCATACACATGACTCTAAACTATAACCTTCCTCCAAGACTACCTATTTAAAAAGAAGATATCTGGTGCTTCCAATGCATGGTATATCCAAACTTCCTTGATTCTCCAGTGAGAGACTTTCTACCACATCTCTATCAAAAACTCACCACTGGTGCAATACTTTCCAATTCAACTTGACACTACCACAAGACCGGTTCTCGGCACACCCGAATAGATAAATATTGGTCGCTAGAAAGGGATTGTCCATGCTCCAGGATCAGAGATGACACCCATTCAAAAGATCACAAGACTAACACATAATCATTTTTAAAAGTGAAACTTCACACTACAACCAAGTCAAACTTCATTCTGCCAAAGCATTTTTGATTCGTCACACAATAAGCAATTCATCTCACATAAAATGCAATAAGAGCAAGGCAATTTCTCAAACAAACCTACTCAATATAATCTTCATTCACTTTTTCTTCTAATCAATCAAAATAAAAAACATACACAAAATTCCCATTCATTCTACTTCCACCATTTACCAGCAAGCCATTCTCGTTATAAGGTTTTACGTATACAACAACAATTACTAAGTTCACAAATCCAACTTTCATTATCTTTTTCCAAAGAAACCCAGCAAGCATGGTTTTTGAAAAGAATGCAACAGTAAGACAACCATGGTAAATTGGTGTAAACAATAACTTCAATCAAATATCTATCTACAAACTAGATCAAACACAAGTTATTTTCTATTTTTCCACAATCAGCAATTAATGAAATAACTTTCCATTTTCATTCAACAACGACAACAAGAATTCTAACCTCTAAAGACCACTGGCCAACTCTTAACTAAATTTTCCATAGAATACATAATTCAAGCATCATACTATAAAGTAATTTGTTCTTCTTCAAAGAGTTCTACCTGATAAACGATGTCAATATTTACGCTTCCTACCTGCAACTCAACCTTCCTTCATCGCTAGTTCATTCCTTCTCTCCTGCGCTCTTATTTCTCCCACCAAACTCTCTAGCAAAAAGACCCACTACTTTCTTTTTCCTTTTACTTACCGAAATGCTTCCCCCTTTTCTGAACCTTCCACTCCCAATGATATCATGTTCTATGCTTGACATGTTACTCTCCTCCATCCACCACTAGGGATTCCAACCAAATTTCATTAAAAGTGAAGGTGAAGGAATAGTAGCAACACAAGCTCTCATGATTGCTCACTAACAACCATCCAAAATGCATTCACATCTTTGAGTGGAACAAAGTTTCCGCAAACATTAAGATATCATAGCAACCACGAAACAAAGAAGCATTTCGAATAATAATTCTATGAGGAGCAAGCTCTCTTTTATGAAAACAAAGAAATCACACACGACACTAGAAACCATACTTATAACAAAATCTTACTTCTTTTCTAGGTTCCAAACTAGAAATATATTTCAAAACAAAACACAAGATTCCATTCCCTAGAAACTCAACAACAACAAACAATTCCATAGTCATTCATCCTTTAATCAAAACAACCATTTTTATGTTAAGCATTCCTTAGCTAAGGGTCAACATAGTTAAATTCCTTTTATGCAAGTCATGTTATGCATTCTCCTTGAAAGAAGCACTCATTCATGTTGCTTCCAAATACTTCATCGATTAACCCATCACATCATTTCCCGTGGACTTTCCCTTTCTTGGTGACCAATTATTTCTGCCACCCATAGCAACCTTTTTCCTACAAAAAGTGATGTTCCATTAGCAACATCTTATTCTTTCATAAAACCAAGTTTACAAGGATGTTAGCATGAGAGGATGATCAATCAAATCACCACATAATTTCATCAACAATACATAATTTTTCATGATAAATACATAGATAGATAGTCCATCATATTTTCAAAAATAGTACTAACACATCATGAAAACATAAGCAAAGTCCATCATCTTTTCAAAAGTAGCACTAGCACATCATGAAAACATAAGCAAACCATAAAACCAAACATTGGCCAAGGGAGGGTCATGATACTAATCGATGAAATGACTAGTGTGAGAAAACAATGCAGGGATAATTTCTCAAATGTTCAATCAAATCTTGCAAATGGGCCAACTTCATTGCCACTTTTTTGGTTTACACTAAAGTCTATAGTAGTACAAAAAAAGAAACATTGATCCTATTAATATCATTGTAGAATGGAACAAAGGCTTGAGAGAACAAGGAATCATTTTTGGATTTCCATAGAGAAAAAAATGCTAATCCTTAAGAGGTGTCAAACTTCTAGAAATACCAAAGAATAAGAAGAGGGTCTCTAAGGATAATTTATTTCCATGTGAACCACTATGGGAGAAAAGGCTTGAATAAAGAATAAATTCACTTTCAGTAATCCTAAGCCTTATGACATATCCAAAAGAGTTGAAGAAGATATTCAAGTTCATGGAAACATAGACACAATGGGTTGGGAAACCCAATGTAGATAAGTTATTTTTCAAATGAAAGGTCTTGGTGAATTTAACTCTTGGAAAAATATTATTTGGGTTTGAGATATGCATAATAGACTATGTGAAAATTATGGGTCCAAATATACTTGGGTGAAGATACACCAACAAGCATTTAGTTTTCCAACCATGGGTAATTATGGTGATAGTTAATTATAACCCAATCTGGACCTATAATTAAGGAAAATATTTGAATACCACTTCTAGTCCTTCCACCAAGGATGCTAAGAGCACATTGTGATCTTGTGAAGCAAATAATTGGACATTTTTTCTTTAATTGCCTCAAAGGTTTTTTTATCAATAGAGTTGAGTCTGAACCTAAATTTGATATAATATCAAGGATGCCAATCCCTAGTTGACTAGACAAACAAGTCAACCATTGTAGCAATACCCATTTTATAGAATTTTTTCTATACAAATAGTGGATTTGGGTAAAAGGGACTCCCTAAATAGTCAAGATAGGGGACCATCAGAGGTTCATAGAATTGATGGAAATTCCATCCCAAAGACCATTACCTTACCACTGGATCCATGGTTTAATGTTTTACCAAGCCTTCCAAATATTGTGGATGATAAAAGATCCTAAAATCGTGTGGAGAACTAGGGATACAAGAAGGGAGGTAAAATCCATATCCCTCCATCATTTACATCCACAAGGATAATGTGAGGTAATGTTTATTGAATCAACACTTTCCAAGCTTCCTCACTTTTAATAGCTCTAGTTGTCCATTTGACACATAAGGTTGTGCCTTGGTGTTTGTAATCAAGAAGACCCATTCCCAATTCTTCTTAGGTAAACAACAAAATTCATAGGCTACTCTATGGAAACTAGAGCTAGAGGTAGAACTTGCTTACATAATATCTTTGAGCAACTTCTCCAACTTCTGATCACAAGCCTTGGATGAGACCCAATATGAGGTGTAATATGCATGGATTGCAATTGGGACCTTGGAGAAGATTTGAAACTTAATAATAAGGGAAATATTTTTAGTGGTTGAGTAAGCAAGTTTGCCTTCAATTTTCAATATGATATTTTTCCAAATATGTAAGAACCCAAATAAATCCAACCTACTTGAGAGAGAATTTATTTTTTATTTTATATTCATTAGGGATACACCTATCCTCACCTTGTATAAGTCCTTCTATGTAGGTGTACCAAACATAATACAAATAAGCCATCTATCTCATATCTACAATGAGCTAGCTTATCCCTATTATCCTATGAAGAGGGTACACTTATACCTACACCATACGTAAGTCCATATATATAGGTGTACTAAGCGTATTACAGACAGGTCATCTCTCTCTACAATTTCTTCTAATCCATTTTATCATAGGCATAATCATAATCAATAACAAGGGATATAAATTCCATTCATATGTAATCATAATAGATTCTTAACTATGTCCTTTATTCATAAATTAGAGCAACAAGTCCCTAGAAATCCATCTCTAAAGCAATAGGAACAAGATCATAAATGAACAATAATTATCACACACATATAACACATTATATATCTTGGGAACCCTCATGGGGAATAAACCTAACATCAAAAAATGTCCTTTTTCATTTTATTAATTTATTTATCTCCAATACAATAATGGGAACATAAGAACCCCATAATTCTTATATCCCTACATAGTGAATTGATCCTTTAATTCACATTTCACAATCAATGAGGGGACCCCATAATCCCCTTGAATGAACTCCACGTTCATTATTATTTTCCTAACCATCATCATAATTAAGATAACTACATAAATATTTTATATTTTCTAAGTTTACATTACATGAATAGATCCTTTAATTAATTTAGAAAGCTATGAGGAAAACCTAATTTCCTTTGGATGAGATCCGCGCTCATCCTCCAAAGACATCACCTCCCCTTGGTCTAACCATAAAGTAACATCTCCATCTAGGGTTCCAAAATAGTTGCACATCAACTAAGATATTGCACAGATCCACTCATTAGAGAGGATCCCATAATTCTCTCAAATGAGTTCCAAGGTAAGCTTACCAAGTAGGAGAAAGACCCTCCCCTATTTTATCAAGTACCATGAAATAATAATTACATCTTAACATAGATTATGCTATCCAAAATACTCCACCACAATTAAGTATAATAACCACTAATACATGGAAGCATGGTGTACAACCATATCTACTGAGGCATTCAAACTTTAGTAAAGAATACAGGGGATGACGATGGGCGGGAAGTCCTCTATGGGAGAGCATGGGAGCGGCAGCGTTTCGAACCATGGGCACAACGAAGCGGGCGGAGGGCACCCCGGGTCTGGAGATGCGGAGGCATCCTTGCCAAATGAAGAAGAACGGATTGACGATGGTGTCAGTCGGGGTAAGGACCCACCAGAAAAATGGGGGGTGGGCCACAGAAGTCGTATGCCCAGGCAGCGGCTTCAGAAACCCTAAGCAATTTTTTTACCAAGGAGTTGTTCCCGGCTGGGGATGAGCTGGACATCCCGACGGAAGTACTCTCAAGCTTCATGGAGTATGAGAAGTATACCCTCATAGGTAAGTTCATTGGTGGTCATCCCGACATGGAGACCATTCACAAGTGGGTGGAAAGCAAATGGAGGACCTCTGGACATATGGAGTTGGTGGCCCTATCCCGAGGTTTTTTCACTATTAGACTGAACAACAAGGAGGACTACTATAAAATCTTGGCTGGTGGGCCATGGTTTCTAGGCCGTAGAAGTCTGTTCCTTAGGAAGTGGGGCATGGACTTTAATCCTGATACCCAGAACATCAACATTGCCCCAATATGGGTTAGGCTCCCAAGTCTTCCCCTCTTCGGATGGCATGAAAATGTAATAAGAGGTATTGCTCGCTCCATAGGGGAGTTGGTCACCATTGACCCTCCCACCCGAGCTCGAACAAGGTTCGTCCAAGCCCATTTTTGTGTGTTGATGGATTTGGAGGTGGAGCTCCCATCCTCCATCACTCTCCGGTCTGGAGGCACCGTTCTTCACAAACAAGCTATTGTCTATGAGAATAGGCCAAATTTCTACCCCTAGTGTCGTTCTCAAGGGCACCTCCAGTCCAATTGTCCTCTTCAAAAATTGGGTAAGCAAAAGCGTGAAACCTATAACCCCCTGGAACATGGCGAAGGATAGGCAAAATATTCAAATCTTCCAAATGCGATGGGCCATGAATCTCCAGGCCCCTCCAGGGACCACGGTGATTTCTCCCAGCCTGTTGAGAATTTCACCCACCAAATGGACCCTATGCAGTTTGGAGCAAAAAACCAGCTAGGAGCAGACTCCCATATGGAAAGCCATTCGTAGGAGGAGAAGGATTGGACTCCCTCCCAAAATATCACTCAATCTGATTCACCCAAGCTCCAGGACCAGGGCCACCCCGATTTCAATTCACAAACATTGCTAGAAGACTACCTCCTAGGTAGGAGGGGTGAATAGTCTGGTCACATTAGCCCTCGAAATACGAGGAGCCAAAAACAAAGTGTAGATTTTGGTAGTGAGAGGAAGCAGGGTCATCCTCCTAACAAAGACAGGCGAGACAAAGAGACAGCGATAGATGTTGCTAATGGAACCCAACGTCTACTGGTTTTGGATGATTTTGATACTCAGACGGACGAAGCACATGTACCAAAACCTCCCCCCCAACAAGGGAGGGGAGGCAAGAAGAACCTCAAACTATCCAGATGAAATTTCTCTCATGGAATGTGAGAGGACTGAATGGAACAGCCAAACGAAGGTTAGTGGCTGATCTCCGAAAGAGGACTAACCCTTCCATCCTAATTTTGCAAGAGACCAAGACCGGTGCTATCTCCTCTGATAGAGTTGCTAAGGCCATTTGGGCCAAGGAAAAATTTTTGTACAGCCCTACAGTGGGAACAATGGGAGGGCTCATGGTTCTGTGGGACCCAGTGAGTGTTGAGGGCAACTTGCTATCAATTTCCAATAGGATTATCAATGTGTTGTTCCATTCCAAAACTACCAATTTTTCCTGGATTCTGTCCAATGTTTATGCTTCGAATTCTGCCACGGAGAGAGCAAAAATGTGGAAGGCTATTTCCCAGATGAGGGAGAATTTTAGTAATTTTCCTTGGGTCTTAGGGGGAGACTTCAACTGTCCCCTTCACCCATCGAAAAAAAAGGAGGGTCTGACCATTCAAGCCGCAGCTTGGAGGACTTTAGATATTTTGTCTCTACTAACAGCCTGCTTGACATCGAACTCAAAGGAGCATCCTTCACATGGAGCAACAGAAGGATTGGGAGCAGCCTGATTCAAGTCAAGCTCGATAGATTTTTCATTTCCCAAGAAGCTATTCCCATCCTTGGCGGTGCAACTCTCTCGACCCTACCAAGGATTGGGTCTGACCACAACCCTATTTTTTTGGAGGTGAACGACGGGCCCATTTTTAAGACCCCCTTTAGATTTGAATCCATGTGGATTTCTCACAAAGACTTCAAAGGATTGGTTTCAACGTGGTGGCAACAGGAGGTGGGAGGAAACGCCCCTAAGAGAGTGGCTTTAAAACTCAAAATGGTCAAAGAGAGGCTGAAAATATGGAATAAAGAGGTTTTTGGCAACATTTTTGAGGCCAAAAAGTCCATCTCGGACAACCTAAAATTTTTGGAGGAGAGGATGGAGCTCGAAGGTTACACCGAGGGTCTCAGGGAGGAAGAACGAAGTCTTTTGGTGGATTACCATTCTACTCTTGCAAGGGAGGAAACCTTCTGGCGCCAGAAATCTAGAGACCTTTGGTTGAAGAATGGAGACTCCAACACGAGGTTTTTCCACGCATCTACCATGAGGCACAGAGGGGCCAACAAGATCAGAGAAGTGTCTTGCAAGGATGGGCATGTAACCAGGGAAATAGAGGAAATCAGGAGCGAAGCGGTTGATTTTTTTTAGGACCTGCTTGGCACTCCTCCCGACAGCAACATTCAGGTCCAGAAATCGTTGCTTGCCAACTTTTCGACTAAAGTCCCCCATGAGGTAAGCATCAAGCTTCTAGAACCTTTTTCCTCGTCTGAGATTAAAGAAGCTTTGTTCTCCATGCAACCAGACAAGGCCCCTGGCCCCGATGGTTTTCCCCCCATTTTTTTCAAGTCATGTGGGATGTTGTGGGTTCGGATGTGTGCGAAGCTATTCGGGACATACAAGCTTCCAGATCCATTCACCCAAAACTCAATTCCACCTTTCTTGCTCTCATTCCTAAGTCTCCAACCTGCAAGAGTTTCTCTGACTACCGGCCCATCAGCCTGTGCAATGTTTTTTACAAGATCCTCACCAAGTCTATAGCCAATAGACTGAAACCCGTTCTCCCTCTCCTGGTTGATCCTTGTCAGGGAAGCACTGTTAAAGGCAAAAACATTCTTGATGGTGTCATCACTGTCCATGAAACTCTTCACTCTGCTTACCGCTCCAAGAATGCTGCTCTTTTTCTTAAGCTAGACATGAACAAAGCCTTCGACCGGGTTGATAGAAGGTTCTTGTGTGCTGTCCTCCTCAAGTTCGGCTTTCATCCCCATTGGATTGACCTTGTCTGCAGTTGTATATCCACTCCCTTTTTTTCTGTCCTGATCAACGGGTCCCCAGCTGGGTATTTCCAAAGTGCCAGAGGCCTCAGACAAGGCGACCCTTTGTCTCCCATCCTCTTCATCCTTTTGGCGGAGGTTCTGAGCTGGTCTTTGAAAGAGGCTCTTCGTCAGAACAAGATTTTTGGCATTCTACCGACTTCTAGAGTTGAACCTATCACTCATCAGCAATTTGTGGATGACACCCTCATCTCCACTGGGGCATCTATTGCCCAGGCCAAATCCCTCAAGTGGATCCTTTCCCGTTATGAGCAAGCTGTCGGGCAAAAGGTTAATTACATCAAGAGCAAAATTTATTTTATTAACACTCCCCTACGTAGGCAACTCCGGATTGCCAAAATTTTAGAATGCACCATTGACTCCCTACCTACGTCTTATCTAGGGTTGCCCCTGTCTTGCAATGGCCGTGCCAGTGGAGGTATGTGGAACATGATCCTGGAACACCTTCACAAGAAACTTGGCACTTGGAAGGGCAAACTCCTGTCGCAAGCCGAGAAAGCCACCCTTACCAAAGCTTGTCTTCAGGGGATCCCAACCTACTTTATGTCGGTGTTCATGCTTCCAGTTTTTGTTCACTCCAAGATCGAGAAGATTCAGAGGACCTTTCTATGGTCTGGCAATGAAGAAAAATCTAGAATTCCTCTTGTTTCCTGGGACAAGGTTTGTTCACGAAAAGACCAAGGCGGCTTGGGGATGAGGAGATCAAGACTTATGAACTCAGCTCTGATCACGAAGCATGCTTGGAGGATCCTAACTAGTGACCCGGTGGAGTGGGTTAAGCTGGTCAAAAGGAAGTATCTTGGCTCCAACTCTTTTTTTGACGCTGAGATCCCTCCTGAAGCATCGACTTTTTGGAAATCTGTGCTCCAAACCCGTCATTTGATTAGCTTGGGAGCCCATTGGATTTTGGGTGATGGCAACCTCATCCTCTTTTGGAAGGACAGGTGGGCGACTGAAGAAGCCCTTGGCTTGAGGGCGGACCTTGCTGGGCTGAGAGAACAAACCGACCCAAACTCCCAACTCAGGGTGGTGGATTTCATAGACCGGAGCTCCCGTCTCCCTCGGTGGAAACTTCCAGTTGTGGAAGGGTTTAATAATGAGGTTGCCTTTCTGGAAAACATCCTCCAATCGGTTTTAATTCCATCTATTAGGAGGACTGACAGAATCATCTGGAGTGGTACGGAGGATGGTCTTTTCTCTGTTAGATCAGCCTATGAGTTTCTTACCAACGAGACTGCCCTGGATTATCGGTGGAAAGTTGTCTGGAGGAAAGGGGTCATCCCTAAAGTGAACTTCTTTGCGTGGATTGCTTTTCACAACAAAGCCTTAACCATTGACAACCTTCACAAGAGGGGTTTTGCCTTCCCCAATAGGTGTTACATGTGTTTAGCGGAGTGCGAGACGAGGGACCATTTATTCCTGCATTGCCCCTTTTCCCACTCGGTCCTCAGCATTGTCCTATCCTCCTTCCAAATCCTCTGGTGCTCTCCCCGATCCCTCAGAGATGCTTTCCATCAATGGCCTAATCCTTTCAAGAATCCTAAACTCCGCTTCCTCCTTGAGGCCTCCTTCCACCATTCCATTTGGCAAATTTGGTTAGAGAGGAATGCCAAAGTCTTTGGCAGAGCCCCAAAAGTGCCTCCTTGTGTCGCTCAAAGGGCCTTATCCTATGCCATTGAGAAATCTAATGTTGTTCCCAGTCCCCGCCCCCATCTTTCGAACGAAGAAGCAATTTTCAAAAGGATGAATCTCTACCCATTTTTGAAAGTTATTACAGGTCCTTGCCGAAGAAGTGTTAGATGGACCAAACCCCCCGTGGGATGGATTAAATTAAATTTTGATGGAGCGGCAAAGGGTAATCCTAGGCCCGCTGGTTTAGGGGGTGTTGTTAGAGATCATGATGGGAATCTTGTGGTGGCCTACTATGAAGAGTTGGGCTCTCAGACGAATCACTATGCCGAAGCCCGAGGCACTCTGAAAGGAATCCAGATCCTCTCTGAGGATCCTCGGCCTCTAATTATTGAAGGAGATTCGCTCAACATTGTGAATTACCTCCTAGGCACCAAAGACCCATCCTAGAGGGTCTTCAACATCGTTCTTGAGGCAAGGTCACTACTTTCCCAATGTGGCAGGTGGAAAGCAAGTCATATCCTTAGAGAAGGCAATCGCGTGGCTGACCACATGGCCAACAAAGGGCTCGCGACTACGTGTTCGATCATGTGGCGGTCTCGCTTCCCATCAGAGGTGGAAAGAATTTCCAGAGCAGATATCCCTTCATGAGGTGTCAATTCCATGATTAAAATTCTGAAGCAGGACCAGAAGCGTCAGAATTCGAAGGATCAGGAGGACCAGGATTAGTTGTTTCTGGTGTTTGGTTGTTGTGCTTTCGATCTCCATGTTCCAGTTTCTTTGGCTTTTTCTTGTTGTTTTCCCATGTTTTTTTTTAGTTTTGTTATATGGTTAATCAGGCTTAAATGCCCTTTTTGTAGCCTCATGGCAATTAGTCTAGGGTCTGCTTTTCTTGCAATTCGGCTTATATTTCTAGCCAGGAGGCATGATACATCATTAGAAGTATGGCTAATTTTGTACATAAGGTTTTGGGATCCTCTATAAAAACCCACTTGTTAATCTATTAAAATAATTACCAAAAAAAAAAAAACCACTAATACATTTCTATCACATCTAATTCTAATGATATGCATCTATCTTATCTCAATAAAATACATTATCCACTAAGGTATCTCTATCACATGAAATACACTATCTGCTAGCATAAATCAAATCATAAAACCAATGAAATACATTATCCACTAACATGATTCCTCTTAATAAATCAAATAAAATACATTATCCACTAGTGTATATCTCTATCACATGAAATATGCTATCCGCTAGCATAAATCAAATCATCAAACCAATGAAATACATTATCCACTAATGTATTTTCTATCACATGAAACATTTTAACCACTAACATGATTCCTCTCAATAAATCAAATAAAATATATTATCCACTAATGTATATCTCTATCACATGAAATATGCTATCCGCTAGCATAAATCAAATCATCAAATCAATGAAATACATTATCCCCTAATGTATCATTCTAACTCAAGAGACATATTGTCTACTAACATGTTTTCAATTCATCAATTCAACGGAATGCATTATCTAATAATGTGTTACCTAGATCATAAACCCAAATGTAACCTTTCATTAACCACTAAGGATTGACATCGGTAAATATCTTTCTATTTAATAAAAATTATGAGCCAAAGCTCTAATTAAATTCTCCATAAATTTGGTTCCAACAAAAACTAAATATCTCCATGAAATTGACCCCAATTGACGACTAAATTTAACCATGAAATTGATCCTCAAAGCCTTTCAATTTCTCCATGAAATTGGTCCAACTATTACCCAATTTCTCCATGAAATTGGTGCAACTATTACCCAATTTCTCCACAAAATTGGTTCCCAATCCATCCGATTTCCATGAAAGGACTTAGTCAAATTACTCTAGTGTCCATTCAACTAAAATAAGATCAAGGACTTCTTTAACACAAGCAATTCTTTAAAAAAAGGTCCATAATTCTCCTTGGCCAAATTCACCCTTAGCAAGAACATGTAATTCACTCAATAATAACAAAAGCCCTTGGCCGATCCAACTAATTTAAGATATATAAATATATTATCCTTTAAATATATTAACTATTTAATTCAAAGGGCCCATTTATTTTAAGTAGCCATCCATATTTTATTTTATTTAAAATGCAATAACTAAACATAACTTTTATGCTATGGCTTCATGCCCCCTTTATTTTTATATATACAAAAAGGATTCCATGGCATTTTGAAAATATTGCATCCATAGCTTTTAAAAAATTACACTCATGGCCATCAAATAAATCATTAATAACCTTTTATTTCAAAGAGCCTAGTCTATTACAATATATTCCCATACCCTTTTTGATTTCAAGGACCTAATTTAATATTAGGTTCCCATGCCTCCTTTTTAAAATAAATCTACAAGCCCTTTCATTAAAAATAAACCAATAGGCCTCTTAATAAAATAAATATATAGGCCTTTTCATTTAAAATAAACCAACAAACCCTTAGTAAATAAACCTACAAGCCCTTTCATTAAAAATAAACCAATAGGCCTCGTATTAAAATAAATCTATAGGCCTCTTGTTTAAAATAAATCTACAAGATTTTTTATTAAAAGTAAATCAACATTCCTCTTATTAAAATAAATATGTAGGTCTTTTCATTAAAAATAAACCAACATACCTCTTAATAAAATAAATCTACAAGCCCTTTCATTAAAAATAAACCAATGGGCCCTTATTAAAATAAATCTACATGCTCTTTCATTAAAAATAAACCAATAGACCCTTATTAAAATAAATCTATAGGCCCTTTCATAAAAATTAAACCAACAAGCCTCTTAATAAAATAAATCTACAGTGCTCTTCAGAGTTGCTATAGTATGCAACATGGTTTCTACAGTGCACGATAGGATTTCTACAGTGTCCAACAAGGTTGCTATAGTGCACAACAGGGTTTCTACAATGCTCTTCAAGGTTGCTATAGTGCACGACAGGGTTGCTACATGTAGACACAAAAAATTGACCCACTCAAGTGAGTCATTTTCCCTAGATCCTCAAAGAGACCCCTCAGGCTTGCCCAAGGCAAGACTTGACCTCTTTTTCTCCTTTTTCTTCTT
This sequence comes from Wollemia nobilis, assembly GCA_028583015.1. Classification (NCBI taxonomy): domain Eukaryota; kingdom Viridiplantae; phylum Streptophyta; class Pinopsida; order Araucariales; family Araucariaceae; genus Wollemia; species Wollemia nobilis. The sequence continues at coordinate 6,554,976 of JAQPPZ010003251.1, read as the reverse complement.
TTTATCATATTTCGATGAAATCATGGTCAGTCCTAATAGGGTGTGATTTTGCTTGATTAGGATTATTTCTTAGAAAAACCTAAATTTCAAAGTTGACATATTTTGGCATCGACTTGTCTTGGTTTTCATACCCATTCTGCTTTCAAATCCACTATAAAAGGAGGGTTTGAATTCTTTTTTTCAACACCAAGCAAGTTCATTATTCTCGAGAAGAAAGTACCCAAGTGATAAGTGTGATATAATTACGAAGATATCATGTATTTTCATGTTCATTATTCTTCTTCAAGCAAGTTGATTTGCAAGTTGATAAAGTGCTTATTGTTCAAGTGTGAAATATATTATGTTGAAGCTCTAGTTTCTTGTTGCATTAGATTTTGTGCATCACTGATCTTGATGGACAAGTGTTGAAGCCCTAATGAGAGATTGACTATTCAAAGGTCTCAACCCTTATTCCTACTTTTGAGCTATCGATCAGGTGCTTTCGTTGCATTTAGATTTTAATTTTCTTTATTGCATGTTTTTGCATCTTTCTAGGGTTTTTTGTCTCACTCCTGTAAAATCATGCTCGATAATTTCAGGGCATGATTTCATTGGTCTATGAAATTGTGAATGCTCCTTGTATGGTGTAACTTTGTGCAGACCACATTTGGGAGAAATCTGCTACCCCCAAACCCTAGATCTATATTTTAGGCTATATTTAAGATATACTGATGCATTTTGTGATCTATTTTTATCAATATGCTCTATTACATTTTGTTATGCTTATTCATATTTCTAAGGTCAACTTTCACTTCTATTTTCAAAGGTCATATAAAAAGACCTAGGGGGCTTGAATATTGCACCTCCAACCATTATTGTACAGTGGCCTAAGTAGACCTCCTAATGGTAATCATGTTTTTTATGTGTTTTCTAAGTTATTTTGTAGGAATAGGATTTATTGGATATAGCTGGATAAAAAATAAAAGCTTGGATCAACCACCAGATGAGATAAGTGCCCTAATTAATATTTAGGTTGTTTGATGAATATTTGTTATTCCTATTTGAACCCTAGATCTGATACAAAAATAAATATATTTTAATTTCTAGGTATTGAAAGGACAAAAGCATATAGTGTGCACTTAGGGTTTTAAATTTACTTATGCATCTTCTCTTGAACCCTTGCTCTAAAGGATTTCATTTTGCAACCCTAGGTTAGAAGAGCATTCAAAGAAAGAATTATTCTAGGGTTAGTTATTATATTTTGTATTTTTGCATTGTCCTTTGTCTTTCATATCTTAGATATAGAAAGGTTAAACATAGGTGATTGTCTTGAAACTAAATACATCAAATATTCCCCAAAATCCCTAGACTTGGAAAGAGTCCTAAAACCATTCCTGGTGAATCCTTCCTCCATTTTTACACTGAGGTGTAGAGAACAACATATGCCCCGTGGTCACCTTGGCTTTATTTTGTGGACCCAATTGAGAATCATATGTGGTAGGGTAGTTTCCCCCTCTACACATTTTTGGTGAACTCAATGTGAACACCTCATTTTATTTGAAAAATTTAAATAAAACCATTAATATACCTGTTTGGTTTTTGAACATTAAATAACATCTTTAAAATGTTTTTTATGTGTTTTCATTAGTTTTCTCCTCTAACCTTTCACTTATTATAATGACTCATTTCCCTAGAAATAAAAAAAAATCATCTAGAGTCTGATTATGTTTCTCTATAATATAATTAGATTGATAGAGAAGATCCTAACATAGATTCAGAAGAACAAGGTAATGTTGAAACTAGAATAAACTTTGATCCGTATGAAGGGCCCAATGGTGGGTTTCTCTTCACATCATTTGAGCATATTTGGGGTTTTATGAAAGTTAATAGCAACAAAATACTAAAGGGTACGGAGTGGGAGGCTCGACTTGAAAGAGATGAGACTCCTCCTATTCCTCATCTAGGAAATTCTTTTGAGCTTGTTCAAAATAACCCTTTGTCTGAATATTTGCATCATGGTAATCTGAGGCACCAACCAACTTATGCCACTACTATAACCACCAATGTTGGAAGAAATCTGCAAGATCCTCCAACTAGTAGTGTCACTCAAAATTATATTCAATTTCCTCCTCAATATGCTAATCTCAACACTCTTGCTTTTGATCTATCAAATGTTAGTTGTCCTCTCTCATGGGGTATCACATATAAAACTAATGCCCATGCTTCCAATACAAGCCAAGCACTTGTTCATCGATGTCCTCTTGGAAATTTGGGAATATTGAATAATTGTAATTCAAAAGTTTAAAACTTGAAAAATATAATGAAATTATTAGTTTCAAAAGTGGAGATGATTCAACCTTCCAATTTCATTTGTAGTTATAAATATATGTGCAATCAACCATTAGATCCCATTTTTTTGCTAGACCTTATCCTAAGCACTTCCCTATGCCAATTTTATTTCTATATAAGGGAACAAAATATCCAATAGAAAATTTAAGAATATTTAGAACATGCCTTGATCTCATATATGATGGCACGTTGTTACTAAAAATATTCCCTAAAAGTTTGGATGACATGGCATTAGAGTGGTACTATCAATTACCTAATTATTCCTTGAGGAATTTTGAAGAAACAACATAATTATTTATTCAACAGTTTGGTGCTTACATTGAAAAGGGTGTAACCATGAAAGATGTTTATAATTTGAAAAATGGTAAAGAATAAAGTTTCCCAAAATTACAATATCATTATAGAAGTCTAGTTGGATGCTTAAGATATACTTTACCTCATCGAGATATGCTTGAGATATTTATTGGAAACCTACAAGAACATCTATATTATGCATTAGAGATAACAACTATTACATATTTTGAGCAAGCAATTGAGTTAGAAAGAAAAGTGGAACAAACTCTCATTAGAAGAGGCCAACTCAATATAAAAGAAGAAAAATCTACTAAGTCACAACATAAGAATAAGCATACAAGAGGTGATGGTGCAACAGATAGTAGGTCGGTTAATAATGTTATTAACCTACAAAATATGATACTTCAAAAACCTCCACAAAGGAATTTCACAGAGCTTAACATGTCTATGGAAGCAGTTTTGAAATAAATATTGGAAGCTAATATTATTGAGTTAACTCCCATAAGGTGACCATATACTACAACTAATTGGTATAAGGCAGGTCAACATTGTGCATACCAAAGAGTGGAAGGACATTAGACAAATTCTTGTAAGAAATTGAAACATTTTGTATAAGATTTAATTGATGTAGGACGTATTGATATAGGGAATTCTTAGTCATCAAATAATTAATCTTCTACTCAGCAGACAACAACAACAAATAAAGATATGGGAATATTCAAGGATCCATTACCGAAGCATAATCAATAGTTAACTAATAAAGTATCCTATCAAAATGATCCTCCTTTCTATGGTAATATGGTTGGCATGGTTAGGGTAACTACAAGAAGATAAGCTCAGGTTTAGCCAACTCAACATTATCAACAAGAAAAGAATTCTACATCACAACCTACTTTGGTTTTGATGAATAATCATAGAAAGAATATAGAAACAAGAATTCCACCTTTGTATTGATACCCCAACCCAAAGTTTCCTTTATCTTCAATAGTAGCTAGGTGGTACTCCAACTAAGATTTCTATCTTAGAACTCTTACAAACTTCAAAAGTCTTGTTGGAATCTCTAAAGAAGTAATCTTTTCCTCCAGATATTTCCTCTAGTGCTATGGTTAATACCATAGGTTCTCTTGGGATACATCATATCTCATTTTCAGATGGTGATAAGCCTTCCTCAAAATTACAAGATGATTCCTATATTTATATCATAGCTCTCATTAGGGATAATTTTATCAAACAAATCATAATTGGTAATGGTTCTTCCCTCAATTTGTGCATTTATAATATGTTTCAAAAATCTGGTCTAAAAGAGGAAGATTTAACTAAATATAATATCATCATCAAAGCCTTCAATAATGAGTCATTAGAAGCTTGTGGTGTCATATCACTTCCCCTTAAAGTTGGGCCTAAGATCTTGGATACTTTGTTTTATGTGCTACATTGACCTGCATCTTTTAATCTCCTTCTTGGACGTCCTTGGATACACGTAATGAAGTCCATACCTTCTACTCTTCATATGTGCTTGAAGTTTGAATTTAATGAACACGTTATCACCATTTTGGGTGATCCCTGACCATTTGAATATTGTTCAATGGTTGAGTGAGCTCAATCTAGTTTCAACCTTCATCCTTCTATTTCATCAATTGTTTATGCAGATCATCATCTCAAACATTAAAAAATTATAAAATTTAAAATTGAATGAGGAACCTTGAATCAATGTTTCATCACAGGATCAAGATAATTAGTTTCTTCAAGCGCCTCTTCTAGATCTAGCCAAGCTACTATCATCACCAAAGACTATGGGATTACCCTATAATAAAAGTGATGTTGTACATATTGGCATGTGTACATTTATCTTCGTAGGAAATACCTTTGAAGAAAATATTCATGGTAGCAACCCCTCTCTCATTGAGTATTATTTCACTCATTGTTACCTTTATGGTGATTATCCACTTCCTAAACAGATCCTATCTAGTATGGGCTATGTAGGTAAAGATATGGGGCAACAACAAAGAGGTATTTGAGAGCCCTTGGATGTCTAGATCTAGCCTAGGAGATCTAGCATAGGTTTTATACCTAAAAAAAACCAACCTTTACCATTTGACGATGATGATCATGTCATGACTTATACTGAATATTTGGATCATTAGAAGTCATAAATAAGTGATGAGGATGATCATCAATAAGCATCATGAAACTATAAAATATTCTGGAAGGTCATTAGTGTCATGGAAAGAGAATAGATAATTTTCTTAAATATCTAATGAGACATTATATTTTTAATACAACCACCATTATAAATCAATTCCAGATAGAACCATCAATAATAAAAAAAACAATAGTACATAACTAATAAGACTCAATAGTTTTCTTTTTAATCTGTCACTGTCACTGTCACAACTGTATTTTAAAGAATAAGAATATTATCTATCCAAATATTTTACTTATTTACACATAGATACCAATTCTTATTAAAGAATAAGATTATTTATTTTTTGTTCAAGTTTCTAGAATGAATCAAAGAGATGTGAAATTATAAATTATAGTTGAAACCTCCTCAAATGGAAGGGCCTATGGAGGATTTATTACTCGATAAAATACTTTGCTGATGATGACATGATGAGAAAATAAAATGTTCTCAATGAGAGAATGAAGTCCAGAGGTGGTTTTGTTTTTTTTTTTAATGTCCTATAGCGAGTTATATGGGGTTTGATATTTTCTATCTATTTTTTTCCTCTATAAGTTTTTCCTACTTAAACTTAGAGCTAAAAGTTAAGGTGTGTATTTGATCACTTCTATTATCACCAATATAGATCATATCAAGGGAGTTTTGGTTGTTAGAAATACATGCAAAAAAATAGAAAGGATAAAGATAAATAAATAGGGATCTTCACCTTGACAAATATTAGAGGAATATTTTGAGGACCCATATCAAAGAGTGAAGTAAGAAAACTATACCCACCCCATATAACAAGTGAGAAAGGAAGTACTTAGAAGATACAACCTAGTTCCATAAATAGACTCATTGAGTATAATTCACATTTGGAATTTAGAACTAGCCATGAACTTAGTGTTGCAAGTATGGAGTTACCCTGAACTATTATAGGTAGTAGTAGATAAATACAACACAACCACATGATGTTTTAGGCTCCCTCAATGGAGAGAGGATGTGCTTTCTATATTATACATGGAGTAATAAGAATATGTCAAAGTTCATTAATGACTCATCCATGTGGATCTCTTATAGCCCCTATTGGAGTATATTACATTATTTAGTACATGCTAATGTACCATTTTGGGTACATCATTAGATTAGGAGAGTGTCTTAGATTAAGGCTTGAGTATTTAATTTATGTATTGTAATAAATGCACAATTATTATTAGAATGTGCAATGATGTAAATGTGCATGGTGTCCACATGTACATGACTCTATAGGATAAAAATATGAAGAGTCATAGGAATATGGAAGGCCAAGAGTCATCTCACTACATATGGGTCTTTAGTAGCGTTGAGTGTTAATTTTACCCAATTGTGAAATTACACTCTCCCTTAAGGTTTGGATCCCAAAACCCTCTCTTGCAAAGAAGTTAAATAAACAACTTCTCCAAGGTCTCCGCTATATTAGCATTTGCATATGTGTATTAGTAATCTCAATAAAGACATATCAATTCAATGCTTGGAATACCTTAATGATTGCAAGTAACCGTAAACAAGGGACATGTGCTGGTTTATTTTACCATGCTACTTTAATGATTGTTCATGAAAGCAAAATAAAACAATTGTGAGTTAGCCCTCATATGACCACGATGTAGTGCCTTAATTCCTTTTATCTTGAGGATTTTAAGGTAGATTTTATCTTCCCTTATTAAGTGGATTTTAATCAAGTTTTATCTTGCATTAAATCCTACTTTTAAACATGAAAATGAAGATTAAATCTATCTATGAGTGTAAATCTGAAATGATGAACATGCTCCTTGAATGTAGCTTCTTATCACAAAGATAAAAATAGCCTTTGATGTGAATAATAAATTATTCCTTTTTGGTGAAATTAATTTTCACAAAGAGATAATAATTTATTGTTTGAAAATCGTGACCTCAAAATGTCATCATAAATTATCCCTCTTTCATGAAATCAAAATCTTCATAAAGAGACATAATTTAATGTTTTAAAACACTATCTTTTGATGTGATGAAAAATTACCCCTCTTCAATGAAATTAGAATTTTCACGAAGAAAAGTGCATTTATTGCTCCGGAAATGATCACTTATGAAACACCATAAAATTGACCCTCTTCAATGAAATTGATATTTTCATGAAGGTAAAATATTATACTTGCAAATAACCTATGAAGTTGAAAAAACCTGATTTGGCTTCAAAATAAAAAAAAATATGAATTTCTGAAATTATAAAAATCTGCATCAAAATGATCGCGAAATGAGTCCGAATCTATTGCGTATGATAGATTTTACATCATTCTTCACAGCCATATAATTATTTTTATCATTTTATTTTTTTATGATTTTTATTTTAATGCCTTTGGTTTTTAAAAAAATGCAAAATGAAAATTTTCAAAAACAGAAAATAAATTTAAATGCTGAAAACAGACATATGCAAAGCATTTCCAGATTGATGGCATCCCGTCCTGCAAAACCGAAGCTGTGAGAAATTATTAAATGCAACCTATTATATTCCGACCTGCATTCACACAATCGAAATAAAACAGATGCTAGCTCCTAAGATACAAACATAAATTTCAGATAATGCAACCTAAAAAAAATGGCATTAATATTATCTATAAATTCGAAATCTGAAAATAAAAAAATAAGAGAATAAAAATCCAGTATGCTCCTCCTATTTTGACAAACAAAATCCAAATTTCTAAAAAGGCTTTTGCATTAAAAATATTCCCTGTTACATTCCGGCAGCATGTGGCCTTCAAAAAGGTCCAGCCCCTCAAACTCCGCTTTCGTGAGCTTTTAAAAAAAATCAATATGCCCTTCCTTGACTCTTCGCTTCTCCTTCTCCTTTGTTTGGTTGTTCGTTTCATTTCCAAACGCTTGGTTAACTTTTAGTTTTTATTTTCTGTCTTTATTCTTCTTTTGACATCTTATTTCCTTTGTTTGTTCACGTTTAACTTTCCTATGCAGAACGTTTTCACTTCACATGTTCTTCCTCAAGGGATGCTTCAACGCCTACCCTTCCTCGTGATGCTTTTCATTAAAAACTGACAATCTGTCCTTTGTCACTTGTTTGGATATAACCCCCTCATGCTTTCACTTTCTCTTATCTAGACTTTAAACGAGCCATAAAGGCCACCGCTAAACACAACATGGAATATAAAGAATTAACATTGAAGTCCTTTTCTTTTTACAAAATCAATGAAGCCTCTTCAAAATTCTTTTTTCCTCTAATGTTATACTGTTTGTACACATAGCTGATTAATATTTCTTAACCAACTTCTATTCGGAATAGGGCATGGCTCTTTAATCTTTGTATTGTTGTCGCTTATGTATCTTGACTCTTTTAAAACAACATAATACATTAACCTCCATATAGCGATGACCAAGTATTATGGCTTCATTCAATACGTAACCGCCCCCCGAATGTTACACTTCAAAAATTACCCGTAGACATCTGTTTTAAAGTTCACCGCAGAGACTGTCTATATTGGTCCGTAACCGTCATTACTTCCTCATGCAAGCGTTGTAAAACTGCTCATCTGATGCATTATCGCAGCGTGGCTTCTACATCCTCGACTTCGGTTTTTATCCCTGTTCATCGTCAGACAATGTAGCCACTTCATCACCATACAATGCCTTTTCCTCGGCACCATAGATCCCGTCGTGTTTGTCAAGGCTAGGGGAGTGCTGACATTTTGCGTCACCGCGGCGTTCTTCGTTGTGGAGGGGCACCATGTCATTCGCCGCTGGTGCCAACTTAGGAGAACTCATTCATCGCCCGCGGCGTCGGGCTTTACACCTTTCTCCTGCTCATCATCCGCGATGCATGTTTGCTATCCAACCGGTGCCAACCGGTGCCGGAGGTCTGTCCCCGTCGTATGCCATGCAAGTCTCGTCTAACAGTGTGAAGTCCACTTCAACATCCATCTGGCCGCGACGTCATCTGCAAAATAAAAAGTCGCCAAGTACAACTCATTTCAAATGCCCATGAGCGATGTCACACGAAAGTAAAACACAACTAGGGTTTATGAAATGAAAGGTTTTAATTAAGCTATGGAAGATCTAAGGCTTTAGTTCATTATTTGTTTCTTTTATTTTATTATTATTATTTTTTATTTAACATAAATTCAGATATGCATATAATATTTTTCTTGTTTTGAACACATATATAAATATATGCATTATTTTATTTATTATTATTATTATTATTTTTTTGATATATAGAAGCAATGGTTACAATCATTTTATTTTTTATTATTATTATGTTATTTTTTATAGTCTTTTCTTATTATTAACATTTGTTTTATTAGGAAGTAATAAAATAAATGTTCATTCATTTTTAATATTTTATTATGTTTTTTTTTTACTAATATTTTTTATACACATCCATCATGGGGATTGAATCCGAGTCACATTACCCATATGTTTTCTTTATTTTATATATAGATGTATATTGAAGAAGTATTAAAGTGGAATGAAGTTCTAACATAAAAAACGTTTTACTTTTCTTTCCATATATACATTTATTTTTACATTTATAAGAACACAAGCACACTATATATACATGACAGAAAACAACAAACTTAACCATCAAATTGCTAACAACAAAATATTAACAATAACATTGCTAACACAACATTGACAATAAAAATCAATGATGAAAAATTGACGATAAAAATCGTTGACAAGAAACTGACGATAAAAATTGTCAACAACAAAATGATGATAAAAATCGTCGACAATAAATTGACGACAAAAAGTCATCGACAACTTTTGACAATAAAAATCGTCGACAAGAAAAAATCGTTGATGATAAAAAGTCGTCGACAAGAAAAATTCATCGATGATAAAATATCGTCGACAATAAAATATCATCGACGATAAAATATCGTCGACAAGAACAAGTCATCGACAGGAAAAAGTCATCGATGATAAAATATCATCGACAAGAAAAAGTCATCGACAAGAAAAATTCATTGACGATAAAATATCATCAACAAGAAAAAGTCATCGACAAGAAAAAATCATCGACAAGAAAAAGTCATCAATGATAAAATATTTTCGACAAGAACTGCCAATAACTGCAAAACCCATGACAAAACGAAAGCATCAGACACTTAAAATAAACCACAAACATCCAAATACCAAAAATAAAAGGTGGGTCCCCAATTTTGGGGTACGTTGTGGAGCAGCAACAACAAGTAGTAGTAATGAGGTGAAGTGAGAAGAGGTGAGAGTTAGTAGAGTAGAAAGATAGTAGTTACAATGTAGAACTTGTATGAAGAATGGAGCATTGAAATCTCCACATATTGGAACTAGCTAAAATCTCATGAGTTTTTATTAATGGCTATTTCATGAGTTTTTTAAAAGTTTCTCATGCTATTTACATACTTATTAGATTGTCATTATCATAGATATAACATTGCATGCTTATTTCATCACTTGTGGTTGCATTTCCTTTAAGTTTATAGCATCAAAAGCTAATAGTGGTATCATAGCACTAGGTTGATTGACAAGAAATAGAGAGAGAGCCACAAGAGATATTGAGAAGAGATAGGAAATCTTATTTTTTAGAATTGATAAATCAACTAGTGAAGTTCATTTTATTTAGGTTCAAAGAAATTTCTATTATCATTTTCTAATACTTTATTGCAGAGAAGAGGATATTCAAATAAAGTTGAGAAGCTTCCTACAAGAGCTAAGAAGAATATATTCTTTACAATCAATCCAGTACTTGAAGCAACAAGTTGAAGATCGAAGATTTTGGAGGCAATAAGAAAAATATCCCATTGTCAGATTTGCAAGATTTGCATATAGAAGATTGAGGAGATTCAAGAAAGAGATATCCATAGAATACTAAAGAGAAAATCCAAAGGAGGTCCCATTGAATAACTTCTAGATTTGAAAGATTGAAGATAGAGAAGGACTAGAAAAGGTCATATTATAGATTTTATAAGCAAAATATTTTAGAGATCCAAGAAAGCGATCTCATTGCAAAACTTTCATAGTTGAAGATTGGAGAGATAAAGAAAAAGTCTCATTGAAGTTTTGAGAAGAAGAGAATCTACAAAATTTGAAGGTCCAAGAGAAGACCTCAAGCATACTTGAAAGGAGAAATAAGGAGAATGCTAGGAAAACCTCATTGAAAAATTTGAAGAAGGCCATTGGAGAAGATTTGAGGAGAACTCAAGGGAGAAGATTTATAGCAAGGAGAAGTTCCCGATAAAGAAGAATTTGGGAAATTATCGTCATCTGAAAACAAGCCCAAAAGGAAGAAGGTTTTGGCAAGAATTTTGCCAAATTTTGGAGGATATTATTAAGACCTCAAGACATTTAGATTCTAGAGAAGAAGGCCAACAAAGAGGCCAATATTAAAGTTAGAATTAAAAAAGGAGATTTAAGGAGAAAGGAGCTAGAAGCAAGGTTATACATAGTGGTGAATATTCATAAATTGGTCAAATATTAGGATAATTGGTGAATATGAGGACACTCGACGTCGGCCCATTCGCCTAAAATTTTTAGAATCAATTGTTTCTTAGGGTCGATTTGCCACAATATATATCCAAACATAGGCATATTTGTACTCGTAAGAAATATATTTTCAATTCTGATCTAATGGTGGTATTATTATGAAGTTATAATATGATTTATTAGGTCAAAAAGTAGCCCCCAAGATGACCTTAAATTTTAGGGCTTCAAATGCCCCAAATTTTGGTGTGAAGATGCTCAATTTGATTTTCTTAGAATTCTCCATGATTCACCTTGATTTTGATTAGGATTCACCATTTTTTTACAAGTAAATTTTGAGTCCAACCCCTTATGCATAACCTTAGCTAGAAGAGACCACTAATTTTGGGAGGTTTGAATATTACCATTGAAGGCTTGAAGGTTGACTTGTATAAAAGGAGGTTGCTAATACTTACAAAAAAAATTGAAGAGGTAAAGATAGATGTAAATTGGAGGATTTTCCTACCAAATTTTAGAGATTTGAGGATAGTAAAAGAGTAGCAATTGGGCAACATTAATGGCTACTAATTTTCAAAATTTTAGAGAGCTTCTTAGAGGAGAGTTGAAGCTACAAAACCACATTTTTGAGCAACAAAGTAATATGGATTAAAACTAAAAAATAGAAAAAATTTAGGTCAGCAAAGCATAAAAAATTAAAGTTGTAAATTAGAAGATATTAAGAGTTATTTTGGATAGCAAGGAAAAGCTGAAAATTCATAAAAATCAAGGCAGCATTTAGGTGATCCAAATCACCAAGAAATCAAGCTATCAAACAAAGACAAAAAAGGTATTCAGTTTTGGTGTGAAAGGTTCATTATTTGAACATTCAAATTTATCTTATTATTAAGTTTTATTAAGCACTAAATTTAAGGTTTAAAGTTGCAAGAGGAAAGGTTTCAAGTTTATGTCTTCAAGGGTGTAGAAGATAGTATTTACAAAAGATTAAAACCTACACAAAAGAAAGAGGAGTTAGATATATTTCAAAGGAAAAAATATCAACTTCCTACTATCTATTGAAAGCAAAGAAGAAATTATTCTAAAGTAAATATTGGATATACTGTAGAGTAAAGCAAATCATCATGACAAAAAATAAGTTTATTCTTATAGATCCCAACTTATTAAAGGATGTAATTACTCTTCATGGAAAAACAAAGTGAGCTCAATATTGATAGTTGAAAAGCTTTGGGATATTTTTAAAGGACCAAAAAATAAACCTACTACAAGGGATAGTGAGATTCAAAATTTTGAAGAAAATAAAGCAAAAGCATTCATGATAATAATTTTTGCACTATCAAAATCAATATAATCATCCACAACTACAATATAGAGAAGGAAAACAAGAAGGAAACTTAGTTCAAGAGATTCAGGAACTAGAAGAACCTACCTATAAACATGAAGTTAAATACCTCTTAGCAAAAATAACATTTTATGAAGATACTAACTATTTACTTGATCAAGATATAGACATGAAGCAAAATGAACAAGGCAAAAAAGAAGATCTCAAATTCTGAAACCATGATGAAGACCACATTGAAGACTAAAGTATTCAATAACCAAATATATTTTTTTTTGTGTGGAAAACATCCCAGAAGGAATGCCACTTTCAGGTAAGACACAAGGAGGCAGGGGTATCTATTCCACCAAAAATTCAATAACCAAATAATATAATATAGGGGCGTGTTGGAATATATTATATTATTTGGTACATGCTAATGTACCATATTGGGTACATCATTAGATTAGAAGAGTGTATTATATTAAGGCTTGAGTATTTACTTTATGTATTATAATAAATATACAAGTATTATTAGAATATGCAATTATGTAAATGTGCATGGTATCCACATGTACATGAGTGAATGAGTCTATAGGATATGAATATGAAGAGTCATAGGAAGATGGAAGGCCAAGAGTTGTCTCACTATATATATATATATATATATATATATATATATATATATATATATATATATATATATATATATATATATATATATATATATATATAGGCCTTTAGTAGTAGTAATGGAGAAGAGGTGAGAGTTAGTAGAGTAGAGAGATAGTAGTTACAATGTAGAACTTGTATAAAGAATGGAGCATTGAGATCTCCACATATTGTAACAAGTTCAAATTTTTGTGAGATTTCATTAATGGCTATTTCATGAGTTATTTCAAAAGTTTATCATGCTATTTACATACTTATTATATTATCATTATCATAGATATACATAGTATGCTTATTTCATTACTTGTGGTTGCATTTACGTTAAGTTTATAGAATCAAAATCTAAAAACCCCAAGATCCAAAAGGACTTTTATTTAGACAATCTAATGCGTATTGGAAATTTTTTCTAAATCTCTACCTAGAAAAACCAAACTTGTTAGTAAACTTTAGTATCATATTGGAGTTTAGCCAATTAAATATATATGTCTATATGATAATGTTAGGAATAAAAATAGTCCTAGGGGAGAAGAGTGACCAAAATACGTACAAGGAACACATAACCCCATTGCATGTAATATAGACCAACCTAGTGCAGTCCCAAATGATTGACTATGCCAAGTATATTTAGATTAAATAGATAGTTAACTCAAGGATTTTTAGGAGAGGAAGTTTAGCTATATCTTCTACCTAGTCTAGATGTTTCTTCACTACAAGAAAATATAGTTTTCCATCCTTCAAATAGACTAGATAGAAGAAGATGGATAACTATTGACCATTTTGGAGTGTATGGATCTACTTGTAGACACTAAAATTTGGTCAATCTAATTATGCAATCAGAAGCACTGGTTAATTGCCACCATATGGGAAATGAAGAGATTTCAAGGTTGCTAATATTTGTGGAGGGACATTTTTCGTAGGACTGCCCAAAAATGTCGAACTCGTTTCGGCCATATCTCACTCATCCGGACTCGGATTGAGCTAAAATTTTGAGGGTAGATGCCTGAAAAACCCTAGAATGTCTCCACCAATTTTCATATCATTTGGAGCAACACAGATCCTAGCACATCCCTATGTGTGAATGAGATATTTGGCAAGTGGCTATGCGAGGGTTTCATCTGGGTTGAGTGCAAGCAGCTCCAGAGGTTGGTTTTTAGGGCCTTCGGGCCCTAGAGGCCAATATTTTTGTGGTTTATGCTCAATATTTTAGCAGGAAATGTTGCAGGGGATCCAAGATGGGTTAGAAATTTATCTTTCAATAGATCATACTATGAACTTGAGTGACAACGGCTTCCAATTTGCTGCACAAAAGAAAAGTGAAAACCATACCTTTCCACGATGTCTAGGGCAAGGATTAAAGAGATCACGAAACAAGTTTCAAGCAGTTGATCAAAAAATGGCTCATATCTCAAGTGAATCTGGTGCTAAGGTGCACCCACAAAATAATTCTACTATGAAAACCCCTGTCAAGGGTAAGAATTTCGAAGACTCAGCCCCAAAAATGAATTTTAGGGATGCCCTTCATGGTGGACAGCCTCAACCCAATGCTAATATCAATATTAGGGCTTCCCATAAACCTCTAAGAATGCCTAAGATTGATCCCAGGAAAATGGAGTCAGGATGTCTTAAAGCGTAGATGGAACTCCTATTGTTAAGCTTGATATGGGTAACATTCAGACTGGCATTGAAGATTTGGAAAAAAGAGGACTAATTTGTCGGTTCATGGGTTTTCGTCCGAGTCTATCTGCTTTCAAAGTCTGGGCTGCAAAAATCTAGAAAACTAAAGGTGAGTTACAAATCTCTATTTATCCAAATGGTTATTTTCTTGTTTTATTTGCTAATAATGAAGATAGAGAGGAAAAATTTTCAAGGGGGTCCTTGGTTTTTGGGGGGGGGGGCTTTTCATGAAGCCCCGGCATACTAAATTTAAAGTCGAAGAAGAGATGCCTTCTATAGCTCCCGTGTGGGTTAGACTCTTTGGCCTCCCTATTGAATTTTGGAATCCTACTATTTTTTCTTCAATTGGAAACTCTTTAGGAACTTTTATGATGACTCGCTGATTGTACTCAAAATTTTGAACATATTATTTATGCTCGGATTTGTGTTTTAATGGATTTTGACAAACCCCTACCTAAAAATATCACATTACAATTTGGGGAAGACACTTGGGAGCAAGTAGTGGACTATGAGAACATTCCTTTTCATTGTAGAATTTGCCATGAATATGGTCATTTGGCCAGTGCTTGCCCAAATAAAATTCCTGATCAAAAGAAAGAAGATATAAACTCAGCAGAGTTTCCAAATACCTAAGAAGAAGAACACTCAGAAAAAACCAGTTATGAAGGATCAATCAAAGTCATCTCGCTAATATGTTTGAAATCCTTTCCACAAATGATGTCCCAAGTGAGGAAGAGGAAATAATGGAAACTGAAATCTTAGAAACACAATTTAAATATGAAGGGAAGAACTCGAGAGACAAACCAACAAATCAAAGGTTTTCAAAAGAAAAAAGGGAGAAAATTTACACAAGAAAAACAATCTTTCAAATGTCAAAACTTCAAATAATGCAGGTCCCAATATAGACTCCGTTGAACCATCTAGTAAAATTTTGCTTGTGTACGAGCATTCTTCAAGGTTAGAAGCCATCTCAGATTCAATTGGAATAAGTCAAGAAACAGGGAAAAAAAATTGAAGATGGATTCTAATCAAAAAGTAGGTCGCAAGACCAATCAATATCATATGGTAAAAGAAGGTGAAAAGCTTGTAGAGGAAGGTAAGATTAATGCCCTTCCCAACTTTTTTAGCCCTGGTATTAATGAAGATCATCACTTGGAATATTAGAGGACTCAAAGGGAGTCTTTCAAAACAAAATGAAATTAGAAGAATGATTCAGATAAATCATCCACATCTTGTTTTCCTTCAAGAAACAAAGATGTCAATGGAGGATATGGACTCAATTGCCAGTAAAATTTGGCCACTTGGAAAAGTGGTTTCCCTAGTTCCCAAGGGACTTCGGGTGGCATTGCTTGTCTTTGGGACCCAAAAGAGGTAGTTATTCACCATATGGTTGGCAGTTGGGGTTTGTTGGCTATAGCTATTCAAAGTAGACATTCCAACCAGATTATGCTCTGCATTACTGTTTATGCTCCGACTTCTTTGGAGGAAAAAAGAAGACAGTGGAAGGATATTACTCATATTATCTCTCATTTTCCTAAAGCTTGGATCTTGATCGGAGGAGATTTCAATACCATCCTCTCTCTGGATGAGAAAAGGGGGGGAAATAGAAATTTGGACAAAAGCACCGACCTCATGAGCGAATATATTGCAAACCTCCATCTTGTGGATATCCAACCAGATAATGGCCTTATGACTTGGTCTAACAGAAGGCAAGGCTTAGCTTGTATAATGGAGAGATTGGATAGGTTTTTGCTCTCTAAAAATTTCTTAATCCATGGTCACATTCCTAAAGTGAAGACTCTTAATAATGTTGGTTCGGATCATTGGCCAGTCATGGTGGAAATGTGGAAAACCAATGTGAGTTTCTCTCCTTTTCATTTTCAATTAATGTGGCTTAGAGACATTTCCTTCAGACCTCATGTGCAACAATGGTGGAAGGAAGGTAAACCTAGGCATGGGACTAAGATGTTCTATTTTGCCAAAATACTACAATACATTAAATCCAAAATCAAGACTTGGAACTGGAAAGAGTTTGGGGATGTTCATAAAAAAAACATGAAGTTATTGCTCATATTGAAAATTTGAATAAGAAAATCCGTTTAGATGGCCTCACGGAGAAGAGAAGTGCAGATGAAATTAAACTCACAACTCAGTTAGAGGAATGGGAAAAAAGAGAAGAAATCTTATGGAAGCAAAAATCTAGAATTCAATGGCTCAAAGAAGGAGATCGAAACACAAATTTCTTCCACAAATCTCTTCTAGCTCGAAGATCTCACAACTTTATTTCTTCCTTAAAATCAGATTCTGGAGATGTTGTTTATACTTGGGATGGCATGAACTCTATTGTTGTTGATTACTTTTCCAATATTTTTGTTGCTACTCCTCTTGACTCAGCTTCACAACAAAATGTTCTTCAAGCAATCCCTTCTCTTATCACTTCTGAGGAGAACTCTATTTTGACTACTCCTGTTACTATCAATGAGCTTCAACAAGTAGTTTTTAAAATGCAAAAAGGGAAAACCCTAGGTCCTGATGGTTTTCCCATTGAGTTCTACCAAGAGTTCTAGGATATCCTTCATGTTGATTTATTAGAGGTGGTGGAAGAAGCCAGGAAAGCCAAAGAAATTTTGAAGGTTATCAATAAAACTTATATTACTCTTGTTCCAAAATCTCAAGAGGTTGATCATATCTCAGCTTTTAGACCTATTGCTTTATGTAATGTTCTTCTCAAAATCATTACTAAAATCATGGCAGAAAGGTTGAAGCCTCTTTTGCATAAGATTATTTCCCCGAGCAAGGGGGTTATGTGGAAGGACGTCAAATAGTAGATGAGATAGTTCTTGCTCGGAAGCCATCCATTCCATGGATATGCAAAAATCTCCTTCCATGTTCATTCGGTTAGACTTATCCAAAGCTTATGACAGAGTGGATTGGCACTTCCTTATCAAAGTTTTGAGGCAATTTGGTTTCTCTAAGGATTGGATGGATTGGATTATGGGATGTATCTCTTCAGTTTCCTACTTAGTTCTTATCAATGGTAGGCCTTCTCAGTCATTCCCAGCTTCCAGAGGTATTAGGCAAGGTGACCCGCTATCCCCTTATTTATTCATCATTCTTGTTGAATGCTTGGGTAGGACTATAACCAAAAAGAGGGAAAACAAAACCCTTGAGGGAGTTACCATTGCTCATGGAGCTAGACCTATCTCTCATCTTCAATTTGTGGATGACTCTACTCTTTTAGGTAAAGCTACAGTTAAGGAAGCTTCTAATATTAAGCAAATCATTAGCTATTTTTCTAAGGCTACTAGGCAGTTGATCAATGAAGACAAATCTAAAGTTATTTTCTTTCACCGCTCTGCTAGACAGGAATCCATGGTCTTGGATAAATTAAGATATAAGAAGACCTCCCTTCCAATCACTTATTTAGGTATTCCCATAAATATTCAAAGGCAAAAAAATAAATATTGGAATTGGTTGTTGGACAAAGTCAAGAAGAAAATTGGAAAGTGGACCAACAAGTGGCTTTCTTCTAGGGGTAGAATCACCTTGGTAAAATCAGTCCTTCAAGCTATTCCTATTTATGTTTCTTCCATTTTGAATATCCCAAAGGTTGTTCTTCGAGAATTGGATCAAATCAGTCATCGTTTCCTTTGGAGTGGTACTAAGGAGAAAAGAAAATGGGCCTTGGTGAAATGGGATACTTTATGTCTTCCTAAGAGTGAAGGGGGGTTAGGATTCTGGTCTTCTATTAATAACAACAAAGCTTTAGCTGCTAAATTATATTGGAGGATGTTGCATAACCCCAATGCTCTTTGGGCCAATAATCTCCATGCTAAATATGCTGAGAACAAAAGTCCTGAAGACCTTGTTCGCTATCAACTTCCTACCAAAGGTTCTCCCATTTTAGCAGTTCTTAAGACTGGTGAGGATTTGATAAAGAAAAAATTATTTTGGATCATTCATAATGGTCAACAGGCAAATTTTTGGATAGATTCTTGGGATGGTCACAAGCCTTTGATAACTCGGTTTCCCGATTGGAGGCCTTGGATGGAGGAGCTTCACCGAGCTAATTGGATAAAGGTGGCTAATTATTGTCGGTACCATACCGGTAATTCAAAGGTTGGTAGATATTGGATCCCTATTGAGGACTGGCCTATTCAAATCCCAGAAAGGCAAAGACAAGATATCCAAGGCATCCTTCATATGAGATCCCTCTCTTGGTCCCATGAAAAATATTGTTTTGGATGGAACAACACTACTAAGGGTGAGTATTCAGTTGCTCAAGGTTATTTGACCTTATGCCATAATAATCCCAACCATTCTTCTGACATATTTTCTCGATTGTGGGCTCAAAAGCTCTGGCCTAAGGTGAGGTTCTTTAATTGGCTTTTATTGCATCGTAGGGTGCTTATCGGTGAGCAACTTATGAAGCATGGTTTTCATGGCCCTTTTAGATGTGAAATGTGTGAAGAGAATGTAGAAACTCTCAACCATATTTTTATTGAGTGTACTTTAGCCTCTGAGCTATGGAGGAGAATGGCCACTTTACTTGGCTTAAAGTGGTCCAATTTTTTTACTTTTGAACAACTTTGGAGGGATTGGCCTAATCAAGAGGGTGTTGATCATTTTATTAGGCAGTTAGTTTGGATGGGTTCTACCATTCTTCTTTGGAATATTTGGAATGAAAGGAACAACCAAATTTTTAATCAAGATAGGAAGGATATTCACTATATTTGGCAAAAGACCATAGCCAACTTAGTTGAATCAGTCCATCAACTCCTTAATCACCCCCAAAACTCCCACCAAAGATGGGATCAAGTGATGCAAATATTGAAGATTAAATCTTCTAAGGGCAACCAACTTAAAGGGAATGTGAGTATTAGTAATATGGATAGGACTAGAAATTGGCAACCTCCTCCTAAGGATTTTGGAAAAGTCAATACTGATGGAGCCTCTAGAGGGAACCCTAGAAAAGCCAGTGTGGGAGGAATTGGTAGACTTTCAGATGGCTCCCTAGTTTTTACTTTTGCTGAGAATTTGGGTATTCTTTCCAATAACCTTGTTGAGGGGTATGGTATCCTCAGAGGCCTTCAGGAGGCTACTAAGGTTGGATGGGAAAAGGTGTTAGTTGAGTCTGACTCTCAACTTATGATTAATCTCTTGAAGACTCCTTCTAAGAATCATAAGGTGGATTGGAGAATAAAAAGAATTATTGAGAAGATTCAATTAATCCGTATGGGATTTTTGAAAGTTGATTACAATCATGTGGTCGGAGATCAAAACAAGAGTGTTGATGCTTTAGCTAATTGGGCTTTGGACAAAGGTGATCTTACTTGTTATGGCCACCCTCCTATATGGTGGGCTTCTCAAATTAGGGAAGCTCTTCTTTCTATCATTTCTTTGGATGGCTCCAGTTCTGAAGGTACCTAGTTTCTTCTTGTTTTTTTTTTGCTTCTCTTTGGTTCATTCATTTTTTTTTAGTTCCCTAGCTCATTCTATTCTTTATTTTGTTTCCTCTATTGATTCTTGCCTTAATAGTCTTCTGGTCTAGATAGGTCATTGTTATGTTCAATTTTTTTTTTTTTTTTTTTTTTTTTTTTTTTTTTGTTTAGTTTTTTAAGGTGGGTGGGTTCTTTTGTTTTGTTTTGTTTTTGTGTTCTTTGTGTTGTTTTTTGTTGTTCTTGTGTTTTTGTTGTTTTGTGTTTTTTTTTTTATGTTTTTTGTTATTGTTCTTGTGTTTTTTTCGTTCTTGTTCTTGGGTTTCTCTTTGTTTGTGTTAATTCATGTTTTTATGTGTGAGTGTTTTCTATGTTTTTTGTTTTTGTTTATTGTCTGTTGTTGGTTGTTTTTTATTTTTATTTTTATTTTATTTTTATTTTTTAATTTTTTAGGTTTTGGTTGTGTTTATTTTTCATGTTTTTTTTGGGTTATGTCTTTGTAGTGTTCTGTTGTTTTTGTCTTGTTTGTGTTTTGTTATGTGGTTCTTGTGTTTTTCTATGTGGTTTGTGTTGTGGTTTCTTTTATCTTATTGTGCGTGTTTGGTTGTGCTTTTGTTTTTGACACACTCAAGGAGCATGTTTTTTATTTTATTTTATTATTTTTGTTGTTATTTACTTATTTTTTTTAAATTGGTTTTGTGTGTTTGTTTGCTCCTTGAGTATGTCAAAGGTGGTAGGCCAGGTCCGAGTCCTGGGCATTTTTTGTGGAATGGATACCCCTGCCTCCTTGGGTCTTACCCGAAAGTGGCATCCCTTTTGGGATGTTTTCCACAAATAAAAAAAATTGCAACCATATGGCCCCCTTGGGCAACCCTCAAAGGTTTACTAGTGGTCCTAACCACTCCTGGAAGGCTAAACTCCACTTTTGGGGACTTTTGGGCCACATAGGCATGACCATCCCACCTTGGGATGGTCACAGTTCATGGCCATCCCACCCAAGGATGGTCACATGCAGTCGTCCCTAGGTGGGACGGCCAGGGCCTTTGACCCTCAAAAAGTCAAAATATGGCCAAATGGCACCCAAGGACTGCCATTTAGCCCATCTATTCTCTCATGCAAGTCTAAGGGTGTAGAAATCTTATGACATGCTGCATGTTTGACTCCCAAAATGGAGATGCCTTCCCCCTCCAATGCATGATGAGTTGTGGACAAGTGGCACCTGGTGCCCTGCATGCCCTCACATGCCTTTTTTCCCAAAGGCCTCCTTTGGCTATAAAGTGGATCCATTTTCCACACAAATATATAGAGAGGAGTTTTTGAGACATAGCAACAAAGTGCTACCAAGATTTCCCCTCACCATTTTGTGCCCACATTCCCTCGAAATCTCTACCTAGCAAAGGAGGTTTGCGAGTGAACTAGGAGGCACAATATGATCCCAAAACTGAACCATATGAGTGAGTTTTACCACCAAATTCTATGACAAAACTATTTAGGAGGTCCCTAACCGATTCATAGAGGAATTGGTGATAAAATAAGTGCAAAATTGGTGGTCGTCCCACCCTAGGATGGTCCCCAATTTGTGATAGTCCCAACCATCCCACCCAGGGATGGTGGATTATATATGCATTATTTATTTACTATTATTTTTTTGTTATATTCTATATTATCATATTATGCTTTTATCCAAATTTCATGCATTTTGGAGCTATATTGAGTGAGATATCATATTTTTAGTGTTTTGTAGGGTCTCATGCAGGTCTACGGTGGTCATCTGGAGAAACACCTAAAATATTATTTATTTTGCAAATATGACCATATGGGTTCTCTTAGAATCATGTTTTAGGTATACTGACCAAGTTTCATTTTATTTGGATGTGTTTTGGTTTGGAAATTGCTTGCTTTGGGTTTCATAGGTTGGGAACGGTCATTGCGATTACGACACACCATCGGACATAATTTTAGCTCTATTTTTGGTGATATCTTCCCAAAACCTTCCATTTTACATACCTATATAATTTCAAGTTATTTGGAGTTGATTTGATATAATATCCATGCATATTATCATTACTAGTCTTTTGATGCCTATGGGGATTGCATGTTTTTCATCATACGCACTTGCTATTTGACATTTCTGGTTTCCTTGTGTGTAGGTGTAGGTTTCTATAGTGCATTAGGAAGGAGCACAAGACCTCAATATCAAAGACACAAGCAGTGGTAGCAGTAGCCCGCCCACCTCGATTGTGGGTATGAGGAAAGACACTAGATGTGCACCCGAGTTACTTGAAGGATTTTGATCCTTGGGCACCCAATTTGTAACAATTGTATCATATTTGAGCCCTCAAGGGGAAATATATGTAACCTTGGATCTGATCCACCAGATTAATAAGAAATAAACTCTCTTTTGCTTCATTTCTTGTTATTTGGTATCTCTTCCATTTTACTTGCATGCTTCCGTTTGATGCTCTTAAGTAGTAGGAGATAGATACATACATTTTTCATCATCATTAGGTGCACCATTTTTCCCTAATTCAGTGGTGATCATGGTGGGACCTTATCCCTATTGGTTTTCTAAAGGTTTGACCTTGGATTTTGCTTGTTTTCTATTGCAGGTATTGGTCGTCCTGGCTTGAAATGACCTTTGGACTGCTCCTTAGCTCACCCTGGGATGGCCACATGACTATCCCACCCTAGGATGGCCATAGAGATGGCAGCCATACCACCCTGATATGGCCACAAAATAGAGCCTTTTCTTCTCAGATGCTAGAAATAATAGGTTTCTCGGGTGATAAGGTAAGTACTTAAACCTCTGGTTTTCTGTTTACACAGTCAAAATCTACTAAAGTTTGGTTTTTCTCGCATAATTTGTTTTCCTATAAAGGTTAAAAGTTAGATTTACTTTTCTCATAATTCAAAAATAACAAAAAAAGAAGAAAAATAAAAAAGAAGTTAAGTTATGATGCCCTTGTATGGTTTGCTTGCATGTAGGCTACCTAATGGGTAGGCCATCATTTAGGGTTTGCATCTTGTAGGTTTCATTTTACTTAGATTTTTTGAAAGTAAAACATCCTTTTTATTGCATTTAGTGAAAGATCATTGAGTGCTTCATTGTTTACTTTCTTTTAAGCTTAAAAGGAACCACACACACTTGCACGTATCACAATAACATTGGTAAGGTTGGATTTCATCACCAACCCCCAATTCAGACCGGTGACGTTGGATTTCACCTCCTTCCATCGGACTTGCCCCTAGATACCTTAGATAGAATAGGGCACTCTCTCAAGATGGAATAGGTCACTAGTGTTCAAACTCCCTCCCATTGTTGGAAACACTTGTTGATTTTAGAGTGGAAGAGCTAGGTGAACCCTCCACTCATTGTGGGTTTTAAGTGGTGTACCCTAGACTCTTTTGAGGACCTCATGTTTGGCACTAGTGTTCCTAGTCACCACTTTGGTTGAGTTACCTCATTCTAAGTCCAAAACATGAACAAGAAATCAAGAGCAACAACAAATTCAAACACACCAAACAACTTAGGGATTCACATCTAAAACTTAAAGGAGATAATCACATTGTTTTCTTGTGTGCTTCTTTGATCATTTGATTGTGTGTTCCTAAGATTTAAAAGAGATAATCATACACATCTAATCCTTAAAAGAGATAATCATATTGTCTACTTTGGGTGTTTCCTTATTGTTTGGGTAGTCAACATAAGATCCTAGATCTGGGACCAAACCCTAACCCTAATTTTTCAAAAAAATTATTGAAAAAAAATCTACTTTTTGATTCTGCATCCAATGGATTGAGAATCATGCAAATCAGAGCTATAACAAAAAAGTTATGTTGGTTTTATGATTACTCTATTTTCGAAGCCGAAAATAGGGAAAAACTGCACTAAAACGGTCATAAAATGGTCTAGACAACTCCAAAAATTGCCAAATTTATTTTGTTGTCTTAGTTAGCTCCTTCTGCACCTCTCATAGAAATTTTGAGTCCTAACTCTTCATAGTTCAAAATTTCCCAAAAATTCCTAAAAGTGGGCATTTCCCCACGGGCCCCGGTTGGCCAAATATTCCAAAAATACAAATTTTTGACCCATAAGTCAGATTTTGGAGTCCTAGCCCATTGTGATTAGCTCGTCACACTGATAGTTTTGATATATAACACTTATAACATTTTTTGAAAGTCAAAATTTTCTTTAGTGTGGGTTTCCTTCAGGGTTTGCCTAGTCAACACATTATGACAACCATGCATAGCCAAGCTCAATCATGAGCCAGTGAAGTAAAAAACTTTAGGAGAGGCCCTAAGCACCATCATTATAGGTATGAGGATCTCCTCACTCCTGCATGGAGCCCTGATAGTAGTCACCTTCGCTATTCTCCTAAGGATCTCATCATTCCTACATGATGCCCTAAAAGTCATCATGAGGTCAACTCCTCACTCAGAGGACCTGACCACAAAAGTACCTCTACTAGGAGAACATCAATGGGTTATCCACATGATCAAGTGGATTATTCGGTTAGCCAACACCGATTCCAATCCCAAACCAGATATAATCAGCCTTCCAAGGGGCCTAGTAGGGAGGTCTACACTCCCTCTACATCGTGGTCTTCACCACCTAGAACTCCCATCCAACAAGTGTTAGCAACCCAGAGTAGGCTTGTCTAAATTTCACATGCACCATCAGCCAATATGACCATGAGCGAGCTTCTACTATAGTCCTCCAAGCATTGGGAACCTTTCATGAGGATCTTGGATTCCATTGAGGTACAACCTCATGACTCTGATGCTTTCAACAACTTTGTGGGATACATACAAATGTACAAGAATCCTGTTATATCCTTTCAGAATCATGAGGTCAAACCCATGCCTACCAATTCATTAGATCCTACTTTGCACATCATAGCGAGTATCAATAGGCTCCCCTATAAGTAAGTATTGGTTGACACAGGTTCCTCAATAAACATTATTACCACAACTTCACTAAAGCATCTCAACCTTCCATCCTCGTGCATTGTACCATCCAAGTTCACCTTGCAAGCATTCAACGATGCTTTATCCTCCACTATGGGCACGATAATCCTACTTGTTGAAGTTGGACAAAATACTGTGCCTACATTGTTCTACATCTTGGAGGGTGCAAGACAATACAACATACTGCTTGGAAGGCCATGGATAAGAGACATGGAATGTGTTCCATCTATAGTGCATCAATGCATTAAATACATTGATGAAGGTAAGGTCCATGTGGTTCATGTTGACCTAGACCCCTTCAAGTATTATAAGCAGGTGGATCATCCACAAGAGCCTACAATGTCACCCATGCATTTGGACACTAAACCCAATGACCTTATCTAGAGTCCAGATTCAACCCCATGGTTAGTCATGAAGCTACCTTCACCACCGCTAGTACCATCCTATGTTTCTTCAAGCGAGGAAGAGTCAGAAGAGCCAACTATAGAGACTCCCATAGCTATCATCAATACATCTATAGAAGATCTTCCCACTCCTACCAAAAAGGAGGAAGATCCCACTATTGATACAAATGAATCAAATCATATCATGCTGGAGGACACAATTCAATTGACCTACCCAAAACTCGATGAGTGCATAGTACCCAATGTTACATCCATGCCTATCATCGAGTCGATCAAGGATCTAGGTAGTCCTCCTACCAAGTCACCACCCATTGATAGCATTTCTGATGCACCCCCGAATAGGGGGGCCAAGTAGATCACCTTGGACAAGTTGATGAGGTAGCCATGACTTGTCCAAATGCAAATGCATCTTCTCATGAGTTTGTGGGAATGATCAATGTGATGACAGAGAACCAAAGTCCTTTGAATCCATCTATGCCACTTGCGACTCCATACAACATTCCATCCATACCACAAGAGATACCATTGATGGATTTGATCACACCTACTCCATCTCACTCAACATCTCCACAAAATCAAGAGCAGGTGTACCCCCTAGACCAAAGTGGGGGTAACCCAACTACCACAGTTGAACACTCTAAATTGGAACATGAGCATGAGCTAAATCAAGAACAAGAACATGTGGATATACTCACTAGCTCCAATCATCATGAAGCATCCACATCTACTCTGATATTGAGGACTTTTGATCCACCTCTGCTCAATTATCTCCTGGCTCCCACACCTAATTCACCTCCACCACCTATCAGTTACCATCCAACTTCCTCAATAACCATCCAATCATCACCTCCACTAGTTTCACAACATATCTTGGATAGGCTAGCCAATATTGAGTTACAAGTGAGTCATCAACACAATGATTTACAACAGATCTTGAATCGACTCACAAGCATTGAGTTATAGTTGAGTCATCCAAAACCTCAACCCCCTAGTTGTCAAGGCCAACCCACTCTTATGCATTCCAATATTAAGTCTCAAATAAATCAAGGGCCAAACTAACAATGTTGCCCTAAGCGATAATTTACACCCATTACTGAGTCCATGGATTCTCTATTTGAGCATCTATGTGCATCAAAGGCAATTGACCTAATTGAGAGTCGACCTATTGATCCAAATGCACCAAAGCCCAAAACATATCGCGAAGACCTATATTGCAAGTACCATAGGCAAAATGGGCATGACGTGCATATGTGCTTCAAGTTCAAACACCTAGTATAGGATATGATCGATAGGAATGATCTTTAGGTCGAATATCTTATTGATAAGGAAGCTTTATCCATGAGTGGGTCACTCATTTTACCCCATAGAGACATTGGCATTACCTAGAATTCCTCACCAAAATAGGGGAGTCAATCTCTATTACTCCTCCTAGCCAAGCCAATAACATTGCATCAATCATAGTATATACTGGGGGTATCCAAGGTATCACACCTTCCCCACTATTTACACATAAGAACATGAAGTTAAAATTGGGATCCTAAGGGTATTTACAACTCCTTGGTCAACACAAAATACTCCTAGGGGCTATGACCATTTAGGTCCCCAAAATTCTAAGGGTTTCTAACTTGGTCAACCAAAATGCTCCTAGGTGGTCTATGACCGTCTAGGTCACCCCAAAATGTTCCAAGGGTGTTTATAACCCTTGGTCAACCCAAAATGCTCCTAGGTGGTCTATGACCATCTAGGTCACCCAAAATGCTCCAAGGGTGTCTACAACTTGCTTGGTCAACCCAAAATGCTCCTAGGTGGTCTATGACCATCTAGGTCACCCTAAAATACTCCAAGGGTGTCTACAACCCACTTGGTACCAAAATGTTCCTAGGTGGTATATGATCATCTAGGTCACCCCAAAATGCTCCAAGGGTGTCTACAACCCACTTGGTCAACCCAAAATGCTCCTAGGTGGTCTATGACCATCTAGGTCACCCAAAATGCTCCAAGGGTGTCTACAACCTGCTTGGTCAACCCAAAATGCTCCTAGGTGGTCTATGACTATCTAGGTCACCCCAAAATGCTCCAAGGGTGTCTATAACTTGCTTGGTCAACCCAAAATGCTCCTAGGTGGTCTATGACCATCTAGGTCACCCCAAAATGCTCCAAGGGTGTCTACAACCTACTTGGTCAACCCAAAACTCTCTAGGTGGTCTATGATCGTCTAGGTCACCCCAAAATGCTCCAAGGGTGTCTACAACCTGCTTGGTCAACCCAAAATTCTCCTAGGTGGTCTATGACCATCTAGGTCACCCCAAAATGCTCCAAGGGTATCTACAACCTGCTTGGTCAACCCAAAATGCTCCTAGGTAGTCTATGACTATCTAGGTCACCCCAAAATGCTCCAAGGGTGTCTACAACTTGGTCAACCCAAAATGCTCTTAGGTGGTCTATGACCATCTAGGTAACCCCAAAATGCTCCAAGGGTGTCTATAACATGCTTGGTCAACCCAAAATGCTCCTCGATGGTCTATGATCATCTAGGTCACCCTAAAATGCTCCAAGGGTGTCTACAACTCGCTTGGTCAACCCAAAATGCTCCTAGGCGGTCTATGATTGTCTAGGTCACCCAAAAATGCTCCAAGGGTGTCTACAACCCACTTGGTCAACCCAAAATGCTCCTAGGTAGTCTATGACCATCTAGGTCATCCTAAAATGCTCCAAGGGTGTCTACAACCTACTTGGTCAACCCAAAATACTCCTAGGTGGTCTATGACCATCTAGGTCACCCAAAATGCTCCAAGGGTGTCTACAACCCACTTGGTCAACCCAAAATGCTCCTAGGTGGTCTATGATCGTCTAGGTCACCCTAAAATGCTCCAAGGGTGTCTACAACCCACTTGGTCAACCCAAAATACTCCTAGGTGGTCTATGACCATCTAGGTCACCCCAAAATGCTCCAAGGGTGTCTACAACCTGCTTGGTCAACCCAAAATGCTCCTAGGTAGTCTATGACCATCTAGGTCACCCCAAAATGCTCCAAGGGTGTCTACAACCTGCTTGGTCAACCCAAAATGCTCCTAGGTGGTCTATGACCATCTAGGTCACCCCAAAATGCTCTAAGGGTGTCTACAACCCACTTGGTCAACCCAAAATGCTCCTAGGTGGTCTATGACTATCTAGGTCACCCCAAAATGCTCCAAGGGTGTCTACAACCTACTTGGTCAATCCAAAATGTTCCTAGGTGGTCTATGAATATCTAGGTCACCCTAAAATACTCCAAGGGTGTTTACAAACCTCTTGGTCAACCCAAAATGCTCCTAGGTAGTCTATGACCATCTAGGTCACCAAACTTTATTTGGTACCCAAAATGCTCAAGAGTGTCTACAACCCGCTTGGTCAACACAAAATGCTCCTAGGCAGTCTATGACCATCTAGGTCACTCCAAAATAATCCAAGGGTGTCTACAACCTGCTTGGTCAGCCCATCTAGGTCACCCATCTATGACCATCTAGGTCACCCAAAACTCTCCAAGGGTGTCTACAACCCACTTGGTCAACCCAAAATGCTCCTAGGTGGTCTATGACCGTCTAGGTCACCCTAAAATGCTCCAAGGGTGTCTACAACCCACTTGGTCAACCCAAAATACTCCTAGGTGGTCTATGATCATCTAGGTCATCCCAAAATGCTCCAAGGGTGTCTACAACCTGCTTGGTCAACCCAAAATGCTCCTAGGTGGTCTATGACCATCTAGGTCACCTCAAAATGCTCCAAGGGTGTCTACAACCTGCTTGGTCAACCCAAAATGCTCCTAGGTGGTCTATGACTATCTAGGTCACCCCAAAATGCTCTAAGGGTGTCTACAACCCGCTTAGTTAACCAAAAATGATCCTAGGTGGTGTATGACTATCTAGATCACCCCAAAATACTCCAAGGGTGTCTACAACCTGCTTGGTCAACCTAAAATTCTCCTAGATGATCTATGACCATCTAGGTCACCCCAAAATGCTCTAAGGGTGTCTACAACCCTCTTGGTCAACCCAAAATGCTCCTAGGTGGTCTATGACCATCTAGGTCACCCCAAAATTCTCCAAGGGTGTCTACAACCCACTTGGTCAACCCAAAATACTCCTAGGCAGTCTATGACCGTCTAGGTCACCCCAAAATGCTCCAAGGGTGTCTACAACCCGCTTGGTCAACCCAAAATGATCCTAGGAAATCTATGACCGTCTAGGTCACCCTAAAATACTCCAATGGTGTTTACAACCTGCTTGGTCAACCCAGAATGCTCTTAGGTGGTCTATGACCATCTAAGTCACCCCAAAATGCTCTAAGGGTGTCTACAACCTGCTTGGTCAACCCAAAATGCTCCTAGGTGGTCTATGATCATCTAGGTCACCCCAAAATGCTGTTTAACAAAATGCTAGGTGACTATGATCTAGGTCACCTAAAATGCTCCAAGGGTGTCTACAACCTACTTGGTCAACCCAAAATTCTCCTAGGTAGTCTATGACTATCTAGGTCATCCAAAATTCTCTAAGGGTGTCTACAACCTGCTTGATCACCCCAAAATACTCCTAGGTAGTCTATTACCATCTAGGTCACCCAAAATGCTCCAAGGGTGTCTACAACCTGCTTGGTCATCCCAAAATGCTCCTAGGTTGTCTATGACTGTCTAGGTCACCCTAAAATGCTCCAAGGGTGTCTACAACCCACTTGGTCAATCCAAAATACTCTTAGGTGGTCTATGACCATCTAGGTCACCCCAAAATTCTCTAAGGGTGTCTACAACCTCCTTGGTCAACCCAAAATGCTCTTAGGTGGTCTATGACCATCTAGGTCACCCCAAAATACTCCAAGGGTGTCTACAACCTACTTGGTCAACCCAAAATGCTCCTAGGTGGTCTATGACCGTCTAGGTCACCCCAAAATGCTCTAAGGGTGTCTACAACCCGCTTGGTCAACCCAAAATGCTCCTAGGTGGTCTATGACCGTCTAGGTCACCCCAAAATGCTCCAAGGGTGTCTACAACCCGCTTGGTCAACCCAAAATGCTCCTAGGTGGTCTACGACTATCTAGGTCACCCTAAAATTCTCCAAGGGTGTCTACAACCCTGCTTGGTCAACCCAAAATGCTCCTAGGTAGTCTATGACCTTCTAGGTCACCCCAAAATGCTCCAAGGGTATCTACAACCCACTTGGTCAATCCAAAATTCTCCTAGGTGGTCTATGATTGTCTAGGCCACCCCAAAATGCTCCAAGGGTGTCTACAACCTTCTTGGTCAACCCAAAATGCTCCTAGGTGATACATGACCATCTAGGTCACCCCAAGATGCTCCAAGGGTATCTACAACCCAAAATACTCTTAGATAGTCTATGATCATCTAGGTCACCCCAAAATGCTCCAAGGGTGTCTACAACCTACTTGGTCAACCCAAAGTGGTCCTAGGTGGTCTATGATGGTCTAGGTCACACCAAAATACTCCAAGGGTGTCTACAACCCGCTTGGTCAACCCAAAACCCTCCTAGGTGATCTATGACCATCTAGGTCACCCCAAATATCCCAATGGCCCCCAATAAGCCCATTGGTCACATGTACATACATATATCAATCAAAAATTCAAAAACATCATCAAAATATCAAAAATACAAAAATATTGCATTTGATCAAGTTGCATACCATTGCATTTCATTATAGCTCGCATTCGGCATAATCATCATTGCACTTTGCATTTTAGAGTTGCTCATGCATGTCTAGCACTATGACTATACACTAGTCATCATCCAAAATCAATGTTGCTCAAGTCGTCATTCACATTATTTCCTATTTTACAATTCATTTTCCACCTACATTTATCACTTTTTCATATTTGTGTCCATTCCCTTCACCTAGCCATTTGTTCTAGAATGTCATTAGGGTTTTTTGGTCACTCAGCCATCTCTAGTTTTCTTTTCAGATCTTGTAGAAAGCTATCATGGTTTTTAGGAGGTAGAGTCTTGCTTATATTATACCTTGTATACATCAAATCCCAACACATTTTCACACTAATAAATCCAAGTTTTGCACAAGGAAATATGAAACCTACGAAGTGGTCTAGGTTGCTTTAAGTAAAAATGTTATCCTGCTCATCCCCCTGTGCGAATGGTTCAAGAATTTTGAGAATTGGCAAAAGGACAAGCTCTTCCCTACCCAATTCCCCAAGATAAATAGTGGTTTTCACCACTATCCTCCAAATAAAAATCCCACAAAGCAAAAGTCACCAAACCAAATCTCAAAAATCAAAATCCCACAAAGCAAAAGTCAAAATAAAAATCCCAAAAAGCAAAATAAAAAATCAAAGTCAAAATAAATAGTGGTTATCACCACTCCCCCAAATCCCTTGCTCAAAAAAAAAATCAAAAATATTTTTTTATAAAATAAACAGTGATTTTCATCACTACATATGAGCAAGTATCCCAATAAAATTGAAGAAAAGAAGGGAGTATTGAACTTGAATCCCTGGAATTCTCAACATTCGACAAACCATAAGGTGATCCTCATTACAAGTTTTGTGGACAACCTACTTGGCAATGGCGGTATCCTTACGCATGATGATATGTCTGTCACATTAGCATTTTGCGTGTGTGCAGACCAATGTTTGCATGTGGATGAGCTAGCTTTTGGTAGCCTATACTACCTAGTGGTATAATCCTACTAAGTACAAAATCTAGGATCGTGACATTCATAGGGTGATCCTCATTATAGGTTTGGTGGATAGCCTATCTAGAAATGGTGGTATCTTTATGCATCTCATAGGAATGAACTCACTTGCACACACAGGGATATTGAGTATCTTGGTCATCCTAGTAGATTCATACCTTGTCAAAAAGTCTTGCATGGCTAGTATATAATTTTGACCAGTTGACTAGAGTGTTTGAGTCTCTTAAAAACCTCAAAGACATCTTATAACATCCTCTTATTCATTCCATTTCATCGCATTTATGTCAGTTTGTATTTTCATAAATCCATTACATAGTCTCATGACAACATTACACATGAATTGATGAATTCTATACAATCTATGGTGCTAACATAGTGTGTCAAATCATTAGTCATAGTTCATCATATCAAAGAACTCAATTCATCCATCTCATTGTGCATCCATGCATATAGATAATATCAAATCAAATTATAGCAACATATGCATACATGATAACCATCCATCAATATGCCACCATATCACAAAAGCATCCATATGCATACATGATAGACATCCATCATCATATCATAAAGCAAATAAACACATTGCATACATATCATAAAGCAAATAAACACATTTCATACATCTCATAAAGCAATAAATATATGATGATAAACCACATAAAAAGCTCATATATATCTGTGTATATGTATGGGATAAAAAGATACATCATGCTGCCCGTAGACTACCATAAAGTGAGTCCTCAAACCTCACACTCCCAAAAATCCCCAAATGCATCATAAAACCTTTGGTCAAACCCAAAAATCCCTAGAGGCATCATAAACCCTTTGGTCACCCAAAAAGCCCCAAAGGTACCCATAAACCCTTTGGTCAACTCCCAAAGCCCTAAAGGCATCATAAACCCTTTTGTCAATCCTACAAAGTCCTCGAGGTATCCATAAATTATTTGGTCATCCAAAAAGCCCCAAAGGCATAATAAACCCTTTGGTCAACCCTAAAAATCCCCAGAGGTATCCATAAACCCTTTGGTCATCCAAAAATCCCCAAAGGTATCCATAAACCCTTTGGTCATCCAAAAATCCCCAGAGGTATCCATAAACCCTTTGGTCACCCAAAAAGCCCCAAAGATACCCATAAACCCTTTGGTCAATCCAAAAAGCCCCAAAGGTATTTATAAACTCTTTGGTCAACTCAAAAGGTCCCAAAGGTATCCATAAACCCTTTGGTCAACTCCCAAAAAGCCCCAAAGGTACCCATAAACCCTTTGGTCAACTCCCAAAAAGCCCCAAAGGTACCCATAAACCCTTTGGTCAAACCAAAAATCCCCAATGGCATCCATAAAGCCCATTGGTCAAATATATATACATATACATTAATCAAAAACCAAAGAAAAGGGTCCAAAACCCACCAAAAACAAGTCAAATCTGATGGAATTCACTCGAGATCAAGATAAACCTAAACTTCTCATGGATAAATGGAAAAGTCCTTACTTTACTCCCTAATAAGGCCATTGTGGCTAGACCACCCCACGGGAATAAAGTTTTCAACCCCTTTCTTCCATGAAACCTCAACAAAGTCTCCAAAATCCTCCCCAAAAATTCTTTAATGAGTAAAATTGGAGGAAACCCTAACAAAGTCATATGTGTCAAGCGACTCATCACTTTTATCATTGGTTATTCCCTCAACAACTCATCACTTGAGGGGGTAGTCATACTTAACAAATTCATAATCAAAATCAACAATTAAACACTTAATCATGCAAATTGCGTTCATCCAACGAATATTTGACAAAGACAATCACGCCCCTGCTTGGGGTAGCAAACAAGCAAATATTTAAATTAAGAACATAACAGGACAGATGAACCTGCCTGTTGGTACACCTCAAAAGTTACCAAAATACTTGGTATTCTCTAATGCCTAGGGTTATAAGTCCCCCGAGCATACCTGGAAGCTAAAGAGAAACCAAGACCAATGTCTTTACTGAGTCAGAAGCAAGGATTCAAGAACGCATGCTCTTTCCATGATTGGGGCATCTAAATTTGGTTAGGTTATCAAATAACCTTAATCATTTAGCATTTTAGTCATCTATTTTTGCTCAGTGCTGTGGCGTACACAACACATCTCAAAAAGAGGCATATATAGACACTAAAATCTGGTCAATCCAATTAGGCAATCAGAAGCACTGGTTAATTGACACCATATGGCCCCCTTGGGCAACCCTCAGAGGTTTACTAGTGGTCCTAACCACTCCTGGAAGGCTAAAATCCACTTTTGGGGACTTTTGGGCCACATAGGCATGATTGTCCCACCCTGGGATGATCATAGTTCATGGTCGTCCCACCCAAGGATGATCACATGCAGCCATCCCTGGGTGGGATGACTAGGGCCTTTGACCCTCAAAAAGTCAAAATATGGCCAAATGGTGCCCAGGGACTACCATTTATCCCATCTATTCTCTCATGCAAGTCTGAGGGTGCAAAAATCTTATGACATACTACATGTTTGACTCCCAAAATGGAGATGCCTTCCCCCTCCAATGCATGATGAGTTGTGGACAAGTGGCACCTGGTGCCCTACATGCCCTTGCATGCCTTTTTTCCCAAAGGCCTCCTTTGGCTATAAAGTGGATTCATTTTCCACACAAAATATAGAGAGGAGTTTTGAGACATAGCAATAGAGTGCTGCCAAGATTTCCCCTCACCATTTTGTGCCCACATTCCCTCAAAATATCTACCTAGCAAAGGAGGTTTGCGAGTGAACTAGGAGGCACAATATGATCCTAAAATTGAATCATCTGAGTGATTTTTACCACAAAATTTGATGAAAACACTATTTAGGAGGTCCCTAACCAATTCAAAGAGGAATTGGTGATAAAATAAGGGCATAAATGGTGGTCGTCCCACCCTAGGATAGTCCCTAGTTTGTGATAGTCCCAACCATCCCACCCAAGGATGGTGGATTATATATGCATGATTTATTTATGTTATTTTTTTTTAGATTCTAGATTATCATATGATTCTTCTATCCAAATTTCATGCATTTTGGAGCTATATTGAGCGAGATATCACATTTTTAGTGTTTTGTAGGGTCTCATGTAGGTCTACGATGGTCATATGGAGAAACACCTGAAAATATTATTCATTTTGCAAATATGACCATATGGGTTCTCTTATAATCATGTTTTAGGTATACTGACCAAGTTTCATTTTATTTGGATGTGTTTTGGTTCAAAAATTGCTTGCTTTGGGTTTCATAGGTTGGGAATAGTCATTAGGATTATGGTATACCATAAGAAATGATTTTTGCTCTATTTTTAGTGATATCCATCCAAAACCTTCCATTTTACATCCCTTTACAATTTCAAGTTGTTTGGAGTTGATTTGATAAGATCCATACATATTATTTTTCTTAATCTTTTAATGTCTATGGGGATTGCATGTTTTTCATCACACACACTTGCTATTTGATATTTATGGTTTCCTTGTGTGTAGGTGTAGGTTTCTACAGTGCATTAGGAAGGATCATAAGACCTCAAGATCAAATACACAAGTAGTGGTAGCAATAGCCCACCCACCTCGATTGTGGGTATGAGGAAAGACAATGGATGTGCACCCGAGTTACATGAAGGATTTTGATCCTTGTGTTAGTTTAGGAAACCATATGCAATTATAAAATATTATTTCAAGAGTAGTTTAAAATAGTACAAAGTAGCCAAGGTAGGCTAAAATATAATCTAACCTAAATTATGCTAAAAAAATAATAATTGTAGCTAACAAACGCTCTAAGAGAATTTAGTGCCTAACAACTAAAAACTAACAACCAACTAGTTAGGTTAACGTAGTCAAGTTGACTACAGTTACCCAGTAACCCAATTACCACTAGATATTACAAATAGTTAATATCTATGAGGTAAAAATTAAAAGTAAATCTAATAATATATATTTTACCATACGATAAATAACAATGAACGTCTACCTAGGAGAATCTAACAATTACCAAATGAGGTAATAATCATAGTTACTGTAGCATAGTAACTCTAGCATCCTTCCTTATTACATTATTTAGGTAATGTATATAACTGCCCCAATATAGTGAAAAGATGTTGATCTCTGGTTCTTGCTCTGTCATAGTGCTCTGGCTGCTCCTAAGCAAAAAGTGGCTCATTCCTCATTTTGTCTTCACATCAACGAATGCCCTTATTGTAATATTGTCATCCAAACATATTGCATGGGTAACCAACTGCTGCAACCACTAGGTATAGTAGAGCAGATAAATTCATACGAG
This sequence comes from Wollemia nobilis, assembly GCA_028583015.1. NCBI lineage: Eukaryota > Viridiplantae > Streptophyta > Pinopsida > Araucariales > Araucariaceae > Wollemia > Wollemia nobilis. The sequence goes on along the minus strand of JAQPPZ010003251.1, from coordinate 6,518,267 downwards.
GTTCATTCGATTACAATATGATGTAATTTTTTTTGATAAGGTAGCTAAGGTGTTGGTTGCTACCAAAAATACACCCTTATAAGTTTCCCTCCCTTGTTGCAAAATATGTTGTAATGAAATTTATGAAAGAAGTGTGACTAAGGTATTGGTCGCTGCAGAAAATGCACCCTTACAAGTCTTCTTCCCTTTTTACAAAAAATTGAGTGAAGTAGAAAAGAAATGTTTATCCCCCTTAATTGCAAAAGATGTGCAACTCAAGAATCTTGTTAAGGCTTTTACAAATATTGCCTCCTAGGCAAATTTTACACCAGAAAATTCTCCCCTTTTGTTACAAGTACTTCAAAAAAAAAGAGTTTGCTATTTATGAAGCCTAAAAAGAGGTACAATCACCCCTTTATTGCTAGTACTTCAAACAAAAACTTATGCTATTTATGAAGCCTAAAAAGAGGTTTTGGAAAAAGTGCTTGCCTAGGGTGACAAATTTGTTTCCCCTTTACAATACTTGTTTGAACCATGAGCACATTGTGTGCTCTTTCTAAACCAGAATCAGAATCAGACACTTCACTAGAAACATGGAGTCTATGATGTGCCTTTGCCATTTTAGTTTTGCTTGTTTGGAAACCAACACTGAATGGTGTCATGATTGTCCTTTTTACAATTTGTGCAAAAATTTGCTTCCTAGGCAATTTTATCAAGGAAAGTTTACTAAACAATCCTTCCTTATTGCAAGTACTTCAAACATGGTTTCTATTATGAAGCCTAAAATAAAAGGTATAATTTTGATGACTTCTACTTTTCTGATTGCCTTTACAAGTTTTATCTCCCTCTTGTCAAAATCTGTGTTTGAAGGAAGAAAGGAATTATCCCCCTTAGTGCAAAATATTGCTACTTTCAAGGTTCCTTATTTTACAAAAACTTGTTCTTTCTTTTGATATACCCTAAAAGAGTACCAAAAGATAATTTACTCAAAAATATATTTAATGGAACTTGCCTGAAAATACTCCTAAAGAGAGATAATCAGTTTGAAGAAATTAAGCCAAACAAATAAGAGTGAATTAGGGGTTTTGATTTAGAAGAGAATATCAAGTAAAATTGGTTTTAAAACTATGCAATGATTTACACAAATTATTGTGAAATTTTGGGGTTTTGAGTGTTCTTGATTTTATGAATTATAATTGCAAAAAATAATGCAATAATCAAACAAGAATGCCCACAAAATTCTTATCACATAGGTGTCGGTCATTGTCAAAAATGCACCTTTATTTGCCAATTTTGTAATAAAGGTGTCGAGTAAAATAAAAAATGCACATTTATCACCAACTTTTGAAACAAAATTTGGAATTGTATTGTGCAAATATTTGATATTTTATGTCTCCTTTTGTTTTTCAAATTTGCAAAGAATGTGGCATAAAACAATTGCCTTTCTTTTTGTTTTGCAAATTTAACAAGTTTTGATTTTGTTTTAAGTGCTTCTCACTTTTGTGTTACAATTTTGCAAAGAAGTACAATTTCTTGTCTTCCCCCCTTGATTTGCAAAATTAACAAATTTAGCACTCCTTCCAAGACAAGTCAACACACGACCCACGTTTGAAAGGCTTCCAGAACCAGTGTGTCTTTAGTGGAGCCAAGGTCTTTCAATTCCTTCTCAATTTTGCAAAAAATAGAATGTGCAATTTCATGTATTATATCCCCCCTTGGAGAAAAACAAATGCACACTTTGCCTTTGAATTTTACAAAATTTTGAGTTTCCTTGTGTTATAATTTGGCAAAAAATAATTCAAGTTTGATCCTTTATTGTATGCTAAATGAACAAGGCTTTTGAGAAGAATTTAGGTCTCCTAATTTTGCAAAAAAAATGATGCTCTTATATGTCTTATATCCCATTTTTGGGAGAAAACAAAAGCTCCTTTTTTATTGAAGTTGCAAAATATAGGTCTCCTTTGTTTTAATTTTTTAATTTGCAAAAATTTAAACAAAAAAGTTTTAATCATAAAATTTGAATTTTAATAATAAAAAATAAAATTATGCTCTTCTTTAAAAATCAATTTATAAAAAAATATTTTTTTATAAGCATAATTCATATTTGAAATTATTTAAAAAACTTAGATAATTTTTTTTTTTTTTTTAAAGCGAAAAACCCCTTGCGGGGCTGCCTTGGTCTGAGAGACCATGAACAGGGGGTTCTACACCGTCAAAGTCACCCGGGAGTCGCACCCGATCCTACCCGCACCAACATTATCAATTGGATTTTGGATACCCAATTCAAATTTTTGGTAGGGTGGAGATTTGAACCTGGGACCTCCCTTGGAGGATTGCCCTCTCCTCTCCAACTCACCTACAAAACCTGGGTAGATAAAAAAACTTTTTAATTTTAAATTAAAACAAAAATAAAAGAAATTGTTTTTTTTCATATTATCTTACCTTGGCATAAAAAAGGTTCTTTTTTCAAGGGCGGAGTTTGATCTTACAACCTCTTCCCAAGTGCCTTAGCACCGAAGACTCGATCATTTGGGCTAAATGCTCAGATGGGAGATAAGGAAAGGGATTTCCCTTTTATCTTCAATACTATCGCACGGTGGATTAAAAAATTGGAACTTTTTAGTCCCACATCCATCGTGTGAATGAAATGTGATGCTTTAAAACTGTGAAGGTCCCCTTGTATGTTTGATTTCCTTCTAGAAATCATCGCCAAAGAACGAACCTTTTACCACCCAAACCGTCCAGTGGAGATGAGCCACGTCACCCTGTCGACAATGAACCATAGCGAGCCATGTCATCCTGGTGAGAACAAACCACAACATGCCACATCAACTCCTTCCTCAAAAGTTGTACCATCTAGGTCAGCTATCAACCTATTGCCACATCAGATCCTACCTCAAGAATTGTGCCATTCAATCTGCCATGTCAACTCCTTGTTAGTAGCTTTGATCCTCATGCTATCTACTAGCTTCATGACACATGTCCCTTGGAGCTCATGCCAGTCATCCAATGTGTAGGTTTTGGGATCTATGCCTCACATGCACATTTTGAAGTCAGGTCTGATGATGTCAACATAGGTCAGTGTGCAGGTTTTGGGATGTTGAGTAGTCTCCTAGTTTGTGGGCCATCTAATATTTAGTGAGCCGCTCCACTAGGGCATCAATCAGGCTCTATGGGTTGTCAGGTTTCACAAGGCCTGACAGTGTCAGTAGTTGTCACCTATGGGCTATCAAGTTCTACAGGGCTTAATAGTGTCAATTGTTGTCCTTTGATAGTCGCTAATAGATTCAATGTCTACAGGCCACTGATATATGAGGGAAATTTTGTGCCAGTGGAGCATCAAACATGAAATTCCATGCCATTAGAGAGATCAATCTAGATTCATGCATTCCCAAAGTTCTAGCAGATTGCCTCAAGAAGCATGTCTCATATAGTAGGGTCTCATCTTAGGATTTGTGCCTCCATGGTCCAATCCAGGAGTGAAAAAAAAATTATCGCCTTCTCCAGGATTTTGCCTCGCATCACTCAAGACTCTCGCCTTGCCCTCACCCAGGCTTTGATACCAATGTTAGATTAGGAAACCACATGCGATTACAAAATATTATTTCAAGTGTAGGTTTAAATAGTACAAAGTAGCCAAGGTAGGCTAAAATATAATCTAACCTAAATTATGCTAACAAAATAATAATTGTAGCTAACAAACACACTAAGAGAATTTATCACCTAACTAACAACTAACAACTAGCTAGGTAGGTTAACATAGTCAAGTTGACTACAGTTACCCAGTCACCCAGTCACCACTAGATATTCCAAACAGTGAATATCTATGAGGTAAAAAGTAAAATTAAATGTAATAATATATATTTACCTTGCGGTAAATAACATCTACCTAGGAGAATCTACCAATTACCAAATGAGGTAATAATCATAGTTAGTGTAGCATAAAAAATATAACACCTTGGGCACCCAATTTGTAACAATTGTATCATATTTAAGCCCTCAAGGGGACATCTATGTAACCTTGGATTTGATCCACCAGATTAATACGAAAAAAACTCTCTTTGCTTCATTTCTTGCTATTTGGTATCTCTTCCATTTTACTTGCATGCTTCCATTTGGTACTCTTAAGCAGTAGGAGATAGATACATATGTTGTTCATCATAATTCGGTGCATCGTTTTTCCCTACTTCACTACTAGACTGAGAAATGGGAAAGACCTATCACTTCTATGTTAAGGTGTAAGAGGTCATTGTTAGCTTTTGATGTAATGAGCACTGGGAGATAGCAATCACAAGATGCAAAATAATATGAAAGAAAGTAAATCTGCTAGATGACTGAAATATGCTATAAATAGAAATGATATAAAAGAATACAATGTAGCTATGGAGGAAATGAACACTCCATTAATAAAGCTACTGAACTACATTGCACCCATCACCAATGGATGGTGATCTACACAAAACTACACTATGCTCTAAGCTACACTATCTGACTATGTCCCCCGACTCTATATCTATATTACAATGAGGCCTTTCTTATATAGGTAAAATAGGTTCCTTGGCCAACACTCTACCTAGCTGTGCAAGGGACAACTTGCACATATACAACTTGCACATTGACACTTGTGCATTTATTACATTGCATGAAGTAACTAGATAACTTCCCCCTAAAGTAATCTAATGTCCTAAGTATGTACCTTGGAAGATACATTTACATGACCCAAATGATGTAATATACTCTATTTCTAACACCCCCTTGTATTACATTATTTGGGTATTGAAGACTTTAGTCTTCAATATGGATCTTCTTCTTCTTCATACTGAAATTTGTACTCTTCCTCTGCATTCTTTGTGTTCAAGTTCAGCAGGTAATCTATGTCTTCATATGATGCAGAGTAAGTTGTAGCTGAAGCTTCTTATTTCAATTGACTTTGCATTGTATTCCTCCTTTATCTGCTATGTCTTCTTCTTCATCTCTAGCTTTGCCTTTGATTCTGGTTTTTGTGCTCTCATAGGAGGTTGAGTTGCTACTTGGTTCTTGTGAGGAAGATTCTCCTTTCCTGTCTTTAATCTGTATAGAAGTTTTTGAACAACCACTTAAGGCATCATGATAATATTTTGAGTTAGTAGAACATGAAGTGTTGATGCTGCATGAGGATTGAAAAAACTTTTCTAGATATGATTCATCAAGTTCTACCTTCTTTTTGAGTAATTCTATCAATCCTTTTTGTTCTTCATTTTCTGCCTTGTAGTGTTTATATGTGAGTAGTGCCATGTATAATATGCTCACAAAGTCTAAGGAAAGTGAAATATCACTTTTTCCATTGTCAATTGCTTCATTGAGATGGGTTTGAAGATAACATTCCATAGTATCAAAATTATCTTCTAAGGCTTCACTATGAATTACTTTTGAAGTTAGATCTAACCTTCCTTCCAATTTCTTGAGTAGATTCATGATCCCAAGTTTTATGGCACTAGATTTTTCTTTTCTGAAGCAATTATTCTTATAGGTATTTTGAGAAGTAGACATCCTTATAGCTCCTTATATTAGGATATTTGATCCCTAATTGAAGTATATAAGCTTGATTTGATAAAACCTTTATTAATCCTTAGGTTTGTAGGCTTCCTTATGTCTCCCTAGGTATGAATACCTAATTTTAGGTTTTGAAGAAAGCTTATATCTTCCCAACTTGATAATATTTGATAGATATTATTATTATCAAGTTTTGTAGAATGCCTTATGACTCCCTAATGATTTTGGAGTATGATATAGTGCTTTTGTAAAAATATAGTTCAATTTTAGTTGATTTTGTACAATTTTTGTAAGGATAAAAAATCAACTTTTCTAACACCTTATTACTCCTATTGAACTAAGCACTTTTCAATTTTGAAGAGGTTTTAATGTTGGATTTCTTTTGTCCCTTTTGAGAAATTTTTGAGACAAGAATATTATAAATTTCCAACCTTAACAAAAAATCTTAATAACCCCTTTTTGTAACCCTTAGGATTTTATTCAAGTGTTTCTAATTTCCAATAACCTAGTTTGATGTTGTAACCCTTATCACTCCCAAATTTGGAAAATTAGAACACATTAATATTTGCAAACATTAAATGGATTAATTCCAAGTAGTATCCCTTATTTCTCCTAAGTTGTATTTTGCAAATATTATATTAATTTCCCTAAGTTTTGCTTTCAAATAAATATTGATTTCATTTAATATTTCAACCTTAACATATAACCTTATAACTCCCTTTTTTAATGAAAGTAAATTAGATGAGGAAATTTTACCTTTATAAGGCTTTGTACCTTTATGAAGTCGGATGAATATGGTAATAGTATGTCCTTCTTGAGCATGAATTCTTCAATGTGTACTTTGGCTTCAATGCTATCCTTTAATGCTCCCTTGACCTATTTGATCGAGAGTGCTTCTGAATACTCTCGACTTGCTCTGGATCGCTATCAAATCACTATCATATCATTGTTGAAATTCTACCGAATTGCTATCAATATGCCATCAAATTATTATCGAATTGCTATGTTTTCCAAGGTCCAAGGCACCTTTAATAGGCGGTCAGTCGAGTGACAAGTGTCATGGTAAGATTTTTAATGATTCATAGATGCTTCGGTTATTTGGTGGAGATATCGAACTTAATCCATTGCTTGTGACAAGTGTCACCTTTAGTTGAGATATTTTTATTCCCCTTCAAGTATTGTCCAAGAGACATTTCTTCTTCAATGTATATGAGACTTCTTTGTTGTAATAGATGTATATCAAGCTTCTAGTTGTAAGTAACTCCTCTTCCACATGGAGTATGGGTACCAAGATAGTGTTGTAACATCTTCTTTATGAGCATTATTTAGAGTTATTTTGGAGAATGACAAGTGGCATCTTCTTTCTTCTGCATGCCCTTGTCTTATCAATGCCTTCTTGAAGGTCTTCCAATGTATTTTCCACCTTGTTCTTTTTTATTCTACGTAGATGCTAAAATGTTTCCAGCCAAGTAATCCTTATGGTGGAGCTTTGGTGGAGATATGGAGGAGCTTTTGTGGCCCTTGAATGGAGTTTGAATGGCAACACTTAGATGAAGACTCCGTGATGCTCCACTTAGGTATTGAATGCTCCTTGATTTGGATGTGTAGTTCCACTTTGCTTGCTTTGATTTCCTTTTCTTCTACACTACTTGATTTCTCCCTGGCTTTGTGCCTTATCTTTTGTAGGTTCGACCATCCAAGATACGTAGAAGATGAGCCTATATGAGTGGCTCTTTGCTATGCTTGGGAGAATGCTAGCTTTCGATCACCTTTGGCTGGTTCAACCTGCTAATATTGTGCCTTTGAGGCACTTTCCAATCTGCCTTTTTCCTACATAGAATGAGTTAGAGAAATGCAATCCAATGTAACAATATTTGTAAATAAGATGCCTTTTGCACCCTTTCTTGCACTCCTTTTTGTAGGTCTAATATTCTGATTTATATGGCAGAATTTTTGAATGCAGTGTAGGGGTTTTGAGGTTGTCTCTTTGCTTAGACACCTTCCCCTTTTTCTTGGATATTATGATGACAAATCCAAGCTTAGATAGAAGTAGATAGAATCTCCTTATATGATGCAATTTTCTACACTTTTCTCCTTGCAACTAACCCTGTAATGCTTTGGATTTGAGACTCACCAAGTCTCAATATTTGAAGCTTCTATTTTTTATTTTGGTTAGTTGTCTTCTTCTCCAAGTTTTGGAGGATTCTAACCTATTTTTGTGGCTTCCCTTGGCCACTAAGTATTGCAGATTTTTGTGCACTAATAGTGTCTTTAGACACTTTGACAATTTCTGATTTTGTGCCCTTCTCAAGAACACAAACAATAATTCTTTTGAGAGTAATAGAATAGTGCAAATGAATCTAATAAAATTTATTTTAATGCACTAAAAATTTCACCTTATCACTCCAATCAACTCTCAAATTAATGCACTTAATCAATTTACTGCAACTAATCAAGAATAATCTGAAATGAATCTTCAAGAGTTATTCTGCAATTTCACTACAATTAATATTGTAGGACTTAGTCTTCTTTTTTTTTTCCAAAGTAGATGATAGGTAGTTGATAGATATAATACTGAAATCTAATCAACTCCTAATTAATGTGCAAATGAACCTTAAAAAGAACTTTTCTCTTTTTGCACTTTTTGAAGATTGTAATCCAAATTTTCTTCTTCTTGCAACTTTAATCTAAATTAAGGTGCTTTAACAAATCTGATAAGTAATCCAATTAATGAGTTTATTTGCACCAAAATTTGCTTACCTTTTTAAATATTTCGTAGCTCTTTTTTCACTTCTGTAGAGGATGTGAATCTTGGTGTCTAAGATCACCAAGTTGCTGCTTCAAGTAGGATCTTGCAACTTTTTGTAGACTATCCTGAACAACTCCTTCACCAAAAAATGATCTCAAAATTTCTTTCATGAGCCTAAGATTTGGTGGCTTGTTCTCCTCTTGTGGTCTCCTCCTTCTATAGATTTGGAGAAGTCTTTGTCTCTGAAGTGGTGCCTTCTTGCTATGAGAGGTAATCTTCAAATCTCCTAGATTTGGTGAGCTTCTTCTATCTTCAAGTCTTCTTATCAAATTTTAACTTCAAGTAGGATCTTCTTCTCAAGATTCTAAATATCTTGAGGTCTTCACTAGATTCTTCTTCTAGGATTTGGCACTCCTTTCCAAATTCTTCTTCTCTTGGGCTTGTTGTCGGATGGCAACAATTGTCCCAAGTCCTTCACTATCAGGGGCTTCTCCTTGGTAGTGGATTTCTCCAATGAGTTCTCCTTTGATGATTTCTTTAGTAAGGCTCTCCTAGCCTTTTACTGGATGCTCATTGAGACCTTCCCAAGGTCTTTGATCTTATAACTTCTATTGGTCTTCCTTGAGACCTTTTCTTCAACCTTCTGCTCTTGGAAGTGTTGGTGGTGAGATCTTCTTTGGATATCTGATTCTACTACTTCTGAATGCGAGTAGGACTCTCCTAGTCCTTCTTCTTCTTCTTCCAATATTGGAAGTTCTTCAATGAGATCTTCTCCTAATCTCTTCAATTTTGCTTTAGGTGTTAAGTTGATTCTAAAGAAGATACTCTTCCTAACTTTCTTGTAGGAAGTTTCCCAACTCACTGAATCTTCTTTCCCTACAACAAAATATTAGTACTAAAATCTTAATCTACTTTTGAATCAGATATTCTCTTTGAATTCTTCTTCAGGATCAAGGCTTCTGGAGCCTTTTTTAGTATCTAGGCTTCTGTGGCCTTTTCAGTATCAAGGCTTCTATGGCCTTTTTAGTATCAAGGCTTCTATGGCCTTTTAGTATCAAGGCTTCTATGGCCTTTTCAGTATCAAGGCTTCTATGAAAGGTTAAGTATGTTTTTTCATCAAGGCTTCTATGGCTTATTCTTCAACTGTGAAGTTCTTCAATCCAGTAATGGAGATCTTCAGTATCCTAACTTCACCATGACTCTTCACCAAAAGTCTTCTTCCGTAGTATTCTTCTCTTGCACAAGGAACTAATCTCTGCACTATGAAGGCACATCGACCTTTGGGAAATGAAGTTGGAGTCTCCTAGATTTCTATTGTAGGAGGAGTCCCAATCCTCTGAGAATTAATTTTCTACAACAAAAGAAACTTTAGGTAATAGTTAGCAAATTCTAGATATCTTGGATGATCTTCACTAGATGATTTGTCAATCTAGTGGATTGAATGTTGAGTCCTAGTCTTCACGAGTTTTTCTTGCAACTCTATGGAAAAGACTCTAGTCAAATATAATCTCAGTATTTCTAGAACTGAGATTTCTTTCAGTCCTCACTTGGGCTCTCCCTAATTCTACCACCTAGACTCTTCTGAGAGTTTTTGATAGTGGCTGGTCCAACAGGTCAAGTTGACAAAAAACTTAGGCTCAATAATAATGGTGGTTTTCCTATTGACCTACTATGGCTAGATCTACTGTGGCTCTGATACCACTGTTAGCTTTTGATGTAATGAGCACTGGGAGATAGCAATCACAAGATGTAGAATAATATGAAAGAAAGTAAATCTGCTAGATGATTGAAATATGTTATAAATAGAAATGATATAAAATAATACAATGTAGCTATGGAGGAAATGAACACTCCATTAATAAAGCTACTGAACTACATTGCACCCATCACCAATGGATGGTGATCTACATAGAATTGTACTATGCTCTAAGCTACACTATCTGACTATGTCCCCCGACTCTATATCTGTATTACAATGAGGCCTTTCTTATATAGGCAAAATAGGTTCCTTGGCCAACACTCTACCTAGCTGTGCAAGGGACAACTTGCACATATACAACTTGCACATTGACACTTGTGCATTTATTACATTGCATGAAGTAACTAGATAACTTCCCCCTAAAGTAATCTAATGTCCTAAGTATGTACCTTGGAAGATACATTTACATGACCCAAATGATGTAATATACTCTATTTCTAAAAGTCATAATGAATAATTTTAGGGGAAAAGCACTAAGGATTATAGACAAGGTAAGACAACTAATAAAAAAAAGAAAATACCAAAGGGGAGATTTATACTTAGGGAGGGCTAGGTATTTTACCTACCTATATGGATTTGTCAATATGTCTTTCAAGTTTCCCGTACAAGTATTTGAATACAAGTTGAATCTAGAATATGTGTGAAAACTTGGATATATGGGTTTGAAATATTTTAAAGGGTAGAAAAAACCACCTTCTACTTTCTCAAGTAGTAGGTCATGAGTATAATTCCTAAGCTACATGGGTTCCACTTAGTAGTAGAGGAATAGTTAAGATAGATGGGTCTTAAATGGATCATTGCTCTTATGACCTAAAAGGAATATTTAAGTAGAACCCCAGGGATAAGAAATTGGACACCTTATATGTGCATAGAAATAGGTACAATATGCAATAGTAGGAAAATTTGGATGAAGAAATATTTTGGAAAGAAACTAAGGGTATGAAAAAATAGAGATTATATGTCAACCCTCCAGAGTGGCACACTTTTTATACAAATAGAAAAGATAAATTTATCCTTGACATCAAGGTAAACTATCAAATGTTGGGGCACTTCAAAATCTTAGGTGTATTGATCAAAATATCCTTGCATGGAAAAGAGTGAGGTATAAAATAGACTTGATCACCAAATCCATAAGAGAGTCTGTTCAATACCAAATATTTTTCCACCTAGGATAAAATACATCCAAAATCATAAAAATGTCCAAGATCATAATGGAAGTAGTAGCAAGAACCTTAGACCCTCACAAGATTAATCCCAAGAAGTATATAACATAAAATAATTGCTATTTTAGCTAAGTTAACAACTCTAGTAGTGGCCAATTTAGCAGTTAGTTAGGAAAATATTAAAGGGTAGAAGGGGTTCAAAAGTATGGGTCCATGTTTAGAGAGGTGGCTATAATATAAAAAAAATTAATAACATGAGTAGATTACCCAACTTGATGAGGGTGAAATTCTCAAGAAACTCCTTTCTTGAGTTGAGAATGACTAGTCCAATGGCCATGACTACACCCACTCCTACTCCCTCATCATCATTAACCATTCTTCTTCTATTTCTATGCTTTTATCTTCTATTTTCACATCCCATTCTCTCTATATCTCTTATTCTCTCTCTATTCCTATTTCTTCCCATTTCCATTATTTTTCCACACTTCTCTCACCATCTACTATTGCTGCATCTATTTATCTAAGAGGCACCCCACCTCATAGTTCTCTAAGAGGCACACTACCTCAAATATTAATGATCACTATGTGAACCACTCCAATCACATCATTCCCATATATCCTCATCCAATCTATCACCTCACAACCATTAGTCCCACATACTATGTCATCCCTTTCTATCACCCTGATTAGATTAGGATCATATCCCATTCCCACCACTTTTTCTCTATTCCTCACTATTTCCTTACTATTTTTCCTTCTTGCTATGCTATCCACATCCACACACACACCAATCCCAAGCATAAAAATGTCTTTTATAGGTAAGGATGTACATTATCCCTACCCAAGAAGCTACATTTATGGAGCTACCCTATTAGAAAGTACTAGTAGAAGACCAAGGTCAATATTTGAATATAAATCTAGAGAAATATTGTTATCAAGGCATTGGATATCCTTTCCACTGAGAATATGGCATGGGAGAAGTATAAGATACTCAATAAAAATCTATCCAAGGTTATAGTATTTTTTTGTCACAATTATCTAGAAAGGAAGACAAGATGTACTTTGTCAATGAAACCTAAGTTGAACCTTCCATGATAGCAATAGATCCTATTGATTTAAATACTAGGGTGCTCAGTTGGACATAGAAGATATGTACCTATAAGAAATGGTCCAATTGGAAAACTAGGTTATGTTTTACATGCTAATGAAATATGGTCTCTTTGCAATTGAGTATGAGGCAATACAAGTCAATAAAAATAATAATGGAGGTAAAATAGATATAGCTAAAGGTACACAAGGACCAACTACAATAAGAGAATGATGGTCTAAATAAGGAAATATTAGTTGAAGAAGCAAGTAAAGGGCCTCAAAACCCAACTTATCAAAGTTGAGAAAATACAAGAGCTTGAAGACCTCGTATATGTTTAATAATATTACATTATTTGGTACATGCTAATGTACCTCCATGGTACCCCTATTGTAAAATGTAAATATTATATTAAGGTTTGAGTATATAGTTTATAAGAGTGATTTATATTTCCTCTTTATGTAAGTTTTTATGTGTAGGATATGCACAAGTGTCATGTAAGTAAGAGTGCAAGTGTTTAATGATAGAAATTACACAAGTATCATGTAATTAACTATGCAAATATTTAATGTGAGTATGTGCACAAGTGTCATGTATTAGGTGTGCATGTAGAAGTGTAAGTATCATGCAAAAGAGTTCAAGTGTTATATATTTAAGTGTGCATGTAAGTAGACAGTCAAAATTCATGTGTACAAGTGGTAGGATGAGAAACCAAAGGACATGTGAGAGTTTTCATATGGAGAGCAATAGTGAAGTACTTGAAAGAAAACTTTAAACATTTATTTGTGCCACTTTTATCTCAATCGAGTGGTTAGACTAGTCGGTAGCCTAGCTTGCGCTAGGGCACTGTGTTGCAAGAGGTTAAGGGGTCGAATCTCTTCGACACAGTTTTGCTGAAGAGTTGAGGACAAAGCTACGAAGGATTTAAATATTGTTTTTGTGCCTTTGGTTCCATCCATTGGGGTAGCCCATTTGGTTACCTATCTTGCATGTAGCGTTACTATATAGGAGGTTAAGGGGTTAAATATATTCGATGTCATTTTTCTAAAGAATTAAAAATAGAGCACTGGAGGAATTAAATATTATTTTACACCTTTTAGTTTCATGTGCTGCATTAGTGTAGTTGGTCACTAGACCAAGTTAGGGTGTTGCACTTCTAGAGGTTAAGGGATCAAATCGCATCCACGACTGTGCAAGGTATTTATAAATTTTATAAAAGGGAGATATAAGGCATAGTATTGGGATTTGATTTTTGTAAATGATAAAAGAGGAGATATAAGGCATAGTATTGTGATTTTATTTTTGCAAATTATAAAGGGGAAATATAAGATGTAATGTTGTGATTTTATTTTTGCAAATTATAAAAGGGGAGATATAAGGTGTAATGTTGTGATTTTATTTTTGTAATTTAATAAAAAGGAGATGTTTTTAGAATAAAGCTTTATATTGTAAGTTTTAAAAGGGAGATATAAGGAGTTATTTTTAAGCTTTATTGTGTATTTTTTGAAAGAAATTATAAGGGTTTAAAAGTGGTTGATTTGATATTTAAATAAATAAGAGAAAAAGAGAATTATTATCCAAATTTGAAAAGCACATGCAAGAGGAAGATCATCATCACTGAGGTAGATTTGGAGGGCACAAATTTGGAACAAGTCAAGGTGTCAAGTACACATATTCACCCAAGCATTCAATTGACAAGGAATAATAATTCAGCATTTTCTAGAAGGAAAGATGCACATGATAGTGGAAGAAGAGCAAGGTATTAGCATCTCCAAGTCAACACAAAATTATCCAATGCTAAACTTGAGCTACCTTTAAAATGTAATAAATGTGAGATATGTGGAAGTGATAGAATTAATGGATGTAAATAACATATTGGTCATTTTAAGCTTACTACATTAGTGCATATCATTCTCCATATGTTCTTGAAGATATCTGGGTAGAATATGTGTGTATTATTGTTAGTTGAAGAAGCAAAAAAAAAATTATAGATCATATTTGTGAGCAGATTTATGCATTGTTTATGACTGGATTTGGGAGTAGATGAGCAATGTTTGTGAATAGATTGGTGTAAGGTTTTGGAGCAGATTAAATAAGCATTTGTGATTAGATTTGAGAAGTATTTGTGAGCAGGTTTTGTGAATAGGTTTTGGAGTATATTTGAGCAGGTTTGTGAGTAGGCTTTGGAGCAAATTTGAGCAGGTTTTATAAGTAGGTTTTGGAGTAGATTTGAGAAGGTTTTGTAAGCAATTTTTGGAGAAAATTTGAGCAGGTTTTATGAGTAGGATTTGGAGTAAATTTGAGCAATTTTTGTAAGCAGATTAGAGCAGGTTTTGTGAGCATATTTGAGCAGTGTTTATGAGCAATATTTAAGGATAAAATTGAGCAAATTTTTGACCAAACTTGAGCTAGAGGATTGGTGTCTCCTATGGATTGGTATCCAAGAACTTGAGATGGGATTGGTGTCTCCTGTGGATTGGTGTCCATGAACTTGAGAGGGGATTGGTATCTCTTGTGGACTAGTGTCCACAAACTTGAGAGGGGATTGGTGTCTCCTATGGATTAGTGTCCATGAAATTGAGAGGGGATTGTTGTCTCCTATGGATTGGTATCCATAAAATTGTATAGGGTATTGGTGTCTCCTGTGGATTGGTGTCCATGAAATTGTATAAGGGATTGGTGTCTCTTGTGGGTTGGTGCCCATGATATTTATTAAAGAAATATATAAGAAATATTTTATCATGGTTTTCTCTCGAGAGGGTATTTCCACATAAAATATTTGTCTCTTATATGTGTGATTATTTGTGCATCATTTCATTATTGCATTGATATTATTTGAAGTTAGTGCTTTGGAAAGAAAAGATAATTTTTTTATCTTATACTGTTCACCCCTCCCTCTCATGTATAAACTTGTGTTCTTTAGTTATTGCAAGAATGCTTTTATCCATTTTACATTCATATTTGATATTATTTTGAATGTTATAATTATTTATATTGGTCAACATATATTTTGATTGCTCTTATATTTGAGTCTACTCTAGATTAAGAATATTGGACCTATGATAATCTAGCTTAAAATCCAACAATGGTATCAAATTTACTCTCATATTTGAAGCTACTTCAAGTAGTCTCTATTGCTACCATCAAAGAAAGTCTTTAGTGTGATTACTATAAATTTAAAATTTACAGATTGATATATTGATATTTGATAAGGTCCTCAAATAGAGTCTTTCCACTTTAAAGGAAGTGAAAACTAGGACTCCATTCAAATGCTTAGAAAATATATATTGAGGGGACAAATAAAAGTCACCCTGATTTGGATGCTAGGGTCTATCCACTTGGTTCAAGAAAAAAACCAATGAAGATAAGGACTCAACCAAAAAATATTAATAGGGATAACTTTGAATAAAGTTGAATGTTAGGGGACATTCAAAGTCACCCTGATACTAATTGTATTCTCTAGACAAGAGGAGAATCGCTATAGTGGTTTAAAATCACCATTGAAGTACAACTATCCTTATATATATTGCATTGGACAAAGTATCCAATAGCTATAAATATTTGAGAAGAAAATATCCTCATATATATAAGCACAAAAAGTGCTATATGAGATAGAGAGCTAAGTAATATAGAAGAAGAAATTTAGGCACCAAAGAGTGCTATATTAAAGGCATTATTCAAACAAAAAATCAAAGAAGCAAAGAGCCATTCTAGAGAGCCATTTGGGAAGCTCAAGTGCCATACATGGAAGCTAATAGCTACGTGCATTGAAAAAGTGCAAGCACCATTTAGAGAAGCTATATTTTATGTCCATTCGAGAAGTTCAAGGACCATACAAAGGAGCTATCAATATCAGATAGAGCACCACCAATCCAAACAACACCTGTGAAATAAAGCTAGTCCAACCAGAATCCATTCGTATATTGAGCAGGTCTAAATAACATGATAGTAGAAAAATATAAAGGTTTAAGCACCATAGAAAGAGATCCTAATTAAGCTACACCATTCAAAGTATCATTCTAGGAACACTAGAGATGTAACCAAATGAAGTGTTTTCATCAAAGAGAATAATAAGTGGAATAAGGTATTTTTTAAATTCGTTTTCGCATGGTTTAACAAGGTGTAACATTTATGTGGCATAGTAGATCATGATTATTACTTTTTGAGCATTACAAGTTAGAATTCTTTGATTATATCACTTTTTGTAGTCAAAGTTTTTAGTGGAAGAAAAGTAAAGGTAAGGAGCATTACCTTTGCATTTAATATTTGATATTTAATTTTTATAAAGTCCTAAGTTAAAGTTTAAATTTGAGGGAATTGGATAACTTAGGAACTTTATTTAAGTTGGAGCTAAAAGGAATTCAACTTTATAATAAATAATAAGGTGGGAGTTATAAGGACTTCAACCTTATTTTTGAAATATTGAAAATATTTGATATTTTATTATTTGCAATTAATTTCAAATATTTTGATTTTTTATTTTTTTTAATATTTATTTGATTTTGGAGAGATATGAATTTCTACTCCAAAAGAATATTTGAAAAATATTTTGAAGTCTAAAAATTTTGAAAAATATTTTTGAAATTTGAAGATTTCTAAAGTTTGCAAATTTAATGAAGTAGGGAGATAAAAAGGTTCACTACTTCAAAGGATTTGAAAAAATAGAAAATTTTAAATTTGTAAATTTATTGAAATTTTTTGAAAAAAGAATTTAAAATTTTGAAATTACAATTTAATTAAACTTTGGAGCAAAAAGGATTTCAACTTCAAAGGATATGAATCATTGAAATTTTAAACTTTGATAATTATGAAAGAAAACAATTTGATGTTCATAATAAGAAAGAAAATATTGGAAGCTATTAAAATTGGCATACATAATTTGATTGAAAAATATGATGATAAGCAAGATATGGCAATGCAATTTATCTATAGAGAAGCAATGAATGAAAGTTTTGAAACATTTGAATATTATTTGCACTCAAAACTTGTTGAAGCAATTGATAAATCTAAAGATGATATTGCATTAAAATAGTTAGTATAATGTATATGGCATTACTTTCACTTGAAATTCATAAAGATAAATGTCAAAAGAAAATATTTGATTGAGACTCTAAAAATAAAAATACTGATTGATCATGATACAAGTGAGTCAAGTGAATCATCTTTGAAAACAATGTTTCACTCGACATGTAATATTAGCATTCCAAACTCATAAAATTCAAGAAATTATGATGCTCTATGTGAATTTTTAGAGGTTACAGGACAACATCAATATTGCAAGAATGAAAAATAAAAGAAGCATATTTCTAGATACCAAATATAAAGAAGAAGTTAAAGCAATTCATCAACAAGAATTAGAAGTGCATAGCAAAGAAGAGAAGCTAAAAGAACCAAGGACAAAAATGAAAAAGGATCTCAATTAGAGGATAATGCTTAAATGTAAAAATACTTGACAAAAGTAAAGATTGAATATAAAGATAAATATTGAAGATTAAATTCTTGAATAGCCACCCAGGTGTTGTAGGTGAGTTGGAGAGGAGAGGGCAATCCTCCAAGGGAGGCCCAGGTTCAAATATCCACCCTACCAAAAAGTTGAATCGGGTGTCCAAAATCCAATTAATAATGTTGGTGCGAGCAGGGTTGGGTGCGACTCCTGGGTGACTTTGATGGTGTAGAACCCCATTTTCGTGGTCTCTCAGACCAAGGCAGCCCCACAAGGGGTTTTTCGCTTTAAAAAAAAAAGTCTTGAAAAGCCAAATAATGTAATAGAGGGAGGTGTTGCAGAATATTACATTATTTGGTACATGCTAATGTATCTCCATGGTACCCCTATGGTACAATGTAAGTATTAGACTAAGGTTTGAGTCTATAGTTTAGAAGATTAATTTTTATTTTCCCTTTATGTAAGTGTCTATGGGAAGGATATGCACAAGTATCATGTAAGTAAGAGTGCAAGTGTGTAATGAGAAAAATTGCACAAGTATCATGTAATTAAGTGTGTAAATATGTAATGTGAGGATGTGCGCAAATGTCATATATTAGGTGTGCATGTAGAAGTGCAAGTGTCATGTAAAAGAGTGTAAGTGTCATAGAGTAAAGATTACATGTAAGTAGACAATCAAAAGTCATGTATACAAGTGGTAGAATGAGAAACCAAATGCCATGTGAGAGTTGTCATATGGAGAGAAATATTGAAGTACTTGAAAAGTCATATTGTATGGTTATATTATGGAGGCAAAGATCCATGTATTGTATCAAAGAATATGGATATTGTATGATTCATTCAAGCTTTAATAATATTGTAGCTTGTATGTATATTTTGAGCAATTATACTATAAGTGTTCTTCATGTTATTGCATGAATTATTTTAGCTATTTTATATTCATATTTTATATTATTTTGAATGTTATAATTATTTATATTGGCTAGATTATATTTTGATTGCTCTTATATTTAAGTCTACTCTAGATTAAGAATATTGGACCTATGATAATTTGACTTAAAAAATAACAATATAATAGTTAAAAAAGGAATAAAATCAACCCTGTAATGGGGGCGAAGGTCCAAGGTTCAAATATCAGGCCTTGTCGAATTGAATGCTTGTCCCTTTCATGGTGCTTTCGATAGTGTAAAAGGTTTAAAATTATTGTGGCATGGTGGTTATAGATGCAGACTGCACAAATATCTGTGTGGGGGCTTCTAGGGTGGACAACATAGAATACTATGGTGACCATAAAATCTAGATAGCCTACCCATATTCGTGGCAGCTATCGATTCCACCATGTAAATTAAAAAAAAAAAACAAAGGAACAAAATCAACTCCAAAAAAATCTAGGAAAGAAAGACCAACACATTGTAGATTTGATAGCCTCAAAACCTACTAAGAAAGCTATAGACCCAAATAGCTTATGAAATTCAAATGGTCATAACCTTTTGAGACTAGATCAAGGAGGAGATGAATAATATAAACAATACTTTCAACTGACCTTCTTCATGAAATAAAACTTGGAATAGGTTGACAAGTCCATTAGACATGTAGAAGGATAATTATCTGCAAGGGGTGAACATTAGGAAGTCCCAAAATTTCTTGTATCAATGACCATAATGTAGGCACAATAGTAAGGTATAGATCATAAAGGTTTAGTTAATATGTTGAGAATAATCTTGGATATCCAAAGGAACCTCCAAACCTGCAAGGATAATCTAACATACTTAAGGACCCAAGTGTAGAAAACAAATAAAGAAATAAAAGGGTTGATCGTTGTTGGGTGCCCAAAATTTTCAATGAAAGGAAACACATCCTAGATTATGTCATAAGTATTATAATCAAGGAAAAATATGATCAATATGACCAAGGAAATCTATCTAAAATATATGAGAGGCTAAAATAAATTTAGGATAAACTACAAAATCTAGATATGTATTAGGAAGAAAAATAAAAACCCTTTTTAAGGACCTAATTTGGGAGGTTTAATACCTCAAATTAGTGCAATTACCAGGTGATAATAAGTGGTAAAAGTTATTTGGGGATACTATTGCCAAATACTAGCTAAAAATGAACTAGTAGCTTTGGCAATTTTGCAACATAGTTCTTAATTTTGTAGCGTTTATACCGAAAGATAAAGGTAAGATTTGTGATCTTAAATCAATCAAGTTTAGCATCCCTTAAAGCCACCATAAATGTAATACCTTGATACGAAATTTATAATTTTTTTCTCATTTTGAAGGAGAATGCAATAATATAATTCCACATAGTAGAAGTATCTAAAATTCTCAAAATTTGACCAATTTTGGATAGGGATCAATCCACTTTAAAAAATCAGTCGATTGGATTCAAAATTTGATTCTCTTTTTAAAGGAAATTGATTGGTTTAAAGGAGTAATTCACTCAACAAATTTAGTCAATCCTCCTATAAATACAAGTGATTCACTCACTTGGATGAAGCGAATCATCCAAATAGTCATAGAAGTAAAATTAAGCTAGATATTCCAAGGAAAATATTTTATAAAGATATATTTTGGCATATAGTGGCACACTAAGACATTTTGAAAGCCTTCCAATCCTATTAGAGGTACAATTAGAAACATGTAACATTTGAAAATACAACATTTTTCTAAATTTTATTTTAAATCTTTACTTATACTAGGAGTAATTATTTCTGACCATAGGTAACTTAGGGATAAGCTCTTGCTAGAAATAGAGGATTAGTGTCCTCATTATATCTATATTTTCACCATGATAATTGAAAGTTACACCTTATAAAATCCACATTGTGCTTTGTACTCATGAGGTTGTAAGAAATTGACAAGTCCGTAGGCATTCCATCAGTGAAATTGTTAAGTACATGTCGATTCTAGCATGGCATTTATAGCCCATATTATTATTCAATTATCAATTTCATAATCATATGAATGAGTGTAGATTGATGCTATTCAACCTCTCATGTTTTGATTGATATTCTCCTCTTTATGGTGTAAAATATTTATTTGATTTAAATTTCTTGTACTCTAAACTTTCAAACAATTTTATTTTTTGCATTTTACTTTCATACTTTTTTTATTCTATGTAATTTAGTTTAGACTAGTGTAGAGAAAAATTATTGGTAATATTATCCAACCTTGTTGAAACTCGAATTGGGAATGCAAAATCTAAATTAGAAGTGTGGATAATTTTCCAGTTCAACACTGATCTTATTACTTCTTTACCAACTTTCTTTACCTCATATGTTCATCAAATGTATTTAAAGAACACATTCATAAATGGTAACTCATAAGAAGAGATCTCACTTGACTATTATAAAAGGAGGCCAAGAGAATGTTCATTATAGATCAAAATAGACTACATAGCTTAAATTAGGTATTTAGGATATAGTATTTCAAAATTTTAAAAAAACTTCAAAAATAAAAGTTTTGTAAGCCTTCCATCTATGTTAAATATCCATGTAAAAGTTTATAATGATGAATTTTTGGTAGTGGTACTTTAAGGTCTTGTCATTACTCTTAGTTATATCATTTTAATTGATGATACAAAGAGAAGATTATGAGAAATATTTGATATGAATAATTTAATATTATTTTATTATTTTATTGTCACAACCATGTAAAAAATGACAAGATGTTAAATTCTTAGTCTAAAGATGAATATATTCTATTAACAAAATTTAAAGTAGAATAATGAAAAGATGAACCTAAACTAATTCAAGTAAGAATTAATAAAGATTGCCTAGATGATAACTTAAAATACACAAATGCTACATGGTTATACAACCTATGACATATACATATCCCTAACATTTGTTATGTAATTGATTTTATTTCAATGTTTATTTTATCTTCTAAAGTTACTCATTAAGTTTTACCTAAAATATTATTACATTAAAGATATTCAAAATAATTGGATTAAATATTTGACATATAAGTATATGTATTTGATATGTTCTACACACTTTAGTGGGTTAGGTTGTATCAATGATCACAAGTCTACTATTGTGTATGGTTTTAACATTGGATCAAATGTTATACCTTGATGTGTAAGTAGTCAATTTACATTCTTATCAATAGAGGAAGATAATAACACATGTTAAGCAATTCATAAAGTAGCTTGGTTGAAAAGAGTACTTGCTTACTTGAATTTTTTATGAAATAAAACTTCATTATATTGTGATAATACAAATATGATTTAGTTAGTAAAGAATCACATCTACCATACTAGAACTACACATTGTTAAATCCATCATGACTGTTAGCTTATTATTATATAATAATGTAATTTGATGTTAAACATTAGGTTTTTCATATATTTGCAAAATTATTATGACACAAAAAATTGGTCAAGTTTAGAGATAAGTATATTGTATCAAATATTATTCAATTTATTATAAGACTAAAGATGTAGGTGATACCGGTATCTTATAAGGTGCTTATCTCATGGATGAAAGATATTTATGCATTGAAGTCCATTGATCACTAAGACAAAATACTATTATAGTTTTTCCATAGAAAAATTACTCTAGCTACTAAGAGATGAATTAGAACTAGTCAACATTACTTCGGCTACTAAGAGATAAATTAGAATTAGCCAACAATTAAAATAGTTTCATGGTTGAATTTCTTTCATCACTCTTCCATATTATAACAACCTTGTATAAATACTAAAAATTTATGAATTAAGAATCAAGATTATTATTTTTTAGTTAATTTTTTTGGGCTTACACGCACTTGAACTATATTCCAACAATGGTGAATCCTAATTGTAGTTGGACCCAATACTTTGATATGAACATATTATGACATCATATTCATCCTCACTTTCAAGTAAATAATTACACTAAGTTACTAAAGTAAAGCAATGCTTTAGAAAGGTGTTTTCTATCTATAATAGATTGCTTAGTAGAATTATTTGAAAATACATGCTAGTTGCTAGGTTTCTAAACTTGACCTTGCTTTGGTTATTGGGATAAAAATGAAACCTCAATACTCCCAATAAAAAAAACTATTTTTAAGGTTATGAAACTCATAAAAGAATGTTGTAAATACTTTTCTAGTTAAAGTTCTTTGTTATATTGATCATTTCGCTATTAATAATTAAACCCATATCAAATATTACAAATAAACAAATAGTCATCTTAATAGTATATATAAAATAACAATTAAGTTAGAATAATGTTATCAAAATTATTTTATTAAATAACTTCACTCAAATTAATATATTTTCAATCGATTACAAAATTTTTATTGATTTTTATATTATAATAAATTTCTTATTTTACATATCATTAAAATTATATTTTCAATAAATTACAAAACCTTAATTAACTCCTTAAAATTATATATATATATATATATATATATATATATATATATATATATATATATATATATATAATATATATATATATATAAATATAATTCTTTGTTTTTGCACATCATTGCCTTCTTTTTATATAAAATTTAAAATTTATTAAAATAAAAAAATATATTTATACTATTATATTAATTTTTAATAATATTATATATTATAACAAAAGATGTATACACTCTTTAAGCTATATCTTAGGAGTTGAGGGATTTATTTTCCTTTTACTTAGAGACTTTGCAATTCACAACTTAACTTACCGTTTAATCATTTTATATTTATTTTTATTTTTAATATATTAAAACAATCCTTTTTGAACAATTCACCAACTAAATAATAACCGGTTATTCAGAAACTGATTTGACATAATGTACATATGAAGTGCGTTGATGTCAATTAACCATTCATTCAAAATAAAAACTGTGTTTATAGTTTGTGATTACCCGTGCTTAAGTTTTTGTGTATACAACCATATCTATATGTATTTCCCGAGTTTTAACGGGAAACAATCTCGTCAAACACCTCATATTTTTATGATCCAAATCCAGGTGCACCTGTTTCTTGCTTAATCTAAATGACGTTAGTGGGACAATCTCAGACAAAGATTTATCTCATGCCTGCTATGTTTAGTAATTAAGAAATAGTATATAGCTTTAAAATGTCCAGCTACAAAGCTTTGAGTGAATTTATCTTTATAAGCATTAATAATTACATGGTTATATATAGAATATAATATATGATAGATGAGAATCGACCAGGCTCTTAGCAAGATTTAGATGGTGGAAGTACAGGTTTTCCAGTACCTAGGCACGTAACTGGAGGTACAATAGGTTGTTTCGTTACTCCATACGCGTTCGAGCAAAAGACTGGATCTTGACTTCCACCATCCACAGGCCTAAGTTGGATGTTCATTAAGCTGATAGTCGTGCATGGCACATGCTCGCTGCAAGCTAAGCGAACTGCTGTATTCAAATAACTTCCTGTAATATTTTCGTAGGTCACATCCGATATTGCTACTGCTGATGATTGGTTTCGACATATCTCTTTGTCACAGTAATACTGATTGATTTTGATAGGGTATTTTACGTTTGAAACTTTTATGTTGGAGAAGGAAATGCCTCTCACCGATCCGATTCCTCCCTGTATAAGCAATACAGTAATACACAACACATGCTATGTCAAAATTCATCTCCTACGTATTTAATGTTGCCAGCAGAGCTCTACAGGTGGAATGGGATTAGTAATAAACCTGCCATGTTTTTATGCGAACACCATTCGAAGCATTGTATATGTTACTGTCTTCGACTTTCACGTTCGAAACACACGCCTTTGTGTCGTCTTTGCCAAGTCCTCCAATGCTGAAATTAATAGAAATATTCTAAATTAATCAGTCAAATGATTTTTTCTTAAATCTTATTAATATCCAGTTTGAGTATATGTGAAGCTATTGTTCTTTTGTTTTGTTAATGTGATAATATAAGTCTAATAATATAATTCATGGTTGAAATTTTTTTTTCCTTGTTTTCTAATCTATTAATGTAATAATGCGAGTCTAATAACATATTTCATGATAAATATATAATAATACAAATCTAATAACATATTTCATGATTGAAATTTCTACTTTTATTTTCTAATCTGTTAATATAATAATACAAATCTAATATATTTTAGGATTGAAATTAAAAAGAGTTCTACCTGATGCCATGGCCAGGACCGCAGTTGATGTTGTGCACGTATATATCTGAGCAGCCAGTTTGTATGGAAACGCAGTCGTCACCTGTTGATCGATTTTTTTTAATGGATCAATTCTTATTGACATTTATTCATGCTGAATTAACAAGGTTTTGGGTATTATTATCAATACCGCATCCAATTAAGGAGTCACTAATTTCCACTGTCCTTGAATTATGAAGATGTATTCCGTCTGTGTTTGGACTCTCTGCTGGAGAGGCTATTGTGATGTTGTCGACCTTGACGGAAGTGCAATTCGTGAACTCGATGTGAAACTGAGGACTATTATGAATCGCTATGCCTTGTACGTTGACGTTGCGGCTTCCAGAGAATCTGATAGCCTGCCGTATAACATTAAAGTGAGAGGTCCTCCTATATCCAAAAAAAATGGTAGAATACAGACTCATGTATATGTCACAGTTCACTTACTGTGGGCCGTTTAACACTTGGATTCTTCCACCATGATGGTCCCTGTCCATTCACGAGTCCGTTACCCAACACAGTTATGCCATTGAGTTGGGAAAACATTATCCACTGCGACTGTGTCGAAGAACCCCAAGCTCTGACTTCCATGGGTGCGAGAATAGTTCCATCGATCTGCAAGAATACAAAAAAAAAAAAAAAAAACATCTGCAAGAATTATCCTCTGACAAATCTATACAAGGCGCCACAATTGTATCTGCAAATTAATTTCGGCAACACGTTCATGTATTTTATGTTTTAACCATACGAGTCTCTTGCATTTCTCCTCGTTACAATTTCAATGAACTAAAATCCTTATCTTCTTAAAATAAATCTGAATGCATAACAGACATTGAAATTACTATTTATTCAAGACTCAAGTGTTAAAATTGGAGAATATTAATATTAATTAACTCACTGCGTATTACTTGATATCGGATTTGTATTCAATTTCGAACTACAGAAAACTATTACAGTCGCCTCTAAAACAAAGTATTTTCGAGGCAATACTGGGCTGAATACCTTCATGACAATATTAGGTTGACAAGGTCCAGCGAATTGAAGAGGACCAACCAGGAACCGTAACTTGGGTGGAATTTGAAGTACGGACGAACTTTGCTCGCAGGTGGCTTTCCATGCCGCCTCGAAAGCCTGTTACAAGATGTTTTTTTTTTCATGTATTTCAAATTCAGGCTAATTTTATTAACGACGACAACAATAACAGGAGGGAGGGGGAAATAAAAATAAAACATAGTACTATACTTCACCTTCGTATCATCAGTCACTCCATCACCTTTAGCGCCGAATCGAACAACACTGAAAACGGTGGAGTTATTATATACGTTACCATGCTCTTCTACTGCCCTCAGCTGAGTAATCATGGCCTTGTTCGTCACTTCCATACTCCCAGGCCACACATTCCCAAGATTAACTATAACGAACAATACGAGAAGTACATAACTTTTCACAGAAGACATAATTAGACCTAGAACTTGCCAAGTGTACAGGGATGTTGTGGCTTGCCCGATGAGAGAAAAGTATATATAGACCAATATACTTCAACAAAATGTGTTGCAAAACATCTGGGCTTTCTGATAATTTTTTGTGTTGAAGGAAGATGTTGCTTTAATTGTCGACTATCTAAACAAATCCTTGTTTTAGGATTGTATACATATTACGCGTTATCTAAACATGAGATAATCGTTTTTTTTTTCTCTCTCTCTTGTTTTTAAGGCAATATGTCATGTCACCATCCACGTAATGAGAAACATATTGTGCCTTTCCTCTGTCGAAATTCAATTCGCTGTTGCTAAATGTCAGGATGTACTATTTTCTGGATAAAATAGAAAACTGTTGTCGATTTTACGTCTGAATATAAAACTATACCATGAAGTCAAGATCCGCACCCGTCATAAGATCCGGCGTAGTTTATGTTTTACAGATACGAATTTCAAGAATTATGATTACTCTCCTGAATAATACTGCGCTGAAATGGCGACAAACCGAAAGTTTCTAATTGCAGGTGAAAATAGTCGATTCGAAGCAAACGAAAACACGCTGGGTGGTTGATATATCATCGTTTTCATGTTACGTAAGCCGGCATTTCAACAAAAAAAAAAAAAAAAACAAAGCCTCCGTAATTACTATGATGAGACGTTAACGCCCTGCCAAAATATTATGCGCACAATTTCTCCAATATATTTTGACTTTGATTGTCATGAAAGACCTTTAACGTAAAAGGAGCAGTTTTTGTCAAGGTGGCGGTTCACTAGAACATTCGTTATTGATATACTTCAAATTTATTGGCCACAGATTTCGTAAAAGGGCTGGAAACAAACAAAAATATATTAACCGAAACTAATTTTCGCACAGAAGATTTTGTCGAGAAAAACTTGCGTTCGACGCATGGACCGAAAACAGAGAACTCGGGTAACAGTTGCTTGTACGTCCAAGTTTCTGTGTAAGAGGAAAGTGTTAAGATATGTTTGTAAATATGTTACTTGCGTCCTGCATGTTACCCTGGCTTTGTGTTTTACTATGTTGACATGCTAAAAATACAGGTTCCATAACCCTTTACATACCTTGGTCTAACCAAGAACACTGAATGTAGCATTAGCTTGAACAAAACTTTCAAAATGGTAAAAAGATATACTCAATATAAGCTGAAAAATAATAGAAAGGAATTTCTGCATTCCTCTATTTAATAAAATAAAGATTACCCACTATGTGAACAGTTGACAATATATCAATGACAAAATAACAATAGCTAATGTTGGAAGAGAACCTTGAAAGTAAGGTGTTTGTTGTTGAAAATTGTGATATAATGATAGTAAAATATTTCAATGAAAAAATTAAAATAAGAGGATAAAAGTTTCAAAGTGGTATGAATAAAAAAAAAAAATTGATAGAATTGGAATTATATATATATATATATATATATATATATATATATATATATAAAGAATGTGAAGTATTGAGAGTCTCTTAAGATAACTAAGAGACATTCTATTATCTATATAAAAGTATAATGCATTGTATTGGAGTATAATGTACAATTTGAAGATTAATAATGTATTTTTTGAAGGGATTTTGTGTAAAAAAATGAATTTTCCTCTCTATGTTGGGTTAATTCTCTCTTTTAGAGTATGACCACATCTTACATATTGGCGTTGGAGCTTGGAGCTTGAAGATTGGATAAATGGAGAACTTGAAGATTTGATTGTCTTTAACTAGAGAATTCAAGATTCAAGTTTGTGGATAAAAATTTTATACCTTATTTTTGTATATGGGATGGCATTTCATAATGCTTCATTTCCCATCCAAAAATTTAAAGAATAAAATCATGATTGTTGATGGATAAAGAAGAAGACTTTAGTGATTTCCAAGGAAGTGTGGAGTGTCTTGAAAAATGGATACAAGTAACTAACAAATTGGAGTGTTATTTTTTAGTCAATTATATAGGATTAAAATGGCCCCATGCATGTTACATCATGGCCACATAGTGGTATTACAATAGCTTGGAAATTATGCATGTTTTGCTTGACAAGATTTGAACTTGGTTATCCTCAAAAGTTGATAAATTAAACCATTGAGCTAATTCCATATGGTAGTAGATTGAAGTATTTTATTAGCTATAGAAAAACGAATATGAAGGAAACATAAAAATATGTCTTGGTCTTGTATGACATACAAGTAACTCTTGATACAAGCAATTTTCAAGAATGGTAAGTGTCAAGACCTTCAAAGAAGCCTGGGCACATTGAATATAACCTATCAAGGTTTTGCTTAAGTAAAGTTTATGAAGTCACAAACACTAAAGAGAGAATATTAAAATATGATAACGAAGGACAATGAGATTGTAGAAGATTATTATTTAAAGGTGCATGACGTTTTGTATAAAATAAAAATTTATGGTCAAGAACCAACACAATGAGATGTTATTAAAAAGTCTTGAGAATATTGACATGAAAACAAAAATTATGCAATAATTATTAATGAAAATAAATATTTGAAGAAGCTACAGTTTGATGAAATGATGGGATTAGTTAAATCCCATGAATAAATAATTCAAAATAGAGAATAAGAAAACTTAGTGCAAGGTTTTGCTTCCAAGACTAGATTGTCAAATAATAATAGGACTAGCTCAAGGTACAATTCCCAAGGACGAGTAGGGGAGTATTAAAATCAACATTTTATAAGAGGAATAGGATATGGATAAGAGGAATGTCCAATTTTATTATTATAAAAGTTGTGACCATTATGAAGAAAATTTAGAATAAGAAAGCAATAAAGGGAGAAAAATTATAAAAAAATACATTAATAAGGTCAAAGATCAAAACAAATGTTCTTGTCATGTAATATAATAATAAAAGTTTCAAATAAAGAGCACATATATTTAGGTTGTTGAAATCATAAGACTATAAATAAGGGGTTATTTGTAGAGTTGGATGACTCATATAAGAGCAAGGTAAAATTTAGAGATAAAACATATTGGAGGTTGACGAGAAAGGAACCTTACAAATCAACATAGAATATGGAAATAAAGTATTCTAAATACTTACTTCACACTAAGCTTCAAGTATAACTTGTTGAGTGCCAGGAAAGTTCTAGAGAAAACTATAAAGTATTGTTTGAGAATAAGGAGTGCATAATCTATGAAAAAGAAAATGGGAACCAAATAATGATTGTTGTGCTTAAAAAAATAATAAAATATAAAAATAAGAGAGAAATTTATGTCATACAACCATTGATGACAACAATTTGTTATGGCACCAAAGATATGAATGTCTATATATTTATTGAATGTTAAAAGAATGGTCCATGGACTACCTTGTGAATGAGAAACACAATGGAAAAATCTTAGATAGAGCTTTCTAAAAGGAAGATGATAAAGAGAATCATATCCATTGAAGCTTAGTCATTCAAATATTTGTGGTCCAATGCACACATCAAGTGTTGGTAAATCCTTCTAGTTTACCACTTTCATTATGATCATACTAGAAATAATTGGGTATATTTTTTAAAGAATAAGAGTGATGCTTTTGAAGTATTCAAGAGATTCAAATCCACGATAGAGAATAAAGGTGGACATAGAATCACAATATTTATGGTGATTATTTTATTTTATTTTATTTTTAAATTTTTTTGAATTTACATGGTGGAATCGGTAGCCACCACGAATCCGGGTAGGTTGTCTGGTTTTTATGGCCGCCACAGTATTCTGTGTTGTTCGCCCCATAAGCTGCCACATAGTACTTCACGCAGTTCACCCCTATAACCACCATGCCAAAATAATTTTAAACCTTTGACGCTACTGAAAGCACCAAGAATGGGACAAGTGTTCAGTCCGATGATATTTATGGTGATTATTTTTTTGAAAAATAATTTGAAAAAACTTGTATTAAAACAAAGATCATTTACAAGTTGGGATGAGACTTCTCTAGCCTTAGCCAAAGAGAACGCATGTTTACAACAGTAAAAGAAGATTTGCATTGGAGTCAAATCTCTTAAACCATATTTCTACAATGGTTGTTAACTTGTTTATAACTATAAAATAAGATCTACATTGGAGCACAAATATCCTAAACCATATTTATGGAATAGTTTTCCAAATTAGCTAAACACTGGATTTGCTTACCAACCTGCCTAATCATCTCATCCGCAATAGCCATGTCACTATGCCACTAAACCCCTACCTACTTCTTAGTGCCCATCTTAGCCAAGAAGTATGCCACTTTGTTTAGATCTCTACTCACATAAACTAGAATCATGCCATCTAATTCCCACCACAATTCTTTAATTTGAGTGACAAGAATCCTTAACCTCCATGTCTTCAAAGCAAAGTTCCTCATGCAATCTAGAGCTCCAACCATTATTTGATAATTTGATTCTAGAATTATCCTCCTGTAACAATATTTTACTGCCCAAATAGAAGCATATTTGATAGCTAAGGCTTCTGCTTCATTGTTTGTGGATCTTTCGAAGCCTTGCAGTTTATAATAGAGCACTATTCCAACATGATTTAGGCAAACCACTCCAATTCCAGCTCTACGTAGATTGTCTTTTATAGCTCCATCAGTATTAATTTTAATCTAACCTTCTGAGGGTGGTTTCCAACTAGCTCTGTGCACCTCTTGCACTTCAACTTCTTTCTCCATTGCCCCTATACCAACCTGATTTTTCTCTTTAGCATACACTACCACATTTTCTATAACTTTGGTTCAAATGACTTGCTAATCTCCATCTAAAGAAGAAAATATTTCTCTAAAAATTATGCCATTTCTCTCCAACCATACCTGCCATCAAATGAAGTTTAATCCAAGCTCCTAACCAATACAAAGAGCTTTAGATTTAAATCTACCCCTCTTCCATATTTCCCAAATATTAATCTGATTCAAATCACCATTAAATCAAATTTTATAATATAAAAACCATCTCTCCTAGATCTAGCGTGTGAATGGGCACTCAAACATCAAGTGATCAACTGTTTCCTCACTCTTGTAGCATAAAACACATTGATATGGACCAATGATTCCCATACATATGATATTATCAAAAGTAAGAATTCCATTATGCATGAACTACCAGGAAAAAAAGTTTACTTTTGGCCAACCCTTGGACTGTCAAATATTTCTCTCCTCAACATAATATGCATGAGGAGGAGGCTCTGGAAGGATCTTATCATATCTATCCTTAACTGCATAGACACCAAGGCTCTCATAGCCCAAAGCTAATTCATCCTCCTCATATCTACCTGTGAGAACTATTTCTACCAATATTTTAGTCATAATGGGTGTCAAATCTAGAGGGATTGAAATTGGCCATTCATACAACTTCTTAAACTGCTTAAAATTATAATCCCCCAATTGAATAGTGTTGAAATAACTTTTAATTTGGACCCAATCCTTGGTTTCCATGGCTATTTTTATTGGTTGCATTTCAAAAAATTCAACAATTATAGGTGGGTATTGATCCCATAAATCTGTCCATAATTGTGTCTTCTCCCCTCTCCCCACATTCTAAAATAATCCATATTTTACTACCTGAGATCCTAACTTAAAAGCCTGTCACACTAAGGATCCATTACCATCTAAAGAGAAACGACCCACCTCATTTGGGTTTACCTATCCCAAATATTTACTAGTTAATATTCTACTAAATAAAGAAGTTGGTTGGGAAATTCACCTCCATTAAAGCTTTCCAGCCAAAGGTTTATTATTTAAATTTGATATTCTCAGTCCCAAACCTCATTTTACCTTGGGTTGGCTTACTTTCTCCCAACCTATTAAGGTCCATTTCCTCTCTCCTTTTACTTCTTCCCATAAAAATTTTCTAGCCATCTTGTCCAACTCTTTCCATATGGTATGTGGGGCAACAAGGATAGAAAATTTATAAATTGGCAAGGCCTAAATGACTAACTGTAAAAAAGTTAATCTACCCCATAGCTTAACCATTTGTGAGACCAATGATTAATTATTTCCTTGATATAGTCTAAAATATTCCTCTAGATATCTATTTTTAGTTTTTAAAATGCAAAGGGATCCCCAAGTATACCACTAGGAGAGAAGTCCTTGTGAATCGCAAGATTTCTAAAATTCTATCCTGAAGTATTTGATCAAGATTGAAAAATACCACTTTGGATTTTTTTATCATTGATGATTTGGTTTGTAGCCCTAAGGTAGACATTAAGTGTATCTCTAATCATTATTGCTTCCCTGAAGCTGGCCACTCCCACCAATCCTGTGTCATCCATAAATTGTAGGTGATTCAAAATTTTCTCATCCACCTTGATACTTGTTAGCAAACCTTGTTGGCTTCTCCTCAATATGAGTCTACCCAAGCCTTCAGCCAATATGAGCAAAAGATAGGGGAAACAAAGATCTCCTTGATGAAGTCCTCAAGTAGCTCCAAACGATTGTGAGGGAAGACCCTTTATTAACACTGAGTATGTCCGAGTAGAAACACAACTCATGAACCATTCTATCCAATCCTGAGAGAAACCAAATGCTACCATCATCTTTGACAAGAAGCTCCACTCCAATCTATCATACGCCTTTGACATATCCAATTTTATGAACATTTATCTATTACCATATGTTTGCATTGAATGGATTGCCTCTTGAGCTAGAAACACACCATCCAAGATTTGCTTACCCTCTACAAAATATCCTTGGTCCAAGGAGATAATGCTATGTAGAAGAGGTTTTAGCCACTCAACCATTACCTTTGTGATTATTTATATATGATATTGCATAAGGCAATAGTTCTATAATCTGAAATATGCACTCCCTCCTTCCATTTTAAAATTAAGGCAATGAAAGTATGATTTAATGCTTTAAGCATTCATTTACTACCTTTGGACTCCTCTATAATAGCCATTACATCCTCCTCTAAGTTGTTCCAGAAGGCAAAAAAAACTCAATTGGAAATCCATCTGGACCTGGTATTTTTTTGGTGCTCATTCCAAAGACTACATTCTTTAGTTCCTCTCTATCAATGGGTTTAAGTAGGGCATGCTTTTCTTCTTTAGAGATAAAAGAGGGTATGATGTTGAGCAAGGTGCAACAACAGTATTGTCATTGTTGTCAACACAGTCAGATAGATCTGTTGATGTAGTGGACAGGAAGTTCAAAAGCTTTTCAGATGCAGAAGACAGGAGTTCAAAGGTTACTCAAAGTATGTACAGTGTTTTTCCAAGAAGACCGAAGTGGCCCATATGCAAAATATCAAAGAAAAATACAAGTAAGAAAAGTGTCATGATATCACGACATATACAACAGGAAAGAAAAACTATCGCGATTTCACGACATGTTGGAAGAGAGAGAAAAAGCAGGAAAAATTTTCACGATTTCGCAACATGCTAGAAGAGAAAAAGGCAAGTGGCAAAACTGTCACGATTTCGTGACATGTTGGAAGAGAAAAAGGCAAGTGGAAAAATTGTCATGATTTCGCGACATGTTGGAAAAGAAAAATGCAAGTGGAAAAACTGTCATGATTTCGCAACATGTTGGAAGAGAAAAAGGCAAGTGGAAAAACTGTCACGATTTCATGACATGTTGGAAGAGAAAAAGGCAAGTGGAAAAATTGTCATGATTTCACGACATGTTGGAAGAAAAAGAGAAAGCAGGAAGAAGTGTCATGATTTCGCGACAAGTTCGAAGAAAGAGAACAAGTAAGAAAAGTGTCGTGATTTCATGACATGTCGCATTTTCGTGACTAAAATAGGAGAGAGAAAGCAAGTTTGAAAAGTGTCATGATTTTGTGACATGTTGCATTTTCACGACAAAAGAAATAGAGGAAGCGTACGAAAGTAGAATTGTTGTGATTTTGTGACAAAAGCAGAAAGCAAGACTTCGAAGGTAGAAGTGTCGTGATTTCATGACAAAAGAAAAGAAGTGAAGTACGAAAGCAGAAGTGTCACGATTTCATGACAAAAGCAGAGAAGAAGACTTCAAAGGCAGAAGTGTCACGATTTCACGACAAAAGCAGAAAGGAAGACTTCGAAGGTAGAAGTGTCACGATTTCACGACAAAAGCAAAGAAGTGAAGTACAAAAGCAGAAGTGTCATGATTTCACGACAAAAGCAGAGAAGAAGACTTCGAAGGCAGAAGTGTCGTGATTTTGTGACAAAAGCAGAAAGTAAGACTTCGAAAGCAGAAGTGTCACGATTTCATGACATGTCACATTTTCATGACTCGAAAAGGACAGGAAGGCAGAGAAGCAAAAGTGTCACGATATCACACAATGTCGCATTTTCATGACAAAAGAATAGAGAAAGTATACAGAGGCAAAAGTGTCGCGATATCATGACATGTTGTATTTTCATAGGCCAAAGCTAAGAGAAAGAGCAAGGAGAAAAAATGTCGCGATATTGTGACATGTTGCATTTCATGGGCCAAAGCTAAGAGAAAGAGCAAGGAGAAAAAATGTCGCAATATCGTGACATGTTGTATTTTCACGGGCCAAAGCTAAGAAAAAGAGCAAGGATAAAAAGCGTCGCGATATCGTGACATGTTGCATTTTCATGGTTGAGTTGAAGCCGATGAAGACCGATGACAGCCGACTAAAATTAGGGTTTACAGTTGTCATGAAAGCCGAATAATATTAGGGTTTATAGCCGACTAAGATTAGGGTTTTCATCATAAGAATTCTATTATAAAAGGAGGGTTTTCATCATCGAAGTGTCACGATTTCATGACATGTCACATTTTCGTGACTCAAAAAGGATAGGAAGGCAGAGAAGCAAAAGTGTCACGATATCATGACATGTCGCATTTTTGCGACTCAAGAAGGGCAGGCAGGCAGAATAACAAAAGTGTCATGATATCGCGCAATGTCGCATTTTCATGACAAAAGAATAGAGAAAGTGTACGGAGGTAAAAGTGTCGTGATATCACGACATGTTGTATTTTCGTGAGACCAAAGCTAAGAGAAAGAGCAAGGAGAAAAAAATGTCGTGATATCGCGACATGTTGCATTTTCGCGGGCCAAAGCTAAGAGAAAGAGCAAGGAGAAAAAGTGTCGCGATATCGCGACATGTTGTATTTTTGTGGGCCAAAGCTAAGAAAAAGAGCAAGGAGAAAAAGTGTCACGATATCACGACATGTTGTATTTTCGTGGTTGAGTTGAATCCGACAAAGACCGATGACAGCCAACTAAAATTAGGGTTTACAGTTGTCATGAAAGCCGACTAAGATTAGGGTTTACAACCGACTAAGATTAGGGTTTTCATCACAAGAATTTTGTTATAAAAGGGAGGCTATTTGGAGATTTGTAAAGTCATCGAATGTGTGCGAAGTTCGGTCATAGTGCGAAGAGAGCAGAGTGCGTGAAAGGGAGAAGACGATCATGAAGGTCGACTGTAACGAAGCAGAGTGTGCAAAGTGATTGTGCAGAGAAAGTAGAGTGCACAAAGAGTGCAAAGGTGAAGAAAGACCAGTCAGGATCTTGCAAAAACAAAGGTATCTTTCTGTCAATATTATAGATTCAAAATTGAAGTCCAGGTTGCAACTTGGCATCAGGGGTTGGTGCTCCTTCCAGTAGTTGCTAGAAAATTAGGGGTTGGTGCTCCTTTCTATTGGTGCAGATAAATAAGGGGTTGGTGCTCCTTCTAGTGGGTGCTGGTAAATTGATTGTAAAGTTGGTGCTTTGCAAAGGCTGGATTTGGATGGTAGTCCAAGAAGTCATTTTTGAGGAGTAGCCACATTGGTGAACCTCGTTAAATCTTGTGTTGTGTGATGCTCTTGTGTTATACTTGTTGTATCTAGTAATTAGTTTTAATTGCTACTGTATTAAGAGTTGTAAATTCAAGTTAAAAGAGCTACATTGATTCACCCCCCTCTCAGTTTCATTGTAAGACTAACAATTGGTATCAAAGCTAAGTTCCTGTACAAGCCTAACCGGCTAGGGTGATCTTGGAAGTAACACAATGGCAGGTGGTGAAGGTTTCTCATCAAACAAAGCACCATTGTTTGATGGATCTAATTACGCATTCTAGAGAATCAGGATGCAAACATATCTCTATGCTTTGGGATACGACATCTGGGATTCAATAGTTAGTGGTTACACAATACCCATCACTCCTCCAAAAGAGGTTGACAAAAAGAAAT
Source organism: Wollemia nobilis (assembly GCA_028583015.1). NCBI lineage: Eukaryota > Viridiplantae > Streptophyta > Pinopsida > Araucariales > Araucariaceae > Wollemia > Wollemia nobilis. The sequence continues at coordinate 6,481,839 of JAQPPZ010003251.1, read as the reverse complement.
TGTTTGAAAGTAACTCAAAAGCAAAGAATGCTATCATGTGCGGATTAGCAGACAATGAACTAGTAAAGATCATGAGTTGTAAAACGACAAAAGAGATATGGGACAAACTGAGGAGTATTCATGAAGGAGATGATAAGATCAAGGAGGCCAAGTTACAGACACATCGAGCTCAGTTCAAAGCATTAAATATGAATGACAATGAAAACATTGAGGCATATATGTTAAGAGTTAATGGAATCATTAATGCGATCAGAGGACTCGGTGAGGATATCAAAGACTCTACCGTCATGAAAAAGGTATTAAGATCTCTTCCTCAAAGGTTTGATTCTAAAGTCTCAGTGATAGAAGAAGCTAAGAATCTAAATTATTTTAGTATAGATGAGATGTATGGTTCTTTGACTGCATATGAGATGAGGATAGGAAGATCTAAACCCACAGACAGAGAAGCGACTTTTAAAGCCCTTAAAGATAAAAATGCAAAACAAGAGTCTGAGGAAGAAGAGACGTCAGATGAAATGGAAGCAAACTTTGTTAGAAAACTAAAAAGGGGAAAAGGAAAATACAGAGGAAAGCTACCGCTTAAATGTTTCAACTGTGGAGGCGTTGGGCATTTTGCGACTAAATGTCCACTTAAAGAGAAGAACAAAAATGATGAAGGATCACACCAAGAAAGAAGTGACTGGAAGAAGAAAACAAATTTCAGAAAAGGCAACTTCAAGAAGAAAAGTTTCATCTCCAGGAATGCCAGTTCATCAGAGACAGACTCCGGTGAGGTTTCGAAGAGGAAACAGGTGAAGCTCTTTTCATGGCATTTGAAGAAGTAAGATCACAAAAGGAAGGAGTGAACTCTGAAGTATGTGGTGAAAACCCTGAGGCTAAAGTAGATCTAGAAGGTGAGTTGATATCTGCACTTGAAGAGTGGAGAATAGAGAAGAAAAAGAATAAGAAACTTTCAAAAAGGCTTGAGGATGCAAATGAAATCATATCCGAGTTTGAAAGTACAGATAGAAGAATCCAAGAAAATCTTCGAAGATCTCGAAGTGCAAATAACCATGAAAATAGATTATTGCGACAAGCTAGAAGAAGAGATTGTTGGTTTAAGAATGCAGCTAGAAGAGATGAATAAGAAAATCAGTTGTTATCACAAACGTGAAGTAAGTTCTATGAAGCTGGATAAGATCATAAATGACCAAAGGCCTGTAGGCATCAAATTTGGTCTGGGTTTCATCGAAGGAGAATCATCAAATGGATCAAAGGCCAAAAATGTAGAATCCATAAAGAACAAAGATAAGAAACAGGTTGATCAAGGAAAAACATCTCATGCAAGAGAAAGCAATAATACCAGGCACGAAAGGAGAATTGACAATGATGGATTCACCAATGTCACACATCAAAGAAGAAGAAGACCTATGGCTCCTACGGCAACATGGCAAAGACCTTCACCCGGGTTCAATTATCCCTTTTCTGGTTTCTATTTTAAATGCAATGGCTATGGACATAAAATCTCAGACTACAAATATAATGTAAGACCAAGGAATTTCACCAGTAGAAATGCTTTTTCTCCTCTGATGAATTATATAGTAGAATGTTATAACTATCATAATTTTGGGCACATTGCAAGAAACTGTAGAAGTACATTTGCATCAAATCAGTCTCAGGGAAGAAAATTTCAACCAAATAAGATGAGACAAAATAGAAAACTTCTCGAAAAACATGCACAAGTTGTTGATAAGGGAAAGGCAAAACAAGAACCCAAAACTACTATCAAAATGGAGTGGAAAGGAAAAGAGCGACTTAAGGAAGAAAAGGAATCCTTAATCGTACAAACAACATTTAAAGCACAGAATAAATATGTACCATGGATACTTGATAGTGGATGCTCCAGTCATATGACAGGTGACAAACAAAAATTTGAGAAGTTACAGAAATATGAAGGTGGTTCAGTAAAGTTTGGGAATAATGATGGAGCTAAGATAGTTGGCAAAGGTTCAGTTAAAATTAGTGAGGGAAAAATTAAGTCAGAGGAAGTCTTGTTTGTGGATGGTTTGAAACATAACTTGTTGAGCGTAAGTCAGATTTGTGATAAAGGTCATGAAGTAGTTTTTATGAAGCAGGGTTGTGAAGTCAGAAAAACAAATAGTGGAAAATTGATAGCAACTGGAGCAAGGACATCTAGAAACCTGTACACGCTCTCAAAGACTTCAAAAGGAGCTTGTTTTATTGGACAGGAAGAAGAAAATTGGTTGTGGCATAAGAGACTCGGTCATATCAGTTTTGATAATCTAGTAAAAATCACCTCAAAAAGGGCAGTGAGAGATATTCCCACCATCAACAAACCTGCAAACAACATTTGTGCTTCATGCCAAAAGGGAAAGCAAACTAGAGTCACATTCAAAACAAAAGAGTACTACACAAGCAAACCTTTGGAACTAATACACACTGATTTATGTGGACCCATGAGAACACAAAGCATAAATGGTGACAAATATTTTATGTTGTGCATTGATGACTATTCCAGAATGACATGGATATTTTTCTTGAAGCATAAATCAGAAGCTTTTGATATGTTCAAGATTTTCAAAAACCAGGTTGAGAATGAAATAGGAAAGAGGATCAAATGTTTAAGATCAGATAGAGGAGGAGAATTCATTTCAGAGGAGTTTACAGAGTACTGTGAAAAATACGGTATTAGGAGACAGTTTTCAGCAGCCAGGACACCTCAGTAGAATGAAGTGGTAGAAAGAAAGAATAGGACAGTGCAGGAAATAGCATGGACTATGCTGGCTGAAAGTAGACTAGCATAAAGATTTTGGAAAGAAGCAGTCCATATTGCGGTGTATATCCAAAATAGGTACATGTTGAGAACACATGAAAGCAAAACTCCTTATGAATTGTGGTTCGGTAAAAGGGCAACAACAAAATACCTCAAAGTTTTTGGCAGCAAGTGCTACATCAAAAGAACTGAAGATAATCTTGGTAAGTTTGAAGATAGAGCGGATGAAGGTATTTTTGTTGGTTATTCATCAAAAATCAAAGCTTACAAATGCTACAACAAGAAGCTAAAGAAAATTGTGGACAGTGTCGATGTTAAATTTGATGAAGGTAGAGAACGAGTAATTAGCTATGAAATGAACTACCCAATTTATGAAGAGGTTATTGAAGGAGATGAGGAAAACGAAATGGAAAAGATACAGAAAATTGACTCAGATGATTTAAGTTGTGATTCGAAGTGGAAGAAAATAAGAAATTCAAAATAGGCAGCTGGCAGAAAAATCATCCTAGAGAGCAAATAATTGGAGACCCCAAAGTTGGTGTTCAGACAAGAAGAAGAGTAGTAAGTAACTACTCTATATTATCCAGCATCGAGCCCAAAAATATTGTTGACGCAAGTAAAGATGAAAGTTGGATGAAGGCAATAAATGAAGAATTAGATCAGATCGAGAAAAATGAAACTTGGGAGTTAGTACCTAGACTTGCAAATAAAAATATAATCGGGACTAAATGGATTTTTCGAAACAAATTGAATGAAGACGGACAGGTAGTCAGAAACAAAGCAAGATTGGTATGTAAGGGTTATGCACAAGTTGAAGGCATTGACTTTGAGGAAACTTTTGCACCAGTAGCGAGACTAGAGGCAATTAGAATGTTTATGGCTTTAGCAGTCTACAAGAATTTCAAAGTTTATCAAATGGATGTGAAATCAGCATTTTTGAATGGAAAACTTGAAGAAGAGGTTTATATTGAGCAACCGAGATGGTTTCCAACTTGGTGATGATCCCAACTTTGTTTGCAAGTTGAAGAAAGCATTATATGGCTTAAAACAGGCACCCCGAGCATGGTATGCAAGGCTAGACAACTATCTCACCCAACAAAGGTTTAAGAAAGGTATGGTGGATAGTAATTTGTATGTCAAAACAAAAAATGGGCATCTTATTGTTCTTGTTGTATACGTAGATGATATCATATTTGGCGTAGCAACAAAGATGAGTCATGTAAAGATTTAGCAAATAAGATGCAGAAAGAATTTGAAATGTCAATGATTGGTGAACTTTCGTATTTCCTCGGGTTGCAAGTTAATCAAAATAAGAAGGGCATATTTATTTCTCAAGTTAAATATGTGAAAGAGATGTTGAAAAAATTCACAATGGAGGATTGTAAGCCAGTTAGCACTCCCATGACGATAGGTTGCAAGTTGAGCAAGGATGAAAAATCTCCACCTATTGATCAAACCATGTACAGATCTATGATTGGAAGCTTACTGTACCTGATAGCTACCAGACCAGATATTTTGTAGGCAGTATGCATGGTAGCATGATTTCAGGCTAATCCCAAGGAGACTCATGTGACAGCAATAAAGAGGATTCTTCGATACCTCAAGGGTACTATGGAGTATGGGTTATGGTATCCGAAAGGTAAAGACTTCACCCTCATTTCGTATTCAGATGCAGATTGGGCAGGATGTGTAGATGACAGAAAGAGTACCAGTGGAGGTGCATTCTATCTTGGAGACAGATTGGTCACGTGGCACAGTAAGAAACAAGAGTCAGTTTCTCTATCGACAACAGAGGAAGAATATATTGCAGTGACAACATGTTGTACGCAGGTATTGTGGATGAAACAAACCCTGAAAGATCTTGGTATTAGCTTCAGTGAGCCAATATCAGTTAAGTGTGATAACACAAGTGCCATTAACATCTCCAAGAATCCGGTTATGCATTCACGCACAAAACACATTGCTATCGGGTATCACTTTTTGAAGGAGAAAGTTGCGAAAGGTGAGGTTAAGTTGGATTTTGTTCCAACTACAGAGCAAGTAGCAGATATCTTCACAAAACCATTGCCCAAGGAAGTTTTTGAGTACCTTCGCAATAAATTGGGAGTGGTCACACTTCCCAAGAATTGACTAGCTACAGGGATCACATTCTCAGGGGAGTGGTCATGATTTTTGCTAAGTGTAATAAATTGTGCCTGAGAATGTTGTGCATGGACTCAAGGGGAGTCTGCAGTAGCCCTTTGGTATTATTGTCAAAGGGGGAGAAGAGTTACAGGAAATTGCACATGTGTTGCCAACAATTCCAAAGGGGGAGATTGTTGAGCAAGGTGCAGCAACAATATTGTCATTGTTGTCAACACAGTCAGATAGATCTGTTGATGTAGTGGACAGGAAGTTCAAAAGCTTTTCAGATGCAGAAGACAGGAGTTCAAAGGTTACTCAGAGTATGTACAGTGTTTTTCCAAGAAGACCGAAGTGGCCCATATGCAAAAGATCAAAGAAAAAGACAAGTAAGAAAAGTGTCGCGATATCGCGACATATACAACAGGCAAGAAAAACTATCGCGATTTCGTGACATGTTGGAAGAGAGAGAAAAAGTAGAAAAAACTGTCACGATTTCGCGACATGCTGGAAGAGAAAAAGGCAAGTGGCAAAACTATCACGATTTCGTGACATGTTGGAAGAGAAAAAGGCAAGTGGAAAAACTGTCACGATTTCATGACATGTTGGAAGAGAAAAAGGCAAGTGGAAAAACTGTCATGATTTCGTGACATGTTGGAAGAGAAAAAGGCAAGTGGAAAAACTGTCACGATTTCATGACATGTTGGAAGAGAAAAAGGCAAGTGGAAAAATTGTCATGATTTCGTGACATGTTGGAAGAAAAAGAGAAAGTAGGAAGAAGTGTCACGATTTCGCGACAAGTTCGAAGAAAGAGAACAAGTAAGAAAAGTGTCACGATTTCATGACATGTCGCATTTCGTGACTAAAATAGGAGAGAGAAAGCAAGTTTGAAAAGTGTCACGATTTCGTGACATGTCGCATTTTCATGACAAAAGAAAGAGAGGAAGCGTACGAAAGTATAATTGTCGTGATTTCGTGACAAAATCAGAAAGGAAGACTTCGAAGGTAGAAGTGTCGTGATTTCATGACAAAAGCAAAGAAGTGAAGTACGAAAGCAGAAGTGTCACGATTTCATGACAAAAGCAGAGAAGAAGACTTCGAAGGCAGAAGTGTCATGATTTCATGACAAAAGCAGAAAGGAAGACTTCGAAGGCAGAAGTGTCATGATTTCATGACAAAAGCAAAGAAGTGAAGTACGAAAGCAGAAGTGTCACGATTTCGTGACAAAAGTAGAGAAGAAGACTTCAAAGGCAGAAGTGTCATGATTTTGTGACAAAAGTAGAAAGCAAGACTTTGAAAGCAGAAGTGTCACGATTTCATGACATGTCACATTTTCGTGACTCGAAAAGGACAGGAAGGCAGAGAAGCAAAAGTGTCACGATATCGCGCAATGTCGCATTTTCATGACAAAAGAATAGAGAAAGTGTACGGAGGCAAAAGTGTCGCGATATCGCGACATGTTGTATTTTCATAGGCCAAAGCTAAGAGAAAGAGCAAGGAGAAAAAGTGTCGCGATATCGCGACATGTTGCATTTTCATGGGCCAAAGCTAAGAGAAAGAGCAAGGAGAAAAAGTGTCACGATATCGCGACATGTTGTATTTTCATGGGCCAAAGCTAAGAAAAAGAGCAAGGAGAAAAAGTGTCGCGATATCGCGACATGTTGTATTTTCACGGTTGAGTTGAAGCCGACGAAGACCGATGACAGCCGACTAAAATTAGGGTTTACAGTTGTCATGAAAGCCGACTAAGATTAGGGTTTACAACCGACTAAGATTAGGGTTTTCATCACAAGAATTTTGTTATAAAAGGAGGGTTGTTTGGAGATTTGAAAAAGTCGTCGAAGTGTGCAAAGTTCGGTCGTAGTGCGAAGAGAGCAGAGTGCATGAAAGGGAGAAGATGATCATGAAGGTCGACTGTAACAAAGCAGAGTGTGCGAAGTGATTGCGTAGAGAAAGCAAAGTGTGCAGAGAGCGCAAAGGTGAAGAAAGACCAGTCAGGATCTTGCAAAAACAAAGGTATCTTTCTATCAATCTTATAGATTCAAAATTGAAGTCCAGGTTGCAGCTTGGCATCAGGGGTTGGTGCTCCTTCCAGTAGTTGCTAGAAAATTAGGGGTTGGTGCTCCTTTCTGTTGGTGCAGATAAATAAGGGGTTGGTGCTCCTTCCAGTGGGTGCTGGTAAATTGATTGTAAAGTTGGTGCTTTGCAAAGGCTGGATTTGGATGGTAGTCCAAGCGGTCATTTTTGAGGAGTAGCCACATTGGTGAACCTCGTTAAATCTTGTGTTGTGTGATGCTCTTGTGTTATACTTGTTGTATCTAGTAATTAGTTTTAATTGCTACTGTATTAAGAGCTATAAATTCAAGTTAAAAGAGCTACACTGATTCACCCCCCCTCTCAGTGTCATTGTAAGACTAACATATGATAGTAAGAACTTATTTTCGAGCCTCTTCATCTTGCACCATACTTTCCTTAAATAGTTTAGAAAAATAATCCATTGAATTGAAATGCATACCTAGAATTGTATCAAAGGAGTGTCCGTTATCATCTTGAAGAGCTTCCATGTTATTTTTCTATATCCTAGCACAAGCAATCCGATGGAAAATTTTGGTATTTTTATCACCTTCTAATAACCAAGTGGTTCTTGCTCTCTGTTTCCAGTAGGTCTCCTCTTGGTTGTCAATGTCCTCAACTACTTTACATAATGCATCATCCTCTTATTTGAGATGCTTTGTAATTGTTCCTTCCCTAAAGTGTTTTTGAACCTCATCCCATCTAGCCACCAATGGATCTCTTTGGACCTGGAAGTCTATCTTGTTAGCTCACCTCCATTGTTTCAGTTGATATTTGACATAATGAAGTTGTTTGTGGAATCTAAACATTGTTGTCCCATATGCTAGATGACCTTCTTCCCACCACTGTGGAATTTTCTTTCAAATTTCCTCTTTTTGTAACCAAAAGTTTCAAATTTAAATGGTTTGTGATGCTGCACTATCTTGATCCCCCCTTCCAACAAAATGGGAAAGTGATCTAAAATTGGACCCTCCAAAATATGAAATTTTATATTCCATTTTACAAATGCCTCCTTTGAAACCAAAAAATGGTCTAACTTCACCTTCCTGCTATGTGGATCCCTCCTCTTATTAGTCCAAGTATAGTTGGTTCCAGGGCATTTAATATACACCAAGTGTAATGTCTGGACTTGGATAATCATAAGTCGATCCCCTGGGTCTAAAATTGGGGTTCTCCCTTCCTGATCTCTAGAGGATAATTTAGCATTAAAATCCCCATAAATAATCTATTCTAACTCTTCCCTTGAGACTCTCATGTTATGCACAACTTTCCATTGATGCATCTGACCATATAGGTTTTGAGCCCCATAAAAAATTATGATTAAAACATGTTCAATTGTGACATTGTTACTAAATTGTGATGTGAGAACACCCCTCCAAGCCATATGTTCTATTGTAGTCCATTCAAGAGAGTTTCAAAAATTAACTATCCCCCCTGAAACCCCTTGGGCAGCCGCTTCCATATGACCAACACCCCTCCAAATTCTATTTACTATTTTACACAAAAGATCCAATGACATTTTTGTCTCCTAGATAAGCAAAAAATCTATTTTACATTTTTCTAAGAATCTTTGAGCAACAAATTGATGGGTTCTACTATTTAAACCCCTAAAATTCCATGATTGTATAATCATTGGTTACCTTGAGAGCAGTAAAAATCTATTGGCCTCACCGATCCTCCAATGATCAGTTTGTCTCCTTGAACTGTTATCAATTCCTTATTTGATTTTCTACCCACTCCTTGAGAACTACTATTATTTTATCTCTTTTTCGCCTGAGTTATCCCTAGAGTTTGCCTTTCTCTATTATTTTTTGATATACCCATGATGACATCCTTAATTATCAGTTGCTCTTAGTTATGCACTATCAATACCCCTACACTCTCTGATTGCGGTAACTCACTGCACTCAGTTACCTACTCTATGATGGGAGGATATGAAAGAGGGGATTGAACATGGTTGTTATTATTTTTATTATTCCCATCTACTTCTTCCATGAATTGTTCTTCTTCTTGGTCCATTAGTGTCTTAAATATCTCATACCTATTTGAGGGCTTGATTTGGGTTTGCTTTTTACCATATATATTTTTTTGCCTTCTCCTTCTTTTGGGTCGTTCAAAACCATCTCCCTATGCTTATTTGCCCTGAGAAATATTGGTTGTTTCTTTATTGATTGTTGACTTACCCTCCTTAGGAAGATTTGACATTCCTAGATGAGCCTCAATTTTTATGTTCATATAATTTGGGCAGGATCAGGCCAAATGCCCATATTTATGGCAAAATATGCATCTAAAAGGACAATGCCTCATAATCCAATTTTTGAATCCAAGATAGTATTGCAAGTTTGAGTTCCACCTCTACCAAAAAAGACTGGCTAAGATCCATCAACTGTGTTTCCTTCCATTGTATCTTTGGAAACACCCAAATGTCTTCCAAGGGAATTGTCAATAATTTCCAATACTTGCTCACTCTAAAAATCCATTGGAAGTGCATACAAATAGATCCAAACTGGGATAGCAGTGGGTTCCATTCCAAGATCAAATCCCACTCTCCAGGGTTGAACAAATAATCTTGCTAGATCATGATTCCTATTTTCTGATTTGAAAGCCCTATTTCTATTAGCAAGTGAAGAAAAACTAACAATAAAATATTCATTGCTAATAAACCACAAAGAATACTCACCAAGAGGCTCTGAGTTTTATCAGACCCAGGAATGCAAAAAAATTAGGGTAGGGTGAATATCCATGAATTTACAGATCAAATCATGATTGGATCTATATAAAACTATTCCTTCGACCATACTTTGCTCAATGAAAATATTTGGCCTTGATTCTAACTATGGCAAGCATCCATTAACTCATTGAGATGATCTATTTACAGTAGTTGTAAAGAGCATTTTTAATGTAGTTTTTTATGCTTCTTTAGTCTTTGATGAAGATTTATCCTTTAACAAATCTATAAAAGAACTATGTCTCTCTAAAAGAGGATCCGGAGGTGTCCCCATTGGGCCCTCTTGGGGCAGAAATCTTGTCTTCAAATCCACAGTAACTAAAAATCTCTTCGACTACCCAATTGATACCTTAGTTTTCTCTTCCAAAGCTCTCTTGTTTCAAACTCAATTTTTAATATTTATCACCTAACTAGATGTTAAGAAACCATATTTATGGTGATTATTATTTTAAGAAATTTAGTCAATTTATGATGAGCATGGGATAAGAAAATAATTAACAACAACCTATACAACTCAAAAAAATATATTGGTAGAAACAAAGAATAAGACATGTTGAACTAAAATCTGCTATTGTTGTGGAGAGACATTGTGTCCGTCGATTTTAGACAGTACAATAATTGCATGAAATAAAATTACCCTATGTTTCAACCTTAGAAGAAGACCGAAACCTATGGATATATTTTAGGAAAGAAGTAATGGAAAAGAAAGAGAAAAGGTTAAGGGATAAGAAAAGCATGGTCAAGATATAGTTGTAGACACCTAAAACACGTCATGTCGATGGAGACTACTCATATGGGCACCTTTGCAGACCATATGAATGACCTTGGACCTTTCCAAGACCAAGCAGTGGTTTTAACCACTCAATTTGGGCTCCTTGGCCTATTCAGTGCTAACTACGACTGACACCTGCGGTTAGCAAAATCCTGCATGCTAACCATGGCTGACACCTACGGTTAGCAAAATCCTGCATGCTAACCATGGCTGACACCTGCGGTTAGCACTGTAACAAACTCGGGCGACCAGAGCCGAGTCAAATCAGTTGCAACAGCCGAATTGCAATGGTTTTCAATGCGGTTTGGGCTGGGAAGCATCCAGAAGCTTCCTCCCAACTGCCAATTCTTGTTCTTGGCTTCTCCATGAAGCTAGAGCAAGGATTTTGGGAGTCTACTTAAGACCCCAATTTTAGAGAGCAACCATCCTGAAGAATAGCTCAATTGCACATAGCGGAGCCCTGTCGGATTGGAGAGCAATTTCATATCCCCTTGAGGAGTAACGAAGTGTTGTCCAATTGATCGATGACAATTGTGCATGCAAAAATGGAGATCTCAAGAGCTTGAGGAGCAAGCTTGACAATTGACACACCTCCATTGTTAATTCCATTGAATTCAACCGCCAATCTATTCCAAAAAACATAGGCGACCCTTGACCATCAATTCCTTGGAGGATTTAAGAGTTTCTGGCCCTGGTTTTGAGAGAAAGGATACTTTCATCTTAACCATGGCTATCAGCCATGGTTAATAGTGCCAACCACACCTCAGACCTGTGGCTAGGGTTTGATGCTCTCCTTCCTCCATTTTAGCAGTAGATTTCCATTTTTAGTGATGCAAATAGCTTAATCTAGCATAGATCTACATTTTAGCAGACATTTGACCGGTTAATTTAGGAATTAGAGGTAGATTTGTTTCACCTTTCCTTGCATTTGTTAATCTAGATTAGTTTCATGCAATTCAAGTTTTCTAATGGTTAATTAGGATGTTTCTTAGCTAGATTCATGCTTCTTTACATGCTATATTACAATTTCCTCATTTCTTGCATAGATTGATAGTTTTAAATGCTTTCTTGATTTCATGCTATTCTTTATGCAAGATTCCTCCAAAAGCCTCATCAAGAGAGGCCTCCTTTGTTACTAATTGCTTCTTGTTGTTTCTTGATCGTAGGGAACAAGATTTAAAGAAGGAGAGATAAAGCATCCAATTCCTTCCTCAATGCGAAGAAGAGGGTCATCGACACCCTAGAGCAGTTCGTGTCACCCTGAGGGGCATTTTGAATCACACCTACCCTTGATAGGGAAAATTAGACACTATTGTAATGATGTATCAAGATGGGTATCCCTAAGAGGGATGAATTTGTAATTTGACTCACATTGAATATTGAATAAAGGATTCCTTGTATTCATGTTATTTCTTCTTATCAATTTATGCATGCCTATTTGTGTATCTTTCTTCAATTACAATAGTTAGATCGTGGTGTGAGCCTTTTTGGTGGTTACAGAAGGCGATCATGATGGAAACCCCAAAAATTTTATGATCACTGATGTTTTTCTCTATTTTTTTGTTACAGGTGCTAACCGTGGTTTACACCTACGGTTCACAGTGCTAACCATGGTTTACACCTACGGTTCATAGTGCTAACTACGGTTCACACCTGCGGTTCACAGTCGTAGCCACGCCTGACAGACGCGGTCAACAGAGAATAGAAAAATAACAAAATCAGACATCACCAGCAGACTTGGACCTGAGGTAGGGTCATTTTTTCCTCTCTGTATTTTTCTGTCTGTGTTTTTACAGAAGCATAATGCAATAGATGGATGCTAATTAGGAAAACATAGCAAAAAGTAAAATGGCAAAATCCTAGATGCTTTTTAGTTTTCCACTAGTCGCTGCTAGGAATAGCGGATCTCTGATTGTAGTCCGCCCTAGTCTCCAGCGGTCTAGGATATTGATTGTTTAGAGTTTGCATGTATGAGGCCCAATCAGTGGCCATTTTCATCATAGATAGTTGCATTCTCTGAATATCATCTAGCATAGTCGTGCATTCTCTTAAAAGCAAATGTTCTTTTGAAAAGCATGTAGGAGAATCATGTGAATGTTGTTTTATGCATTTTATTTTCATGCAAAGTAAAAAGAACCCCACACACCATGTTTCATTTAAACATCAATGGAGTTGGGCTCTCACATCCAACCCATTTGATTGAGACCAATAATGGATGTCATTACCACTTGGTTGGCTCATTTGAAATTGTATTATCGGGACCCGCTCATGGCCAAGGCCGACCCAAGAACTATCCTATCCATGCAAAATAGCATGCACTCATCTTCGAAAGGGTGTATCACTGTGCACGGTGTGTTGGGTGAGGGTTGGTAGTACCTATGCTACCTCGTTGAGTATGGACTTCACTACCATATTCGGCTTGTGCGAGTATATAGGTGAAAACCTTTGAACAAAATTGAGTATAACATCAACTTATGAAAAACACGATAAGAGTTCAGAGTATATTCACAACAAATCAAATGCACTAAACCAGTTTTAGGACACACATTTAATCCTTAAAAGAGATAATCATATTGTCTACTTTGTGTGTTGTATTATTATTTGGGTAATCAACATAAGATCCTTGATCTAGGTTAAAGTAAAAATACTTTTTGATTCTGCATCCAACGGTTCAAGAATCATGCAAATCAGATCTATAACGAAGATTTTATTTTGGTTTTATGATTACTCTATTTTCGACCCCGAAAACTAAGAAAAACTGCACTAAAACGGTCATAAAATGGTCTAGACAACTCCAAAAATTGCCAAATTTGTTTTGTTGTCTTAGTTGTACCCTTGTGCACCTCTCACAAAAATTTTGGGTCCTAAATCTTCATGGTTCAAAATATCCCAAAAATTCCTAAAAGTGAGAATTTCTCCATGAGCCCCGGTTGGCCAATTATTTCAAAAATACAAAATTTTGACCCGAAAATCATATTTTTGAGTTATAGCTCATTGTGATCAGCTCATCACACTGATAATTTTGATATATAACACTTTTAACCTTTTTTGAAAGCCAAAATTTTTTTTATATGGTCGGGGGACCTCCCATGGTGAGCAAGACCTCCAATCTAGAGAGGGAATCAGGTTACATGACCACTGAATATATTCAAATCAGTCCAGAGGACATGGCCATCCCTGAATGGCATCCCAGGTCTTATCATAACATCAATACCATCCATAGGGGGTCAAACCTTCGTGATATCCCCATTAGGGAAGCACCCATAGGTCCTACAGGAAACCTTCCTGACTGGAATACCTTGCTAGAATTCTATATAAGGAATAATCCACCCACTGAGGAGCCTAGTAGTTCAATCCCACAGGTTCACATCCCAGCTTGCTCTATACATCAATCATAAAGTGATCATGAACATACACCATGGCCTAGCTTGGGTGAGCAAACCACCCCATCGGGTCGAGCAAGTCACCCCCCTACTCCTCATAGGGAGCCTTCTGTGCAACCTGAATATACAGAGATTACATCTGAGCCTGAGTATGCATCATTTCTCATAGATGAGGAAGAGGACCCAAGTCATCCTCTTATTCCTTGTGAAGAGTACGTGGGGCAACCACATTGTGGCTCTACATCATCAAACTATACAGAGCCCACTCATAACTCAAAATATCAGGTCAATGAAACTTTTAAGGAGCATGGAAAACAAGTAATAGATCCTACTAGGGGGAAAAGACATGATAAACCCATTCGTAATTCAAATACGAGGGTACATAGCCCCCATACAACTGAACAATGGGATCATACACATCAGGCACTGAGACCACAACTTGACCAACAACAAACGGATCAAATCCTGTTGGATCAAAAACAATTAAATCAACAATGGGTGGACTCGCCATGAGCACACCTACGAAGTTTGTATCAACAAAAGATACAAGAACAACAAGTGATACAACAAGAGCAAGTGCAAAATACATTGCGTAAAGTGGCACTTACGCCTAGCAACCAGAGGATGCAACAACGCATAAGACGCCCAGTGCAATCTCAGAATATTTCACTGAGGCCATGCAAAAATCATGTTCAACATCATAGGTTGGTATCTGATTATCATCATGAACCTCATACTCCTCAACAGTACCAAGATCAATACGATGAGGAATCATATGTAAAGTCCCAATGGGAACATCAGGATGAAGTGGATGCTTACCCTGAATCCAATTATGATGAGGTGCCTAATGATTATACTTATCATCCACCTCAACATCAAAAGTGACCTCCTCTTCCTAATCGAGGGCGACGAAATGAAGATCATATCATTTCATCAAGGGCATACAAAATGCTAGTTGATCAGATAAATGCATGCGAAAAGCAAAATCAAAGATTGGTTTATCAAAAACCCATGCTAAAACAACTTAGAAATCAACCTTTGCATCCCTCAGTGTCATCACCGATGTACCCAACGAATTTCAAGATGCCTACACTTGAAAAGTTCAAAGATGATGAAGATGCAGAAGAGCACATGACAAGCTTCATCCATATGTGCTTTTATTTTCAAGACAATGACCCCTTGATGTTGAGAACCTTTATGACAACATTAGCTAGGGATGCTTTAGAATGGTATAATCATTTACCACATCATAGCATATACACCTTTGAGCAATTGGCTGATGCATTCTTGCAATATTTTGCCTTTAGTGCTAAGGAAACGACAAACTTGACTGACTTGGTTAGCTTGCATCAACTTGATGATGAGCCAGTCATTGAGTATGGCAATAAATGGAGGAAGGTGATGTCAAAGTTACCTTTCGATTTACCCATAGTAGAGCTCATTCGAATGTTTACGAGAAGTTGTTCGAAACATATCTCGCTTCTCTTGCAATTACAACAATATCGAACATTCGAGGAGGCCTTAGCACAGGCCCAGGTCATTGAAGACATCAAGATACAGGAGGGTGATATTCAACTCCATAAAAAGGAATGGCCAAACAAGAATATTATAGGTGGCAGTGTGCAACGAAAGGTGACCCCAATCAATCAAGTTGTTTTGAGTATCCCCAGATCCTCAAACCAGGGTGCACCACCTCCACCAGTGCAGCATAATTACCAAGCTCAACCTCCTCTGGTCCAAAATCATATGCAAAAGAATCAGATACAGGGCCAACAACGTCGGCCACAATGACAATATACTGATTTTCCAGAGACATTAGCATCACTCTTTGATCGATTATATGAGGTAGGAAGGATCAATCTTCCAGAGTTACGTCCTTTGAAACCTAATAAGCGTAGATCAAAGGTGCATAGAGAAAATCTATATTGTGTTTACCATCGACAAAGAGGTCATGACATACAGACATGTTATCCCTTTAGAGATGTAGTGCAAGATATGATCGAGAGGCAAGAGCTTCAGATAGGAGTCTTCCAAGACCCCTTGCATGCACACAAAGTAAACATAGCACCTATCAATCAAGTTGAACAATCTAATCAGGTGCATATCAATAAACCTCCCCAAGAGTTTGTGGGAATGACTAGTGTTGTAATAGAGAAACAGGATTGTCAAAATCGATCTTCGCAATCGGTGGCATCTTCCAATGTTTCACCTTCACTTGTCTCATCTCAGTGGGACACTGGCACTGCACAAAATTGCACATCACAATAGGGGGAATCAGTTTCTACTACTCCTCCTAGTCAAGCCAATCATGGCACATCAAACACAATGCACATTGGGGGTCTTCAAGGTGTCACACCTTCCCCATCATCCACATCATGATCAATGAGGCAAAGTGAGACTTCTAAAGGTATCACACCTTCCTCACTTTCATTGAGTGGCACACACACTGGGGGGTACTTAAGGTAGCATACTTTCCCCTTTAAAAACATAAAAATAAGAAAAAAAATCATAAAATATCAAAATACAAAAACATTCAAAACATTTAAATTTAAAAAATTGAAAATTTTCAAATTTCAAAAATATTCAAATAAAACATTTAAAATTTCAAAAACAATTGAAAAATAAAAAATTCAAATATCAAAACATCAAAAATATGGAAAACATCAAAATCCATACACATGCACAAAAAGCTCCAAAGGCATCATAAGCCCTTTGGTCAATTCACAAAAGGCCCCAAAGGCATTTGTAAGCCCTTTGGTCACCCCATCAAAAGGCTCCAAGGGTTCCTAAAAATAGCTTGGTCGTGTTAGTCAAAGACCCCGAGGGTTTGCCTAAAACTGCTTGGTCATCCCAAAAGGCTCCAAGGGTTTCCTAAAACCGCTTGGTCATGTCAGTCAAAGGCTTCGAGGGTTTGATTTGAAAATCGCTCGGTCATCTCTAAAAGCTCCAAAGGTGCCTATGATCCCTTTGGTCAAACCAAAAGCTACAGGTGTGTTCTAAAAAACTGCTTGGTCAATCCAAAGGCTCCAACAACATGTACTCGTTGTTTGGTCAAATATAAGAGATCAAAATTCAAAAAAATTAAAATAACCAAAAATCCAAAAAAAAATTGGTAAAGCATAAAATCCAAAAACATATGCATTTGCATTTTGCATTTTCATTTGCATTCACACATGCATTCGTTGCATTACATTGCATATAGGCATTCTTCATCCATTGCATTCTGTAGTAGAATGGATCATGTTTGTCAGTATTACAAACGACACCACGTTTGTGTCTAAATCATGCACCTCTGCATTTATCATAATCCATTGCATTCATACACAACGCTTGTTGCTATAAAATACGTAAGTATCCAAAAGTTTTCCAGTCACTCAACCATACCTAGTGGGTTTCTCAGATGTCATAAAAAGTTTGCTTTGCTTTTGTAGATGAGGTCAGTAGTTGGGATAGTACTTGACATATCAGGATCCCGTCACTAAGCAAAACAATATAAAATCCTGCTAAGACAAGAGAGGATGAAAGCTACGAAAGTGGTCTTAGGTATCTAGAGAGATGGGTTTTATGACCTGCTTATCTTGCAAATAGTCGGTCTAGAAAGGTGTACTTTGGAAAAAGGACAAGAATTTCCCCTATAAAGTCAAAGTAAATTTAAATCCTAAGTTACAAAGTGCAAATTTCAAATTACAAAGTTCAAATCAAATGTAAAGTGACATAGTGAATCAAAAGCACTATAAAAATCCCTTGCTCAAAGAAAATGGTAACACGTGGACTAACAATGATTTTTATCACTACATATGAGCAAGTAAGAAGGGTGAGAACTTGAATCCCTGGATTGTCCACCTTTTGAAAGCCATAGAGTGATCCTCGATCGCAGCAATGGGTTGGAAGAGTCCCACCTGTAATCGTAGGGGTAGTTCTATTGGGTGATCCCCAAACGTAGCAATGGGTTGAAAGAGTCCCGCTTGCATTTGGAGGGGTAGCCCTGATCAATTTGCAATATGAGCTAGCTCTAGGTACCTAGGATTGTCTAGTTGTATAAGTCTAATCAAATTTGAAACAAGGATGATACGAACATATGAGGAACCCGATCTCACATATGGGTTGAAAGAGTCCCGACTGACATCTGGGGTATGCCTATGGTCTATCTAAAAATACTCACATGCACACACAGGGGTAATGAATAGTTGGGTCTTTCACGGTGAAAGCCTTGTCCAACAGAAGCCTTGTACAGTTAGTATGTGACATTTGAGAAGTCTACTAGGGTGTTTGAGTCTCATGGAAAACCTCAAAAAGTTCTCTAATAGCAACAACATACCAAATATCACAAACCATCCAAAAATAAGTCATTCAATCATCAAACTGCAAAGTATCAAATCCACGATACATCATTACATAAAGCAAAAGTTTTCAAGATATAGGATAGATACCGGATGGATATCAGAAATGATATTTAGACGGCCACTGACTATATCATGCATAAAATTGCAAAAATTGCAAAAGAAGTATAGAGTGACATATGATATCACCCATTTCATACCAGTTCATATCATTGCATCTCATATGTGGGTGTTTAATTGAGTAAATTCTTGTAATGAGGATTTCCAATTACATTCATGATTTGTTATACATTCTGTGGTGTCATCCATTATATTTATAAACACGTATCACATTCATTCCATGTGTTTTAAGTGATTAAAGCATACAGGTTCATTTACATTAGATTACTATCATGTAAATAATGCATTACCATACATTGCATTCACCATGTCATAACATCATAAATTAGATGCATACAAGTAAAGCAAATTAAATAGTGCATCCATATGCATACATCATATTAGTCCATCTACATATCTAGATCACAATATCTAGTCATACATCCATCATCTAGCTAGTGCATGTTATCCATACATCACATCATATAGCATCAAATCAACATAACATATGAGCATTGCATCCATGTGCATCTCATAAACATAAAATCAAAATAAACAAAAAATATTTTTAAGTATCAACTGGGGCATTATCAGTATCGATCCCCAAACGCTCCAAAGAAGTCTAAATCTTTGGTATTTTCATTCAAGTCATAAATGCAAACATTTACTCACAATAAGGAGTTTTAAAAATGGACAATTAAGCAAATCTACAGGTCCAAAATTTCAAAAAATTGCAAAATTAATAAAAAAATTAAATAAATCAAAATTCAAAATGATTCAGCAAATCATCGAACATAGTGATTCAACACAAGCATAATTGGAATTGTTATCATCTCGATTCCCTAAGAAGGCCTTCATGGCTGGACCGCTCCATGGGATAGAAATATACAATTACTATTAACAGTTGCAATCATAGCTGATTAGGCCTTGCCAAGAATTCAAATGCTAAATCTTAATTTGTTCAAGATCATTCATAGTGGTCAAGCGACCTCGTCGCTTCATTTAAGTGTCATTACCCTCATCGACTCGTCACTTGAGGGGGTATTCATAATAACAAATTCATAATCAAAATCAACAGTTAAATGCTTAATCATTGTTAAGTGCATTCATTCAAGAATCATTGTCAAAGACAATCATGCACCCTCCTTGCTTGGGGCAAATAAACAAGATATCAAGATCAAATTCAAGCAAACAAGGATTGGACTTAAGCTTGTCTCCTAATTGCCATTAAGGCTAGGATTTGACTTAAGCTTGTCTCCTAATTGCCATCAAGGCTAGGATTGGACTTAAGCTTGTCTCCTAATTGTCGTCAAGGCTAGGATTTTGACTTAAGCTTTCCAGAATCAAGTTCTTCAACTCATCGAAGGCAATGATTCAATGATGCATGCTCTTTTCATGATTGGGGCATTTAATGTTGATCAGACTAATGATCATCATGCAACCTTCGACATCATTTTAGGAGGTCTATTTTTGCTCACACGTTGTTCGATATCACAATGCATCATAAAAGGGGCATCTGTAGACACCTAAAATATGTCATGTCGATGGAGACTACTCATATGGGCACCTTTGTAGACCATATGAATGACCTTGGACCTTTCCAAGACCAAGAAGTGGTTTTAACCACTCAATTTGGGCTCATTCGCCTATTCGGTGCTAACTGCGACTGACACCTATAGTTAGCAAAATCCTGCATGCTAACCATGGCTGACACCTACGGTTAGCACTGTAACAAACTCGGGCGACCAGAGCCAAGTCAAATCAGTTGCAACAACCGAATTGCAATGGTTTTCAAAGCGGTTTGGGCTGGGAAGCATCCAGAAGCTTCCTCCCAACTGCCAATTCTTGTTCTTGGCTTCTCCATGAAGCTAGAGCAAGGATTTTGGGAGTCTACTTAAGACCCCAATTTCAGAGAGCAACCATCCTGAAGAATAGCTCAATTGCACATAGCGGAGCCCTGTCGGATTGGAGAGCAATTTCATATCCCCTTGAGGAGTAACGAAGTGTTGTCCAATTGATCAATGACAACTGTGCATGCAACAATGGAGATCTCAAGAGCTTGAGGAGCAAGCTTGACAATTGACACACCTCCATTGTTAATTCCATTGAATTCAACCGCCAATCTATTCCAAAAAACACAGGCGACCCTTGACCATCAATTCCTTGGAGGATTTAAGAGTTTCTGGCCCTGGTTTCGAGAGAAAGGATACTTTCATCTTAACCATGGCTGTCAGCCATGGTTAATAGTGCCAACCGCACCTCAGACCTGCGGCTAGGGTTTGATGCTCTCCTTCCTCCATTTTAGCAGTAGATTTCCATTTTCAGTGATGCAAATAGCTTAATCTAGCATAGATCTACATTTTAGCAGACATTTGATCGGTTAATTTAGGAATTAGAGGTAGATTTGTTTCACCTTTCCTTGCATTTGTTAATCTAGATTAGTTTCATGCAATTCAAGTTTTCTAATGGTTAATTAGGATGTTTCTTAGCTAGATTCATGCTTCTTTACATGCTATATTACAATTTCCTCATTTCTTGCATAGATTGATAGTTTTAAATGCTTTCTTGATTTCATGCTATTCTTTATGCAAGATTCCTCCAAAAGCCTCATCAAGAGAGGCCTCCTTTGTTACTAATTGCTTCTTGTTGTTTCTTGATCACAGGGAACAAGATTCGAAGGAGACATAAAGCATACAATTCCTTCCTCAACGCGAAGAAGAGGGTCATCGACACCCTAGAGCAGTTCGTGTCACCCTGAGGGGCATTTTGATCACACCTACCCTTAAGAGGGAAAAATTACACACTCCTATTGTAATATTGTATCAAGATGGGTATCCCTAAGAGGGATGAATCTGTAATTTGACTCCATTGAAATTAATAAAGGATTCCTTGTATTCATGTTATTTCTTGTTATCAATTTATGCATGCCTATTTGTGTATCTTTCTTCAATTGCAATAGTTAGATCGGGTGTGATCCTTTTTGGTGGTTACAATAGTGTAAACCATTAAACCATTTCATGGGACTTAACAAATCAACCATAATTATTACACATATAATTTCATTAATCCATTATATTCATCTTAATCATTCCAAGTATTCACGTAGTTAGTAATCCAATCAACGATGAGAATATCACTTTAACAGAATACACTAAAATTTGAATGTGAAAAAAATGACTTAAAATGAATGTATAAGGCTTCTAATCATTCCAAGGACCATAAATACTAGCAATCTAATAGGAAATTCAAACATAGAACTACTTTAATAGAATAAAATAGCACTATAGTGTAACATAAATGACTTAGTAAGATCGTTCTTATAAAACCTGTAGATGCAAAAATCATCGAGAAAAAAAAACTACCATTTCATTGATCAACAATGATTACATTGTGATACTAGGCAAGGACTACAAAGACAACCCTTTGTAATGAGGTTTCAACTCATATTTATAAGTTGCTTATTTGAATCTTGCAACATAATATTTACATTCAATTATGTAAATAGTTGCAAACTGTTTTGCAAAAGGTTCTAGAAGTTTTCATGAAAGGTTTAGATTTTTATATATATCTACATTTGAATTTGATTTTTTGATCTACAATAGATTCTTGTAAGTGGATTCATTATTTAGGTTATGGTTGGAAATTGGTGAGCACTATGGTGAAGATCTAGAGAAACATTGACTGATGTTGTTCAAACCCACCCCTGAGATAGTCCAATGTCATTGCTTGGAATGGTATGACTTCATACCATATTTCAGTTTTGGGTGTCTTTAATTTGCTTTACCTGGTGTTGGTCATATTTTACTTTTTATGACATCATTGCTCAAGATATCATGGCCTCAAATAGTCTTGGGTTTGATTTGGTTATCACAACCCCAAGCTATAAATGAACTTTAACCTAGTTTACCTGCCAAGCCTGGGCTCAATATTCTACAATGTTGGAATCTATTCCAACTGAAAACCCTCTCTTAGGCCCAATTTCAAGAAATTTCTCATCATGTTAATTTGATTGTTGTCTGCCCCTACTAAGAATGTATTAGTCATTGATGTTTTCTTATAATCATTAGCAACTTTGGGATGATATTGATCCTAGACCAATCCAACAACTTTGCAACACTTAGCCATTTTTGGTAATCTTGGTGGCTATTACCTTGTCCTTTGAATGTGGTCAAAATTTGACCCACATGTTTGGCACCTCCTAGGGAATTTCTGCTCATATGAATGGAGAACTTAGATAGTATTGCTTTTGAATTTAGAAATTTTTTATGAGGAAGAGGAGAAAAAAATAACCAAAAAAGAAGATAGAGGGTGGGAGAAGAAATAGCATGAGAGATACAATCGGTAATTGACTCAAGATAAAGGAGGGTGTGTTGGACATTTTGAGTCCCTAAGTCAAAGTTGTCATTGATGTCACCATTGATGCCACCAGATGGAGTCATAATTAATACCAAATATTTCAGCAAGAAATAAAGGCAACAAAGATGGTCATTTGATATTCAGAAGGAAGGTAGAAGTTCAAATGAAAAAATACAAAAGACAGAAGTTAAAAAGGAGTTATAATATTTATTTTATAAATTATTTAAATTCGGGATGAATTTAAATTTTATAAATAAATATTAAAAGGTACTTTATCAAAGGTGAAATATTATAATGGTTAGAAGTGCCATGGTGAAAAACCAAAATAAAATATTTGTAATTTTCATTACAATATTTTATATTGCAAAAGTGGGTTTATAAAGTCTAATTTTTTTTAATAAACCCAAAGGTTGGGTTTAAAGGTTTAAGACCAAAGAATATTTTAATTTATCCAAAGGTTGATTTATATTTTAAACAAGGCAAAGTTTATTTTTGTCGACGTCATAGAAGCCAAAGGGAAGCACCGATGTTTTTGATTTAGTGGAAATGCATATAAATACCATGCCCAAAGTTGATTTCTGAATTATCCTTGCTCTAATTGGAAAGAGAAAGCATATAAATTAAATGTAGAGCTCATGAGATAGAATTGTGAAATTCATGTTTGAATTAATGATGAAAGGAAAAAAAAGCAAGCGCATTGATTAGTTGGAAGCCAACAAGGCACCTTGGCCTAGTGGCAAGTGGGCTGCAAGCTTACGTTTTTGGTGTGCATGGTGGATAGTGTTCGAATCCCATGGAAACTTTTGGTGGACATGTTGAAGGTGCCAATTTTTAGACACATACATTTTGCAAGGCAAGGAAGGGGTGTTGAAGCACATGGTGCTTCTTCCTTCCCAATGAGATTGTAGTTAGTGTGGTGGTTTGCACCGTGGGAAAAGACATTTGTGTGGGCTGTGTTGAGAGTTCGAAACTCTCCAAAGGCAAAGGTACATTTTTAAGTTTTATTTTATTAATGCCTAAGTTGGAGGTATAAGGTATTTGGTGGTTGAAGTCTTTACATTGTTATAAATGTTGGTAGTTGTAAAATACCATTAGGATTTATAAGGAGAATTCTATTTTTATTTTCAAGTCTTAAATTTTGCTATTGTAGAATATTGAAAGGTTAAGACTTTGTGGGTTGTGTGTTATTTTGAATAAAGGTTTTTGTGATTATTATGATGATATTGCTTATTGTTTAAGTTGGAGTGATAAGGTGTAATTGTGATATTATTTTTGTGATATAAAAATTATCCTCTAACCCTTATTGAGTTTTTCAAAGAAGTAATTGTGAGTGTGGCAGATTTGTAAGGGCAACTACTCTTCAAGAAAAGGTATGGGAAAAATTCTTCTTTGTTGAGTTAGGTGATTGGCTTGATTAAAAATTGAGTTTGGAGTGAAAAGGATTTGATTAGGGTTTCCTTTTTGAAAGTGGTTGAGTTAATGATTCAAGGTTTTCTAGATTGAGAGTTGTGATTAAACCTTTTTTGATAAGCATTATTATTTAGACCATTGGTTGAGTGAAGTATATTGAGATAATGTTTAAATGTTTTCTGAATTGAGAGTTGTGATTAAACCTTGTTTGATAAGCATTTTTGTTTAGACCATTGGTTGAGTGAAGTACTTGAGTTTATGCTTCAAGGTTTTTTGAATTGATATTTGTGATTAAAACCTTGTTTTATTAGCATTGTTGTTGAAGCCAATGGGTTATGCAAAGAAATTGAACTTGAGTTAGAAAAGAACATGAGTATCATTTTTATGTGAGATTTGTTTTTGGGCATTGTTGAAAACATTTTGAGTTGGGATATACATGATTCGACTAGGGTTTAAGAGAAAGGGTTGTTTCTTGAAGTGATTGGTTGAGTAGAGTTTATTGAGCATAGTTAAGTGGATGCATGTAGTGGTTGTTCAAGTTCCATAAAAAAAACTATTCTATATTTTGATTTGAGTTGAGATTGAGCTTTGAGAATAGAACATATTGAATCTCTAACAATTATCTTTATGCTTCTATGAGATTAAGTTGAGATTGAGCTTTGAGAATAGAACATATTGAGTCTCTAACAATTCTCTTTATGCTTCTATGAGATTGAGTTGAGAAAGTGATTGAGCATTAATATAGGACATATTGAGTCTCTAACAATTCTCTTTATCCTTATATGAGATTTGTTGGAAATTTGAGTTATTTTATGTTGTCATTGATGTCACATGGATCATTGGTGTCACATGGATCACATTGAGTTTTAGTGGAAAAATCACTTCATAAATAATCATTTATGATATTTTGGAGAGCATTGGATATATACAAGTTTTTTGTGAAAACCAAAGTAGGCAAAATAAAAGGTTTTATTTAAAACCATGGATGGCATATTTGAAATGGGTTTTTCTTAAAATCCAAATTGGCTTTTGTTTCATCGAAATAGGTGCCCCGATGATGGAGATATTTAATTTTAAATATTTAGTTTAAATTTTAAATTATTTAAAATTTAAATTTTAATTTTAAAATTTAAAATAAAAGTAATCCACCGACGTCGTCGAATATTTTGGAGAAAAATATATAAAAGTATGCCTAAGGTTTATTAATCTAAAGCTTGCTCTCGGGAATTAATGTGAATTTGAAGCATGTACGAAAAATGCTTTTGAAAGGTTTACAAATTTTGAGTCTGTTGAAGAAATGTTCATGGAGGAAAACAAAGTGCATAGGTACCTTTGGCCTAGTGGTTCATGCACTATGTATGAAGTAGGAGGTCCTGCAATCGAGTCTCACCGGGGATGCTTGCTATGTTGAAACGCTCGAAGCACTTTTAAGTTTTCGAAGGGCACAAAATATTAAGGTATTTATTTTTATTCATGCCCATTTGAACATGTGAGGGCGTGTGGCCCAACGACGGCTTGGCCGTGGTTAAGTTTATGATAAAGGAGGCTTCGAGGGATCGAATCCTGTCAAGGACAAAGGCAAGTTAATATTTTTTAATATTTTATTTTTCAAAAATTTCCCTAGGAGAAATAAAGGTTGTGATGCACTTTAGGAAAAAAAGAGATTTTTGGTGATTTTCTTTTTGGATTATATCATATTATATATCTTTGGAAAGCTTATTTCAAGGGCAATTTTATTAACTTGCTTAGAGGGAGAAATAGGGTGTGTGTAAAGAGATATTTCTGATTTTGTAAAGGGGTTCAAAAGTGAAGGTTTCTTTGTTTTTTTTCAAAGGGGATTAATTATTTCATGAGGGGACATGGTGTATTTTATTGAGTAGAAGTAATAAGGTGTTATTTGGATATTATTATTGTGTTATTAATCAAGATCTCTAACCCTTATTGAAAGTTGAAAAATAAATTTTGTTGAGTGTGGCAGATTTAGTGGACAACTAATAAGGCATCAAAAAGGTATGAGCAATATTCTCCATTGACTTTGTTTATGGTGGTTGATTTCTGAAATATCATTGGAGAGAAAAGGATTGATTGTGATTTCCTTTTCAAAAGTGATTGGTTGAATGCTTCAAGGTTTTCTGGTTTGAGAGTTGTGATTAAACCTTGTTTTATAAGCATTGTTGTTGAAGCCCATTGCTTGTACAAAGAACTTGAATTTGAGTTAGAGGAGAACATGAGTATCATTGTTATGTGAGAGTTATTGTTGAGTATTATTGGAAACATTATGAGTTGATTGATTCATGCTTGAACTAGGGTTTGTGAGAAAAATTTATTCCTTAAGGTGATTAGTTGAGTTTGAGTTGAGAAAGAAATTGAGTTTGTGAATAGAACATATTGAGTCTCTAATAATTCTCTTTATGCTTCTATAATATTGAGCTGAGTTGAGATTAATTTGAGTTGAGTTTGAGTTGAGAAAGAAATTGAGTTTGTGAATAGAACATATTGAGTCTCTAAAAATTCTCTTTATGCTTCTATAATATTGAGCTGAGTTGAGATTGATTTGATTTGAGTTGAGTTGAGATTTTGAGTTGAGATCATTGTGGATCATTGTTGTCATCCATTGAAGAGTGCATTGCCATTCATTGTTGAGTTCATCATTGAGCCTTGTCTTCATAGATTTGTGAATGATATTTGAGTGCTACTTGAGCATGATTGATTGAGCCTTTGAGAAGGCTTTTGGGATAAATTTTTGGATAGATTTGAGACAGCTTTTGTGCATGATTGATTGAGCCTTTGAGAGGGCTTTTGGGCTAGATTTATGGATAGATTCTGGAGAAAAATTGAGTAATTTATTTGTAATCTTGCTAAGCATATTTGAGCAAGTTCTTTGGGAGATTGTTGTGCATATTTGAGCAAGTTCTTGGTGAGCTTGTTGGAGCAAATTTGAGCAAGTTCTTGGTGAGCTTGCTGGAGAAAATTTTGAGTAGGTTCTTGGTGATCTTGTTGAAGTAGATCAGTGGAGTGCCTAGCTGAGTAGATCAATGGAGTGCCTAGATGATAAAATAAGTGGATTGACTTGTTGAGCAGATTAGTGGATTGACTACCTGAGTAGATTAGGATTGCTTAGCTAAGTAGATCAGTGGAGTTCCTAGGTGAGGAGATCAGTGGATTTCCTTATTGAGAAGATTAGTGGATTGCCCACCTGATCAGATCAGTGGATAGCCTAGATTTTATCAGATAAAAGTAATCATTTGTATTGGGATAAGGATCCCTATTTATTTGTGAAATATTATAAGGATATTATCTTGTGGACTACCCCACATTGGGGGAACCACATTAAATCTTGTGTCTTAATTGTGTGTGGTGATTTGTGCTCTTTCTTACTATTGTTATCTATGTCATTAATGCACACTACTATATTTGGTTATTGTAATTAAGGACACTAATTGATATTGGTTTGGAAAGAAAGTAAAAAGTGGGCGCTATATTTTTCACCCCCCTCTCAGTATAAGCTTGTGTTCTTCAATTGGTATCAGAGCAGGTTCCTTCAGAAAGGCTAACAGCTTGAGGGCAGATTCTATAATAACATAGATGGCTTCATAGAATGGATCATCTACAAGTAAGGCTCCATTGTTTGATGGTAAAAATTATGCTTTCTAGAGCATGAAAATGAAGAACTACTTGATATCACAAGGATATGAGGTATGACAAATGGTTGCAAAATAGTATAATATTGAAGGTGATCCCAAGGCAGATAAGACTATCAAGAAATTGGTTGAGATCAATGCAAGGGCAATGAATTATATTTTGAGTGGGCTACATGAGACAGATTTTGTAAAGATCATGGTATGCAATTCAACTAATAAAATGTGGACCAAGTTTTAGAATACCTATGAAGGAGATTCCAAGGTAAAGTTGGCAAAACTACAAACTCATAGAAAAATATTTGAGAAATTAAAAATGGAAATCTAAAGATATTGCAAAGTTTTTACTTTGATTTGATGAGATTACTAACACCATGAGAGGTATAGGATTTGAGATGAAAGAATCAAATGTTACTCAAAAGGTTTTGATATCACTTCCCATGAAGTATGATGCAAAGGGTTTCAGTAATAGAATAAACAATGGATATGAACAATCTAACAATAGAATAACTACAAGGAATTCTCACAGCTTATGAGATAAGGATAAGTAAGCATAAGGTTCCAATGAAATAAATTGCATTCAAAGCTTCAAATAAAGCGAAATATCTAGAGACATATAGAGATTCAGATAATTATGAGGAAGCTAACTTCATCAAAATGAAAATGACTTAAGAAATTATAAGGATATGAATAAAGTCAAATGCTACAAAGTGTGGTGATTTTGGTCACTATGCAAACAAGTGTCCACATGAAGAAAATAGTGATGATGAAAAATAGGGTCATAGAAGAAAATAATATGGAAAGCATAAGCATTACAAAGATGACAGATAAAAGCAAAGCAGGTGTGAGAAGAAGAAAAGTTTTTGTAAGACAAAGAAAACTTCCTACATTGAATAAGCAAGTGATAGCTCAGATCATAGTGATAGAGATAAGTTAGATGATGAAAATTAAGAACATATATTCCTAGGAATATAAGGTTAAAGAGAATAGTGTCTTGTGTGTGGTCAAAGAGATCATAGATCAGGATATTGTAATGGCTTCAGTGATAGTGAATATGAGATGAAACATCAAGGAAACAGGCATGCTCAAAGAAATCATGAGAGTTTGTTTACTATAGAATATTATAATGATCTTAGTGACAGTGAAGATGAAGAAGGTTTTCTATGGAATAAAAGAAGTAGAAGAAGGACATTCACTTCAAACAAAAGAATTTAAACAAGAGAATATTGTAAGAAAGAAAGAAGTCTCAATTGATCTAAAGGAAGACTTCAATGATATCCATGAGCAACTACAAGAGGTTAAGGAGAATCTAAAAGAAGTGAGATGTTCCATACTTGAGAAGTTTGATCCATCACATGACTCAAAAGGTCAAGATATTTTCACTAATAAGAAAACATGTATTTCAGAGACAATAAATATGGATGCCAATTTGCTATTTGACACAAATGAAGAGAAAGAAGAGGAAGGTTCCAAAGCACCAAAGGTCTCATATTTTAGGTTTGGGAAATCACACTCAAAAGGAAAGGAACTTCTAAAATATGAAATCAAGAAAGCACCTAAGATTTATGAATAAGGTTCCAAAGTTCCTATAGCTCCAAAAATCCATTTTGGATCTTGTTTTGAAATGGGTAAATCAATTTCAAGAGGAAAAGAAATTTTTGAAAAGGAAAGCAAGGAAGAAATTAAGGAAGAAAATTTAGGTACTACAAATAAGGTTCAAGGATACAATGCACAAGTCAAAGATGATCACAAGGATAATGGTCAATAAAGGTATGAGGAACCAAGTCATGAACAAAGGGATTTTCAAGGATATTGTTTTTCTTGTAATGGATTTGGACATAGGGCTATACACTGCAGTGTCTATGGATCAAAGAAGTTTAATTTTTCTAGAAGGAACTTCAAAGGAAGAAGGTATGGTTTTCAGGGACATTGCTTCTTATGAAATAGGATTGGTTATAGAGCTTCTTAGTGCAAAGAAAATGAGAAACATGGTTTTGGTTTTAGAGCTACACAATTCAGAAGTCATGGTCATAATGATTATGAAAAAAAACTTTACAATACAGGGTTCAGGAAAGGAATGGATATGGAAATTATTTCAAGAAAGAATTCAGGATATGGGCACCATCCAAAGGCTACAATATCAAGCATTTTAATTACAATAACTTTGGACATATTTCAAAATGGTGTAGGACTCAATTCCAAACAAGTTCAAGGCAAGAAGTTCAAATAGATTCAAGACAAGAATATCAAGTAACTCATCAAGAAAAGGATATCAAAAAAATATGAAAGGAAGTTGACAGAGGAAAGAAACAATGTAATATGGGAGTAAAAGTACTCCCACACCAAAATTAATCACCTCAAGAGAGAATGTTGTGAGGGGGCTAAGCTTATGAGTCATATATTTTAGCCCCATAGGTGTCCCTTTTGCCATTGATGTCAAAGGGGGAGAGATTTGAGTAAGGGGGAGAGCATTGAGTTAGGGGGAGTAGCCTCCAAAGAGAGCATTGAGTTAGGGAGAGCAGCCTCCATAGAGAGTATTGAGTCAGGGGGAGCATCTTAGAGCATTGATTTAGGGGGAGCATCCTCCAAAGAGAGCATTAAGTTAGGGAGAGCAGTCTCCATAGAGAGTATTGAGTCAGGGGAGCAACTTTGATTCTTAGAGATGGTTTTTGTAGTGATTGTGATGATTTGCATTAGAGGTGTTGCCATCAATGACAAAGGGGGAGATTTTTGGAAATTTGAGTTATTTTATGTTGTCATTGATGTCACATGGATCATTTATGTCACATGGATCATTGATGTCACATGGATCACATTGAGTTTTGGTGGCAAAAGCACTTCATAAATAATCATTTATGATATTTTGGAGAGCATGGATATATACAGGGTTTTTGTGAAAACCAAGGTAGGAAAAATAAAATGTTTTATTTAAAACCATAGATGGTAGATTTGAAATGGTTTTTTCTTAAAACCCAAGTTGGTTTTTCGTTTCATCGAAAAATGTGCCCCGGTGATGGAGATATTTAATTTTAAATATTTAGTTTGAATTTTAAATTATTTAAAATTTAAATTTAAATTTTAGAATTAAAAATAAAAGCAATCCACCGACATCATCTAATATGAGCGAGAAAACTATATAAAATTATGCCTAAGGTTTATTAATCTAAAGCTTGCTCTCAGGAATTAATGTGATTGTTGGAAAGCAAAAAGAGCCTGTGTTGAATTTGAAGCGTGTACGAAAAAGGATTTTGAAAGGTTTACAAAATTTTGAGTCTATTGAAGAAATGTTCACGGAGGATAACCAAGAGCATAGGTACCTTTGGCCTAGTGTTTCGTGCACTGTGTATGAAGCATGATGTCCTGCGATCGAGTCTCACCGGGGATGCTTGCTGTGTTGAAACGCTCGAAGCACTTTTAAGTTTTCAAAGGGTGAAAAATATTAAGGTATTTATTTTGATTCGTGCTCCTTTGAACATGTGAGGGCGTGTGGCCCAATGACAGCTTGGTCATGGTTAAGGTGCTGAGAAAGGAGGCTTCGAGGGATCGAATCCTGTCAAGGACAAAGGCAAGTTAATATTTTTTAATATTTTATTTTTCTAAAGTTGCCTTAGGAGAAATAAGGGTTGTGATCCACTTTAGGAAAATAAGAGATTTTTGGTGATTTTATTTTTGGAGTATATCATATTATATATCTTTGGAAAGCTTATTTCAAGGGCTATTTGATTAACTTGCTTAGAGGGAGAAATAAGGTGTGTGTAAATAGATATTTTTGATTTTGTAAAGGGGTTCAAAAGTGAAGGTTGCTTTGTTATTTTTCAAAGGGGATTAATTCTTTCATGAGGGGACATGGTGTATTTTATTGAGTAGGAGTAATAAGGTGTTATTTGGATATTATTATTGTGTTATTAATCAAGATATCTAACCCTTATTGAAATTTGAAAAATAAAGTTTGTTGAGTGTGGCAGATTTAGTGGACAACTAATAAGGCATCAAAAAGGTATGAGCAATATTCTCCATTGACTTTGTTTATGGTGGTTGATTTCTGAAATATCAATGGAGAGAAAAGGATTGATTGTGGTTTCCTTTTCAAAAGTGATTGGTTGAATGCTTCAAGGTTTTCTGGTTTGAGAGTTGTGATTAAACCTTGTTTTATAAGCATTGTTGTTGAAGCCCATTGCTTGTACAAAGAACTTGAACTTGAGTTAGAGGAGAACATGAGTATCATTGTTATGTGAGAGTTATTGTTGAGTATTATTGGAAACATTTCGATTTGATTGACTCATGCTTGAACTAGGGTTTGTGAGAAAAAAAATTTCCTTAAGGTGATTAGTTGAGTTTGAGTTGAGAAAGAAATTAAGTTTGTGAATAGAACATATTGAGTCTCTAACAATTCTCTTTATGCTTCTATAAGATTGAGCCGAGTTGAGATTAATTTGAGTTGATTTTGAGTTGAGAAAGAAATTGAGTTTGTGAATAGAACATATTGAGTCTCTAACAATTCTCTTTATGCTTCTATAATATTGAGCTGAGTTGAGATTGATTTGAGTTGAGTTTGAGTTGAGAAAGAAATTGAGTTTGTGAATAGAACATATTGAGTCTGTAACAATTCTCTTTATTCTTCTATAATATTGAGCTGAGTTGAGATTGATTTGATTTGACTTGAGTTGATATTGATTTGAGTTGAGATTATTATGGATCATTATTGTCATCCATTGAAGAGTGCATTGCCATTCATTGTCGAGTTCATCATTGAGCCTTGCCTTCATAGATTTGTGAATGATATTTGAGTGCTACTTGAGCATGATTGATTGAGCCTTTGAGAAGGCTTTTAGGATAGATTTCTAGACATATTTGAGGCATATTTTTGTTGCAATCACAGTGACATTGAGAGGGGGGGTGAATCAGTGTGACCTTTTAAATTTCAAATATGCAGTTCTAAAACCAGCAGCAGTTTAAAACTTATAAAATATATATCAACTACATCAATAAAGCATCACACATAACACAACAATTTAACGAGGTTCACCAATGTGGCTACTCCTCAAAATGACTGCTTGGACTACCATCCAAATCCAGCCAATGCAAAGCTACAACTTTACAATATCTTTTACCAGCACCAACTGGAAGGAGCACCAACCCCTTAGCTTTATCTGTTACAAACAGAATGGAGCACCAACTCCCAATTTACCAGCACCTACTGGAAAGAGGCACCAACCCCTTATGCCAAGCTACAACTTGGAAGTCAATAATGATTAAGAAAATTACAGAATAAAATTCTCACGTTATTTCTTACAGTCTGTTGTTTCTCTATCGTCTGCTACTTCTGCGCAACACGCTTCGCACTGTCTGACACTTCTGTGAACTTCTTCGCACTCTCAGCAGCAATCGGATGATCGTTCACTTCTGCTGTCTGCATGCTATCACTTCGCACTCATAACTCCACCTCTGCACATCGTGCTCTTAATTCACACCATCACGATCTGCATACTTCGCTTCAACTCTAACTGCGACTTCGCACTCTGCTCGATAAGAACTTTACTTGCACAATCACTCTGCTCGCATTCGCACTTTATCTTCACACCACATTTTTCAAACTCGAAGAAGCCCTCCTTTTATAGAAGAAATTTCAGGAACAAACCCTAAAGAACGTCGGCTGAGAAACCCTAGAATTTGTCGGCTGCCAAACCCTAAAATCCATCGACTGTAACCCTAAGAATGTCGGCTACAAAACCCTAGAAATTGTCGACTGCAAAACCCTAAAATCCATCGGCCCAGATTTAACTTTGTCGGCCTCAAACGCCTCTGCCACCTTTGTCACCTTCCTGTAGCTTATTGCCGTGAAATAATAACATGTCGCGATATCGCGACACCTTTTGTAGCCGTACGCCTTCTTGTCCTTGCTGTCACGAAATCGTGACCATTTTGGCCTTTGATAGCTTTGCCACCGTTCTTGTCGTGAAATCGTGACACTTCAAACTTTTGTTGACGTCATCCTCATTCTTGTCGCGAAATCGTGACGCTTTCGGCTTCCAGCGGCTTTTCTTGCACCCTGTCACGAAATCGTGACACTTTCAGCTTTCGCTGATGTCATCCTCAGCTTTGTCACGAAATCGTGACGCTTTCGGCTTCCAGAGGCTTTTCTTGCAGCCTGTCGCGAAATCGTGACACTTTCAATTTTGCTGACGTCATCCTCATCTTTGTCGCGAAATCGCGACGCTTTCGGCTTCCAGAGGCTTTTCTTGCAGCCTGTCGTGAAATCGTGACACTTTCAATTTTGTTGACGTCATCCTCATCTTTGTCGCGAAATCGCGACGCTTTCGGCTTCCAGAGGCTTTTCTTGCAGCCTATCGCGAAATCGCGACACTTTCAATTTTGCTGACGTCATCCTCATCTTTGTCGTGAAATCGTGACAACTTTGTGCCTTGTGCTTCCAACTTTGCTTCTACCCGTGAGATTTTGACTTGTAGCAAAATCGCTACACTTTTGAGTTCTGCACTTTTAACTTGTAGCGAAATCGCTACACCTTCGTGTTGTGCACTTTTGACTTGTAGCGAAATCGCTACACCTTCGTGTTATGCTTTTTCAACTCGTAGCAAAATCGCTACACCTTTGTGTTGTGCTTTTTCAACTCGTAGCGAAATCGCTACACCTTTGTGTTGTGCACTTTTGACTTGTAGCGAAATCGCTACACCTTCGTGTTATGCTTTTTCAACTCGTAGCGAAATCGCTACACCTTTGTGTTGTGCTTTTTCAACTTGTAGCGAAATCGCTACAACTTTTCACTTCACACTTTCTCCCTGCTTCAGCCAATGAAAAATCCAACATGTAGCGAAATCGCTACAGTTTCTCGACTTAGCTTCTTGGCCTCCAACATGTCACGAAATCATGACAGTTTGCCTTGCGCCTTCTCTCTCCTCATTTTTGTCGTGAAATCATGACATTTTCGGCTGTGCCTTCTCTCTCCTCATTTTTGTCATGAAATCATGACATTTCCAGCTGTGCCTTCTCTCTCCTCATTTTTGTCATGAAATCATGACATTTTTGGTTGTGCTTTCTCTCTCCTCCGACTTGTCGTGAAATCGCGACAGTTTTCTAACTTGTCTTTTTCTTCAAAATTTTGAAACTGGGTCACTTCTGTTTTCTTGGAATTGCACTTTACAAAATCTGACTATCCTTTGAATTTCTATCCTCTGCATATAAATGGCTCTTGAACTATCTATCCACTGCATCATTGGATCTAACTGCCCGTGTTGACAACAATGACAAACTTCTTGCAACACCTTGCTCAACAATCTCCCCCTTTGGAATTGTTGGCAACACCTGTGTACATTCCTGTAACTCTTCTCCCCCTTTGTCAATAATACCAAAGGGCTGCTACAGACTCCCCCTGAGTCCATCCTCACACTTCTCAGGCACAATTTGTTGCATCTGGCACAAATTATGATCATGAGCAAAAGAATAGTCAAATACTCAAATGCTCCCCCTGAGAAAGTGATCCCTGTAGCTAGTCACTTCTTAGGAAGTGTGACTACTCCTAATTTGCTTCGAAGGTACTCAAATACTTCCTTGGGCAAAGGTTTTGTAAAAATATCTGCTACTTGTTCTGTAGTTGGGACAAAGTCCAATTTAACTTCTCCTTCTGCAACTTTCTCCTTCAAGAAATGATACCTTATAGCAATGTGTTTTGTCCGTGAGTGCATTACTGGATTCTTAGAGATGTTGATTGCACTGGTGTTATCACACTTAACTGATATTGGTTCACTAAAATTAATACCTAGATCTTTCAAAGTTTGTTTCATCCACAAGACTTGTGTGCAACATGTTGTTGCTGCAATATATTCTGCCTCAATTGTAGATAAAGAAACCGACTCTTGCTTCTTACTATGCCATGCAACCAATCTGTCCCCCAAATAGAATGCACCTCCACTGGTACTCTTTCTGTCATCAACACATCCAGCCCAATCTGCATCTGAATATGATATAAGAGTGAAGTCTTTGCCTTTTGGATACCACAACCCATACTCCATGGTGCCCTTGAGATACCGAAAAATCCTTTTAACTACTGTCACATGAGTCTCTTTGGGACTGGCCCGAAATCTAGCTACCATGCAAACTGCCTGCAGAATATTAGGTCTAGTGGCTGTTAAATATAGTAGACTTCCAATCATAGATCTGTACATGGTTTGGTCTACAGGTGGAGATTTGTCTTCTTTACTCAATTTGTAGCCTGTTGTCATGGGAGTGCTGATTGGCTTACGAGTCCTCCATAGTGAACCTTTTTAGCATTTCTTTC
The DNA here is from genome assembly GCA_028583015.1 of Wollemia nobilis. Classification (NCBI taxonomy): domain Eukaryota; kingdom Viridiplantae; phylum Streptophyta; class Pinopsida; order Araucariales; family Araucariaceae; genus Wollemia; species Wollemia nobilis. The sequence continues at coordinate 6,445,853 of JAQPPZ010003251.1, read as the reverse complement.
ACATATTTGATTTGGGAAATGAATATGCCTTTCTCATTTTGATTAACTTGTAGCCCAAGAAAGTAAGACAGTTCACCAATCATAGACATTTCAAATTCATTCTGCATCTTATTTGCTAAGTCTTTACAAGATTCATCTTTGTTGCTGCCAAATATGATATCATCTACATAGACAACTAGAACAATGAGATGCCCACCTTCTATTTTTACATACAGATTATTGTCCACTAAACCTTTCTTGAATCCCTGTTGAGAGAGATAGTTATCTAGCCTAGCATACCATGCCCGTGGTGCTTGCTTTAATCCATACAGTGCTTTCTTTAATTTGCAGACAAGGTTAGGATCCTCACTAATTTGAAATCCATCCGGTTGTTCAATATAGACCTCTTCTTCGAGTTTCCCATTTAAAAAGGCAGATTTTACATCCATCTGATAAACTCTAAAGTTTTTGTGAACTGCTAAGGCCAGAAACATTCTAATTGCTTCTAATCTGGCCACTGGAGCAAAAGTCTCTTCAAAATCAATGCCTTCGACTTGTGCATATCCTTTACAAACCAGTCTTGCTTTGTTCCTAATGACCTGTCCGTCTTCATTTAATTTGTTTCGAAATATCCATTTGGTGCCGATTACATTCTTGTTTGTAGGTCTAGGTACTAATTCCCAAGTTCTGTTCTTTTCAATCTGATCTAACTCTTCATTTATTGCCTTCATCCAGCTATCATCTTTGCTTGCTTCATCTATGTTTTTGGGCTCAATGCTAGATAAAAGAGAGTAATTACTTATTACTTTCCTTCTTGTCCGAATGCCAGCTGTGGGATCTCCAATTATTTGGTCTCTTGGATGATTTTTCTGCCACTTGCCTATTTTGAATTTCTTGTTTTCTTGCACCTCTGAGTCATCGACTAATTCATCTGAATCAAGCGTAGATTTATTTTCTGTTTCATTCACCTCATCTCCTTCAACGACTTCTTCATAGATTGGGTAGTTTTCCTCAAAGTCAGCAAATCGTTTCCCAACTTCATCGAATTTAACGTCCGCACCTGTCCACAATTTTCTTGAGTCTCTTGTTGTAGCATTTGTAAGCTTTGCTTTTTGATGAATACCCAACAAAAACACCTTCATCTGCTCTATCTTCAAACTTCCCAAGGTTGTCATCTATTTTTCTGATGTAGCACTTACAACCAAATATTTTGAGATGTTTTGTTGTTGCTTTTCTACCAAACCACAACTCATAAGGTGTTTTGCATTCATGAGTTCTTAACATATATCTGTTTTGGATGTATACTGCAGTGTGAACTACTTCTTTCCAGAATCTATCTGCTATTTTATTTTCTTCCAGCATGGTGCGTGCCATTTCCTGTATAGTTCTGTTCTTTCTTTCTACTACGCCATTCTGTTGTGGAGTTCTAGCTGCTGAATATTGTCTCCTGATACCATGTTTTTCATAGTATTCTATAAATTCATTCGAAATGAATTCTCCTCCTCTGTCTGATCGTAAGCATTTGATCCTTTTTCCTGTTTCATTCTCAACTAGTTGTTTGAAGGATCTAAACATTTCAAAAGCTTCTGTTTTATCTTTTAAGAAAAATATCCATGTCATTCTGGAATAATCATCGATACACAACATGAAGTATTTGTCGTCGTTTATGCTTTGAGTTCTCATGGGTCCACATAAGTCAGTATGAATAAGTTCCAAAGGCCTGCTAGTGTGGTATTCTTTTGTTTTGAATGAGACTCTGGTTTGCTTTCCCTTCTGACATGAAGCACAAACACTGTTTGAAGGTTTCTTAATGGTTGGAATATCTCTCACTGCTTGTTTAGAGCTGATTTTCACCAAATTATCAAAACTTATGTGTCCAAGCCTCTTGTGCCACAACCAGTTCTCTTCTTCTTGTCCAATAAAACACGTACCTTCTGAAGTTTCTGAGAGTGTATACAGATTACCAGACGTCCTTGAACCGGTTGCTATCAATTTCCCACTGTTTATTTTTTTGACTTCACAACCCTGCTTCTTGAAGACTACTTCATGACCTTTATCACAGATTTGACTAACACTTAACAGGTTATGTTTCAAACCATCCACAAATAAAACTTCTTCTGACTTGATTTTCCCTTCACTAATTTTGACAGACCCTTTTCCTATTATTTTGGCTCCATCATTATTTCCAAACTTCACAGAGCCACCCTCATATTTCTGTAGTTTTTCAAATTTTTGTTTATCACCTGTCATATGACTTGAGCACCCACTGTCAAGGATCCACGGTACACATTTATTCTGAGCTCCGAAAGTCGTCCGCACTATTAAAGATTCCTTTTCTTCCCTGAGTTGTTCTTTCTGTTTCCATTCTATTTTAACTATGGTATTGGGTTCTAGCTTGGATTTCCCCTTTTCGAATCTTGCACATATCCTTCAGAAGGAATTCTATTTTGTTTTGCCCTATATGGTTGAATTCTTCTTTTCTGAGATTGATTTGAAACAGAAGTTCTATGACAGTTTCTAGCAATATGCCCAAAGTTGTGACAATTAAAGCATTCTACTGCATAACTCATTAGAGGAGCAAAAGCATTTCTACTAGTGAAACTTCTTGGACCTATATTATACTTGAAGTCAACAATTTTATGCCCATAACCATTACATTTAAAATAGAAACCATAGAAATAATGATTGAACCTGAAAGATGGTCTTTGCCAAGTTGTTGCAGGAGCCTTAGATCTTCTTTTCTTTTGATGTGTGACCTTGGTAAAGCCATCATTGTCAGTTCCTATTTCAGGACTGGCATTACTGCTTTCTTTTGCTTGATTTGTTTTTCTTTCAACAGCCTGTTTCTTGTCTTTACTCTTTTCACATTCAACATTGCTTGCCTTTGGTCCATTTGATGATTCTCCTTCAGTAAAGCCCAGACCGAATTTGATACCTGTGGGTCTTTGATCGCTTAGGATTTTGTCCAGCTTCATCGAACTTTCTTCACGTTTTAAATGACAGCTAATTTTTCGATCCAGCTCTTGTATCTGTATTCGAAGACCAACATTTTCTTCTTCCAATTTGCAACAGTAATCTATCTTCATGGTTACCTGTACTTCAAGATCTTCGAACATTTTCTTGTACTCTTTTGTCTGTGTTTTTAGACTGGCTATAATGTCATTTGCATCCTCAAGCTTCCTTGACAGTTTTTTATTCTTTCTTTTCTCAGATTTCCATTCCATAAGAGCAAAAACCAGCTCACCTTCTAAATCAACTTCAGCCTCACCTTTTTCAATAGATACTTCAGAGTTCATTCCTTCTCTCTTTTCTGTGTTTTCTGCCTCTTCTGATTTTTCTACTTCAAACGCCATAAAGAGAGCTTCACCTGTTCCTTCTTCAGAGTCTTCACTAGAACTGTCCTCTAAAGATTCTGCATTTCGGGAGATAAAACTTTTCTTTTTGAAATTACCTTTTCTGAAGTTTGTTTTCTTCCTCCATTCACCTCTTTCTTGATGCGGAGTTTCTTCACCTTTGTTCTTGTCATTGAGAGGACATTTGGTAGCAAAGTGTCCAATGCCTCCACAATTGAAACATTTAAAAGGTAGCTTTCCTTTGTATTTTCCTTTTCCTTTTCTCAACTTTCTAACAAAATTTGCTTCCATTTCATCTGAAGCATCCTCTTCTTCAGACTCTTGTTTTGTGTTTTTGCCTTTTAGGGCTTTGAAAGCTGCTTCTCTATCTGTGGGATTAGACCTTCCTATTCTCATTTCAAACGCAGTCAAAGATCCATGCATCTCATCCATACTAAAATGATTTAGATCTTTAGCTTCTTCTATGGCTGAAACTTTCGAATCAAACCTTGGAGGTAGAGATCTTAATACCTTTTTCACAATCGTAGCATCATCCATATCTTCGCCGAGACCTCTCATTGAATTTGTGATTCCATTGACTCTTTGCATGAAAGCCTCTATGTTCTCAACATTGTTCATCTGTAAAGATTCGAATTGAGCTCGATGTGTTTGAAGCTTGGCCTCCTTGATCCTATCATCTCCTTCATGAATGTTCTCAAGTTTGTCCCATACATCTTTTGCAGATTCACAGTTTATGATTTTGACTAGCTCACTGTCCACTAATCCACACATGATGGCATTTTTCGCTTTTGAATCATTTTCAAATGCCTTCTTACCGGCAGTGTCTGTTGGAGCAGTGGTGGGAGCTTTGTAACCATTGACTACTGCACCCCAGATGTCAAAACCCAACGCACGGAGATAAGTCTGCATCCTTACCTTCCAGAAAGCATAGTTAGTTCCATCAAACAATGGTGCTTTGTTTGAGGAGAAGCCTTCACCACTTGCCATTGCGTCACTTCCAAGATCACCCTAGCTGATTGAGCCTGTTCAGGAACCTAGCTCTGATACCAATTGTTGTAATCACAGTGACACTAAGAGGGGGGGTGAATCAGTGTGACCTTTTAAATTTCAAATATGCAGTTCTAAAACCAGCAGCAGTTTAAAACTTATAAAAGATATATCAACTACAGTAAGAAAGCATCACACATAACACAGCAATTTAACGAGGTTCACCAATGTGGCTACTCCTCAAAATGACTGCTTGGACTACCATCCAAATCCAGCCAATGCAAAGCTGCAACTTTACAATATCTTTTACCAAAGACCAACTGGAAGGAGCACCAACCCCTTAGCTTTATCTATTACAAACAGAATGGAGCACCAACTCCCAATTCACCAAAGACACCTACTAGAAAGAGGCACCAACCCCTTATGCCAAGCTGCAACTTGGAAGTCAATAATGATTAAGAAAATTACAGAATAAAATTCTCACGTTATTTCTTACAGTCTATTGTTTCTCTGTCGTCTGCTACTTCTACGCAACACACTTCGCACTGTCTGACACTTCTATGAACTTCTTCACACTCTCAATAGCAATCGGATGATCGTTCACTTCTGCTGTCTGCACGCTATCACTTCGCACTCATAACTCCACCTCTGCACATCGCGCTCTTAATTCACACCATCACGATCTGCATACTTCGCTTCAACTCTAACTGCGACTTCGCACTCTGCTCGATAAGAACTTTACTTGCGCAATCACTCTGCTCGCATTCGCACTTTATCTTCACACCACATTTTTCAAACTCGAAGAAGCCCTCCTTTTATAGAAGAAATTTTAGGAACAAACCCTAAAGAACATCGACTAAGAAACCCTAGAATTTGTCAGCTGCCAAACCCTAAAATCCATCGACTGTAACCCTAAGAATGTCGGCTACAAAACCCTAGAAATTGTCGGCTACAAAACCCTAAAATCCATCGGCCCAAATTTAACTTTGTCGGCCTCAAACGCCTCTGCCACCTTTGTCACCTTCCTGTAGCTTATTGCCACGAAATAATAACATGTCACGATATCGCGACACCTTTTGTAGCCGTACGCCTTCTTGTCCTTGCTGTCGTAAAATCGCGACCATTTTGGCCTTTGATAGCTTTGCCACCGTTCTTGTCGCGAAATCGCGACACTTCAAACTTTTGCTGACGTCATCCTCATTCTTGTCACGAAATCATGACGCTTTCGGCTTCCAGCGGCTTTTCTTGCACCCTGTCATGAAATCGTGACACTTTCAGCTTTCGCTGACGTCATCCTCAGCTTTGTCGTGAAATCGTGACGCTTTCGGCTTCCAGAGGCTTTTCTTGCAACCTGTCGTGAAATCGCGACACTTTCAATTTTGCTGACGTCATCCTCAGCTTTGTCATGAAATCGCGACGCTTTCGGCTTCCAGAGGCTTTTCTTGCAGCCTGTCGCAAAATCGTGACACTTTCAATTTTGCTGACGTCATCCTCAGCTTTGTCGTGAAATCGCGACGCTTTCGGCTTCTAGAGGCTTTTCTTGCAGCCTGTCGCGAAATCGTGACACTTTCAATTTTGCTGACGTCATCCTCATCTTTGTCGCGAAATCGCGACAACTTTGTGCCTTGTGCTTCCAACTTTGCTTCTACCCATGAGATTTTGACTTGTAGCGAAATCGCTACACTTTTGAGTTCTGCACTTTTAACTTGTAGCGAAATCGCTACACCTTCGTGTTGTGCACTTTTGACTTGTAGCGAAATCGCTACACCTTCGTGTTGTGCTTTTTCAACTCGTAGCAAAATCGCTACACCTTTGTGTTGTGCTTTTTCAACTCGTAGCGAAATCGCTACACCTTTGTGTTGTGCACTTTTGACTCGTAGCGAAATCGCTACACCTTCGTGTTGTGCTTTTTCAACTCGTAGCGAAATCGCTACACCTTTGTGTTGTGCTTTTTCAACTTGTAGCGAAATCGCTACAGCTTTTCACTTCACACTTTCTCCCTGCTTCAGCCAGCGAAAAATCAACATGTAGCGAAATCGCTACAGTTTCTCGACTTAGCTTCTTGGCCTCCAGCATGTCGCGAAATCGTGACAGTTTGCCTTGCGCCTTCTCTCTCCTCATTTTTGTCGCGAAATCGTGACATTTTCAGCTGTGCCTTCTCTCTCCTCATTTTTGTCACGAAATCATGACATTTCCAGCTGTGCCTTCTCTCTCCTCATTTTTGTCGTGAAATCATGACATTTTCGGCTACGCTTTCTCTCTCCTCCGACCTGTCACGAAATCGCGACAGTTTTCTAACTTGTCTTTTTCTTCAAAATTTTGAAACTGGGTCACTTCTATTTTCCTGGAATTGCACTTTACATAATCTGACTATCCTTTGAATTTCTGTCCTCTGCATCTGAATGGCTCCTGAACTATCTATCCACTGCATCATTGGATCTAACTGCCTGTGTTGACAACAATGACAAACTTCTTGCAACACCTTGCTCAACACTTTTGTGCATGATTGATTGAGACTTTGAGAAGGCTTTTGGGATAGATTTGTGGATATATTCTAGAGCAGATTTGAGCAAATTATTTGTGAGCTTACTGAGTATATTTGAGCAAGTTATTGGTGAGCTTGCTAAGAATATTTGAGCAAGTTCTTGGTGAGCTTGCTAGAGTATATTTGAGCAAGTTATTAGTGAGCTTGCTAGAGAAAATTTTGAGTAGGTTCTTGGTGAGCTTGCTGAAGTAGATCAGTGGAGTGCCTAGATGAGCAGATCAGTGGAGTGCCTAGCTGAGCAGATTAGTGGATTGCATTATTGAGCAGATTAGTGCATTTCCTACCTACATAGATTAGGATTGCCTAGTTGAGTAGATCAGTGGAGTGCCTAGCTAAGCAAATCAGTGGATTGCTTTGTTGAGCAAATCAATGTATTACCCACCTAAGTAGATCAGTGGATAGCCTAGGTTTTATTAGATCAAAGTAATCATTTGTATTGGGATAATTGTCCCTATTTATTTATGAAATATTATAAAGATATTATCTTGTGGACTACCCCACATTAGGGGAACCATGTTAAATCTTGTGTCTCAATTATGTGTGATGATTTGTGATCTTGATTACAATTGCAATCTATGTCATTAATGCACACTACTATATTTTGTTATTACAGTTAATGACACTAATTGATATTGGTTTGGAAATAAAGTAAAAAGTGGGCACTATATTGTTTAAAACCCCCCTCTTAGTATAAGCTTGTGTTCTTCAATATTGAGTTGAGAAAGTGATTGAGCATTGAGTATAGAACATATTGAGTCTCTAAAAATTCTCTTTATGATTCTATGAGATTGGACAAGTTCTATGTGGACTTGTTAAACTGATTTGAAGCAAGTATTTGAGAAGGCTTGTGGCCTATTTTTGTGTGAGCTTTTGTGAAATCTTGCAATGTAGATTTGAGCAGGTTCTGAGTGGACCTGTTGAGCAGATTTGAGCAGGTTCTGAGTGGATATGTTGAGCATATTTGAGTAGGTTATGAGTGGACCTATTGAGTAGATTTGAGTAGCTTCTAAGTGGACATGTTGAGCAGATTTAAGAAAGTTTTGAGTGGACCTATTGAGAATATTTGAGAAGGTTCTAAGTGAACCTATTAAGCATATTTGTGCTAGATTGGCTGGATTGTGTTTAGTAAAATATTGAGAAAGAGCTTTGAAGGTGATAGAGTAGAGAGGAAAAAGTCTCCATTGGATAGAGATACAACAACCAAGACATTGAGGACATGTCTTCTAAGTGAGGATAAGAGTCTTCAAGTGGAGATATATCCATAGTCAGTATAGTGGAGGTTGTTTATTCTAGAGGTTCACCATCCAGAGTAGAGGAGAAGGAGTTCTCCTATGGATAGAGATCCACAAAATAGATTTAGGGGATCAACATATCCTTTGGATAGAGGTCCATAAACATTGTAATTGGGAAGGATTACCAAAATATTATTTGAGAAATATTTAGAAGAAATATTTTCTCTACGGAGGTAGCCCACATTGGGTGAACCACGTTAAATTTGTGTCTCTATTATGTATGGTGTTTTATGTATTACTTTGATTACTTATATTGATACTACTATCTATAAACTTCATAATATTGATTTGAAAAGAAATGTAAAAAGTGATCTTATACTGTTCACCCCCCTCTTAGTATAAGCTTGTGTTATTCAATTGGTATCAGAGTGGATTCCTTTAGAAGAGTTTGACAGATTGAAGGAAAAGTGGTCTAAGAACACAATGGATCAAAATGATCAAAGGAACAGGTCCATCAATAATGCAGTACTAGTATTTTATGGAAGTGACTTCTTATATTGGTGTGTGCTGATGAGATTTTATATGATGGCACTTGGTAATGAAGTTTAGGATGCAGTGGAATTTGTATATGATTCAACAGTCAATCCTCCTACAGATAAGGAATGTAAGCTTCTAATGCATACAAATTCAAGAGCTATGAATGTAATTATAAAAGGGTTGTGAAGATCAGAATCTACGAAGGTTATGAATTGTAAAACAACAAAATATATGTAGGAACTATTGCATACCATATATGAAGGAGATAAAAGTGTTATGAAATCTAATATCATAAATCTCAAAGGATAATTTGAGAACCTAAGAATGTGGGATGATAAAACATTCGTGACTATCTCAGCAAGGTTTATGAACTTATACATGAGATGAAAGGTCTTGGAATAAAGATTGATGAATCTGATGCTTGTGATAAGATCTTGAGAACTCTTCCAAAAAGGTATAGTGAAAATGTCTCTGCTATAGAAACATCAATTAATAGTGATAGTCTAACAAGAAATGCTTTGCTTGGAATTCTCACAAATTTTAAGATAAGAACAAAAGATCATATTATTCCAAAAGAAGCTACATTCAAAGTGAACAAAAAGATAAAGGGTAAGAAGTTAGAATCAAGTAGTGAGTCTTCCAATGATGAAGAAGTAAATAATGGCAGAAGAGATAAAGGTTACAAAAGACCCATAGATCTAATATTTGTTAAGTGTTTTAATTGTGGAAAGTATGGACATTATGCAATAGAGTGCAAAGAGCCAAAAAGCAACAATGATGAAGAAAAACATGATCATAGGTACAGGGAATCATAAAGACACTAATACCAAAAGAAAAGCAAGGATGGATAAAACATACAAGGAAATATGTCTTCCAAAAGCAAAAGAGAAGCTACTATGTGGATAATGCAAGTAAGTACTCAAATGATAATGATGCTAGTTTTTCAAAAAATTATAGATATGAAGTCCTATTTATGGTTGAAGAGAAAGATCCAGTTAAGAAAAGGACTCTAGTTATGCTCAAGTGTTTTAGATGTGGTAAATTTGGACATATTGAATATTATTGTACAAGGGATGGTTATAGTTTCAGTGATGATTATTTTGAAGATGCACTTGATAGACCAGATGAAAATCTTCTTATGGCATTAGAAGAAGTGACTGATCCTATAGAATACAAACCAAAAGAAAGAAATGATATGGATAAAGGTAAAAAAATAGAGGATTATTCAATAGAGAATGGTTATGACCTCAAGGGAGAACTTATATATGCCCTTGAAATTGTAAAGAAGATAATAAAGCAACACTCTAAGCTTGAAATTCAATTTCAAGAATGTGAAGAAATATTATTGCTCATAGAGGATTTAGAAAAATCAAAGGCTAAGGCAAGCAAGTTCAAAGATAAGTTAGAAGAAAATATCTTGGAATGTGAGAAGCTAGCACAAGAAGTGGCTCTACTAAAGGAATATGTAGAAGACTCCAAGAATAAGCTATACAAGTATGTAAACAGTGCAAATAGTGTGGATAAAATAGTCAAGATACAAAGAAGAGCAACAAACAAGATAGGTCTTGGTTCTAAACAAGTTTAAAATAAAAGGGAAGAAGAGTCAACTTCTAGTATTAAATATGAAGAAACTTCAGAAGAAGATACATCGAAATAATATAGTGTAAGTGGGAGTGAGACATCAGAGGATGAGTAGGACAACACAGAGTTCAAAAAAGATAGGAACAATGCACAGAGAAGATACAAATGGAACAACAATCAGAACAGGAGACCAATGAGGTCAAGACAAGGAAGATTCAATGGAAGATGTTTTTCATGTCATAGGTTTGGGCACATGGCTTCACAGTGTAGGACACATGAAATATAAGAATATGGAAAAGGACAACTTTTCCAAGGGTATTGCTATTCATGTAATGAGTTTGGTCACAAGGCAATGAATTGCAATATTCATGATAGAAGAGGATATGGCTTCACTAGAAGAAATCCTAAGACAGTTTCACCTCCAAGGAATAATAACATTAAGTGTTATAAGTGCAATAATGATGGTCACACAACAAGATGGTGTAGAGCAAATATTCCAGATAGGCATGAACAAGAACATGAATATGAACAGAAACAGGAACATGAATAGGAACAAGAATATGAATAGGAAAAGGAATATGAACAGGAACAAGAGCATGGATGATAATAGAAACAATAACATTAACAAGAATATGGATGAGAACAGGAACAATAATAGGAATAGGAACATGGATGAGAACAAGAACAGGAATAGGAATATGAATGATTATAGGAATAGGGATGATGACTTGGAAAGAAACAGTCAGAGGATTAAAAAAACACAAAAAATAAAGGAAAAAGATAAAGGTAAAGAATAATACTTTTAGGGAGTAGAAATACTCCCACCCCAGAATTAACCACCTCATGTGGAGATGGGGGAGGGGCTAAGCTAAGAGACTCATTCTTAGCCCCGAGCCCCAAAGGTGACCCTTTGCCATTGATGTCAAAGGGGGAGAGATTTGTGTATATTGTGGAGAGATTTGATATAGGGAGAGCATTGAGACAGGGGGTGCAATGTCCCAGGGGGATCAGAAGAAAAATAAAGGTCAGGTTTCAGTAAAAGGATATGGGTTGCCATCAATGACAAAAAAGAGATTGTTGGACATTTTGAGTCCCTAAGTCAAAGTTGTCATTGATTTCACCATTGATACCACCAGATGGAGTCATCATTAATACCAAATATTTTAGCAAGAAATAAATATGACAAATATGGTCATTTGATATTCAACAATAAGGTAAAAGTTCGAATGAAACAATGCAAAAGATAGAAGTTAAAAAGGAGTTATAATATTTATTTTATAAATTATTTAAATTCATGATGAATTTAAATTTTATAAGTAAATATTAAAAGGTACTTTATCAAAGGTGAAATATTATAATGGTTAGAAGTGCCATGGTGAAAACCCAAAATAAAATATTTGTAATTTTCATTGCAATATTTTATATTGCAAAAGTGGGTTTATAAAGTCTAAATTTTTTTAATAAACCCAAAGGTTGGGTTTAAAGGTTTAAGACCAAAGAATATTTTAATTTATCCAAATTTTGGATTTAAATTTTTAAACAAGGCAAAGTTTCTTTCTGTCGACGTCATAGAAGCAAAATGGAAGCATCGATCTTTTTGATTTAGTGGAAATGCATATAAATACCATGCCCAAAGTTGATTTCTAAATTATCCTTGCTCTAATTGGAAAGAGAAAGCATACAAATTAAATATAGAGCTCGTGAGATAGAATTGTGAAATTCATGTTTGAATGAACGATGAAAGGAAACAAAAGCAAGCACGTTGATTAGTTGGAAGCCAACAAGGCACCTTGGCCTAGTGGCAAGTGGGCTGCAAGCTTACGTTTTTGGTGTGCATGGTGGATAGTGTTCGAATCCCATGGAAGCTTTTTGTGGACATGTTGAAGGTGCCAATTGTTAGATGCATACATTTTGCAAGGCAAGGAAGGGGTGTTGAAGCACGTGGTGCTTCTTCCTTCCCAATGATATTGTAGCTAGTGTGGTGGTTTGCACCATGGGAAAAAACATGTGTGTAGGCTGCATTGAGAGTTCGAAACTCTCCAAAGGCAAATGAACATTTTTATGTTTTATTTTATTAATGCCTAAGTTGGAGGTATAAGGTATTTGGTGGTTGAAGTATTTATATTGTGATAAATGTTGGTAGTTGTGAAATACCATTAGGAGTTATAAGGATAATTTTATTTTTATTTTCAAGTCTTAAATTTTGCTATTGTGGAATATTTAAAGGTTAAGACTTTGTGGGTTGTGTGTTATTTTGAATAAAGGGTTTTGTGATTATTGTGAGGATATTGCTTATTGTTTAAGTTGGAGTTATAAGGTGAAATTGTGATATTATTTTTGTGATATAAAAATTATCCTCTAACCCCTATTGAGTTTGACAAAGAAGTAATTGTGAGTGTGGCAGATTTGTAAGGGCAACTACTCTTCAATAAAAGGTATGGGCAAAATTCTTCTTTATTGAGTTAGGTGATTGGCTTGATTGAAAATTGAGTATGGAGTGAAAAGAATTTGATTAGGGTTTCCTTTTCAAAATTGGTTGAGTTAATGCTTCAAGTTTCTTCTGGATTGCTAGTTGTGATTAAACCTTATTTGATAAGCATTACTGTTTAGACCATTGGTTGAGTGAAGTATATTGAGTTAATGCTTAAAGGTTTTCTGAATTGAGAGTTGTAATTAAACCTTATTCGATAAGCATTGTTGTTTAGAACATTGGTTGAATGAAGTACTTTGAGTTTATGCTTCAAGGTTTTCTAAATTGAAAGTTGTGATTAAAACCTTGTTTTAATAGCATTGTTGTTGAAGCCAATGGGTTATGCAAAGAACTTGGAATTGAGTTAGAAACGAACACGAGTATCATTGTTATGTGAGATTTGTTTTTGGGCATTGTTGGAAACATTTTGAGTTGGGAGATACATGCTTGGACTAGGGTTTGTGAGAAAGGGTTGTTTCTTGAAGTGATTGGTTGAGTAGAGTTGATTGAGCCTAGTCAAGTGGATGCATGTAGTGGTTGTTCAAGTTCCATAAAACAAACTATTCTATATTCTAATTTGAGTTGAGATTGAGCTTTGAGAATAGAACATATTGAGTCTCTAACAATTCTCTTTATGATTCTATGAGATTGATTTGAGATTGAGCTTTGAGAATAGAACATATTGAGTCTCTAACAATTCTCTTTATGCTTCTATGAGATTGAGTTGAGAAATTGATTGAGCATTAATATAGGACATATTGAGTCTCTAACAATTCTCTTTATGCTTCTATGAGATTGAGTTGATAAAGTGATTGAGCACTGAGTATAGAACATATTGAGTCTCTAACAATTTTTTTTATGATTCTATGATATTGGACAAGTTTTGTGTGGAATTGTTAAGTTGATTTGAGGTAAGTATTTGAGAAGGCTTGTGGACTATTTTTGTTTGAGATTTTATGGAAGCTTGTAGTGCAGATTTGAGTAGGTTCTGAGTGGACCTGTTGAGAAGATTTGAGCAAGTTCTGAGTGGACCTGTTGAGCAGATTTGAGCAGGTTCTGAGTGGACATGTTGAGCAAATTTGAGCAGGTTTTGAGTGGACCTGTTGAGCAAATTTGAGTAGGTTATCAGTGGATCTGTTGAGAATATTTGAGAAGGTTTCTAGTGAAACTATTCAACATATTTGTGCTAGAATTACTATACTATGTTTAGTACAATATCGAGACAGAGCTTTGGAGGTGACAGAGTAGAGAGGACAGAGTCTCTAGTGGATAAAGATCCATCAGCCAGGACATTGAGGGTAGGTCTTCTGAGTGAGGACAAGAGTATTCAAGTGGAGAGAGATCCATAGTCAGTGCAGTGGAGGTAATGTCTTCTAAAGGTTCACCAGCTAGAGTAGAGGAGAAGGAGTTCTCTTGTGGATAGAGATCCATAAATCAGATTTAGGGGATCAGTATCTTCTTTGGACAGAGGTCCATAAACATTGTAATTGGGAAGGATTCCCAAAATATTATTTGAGAAATATTTAGAAGAATTATTTTCTCTATAGAGGTAACCCACATTGGATGAACCACGTTAAATCTGTGTCTCTATTGTGTATGGTTTTTTGTGCATTTATTTGATTATTGCTATTGATACTGCTATCTATACACTACATAATATTGATTTAAAAATAAAAGTAAAAAGTAGTCTTATACTATTAATCCCCCCCTCTTAGTATAAGCTTGTGTTCTTTAGGGTGGTAGATGATAGAAGAAAAACAAATATAGAATGACAAATATGTACATGCATGAAAAGAGGCAAACGATGGTAAAGAGGAGAAGAGGGAAAAAGCATGGGGATGATAACACATTAGAAGAAATATGAATTATAAGGGATAAAAAATGTTGATGTGAATACAAAAATAGATGAATTTATTCATGATGTAGTGTATAAATGAACACCTGAAGAAATGATACTTAATTAGGAGGAAAGAAAATTTGAGAAAAATAAAAGGAAGAAAGGGGGTCCTTAATCATAGAGTGCACCCAAAAAAATGGTGAAAATAAGTACCTAATTCATGGGAAACCCCAAAAAAAGTACCTCCATGAGCATATTCCTTGTAGCTTAAATTTTCTTTAGGAATAAAAATATTTCTATGAGCAAATATTCCAGTACTTTGTAGGCTGGATTTCATCATATTCACTCTCTTTTCTCTTTTTTATGCAGTCTAATAAGAACCTCCTCTAATGATTGCCCTTAATTATGTGAGTATTTTCTTGCACCTTCAAACTCATATTCCTCTTAAGAGTGTCTTCTTTCACTTCATATTGCATAACAAGATTTTAATGGAATTGAGTCTCGAATGATGTTTTCACCAGTTGGCATATATAGAGTTATACCTCTTGATTGAGCATTTTTTCCAAAAAAATGGTCTTTTATAAATTATCTATTCACATCCCTTTTTATGTCAACTGAGATTATCTTTTTCTAGATGTTTCTTATTCCACTAACATCATGATTTATATAGTATTATGTGTTTATTTTGCTCACATGGGTTGCATTAGTTTTGCCTCGTGCTATATCAAATTTTTAAGTGCATCCCCTATGACTTCTAAATTTTTCAACTCTTATCCATTGGGCTATGGAGTTGGAGTATTAATTATGGGGAGATACTTTAGAAAGAATATGGAAGAAGAATGAAAAGTGTTGTGCAAAATTTTTGATGGTAACTATAATTTATTTCAAATTTGGTTCTCCATTTATTTTACCAAACTTCTACTATGCCTTTGGTTTGATCAAGTCACAATTATTTGTTGCAATGATATCTTTTCTTTATATTTCATAATTTACATACAAAGTGATGTAAGAGACATGCTCTCACATGAGCTTGCCATTATTACTCTCATTATAGATGTGATCAACTATTTTATTTACTTGTCAGCTATGAACACAAAAGTATGGCATGCTTGCCCATGTCTAGCCTGGAGGATTCATTGGAAGTTATCCTATTAATTAGCAATGTTTGAACCATATGACACCAAATTTGATATTTTATTCATATTTATTTTCTAATTATTTAGATTTTTTTCCAAACCTTTCTATAATTCATTCTTATTGTGTTTTTTCTCTTGAAGACCCCATGCTTTGGCCACGTGTGAAAAATATAGCACTATGCGTTGTACTGAACTCCATCCAGTTGGGTGTTGAGTATTCTAATATTTATTGTGTATTCTTCTTCATCCAAAGTTTAACTCAATTTCTTGCCTTCTATTTATTTCTTTCTCTTGCCAAATAATCTTGATTTGTTATACAAAACTAGGGGGAATTAAAATCCTCAATATCCTAGTAAAGAGTAAAGTTTGCTATTAGGTCTTGATGTGAACTATCATAAAAATTTATATGAAATTTCTCATAATAAACTATCTTTATTCTTGATAATTCACTGGACTTTACTCTTGTGCCATGATTAAATTCTTTTTGGATACTTGTTTCTTGCTCTTTGTAATATTCAACATGGAAATAATATAGGCCTTGATTTGGTATTCTAATTATTTTTCTAATTCTTGAGATTATCATTTGATATTTATTTTGGTTTAGACATCCTCCAACTTGTTTTATGAAATATCTAGATAAGAATATGCTAAATAATGGGGGTACGTCGACCACCATTATGTTTGGATGGAAACCAAGTTTGGGTGTCCACATATCATCATCAAAAAATATTTTAAAATACCTATTTTTTTATAAATTTCTCCTTGAAATATATCCATTCTAATTACTACATATTTGCATTCAATTCCAAAAATTTATGATTTTCTAGTGGCATAATTGAGATCTTGGCTTTTGATTCCACTACATAGTTGTGTAATATACATCTTTCTAAAGAAAGAGACATGTAAAATTGATTAGAATGACTTCGTAGAAAACCTATGGGTATGATTCCTATAGGTACATCCTTGTTTCCTTTTGATTTTTTAATGGAAATGTCCATAGAATCTACTTCTTCAGCCATTGACAAGTATTACCTCAAATCTCCCAGTGTTGTAACAAAGTTCTTGAATAGACTATCGGACTATTTCACCATTTATAATCTGTCTTGAATTTATAGTTGATAAATACTTTTTATAGGACTAAACTCTTGTTTTGTTTAAATATTATACCCTTGATACCAAGAATTGAGTGCATGCTTGATCTTCTTTGTCCATAGTTTGACTCTCTAGAAATAGAGAGTAACCATTATCACAACCTTCCTATTGGTTAGATTTGATAATTACCTCTTCACAACACCCTTTATTGAGTGATATCTGGAAGCCCATCACATTATCTACCAATGACTATCCTTGCAAAGCTCTTCTACTTGAATTTTTTATTTGATGTAGATTTCCTCATATGATGAAGAATCAAATAAAATAAGCATATCATGCTTTTCTATTCCACCATAATTCACATCTTGCCCTTCTCCCTGTCTCATATTGCATCTTGTACTCATAGGAGGTAAAATACTAATATGTTGGTATGGTTCTGATAACGCAAGCCCAAAATTATCAATATCACCCCTCTTAGGCTATGAGAGTTATTTCTCCATCTTCTTGACATCTTCGATCAACTTCTAGGTTAATGCTCTTAACTCGTTCTATTTGAAGTTGTTCTCTTTAAGTAGTAGAGACATTATTGATTTTAGGGACTTGAGATGAATAAGGCTCAATGTTCTCAGAGTATGGTATATAAGGTGGACTCATACAAAAATTGAAAGGAGGGATGGTATCTCTAGGAGGGATTTTTCATATTGTGATTAGCATATTTCAGCACGTTTGGATTCTTGGAAAATATGGGGGAATATTTTTTCTTTGGATTGTTGAATGAGGATGCTTAGATATGGATGGAAAGCATGAATATAATAGAGATATTTTTGAGTTGTCTAGGGTTATAACTCTAGGGGAATTCTCCTCCAAGTTCTTTTAAAGTGAACATTGAAGTTGAAGATGTTTTCATGGGGGGATTTCTTGATGAATGCAAATTGAGTAAGCAATAATAAAGGATCTCCAAAATTATCAAAATCATTGATAAAATATTTAGCTAAATCGATCCACGTGCATATACTTTTATTCTTCAAATATCTATACCATATTAGTACTTAGCCTTTGAAATAAATAATTAGTAATATGATCATTACATATTTGAACACAATATTATGAATGGTAGCCAATGTTTTTTTGATGAACCTATAGATGAGATGCAGATTAATAGGGTGCACTGATGTCCACCTCTGTAACAAGAGGTAATAAGAAAAACCAAAAATTGATTCCTAAACCTATCCTACTTTGAGATATACCCAAAAGTATGGTACTTTTTGGTGATGAAGTCTAAAAAGCCACTCACAAGGCTACTAAGGTGTCTAAGGGGCCAATCCACGATTGGAGATGAATGCCCATATTGCAGGATTGATATCAATCATTGGTTATGAAATACAATTAGTCAATATTATAGATACCTCATGAATGTGTGTAGGTTCCTTTTAATTTTTACAAAAATGAAATCAAATAGAAATTGATGATCTTTCACTAAAGCAAATTTTAACACCCTATAATGCAATATTTCCTAGATAATGATCAACCTTTTAGTAGGTAATAACACAAGAAAACCAAAAGACTACAGACAAAGACCATCTCTCACTGATACGGTTATAGATAGGGGATCATCTTGATCTAAGATGATCACAAACAAAGACTGTATTGACTTGAGATGGTTTTTGTTTGACTAAATTTATTAAAATTATAGATTTTCAAGTATGCTATGAATGGATGCCTTTCTACATTTATTTATAGAAATAAAAAAGAAAATTATAGAGAGCTAACCTTGAAAACCTAAGTCTGGTGGAGTTATGCAGATCTTCTACTATTCAACCTTTGATCAGAGACCATCTCAACCTAATATGGATATGAAATAGAAATCATATTGACTTGAGACTGTTACATATGTGTACCTACAAACCATAGAAACAATAAAATAATTATTCATAAAACATACTTAAAAAAATTAGGGACTAGATCCCACCATGATCGCCATCTATAAGCCATAAATTTGTACCAAATAAAGTAATACAAAGCAATAATGAATGAACACATGATGATAAAGCAATATAAAATAATGTGGGTCCCATTTTATTTATTTATATTATCTTTCAATGGTGCTACAATTAAAATAGCCTCTTAGGATATGCTACCAAATTGATATAATGATACATAATATCATGAGTAAGGTCTCTTGGTGTAGTAGAAAAATTTTTGTGCCAACACAATTCATAGGGGAGCAGGTTTTAGATCATCGTACGAGGGTTGTATGCAAAGTCTTTCATTGTCTTTATACCTGTAACTTAAACACAATGGAATAACAATATATCAATAGCATGTGTGGAGCCCAACGAATTTGAATCCATTTTAAATATAAAAGTAATAAAACAAAATGAAAAACATGTGCATATATGCGATAACAAAAATGTAAACTAGTGCAAACAATAAAATAATTTGATCTAACCTAAGATGCAAGAAAAATAGAAAACCTATAGTCTTCCTAAGATCATATCGATTTGAGATGGTTTTATCTACGGATAGTCTCAGGTTGAGACGGTCATTATCCTGAACCTATGTTTCTTTATCACCAAGCCCGATTGTTGTTTGGGATGACCTAGGGAGTATTTTCAATGGATTTTTTTTATGGGAAGGTGAATTTAAGGAACTTAAAAAATCACCATAATGAGGGTTGACTTATGTGAATAACGAAAGTGAGGATTCAAATCCTATATGGTATTTCAATAGCATAGTGTTAGCAAAAAAAAATCCTAACAATTTTTGCAGTACTTCATTGCCTAGTTGGGGATTGAATTTGATAGCACTTCCTTGCACAAATTCAAAGTTCATGGATCTTTAAGTTGGGTATTGAATTCAACAACATTTCGTTGCACAAATTCAAAGTTTAGGGATTTTTAAAACTAAGGGGTGAGTATCATTTTATATATTTCTTGATCAAATCTAGGGCACTCTACATGAAAAATCAAATGGGTAGTTCACATTGGAAAAAGATATGCATGCCCCAGAATAGCTAATCACATGAAATAATTTTAAGGAAAGGCATCTAAAATAGCATAAGATTATGCACAAAACTAACAATCAGTTTTAGCTACGAGCTATTATTTTTATTTTTGATATTTTACAACCATCTCGGGTCAAGACAATCATGGTTTAGAGACCATATCAGGTCAATATGATTAGACAACTTATTGAAAAGTTACCCAAAATTAGTAAAAACCATCAATTTAGCCCTATGACTGCCCAAGGTGGATTGTGGGGCTAGTAAGGAGGTATTTTGGTGAGTCTCCTTAAAAGAATATATTTTAGGTGTCTACAGAATTAATCAATAAGCCGTAACCCAATAATATTATACATCTAATATCCTTCTATGCTTGATATACTTCTACATTTTTGAAAAAAATAACAAATAAAAAACCAAAAACCTCCACATTCACCACTTACCCACTATCATCCTTCTTCATTTGTATGTGACATACCATCCACCATAGATCCTTTATTGTTCTTTGTGTTCATCTAACTAATCCCTAATGTTTGTCAGCACCCACATACTCTTGGAGTCATGTGTCATGAACACTAAGAGATTTTGTAGTTGGCTAAACATGAAAGATGCCCATTGAATCTTGTCCTTACAAATACCCCCTATTATCATGCTATATTTTCATACAACCATTTCTTAATATTCTACAAATAATGGATTGATCGATAACCTACAAGAACAAACATCTAGCTACTATTCATATATTAAGGAATATTGAGCAGTGATCATATGAACGTGTGGAATGTTAGTATACCTCCATTACCCTTAAATATTTTATACCCTAATGTAATCTACCTATATTTCCTTCTCATTCATAATTATCGCTCCTCATTTTTATCTAACTATTCCTTAAATTCTTCTAGGGTAACATCTACCAATTGGTCATCGTTCAATGCAATTACTTGAAGATTTCATAGCACCCTTGGTTAACATTGAGAAATGGTCAGATGAAAATGAGGCATGTCAGTTGACTTCCCCTCCCTCAATAAAATAAAACCCCTCAAAATAATAATAATAATAACACACATGCCAAAAAAATAAGAAAAAATATTAAACAACACATCCACCATGCACAAAACTCATCACCATAGTTTCTTTTTATTTCATTCATAGTTTTCTCAGTTTGTCTCTTCATCTTGCCTTATTTCTCTTCTCTATTTGTCACACATCACTTCTAGTTGTATGGTCACTCTTCGAGCAGCTACATACCAGGCACTATTATGCGTTCCCCTCTTTCTTATTATTTTTCTCTTCTCCCTTTTTATTTTATCCTTTATCTTCTTTATTTCTTCTTCACTTATTTGTATTTATTTTTCCTTTTTATTTCATTCCATCCCATATTTGCTTCATTATTCAATTATTTTACCTTTTTGCATCCCCTTTTCATCCTTTTCGTGGTACTATTTTTATCTTCTTAATCAAGGATGTCACCATTGTCATCATTGTATTTATAAATTGTATATATGCCCCCACAACTTTCACGTCACCTCCATTTGTTAGCTCAACATACCTATGGATACTCTCCAACCATAATTGTATACACCTTGTCATACCATCCATATAACCCCTTTGTATTTTGTATGTCTTTGGTTTGAATAATCTTTGTGTTATTTTGGTCACTCAACCATTATTAGTGTCATAATCAACCTCAATTGAATGTTAGCTAGTCCTTGAGAGCTATCGATCATTCCTGGTTAACTCTTACTCTCTCTTGGACCACACACATATCTCACACATTAATTAAATTTTGGTACCTAGGAATGATGAACTCATGCATTGCTCTCACCATAAAGAGAATGGTTTCTCCTGTTCATCCTATCATGCACATGGTCCAAACCGAAGGATCCATCCTACATAAAAAACAAAAAAATAGATCAAAAAATCATTCTCGTGCAAAAATAAATAAATAAATAAATTTCATCTTGGATCCTTAGGTATTTTAGACATCTCCATCAGGGTTATAGATGTTTGTCTTGTAGTGGAGCAACATCGATGAACCATGGAACTATCTCCACTAGGGCTATACATGCTTGATTGGTAGTGTAGTATACCCTTTGCATGGTGATATGTTTGTCACATCAGTGACCTTATTTTGCACATACCTATGTACGTTTGTAGGTGAACTAGATTATTGGTATAAGTTACAAGTGATTCATCCAATCTTATCCTAAAATTGAAAATGAACATATACAACACACATAGTTGGTCCTTGAGAGACTTGAATCCTTAGGATGGTCGATGAGTTTGATTGCATTCATTAGGGTGTTTGCGTCTCTTGAAAATACCTCTAGATTATTCATCTCTAAGATGTTTAAATTGAAAAGCAATCTCTCTTCAATTTTACCTCATCATCCATATCATTCATCATTCGCACCCCATGCTATCATTCACATTTCATTTAGGACAATGCAACTTTTTTGATGCCCTTGCTTAAGCCATATATGGTAGAAATATCTTTTGTTTTGATTATCATCATACTTATCCATTTTTACTTTCATCATCCTCATTTTTTTGTAATTTTTTATCTCATATATATCATTTATACTATTCCATCCACACATAGTTGTCATTTTTAATTACACTACTTTAAATTCACATCATCTAATCCATAGTATCTAAACTATTTAATCCATATATTATTATCATTAATTATCCTACTATTGTCAATGTCACTCAGAACATAAAATTCATGTGGATACACATTGCACATATGCCACCAATATAATATCATCTCTCTCTATATATATATCTATAAAAATAATATACATCATTGTGACCTTACTTGTAGGCTACATATAATTAAGCCCTTAGGCTAAAAAAACAACCAAAATCTAAAATTATCCTCCCATACTTCTCCTAGCCACGTTGCTCATCACTCATGTAATCACTCCACTCTATCCTATTAGGTCATAGTTTCCCACTCAAAATCTATCACTCTCAATCTCTTGTGAGAGGACACCACACCTTACGTCTATGAACCTATTAGCTTCCTAGTCTACAACACTGTCTGCTACACTAAATTCACCCTTGATCCACTTCTATATTTATTGGACTCTACTTGAGAATATGAAGGTTGATCAGGTATCCCTAAGCACAAATCCAATAGTAGATCCTCTATAACCTCTACGTATTCCCTCTCATGGTGAGATCGATGCTTTTTCATAGTTGCATGCTCTTGTAACCTTTCCATATATGCTCATAACACTATCATAGTCATCTCATCTCCATCCCTCTCGCTACCCTTGCACCTCAGCTAACTCTAGATGTAGCTCATCCCTCTTAGCATACCCAATAACCTTCTCCCATAGAGAATAGTCCCTCTTAGATACTATCATGTCTACCTACTATCGTAGACTATCTCACTCCTTGAAATCTACTTATTACTCCTATAGTTTCTCTAGTAGGTACATCAACCACACCCACTCTACCTCTAAGATATCCCTCTCTATGTAGGGTGTCACCCAATACTCCTCAACCCACCCTCCTTGCCCCTCCAACCTCTACTTGATCTCATCTACCTCCTCACCCACCTCCATAACATTGGCCTCCTCACCCATATCCATCATGTGGTTTACCTCCCTGTCATCCTTACTACTTGTATCTCTCATATCCTCCTTAACCTACCTCGAGGTCTCTATCCCACTATCCACCCTGTTATGCAATCATAATTGTAATTGCTACATAGCCTCTTCTACATCATCATCCTCTACATAATCCTCCTCTACATCTCTCCCACCTACCTCATCCATTTCCCTTGATGGCTCCCACCACTGAATTACCCACCAGGCATCATACTCTATAGTCATCCTTGCATTATCCCTATCTGGCACGTATATTACCTCATACACCTCCTCTCTAATTGGCCTTACGTACGATGCTACTAAATTCAGCTTATCACTTCGTCTCCTATATATCATTGGTGGGTCTAGCACCCCCTACACTATCCCAAACTATCATTGAATGCATGATAAATAAATTAGTTTACACTCTTGTAGACACCCAAAATTCACACATTGCTATTTCTACATATCTATAGGTGATTCTAGACATCCCTATGTTATTTTAGACTATTGTAGTCATGCGTAGACATGCGTAGTCATGTGTAGACATGATTAGACACGTGTAGACATGCGCAGACATGCATAGACTTCCATAAGTTCACCATAGTAACATGTAGGCTTCCACAAATGGCTTTCATGTCCAAAAGCCTAATAATCCCTCAAAACCACATATTATGCATTGAGATACCTTCAAATGACAACCCGAGGTGATGCATATCCCATTTACACTCAATTGACACCCCCACATGGTATTAATTGGCAAAATCAATTAAAATTCAATTATCAAATTCTAATTTAATGTTGACTTCACTTAAGCCCCTTTTTAGGGTAAATTTGGATTAATTAACTCTTAATTCATAATTATTGTTAATCAAATCCTTCCACATGTGTCAATTTAGGGTTTCCTAGGGTTTTCTTTTAATCCTCCCCTAAGTATGCTTAAGGCATAATTAGGATGAACACTAATCCTTCCTCACACATGTGTGAGGACAGGATATTTCCTACTTAGAATGTGATGTTGCCACATAGCATTTCTTAAACTAATCTTAGACAAAATCAAACCTAGGTTTAGTCTATCTAACCCCCCTACACATTGCATTTTCCTATAAATAATGGGTCCCAAACCCTTAATCAAGTTTGATTCCCAAATTCAACAAAGCACAGTTACTCTGTAGAAATGGAAAGCCAATAGTACACAGTTTGTTCTCAACGCACATAGGTTCTAATAGCATAAAAAGGCACCCCAACTACCTTAGGATCGATCTATCAAAGATATTTTACCATAAGAGCATCACATCTCAATTCGCAACTTGCCCTATGAATCCGGCCCCAATTAGCGACCCGGGTCATGAAGTGCATCTGCAAGCCCCAAATCACCCCAAATTTGGGAGGTAATATTTGTTTTAGCATATTATTACCTTCTACATATTTTATTTTAGTTTATGTTACAGTTTTATAGTCATTTCGTCTTCTTAAATATGGGGCCTAACTAAGGCAAGCCCCCCCAACGTATTGATCCTTTCTTGCAAGTTTCTTTCAGGTTATTCAACATATTTGAAGGAAAGGAATACCAACAAATAGCAACCCAGTGGTGGCCCGCATACAAAGAAGCCCACCTACATTGAGGGACATCGAAAGGAGGCATCAGGCCTATATTGCTTATTCATAAAAAGAAATAAAAGGGGAAACTCTCCCTATTTGTAACCTATACAAAATTGATAATGAATAAAGCATACATTTCTGAATGACTTGTATTATTACTTGTTGTTAGATCAAATCTCAACTTCTGGTTGTTTTATTCTGGCATGCCTGGTGGGACCCCCATAATGGATAGTGCTAGATTCAGTTTCCTTATAAATCTAACATTATCCTTCATTTTTGTGTATTGCAAGTACCATAACTGTGTTTCACTAAAACCTCCAAAGACCTAGGAACCATCCTAGGCCATAAGATCCCTGATTTGAAGCCTTTGGACCTGATTTGTGACCCACCCTACGATTTAGGTCAAATTCATGACTCGGGTCATGATTTGAGCATAGACACCTCAAAAACCCCCAAATCAGCTGGGGTGATCTTCTCAGGGGCCAAGAAAACCCCCCTTAGCATTAGAATGTAGGTATTTTCATTTTTGCTACCTTTGTTACAAGTTTTTGGAAGTAGAAATGCAATAACTAGTTGAATGACCATTACTAGGCCTAGTTTTGAGTTCATTGCAAAGTGGTTAAATAATTAGGGTTTCTAAAATTTTTAGGACCTGCAACTTTCCAGAAAGTGTATAAAATTTATTTCTCAAATAAATTTGCATTTGTCTTTTATTTTTACATATGGCATAAGCCTAAGTTGTTCTTCCTTCGTTCATAGCTTACATTGCTAAAAGGAAATTTACATTTCAAAGTGAAACCAGGGTTTCTAATCCCCTCTTACATTTCTAAAAGAATGTTACATTTTGAAAGTTCAAGTTAGGGTTTCATAATCCCCTTTACTCCACACAAATTTGGATTACATGTTTCTATATTTTGCAGAGTAGATTAATTTTCTCCACAAAGGCATTTAGGCTAGCTCATTTATTTACAATTATTGTAATCTATCTAATCATTTGCTTTCAAAAATGCATTAGGATTAGTTTTCTTTTGAAAATGCAACTAGTTGGTTTCTTATATTGTAAACATCATTAGCAAAACACAAACCCACACACACTCACGTGGTACCTCAAAAAGGTGGTGATATTGGACTTCATCCCCAATCCATCACTCGATACTGGTGTGGATCGAGTTTCACTCTCCATCATCTCACCCCCTAGACACCTAGTAGCCCCACATGAGTGGTTTTCTAGATTTCATCACCAAAAAATCACCTACTTTTGCGATTGGGCCCTGGATTTCATCACCAATGGTTACCTACAGAGTGGGACATGATTAGCGCCTTCATCCACAAGGCTTGTATAATTTGTGGAATTGGTAACTGTTGTTCTTGACTAAGCCTACTCGAGGGTGAAGTGAAATCATGGGTATGTCGGTAGTAGGTCTCAGACAATGTCATATCTTCTTGTGAGAGGATATTAGCAGACTCGCTTTAGCATAGTGAGTTCCACTCCTTTAGGATACCATTTTACTGCACCTTCCATACATGTCACAATTTGCACATTGTAGTACCATTCTATCCTATGCATATTTAGGTGTTGCAAGAGGTTTGTTATTGATGATATTCCTGATTGGCTAGAGTATTCACTCCATTACCCATGATTCTACATAGGGATTATCAATATTACAACATAGAAAATGAACATAACACTTTTGTTTTCTTAGCATTTAGAATTTATTTCGGTCTACTATTGTTTGCATGATCACAGACCGGTATCAACACACTACACTATATATTGTTTTGTTACACACAACATGTCACTTACTTCACACTCACAATAGACACACTTGATTCTACATCACACAGGGTTTATTCTTAAAAACTCCCTTTGACACATGCTACTATGCCTGTGGTCACCCGTAGTAGAGTGTGTGAGCAATCACGCTCTATGGAGGAATGGCCTCCCCCTTACTCTAGTCAGTCCACTCTTACTCCTTTGATCATGAAGGATAAGATTATAGACACATGATTCATGCATAGAATCTGATACATAATTCACACACATGATGCATCATGAGAAGACATCAACTTTGAGTGAAATTCTCGTTACTTCACTCGTAGAAGATTATCCGCTCTTTTCAGCCTTGTCCTCACCTAATCCCTCGACCACATTATATGACCATGTAATCTACATAGCACCAGGATAGTCTCCTCTAACCTTCACCATATATGAGGAGGTCATGCCTACATCACCCACCTTTGCACACCCTTTTTTCTATAATTTATCTCAATCCCTATTTGAGAATGATTCCTCCCTTCTAAACCGTACCCATCCCGAGGTCGCATCATTCACCCATACCATAGAAATGGTGTCAAACCCATCCTCATCCACTATAGAAAGCTAGAATCCATCCTTCCAAACTACACAATAGATTCCTACCCAACAGGAACCGCAAGCATTCCCTCAAACCTCATGCCTGTACTCCTCACAAGAGTACCAACCATCCTCTTCCTAAGAGTCATTCTTCACCATATCTGAGGGTACCTCCTATCAGCCTTCAGGAGCAAGAGACTCAAACCCAAGAGGGATTATACACTTACACTTTCATCTCAACCCAAGTTCCTACCTTGACAATGTATCCCATCTTTTTAGCAGCATTCCTGCCTATATCATAGGTATCTGGAGTGCATGATGCCCAACCCTTAGATCCACATTTAGCTACGATGAACTTTAGGATACCACCACCTATTTCTTTTTAGGCTCCTACTACCCATATCCATCCTACCTATGGACTGACATGAACAATGTATGTACCTACTCAACCAAATTATTCCACATAGTTTATCTTCCCTACTTCCTAACCCTCTAGGGCAGAGATATATCCCATATTTTGATACCTCATCTTGACCATCCCTAGAACTAGTAGCATCGACACCTACACCACCACTAGCTACACCTAGCTTATTTACGTCTCCTCCAGTTTGGTCATTGCCACCCATGGTCCAAACAGTATAGTAGGATCCAAAACAACAAGTGCCCATGCCACAAACGCATGTTGCTCAGTCATAGTATTATTATCCTTAATAGATGCCTACCCCACAACCTAGTGTTTCTATAGACACAACATCACATGTCACCTAGAACTTGCCTTATCATGATCAAGAACAACAATATTCCCCATAGTATTCTAAAGAACAAATATACCAATACCCATATCATCCACAAGGTTAGCCTATCATAGCCCAACCTTCAACTCCTATGACATCTGAACTTCAACTCTTGTGAGATGAAGTCAAAATGTTGAACCTACGCACCTCCAGCTATGGGCCACAAAAGCCTTGCTATGATGAACTATGCAACGAGCCAATACATCCATTAGTCCCTATCCCTCCTTATCCTTATTTCATCAAAATATTGAAATTTGACAAGTATAGAGGTAAGGAAGATCCCGAGAGAACATGTGAGAAACTACTACTCGTCCTGTTACCAACTTCATAGTAGTAACGCTCTTATGTTGTGTACCTTCTCCTTGTGCCTCAATGGGCCAGCATTGGATTGGTATAACATGCTACCACACCATAGCCTATACACCTTTGAACAACTGGCCAAATCCTTCTTAGAGCATTTTTCCATCAACATCAAGAAAAAGACCACATTTCTAATATCTACACCTTACGATAGGTGGATGATGAACCCATCACTGATTTTATTGCCAGATGGAGAGTGATTATTCATGATCTTTCCCATAGCCTCCCCACATCAAATCTTGTGACACTCTTTTCCAAGAGCTACCACAAACACATTTCCACATCCCTCCAACTTCACCAAAGTTGCACTTTTAAATATGATATATCACAAGCAAAAGTGATCAAAGATATTAAGGTGCAATCTGGGAAGATTAAGTTGAGAGATAAAACTAATTATAACTCCAAATTTCACTTCAATAGGCCCACACTGAATCAACCTTAACCATGACCACAACAAACCAACCAATTCGCATCTACTACCCTAGCACTAGTATCGACTTCTCTGCCCTATACATCGCAACCACAAGCACTCCAAGCTAATGCGTCTGCCCCACCTCGACCACAAAAATATCGTGGCATGCACCCACAGGGTCCATTGCATAACTTTACACCCTTATCTTAACCATTACCATCCATGTTCCATAGATTGTACAAGGGTAACCATATTGTTCTACTTGACATCCATCCATTGGATCCAAATGCACCTAAATATTATGACTACAATAAGCAATTCTTTTGTCCCTTTCATAGGTAGTGTGGCCATAATATCGATTTATGTTGCTCCTTTTGGGGGCAAGTTCAAGACCTAATCAATAGGGGCACTATTCAGATAGCAAACCCTTTAGCCCCACATAACCAAAACCTATGAATTTTCCAAAACCCTCTATTAGATCACAGAGGACCCAATCCCCCTAGACCTCCAAAAAATCCTCCATCACGTGGAGTAGTAGGCATGATCAACCTTACTATGAGAAACCAATGGTACCTATTGCCCCAGAAAACACCTATTGTTTCTCCCCCTATCCATTTTATGTCCTCGTAAAAGCCCCAAAGGCCTAACATTGTACCACCACCACCTCAAAATGTGATTACCATCTGTGGTAGTCTAACCCATTAGCTACGCAATGCCCCCGTGCAACTATCCATATTTGATCTCCTACAACAATCTCAACCCTATCATGAGGCGTTGAATGATATCCTATGTTCCATTGATTTAGATACACATGACACAAATTCTTTTGTCAATTTCATAGGGAACATCCCACGATGCCTTCAACCTTCAATTAGATTTCATGACCACGAGATAACAAAACTCATTGGTGAAGAATTTGACCCTACCCTCCACATACAAGCTAATATCAATGATATTACCTACAAGAAGGTACTCATTGACACGGGCTCATCCATCATTATCATATCAACAACATCCCTACATCACCTACACCTCTCTCCAGCGCATTTCGCCACACCTTCCCTAGACCTGCATGCTTTTTATGGTTCCATGAGACCTACCATATGATCCATAGTTCTACCCATTCGCGTAGGCATCCATACAATCCCCATCCTATTCCACATAATTTAAGGAGAAATGCAATACAATATTCTCCTTGTTCACCCTTGTATCAGAGACATGCAGTGTGTCCCATCCACATTGCATCATTGCCTCAAGTATGTCCACAACGAACTTCTTCATTGTGTCCCAACCGATGGATACCCCTTTAAGTTTTGTAACATCGTAGACCTTCCCTCTACACCTTCATTCTCATATTTACAACTGTTCCCTATATCTTCCTGAAAGCACGAGGATACGAAAACAAAAAAGGAAAACTCCAAGCACGATGCAAAAACGGAACTAAACTTAACGCTAAATCCTACGAATTAAAAATGCATGAAATGGAGAAAAACATGAATTGAAACCCAAATGAAATAACAGCCCTTTTCTTTTATTGATGTATTTCACAATTCGGTTACAATTCGCATCCTCCCTTTTTAGGGGCGAGGAGCGTCAAATTCATCTCTTGGTTACATCCATGGATAGCCATCCTTCTTCCGCGTGCCCACATGTAAGATGGGCGGACCAAAATGTCACCGCCACTTGTGTCTACGAATGTTGATTCCTTTCTGCTCCTCCGATGTTCCGATCCTACGTTCAAAGGAACAAGAAATAGTTAGTAGCACCTGCGGATGAAACAAAACATGCAATCCCCAAGCCTACGATAAGTGAATGAGAAAAATGAATTAAACTATAACTAAAATGAATCCAAATGCTCTAAAAATTTGATAGGGGCATCAGGACATCACCAGGAGGGCACTGCAAAAAGAACAGTCAAGAAATTCCTCGCCAATTTGAATTCGCTCCGGGGCGGGACGAATTTACCTGCAACAAAATGCCGAAAAGGTACTGTCCCAAATGTCCTACCTAGGAAGCTCCAAAAGACCTACAAATTTGGGGTTAGCTAATTGGGGGAATTTTGGGAAGACCCAGATGGTCAGATTCTCCCAATTTGACCTCCATCAATGGGAATTTGATGATGCTACCTGCAAGTTAGTAAAAGCGAACGAAGATAGAAACATGATCAAAATTATTCAAAATGAGACGAAATTTAAATGACAACCTATCTAAGCATCATAGAATTGAATGCAAAAAATGAAAATGATAGAAAGAAAAATCTGCCACAAATTCCCAATCGTTCCTAAAAGGGACGAATAGGCCTACAACAGTGCGGGGGCGCCCGGGCGGGCCGCCCACCGTTTGGGGCATGATTTCGACACCAATCCACTTGGGATAGGTCCAAAATCTCTTACAAGGTGTTGTCAGAAAATTGGGTGGTATACTATGGTCAAGTGTCGGGTTTTGGGCTCAAGATTCGTCCTTCCAATAGTCACCCAATGACCTCCTCTCTAAAAGAGATCAAGGATGTAAAAGGCACAAATCGCACAAGGATGTATGGGGAAGTAAAATGGCAGCACTTCGTTGCTCCAAATTGCTCTTACTCTGTATATTTTGGGGTGAGAAAACCCACCAATTTATAGACCTGGAGGTCTCTTGGGATGAGCATGCAGAGGCGCCACTTGGCAGCCATGCCCTTCCAGGGGGAGGGAAGATTCCTCCCTGAATAGGGACTCCATGACTGCCCTTGTAACAACCTCTAACGCTCGAAAATGCTCACCTATACTCCCATGCAATGAAGGAAGCGTTAAGTGGCGGATCCGAGCTGCCATTTGTCAAGATTTGACTTTTTTCCCGTCAAACCTGCAATTCGCCCCACCCTGGAGCGAATTGTGAATTCGTCCCTGGGTGGAGCGAATCCCAATTAGAATTCGTCCCTGGGTGGAATGGATATTGAGCAAAGTGCCTGAAGGTGCCAAAATGATTTTTGACCTTCCAAAACTATTGTGAGAGTGGTTAGGACCACTGTTTAACCTCTGGGGGCTGCCCTAGGGGCTGTGTGCCAATGTGATCAGTGTTTGCAGTCACATAATCGGATTGGTGCTGTTTTGGTGTCTATAGATGCCCCTTTTTGGGATGCATTGTGCAAGGCACAACGCCGAGCAAAAATAGATAACCAAAGCACTAATGATTAGGGTTTCTTAGTAACCTAACCAAATTTTGATGCCCCAAGTATGAAAAGGGCATGCATTCTTGAATCCTTGCTTCCGACGAGCGAGGGAACTCAATTCAAGTGTTAACCTTTTTCTGTGAGGTGTTACTTGAGCTTGGACATTGATCAGTCATGAATAGGCAAAGGGCGCAACCTTTTGTCTGTGGGAACCTTGAGTTCATGATTCACGAATGCCAAGTGATTGATCAGCTTGTGATTATTGCTTGTTTACTACCCCAAGCAGGAGCGTGATTTGTCTTTGCCAATGATTCTTCGAATGCATGCCATTTCCATGATTGGGTGTGTATTTGTTGATTGGTGACTAAGTGTGACTACCCCCTCAAGCGACGAATCGATGAGGGAATGACCTGCATGAGAAAAGTGATGAGTCGCTTGACCCAAGATGACTTAGGTAAGGGTGCCTTCAGATGTTTTAGCGTTAAATGTGCGTGCAGTTTTCTGACATTTAGACCTATTTTTGGTGGGTGTTAACCCTTTTGGGGACGCCTTTCTGGAGCTGAAATTGTCAAAAATTCGTCTTCCCGTGGAGCGGTCCGGCCATGGTGGCCTTCTTAGGGAGTAGGATGGTGATAATTTATAACCCCAACATCTATTTTGGATGCCAAGAATGTCAGGCATGAAGGCGCCTTCGTTCGGCAACTCTATTGCTATTTTTGGGTGGGTTTTGACCCTTTTGGCGACGCCGTTTGGGGATGAAATTCTCGAAGATCCGTCCTCCCGTGGAGTGGTCCGGCTATGGTAGCCTTCTTAGGGAGTAGGATAGTGAGGATTTGTGACCCCGACATCTATTTTGCATGCCCGGAATGTCAAGTGCAAAAGCACTCTTATTGGACAGTTTTATTGCTGTTTTTTTGTGCATTTTTGTTGTTTTGTGAAATGTTTGCTCTGTATTCGTCCCTGGGTGGGATGAATTCCTATTGAGCATTCGTTCTAGGGTGGGACGAGCGCTAACCAGAGTGCTCATCCCAGGGAGGAATGATTACAGGCTCAAAAATCCTATTTAAAGGCCAAAACTAGGGTTTGGGCTCATTTGCACTTGTTTTTTCTGGCGATTTGGAGCTCTGAGGAGGAGGAGGTCAATTCTGCGAAGCGAAGCGCTGCTAAATTTTTCTCCACCATGAGTGCACGAACCGGATCGAGCGGCGGAGCCGAAGCGAGACCAGTAAGTGAATGCCCTCTTTATTAGTTTCTTGTATGATAGTTTTTAAAACTGCAAGTTATTTTTTGCGTCTTGTTTTATATTTTGTTTTTCAAATGTACAAATGAAAAAAACCTTAGTGAAATGAATGTGTTTATTTGTTTTGGTATGACTTCACTAAAATGTAGGTTGAAATCCTAGTGGAACCATGTTTGTTTGTGTTCATGTTTTTTTTTTTTTATCAATTTGAGTTTTTTTTTTTTTCATGATTCTAATGTGTTTATTTTGTTTTTATTTGCAGGTTGTGAAGAGCCGGTATCGTGTACCTACTATTTTTGCTGAAGCATGGGAGGCGCTAGCTATGGCTGACTGGGAGTGGCTTGACGCCCTGGGGCTCAAGCAGGTGACTCGGTTGGAGCCAGTGATTGGGGATCGGGCCTACCTGATGGCCCTGATCAACTTGTGGGATCCCCGGACTAATACTTTCCATCTCCCAATAGGGGAGATGACAATCACTTTGGAGGATGTCTATCAGATTCTTAGGATTCCAATAGATGGATTGCCGATCAAGACGACATCGCGGGATCAATGGACAATAGTGCTGACACGCTGCTTCGGGCATGGGGAGGAGTTGGGGGTGGATGGTCCAGTGGAGAGGGCAGAGATTGACTGCCGATGGGCGGGATTCCGGTTCGATGGTGGCTGGAGAAGGGGGTGTTGGGAGTGAGGCACGCAGTACTCATGGGCCTCATTTCCAACATGCTGCTACCTGACTCGTCAGGTGCGAGGTTCCTATGGAACCTGTTGGATGTGGTCTATCGGCTGGTGGAGTGTTCGACGCATGAACCTTTGATCATGAGATGGGGATAGACGCTGTGCAGAGCTCTATGGGGAGCTATATGAGGTCCACTGTCGGAGGTGAAAGGGGATCAGCTATAGCTATCTGTTGCAGAGCTAGGGTTGGCAGCATATAGCGGTGGAGAGACCAGGGGGGTTACCGTGGATGACGTGGGCGGAGATGGCGGATAAGGATATAGGTTATGCGGCTCTATGGCGACGGTCTGAGGAGCAGGGATAGAGTCGATGGTGGGCAGGTGTCGTAGGGCACTATGCCGATGCCTTTGCTCGGCTTGCTCCAGGGGAGGTGTTCTGGCATCCCTACCAGGACTGTCCAACCTGGCCGGAGGCTGGAGAGTGGCTCTAGTGGGTGCACAGGGAGCGGTGGCTGATTGGGCGGCATGGGACCGAGCAGGAGTTCTTCCCATACAACCGGGTGGCATGATAGTTTGGGGTGCGCCAGGGGTTGCCTGGTGAGCCCGTGGTCTATCGGCATGGGGGGACGAGAGGACTCTGGATCGATCGGTCATCGTGCCATTGGGCGAGGATTCGGATGCGGTGATCGACGTCCTAGATGTGGATGACGTCGGGACTACTGTAGAGTATGATCAGTGGTGGACTCTACGGCGATGGTGGGGAGAGGGACCACTGGGAGGTGCGGAGGCAGTAGCAGTAGGGGATGATGGTGCGGAGGCACCAGGTGAGGGTTGGGGAGCTCCGCTAGAGGATGCGGACATGGTGGAGGTGGATGACTTGGGCATGGATTTTGGGGCTTCGGATCAGCCGGAGATGCAGGACATCCCGGAGCAGTGGGAGCTAGAGTAGGCTGTTGTTCTAGAGGTGCCTATGCATCTAGCCATGGTAGAGGACATGGAGGTAGGGGTGCACATTGAGAATGCATGATTGGTGGAGCTGCTATGGAGGCGAGATGAGGAGTTGGGGGAAGCTTTGTAGGAGAGGGATCTCCTGCGGACTCAGCTGGCAGAGCGGGATAGCGCATTTGTTGCACACCATCGGGGGATGGGGACACCAGCACTGCATAGGAGAGGGATCTCCTATGGATGTAGCTGGCACAGTGCAATGATGCAGTAGCTTACTACCATCGATGGGAGGCAGAGTGGTTGCGGCGGGAGACAGATTGGTCTCGACATCGGATGGATATGGAGGGAGAGATTATCCGCCTCGGTGGGCGGTTACCTGAGCCCCCTGGAGGTGGCTCTTCACGTCGGATGAGGGATAGTGGTACTGAGCAGTCAACATCATCTCATCGTAGGTGATTGGATGAGGGAGGCGGTAGCAGGCATGATGCGGGGGCTAGCAGCAGCCGCCTTGAGGGGTCCCATAGGACCCACCACACGGGGGGTAGTTCCCATCGCACCGATCCTGCATGATCATGGTGGCCGATGCCCTAGGCTTGGGGGTTTTTGAGCTTTTGGATTTTGTTGCGGGGTCACATGACCGGTTCTTTGTAGCCTACGGGCATTTTTGATGATATATATATACAGACTTTATTTTGTTTATGCGCATGTGATGATTTGATTTTATGCACGATGATTGATGAATATGGATGTATGCATGTTAAGTTATAGTGATGGATGCATATGTGTTGATGAGTGCAAATGTTTCTAATTTATATGATATGCAAATGGAATGGATGAATTGAATTTGTGATGTTTGGTAGTCACACCATAGACTGTTTAGAACTTTATGACTTTTTGTCCTGGGCGATCGCTGTTGTAAATGACTTTTCATGTATACATGTGTTTTTTTTTTTGGTATGGTGAGAATAAAATATAGCAAGTTGGTTTCGAATGTAGTTAAGGTTTTTTGAGACTCAGATGTTTTAACTAACTAGCCATGACTGTACTTTATCTCACAAGACTTTTGAACAAGGTATGAATCGGACTTGTTTTGGACCAAGTTATTTCACATCCCTGTGTGTGCAATTGAGTTCATTTATGTGGTGTTTGTCAGGATACCGCCAGTGCTAGATAGGTTGTCAACCAAACCTATACCGAGGATCACCTGATTAGCTCCACTAACTCCCTTGTTGTGTTTAGTCGATTAATCTACGGTGCTATCGTAGGATACCATAAGCTAGCTCATCCACATGCAAACATTGATCTGCACACAAGTTAATGTGATAGATATATCGTCATGCGGGAGGTTTACCACCAGTGACCGATAGGCTATCAACCAAACCGGTACTGAGGTTTGCCTCATGACCCGTCTGGATGCTGAGAGTTCCAGGGATTCAAGTTCGACTCCCTTCTTTTCTTCAATTGTATTGGGATACTTGCTCTTTTGTAGTGATAAAAATCACTATTTATTTTTGTATTATTTTTTTTTTTTGAGCAAGGGATTTTGAATAGTGAGTGAGGAGAATCACTATTGTATGTGCTTTGTGATGTATGCACTTTGAGGTGTCAAATTTTGGAGTTTTGACTTTTGCAAATTTTTTTGATGTTTTGCAACTTTTGGAGAACTTGGGATTCTTGGGGAATTGGGTAGGGAGGATGCTTGTCCTTTTGCCAACTCTCAGCATTCTTGGGGTCATTCACATAGGGGGATGAGCAAGATAACCATTTCGCTTATGGTGACCTGGATTGCTTTGCAGGGTTCATCTTTCATTCACACAACTTGGGAATTTTGTTATATGTTTTAACTTGTGTCGGGATGCTACGTAACAAGGTGTGATCCAAGTAGAACTCTACCTTCGTAAAATCTGTCTGACTTGGTACAGTACATGGCTAGAAAGCTAATGATGACTGAATGACGAAAATCTCTCGATACATTAGGAAACAACTGACTATGATAGGGGAAAATAACGTGAATGGCGGTTATAGGTGATGAGTTATTGATAAAGTGGAAAAATGTAGAAAAATGATGGTTTTGCCAAGTAATGACAGTCTATGGTGCTTTGACCTTTATGACCACAAATATGCACTGTATGGATGTGATGCTTAATGCAGCTATATATTTTTGTATTTTTGAGGGATTGATTTTTGTGAATATGCATATGAGATGCAAAAGAGCTCTGTACTGTTATGATGATTTTGCGTATGCATGGGAATGAGATGCAACTTTTTGTTATTTTTGATGATTTTATTGTTTTTGAATTTTCTTGTTTTTGACCAAGCGATTGAGGAATCCTTGGGGCCTTTGGGTTGACCAAGCGATTATGGAAATCCTTGGAGCTTTTGGGTTGACCAAGCGATTATGGGAATCCTTGGAGCTTTTTGGGTTGGGCTATGGCTCTTTTAAATATGGAAGGGCCTCAAATGACTGATGTTCAAGGGTTCTAGTTCCTTGATTCCATCAAGAGAGGCTAGTTGGTATGTTCCAGGTCCTATTTTACTTTCAATGACATAAGGACCTAACCAGTTTGCTATGAACTTGTCCCTTAAATGGGGCGGCAAATTAGAGTTCTACTGATTCTCTTTCAAGACCAAGTCACCAACCTGAAAGTCCCTCAGGTGAACTTTCATGTTGTATGCTTTCTTAAGTCACTCTTGGTAGATACGTAAATGCTCGAGAGCATTAACACATCGTTCATCAAGCAACGTAAGTTGGTCTAACCGGGCCTACCATGCAGTGTCATCATCGATGAACTCTTGCATTGATATGCGTAGGGAAGGAATTTCTAACTCGAGAGGCATGACTACCTCGGAGCCATACACCAGCGAAAATGGAGTTGCCCCAATGGGTGTCCGAATGCTAGTGCGATAGGCCCACAGGGCAAGTGGGATCTGAATGTGCCAATCCTTATGATTATCTGTGACTATCTTTTTGAGGATGGTGACTAGCATTTTGTTTGACGCCTCTGCTTGCCCATTTGCCTACGGATAATAGGGTGTCAAAAAACTATGCTGAATTTTGTACTTTGTGGTCAAAGCATGCACATATTTGTTCTTAAATGACGTCCCATTATCTGAGATTATCTTGGATGGAATACCAAAATGACATATGATGTTATGCAAAATGAACTCCACAATGCGGGGTCCAGTCGTAGAGGTTAGCAGAACCGCTTCCACCCACTTGGTGAAGTACTCTGTGGCCGTGATGATAAACGTGTGATGACCTAACGATGTAGGGGAGATCTTTCCGATTAGATCTAGGCCCCACTACGAAAATGGCCAAGCCGATTGGATCGGCTGCAAGGCCTGGGAAGGTACGTGTGTCAAATTAGCATGGTGTTGACATTTCATGCACTTCCTGACATATGCGCAACAATCTCGCTCTAAATATGGCCAATAATAGCCCATGCAAAGAATGCGCTTTGCGATGGCCATACCGCTGAAGTGACCACCGCATGTACCATCGTGCGCTTGGGCGATCGCCCAAGTGGACTCTTGCTGGTCCAAGCATCGAAGGAGGATCCCTTCATAGCTACGATGGTACAAAATGTCTCCTAACAAGACATGCTTTGCCGCTTTCTGCTTGAATGCACATTTTGTGGCATGCGTCAATCCAAGTGGGAGGTTACCTAACTTGAGGTAGTCCCTTATGGGTGAATACCAATCCTGCTGATCAGAAGCCTCGATGGTATGAATAGCCAGTCCCTCTCGAAGTTCATCCCTAGAAAAATCTGAGCGG
The DNA here is from genome assembly GCA_028583015.1 of Wollemia nobilis. NCBI lineage: Eukaryota > Viridiplantae > Streptophyta > Pinopsida > Araucariales > Araucariaceae > Wollemia > Wollemia nobilis. The sequence continues at coordinate 6,407,201 of JAQPPZ010003251.1, read as the reverse complement.
GAGAGAACTTGCAAGAATAGCGTTGTATTGCTATTAAGGGGAGTAGGGGAGAACAAGGACCCCCAGTTGGCATGTTTCAAATGATCATGGATTCGAGAGAACCTATCCATGGATGGCTCAATCTGGATCGAGTGGATTCCTGGCGTTAAATCAGAGCTTGCTCGCTCCATCACTGATTGCGATAGTGTTTTGACTTGAATGGTGGTCATATCACCAAAAATGTCTTGCGGGATTAGCGACCCCAAAGAGGCCATAGTGTCCACAAAATGATTCGATGACCGAGGGAGTGCCTCGATGTCGTACCATTCAAGATTTGCCAAGAATTTGTCCACAAGGGCTTTGTAGGCCTATAGAACTGGGCATTTGCATTGGAATACCCCTTTGACTTGGTTGACGATTAACAACGAATCACCAAAGATGTTCAATCATTTAATGTTCATGGTGATTGTTGTCTGAAGACCTATGAGCAAGGCTTCATACTCTGCATTGTTGTTGGTGCATGGGAAATTTAATTTAAATGACAGGGGCATTGGAGCACCCTGCGGTGTGAAGAATACTATTCCCATGCCACCACCTTGCTCACATTTAGAACCATCAAAAAATAGGGTTATGTCGGCCTGTGACTCAGGCTCGTCAAAATCTGGTGATTCTGAGACATGGAAGACCCCATCATCGGGTAGTTCTATAGTCAGAGGTTGGTCGTCTTCGAGAGGAGCCTCTGCTAGTTGATCGGCTATGACCTGACCTTTTATGGATTTTTGTCCAATAAACTCTATGTCAAATTCCATCAACAACATGATCCATTTCGCCGTGCGACTACTATGATAAGTATGACTCATCATGTATCGCAATGGATTCTCCTTAGACACAACATACGTCTTGTTGCTCAGCATGTAATGGCACAACTTTTTGGTAGCAAACACCACTGCCAAGCAGAGTTTCTCAACGTATGCATAGTTAAGTTCATAGCTGACCAGGGTGCGGCTAAGATAGTAAGTAGCCTGTTCCCTATGAAGTTCATTCTTCTGGGCTAACATGGCTCCCAGTGCCACCTCAGTAGCTGAGATGTATAAGTAGAATGACACTCCTGGTCTAGGTGGTGCCAATACTAGTGGCGAAGCCAAGTATTGTTTAATGTCATCGAAGGTTGACTGGCACTCGTCATCCCAGTGAAATGCTACCCCCTTGTGCAACAACTTGTTCATTGGTCGGCACTTGTCAGATAGCTGCGCTATGAAGCGCTTGATCGACGCGACCTTTCCCTATAGGCTTCTGAGCTGCTTGATGGTAGTTGGGGGAAGCATTTCAAGGATTGCCTTGACTTTGTTTGGGTCCACCTCGATGCCCCATTTTGAGACTATGAAACCCAAGAGCTTTCTAGATGTGATGCCAAAAATGCACTTCTTGGGATTCAGTCTGACTCTATGCTCCATGAGGCGATCGAGGATCTTGCTTAAGTCACCGAGATGATCCGGCGCAAAAGAGATTTGGCCAACAAATCATCCATGTAATCTTCCAAAGTCTTGTGCATGTAATCATGGAAGATGTATGTCATGGCACGTTGGTAGGTGGCGCCAGCATTTTTAAGGCCAAAGGGCATGACCTTATAACAAAATGTCCCCCAAGGCGTTGTGAATGCCATTTTTAGCTGGTCCTCGAGACTGATACAAATTTGATTGTATCCCGAGAAACCATCCATGAGGGAAAGCATTTCGTGACCCATTGTAGCGTCTACCAATGCGTCGATGCTCGGCAAGGGAAAATCATCTTTAGGACTCGCTTTGTTTAGATCTCAAAAATCAGTGCATATGCGAATCCTCCCATCAGGCTTCTTGATGGGCACCATGTTGGACAGCCATGGTGGATAATCCATGCAGATGACAAACTATGCATCCAACAACTTTTGCAATTCATCTTTGACCATTAAGGCCACTTTTGGGTGCATCTTGCATAGTTTCTGCTTAACTGGCTTGACTGTCGGATCAAGCGTTAGATTATGCATGACTAGCTACGGGTCTAGTCCCGACATGTCTTTGTATGACCATGCAAAAACCTCCTTCTTCTCTTTGAGAAGGGCAATGTAGTCGGCTTGCTCTTCGAGGGATAAACTTACCCCCGACTTGATGATCTATGGATTCATTGGATCTGAGCCGATGTCTACGTCGCTCGTCTCCTCGACCGACATGTGGGATCCATCTTCCAACTGATGTGGAGTTGGGATCAAGTGGATATCATTTGCTGAGTTTAGATCATCGTTAGGAACCTCGGGTCCCTCTTCAGCATGGCAGATATCCTGAGTTGGCCCAGGGGTAAAATGGAGCATTTCACCGAAAGGCCAGTACTCGAATGGGGATGGAGGGGAATCGACATGATCCCAGTCTATGGCATCTATGTCTAGAGACAATGACTATGTTGGATCGACCGGATTGTGGATGGGGGTGGTTAAGTCAATGGAGATCATGTTGATGAAATGATTTTGGTCTCCATTACCATGGGTGTGGTTACTCGAACATTCTAGATGCTCTCTATGCTTGGGATCCGGTTCTAGAGGGACTGGCATGAATGGGTCGGCCCTATGTGCGGATAGGAAGATAGGGTCTGCCCTCGACACTGATGTCACTATAGGGTCTCTAGGTGGAAGGTATGCTTCGTATGCCCAGAGTAGCGGATCCAACACTTGGTCCCACCGTGCTGGGTCTACGTACCACTCATGCCCTGGCACTATGTTTAGTTGTTCAAATATGTCGTTAATCTCCAAGGGGTGTCGATGCTGCATCTGCCGCATGTGATTAAGATATGTCATTTCTGTTTCATCTTCGTAATCACTATCAGAAATCCAAAAGCCCTCATTGGCTCCGACAACTATTTGAGGTATGACAGGCTCATCCTGCTCGAGCAAATTAATGTGGTCCCACCTAGGTTGTTCCGCTCTCTACGGGGGGACTTGATTTCCTTGGAGCGGTGCTTGCTCGATGGGAGCATCCAGGGGGAACATTGTCAAGAGGCTTTCTTGATAATCATCCATGGGGATCACCTGTGAGTGATCGCTATCTGATTCGAAGGGGTCATACGATGCTGGTTCATACTCCGGCTCATCCTTCGAGGACCCTTCTTGACATTGTCTAGACCCTCCTTGAAAATGAGCTCTCGAGCTTTCTCCTCTCTCGAGCGAAGGGAAGGGATTGCTAGAGCCAACAAGGTTGATTGTCGTTAATGGGAGATAATCCCTCAATGTATATGTGGTGTTAGGGTTGGCATATGGATCTGATGCCAATCCCCCCTTGTTGCCTATCCCTAGGCCTTGCATGTTCTCCACCAAGATGTCCAAGGGGAGGGGGTGGTTGAACCCTACTCCTGACTTGTCATATGGCATTTGGTATCTTGGTTGGCAAAGAACACGTATCCCTTGCTCATATCGGCCTAACCCATATCCGTGCCAATTGCATTGGCCAAGGTATCTCAGAGCAAAGTCTGGGTTAGACAAATAGTTGACATTTTCAGCAAAAGGCTCTTCATCTTCATCCTCTTGCGTGCATGGTGCAACGCCATGATCAAGGCCCCCATACACAAAGTTTGTCTAGTTCGGCGGGTAGCCTAGGGGAACAATAGTGCCAATGGGGAGTCGAGGTCTCCCCATGTCCTGCATGGATTCTAGTGTGGGTGTTGCTACAATATTCCACACTAGATACTCCCCTAGGCCCGTATTGGCCATTTCAATGGTGATCATTGGTGGTTGAGGGGGAGGGAATGGAAGTTCTCCTTGAGTCCACTCCATGTCGGGTGGACTAGGAGCCTCGACTTCCATTCGGCTAGGCATCTCCTCAGTAGAGATAGTTGATACTGATGGCAGTGTCTCTTCCAAAGGTTTTGCCTCTTCCAGGGGTTTCTTCCCTTTGTCCTTCTATTTGGCCCCCAAAGATGGTGTCGTTGGTGGAGGACCAGATGATGAAGATGAACCCGACTGGGATTTTGAGGAACTTGCTAATGGGGATGCCTACGGAATCGGACCCTGTTTAGATGGATTTAACTAGAAATCCAAATGTGTTGATGGCAGGGTCGATTGCGGCATCAGCTGCACCGCATTACAATACTTGAAGGGTTCCAAGTCCGTCGGGACTACATGCACCTCCCCTTCAAATGTATACTTTAAGCATTGGTGAGCTATCGAAGGGACACACTTCATGTCCCTGATCCATGGCCGGCCCAGCAAGATGTTGTAGGCCATCTCACCCTCCAATATGTGGCACAATGTGGGTATGGTCTTTTGTCCCACTTGGATTGGTAGGACTATTGTGCCGACTGTCGAGCAGATTGCATCATTGAATGCTCGTAGAGTGTAGGTGGAAGCTGTGATATGAGATGCGGGCAACTTCAAATGTTTGAGAGCCACAGTTGTGATGATGTTGTTGGACGAGCCAATGTCTATCAACACCCTCTTGTATGGGATCTCGTTGACCCGCGCGATAACGTGTAGGGGTGGATCTGCCATGTCATCAGTCACTGATCTCAATTCATCTTCTCGAAATGTGATGACCGGCTCAGTGCATCATTTTACATGCCCCACGAAGTTGTTGAAAGAATTTGTCTCATGGGGCTGCAACTCGATGGCTTTCAAAATCTCCATTAGAGCTTCTCGATGGGGCGTAGATTGTTGTATAAGCTCGTATATGGAGAGCCTAGCCGATGTGGTCCTCAAACTCTGGGTGAGTTTGGACCGAAGTGTGGCCACTGGTCTAGGCGGAGGAGGCTGTGCAAGGTGTTGTTGTGGTTGCGAAGTTGTTGGCACCTCTCCTGCCGCTACCGCAGGAGCATTCATGCTCGGATACCTCCTGTTCCGAGTCACTATACTGATCATCCCTACATATCCCTGCATGGGGCAGTTCTGTGTGACCTCGTTAACTTGTAGGGTCTTTGCCTACGGAGCATGAGCAGGCAAGGGGTCTTTGAAGACCTCCATTTGTTGATTGCTTGGTGCGACGGGATTATCCATCGCTAGTGTCTTGTTATCAATCAGGTCTTGCACCAAGCCCTTAAATTTCCAATAAGCATTTAGGTCATGTCCCTGCCACCTATGGAACCTACAGTACAAGTCCTCTCTATACCCCTTAGGCTTGGGTACATTGGGATCTATAGTCTGAACCTCTGGCAGGTTGATCAGGTTTGCCGCTAACAAGCGGTCAAACAAGGAGTCCCTGGACTCTGTGTAGGGTGTGTATTGTCACCTAGGGCGATGCTGCTGATTCTGTTCTTGCCTCTAATTTTCTCTGTCATAGTTGTTAGGAGGCACTGCCTGATAGTTAGCCTTTTGAGGCTGTGTTGCTTGTGCAGGCTTAGGGACATTGATAGCAACTTGGTTAACCATAGTGGGTTTTTGTTGCATGGTCCCAGCTTTAGTGTTTTTAGTCCACTCTTTTTTCTTAGGTTTGGCTATCTCGCCATCCTGTATTTTGATCTCTTCAATGATCTTGGCTTGCGCCAGAGCTTCTTCTAAGGTGGCATATTTCTGCAGCTACAATAGCATAGAGATCGATCTCAAACAACTCTTGGAGAACATCTGAGTGAGGTCGAACATAGGAGGGAGGTAGGGCAGCTTCGAAAGCAATGTCCTCCATCGATTCCCATAGGCCGCCATGGTCTCCTCCTCATACTGCCTAAGGCTGGCTAAGTCACTCAGTGATGCCTTCTTCTTGGTATTGAAGGCGAAGCATTCGAGGAATGCATCCACTAACTGATCTAAGTTGTTAATGTTGTGCTTTGGTAACTGAGTAAACCAATCCGAGGTAGGGCCTACGAATGTGGTTATAAACATTCTTAATAACAAAGCATCATTGTCCTGAATACCGAAGCATTGGCTCAGGAATCTCGTCACATGCTCTTGAGCATCCTCCTCACCTCTAAAGGTTGCCAACTGAGGCAGCTTAAAGTGTTCGGGGTAAGGGGGTGCTGGCACGGATGGATGCACAGGATGACTACGGAGTTGGCATAAAGTGGGCTTTTGGGGCCCAGAAGTTTTGGTCTCCATAGACTCCAAACACTCTAGCAACGCTTTATATGCATCTGAGGATTTAATTTCTTCCTCTTTAGTTTGCTCCCATTGTGGGTTGTGGGAGACTTGAGGCCTCTGAAGGGGTGGCCGGATGGCAACTCCTCCGCCTAGGTAGGGCATTTTGGCCCGCTCTTCTTCTTGCTCATACTCCTCGTAAGCTTCCTGAGGAGTCTCTGGATGAGACCTATGACCCTGGGTGGGTCCCCACGGAGGGTACCCATCGTTGTTCTAGGGAGTGGCCTCCCGCTCAGGTCTAGGAGGTCTCGGAGGCAGCACTTGGTAAGGTCACGGAGACCTATCTCGCACCAAGGGATTATGCCTCTCATATGGTTTCGCTCTTTGGGTGCGAGGGGTTGGGACCCTCTCAGGCACCGGGTTATGGAGCAGCTCATCTGTTTGGCACCTAATGCGCTCTTTGCTAAGGCGATATAAATGCTCTAGCTGCTGCTGGTCTTGCTCAAGCCGCATGATCTGCGCTTGGCGGGCGGCATGCCTGGTGACTGCCAGGTCAATTTGTTTTGCCATCTTGAGCCTATGAGGCCTGGATGCCTCTCCTATGCACTTACCTCGGTCACGATGATCCGAGATCTCAATAGGTTGCTTCCCTCTATCGAGGTTGGCGGCATTTACCCGAGGCTCTGGCCTCAGTGGGTGATCATGGTACATAGCGGGTGCGGAGGCGCATGGCTCCCACGTTGTACGTTGCTCTCGAGGAATGTAAGGGTCTTCCTCATGCTCCCTTTCGTATGTGTGAAAGGGGCGAGCAGAGTCGGCTCGCCCTGCTTGAAGAGCCTTGCGCTCTGGGTTTTGTCTATTGGTTCTAACAGTGATGGGGGGCAAAGGAGGGATGCCATAATCATGTGGCCTCTCCTCCTGGAAACTATGCCACTCTAGCACTTCATCACGCGGTGGCCACTCATATCGAGCTTCTAAGGGAGCCTTTTTATCTATGTTGAGTGCCACGTGTAAGGACTCTTCCCGAAAGGGGCTATGATGAATGGGCGTGTCCCTCAAAGGGGTGTCCCTATAGTTCCATCTTGACATGGAATGATGCGGACTCTCCTGTGGGTCAGGCCACCAAGGCGGTATGACCAAGTCCTTAGGGCTATAGCGGAGGCGACTTGTGCCCCCTTGTACACTTTTCGTAGCTTCTGCCCTTGATTGGGCTTGGCTACGTGTGTACACCATGGTGGTGCTTTCCTACAAGCTATGTAGATTTTTATCTCTTTTTATGATTTTTTTTTGCTACACTAAATAGAAAAGAGCATACACACACACAAAGCAGTGATTATCTCGTTTAAAGATTGAGAGTGTGTCCTAGACCTGGTTTAGTGTGTTTTTGGTTTTTGTTTTTGTTTTTGTTTTTTTTTTTTTGAAGGTTTTTGTAAAGAACGTTTAAATGCAAATGATGGCTCTTATGGCTCCCAAAAATGGTCGCCCCTTCGATATACCATTGCCAGGCCGATATACCAACCTCTCTATATACCCGCCCTTACGTGAGGGAAACTATAGGTACGTGAGAGCAGATGGTACGTGGAACGTAGGCGGTACGGAAGGGGAATCACCCTGTTTATGACACCTACCATAGAAGACTTATCCTCATGTGCTGGGAATCACCCCAGCTACACTCGGTCAGCTTTCATCAGGATTTACGTCTAGCAACAGTAGCGATCGGGGTAATGGATGCAAAAATTCAAGCCAAGGTGGTGATGAAATCCACCGTTGGTCTTGATCAAGGGCTGGGGTTTTACGACCAGCTCCTTGGTGTTTAATTTGCCACGTGGTGTGTGGGGTTCTTTTTATTTTGCAAAATGGAAACAAGCAAGCGGTAAAGGAAAACTACTTTCCCTAAGCAAGCAAGTACCCTAAAAATAGAAAAACTGAAGACAAAAATTGACAAGAAAAGTTTAGAATCCTTACCTCTTCTCTGCCCAAATCTGTCGGTTCTGAGTTTCTGCCCGAAGACTACATAGATAGAAATTCATCCTAGGGGGAATGAATTATAGGACTGTATTCATCATAGGGTGGGGCGAATTCCCATTCGTCCCTGGGTAAGATGAATTACAGCTCTGTATCCGCCTCCTGATGGAACGAACAACAGTCAACATATGAAACTCGACACCTGCAAGCAAAAAACAACCAAGTTTGGATCAGATCTCTGATCTTAAAAATAGAGGACAAGGTCCCACCGTGATCGCCACTGAAAGCACGAGGATACGGAAACAAAAAAGGAAAACTCCAAGCACGATGCAAAAATGGAACTAAACTTAACGCTAAATCCTACGAATTAAAAATGCATGAAATGGAGAAAAACATGAATTGAAACCCAAATGAAATAACAGCCCTTTTATTTTATTGATGTATTTCACAATTCGGTTACAATTCGCATCCTCCCTTTTTAGGGGCGAGGAGCGTCAAATTCATCTCTTGGTTACATCCATGGATAGCCATCCTTCTTTCGCGTGCCCACATGTAAGATGGGTGGACCAAAATGTCACCGCCGCTTGTGTCTATGAATGTTGATTCCTTGCTGCTCCTCCGATGTTCTGATCCTACGTTCAAAGGAACAAGAAATAGTTAGTAGCACCTACGGATGAAACAAAACATGCAATCCCCAAGCCTACGATAAGTGAATGAGAAAAATGAATTAAACTATAACTAAAATGAATCCAAATGCTCTAAAAATTTGACAGGGGCATCAAGACATCACCAGGAGGGCACTGCAAAAAGAACAGTCAGGAAATTCCTTGCCAATTTGAATTCGCTCTGGGGCGGGGCGAATTTACCTGCAACAAAATGCCGAAAAGGTACTGTCCCAAATGTCCTACCTAGGAAGCTCCAAAAGACCTACAAATTTGGGGTTAGCTAATTGGGGGCATTTTGGGAAGACCCAGATGGTCATATTCTCCCAATTTGACCTCCATCAATGGGAATTTGATGATGCTACCTGCAAGTTAGTAAAAGCGAACGAAGATAGAAACATGATCAAAATTATTCAAAATGAGACGAAATTTAAATGACAACCTATCTAAGCATCATAGAATTGAATGCAAAAAATGAAAATGATAGAAAGAAAAATCTGCCACAAATTCCCAATCGTTCCTAAAAGGGACGAATAGGCCTGCAGTAGTGCGGGGGCGCCGGGCGGGCCGCCCACCGTTTGAGGCATGATTTCGACACCAATCCACTTGGGATAGGTCCAAAATATCTTACAAGGTGTTGTCGACAAATTGGGTGGTATACTGTGGTCAAGTGTCGGGTTTTGGGCTCAAGATTCGTCCTTCCAATAGTCACCCAATGACCTCCTCTCTGAAAGAGATCAAGGATGTAAAAGGCACAAATCGCACAAGGATGTATGGGGAAGTAAAACGGCAGCACTTCATTGCTCCAAATTGCTCTTACTCTGTATATTTTGGGGTGAGAAAACCCACCAATTTATAGACCTGGAGGTCTCTTGGGATGAGCATGCAGAGGCGCCACTTGGCAGCCATGCCCTTCCAGGGGAGGGAAGATTCCTCCCTGAATAGGGACTCCATGACTGCCCTTGTAACAACCTCTAATGCTCAAAAATGCTCACCTATACTCCCATGCAATGAAGGAAGCGTTAAGTGGCGGATCCGAGCTGCCATTTGTCAAGATTTGACTTTTTGCCCATCAAACCTGCAATTCGCCCCACCCTGGAGCGAATTGTGAATTCGTCCCCGGGTGGAGCGAATCCCAATTAGAATTCATCCCTGGGTGGAACGGATATTGAGCAAAGTGCCTGAAGGTGCCAAAATGATTTTTGACCTTCCAAAACTATTGTGAGAGTGGTTAGGACCACTGTTTAACCTCTGGGGGCTGCCCTGGGGCTGTGTGTGCCAATGTGATCAGTGTTTGCAGTCACATAATCGGATTGGTGCTATTTTGGTGTCTACACTTCCCACCAGTCAATAGGAGCATCGGTATCCTCCCTAATTTTCACCTCAACATCCCAATGTTCATCAACAACATAAGCCTTGACATCTGCACCATTAGCATCATCCTTCGGGGGACCTAAAACTACTACCATGCCTTTCTCACCACCATCCTCATGGCCTCCACAATCCTCCCAACCTTTACCATTCCAATTTCCACCCATGGTGTTGCAACCACCATTGCCACCCATCACACAACCAACCACATTACCTCATCCACCATCATATATAGAAGCTTCTATCCTTCCTACACCACAAACACCACCTCTTCCCTTCCGACCAAAACCTAAGACATTCACATCTCCACGCATCCCTACACCTACATCGAGGCCATCCCCTACGTAGAACAAACAACCTTTTCAAACTACAACAACTAAACATCATGAACCCAAACAACCAACACCCAACTCGGATGAACCTTCACACCCTTCAACTACCACTATCAGGGAATCTCAACTTTTTTCTTCCTTGTTTGACTCAGATATGCAACCCCAATCGCCAGAACGTGCCACACCATGCATATCCATCTTCATAACAAACAATGGTTTGGGAGACTATAATGTACGTGACACCTGCGTATGTGACACCCCTATCCAATATACCTAAGATTTTGTTCATTCCTTAGCCTCGATGTTGACTATTGGAACCGTCATACAGTTAGGAAGTCCCAAAAACCATACCAACTTTGTGTATAAAGGAGTAGACTCTTCAATCAACTCACCAACTTCTTCACCACCACAATCTAGCTTTGGTGATGCAATTACACACCTACCCAACCCTCAATTTGCCTTGCGCTACCTACAGTGCTTTCATTGGCATGGGTTTGGGTTAGATCATTATGAGCAAGGGTTGCGTATATCCATTAACCCTCGTGTCCACTCACCTACCAAAAAAACTGGTCTAGGTTATCGTCCAACCATCGTATATACATTAGAATATGAGATCCAAGATCTGTCCTTGCATCCTCATCCATGCCCAACACACACCTTGGAAGAGTACATTGACATGGATATGCTAGAAGACACGCCTTCCCCCACATCAACCGTCATCGTCCCCTATGATTTCTTCCAAGAATCTCCTACACATGATACCTCTTTGTTCTGTGATGTTCAGCAATTGGCAAAACACTTTGCTATCTTACCTCTGGCTACACCACCAATAGAGTTGGATGCACTTCCACATGACCCACCACCTATAGAGTCAGATCTAGTGTCGCCTAACCCACCACCAATACACCTACCTGTATTCCCACCTATACATAGATAGTTACAGAGAGTAGCCTCTCATCCTCATTCACCATTAGTCATCCTACGACCTCCCTTGAGCCTCTTAGGATGCACACAATCTATCCAAACTCCATCACCAGATTCTACACCACCTACTTCACCTACAACATCGATTAATATGGTTGAGGTAGATTTATGTTCTCCCCTCCATTACAGCCACCAGCAGATTCGAGACAATACCCCAAACCCAAACTTTATCAATCTCACATACATCTTACACATACCATCACCTGGAGACTTTCTTCTCTCTCCTCATGTCTTGCAGATAGAAAATGCCCCTTCCTCATCCACATCACCCCAAACCTCTCAAGTCCATCACATGGGCATTTACATCGATGATGAATTTGAGTTCAGTGAGGCCATTGACAACTTACATCTCATCCCTATATTAGAACAATTGTGAGATGGATCTCACATGCTCATAGAGGACACGATCGACGTAGACATCGGTGACGATCAAAAAAATCCACACATCCTCAAATTAGCTGCTAGCCTCTCACCCGAGGAGTGCATCGCCTTCACGAAATTCCTACGCAAGTATATAAAAGTTTTCACATGGTCTTACAAAGACATGTCGAGACTTGACCCTACCATAGTAGTGCATAATCTTATACTAGATTCCAATGCCAAACTAGTAAGATAAAATCTGTGACGCATGCATCCAACTATCGCATTGATAGTAAAATTTGAGCTCCTAAAACTCTTAGATGTTGATTTCATAATACCCATCGACTATCCCAATTGGGTATCCAGCATGGTCCCTATCCCCAAACAATCCGATGATGTTCGCGTTTGCATAGACTTTTGCAACCTAAACAAAGATTGTCCCAAAGATAACTTTCCTTTACCCAACATTGATTCCCTTGTTGACTCCATCGTAGGTTACAAAATTATTTCCCTCAAGGATGGATTTTCTGGATATAACCAAATTAGGATCAAACCAACTGATCAACCCAAAAATTCCTTCACAACACCCTGGGGGACCTTTTACTACAAGGTCATGTCCTTTGGCCTTAAAAATGCTAGGGAAACCTATCAACGAGCCATGATCTACATATTTCATGATCTAATGCACAAAAGTGTGGAAGACTATGTAGATGATCTCATACCCAAATCAAAGAAATGTGTTGACCATCTCGAAGATCTCTGTCAAATTTTTGATCGACTGCTAGAACACAATGTGCGCCTCAATCTAAAAAAGTGTGTGTTCGATGTTACATCAGGAAAAATACTATGATTCATTGTCTCCCAATGAGGTATTGAAGTAGATCCTAGTAAGGTGAAATCCATCATTGAGATGCCTCCTCCTACCACCCTAAATCAATTATGCAGCCTCTAGGGCAAGATTACCTCTATTCACATATTTATAGCACAATTATTAAACAAATTCCAACCATTCAATCATCTCCTACAAAAAGGAGTACACTTTAAATGGGATGAAAACTATCAATTCGCATTCGATGCTATCAAAACTTACCTTACATCACCACCGGTTATGTCGCCACCGCACCCATAATTACCACTAAATTTATACATCTCAGCCATAGAGCTTGCGCTAGGTACACTCCTAGATCAAAAGAACACTCTCGATAAAGAGCAGGCTATCTACTACATCAACCGCACACTAGTTAGTTACAAAATGAGATATGAATACATGGAGAAGCTATGTCTAGTAGTAGTATTCACCACCCATAAGTTAAGACACTATATGTTAAACCACACAAATTTTGTCATCGCCTGAGACAATCCCCTTTGGTACATGATGAACAAAAGTTATCACAACTCATGCATAGCCAAATGGATCATGCTCCGAACCGATTTTGACCTAGAAGTCATATCTCAAAAGTCCATCAAAGGGAAATTCATTGCTAATCAACTGGTCGAAGCCACTATAACTAACAACCAACCCCTACTCATCCAACTCTCTAACGACTCTATCTTTCACATAACCGAAGATGAGGAATACGTCAAACCAGAATTCGTGACTGACCTCACCATGTTCTTTGACGGGTCTAGGTGTCTCCATGCTGGGGGTGCATGCATTGTTTTCTTTACACCTAAAGGAGAACCACTCCCATTTTCATTCAAACTTGATTTTCCTTGTACCAATAACAATGCAAAGTACAAATCCCTAATCCTAGGACTGAAACAATCACACTCTATGCACATAAAACACCTCCACATCATAGGCGATTCACTTTTGATTGTCAATCAAGTGCAGGAACTTTGGCTATGTAATTGCTAAGTTCTCTAGCAATACAAGAAGATCGTGCAACAACTCCTATCCCAATTTTAATTGTATTACCTCGAAGTCGTACTGTTCTCATAAAACCATTTTGCAGACACCATGGCCTCCTTAGGATCCCTTATCCTGCAAAAACTAACATCCAGCACAACATTGGTATCCATTCATACACTTACACAATCGGCTATATCACCCACACCTCCCACATATGATGGTGGTGTGTATGTGGTAAACACTCAACCCCATGATCCATGGTTCTCGCAGATGAAAGACTACATCAAGTTAGGTTTCCTACCATGCGATCTACCCCACACTCAATGTTGAACCTTTAAATAAAGAGCGATCCACTACACCTTTCTGGGGGACATCCTTTACCGCCATAGCTATGATGGTATACTCTTGCGTTGCCTAGAGCCAGAAGAATCATAGAGGATTGTACAAGAAACCCATGACATAACTTGTGGTGGCCATTTCAGTGGCAGGGCGATTACCAAATACATTCTCCGTATGGGCTACTATTGGCCTAAAATGGAGCAAGACTATTGCGAGTATGTCAAACATTGCATCAAATGCCAACAACATGCCAACCTAACACATTTACCTTCCCAAGCACTTCAACCAATCCAGTCCATGTGGCTCTTTTCCCAATGGGACCTGGATCTAATTGGATAAATTACACCTACATCCTCTAGCAATCATAAATTTATCATTACAACAACATAATATTTTATAAAATGGGTCGAAGCCATCCCACTGGTCTAAACAATAGGAGCCAAAATTACAACATTTATCATGGATCATATCATATGCCGCTTTGGAATTCTCTCCCAAATTATTTTAGATAGTGGGAAATATTTCAAAAATAAATTTTTTTGAGCCCTGTGCAATATATTTCACATACATCATAGCTTATCAACCCCATATTACCCTTAAGGAAATGTCTAGGCCGAAGCCACTAACAAAACCATCTGTTCTATTCTTCGTAAAACTGTAGCGAAATCTCACTAGGACTAGCATAATAAAATGCCCCTAGCCTTGTGGGCCTATCGTACGAGCATTCATACTCCCACTGGGGCAACACCTTTTTCACTTGTCTATGGGCCAGAAGCTATCATGCCCCTTTAGCTGGAGATAGCCTCTTTACGAATATCCATAAAAAAATTCATTGACAATGAAACTGCTCACCAAGCTTGTTTAGATCAACTAACACTCCTCGATGAACATCGCATCCATGCCATCGATCACACATGAGTATATCAAGATCATATTTGTTGTGCCTACAATAGTAAGGTACATCAACACGAATATCAAATTGATGACTTGGTTCTCAAGGAGAACCAATAAATCATAAGTCAGCCTCGCCAGTAGTGCAATAAATTTTCCCCAAATTGGTTGGGACCATTTATTATCACACACAAATATAGTTCAAGAGCATATCATTTGGCAAACCTTGAAGGCCTTAATGACCTTGAACCCATCAACATCTTGCACCTTCGTGCTTTTAATGCAGATTCATAAACATAGTCACCATCACGAGTGTCACATAGTATTAGAAATAAATCACCAAGCATATTATCATGTGAATCAGTTATTTTTGTTTTATTATTTCTCTATACATGTACGTTTTACCTTTCTGCAATTTTATGATGGGGTATTTGGTTTTTCTTTTGCAGGACTCACATCATAAGTAGGATAGCACTACAGTGGCATCACCTACCACCATGCAGGACCATCTACAATCGTAGAAAAAACCCATTACACTAGCCAATATCACCTAACCACCAACAACCCTTCATACCAGGCGCTCCTCACACTCATCCCATTCAAGTCACCACACTTCACCTCGACACCATTCCCCTCACCAGTAAGGTTCATCCTATTCACCACACTATA
Source organism: Wollemia nobilis (assembly GCA_028583015.1). Taxonomy (NCBI): domain Eukaryota; kingdom Viridiplantae; phylum Streptophyta; class Pinopsida; order Araucariales; family Araucariaceae; genus Wollemia; species Wollemia nobilis. The sequence continues at coordinate 6,391,775 of JAQPPZ010003251.1, read as the reverse complement.
GCGATAGCCAGATCACCATGTCCTCTTTTGATGATAAAGAGAAATCCACCCAACCACAAGCACAAGGATCATCCTCCCATCCATCTGATGATCTCAAACATCACTATTCACCTCCAAGTCATCCACAACATCCCATAGGATCTTACCGCCCACCTAATAGAGAATACACACCTCATAAACCTCATCCTATATTTCTACCTGCTCCTCTTCCCAATGGTGAGTCTACCTATGCCCAGGATTTTCAATCCTACGCAGCCTAAGCTACTCAAGCCAGTCACACAAACATCTCTCTTTCTCATTTGCATCACTGCCCAAGACCATTGCCTATGCCATCGGTCCTCAAGACACCACCTTCACCACTGTGAGGCTTACCACCCCAAAAAATCTTATGATCACCAAGGTCATTTCACTCCACTGCTTCCTCATATTAGCCCTATCCTTTTTTTACCACGCATCGAGCTATTCTATTCACCTTGGAATCTCGATCATCTCCTTCCCCAATACCATCACCACCACACCACGAGACACACCATCTCATCTCCTTTATAGAATCTTTGGATTTGCAGATGAGTCACTGTCATTGCCATGTTCACCCACGATAGTATCCCATGACCCGTCCATCCTCACTGCCATGTAGATCCCTTCCTTGACCCCAAAGTCAACCCATGCTAGAACCCATACCCATGACTCTATTACCAGATCGTCTTTCACCCAGACCTTGCTCACCTCCTGTAGAGCCATACGTCTATCCTATGCCTATTCCACATATGCTCCTTTCTAAAATGTTCCATCATCTCATGTTTTAGGGCCTTATTAACCTACCTAAGATTCGACCTAGTGACCCCTCACATCCTAAACTGTGCAATTACAACAAGAATCAATTTTGCATCTACCATTGCCAGCCAGGTCACGATATCAAAGAGTGCAGATCATTCAAAACCCTGGTGCACAACATATTGCATGGAAAACGTACCCCATTACCAAAGTGCTCTTTTCCATTTAGCTGACTTGTCAGCCCTCTGCATCACATCACTCCTAGGAATTTACCACCCTGTAATACCCTAATAGCACCCACCCGCTATATTCATAATATTTCCAACTATGGCTCCAGCCACAGTTCTAGCCATGTCATCACTTCACCATCCTGTTCCCAAAAAAATATATGCCATTTCACCCGAAAGTAGTGTTAGTTACTTGTCTTCTTCTATCTCATGCTTCTACTTCTTACATACATTGATTCATTTCTTCTCTTCTACCTTTATCAATCGTTGCTAATCTCCTTTCCTTGATTGGTTACCAATACCTATTTCTTCTCACTTCTTCCACCTATACATTCTACTGTCACATTGTCCATCTTCTTGGTGACTATTACATACACCTATATAGCTCACATATTATACATCTACTACACACACACACACACCACATTCTGGGGCAACCATGATCATAACATCGTACTTTTTTCATCATTACACACTGTAAGCAAAATAAGACAACACCTTGCAAGTAAAACAATGAAAACAAGCAATTGCAAAATTAAAGGATTTTGTATTGAATTTTATTGGAGCCTTAGTCTCCTCTTTACAAGTGATTTACCCCAAGTGCATAGGGGTATGATTACAATAAGTGAATGCTTGCTTTCACATGATACAATGAGCACAAAGAGGGAAAAGAAACCCCTTTGGCTAATCAGATTATTGGTGGTGTCTTTGGTCTTCTTTCGATCCAATCCAATTGGTGAGTGGGCTTTGGTATCCAATGTGGGGACCACTCCTAGCTTTAGTAGCTCTTAAAATACCTGTATCCTACATACATGGAAGTCAAACAAGGGTCAGAAATACCTGTATAAATTATTGAATATCAATGCAAATGAAAACCCTTGAAATAATGCTTGCAAGAAACATAGAAATACTAATTAAAAATTCCTCGCTAAAAAAGGACTAACTTACTAATCTTTGCTATTACAAATGTCTTGAAAATTTGTGGAGATGTTCTAGGTGATGTTAGGAACCTAACCTCAAAATTGGAGCTCGATCTGAGTCTGGATGAGGGAGATATGGCCAAAACAAGTTTGGCAGTTTCTATAGAACCGCGGGTTCGCGGTTGTGACTGTGTAACCAAGGGTTTGCGATTTAGAAACCACAGGATTGTGGTTGTGACCGTGTAACCATGGGTATGCATTTTAGAAAATGTGGGCCTATGGTTGGGACTATGTAACTGCAAATGCACGGTTGTGCAAATATGGGAGAAAACCTCGAAACTTCGATCTGAGACCTCGATGGCTCAAACTCAGTGATCGTTGGCGATTTCCTACAGTGATTTCGATAGCATGGTGACGTATTTTCCAGTCCCCTTGCTCGATGTAATGGTGTTGCTTTTATATGAAATTTTAGATTTTTGAGGGAAATGAGAGGTGGCAAGTCAGGGCTACCAAATGGCAATCCTAGGTTGCCAAATGGAGGGGGCAGTTAGAGTGAGTCACCCAAGGTGTCTCACTTAACTGGGGTGATGTGGGTGCAAGTGGAGTGAGGTGTAAGAGTTGTTCCATGTGAAGGGAAAAAGGGTACAAGGGTGTGTGATATGTGGTAAGGTGGGGTGGTGAGATGGTTAGGACACATGTCTAGTGGGTAGGCAAGGTATCCTAGGGGGATTTTCCAGATTTATTAAAATCTAGAAAATAGGATAATGTGCAGGATTTTTATGCCTAAGTTTAGAATTAGGCATATATTATTATGCAAAATTGTGGTGTGCAATGTGGGTGAAGTGTACATGAATTAATATACCTAAGTTTATACCTAGGCATATATTTTATTATGCAAAATTATGTGGTGAGTTGTAAATGCCTAGATTTTGGTGTCTACACACACTTCACTTATCTATAAATAGGTTCTTCTAAAATTATCCTTCTACACAACATAACTTTCTTCTTGTAAATATCACATTCTTCCAATTGCATCACTTATAGTTACATTCATTACACATATTCATATAGTTAAAATTTTAATTCATGTTTGTACATTTTTCCCCAAAATGCACCTCAGCAAGAATAATACATGCACTTGTTAGCATAACCACCTAGATGTCCATTCCCCCTTTTCAGGATCAGGGTATACATAGGTGTCATGTTTATATTTGACTACTCTATAGTTTAGGCAATCAAGTATCACCCACAGATACTGAGTCTTGTACATTCTTCTTATGGTATTTTAGGTTGGTTCAACTTCTCTCATGAATCACTCACAACAGGTTACACATTAACAATTTTGAGCCTAGGAAAGAGGACATATTGAGTAGATATCGCCATCTAATGAATGGTATCCCCTGCTCATCCTAGTGATTGCATGGTCAACATACGACCTGGGGATAAAGGAAGGGATCAAGCATAAGCAAAATTAAACAACTAGGTAGAAAACAAAATTCATCACCTATACAAAAGAGCAAAAAAAAAATGAAAAGAGCACTACCACAATCAGATAGGTCAACACTATAATAGGGGTAGAAAACAAAAGTAAATGCCTCTTGATATCACACATGTTATGCTTATCATATTTTGTCCTTAGGTTCAACATAACACTATGGGATAATTCCAAAAACCTGCCTACTAGTGGAATAATCTTACAGGTGACAACACATATCTTACATTAGCATCTTGCTTTTGCATAAATCACTATTGTGGATGGATGAGCTAGCTAGTATGATAGCATCTACAAAGGGTTAATCCTACCTTCCTCAAAATGGGTAAATGAACATTACACATTTACACACATAGGTCCAAGATAAATTTTGAACCAGCCTGATCATGTTATAAGTTGCCACAAAACTTGTATAGCTAAGGGTTTGAGATTTTATTATCATAACTATGTTAGTAAAAACCATTACACATGCCTTACATTATCCATAGTCCCTGAAATCATGGAATGGATAGCATCTATACAGGTCAATGCCACCATACAAGTGCTTCCTTGGCACATTTCAGTAAGTTCATACATGCATACATGCATCTATGTTAGATACATTTGATACACATTATAGTTATACATTCATCCTACATGCATTTCATATCAAATTACATTTATTGCATTCATCCCATATGTATTTCAAAACTGAGTCACAGTATCACACTTACTCTACATACATTCATTACGAAATCACATTTGATATCACATCATGTCGTATTGGAAATACAATCATAACACTATTCTACAATCCATTTATACCACAACATGATAATAGATCTAAACCATGTCATACATGTATATCTATTCATCAAACATATATACAAATTATGTTACGCTAATCCATGCAAACATAAACAAGAACACATTTCAAACCATCAAAATAACACATGTATATATAATAGCTAAAATCAACAAAGTATATATATCATCCATACAAAATACCCGAAGGCTACAACCTGGGATCATGCCCATCATCATATATCATCCATACAAAATCCCCGTAGGCTACAATCAGCAACATATATCCTAACTCCCACTAGGAGTCTCCTCGTGGCTCTCACAGCTCACTCGCATCCCTGAAGCCTAGCTTGACTTCACCCTGAACCCGAAAACCATATCCACAATAGGTTGATATTACACCTAAGCCCTAGCACCTCTCTGTCCCATCGTAGTAGCACTACACTAACTATGATGTGATGACACCTGCACCTGTGACTGTGATCCAGACTGCATCACAATCTGACCATAATAAAATAGAGTAATCCTGTGCACCAACAAAGCAATCTCGCACATCATCTTCTTAGCAACCTCGATCACCAACTAACCAGTTAGAGTATCAATCGCCTACTCCTACCTAGAAATAGCAACCCTCATCTCTTGCCTCCAACTGCTAAATCCAATCATGCAATCCCTGAACATCCTCAATAGCTAGCCTCTCCAAAATGTCATTGGGAATTTACTATGCTATATCAACAAATACCCCAATATCAATGGTATCATCAATACCAAGGCCGAGAAGGTATCACAAAATTGCGATGTCGCGACGTCGCAAAATCGTGATGCAAAGAAAAAGAAGTGCCAAGGCTGAGAAGGTGTTGCGAAATTGCGACGTCGCGAAATCGCAACACAAAGCAAAAGAAGTGCCCAGTCAAAGGAACGTCGCGATTTCACGACATGTCGCGAAATCGTGAAATGTCACAGTTTCACGGTAGAAAATCTTGGAATAGATGGAAGAAAGCATCGTGTTATCCCGACACGTGTCAAAAGAAATAAAGCCGACATATAATGAACATTAAGGTTTTAATTTAATAATATTAAAATGCTGACCCTTGCTTTCATTTTGCAGAGAACGATCCCACAGTTGCATGATAGCGGAAGTAATGGCGAGAAAGACAAAGTCAAGCGCAGATTAATCGAGGACCGTCACATTGAAATGTGAGATGCCCAGAATTTCTAGTCTATCCAAATTTTATAGATCTGGCCGCAAAGAGACTTTACGGTGACTAAGCAGCTGCCCATTTAATGGAATATGTCAAAAATTGATTGAAAAATGAAAATATCTATACACAGTTATCGAAATTTGTTGATGATCGCATTTAACAAGAGAATTTATGATGAAAGTAATGGTGTGCAAATAATTTCAACTCAGAGGTGGCTATGCAAAGATAAAATTTCAGAGGAACCAGTGACTCATCCAAATTTCTCTGAGGAATTAATGAGACGTTCCTGGCAGATGCACCAGCCAGCCAGAAAATGAAGATATTTACTTGCAGTTACAGATGGATAAGAATAATGTCAGACCATGCCTTCTCCATTTATGGCAAGTAACTACACTAAGATTTGCAAAGTGGTTAGGGTTTATAAAAAACTATTTTTTTTAAAGGGCTTTATATTGTAAAACCCAGGTAGTAAGGTTTAGAGGATAAGATTTAGGGTTTGAGAAGAAGATATTTCTAAAAAGATCAGGGTCTGTCCTGAGTCTATAAATACTTCTTCTGAATGTAAATTTTGGAGGCGAAAACTTAGAAATACAAGCCATTGGAGCAATTTCCTACAAATCTTGTTTGAATGCTTTGTTCTGGACTTAGAGTTGGTGTGACTTTCATTTTCTATGATAGCATGGCTAGAAGCCTAATCTATTTCAGATTGTGATAAGTTCATCTTCTTTTGTTTTCGTTTCATTAAGGTTTATTTAATTTATGTTGTAGATCTGTGTTACCAAGACTGGATATGCTGCTAAGCTTCATTTTTTTTATTGTATGTTAGGGAAAATTACAAATTTAAGGTTCAGGCCTGTTCTAATTGCTTTGTCCTCACTGCGTGAGCTAGGCTGCTGGTGAGAGATACCAATTTTAACCGACTTCCTTTCTATTTGTGATTTTATTTCAGATCTGTTGTTGTCTTTGTCTTATGCTCTTAGTGGAAGGTGATCTTAGAAAGCTGGACACTTTTCTCTTTGATTTGTTTTATTGTGAAGCTAACCGGTATAACTAAAATTGGTGGTTTTGGTTTTGCAGCTAAGTTAGATAAACTTCTCTTTCTGCCCTACCCTACTCTCTCTGTTCCACTGTGAAATGATTCATTTTTATCTTTCTTTAAATTTTTCTTTTATTTAAATCTGCTAAAGCATAAAGAGCTAGATCAAATAACTGATTGTAAATTTGATTATCCACAAAGATAACCAACTCCAAAAACATTACTGAACTAAAGTCTCGAGCCCGTTGTAAGGTAACAGATAGTCCACTTGAAACTATTTCAAAAGCGAAAAAGAGTGAATAGACATTCGACCCAACTCTGTAACTCACACCTTGGATATCCAGCTAGATCCTAAAGTGAGTGGGATTTATCCCGTATAAGTGTTATCGATATTTTATGCTCATTCTTCACGGGGTGTGTATAAAAGTCGAACCAACATTTAAAATTGGCGCTAAAAAGAGGGTCTGAACCTTAATTCAGTATTGTAAGTTGTTTGTGCAGAGTCTAGTGTTTTATCTTTTGAATCCTTTTCCCTCCTTCTCATCCTTTTAAAACTTGTTTGTTTGAGTTTTTTCCTAAACGATGAAATTCAACACCAATATTTAAAATTGCTAGAAAGGAGGACCTGAAGTTCAGTAGTCTGTTAAGGATTGTAAGGTTGTAAGTGCTGGTGAAAAGCTGGATTCTAATTATAGAGTAACAAGGTCCCACTCTAAAGCTGGAGAGCTTCTTGTGCCTGAGTTAGAAACTCCTAGAAGAAGTAGCCTTAGAAGGACCAAGTCCTTGTCTGAAATAGTTTTATCACCACTTGTAGTTACTCCAACTGTAACTAAAAATATCATTGTCAATCAAGTAATAATGCCAAACTGGTTGGGTTCCACTACCTTAAATATCCTGGGTGCAGCCCATGACTTGCCCAAAAATCCTGAGAGATATCTTCCCAGATACAAGCATGATGGAACTAGGACAACAGAGGAACACCTAGTAGCATTCAAGAATGCTCTAAAATTATTAAATGTACAGCATGAAGATGTGGCTTGCAGATTGTTCCCGTTCACTCTCCAGGAGGGAGCTTACGACTGGTTTTTGAATCTCACTAATGATTCTATTACCATTTGGAATGACTTGGAAAAGGTTTTTGTATCGTAGTTTGGTGAGGTAATAGATCCCAGTGTATTATATCAGCAGTTTTCTGGTATTAAAAGAGAAATAAATGAATCTATCAGATCTTACAATGTTATATTTTAGAAGGCTTATGGTAGACTGACTGGTTATTATGTGCCAAATGCAGACCTAGAATTAGAAATTTTTAAGAATTCTCTAGATCCAATGACTTTTGTTTTCTTGAAAAGAGATCCCTCTATTACCAATTTAACAGAGGCTTACAAAGAAGCTTTGGTTTTGGAAATATAGTTGGGACCCCAACCTTTAAATGCTCATCAAATTCCTTTGGTCACACAAGGTACCCCTGTTGGTTCGACTTTCATACACACCCTGTGAAGAAGGAGCATGAAACTCTGATAACACTTATACATGATAAATCCCACTCACTTTAGGATCTAGCTGGTTATCCAAGGTGTGAGTTACCGAGTCGGGTCGAATGTCAATTCACTATTTTCTGCTTCTGGAATAGTCTTCAATATGGACTGTCTGTTACCTTACAACGGGCTCTGAACTTGCTCAATAGTGTTTAGGAGTTGTCACTTGTTGACAATCAGATTTAAAATTAATTCTTTGATCTAGCTCTTATGGGTCAACAGATTTAAATAAAGGACAAATTAAAGAAAATAAAAATGGATCATTTCACGGTAAAACAAAGAGGGTAGGGTAAGGCAGAAAGAGAAGTTTATCAAACTTAGCCGTAAAACAAAACTACCAATTTTATTTATACTATCGACCTTCACAACGAACAAATCAAAGAAGAAAGTGTCCAGTTTTCTAAGATCACTTTCTACTAAGAGCATAAGGCAGAGATGGAACAGATCTAACAGAAAATTATAAACCGAAGGGAAGTCGGTTAAAATTGATATCTTTCACCGGCAGCCTAGCTCGCACAGTGAGGACAGAGCAATTAGAACAGACCTGAACCTCAAATCTGTAATTTTCCCTAGCATACAATAGAACAAATGAAGCCCAACAGCATATTTAATCTTGATAACACAGATTCACAACATATATTTAATAAACTTTAAAGAAACGGATAACAAAAGAAGATGAACTTATCACAATCTGCAAAATATTAGGCTCCTGGCCATGCTATCACAGAAAACAAAAGCACATCAACTCCAAGTCCAGAAACAAAGTATTTAACAATATTTGCAAGAAATTGCTTCAATAGCCTTTTATTTCTAAGTTTTCGCCTCCTGCGATTACATTGAGAAGAAGTATTTATAGACTCAGGACAGACCCTGATCTTTTTAGAAATATCTTCTTCTCAAACCGTAAATCTTATCATCTTAAACCCTAGGACCCGGGTTTTACAATATAAGCTCTTTTAAAACAAAGTCTGGATAAAACTTAACCATTCTGCAAATCAGTGCAGTCACTTGCCATAAATGGAGAAGATAGAATTCGAATGCCACTTGCATTCACCCGCAACTGTGAGTAAATGCCCTCATTAATTCCCTCGGGTAATTTGGATGAATCACCACTTCCCGACATTTCATCTCCGCAGAGCCATCCCTGAGTTGAAAATGTCTACAAGCCATTAATTCTGCCATAAATTTTCATTAAATGCATCCATCGAGAAATCTCGGTAACTGAGTGTAGATATTTTCATTTTTCGGCCAATTCTCGACATACTCCATTAAATGGGCAGTTGCTTAGTCACCGTAAAGTCTCTTTGCGGCCAGATCTGTAAAATTTGGATGAAACAACAATTTTCGGCATCTTTTCTTTCAATATGGCTGTCTTTGATTAATTTGCACTTGACTTTGTCTTTATGGCCATTTCTCCGTTATCATGTAAGTGCCAGATGGCTTCCTGCATGAAAGAACAAAAGGATTAGCATTTTAAAATTATTAAATCAAAAGCTTAAATATTAAAATGAAGCCCTAAAGTTCAGTATGCATGTCGGCTCTAATTATCTGATACGTGGCTTGCTTTGCTTTGACACGTGTCACAAAATTCGTGACACGTGTCCATTTCCAGCTATCTTCCACTCTGCACTACTTTTCTTTCCAAGGTCGCGAAAATGCGACATGTCACGATTTCGCGACATGTCACGAAATCGCGACATTCCTTATGCCTTGGGCATTTTGCCGACTTCCAGCCGGTGAAACCGTGACATGTCACGATTTCGCGACATGTCGTGAAATCGCGACTCTCCCCATCTTTGGTTGTTTTCTTCGTTTCTTTTGCTGCCCCTATCTTTCTCCTTGCGAATTCCCCACCATGTCGCGAAATCATGACATGGTGGCTCTTTTGCTTACCATCTCTCCATCATGTCGTGAAATCGCGACATGGTGGCTCCTTTCCTCTCTCTCTTCTTTGTGTCGCGATTTTACGACGTCGCAATCGCGATTCATGTTTCGCTCTTGCCTTTTTTCATAATCGTGTCACGATTTCATGACACCTTCTCACTTCGATCCCTTTCTCTTCAATCGTCGCGATTTCGTGACATTTTAATGCCTTAGTCGATTTTCATTTAATTTCTCTTGCTCGCTTCTTTCGCTTTGACTTGGACTTGTCGCGATTTCGCGACATGTCGCGAAATCACGACGTCCGTACGCCTGGGCTCTTCGCCGAAAAAACGTCACGATTTCGCGACGTCGATTTCTACGTAATGCGATTTGTGACATGTCGCGAAATCGCGACCTTTTTCACTTAGCCACTTTTTCCATCCCTCAATGCGACATGTCGCGATTTCGCGACATGTCACGAAATCGCGACCATTTCATGCCTTAGTCATTTTTCTCTCTCTCGCGAAAATGCGACATGTCGCGATTTCGTGACATGTCCGTACAATCTTGCTTTCTCTCTCCAGGCTTGTTATGATTTCGCGACATTTCCAAAAATGGAATGGAAATATCACGATATCGCGACATTTCCAAAAATGAAAAGTGTCACGATTTTGCGACGTTTCGTACGATCTGGCTTTCTCTCTCCTAACTGGTAGCGATATCGTGACATTTCCAAAAATGGAAGTGTCGCGATATCGCGACATTTCCAAAAATGGAAAGTGTCGCGATATCGCGACATTTCCAAAAATGGAAGTGTCACGATTTCGCTACGTTTTTCTGACTTAGCCGATTTTCTTGAAACCTGTCGCGATTTCGTGACTTTGCCAAAAATGGAAAGTTTTGATTTTCAATGAATTTATCTGTCTATTTTCTGCATTTTTTTCATACCGGTGTAAGATTTTCTTTATCCATGAATGATTCTAGCATGTGAAAAGTGAAGTCCGGAATAAATCAAAGCTAGAATGCAAGAATACTTGGAAACTTTGACACAACTTGAAGAAAAAAGAGGCAAGTAAAAATTTGGAATTAAAACCTGAAAAATATCAAGAGGGTCCTTACTGCAAAATGAAAGCTCAAAGTTTTCAAAGGATGGAAATTCATTTTTCAGTGGGGGTGTGTTGCTTCTCAACAAATGGCGATATCTGCGGGTAAAATAGTAGCATTATTTTAGAACCCAGGACTCTAGTTTCAAAACAACATAGACCATGTATCTTGCCTTGCCACAGGTATTCTTCAAAATAAATTGACTACTAACTGATAGTTGTTAAAATTTCCCAAGGACATACTAGGCTGAATCATTTAAGGAAGATTTCTGATGTGCAATTACAAGCGTATAAAACTTTCTTCAAGAATGACTGGATCGAATGTTGAACTTCTGGATTGATCAGCTTTTCTAGATTGTAAAAAGGGGAAACCGAGTAGAGCTCTGTTTACTAGTTTAGCCTTTTACAGCCCCGACAGAGTTACCCTTTAGATTTACACGACCCAAATTTACAACTGTAAGGTAGAATCTACAACTTGGTAGAAGAAAAACATCTTTTGAAGTCTTGGCTGCCTCTTTCATTATATAACTCTTTTCCTTTTTTCTTTTTATCTCTTTTTTTTTTTTTATATATATATTGGAAATAACAGAGTGCCAATTTCATGTTGTCTTGTTCAACTCTCATCTCTTTCTTTTGAAATACATCAACATCTGAAAAGCCTTAGAAAGAATAACAATTTTCTTTTAATATTTCATCAATCTGGAACTGCTTTCGCCTAGGCACTGATAGCTTCTGTGGATACTCAAATAATTACATGAATCATAGTCCCCTCTTATAACCAACTTTTCTTGGATTCCCCGGGAGTTTCTCCAACCAAACAGCATAGCAGTTTCTTTATAATTAAAACAACTGTGGCAAGCAAGACACAAAATCCAATCATCCTTCCATTGTTGTTCTGACTAAAAAAATAGTTCCACTGTTCAGTTCAAACAGACTATCTCACAATTATGATAATGAACACTGGATTCTGGACTCAGAATGAAACAATCTTTAGAAGGCTGACTTTTTCATTGATGCTCAGGCAAAGGTTAAAGAACAAAATTCTTAAAAGCTAAAGAACTTTGTACAGACTTCTAAGGAAAACTAAAATAAACTGAAACTTAAAAAACAAAATAAACTGTACAGACATTTAAAATAAAACAACACTGTACAGACTTTAAAATAAAACAAAATCAAATAAAACAAAATAAAACTATACAGGCACTAAAGGAAATAAAACAACTTAAAAATAAATTAAGCTTATTTACAATGTATACACATGTTACAACTTCTTTGTGACTCAAAATATGTAGCAGATGGAAAAGCAGAGAACTAGTGCCTTAAAAATTTTTTGACCATTTGCAAGTAAATTTAGAAAAATTACCTTTCAGGTCCTGTTGACGAAATGCACTCCAGACTATGCTTCCAAATTTTTCTGTTACCTGGGAAAAACTTGTGTTTACCGTCTTCCCTCTCTCCCTTTTTTTTTTATTTTTTATTTTTTTTATGGATCTTGTCCCACTGAAAAACAAATCTGCAACTCTTTCAATTTAAACAAATCATATAATAACAAATCATATGATAACATGTTTATGCTTCTACTTGAAGGGTTTGCAGAATTCTTTCAAAAGGACGGAATGTAAAAACCCCCAGGATCAAATACCTTAAAGCCCTTATAGACCCAGACCACCACATCTTCGGATTTATGTGACAACTAAAAGAGATCATATTTTATCCGTATGTCCTGGTTCTTAACAACTTGAACATTTTGTGGTTGCTCTACCGCTTCAATATCCAAGACTTCAATTTTTATCCCTCTAGCAGAATTTTCATAATTTGCTTTTTCACCTGAGCCTTGCTTAGATTTAACCCCATCAATGTGTAACGTCCAAACATCATTGTTGTGATTGATTAGAGCTGTAATTATTCTCACCTTCTCAGCTGCCAAATTATAAGATCCAATATCTGCATCAACATAGTTTACAACCTTTTCTTTGATATTATGTTCAGTAGTTACAGGCTTATATTGAGACTCTTCACCTATTCCAAGTTGGCTGACCACATTCACATTTACTATCTTTTCCTCCTCTTCTTGAAATTCAATAGGTGGTCCAGAGTAAGCTTCAATCAAGTTATCTTTTTGTTCAACAATCTGGGCCAGTTCATGGAGGGTGATGTCAGCTTCAATTTCCTTCATATCCTCAATGATGTTATCCTTCTCCTCAGTTACTTCTGCATAGTGATATTGAATCCCACTTTCATCATCCTCTGATGAGGAAGGATCATTATTAGGTTCTGGACTCTCACATCTCAAATTATAACTGTCCCTTTTGAACTGTTGAAAATCTTGCATTTCATCCATAGGAGTCTTTACAAGACTTTTCGACTCTTCGAGAAAAGTGAAAGAACCTGAAACCCTGGTTGTACTATTTTTGGATGAACCAGAAATATCAATATTTCTTTGGTTCCTAGGAAAATTTAACTCACCAGGAAAAACTTCAGATTTGGGTAATGCTAGATCACAAATGTTTACTTCAAGCACTTCCACTTTGAACTTGTCAGAACCTTTCTCTATATTTTGCACATGCTGAGTGGATGTTACAGTTAACGGAGTCTCCTTGGGTAGAGCATGACATGTTGGTACTAACTCATGATGTGGAATGGGATCCGAAATAGGCATGTTCTGTGTAACATAGGATATCAAAGGACCGCTCGTAATTTGAGGTCCTAACTGCTCTTTCAAGAATTAAAGCCTCTTTATAAGCTCCTGGCAGGGTTGTGATATTGATGTCTCTCTTGAGGAAAATAGAGGTCACTGAATCCAATGCATTCTTATAGATTTCTAAGGCCAGATTTGCATTTGGGATGTAATGACCAGTCATTCTACCGTAAGCTCTTTGGAACCTCATATTGAATGACCTGACAGTTTCTCCCGACTCTCTCTTGATGCTGGAAAATTGTTGGTATAACACACTGGGGTCTATCACTTCCCCAAATTGTGATATAAAAACTTTCTCTAGGTCATTCCAACTGGTAACAGAATTGCTAGTGAGATTTAGAAACCAGTCATAAGCTCCTTCCTGGAGAGTGAACGGGAACAATCTGCAAGCAACATCTTCATGCTGTATATTTAATAATTTCAAAGCATTCTTGAATGCTAGCAGATGTTCCTCTGTTGTCCTTGTCCCATCATGTTTATATCTAGGGAGATATCTTTCCGAATTTCTGGGCAGGTCATGGGCTATACCCGAAATATTCAAAGCAGTGGCACCTAACCAGTTTGCCATTTTTAAATGTTGGTGTTAAGTTCTCATTGTTCGGAAAAACTCAAACAACAAAATTTTAAAGGCTGAGGAGGAAGGAAAATTGGCTACCAGACCTTGGATAAAATACAACATTTGTCAAGTACCACATACAGTCAAATTTCTCAACTCAAGCACACTAAGAATGCAAGTTCAGGCCCTCCTTCTAGCGCCATTTTTAAATGTTGGTCCGACTTTCATACACACCCTGTGAAGAATGAGCATGAAACTCTGATAACACTTATACGGGATAAATCCCACTCACTTTAGGATCTAGTTGGTTATCCAAGGTGTGAGTTATAGAGTCGGGTCGAATGTCAATTCACTCTTTTTCGCTTCTGGAATAGTCTTCAATATGGACTGTCTGTTACCTTACAACGGGCTCTGAACTTGCTCAGTAGTGTTTAGGAGTTGTCACTTGTTGACAATCAGATTTAAAATTAATTCTTTGATCTAGCTCTTATGGGTCAGCAGATTTAAATAAAGGACAAATTAAAGAAAATAAAAATGGATCATTTCACGGTAAAACAAAGAGGGTAGGGTAAGGCAGAAAGAGAAGTTTATCAAACTTAACTGTAAAACAAAACTACCAATTTTATTTATACTATCAGCTTCACAACAGAACAAATCAAAGAAGAAAGTGTCCAGTTTTCTAAGATCACTTTCTACTAAGAGCATAAGGCAGAGATGGAACAGATCTAACAGAAAATTATAAACCGAAGGGAAGTCGGTTAAAATTGATATCTTTCACCGGCAGCCTAGCTCGCACAGTGAGGACAGAGCAATTAGAACAGACCTGAACCTCAAATCTGTAATTTTCCCTAGCATACAATAGAACAAATGAAGCCCAACAACATATTTAATCTTGATAACACAGATTCACAGCATATATTTAATAAAATTTAAAGAAACGGATAACAAAAGAAGATGAACTTATCACAATCTGCAAAAGATTAGGCTCCTGGCCATGCTATCACAGAAAACAAAAGCACATCAACTCCAAGTCCAGAAATAAAGTATTTAACAAAATTTGCAAGAAATTGCTTCAATAGCCTTTTATTTCTAAGTCTTCGCCTCCTGCGATTACATTGAGAAGAAGTATTTATAGACTCAGGACAGACCCTGATCTTTTTAGAAATATCTTCTTCTCAAACCGTAAATCTTATCATCTTAAACCCTAGGACCCGGGTTTTACAATATAAGCCCTTTTAAAACAAAGTTCGGATAAAACTTAACCATTCTGCAAATCAGTGCAGTCACTTGCCATAAATGGAGAAGATAGAATTCGAATGCCACTTGCATTCACCCGCAACTGTGAGTAAATGCCCTCATTAATTCCCTCGGGTAATTTGGATGAATCACCACTTCCTTGACATTTCATCTCCGCAGAGCCATCCCTGAGTTGAAAATGTCTGCAAGCCATTAATTCTGCCATAAATTTTCATTAAATGCATCCATCGGCAAATCCCGGTAACTGAGTGTAGATATTTTCATTTTTCGGCCAATTCTCGACATACTCCATTAAATGGGCAGTTGCTTAGTCACCGTAAAGTCTCTTTGCGGCCAGATCTGTAAAATTTGGATGAAGCAACAATTTTCGGCATCTTTCCTTTCAATATGGTTGTCTTTGATTAATTTGCACTCGACTTTGTCTTTATGGCCATTTCTCCGTTATCATGTAAGTGCCAAATGGCTTCCTGCATGAAAGAAAAAACAAGGATTAGCATTTTAAAATTATTAAATCAAAAGCTTTAATATTAAAAAGAAGCCCTAAGGTTCACTTGCATGTCGGCTCTATTCATCTGATACGTGGCTTGCAGTGCTTTGACACGTGTCGCAAAAACGTGACACATGTCCATTTCCAGCTGTCTTCCACTCTGCACTGCTTTTCTTTCCAAGTCGCGAAAATGCAACATGTCGCGAAATCGCGACATTCCTTATGCCTTGGGCGTTTTTCCGACTTCCAGCTGCGAAACCATGACATGTCGCGATTTCGTGACATGTCGCGAAATCGCGACTCTCCCCGTCCTTGGTTGTTTTCTTCGTTTCTTTTGCTGCCCCTATCTTTTTCCTTGCGAATTCTCCACCATGTCACGAAATCGCGACATGGTGGCTCTTTTGCTTACCATCTCTCCACCATGTCGCGAAATCACGACATGGTGGCTCCTTTGCTTCGCCGGCTATAGCTTCTCTTTGTTTGGCTGTCGTGATTTTGCGACGTCGCGATTTCATGACAGCACTTGGCCTTGGCAACTTTCCATCAACCGTGTCGCGATTTCGCAACACCTTCTCCTTTCGATCCCTTTCTCTTGCAAATCATCGCGATTTCGCGACATTTTAATGCCTTAGTCGATTTTCATTTAATTCCTCTTCTGCATCTGCTTCTTTCGCTTCGACTTGGACCTATCGCGATTTCGCGACATGTCATGAAATCGCGACAGTCCGTACTCCCAGGGCTCTTCGCCGAAAAACGTCACGATTTCGTGACGTCACGATTTCACGACATGTCACGAAATCGTGACCTATTTTCGACTTAGCAACTTTTTGCCTCCACCTGCCGCGAAAATGCGACATGTCGCGATTTCGCGACATGTCGCGAAATCGCGACCATTTCATGCCTTAGTCGATTTTTCTCTCTCTCAGCCGCGAAAATGCGACATGTCACGATTTCACGACGTTTCGTACAATCTTGCCTTCTCTCTCCAGGCTTGTGATTTCGTGACATTTCCAAAAATGGAAAGTGTCACGATTTTGCGACGTTCCGTATGATCGGGCTTTCTCTCTCCTAACCGGTAGCGATATCGCGACATTTCCAAAAATGGAAGTGTCGCGATATCGCGACATTTCCAAAAATGGAAGTGTCACGATATCGCGACATTTCCAAAAATGGAAGTGTCGCGATTTCGCTACGTTTTTCTGACTTAGCCGATTTTCTTGAAACCTGTCGCGATTTCGCGACATTTCCATAAATGGAAGTGTCGCGATTTCGCGACTTTGCCAAAAATGGAAAGTTTTGATTTTCAATGAATTTATCTGTCTGTTTTCTACATTTTTTTCATACCGGTGTAAGATTTTCTTTATCCATGAATGATTCTAGCATGTGAAAAATGAACTCTGGAATAAATCAAAGCCAGAATGCAAGAATATCTTGGAAACGAACAACTTGAAGAAGAAAGAGGCAAGCAAATTTGGAATTAAAACCTGAAAAATATCAAGAGGGTCCTTACTGCAAAATGAAAGCTCAAGGTTTTCAAAGGATGGAAATTCATTTTTCAGTGGGGGTGTGTTGCTTCTCAACAACCCCTATTTTCAATCCCATACCGCATCAGATGATGTTGCCAGTATGTCAAACTCCACCATCAAAAAATCCATTGGTTGTAGCACCTGTTGAAAATGTACAGAATCCAGGTAAAGAAGCTGATAACACAAGAGTTGAAGAAGTTTCAAGGGTAGTCCAAAAGTTGGCAAATGACTTTTTGACTTTCAAAAGGCAAGTGTCCACCGGCGAAAACCCAAACAGGTTTTCTTATCAATAGAATAGATTCACTCGGCCCCCATACGAGCCCAATAAGGATTATAAAGGTAAAGGGCATGATGTAAATATTTGTGATTTAGCC
The DNA here is from genome assembly GCA_028583015.1 of Wollemia nobilis. Classification (NCBI taxonomy): domain Eukaryota; kingdom Viridiplantae; phylum Streptophyta; class Pinopsida; order Araucariales; family Araucariaceae; genus Wollemia; species Wollemia nobilis. The sequence goes on along the minus strand of JAQPPZ010003251.1, from coordinate 6,373,939 downwards.
TTGCCTAACTGGTGCAGGATTCATGGAACGTCTCAGCACGGGGAATTGGATTGTTTGGAATTTTGTAATGCCTTTGAAGCTCTTTTCGGTGAGTTGGTTTCTCCTGAACATCAAAGAACTATGGATGCCCCAAGTTCATCCAACCATAGTGTAGCTATGGTCTTAGATTCTTTCACTTTCCTAGAAGAATCAGAGAATGTTGTGGAGCTACCCATGGATGAAGTACAGTCTTTTCAACAGTACAGGAGGGACAACTACAACCTCAAAAACAGAAATCCGAAGCCCAACACTACATCTACCCCTCCGGACAACTCCCACAGTGTTCCTCCAGATCCATCTTCAAGCAATAACCCATCTCCACCCAAGGGAGGAAATCCGAGAGGACCAGATGCATTTGTCCCTCCACTCAATAAGGGATATAATATAGTGGAGGACATGAAGAAGATCAAAGCCAACATCACTCTCCATGAGCTGGCCCAAATTTCTGAACAAAGGGATAACCTGATCAAAACATATTCTGAACCTACTACCAAACCTTTGGAAAAGGGAAAGAAGATGGCAAATGCAAATGTGGCCATGTATAAAGAGAAGACTGAAGTTTCGCCTTTTCTATTGACTGTTCAAATATTTGGGAAAAACTTACACAACTGTCTGGTAGATTCGGGTGCTTCAGCTAATGTTATGCCTTTGGCCATTTGTCAGCAGTTGGGTTTGACCCCCATGAACTCCGAGATGAGAGTCGTCCAATTGGATAAGTTTGAGGTTAAAGTGGTAGGTGAACTTTAGAATATACATATCTAGCTAGCATCTGAGCCGAGAGCGCAGCACAGAATTGATATTCAGGTGGTGGATATTCCTATAGGATACGAGATGCTTCTGAGCAGGGATTGGTCAAAATCATTGAATGGGTATTTGGCTACTGATTTCTCGCATATGTGGTTACCCTGGAATGGTTTTGCAAATCAATTAAGAATCAACAGAGAACCAAGATATAAACTCATGATTACAGAGTATAATGCCAAGAATGAGACTGCTAATCTTGTTGAGGGCTGTTATATCGGGGTTTATAATTTGACAACTACTCAAAAGGAGAAACCGGTTAAAGCTCACCTAGATCACGATAATGAAGTTGGGATGCTTCATATTGATGCAGCTAAGTCTGAGCAAGGTTATGGTACAGGGGCTGTTCTTAAAGGACCAAAAAATCAAACCGATTTTATGTCTTATCGCTTGCGGTTTCCCTGCACTAATAACTTGGTAGAATATGAAGCATTAGTACCGGGATTAAAATTTGCTTTACATTACTTTGATCATGCAGATACGAAAGCTCGTGTGTTGGACTTGGTTGATTTGCAGGGTGGACGACTTCAAGACGTAGAGCATTTTAGTCGACACCAAGAGACAGTCAAGCGCTAGCTTGACGAGAGGGCCAATTCGAAGGCTTTCAAACTTGCGGACCTGGTGTTTTTGTGGGACAAAGCCCATGAAAAGAAGCATAAAAACACCAAGCTGCAACCTTTATGGATAGGGCCATACCAGATTGCCAAAACCCTGGGTAATAATGCATTTTTTCTATAGGACCTAGAGGGTAATTTTTTGAACCTTCCTGTTAATGGTCAATACTTAAAGCATTATTTCTCAGCTTTTCCATCCAATACATCGATTGAATAAATCACAAAGACGTTGTAACATGTGTATACATTGTAAATAAGCTTTGAAGTAGTTGGTTTTCATTTTATTTTGTGTATATATTGTAAATAAGCTTTGAAGTAGTTTGTTTTTATTTTATTTTGTTTGATTTTAAAGGTCTGTGTTTTATCCTTTGGGGTCTGTACAAAGTAGTTTGTTTTATTTTATTTTGTTTGATTTTAAAGTTCTGTGTTTTATCCTTTGGGGTCTATACAAATTTCTTTAGCTTTTAAAATTTTGTTTTTTTTAGTTTTGCCTGGGCAGCAAAGAAAAAGTCAGCCTTCTAAAATTGTTTTATTCTGAGTTCAAAATCCAGTGTTCATTTTGTTTTATTCTAATTAAGAGATAGTCTGCTTAAACTGAATAGTGGAACTATTTTGTTATTCAGAACAATAGTAGAAAGATGATTGGATTTTGTGTCTTGCTTGCCACAATTATTTTAATTATAAAGAAACTGCTATACTGTTTGGCTGGAGAAACTCCTAGGGAATCCAAGAAAAGTTGGTCGTAAGAGGGGACTCTGATTCGTGAAATTATTTGAGTATCCATAGAGGCTATCAGTACCCAGGCTGAAGTAGTTCCAGATCGATGAAATATAAAAAAAATTGTTCTTTTTTAAGGCTTTTCAGATTTCGGTATATTTCAAAGGAGAGAGAGAGAAGGTGAAAGTTGAGCAAGACAACATAAAACTGGCACTGTTATTTTCTATACAAAAAAAAAAAAGTTATGTAATGAAAGAGATAGCCAAGGTTTCGGAAGATGTTTTCTTTTACCAAGTTGTAGATACTACCTCACAGTTGTGGATCAGGGTCGTGAAAATCTAAAGAGTAACTCTGTCGGGGCTGTAAAAGGCTAAACTAGTAAACAGAGCCCTACTCGGTTTCCCCTTTCACAACTCGGTTTTTCCTTTCTAGAAAAGCTGATCAATCCGAGTACAACATTCGAAGGCCCAGTCATTCTTGAAGAAAGTTTTATACGCTTATAATTGCACATCGGAAATCTTCCTTAAGTGATTCAACCTAGTATGTCCTTGGGAAATTTTAACAACTATCAGGTAGTAGTTAAATTATTTTGAAGAATATTTGTGGCAAGGCATGGTACATGGTCTATGTTGTTTTGAAACTAGAGTCCTGGATTCTAAAATAGTGCTACTATTTTACCCGCAGATATCGCCATTTGTTGAGAAGCAACACACCCCCACTAAAAAAATGAATTTCCATCCTTTGAAAATATTTAGCTTTCATTTTACAGTAGGGACCCTCTTGATGTTTTCCAGGTTTTTATTCCAAATTTTGCTTGCCTCCTTCTTCTTCAAGTTTTGCATATACCAAAGTATCCAAGTAGGCTTGCCTATGGCTTTGATTTCAATTTAGAATTCATTTTTAAAATGTTAGAGTCATTTCTGAGTAAAGAAAATCTTTCACTAAATATGTAAAAATGCAGAATGCAAATGAATTCATTAGGAGTCAAACTTTCATTTTTGAAAAATTGGCTAAGTGCTGGAAACGTCGCGATATCGCGACACTTCCATTTTTGGAAAATTTGCGATATCGCGACACTTTCCATTTTTGGAAATGTCACGAAATCGCGACGGTCTTGGAAGAATGTAGTAAGTGATATCGTGACACTTCATTTTGAAAATGATAGCGACACTTTCCATTTTTGGAAATGTCGGAAATCGCGAGGGTCTTGGAAGAATGGCTAAGTGTGAAAACGTCGCGATATCGCGACACTTCCATTTTTGGAAAAGTCGCGATATCGCGACACTTTCCATTTTTGGAAATGTCACGAAATCGCGATGGGTCTTGGAAGAATTGGCTAAGTGTTGGAAATGTCGCGATATCGCGACACTTCCATTTTTGGAAAGTCGTGATATCGTGACACTTTCCATTTTTGGAAATGTCGTGAAATCGTGACGGGTCTTGGAAGAATTGGCTAAGTGTCGGAAACGTCGCGATATCGCGACACTTCCATTTTTGAAAAGTCGCGATATCGCGACACTTTCCATTTTTGGAAATGTCACGAAATCGCGACGGGTCTTGGAAGAAAAGGCTAAGTGTCGAAAATGTCGCGATATCGCGACATTTTGGAAATGTCGAATGATGAAATGTCAAGAAATCACGACAGGTCTTGGAAGAAAAGTCTAAGTGCCAAAAATGTCGCGATATCGTGACATTTGAAAGTGGATGGAGGAAAGGCAAAATGGACGTCTAAGAAGGTGGATGTCGCTAAATCACGACACGATAGGAGAAAAAAGAAGCTAAGGCATGGTCGTGTCACGAAATCGCGACACGGCAAAGCAAAGGAAGTGCCAAGGCCGAGAGGGTGTCACAAAATTATGACGTCGCGATTTCGTGACGTCGCGAAATCGCGACGCAAAGCAAAAGAAGTGCCAAGGTCGAGAAGGTGTCATGAAATCACGACATAAAGCAAAATAAGTGCCCAGTCAAAGGAACGTCACGATTTCGTGACATGTCACGGTTTCGCGATAGAAAATCTTGGAACAGCTGGAAGAAAGCGTCGTGTTATCCCGACACGTGTCAAAAGAAATAAAGCCGACATATAATGAACATTAAGGTTTTAATTTAATAATATTAAAATACTAATCCTTGCTTGTCTTTTGCAGAGAACGATCCGACAGTTGCATGATAGCAGAAGTAATGGCGAAAAAGACAAAGTCAAGCATAGATTAATCGAGGGCCGTCAGATGGAAATGTGAGATGCCGAGAATTTTTGGTCCATCCAGATTTTACAGATCTGGCCGCAAAGAGACTTTACGGTGACTAAGTAGCTGCCCATTTAATGGAATATGTCGACAATTGATCGAAAAATGAAAATATCTACACATAGTTACCGAAATTTGCCGATGGACGCATTTAATAGGAGAATTTATGGTGAAAGTAATGGCATGCAGAGAATTTCAACTCAGAGGCGGCTCTGCGAAGATAAAATGTCAGAGAAACCGATGACTCATCCGAATTTCTCTGAGGAATTAATGAGACCCTCCTGGCAGATGCACCAGTCGACCAAAAAATGAAGATATTTACTTGCAGTTACAGATGGATGAGAATAATATCAGATCATGCCTTCTCCATTTATGGCAAGTAACTGCACTAAGATTTGCAGAGTGGTTAGGGTTTATAAAAAACTCTATTTTTAAAGGGCCTTATATTGTAAAACCCGGGTAGTAAGGTTTAGAGGATAAGATTTAGGGTTTGAGAAGAAGATATTTCTGAAAAGATCAGGGTCTATCCTGAGTCTATAAATACTTCTTCTGAATGTAAATTCCGGAGGCGAAAACTTAGAAATACAAGCTATTGGAGCAATTTCCTGCAAATCTTGTTTGAATGCTTTGTTCTGGACTTAGAGTTGGTGTGACTTTCGTTTTCTGTGATAGCGTGGCCAGGAGCCTAATCTCTTTCAGATTGTGATAAGTTCATCTTCTTTTGTTTTCGTTTCATTAAGGTTTATTTAATTTATGTTGTAGATCTATGTTACCAGGATTGGATATGCTGCTAGGCTTCATTTTCTTTATTGTATGTTAGGGAAAATTATAGATTTAAGGTTCAGGCCTGTTCTAATTGCTCTGTCCTCACTGTGCGAGCTAGGCTGCTGGTGAGAGATACCAATTTTAACCGACTTCCCTTCTGTTTATGATTTTCTTTCAGATCTGTTGTTATCTTTGTCTTATGCTCTTAGTGGAAGGTGATCTTAGAAATCTGGACACTTTCCTCTTTGATTTGTTCTATTGTGAAGCTAACCGGTATAACTAAAATTGGTAGTTTTGGTTTTGCGACTAAGTTAGATAAACTTCTCTTCTTACCGTACCCTACTCTCTCTGTTCCACCGTGAAATGATCCATTTTTATCTTTCTTTAAATTTGTCTTTTATTTAAATCTGCTAAAGCATAAAGAGCTAGATCAAAGAACTGATTGTAAATCTGATTATCCACAAAGATAACCAACTCCAAAAACATTACTGAACTGAAGTCCCGAGCCCGTTGTAAGGTAACAGACAGTCCACTTGAAACTATTCTAGAAGCGGAAAAGAGTGAATAGACATTCGACCCAACTCTATAACTCACACCTTGGATATCCAACAAGATCCTAAAGTGAGTGGGATTTATCCCGTATAAGTGTTATCGGTATTTTATGCTCATTCTTCACAGGGTGTGTATAAAAGTCGAACCAACATTTAAAAACTGGCGCTAGAAGGAGGGCCCTGAACTCTGTTCAGTATTGTAAGTTGTTTGTGCAGAGTCTGGTGTTTTATCTTTTGAATCCTTTTCCCTCCTCCTCAGCCTTTTAAAACTTGTTTGTTTGAGTTTTTGCCTAAATAGCGGAACTCAACACCAATATTTAAAATTGCTAGAAAGGAGGACCTGAAGTTCAGTAGTCTGTTAAGGATTGTAAGGTTGTAAGTGCTGGTGAAAAGCTGGATTCTAATTATAGAGTAACAAGGTCCCACTCTAGAGCTGGAGAGCTCCTTGTGCCTGAGTTAGAAACTCCCAGAAGAAGCAGCCTCAGAAGGGCCAAGTCCTTGTCTGAAATAGTTTTATCACCACTTGTAGTTACTCCAACTACAACTGAAAATATCATTGTCAATCAAGTAGTAATGGCAAACTGGTTGGGTTCCACTGCCTTAAATATCCCGGGTGCAGCCCATGACCTGCCCAGAAATCCTGAGAGATATCTTCCCAGATACAAGCATGATGGAACTAGGACAACAGAAGAACATCTAGTAGCATTCAAGAATGCTCTAAAATTGTTAAATGTACGACATGAAGATGTGGCTTGCAGATTGTTCCCGTTCACTCTCCAGGAGGGAGCTTACGACTGGTTTCTGAATCTCACTAACGATTCTATTACCAGTTGGAATGACTTGGAAAAGGTTTTTGTATCACAGTTTGGTGAAGTAATAGATCCCAGTGTATTATATCAGCAATTTTCTGGTATTAAAAGAGAAATAAATGAATCTATCAGATCTTACAATGTCAGATTTCAGAAGGCTTATGGTAGACTGACTGGTTATTATGTGCCAAATGCAGACTTGGCATTAGAGATTTTTAGGAATTCTCTAGATCCAATGACTTCTGTTTTCTTGAAAAGAGATCCCTCTATTACCAATCTAACAGAGGCTTACAAAGAAGCTTTGGTTCTGGAAAGACAGTTGGGACCCCAACCTTTAAATGCTCATCAAATTCCTTTGGTCACACAAGGTACCCCTATTTTCAATCCCATACCACATCAGATGATGTTGCCAGTATGTCAAACTCCACCATCAGGAAATCCATTGGCTGTAGCACCTGTTGAAAATGTACAGAATCCAGGTAAAGAAGCTGATAACACAAGAGTTGAAGAAGTTTCAAGGGTAGTCCAAAAGTTGGCAAATGACTTTTTGACTTTCAAAAGGCAAGTGTCCACCGACGAAAACCCAAACAGGTTTTCTTATCAACAGAATAGATTCACTCGGCCCCCATACGAGCCCAATAAGGATTATAAAGGTAAAGGGCATGATGTAAATATTTGTGATTTAGCCTTGCCTAACTGGTGCAGGATTCATGGAACGTCTCAGCACGGGGAGTTGGATTGTTTGGAATTCTGTAATGCCTTTGAAGCTCTTTCTGGTGAGTTGGTTTCTCCTGAACATCAAAGAACTGCGGATGCCCCAAGTTCATCCAGCCATAGTGCAGCTATGGTCTTAGATTCTTTCACTTTCCTAGAAGAATCAGAGAATGTTGTGGAGCTACCCATGGATGAAGTACAAGCTTTTCAACAGTACAGGAGGGACAACTACAACCTCAGAAATAGAAATCCGGAGCCCAACACTACATCTACCCCTCCGGACAACTCCCATAGTGTTCCTCCAGATCCATCTTCAAGCAATAACCCATCCCCACCCAAGGGAGGAAATCCGAGAGGACCAGATGCATTTGTCCCTCCACTCAATAAGGGATATAATATAGTGGAGGACATGAAGAAGATCAAAGCCAACATCACTCTTCATGAGTTGGCCCAAATTTCAGAACAAAGGGATAACCTGATCAAAACATATTCTGAACCTACTACCAAACCTTTGGAAAAGGGAAAGAAGATGGCAAATGCAAATGTGGCCATGTATAAAGAGAAGACTGAAGTTTCGCCTTTTCTACTGACTGTCCGAATATTTGGGAAAAACTTACACAACTGTCTGGTAGATTCGGGTGCTTCAGCTAATGTTATGCCTTTGGCCATTTGTCAGCAGTTGGGTTTGACCCCCATGAACTCCGAGATGAGAGTCGTCCAATTGGATAAGTCTGAGGTTAAAGTGGTAGGTGAACTTCAGAATATACATATCCAGCTAGCATCTGAGCCAAGAGCGCAACACAGAATTGACATTCAGGTGGTGGATATTCCTGTAGGATACGGGATGCTTCTGAGCAAGGATTGGTCAAAATCCTTGAATGGGTATTTGGCTACTGATTTCTCGCATATGTGGTTACCCTGGAATGGTTTTGCAAATCAATTAAGAATCAACAGAGAACCAAGATATAAACTCATGATCACAGAGTATAATGCCAAGAATGAGACTGCTAATCTTGCTGAGGGCTATTATATCGGGGTTTATAATTTGACAACTACTCAAAGGGAGAAACCGGTTAAAGCTCACCAAGATCACGATAATGAAGTTGGGATGCTTCATATTGATGCAGCTAAGTCTGAGCAAGGTTATGGTACAGGGGTTGTTCTTAAAGGACCAAAAAATCAAACCGATTTTATGTCTTATCGCTTGCAGTTTCCCTGCACTAATAACTTGGCAGAATATGAAGCATTAGTACCAGGATTAAAATTTGCTTTACATTACTTTGATCATGCAGATACGAAAGCTCGTGTGTTGGACTTGGTTGATTTGCAGGGTGGACGACTTCAAGCCGTAGAGCATTTTAGTCGGCACCAAGAGACAGTCAAGCGCTGGCTTGACGAGAGGGCCAATTCGAAGGCTTTCAAACTTGCAGACCTGGTGTTTCTGTGGGACAAAGCCCATGAAAAGAAGCGTAAAAACACCAAGCTGCAACCTTTATGGACAGGGCCATACCAGATTGCCAAAACCCTAGGTAATAATGCATTTTTTCTACAGGACCTGGAGGGTAATTTTTTGAACCTTCCTGTTAATGGTCAATATCTAAAGCATTATTTCTCAGCTTTTCCATCCAATACATCGATTGAATAAATCACAAAGACGTTGTAACATGTGTATACATTGTAAATAAGCTTTGAAGTAGTTTGTTTTCATTTTATTTTGTGTATATATTGTAAATAAGCTTTGAAGTAGTTTGTTTTATTTTATTTTGTTTGATTTTAAAGGTCTGTGTTTTATCCTTTGGGGTCTGTACAAAGTAGTTTGTTTTATTTTATTTTGTTTGATTTTAAAGTTCTGTGTTTTATCCTTTGGGGTCTGTACAAATTTCTTTAGCTTTTAAAATTTTATTTTTTTTAGTTTTGCCTGGGCAGCAAAGAAAAAGTCAGCCTTCTAAAATTGTTTTATTCTGAGTTCAAAATCCAGTGTTCATTCTGTTTTATTCTAATTGAGAGATAGTCTGCTTAAACTGAATAGTGGAACTATTTTGTTATTCAGAACAATAGTAGAAAGATGATTGGATTTTGTGTCTTGCTTGCCACAATTATTTTAATTATAAAGAAACTGCTATACTGTTTGGCTGGAGAAACTCCCAGGGAATCCAAGAAAAGTTGGTCATAAGAGGGGACTCTGATTCGTGAAATTATTTGAGTATCCATAGAGGCTATCAGTACCCAGGCTGAAGCAGTTCCAGATCGATGAAATATAAAAAAAATTGTTTTTTTTAAGGCTTTTCAGATTTTGGTATATTTCAAAGGAGAGAGAGAGAAGGTGAAAGTTGAGCAAGACAACATAAAACTGGCACTGTTATTTTCTATATAAAAAAAAAAAAAGTTATGTAATGAAAGAGATAGCCAAGGCTTTAGAAGATGTTTTCTTTTACCAAGTTGTAGATACTACCTCACAGTTGTGGATCAGGGTCGTGAAAATCTAAAGAGTAACTCTGTCGGGGCTGTAAAAGGCTAAACTAGTAAATAGAGCCCTACTCGGTTTCCCCTTTCTAGAAAAGTTGATCAATCCAGAGTACAACATTCGAAGGCCCAGTCATTCTTGAAGAAAGTTTTATACGCTTATAATTGCACATCAAAAATCTTCCTTAAGTGATTCAACCTAGTATGTCCTTGGGAAATTTTAACAACTATCAGGTAGTAGTTAAATTATTTTGAAGAATATTTGTGGCAAGGCATGGTACATGGTCTATGTTGTTTTGAAACTAGAGTCCTCGGATTCTAAAATAGTGCTACTATTTTACCCGCAGATATCGCCATTTGTTGAGAAGCAACACACCCCCACTGAAAAAATGAATTTCCATCCTTTGAAAATATTTAGCTTTCATTTTACAATAGGGACCCTCTTGATGTTTTCCAGGTTTTTATTCCAAATTTTGCTTGCCTCCTTCTTCTTCAAGTTTTGCATATATCAAAGTATCCAAGTAGGCTTGCCTATGGCTTTGATTTCAATTTAGAATTCATTTTTTAAAATGTTAGAATCATTTCTGAGTAAAGAAAATCTTTCACTAAATATGTAAAAATGCAGAATGCAGATGAATTCATTAGGAGTCAAACTTTCATTTTTGGAAAAGTCGCGATATCGCGACACTTTCCATTTTTGAAAATGTCACGAAATCACGACGGGTCTTGGAAGAATTGGATAAGTGCTGGAAACGTCGCGATATCGCGACACTTCCATTTTGGAAAAGTCGCGATATCGCGACACTTTCCATTTTTGGAAATGTCAAGAAATCGCGATGGGTTTGGAAGAATTGGCTAAGTGAAACGTCGCGATATCGTGACACTTCCATTTTGGAAAAGTCGCGATACGCGACATTTTATTTTGAAATGTCGCGAAATCGCGATGGGTTTGGAAGAATTGGTAAGTGCAAAAAGTCGCGATATCGCGACACTTCATTTTGGAAAAGTCAGATAGGACACTTATTGGAAATGTCGCAAAATCGCGACGGTCTTGGAAGAATGGGCTAAGTAAAGGATATGATGAAAGAAAGTCGAAATGAGGGAAGAAAAGGCTAAGTGTGAAAAGTCGCGATATCGGAATGAAAAGATAGAAATTGAAAGTGTCATGAAATCGCGACGGTCTTGAAGAAAAGCATGGAGGTAGAAATCATGACAGTAAAAAGAATCTAAGGCATGGAAGGTGTCGTGAAATCGTGACACAAAAAAAAAGTGAATGGTCATGAAATCGTGATGAAGAAAGAAGTGCAAGGAGAAGGTGAGAAATCGGACAGTCGCGATTTGTGACATGTGAATGTGACACAAAGAAAAGAAGGCAAGGAACGTCGTGATTTCGCGACATGTCACGAAATTGTGACATGTCACGGTTTCACAATAGAAAAGCTTGGAACAACTGGAAGAAAGCGTCATGTTATCCTGACACGTGTCAAAAGAAATAAAGCCGACATATAATGAACATTAAGGTTTTAATTTAATAATATTAAAACTCTAATCCTTGCTTTTCTTTTGCAGAGAACGATCCCACAGTTGCATGATAGCGGAAGTAATGGCGAAAAAGACAAAGTCAAGCACAGATTAATTGAGGGCCGTCAGATTGAAATTTGAGATGCCGAGAATTTTTGGTTCATCCAGATTTTATAGATCTGGCCGCAAAGAGACTTTACGGTGACTAAGCAGCTGCCCATTTAATGGAATATGTCGACAATTGATCGAAAAATGAAAATATCTACACACAGTTATCGAAATTTGCCGATGGACGCATTTAACAGGAGAATTTATGGTGAAAGTAATGGCATGCAGAGAATTTCAACTCAGAGGCGGCTCTGCAAAGATAAAATGTCAGAGAAACCAGTGACTCATCCAAATTTCTCTGAGGAATTAATGAGACGTTCTCGGCAGATGCACCAGAAAAATGAAGATATTTACTTGCAGTTATAGATGGATGAGAATAATATCAGATCATGCCTTCTCCATTTATGGCAAGTAACTGCACTAAGATTTGCAGAGTGGTTAGGGTTTATCAAAAACTCTATTTTTAAAGGGCCTTATATTGTAAAACCTGGGTAGGAAGGTTTAAGGTGATAAGATTTAGGGTTTGAGAAGAAGATATTTCTGAAAAGATCAGGGTCTGTCCTGAGTCTATAAATACTTCTTCTGAATGTAAATTCCGGAGGCGAAAACTTAGAAATACAAGCTATTGGAGCAATTTCTTGCAAATCTTGTTTGAATGCTTTGTTCTGGACTTAGAGTTGGTGTGACTTTCATTTTCTATGATAGCGTGGCCAGGAGCCTAATCTCTTTCAGATTGTGATAAGTTCATCTTCTTTTGTTTTCGTTTCATTAAGGTTTATTTAATTTATGTTGTAGATCTGTGTTACCAGGATTGGATATGCTGCTAGGCTTCATTTTCTTTATTGTATGTTAGGGAAAATTACAGATTTAAGGTTCATGCCTGTTCTAATTGCTCTGTCCTCACTGTGCGAGCTAGGCTGCTGGTGAGAGATACCAATTTTAACCGACTTCCCTTCTGTTTGTAATTTTCTTTCAGATCTGTTGTTGTCTTTGTCTTATGCTCTTAGTGGAAGGTGATCTTAGAAAGCTGGACACTTTCCTCTTTGATTTGTTCTATTGTGAAGCTAACCGGTATAACTAAAATTGGTAGTTTTGGTTTTGCAGCTAAGTTAGATAAACTTCTCTTTCTGCCCTACCCTACTCTCTCTGTTCCACCGTGAAATGATCCATTTTTATCTTTCTTTAAATTTGTCTTTTATTTAAATCTGCTAAAGCATAAAGAGCTAGATCAAAGAACTGATTGTAAATCTGATTATCCACAAAGATAACCAACTCCAAAAACATTACTGAACTGAAGTCCCGAGCCCGTTGTAAGGTAACAGACAGTCCACTTGAAACTATTCCAAAAGCGGAAAAGAGTGAATAGACATTCGACCCAACTCTGTAACTCACACCTTGGATATCCAACAAGATCCTAAAGTGAGTGGGATTTATCCCGTATAAGTGTTATCGGTATTTTATGCTCATTCTTCATAGGGTGTGTATAAAAGTCGAACCAACATTTAAAATTGGCGCTAGAAGGAGGGCCTCGAACTCTATTCAGTATTGTAATTTGTTTGTGTAGAGTCTAGTATTTTATCTTTTGAATCCTTTTCCCTCCTCCTCAGCCTTTTAAAACTTGTTTGTTTGAGTTTTTGCCTAAACAATGAACTCAACACCAATATTTAAAATTGCTAGAAAAGAGGACCTGAAGTTCAGTAGTCTGTTAAGGATTGTAAGGTTGTAAGTGCTGGTGAAAAGCTGGATTCTAATTATAGAGTAACAAGGTCCCACTCTAGAGCTGGAGAGCTCCTTGTGCCTGAGTTAGAAACTCCCAGAAGAAGCAGCCTCAGAAGGGCCAAGTCCTTGTCTGAAATAGTTTTATCACCACTTGTAGTTACTCCAACTACAACTGAAAATATCATTGTCAATCAAGTAGTAATGGCAAACTGGTTGGGTTCCACTACCTTAAATATCTCGGGTGCAGCCCATGACTTGCCCAGAAATCTTGAGAGATATCTTCCCAGATACAAGCATGATGGAACTAGGACAACAGAAGAACATCTAGTAGCATTCAAGAATGCTCTAAAATTGTTAAATGTACAGCATGAAGATGTGGCTTGCAGATTGTTCCCGTTCACTCTCTAGGAGGGAGCTTACGACTGGTTTTTAAATCTCACTAACGATTCTATTACCAGTTGGAATGACTTGGAAAAGGTTTTTGTATCACAGTTTGGTGAGGTAATAGATCCCAGTGTATTATATCAATAGTTTTCTGGTATTAAAAGAGAAATAAATGAATCTGTCAGATCTTACAATGTCAGATTTCAGAAGGCTTATGGTATACTGATCGGTTATTATGTGCCAAATGCAGACCTGGCATTAGAGATTTTTAGGAATTCTCTAGATCCAATGACTTCTGTTTTCTTGAAAAGAGATCCCTCTATTACCAATTTAATAGAGGCTTACAAAGAAGCTTTGGTTCTGGAAAGACAATTGGGACCCCAACCTTTAAATGCTCATCAAATTCCTTTGGTCACACAAGGTACCCCTGTTTTCAATCCCATACCACATCAGATGATGTTGCCAGTATATCAAACTCCACCATCAGGAAATCCATTGGTTGTAGCACCTGTTGAAAATGTATAGAATCCAGGTAAAGAAGCTGATAACACAAGAGTTGAAGAAGTTTCAAGGGTAGTCCAAAAGTTGGCAAATGACTTTTTGACTTTCAAAAGGCAAGTGTCCATCGACAAAAACCCAAACAGGTTTTCTTATCAGTAGAATAGATTCACTCGGCCCCCATACGAGCCCAATAAGGATTATAAAGGTAAAGGGCATGATGTAAATATTTGTGATTTAGCCTTGCCTAACTGGTGCAGGATTCATGGAACGTCTCAGCACGGGGAGTTGGATTGTTTGGAATTCTGTAATGCCTTTGAAGCTCTTTTGGGTGAGTTGGTTTCTCCTGAACATCAAAGAACTGCGGATGCCCCAAGTTCATCCAGCCACAGTGCAGCTATGGTCTTAGATTCTTTCACTTTCCCAGAAGAATCAGAGAATGTTGTGGAGCTACCCATGGATGAAGTACAAGCTTTTCAACAATACAGGAGGGACAACTACAACCTCAGAAACAGAAATTCGAAGCCCAACACTACATCTACCCCTCCGGACAACTCCCATAGTGTTCCTCCGGATCCATCTTCAAGCAATAACCCATCTCCACCCAAGGGAGGAAATCCGAGAGGACCAGATGCATTTGTCCCTCCACTCAATAAGGGATATAATATAGTGGAGGACATGAAGAAGATCAAAGCCAACATCACTCTTCATGAGTTGGCCCAAATTTTTGAACAAAGGGATAACCTGATCAAAACATATTCTGAACCTACTACCAAACCTTTGGAAAAGGGAAAGAAGATGGCAAATGCAAATGTGGCCATGTATAAAGAGAATACTGAAGTTTCGCCTTTTCTACTGACTGTCCAAATATTTGGGAAAAACTTACACAACTGTCTGGTAGATTCGGGTGCTTCAGCTAATGTTATGCCTTTGGCCATTTGTCAGCAGTTGGGTTTGACCCCCATGAACTCCGAGATGAGAGTCGTCCAATTGGATAAGTCTGAGGTTAAAGTGGTAGGTGAACTTCAGAATATACATATCCAGCTAGCATCTGAGCCAAGAGCGCAACACAAAATTGATATTCAGGTGGTGGATATTCCTATAGGATACGGGATGCTTCTGAGTAGGGATTGGTCAAAATCCTTGAATGGGTATTTGGCTACTGATTTCTCGCATATGTGGTTACCCTGGAATGGTTTTGCAAATCAATTAAGAATCAACAGAGAACCAAGATATAAACTCATGATCACAGAGTATAATGCCAAGAATGAGACTGCTAATCTTGTTGAGGGCTATTATATCGGGGTTTATAATTTGACAACTACTCAAAGGGAGAAACCGGTTAAAGCTCACCAAGATCACGATAATGAAGTTGGGATGCTTCATATTGATGCAGCTAAGTCTGAGCAAGGTTATGGTACAGGGGCTATTCTTAAAGGACCAAAAAATCAAACCGATTTTATGTCTTATCGCTTGCAGTTTCCCTACACTAATAACTTGGTAGAATATGAAGCATTAGTACCAGGATTAAAATTTGCTTTACATTACTTTGATCATGTAGATACGAAAGCTCGTGTGTTGGACTTGGTTGATTTGCGGGGTGGACGACTTCAAGCCGTAGAGCATTTTAGTCGGCACCAAGAGACAGTCAAGCGCTGGCTTGACGAGAGGGCCAATTCGAAGGCTTTCAAACTTGCGGACCTGGTGTTTCTGTGGGACAAAGCCCATGAAAAGAAGCGTAAAAACACCAAGCTGCAACCTTTATGGACAGGGCCATACCAGATTGCCAAAACCCTGGGTAATAATGCATTTTTTCTACAGGACCTGGAGGGTAATTTTTTGAACCTTCCTGTTAATGGTCAATATCTAAAGCATTATTTCTCAACTTTTCCATCCAATACATCGATTGAATAAATCACAAAGACGTTGTAACATGTGTATACATTGTAAATAAGCTTTGAAGTAGTTTGTTTTCATTTTATTTTGTGTATATATTGTAAATAAGCTTTGAAGTAGTTTGTTTTATTTTATTTTGTTTGATTTTAAAGGTCTGTGTTTTATCCTTTGGGGTCTGTACAAAGTAGTTTGTTTTATTTTATTTTGTTTGATTTTAAAGTTCTGTGTTTTATCCTTTGGGGTCTGTACAAATTTCTTTAGCTTTTAAAATTTTGTTTTTTTAGTTTTGCCTGGGCAGCAAAGAAAAAGTCAGCCTTCTAAAATTGTTTTTATTCTGAGTTCAAAATCCAGTGTTCATTTTTTTATTCTAATTGAGAGATAGTCTGCTTAAACTGAACAGTGGAACTATTTTGTTATTCAGAACAACAGTAGAAAGATGATTGGATTTTGTGTCTTGCTTGCCACAATTATTTTAATTATAAAGAAACTGCTATACTGTTTGGCTGGAGAAACTCCTAGGGAATCCAAGAAAAGTTGGTCGTAAGAGGGGACTCTGATTCGTGAAATTATTTGAGTATCCATAGAGGCTATCGGTACCCGAGCTGAAGCAGTTCCAGATTGATGAAATATAAAAAAAAAAATTGTTCCTTTTTAAGGCTTTTCATGATTTTGGTATATTTCAAAGGAGAGAGAGAGAAGGTGAAAGTTGAGCAAGACAACATAAAACTAGCACTCTGTTATTTTCTATACAAAAAAAAAAGGAAAAAGTTATGTAATGAAAGAGATAGCCAAGGCTCTCGAAGATGTTTTCTTTTACCAAGTTGTAGATACTACCTCACAGTTGTGGATCAGGGTCGTGAAAATCTAAAGAGTAACTCTGTCGGGGCTGTAAAAGGCTAAACTAGTAAACAGAGCCCTACTCGGTTTCCCCTTTCCCACTCTAGAAAAGTTGATCAATCCAGAGTACAACATTCGAAGGCCCAAGTCATTCTTGAAGAAAGTTTTATACGCTTATAATTGCACATCAGAAATCTTCCTTAAGTGATTCAACCTAGTATGTCCTTGGGAAATTTTAACAACTATCAGGTAGTAGTTAAATTATTTTGAAGAATATTTGTGGCAAGGCATGGTACATGGTCTATGTTGTTTTGAAACTAGAGTCCTGGATTCTAAAATAGTGCTACTATTTTACCTGCAGATATCGCCATTTGTTGAGAAGCAACACACCCCCACTAAAAAAATGAATTTCCATCCTTTGAAAATATTTAGCTTTCATTTTACAATAGGGACCCTCTTGATGTTTTCTAGGTTTTTATTCCAAATTTTGCTTGCCTCCTTCTTCAAGTTTTGCATATACCAAAGTATCCAAGTAGGCTTGCCTATGGCTTTGATTTCAATTTAGAATTCATTTTTTAAAATGTTAGAGTCATTTTTGAGTAAAGAAAATCTTTCACTAAATATGTAAAAATGCAAAATGCAGATGAATTCATTAGGAGTCAAACTTTCATTTTTGGAAAAGTCAGATAGGACATTATTTTTGAAATTGTGGAAAGACGGAAGAATTTGCTAAGTCTTGGAAACGTCGCGATATCGCGACACTTCCATTTTTGGAAAAGTCACGATATCGCGACACTTCCATTTTTGGAAATGTCACGAAATCACGAGTGTTTGGAAGAATTGGTAATGAAAGTGCGATATCGCGACACTTCCATTTTGAAAAGTGCGATATCAGACACTTTCCATTTTTGGAAATGTCAGAAATCGAGGGTCTTGGAAGAATTGGCTAAGTGTTGGAAACGTCGCGATATCGTGACACTTCCATTTTTGGAAAAGTCGCGATATGGATTATTATTGGAAATGTCACGAAATCGTGACGTGTTTGGAAGAATGTGCTAAGTGTGGAAATGCGCGATATCGTGACATTTGGAAATGGATAGCGACATTTCATTTTGGAAATGTCATGAAATCGTGACGGGTCTTGGAAGAATTGGCTAAGTGCTGAAAACGTCACGATATCGTGACACTTATTTGGAAAGTGCGATACGTGACATTTTGGAAATGTCACGAAATCACGACGGGTCTTGGAAGAAAGGGTAGTGTGGAAAGTCGCGATATCGCGACAGGAAATGTGAGAGGAAATGTTGCGAAATCATGAGTTGGAATAAAAGCTAAGTGTGAAAAGTTGTGATATCGTGACAAAAAAGGGATTGTGAAAGAAATGTCACGAAATCGCGACGGGTCTTGGAAGAAAAGGCATGGACACGTTGCAAAATCATGACACAGTGGGAGCAAAAAGAAGCTAAGGCATGGCCGTGTTGCGAAATCGTGACACGAAAAATCAAAGGAAGTGCCAAGGTCGAGAGGGTGTCGCGAAATCGTGACGCAAAGCAAAAGAAGTGCCAAGGCCGAGAAGGTGTGGCGAAATCGTGACATCGCGATTTCGTGACGTCGTGAAATCGTGACACAAAGCAAAAGAAGTGCCAAGTCAGGGGAATGTCACGATTTTGCGACATGTCGTGAAATCGCGACATGTCACGGTTTCACGGTAGAAAAGCTTGGAACAGCTGGAAGAAAGCGTCGTGTTATCCCGACACATGTCAAAAGAAATAAATCCGACATATAATGAACATTAAGGTTTTAATTTAATAATATTAAAATACTAACCCTTGCTTGTCTTTTGCAGAGAACGATCCGCACGGTTGCATACTAGCGAAAGTAATGGCGAGAAAGACAAAGTAAGCACGGATCAAACGAAGGCCGTCAGATGGAAATGTGAGATGCCGAGAATTGCTGGTCCATCCAGATTTTATAGATCTGGCCGCAAAGAGACTTTACGGTGACTAAGCAACTGCCCATTTAATGGAATATGTCGACAATTGACCGAAAAATGAAAATATCTACACACAGTTACCGAAATTTGCCGATGGACGCATTTAACAGGAGAATTTATGGTGAAAGTAATGGCATGCGAGAGAATTTCAACTCAAAGGCGGCTCTGCGAAGATAAAATGTCGGAGGAACCAGTGACTCATCCGAATTTCTCTGAGGAATTAATGAGACCCTCTCGGCAGATGCACCAGCTGGCTAGAAAAAATGAAGATATTTACTTGCAGTTATAGATGGATGAGAATAATATCAGATCATGCCTTCTCCATTTATGGCAAGTAACTGCACTAAGATTTGCAGAGTGGTTAGGGTTTATCAAAACTCTATTTTTAAAGGGCCTTATATTGTAAAACCGGGGTAGTAAGGTTTAGAGGATAAGATTTAGGGTTTGAGAAGAAGATATTTCTAAAAATATCAGGGTCTGTCCTGAGTCTATAAATACTTCTTCTGAATGTAAATTCCGGAGGCGGAAACTTAGAAATAAAAGCTATTGGAGCAATTTCCTGCAAATCTTGTTTGAATGCTTTGTTCTGGACTTAGAGTTGGTGTGACTTTCATTTTCTATGATAGCATGGCCAGGAGCCTAATCTCTTTCAGATTGTGATAAGTTCATCTTCTTTTGTTTCCGTTTCATTAAGGTTTATTTAAATTATGTTGTAGATCTGTGTTACCAGGATTGGATATGCTGCTAGGCTTCATTTTCTTTATTGTATGTTAGGGAAAATTATAGATTTAAGGTTCAGGCCTGTTCTAATTGCTCTGTCCTCACTTTGCGTGAGCTAGGGTCGCTGGTGAGAGATACCAATTTTAATCGACTTCCCTTTCGTTTGTGATTTTCTTTCAGATCTATTGTTGTCTCTGTCTTATGCTCTTAGTGGAAGGTGATCTTAGAAAGCTGGACACTTTCCTCTTTGATTTGTTCTATTGTGAAGCTAACCGGTATAACTAAAATTGGTAGTTTTGGTTTTGCAGCTAAGTTAGATAAACTTCTCTTTTCGCCCTACCCTACTCTCTCTGTTCCACCGTGAAATGATCCATTTTTATCTTTCTTTAAATTTGTCTTTTATTTAAATCTGCTAAAGCATAAAGAGCTAGATCAAAGAAGCGATTGTAAATCCGATTATCCACAAAGATAACCAACTCCAAAAACATTACTTGAACCGAAGTCCCGAGCCCGTTGTAAGGTAACGAGACAGTCCACTTGAAACTATTCCAGAAGCAAAAAAGAGTGAATAGACATTCGACCCAACTCTGTAACTCACACCTTGGATATCCAACTAGATCCTAAAGTGAGTGGGATTTATCCCGTATAAGTGTTATCGGTATTTTATGCTCATTCTTCACAGGGTGTGTATAAAAGTCGAACCAACACTATGTAACACTTGGAAATAAGGAACCAGAAGCATTATTTTACCTTGTTTGGTGGTATTATGACATATTGGATGTTTCAATTGACATGTGGCTTCTCACCAATAGCAATTCAGATGCTCACTTGTGTGGTGGTTGATTCCTTGGTGCTTAGCTTTCATTCCAACTTGCCCTAACTCAGCTCCTTCAATATTTTGGCTTCTCAATACCTAGCTTTTTGATATATTCTAAATATTTTCTCAACTTCTTGTTCATAGACCATGTTTGAGCTCCTTGAATGGAGATAATGGTGCTATTGAGACATTGCTCGTCCTCAACATGGTGACTCTTCTCTTTAGTATGGTGGTTCTTCCTTCTATGTTCATTAGTTTCTCTACTCATGGTGGTTCATCCTTAAGCTGGGTGACTGTCTCCCTTTCAATATTGTGAATCTTTCCCATTCAACTTCGGTTGCCACTCCTATTGCCTTGCTTATGTGTGCTCACTTTTATAGCAGATTGTAGCTCAACTTATCAATGATATGTGAGCTGGTTCAATGGCTTTGAGAGCTTCTTTTTCAAATATTGGTTGTTTGCTCTCTTTAACACCCTTTTGCACTTATTTTTCTGATTTTAACACTTGAAATAGACCACCTCCTTTATGCTTTATCAAAGTACCAATTTGTAAAAAAAATTGAACTCCTTATGCAATTTTTAACTTCTAATCTTTTTGTTTTATAATGCAGATTCAAGGATAAACAAGATGTATCCTTCATCAACTTGGAGACACTAAACTTAGAGTTTCTTTTTACTGATTTAAACTCTAGAAAATGGATCTGATTAAACTTGAATTAAATCCATAGTTTCACATAAGTAAAATACACTTTTAAGAACCAAAATTTCAAACCTTCTTTATCTTTTTTGTAGCTTGCTTATTTGCAGATTTAGCTCACCTTCTCATTGTCAAAACTTGTTGTCTAATACCTTCAATTTACAGCTCTTTATTTTTCTTAAGTTGCTGCTCAAAAATATGCTCTCTCCTCTTTTCAACTTGCTCTCCAAAAACTTTCTTTCACCTTTCAAAATGCTATCAAAAAACAACTTCTATCTTCTTCCAAATATGTTGTCCAAAAACTTCTCCTTTATCCTTTCAAAATGTTGCCAAGAATCTTTGAAATCTATAGCTCTAATTATTCTTCAAATACTGTCCCAAACTCTGAAATTTGTAGCACCAAATGCTTTCGAATATGATACCTCTAACTCCTTCAATTTGCTACCTTTTTATTGTCCAAAAAATCTATAATTTGTAACTCCAAATGTTTCCAATTCCTCCTTCACTTTGCTGTCTAAAAATACTTCCAAATATGCCCAAAAAAATCTCCAATTCATAGCTCTATGTCTCCAATTTTCTGCTCAAATTTGCAGTCCAAAACTCTTCAAATGCTGCTCCAAAATTCTGATTTATCTTCCTCTAACTTGTTGTCCTGAAACTCTTCAAATTCTGCCCTAAAATTCTACAATCTTCTTAAAAAAAAGCCTTCAAAACTTTAATGGTTACCTCTAAAAATATCTACTTGTGGTCTCTTTCAATCCTATTTCTCATCCTCAGCTTTTATTGAATTCTACTTCAAATTTGACCTCTTTGTTGGCTCTTATTCAAGAATTTGAATGTATTGAAGTCTTCAAAAATGCTTTTAAAACTTGACAAACTTCTTGTCAAAAATGTTCTCCTTGAATCAGTTTCACATATCCTTTTGGGTTTAATTTTAGATGGCAACAATTATACCTATTTTTTATGTGATTACCTTTTTTCAGAAGTTTCTTCTTCTTGCAATATTCTACCTCAAAATTTCTTCAAATCTTCTCCTGTTGGAAATATGAGCAAGTTTTGTTGTCATTGATGTCAAGAGTTAGTTTCAGTGAGCAGTACAAAAATGAGGTCAAGCGTTAGTTTTCATAAGTAGTGCAAGAGGAAGATTGCTTCTAGGCCTAAGGAAAAATAATATTATAATATTCCTTATTATAATATTCAAGGTGGATAGATAAGGTCTAAAGGAGCAATAGGAAATCTGCTTGTTGTGGTGCAGTGGTAAATGCCCTAGGTGCTGGTAGAGGCCGACCCAGGTTCCATTCCCCTTGTCTCCATCCTATAGATATATGGTATAGTTAGGAATGTCCTATGTGTTGGTAGAGGCCGACAAGGCTCCATTCCTCCTATGCCCAACCTGTTGAAAGTGGCACCTTGAAAGGGGTGTTTTCCACTATAAATTAGTTTTATCTGCTTGTTGTGGTGTAGTGGTAAATGCCCTGGGTGTTGGTAGAGGCCGACCTAGGTTCCATTCCCCTTGTATCCATCCTGTAGATATATGGTATAGTTAGGAATTTCCTATGTGCTGGTAGAGGCCGACCAGGCTCCACTCCTATGACTAACCTGTTGAAAGTGGCACCTCGAAAGGGGTGTTTTCCACTACAAATTAGTTTTACCCAGGTGTTGTAGGTGAGTTGGAGAGGAGAGGGCAATCCTCCAAGGGAGGTTCCAGGTTCAAATCTCTACCCTACCAAAAATCTGAATTGGGTATCCAAAATCCAATTGATAATGTTGGTGCGGGCAGGGTCGGGTGCGACCCCCGAGTGACTTTGACGGTGTAGAACCCCCTGTTCGTGGTCTCTCAGACCAAGGCGGATCTGCAAGGGGTTTTTTGCTTAAAAAAAAAGGAGCAATAGGAAGGCCCAAGAAAAATAATATTATAATATTATATTATAATATTAAAGGTCTAAAGTAAAGACCTAAAGTAATTAAATTAATTATAATAATTTTATTATAAATTAATTTATAATTTAATTTAATTAACTAACCCTAAGGTTAGGGTTACAAGGGCAAGCGATTTAATTTTATAGCGCCAACGTTGATTATTATTCTCATCCGTCGATGTGCTAAAAGGGATAGCACATTGGTATAAATACCATGTGCCTTGGTAAATCCAAAGATACCTTCGATCGAAATATATTTGAGTGCATGCGAAAATTTTGTGATCCACGTGAAAGAAGAGGATAAAGGTTTTTTGCTATGTGGCGACTATTGAAGGGTTAAAGAGGAGGGAGGCTTGAAGCCTCATAGCCAACCGTGGTGGTTGGACTAGAGGCAAGTGGTTGTGTGTTTAGGGTGCTAACAAACCTTCCCGCGATCAAACCCCAGCGACAGCATTTTGGTGGCATTCATGTTTTGGTTTTTTGTGCCAAGGCATAAGGATAAAGTGCACGAGGTGCTTCTCCTTACTAAGGTGAGCACCTAGCTCACGTGGCAAGTGGGCCATGGCTAGGGTGTTGTGAAAGCGCAAGTGGGAGTTCAAATCCCACTAAGGGCAAAGGTATTTAATTTTTGCAAAAATAAATTTGCTTCTAAGGTTTAATGTTGCATGATTATTTTTTCTAGGAGGGAGTTATAAGGTTTTTGAAAGTTAAATATTTTATTGTGGATTTGATAAATTGAATTGAGATAGGAGTTATAAGGTTGAAAAAGAAATTATATTTTATTTTGAGATAAGCTATGATGTATTGATTATGTTGAGGAAAGATATAAGGTGTTTAAAAGAATATTATTGTGGTTATTTTCTTTAAACAAATTGTTGGCTTATATTTTGAAGTGTGGAGATTATAAGGTGTAATTGAGAGTTGATGTTTTGTATGATGAAATATTTTGAGGGATTATTTGAATGAGATTTTTGAAGAGGTTTTTGCTATCTAACCTTTAGATTGACAAAGAGGGTGATTGTGATTGAGACGGGTTTTGAGGTCAATTCTCCATCAAACAAAAGGTATGGGCACATCTTCCTTGTGAGTGATTGTTGGATGTTATGAATTGTAAGTTGGAGAGCAAAGGTTTGTTTGATAAGCATTGTTGAGTAAGATTTCATATGTATGATTGGTGAATCTTGTGAGAACACTTGAGTGAGAAATTGAGAACTATATTGAACTAGGGTTTGTGCAAGATCATGAGTATCATTGTTATGTGAATTTGAAATCATCTTGAGTCAAGGTTGAGTTTCATTGTGTGAGTTATTGAAAGCATTATGAAACACTTGTATAGGGTTATAAGCAAATTGTGTTTCATTGAGTGATTGGTTGAGTGGAGTTGATTGAGCATAATTGATTGAAATAATTGGAGTGATAGTTCAAGTTCTATAAAACAAAATTTTCTTTACTAATTTGAGAAAGAGATTGAAAGTGGTTGAGTGTGAAATATATTGATTCTCTAACCATTCTATATATGTTTATGAGGTCAAGCAAAATTTTGAGTGAAATTTGTTTGTGATATTGAAGAGGTTTTTTGGAAGAGATTAAGTTGAGTTTTGTGAGTGTGAAACATATTGAGTCTCTAACCATTCTCTATATGTTTTTGAAGTCAAACAAGATTCTATGTGAAACTTGTTTGTGTTATTGAAGAGGTTTTCTTGTGAGATATTGTGTTGAGTTTTATATGTAAGTTTACAATTGATTTGAATAAGCTTTTGTGAAATATTGTGAGCTAATTTGAGTAAGTCCTAGAGTGGACTTAAGGACAAAGTTGAGGAAGCTTTTGTGAAAGCTTAAGGATAGATTTGTGTGAGCTTTTATGGAAGCTTACAATCAGATTAGATAAGTTCTAGTGAGAACTTGTTGAGCAGATTTGAGGTAAGTCTTGGTGAAGACTTGTTGAGCAGATTTGAGGTAAGTTTTGGTGAAGACTTGTTGAGAAGATTGAGCAATTTCTTGAGAGGACTTGTGGATATATTTGAGATAAGTCTTTGAGAAGACTTATGAGCAGATTTCATTGATTTATTTGTTCAAACTTTGTGTTAAGGCTTGGGGAAGATCTAGCAAAGTTGATTTATTATTAGATCAAACTTTGTGTTAAGGCTTGAGGATAGATTTAAGGATAGAGTTTGGTGCATATTTGAGGACAGGTTTGTGCCAGACCAGAGATAGATATTGAGCATATTTGTGCTATATTGAAGGAATATGTTTAGTGCATATAAAAGATAGATATTGAGCAGATTTGTGCTAGAACGAAGGACTATGTTTAGTGTAAATTTGAGATAGATATTGGGCATATTTGTGTTATACCGAAGGACTATATTTAGTGTAGATTTGAGATAGATATTGAGTAGATTTATGCTAGACCAAAGGACTATGTTTTGTGCATATTTGAGAAAGAGATTGAGAAAATTTGTGCTATATCAAAGGACTGTGTTTAGTACATATTTGAGATCGAGCTGAGAGCAATATTTGGAGGTGAAAAAGTAGAGAACAGTAGTCTCCAATGGATAGAGATCCATTATCTAGGGTGGTGAGGACAAAGATCTTTTGAATGAGGATAAAGCCTTTAGTAGAGAGATATCTATAAGCCAATGTAGTGGAGGTAGTAGTCTTCTAGAGAATCACTAGCTAAAGTAGAGGAGGAGTTCTCCTATGGGTAGAGACCCATAAAATAGCTGAGGGGATTGGTGTATCCTATGGATAGATATCCACAAACTTAATTAGGGTATTGGTGTCTCCTTTGTATAGAGGTCCATAAAAATTTTAATAGGGAAAGGATTTCCAAGATATTTGTTGAGAAAATTTTAGTGAAAGATTTTCTTCGTGGAGTAGCCCACATTGGGTGAACCACATTAAATTGGTGTCTCTATTGTGTGTGGTGATTTGTGTATTGCTTTAATTATTGTTTTTGATATTGCCATTGATATATTGCATAATATTTTTTGGGAAAGAAAAGTAAAAAGTGATCTTATACTGTTCACCCCCCTCTCAGTATAAGCTTGTGTTCTTCATCTCCAATGACCACTTCTTCAATTTTTCAATAGGATTTCTATATTCTCCTTTCTCTTTCCAAATTTCAATGGGACCTTTTCCTATGCCTCCTCAATCTTCTCTCTCAAATCTCCTGTCTCTTTTCATAAATCTTCAATGGAACCTCTTCTCTTGGGTCTCCTCAATATTCAATGGGAGCTCTTTGGGTCTCCTCAATCATTAATCCTCTTTATATAATATTCAAATTATTCTATATTCAATTCTTAAAATTCTCCAATGAGACCTTTCTCTTAGGCCTTTAATCTCCAATATTTTTCTACACCTCCAAAATCAATTTCTGTATGAGAAAAGTGCATAGACTTTCAGGCAATTGAGGGTGAAATTCTTCTATATCTATTGTAGGAAGATTCTAAAATTTTGATAATATTCTTTTTAAAACAAAAAATTAAACAACAACTATCAAATACATCCAAATCTCCAAAAATTTAAAATCAATAATCTTCACTAGTTGTTCTTCAATCTAGTGGAAAGAAATCTATGCTGAGTCCTAGTCTTAATGAGTTTTTTTGCAACCCTATGGAAATACCTAAACAAAATGCAACTTGAGGTCTTATTCTACCTTCAAGTTTGCTTTTACTATCAACCCTTTTAATAGGACCTCCTTCTTGGGTCTCTTAATCTTGTCAATATCAAGATCTATCTTCAAGACCTAAAACTATGTTGTAGACTACCTTATATTATGAATATATTCTTGGAATAGGTAAACTCAATATATAAATATAATATTCACTAGTTAATCTTCAACACAATGGAAATACTATATGTAGACACCAAAATCTAGCCACTTGTCATCCATTCATACCGTCTAATCATAACCATACATTATATATATTATATATGTATTTATTCATATATGCATAAATATTAATATTTTATATTTATATTTATATATATTTAATAAATATATATGTATTTATATAAATTAATCCTATCCATCCTCCACATTTTAATCTCAACCATCCATCCATATCAATCTATGTCACTTGCCCAAGCTTAATCTCCATCCTTCCTCATGTTTTAATCTCGGTCACCCATTTTGTGTCATCAAAACCCTAACATGTTCAAGGACAGATTATAAAAGATGAGTCATTTTGATGAATCAAACCCTTAATCCCTGAAGCTCTTTTTGAATCTTGAGAGAAATCCTTAAGCCCTTCTACCCTAGCCACTTTACTATCATCTTTATCATTTCATCATCACCATTGCATCACCCATTTTTGTCATCGCAAAACCCTCGTAGACCAGATCTGGTTCTACCTCCTTTCTCTTAATCTCTAAATGCCCTCCAGAGTTTGTAGAAATATTTTGGGCATTTCCAAAATACCTCTGGGTATCTACAACCATAAAATAACACCTTTGGGTATTTATCGTAGTAGATATATAATCCCACAACCCTCGAACACCATTTGGACATTTGTGCGATTCTCGATCATAGAAGTAGAAACAAAAATTAGCATTGACAATATAAGGTATCCATTGCATTTTATTTTATATTCCTATACTTTATGTTTATAGTATAATATTGTGGCATCTAGATTTTTATAGATTTTATCTAAGGGGCTCACATAGTGGAGCCCTCATAGATATTTATTGTTGTTTTCTATTTGCAGGTGTAGGAATCATCTTTCTGGAAGTTTTTGCAGCTAGGGTGGTCCTGTAGGGATACACAAAACTACCCACACTCTTGTTTGTATCAAAGACAATTTGGAAGACACCAATTATTCTTTGAACTAGATTTTTGAAGCCCTAGATTTGTAACATTTGTATCAATACTTAATCATGTTGTAACAATGGATATTAGAGCTCCATTTATATAAATAATATATTATCTCTATTCATTGTGTAATATAATGTGTATTGGTTTTATCTATTGCTTTGGCGTTGTTCATTTTTTGCTTAAAAAATGGCGATCATGGTGGTACCCCCAAATGGTTATTCATGTTAATTTATCTTGTCACTAATTTCTATTTCTATTTCTATTTTGTAGGTTCCATAAGTTCGATTGCATGAAAATTACAAAAAAAAGGATTTTTTGAGGTTGCAAAATTTGATTAGAGATCACACGGGTGCCCTGCAGCATTCGAGGGATGCCCTATAGCATTTAGGGAACACACTATAGCATTTCAAATACTATGTGTAGTGTTTAACAGAGTGGGGAAGAAATACGTAGGCTTCCTGGTAAGCCTAGTTCAAACCCTAACTCATTTCTATTTTTATTTTCATACTTTTAATAGTAAAACTAATGAAAAGAAAATCATTCATATTTTGTTTAAAGTAGTTACACTTTTATTTGCATTTTAGGCATTTACATCCATCATACAAATTGCACATAGAGTAGAATTGCATTCATGCATTCACACTATATCACATTTATTTTAGATTTTTGTTGCTTTATGGTGTATTCATTCACTATTTATGTATGTTGTTTGCATTTGAAATTACAAAAGCATAAAATAGTTGCATAGTAGAGTTGAAAGCTTCCATTTTTACTTTTCTAATTTGGAACAATATCACAATAGTTAAGTATACTCCTGTTGTTGGAATCACTTGATGATTCAGGGTGGGTCTTAAGTGGTGTAAGCCTAAGTTATTTTGAGGAGCTTAGTGTTGATGTTATTGGCTTCTATATTAGATGAGTGAAGTAGTTGTGTTTTCAACATTGAGTGAACACAATAGATAGCACAAATCTTAAAATGAATCACAAACTTTGCACATTTCACCATAAACAACAGTTAGTTGGATTTCATCACCAACCATTGTTTGAGATTTGGTGACAGTGGGGTTCATCTCAATCCGTCAATATCTACCCCTTAGCAACCATAGTCACCAATGAGAAAAATTTATATATTTCATCACCAAGAAGAATATCATTTTCCATCCAACCTTAGATTTCACCTTGTATAATAGTTTAGTTTAGCACATCTACAACACACAAAACCCACAAAAAAAAATTCATCAAAAAAATTAGTTGCAAAGCATAGGGTTAAATAGCTTGTTTGATTATGTGTGTTCTCAATTTACATTTTCTTTCTACATATTCCATACACTTCACCACCTTCATATGACTCATTAGCTTATGGTTTCAACTTGAAGCCAAGCAAAAATTTTGAGTCAAACCCTTGCCAACCAAACCACTTCATTCATGGAATGTTCCATTTCTTCACCTACTACCAATGTCGCTAACACTATCAGTGTGATATAGACAAGCTATTTTGGTTTGTTTGTGGGACCATCACACACTATGTATACCTCAAATATTGATGTGTTACACAAAGCCACCAACATCCCCATTCCAAAAATTGAACCATCATCTCCCATAGATCATAACATCACCCGCATAGATATGGCTAAAGTGGAAGCTTTTCAAATATTTGCTAACTATGTTATAGATTAAATTAGCAATCCACCTAGGCATAATCCTTATTTTCAGTAGGAACTTACCCATTCATTGTCTTCTAGTTTCACCCAGGTGTATACTAACCCTCTTTTTGAGGTGTCATCTGTAGCTTCCCATCATTGGTCCTTTCCACAATATTCATGTGCTCAAAACACTTATATTCCATCTTCATATACCATTGCCTATGGTAATCCTTTGTATGAAGCACATGTCAATGTTGTTTCACAAATTCCAACTTCCACTATATCCATTACCCCACATTCAGTTGCAATCCCTATTGCAACTTATCCTCCACCTATTTCATCCATTCCAACCACATCCACATCATTTGATTCATATATGGCCATACAAGACGTGTGGTAACACCTTAATAAATTTCTTAAGGAGAAAAAAATGCTCATTCTTGTCCCCAACATTAAGTACAAGTGGCAAATATTAAGCCTCAACCCACTTCCACTCAGCCTACATTCTTTTCATCAAATCCATCATGAAAAGAACAACAACAATAATAAATTGCATATCACGTAGTTCCCCACCATCACAAATCTAGAACACAATTCCAACTGTGGAAAATCACCAACATCGATAATTTTTTCAACAAAATCGCTAATACACCCCCTTAACTGAAT
Organism: Wollemia nobilis; assembly: GCA_028583015.1. Taxonomy (NCBI): domain Eukaryota; kingdom Viridiplantae; phylum Streptophyta; class Pinopsida; order Araucariales; family Araucariaceae; genus Wollemia; species Wollemia nobilis. The sequence goes on along the minus strand of JAQPPZ010003251.1, from coordinate 6,343,992 downwards.
CATATACCTCCATATTTCATAGTTTGTATGACACAAATCAACTTGCCTTGCCTGAGGTCAAACTAGATGATCCCACCAAAAATAGCAAAATCTATTAGGAGCATTTATTTTGCCATTATCATTGATAGAATTGGCATGATATTTATAGCTGCTATACATTTAAATATATGGTGCAAGACCTAAATGAATTAGGGACCATCAATATTGATAGTCCCTTAGCTCAGCAAAATCAAAATCTTGGCATCTATCAAACATTGCTTCCTCATCATGAGAAAGTGCAACCAACAATAGGAGGGTCAAATACCAAGACTCCTAATCAAGTTAACCATGTTCAACAATACCAAGGTTTTGTGGGTACTATTCATGTAGTCACCCAAGGTCAACAACACATAAATCAATAAAATGTAAAACAAAAACCTGTTCAATCTCCCATAACACCATAGGCAAGTGTGTCTCCTCAACTTGTCAATTCATCATCTCCCATATAGTTCTCTGTCAATTCTTCCCAACCCATTATCCATCTCCACCCACTCATCCTCCAAATAATCCATAAAGACCAAGCATCTCTCTAAGTAGTTGGCTAAACACTAGCCTTAAAATAACTTTAGATGAACTATATATTTATGAGATAATTCAAAAATATCCCCCACATCACGATACATTAATGGAGATTATAAAATCCATTGAACTCCAATCTCAGGATGCTAATGCATTTAGCAATTTTTTAGGGAGTATCCAAACATGTGTGGATCCCACTAGTACATTCTATTATTTTGAAATCAAGCCAATATTTTCATGATCGATGGACCCTCCATTGCATATCATGGCTCAAATTGACAAGAAGCCATTCACACAAGTTTTGATTGATACCAGCTCCTCCATCAATATCATCACCACATCAACTCTTCAACATCTTAATATCCCACCATATCACATCACCAAATCTACCTTCACCTTGAAAGCATTTAATGATGCTCTTTGTTCCATAGTTGGCACTATAGTTTTACCCATAAAAGTGGAGGTAAAAATATTGCACATAATATTCCATATCTTCTAAGGGTCCATAGCATACAATGTACTCCTTAAATGTCCTTGGATTATAGAAATGAGGTGTGTCCCCTCTATATTACATCAATGCTTGAAATATGTACATGAGAGATAAATTCATTGCATACCAATGAATGTTGAACCATTTAAGTATTGTAATTTCATTTCAAATTCCTATGAGTCCACCGTTTCATCCACTCATATTTTCTTGATATCATCAACCACACCATCCACTTCTTCATCTAAAGTTCCTATTCTTGAGGAACTCCCCATCACTACCACACATCAATATTCTACTTCCATACCCCCATATTCATCATCATTGAATACATGTAAATATGGTCAAATTCAATTCACATTAACCCCATCATCATCATCAGTATCCTCCATCATCACTCCCTCCATATCATAATCCATTCATCAAACACCTTATCCAAATCCACCTCCATCCACATCAGCTAATGTCTCACAAGTTGAATTAATAGATTGTAAGATACCATGTCAGTCCATATCTCTTCCATTGTCAGATTCCCAAGCCAATCATGAGTCTTCCACATCCACTTACATACCCATATCCACATCCACATCCACATCATCCCAAGTTGTGGTCCACCTAACTAATCCTAGTATTGGTGAATATGTGGTCTAATACATTACAATCACACCGCTCAACATCCAAACTGCTAGGGATTATGATCACCCATGTGACCCACCCTTATCTATAGGAGTGGTGTACAACATGGGTTAAATATACAACACCATAAATTTTATGTATGGGGGATTGGTTCATCATCCAATCCATCTTCCCTTGATTAACCCAAGCAACCAACACCTACCAACATACAACACATATCAGGTTTTCCATCCTGATATTTTTATCGAGTTGATCGGTATGGCTATGGCCTAGGATTACACGAATAAGGAATGCAAGAGCTCATTGATACTTCGTATCGAGAAGCACGTGACCATTCATGTCTATGTTATTATCCTTATTCCTTTACCTCTTATTTTGAATAACTTTTTCAATATCGTAATTTTAATTTAGAAGAAGAAATTCATCACCTCGATGACTCTAAAGATGAAGTCTATGAAGAATATGATGTCATGTTTATAGCTTCTGATGAATCTGATGAGGAATCAGTGCCCATAATTCTATTTACTAAATAGGTTGAGTTTTACCTTAGAATGTTCTCCATCCATCAACCCATATTTTGCTTACTTCTTTCTAGAGAGTGAACTAAACCAGCTGGTGAACCACCTCCATTTCATTAATCTACCTCACCAAACATTTTTATTGTAATATATGTACATGGATTTTTGCCTATTACATTTATTTGTTTTTCTCACTATTTTTTAGGTTCCTAGAGTTCTAGCATCAGTTCTAGCAGACATCCTTCCTCCACTTTTCCAACCACCATTTTCTTCCTTTAAGTCGATATGAATCATGTTGACTTATTCACCCCACCCCATAATCCATATGATTTGGCAAAGCCAATTACGATTGACATGAGCCTTATTGATATGGACTATATTTCCTCACCTCCATAATTTTTTGAATTCATCCTTTTAGAGGAATTGTTAAGGGCTTCATCCAATTACATTCCTCCGTCACCTCCACCTTTACCTTCACCTTCACCTTTAGATCTTGAGGTTTTCCAAGAAAACATAGAAGAGGTTGAGTCATAAGATTTTGATAAATTCATAGATGAAATTCATATGATCCCAATGCCCCATAAACTTGAGGAATATTCTCACATGTCTATTGAAGATACTATCGATGTGAACCTCAGTTCAAATACAGACAATCCTCAAATTATCAAACTTGGCAAAATTTTATCTATAGATGAACAAGAGCAATTACTTGCTCTCTTAAAGAAGGATATTTTTGCATGGTCCTATAAAGACATACCTAGTCTTGACACTAACTTGGTTGTCCACAATCTCATCTCACATTTTGATGCTAAGCTGATCAAACAAAAATTGAGAAAGATACATCTTGTCGTTGCCCTCATGGTCAAATAAGAGCTTCAAAATCTATTAGATGTGGGTTTAATTGTCCCCATTTACTATCCTAAGTTACTTTCAAACATGGTACCTGTTCGCAAGTCTAACAGGGTGATACACAATTACACTGACTTTCGAGACCTTAACAAAGTGTGTCCTAAGGATGAATTTCCTCTACCAAATATCGATACTCTTGTAGAAACTTGCGATGGCCATGAAATGCTTTCCCTAATGGATGATTTTTTAGGATAAAAATAGATTTAAATCAATTCTAATGACCAACAACAAAATAACATTCACTACACCTTGGGGGACTTTTGTTACAAGGTGATGCCCTTTGACCTAAAAAATGTAGGTGCAACTTATCAACGTGTAATGACATACATATTCCATGATTACATGAATAAGGTCATCGAAGATTATATGGATGATCTCTTGGAAAAATCTAAAATAATATCACATTAGTATCTTAGAAAAAGTCTTTCTCTAGAGCATAATGTAAATTTGAACCCCAAAAAGTGTGTCTTTGGTGCTACTTTAGGAAAACTGCTAGGATTCATTGTCTTCAAAAGAGGCATTGAGGTGGATCCAAAAAATGTCAAGGCCATCATGGAGATGCCTCCTCAAACAAACTTGAAGGAATTGCATAGTTTACAAGGAAATATCTAATCAATCCATCATTTTATTACATAACTTTCTATCAAATACAGGTCATTCAATCACTTGCTACAAAAGGGGGTGACATTTTCATGGACATATGAGTGCCAAAAAATTTTTGATGACATTAAGAAATACATGGCTTCTCCATTAGTCTTAACTCCTCCTCGTCTAGGGATCCCCTTCCATATTTATGTTTTAGCAACAAACTTTGCATTAGGGACAATGCTTGCACAAAAGAATGAAAACAATTGAGAGCAAGCTATCTATTACATTAGTTGAACATTGGTAAGATATAAAACCAGATATACTTATGTGAAAAAATTGTGCTTAGTAGTGGTTTTTGCCACTAAGAAACTCAAACGTTACATGCTTAGTCACACCACGTATGTTATAGTTCATGAAAGTATTCTGCATTATATGATGTCTTGCACTTACAATAACACCCACATCAAAAAATAGATAATGTTTCTCACTAAATTTGATCTTGATTTCATTAGCCAAAAATCCATTAAAATTCAAGTCATAGTCAATCAACTGGAGGAAGCTCCACTTCCTAGTGATCAACCCTTGATTATTGAGCTCCTAGATGATTCGGTATTTACTATCACTAAACAAGAAGAAGATGTTATTCTAGAGGAAGATGTCGATATCACACTATTATTTTATGGTTCTAAGTGCAAAAAATGTCAAGGTGCTAGAGTCGTGTTTCATACACCATAGGGGGTACCTATTCCCCTATATTTCAAACTAGAATTACAATGGACAAATAATAATGTATAATATGAAGCCTTAATCTTAGGTCTTCAAGTGAGGAGAGAGGTCTCTTCTAATGTTTGATGAGGAAAAACTACTCTACTAGGGTTTGATGAAGAAAAACTGCTCTGCGAGGATGGTAGCAACTTTCGAAGGAGGTCTAAAAAATTGGAGGAATGTCATGATGGCATCAAGTCCAACACAAAGAGTGCATGCTCGTGATATTTTTTCATCTGAAAATGACTAGAAGGAACAGGATTTTCCAGTGCATGTCGGGAACCGCTTGTTAAAGAATAATGGATTTTTGGAACGACGTGAAGCCAGGCCAGTTCTAGTGGTTCAACCAAATTCGGTGGTGGAAGATGTGGAGTATCTAACCAAACATACCCTTATTGGAAAATTTTTGGGCATCCAAATTTCTCTCCCCTTTGTGGAGGCTTGGGTTAGGAAGACTTGGAATCCTGAAGGTGATGTGGAGGTGATGTTGAGTGCGAACAACTATTTTATGGTGGTTTTCTCTTGTATTGCAGATCGTAACAAAGAATTTGAAGGGATACTTATTTCTATAACCAATTGGGACTCTTTCTTAAACCCTGGCATGTGGGTTTCAACCCATCAGAGGAGTGGCTATCATAGGTTCTAGTATGGGTGCAGCTTCCATGGCTCCCGTTGGAATTCTAGAGAACTGATATCTTGCATAAGATTGCCCTTCTTCTTGGGAAGTCGGTTGGACCGTCACAACAAAAAATGGATAAAAAGGTAATCTCTATTGCTAGTATTTGTGTTGAAATTGACTTAAATATGAATAACACAAGCTTATACTGAGAGGGGGGGTGAACAGTATAAGACCTCTTTTTATTTTTTCCTTTATACTTCAAAACAGTAAAGCAATATACCCAAAGCAATATCAAAGCAATGCATAATATCATCCACAAAGTGACACCAATTTTAACGTGGTTCACCCAGAATGGCTGGGATACGTCCACAAAACTTTTTTCTAAAAGTTATCTCAAAGTTCTTTGGGAATCCTTCCCAATTACAATGTTTATGAGCCTCGGCCCAAAGGAGATACCTTCCCCCAATCATAATTTATGAGCCTTTGCTCAAAGGATATACCTTCCCCCAATCAGAATTTATGAGCCTCTTCTCAAAGGAGATACCTTCCCCTCTACTCTAGAAATTATCCCTCAGAAGATCAACTACCTCTACCTCTTGCCAGCACGTGGAACTCCTTTCCACCGAAGACCTCTTGTCCTCAATGCTTAGCCTAAGAGACCTCTGTCTTCTATGATAACGTCCACAGTAGCTCAACAACCTGTACCAAACACAGTTAGTCAGTCTAGTACAAGTCTTCCTTTGTCTGTAAGATCTGTCCAACACTTTGAACAAATAAATCCTCTACACACAAGCCTTATCAAAGACTTGCCAAATCTATCCTCAGGTTCTTATCATAGAACCAATGCACCTATGTCCTCAAGTTCTCTGATAGAACTATCAAACTCAACTCACAAGTCCTCTACTAGGACCTATCCAAATATTCTCACAAGTCCCCACCGAAACCTGTCCAAAACTGCTCACAAGTCCCCATCGAAACCTGTCCAAAACTACTCACAAGTCCCCACTAGAACCTATCCAAAAACTCAGCAAGCTCACCAAGAAAAACTTTCTTAGTAGGAAATCACAAAGTGAATTGTTAGAGACCCAATGTGATTTGTCAAACTCATAGAAGCATAAAGAGAATTGTTAGAGACTCAATATGTTCTATACTCAAATCCCAATCTCAAAACTCAACTCAAATCAACTCAGCTCAATCTCAATATCAAATCTAAAAACTCAACTCAATATCTGAAATGGATAGGATAGAATGTTTTCTTTCAAGAACATGAAACCCCAACAATTTCCAACTATGCAAAGAATCACATAAAAATGATATTATTTTCATCATCAATTAGGGTTTCAACAACAATGCTCATCAAACAAGGTTTAGTCAACCAACACCACTCAACTCAACATCAACCTTGAAGCATTCAACCAATCATCACAAGAAAAGGAAACAAGTAGAAATCCTTTTCCCTCCAAAGATATTTGAACAAAACAGCCACCAACACAATATCACCAAATGCAAAGAATAACTTGCTCAAATCAACTCAATGGAGTAAGCCCAATATCATGAATCAAGTAAAGCAATAACTTGATCAAACAACCTCTATGGAAGCAACTCAACCATCAAACTCAAAACAGCCAACCAAGGGTTCCACCAACTCAATGCAAGTAGCAAGACTCACAAACATAAACCCTAGTGCACAATGCTTCCACTACCTCAAACCAGAATTATGCATTCACCAAAACTCTCATCAAGAATAACAATGCATAAGAAGTATTCAACAAACCAGAAAATAGGATTTACACCCAACCAAAGGAAACCTAGTTGAAAACCTTTTCACTCCAACCTTATTTCAGAAAAACATACACCAATCATACTCATAAGGAAAATGTGCCCATACCTTTTTGGAGTAGAAGAAAATTGATCCTTAAAGTTGTCACCACACACAAACCTCAAACTTCCAACCAAATTAGGGTTAGAACCAAGATAAATGAGCATATATAAAAACTTTCCTTAATACATCTTTTAGCTTCTCTTCTTTAAAAACAACCACCAAAGAAGCCAAAAACACAACAACCAAAACTTACACCTTATATCTCCATTTTTAAATTTAGCATAGCAAAAGACTAATCTCAAAAATACAACCAAAGAACTATCCCCTTATTTCTCCTATGTCTTTTAAACAATGCTAAACAATGCCAAAAATCATATCAAGAAAATAATCACACCTTATAATGGCTGCCCTTGAAGAATCCGAAATTCGTGGCACAAAACACGTTTTAATAAAAACATGACTAATCCATGCACATCTCCCTCCGTGGGGATCGAAACGTAGACCTCCACCTACGCAAGGCCCAAACACAGCCTTCACTGCCACTAGCCCACAAGGGGCTTACAAAGTCCAAGACGGACTTCCTTCCACATAAACGGTCAAGCTTTTCGAAAGCTTTTCAAACCACGAGCTCTCCTCTTTTGCAGCGTAAACAGAACATTCGATCGCAGCCAAACCAATTAATTGCCTTTGATTTTCCCAGAGTTTTTAACCTTAGGAACCTTCTCATATTTATAGTCCATACGTGGACTTTAGAACACGTCGGCTACAAAGAAAAGTAATTTCGAATTTAATCGAAATTTGCTTTCTAAAGGGTTTAAAAACCCTTAAAGTATTTTTAATAAATTAAAAATAATTTCTCCCTTAATTACTTAAATAATTAATTAATTAAAACCTTGAAGGGTTTTAAATAATAATTAAATAAATAATAAAGAGAACCTCCATTGGTTTTAATAGAAACCATTGCCAATGGAATCTCTCCGGATTCTCTTAAAAATATTCTCTTGGAATCTTCCACCTTTGAAGCCAAAACATCCTCTTAACATTAATGTCATTTCCTTTTGACATCAATGACAACTCATAGACAAGAAGCTAGGATCTCAAACCCAAAATTGCCAACAAAATAATCCTATTCTAGATTCTATTGAAAGACAATTTGGATCAACTACATGGGTTCAAAAACTTGAGTATGAAGCTCTTCCATTTCGTTGCCAGATTTACTATGAATATGGCCACATGCAAAGAAAATACCCTAATTTTGTCCTATCTATGGCTTCAAATGCTAGGCCCTCTCGGTCTGGACAAAGTTTGGATAAAGGAAAATCCCCGATAAAGGAAGGGGAATAGGATAAGGAAGGTTTTTTTCTGATAAAAGCCCGAAACATATGATGAAGGGCAAACAAATACCTTAAGGATAGCCATCTAGATGCTCTACTCATCCATTTTGAAATATTATATGATCTTGATCAGTGCATGGAGATACCTAAAACGTCGCTACATGATGCAAATATAACAAGGACAAATCAGATGTCTCTTCTTGAGGAGGAACTTAAGGAATCATATCTAGGGGGTTTAAATGAAGAACAAAGGGCTTTGGATCTGGGTATAGGGGACATGGTTGGGTCTAGCCCTATAAGGGAAACTATTTTATAAAGTGGTATAGATTTAGTTATGCCCTATCCTACTCATGCACGGATGCAGTCATCCTTGGACTTCAAAACTCCTACGTGTTGGGATTGCAGCAGAAAATAATTAAAAAAAGTTTTTCGGATAAGAATATGAAGGTGGGTCGGAAGATGGACTAGGATAAAATTAAGTTAATGGGGGAGAATTTTGTGGATTCAGGATTGGTGAGAACATTGGACTCCCATTTTTATAACCCCCAAAACTTATTATCCTCTCATGGAATGTAATGGGGTTGAACAACATCCCTAGATAAAAATTTATTTATGATTTGGTTCGTGTGCATTCTTCAGATGTGGTGTTTATTCAGGACACTAAATTGGCTATTGATAGTATGTTCAATATTGCTTCCAAGTTGTGGAGAAGGTGGAAATTCCAATGTATTGGTGCATGTGGATATGCTGGGGCATCGCTTGTTTATGGGATCCAGTTAAGGTATCCCCTCTTACTTGTATTTCTAGCAGATGGTCTATTTCAATGGTCGAGCATGATAATGAATCTGGTGAAACCATCCTACTTACAAATGTGTATGCTCCTGCTGATTACAATGGTAAAGTGAATTTGTGGGAGCACATTTTCTTTGTGAGAATTTTGGTTCCCCTGTACCCATGGATTTTGGCTGGAGACTTCAACTCTATCACTTGTCTGGAGGAGAAACGTGGCGGGGTGGACTGTCTCAAGCCTTTTTCTTCTATCTTCAGTGCTCATATCCAGGCCCTAAACTTGGTTGGAATCAAGCTAGATAATGGGATATTTACTTGTCAAAATAGAAGGTGTGGGGAAGCTTCCATCTTAGAGAGACTATAGGTTTTTGATATCCAGTTATTGGATGGGTAATAACAGAAGTGCTAGTTCTATGATTCTGGAGTGTAGGGGATCTGATCATTGGCCTATCAAACTCTCTACTTTGGAGTTAGGGCTAAAAAATAATCCCTCCTTTAATTTTTAACTTATGTGGCTTCGTGATCCTAAGCTTCATGATTTCATGCAAGGCTCATGGACCACTAGCAAACCTCCTCATGGCACTGTTATGTATTCCTTTATGAAGCGACTACAATTTGTAAAACATAAATTAAAGAGATGGAATAGACTAAATTTTGGGAACAGTTCCTTGGCTAAGCTGGCACCTCTTAGGAGTATGGAAGAAGCTTCAAGGAATATTAGATATCAGGGATTCATGAAGGAGCTTCTTGTTGAGGAATCTGAGACTGTGAAAGACCTTGCTGAATGGGAACTAAGGGAAGAATTTTTTTGGAAACAAAAAGCTCGAGTAGATTGGCTTCAGGTTGGGGATAGGAACACAACCTTCTTTTATAACTTAGTTAAGGCTTGATGTAATGGTAACCTGATTACCTATCTTGTGAATTCTTAGGGTGCCCTGCTCTCTTCTTTCAGGGATATTTCAGAAGATACTAAGATGTACTTTTTCTCTCTCTTCAATGAGGACTCCCTATCATATGTTGAGAATGAAAAGATTATTCTAAACTATATTCCAAAGATTGTTTCTAGAGAGATGAATGAGCACTTGATGGGTCAAATTTCCCTTGAGGAGTTGGAAAATGTTGTATTCAAGATGAAAAAAGGAAAATCCCCAGGTCCATATGGATTCTCGATTGAGTTTTATCAAGAGTTTTGGGATTTAATCAAATTTTATATTTTGGAGGTGGTCCATGAGTCCCAAAAGAACAAACAAATGATAAAGGCCCTAAATGCTACCTTTGTGGTGCTTATACCCAAAAAAGAGAGAGAAAATTCCTTGGATATGTTCAGGGCTATTGCTCTCTACAATGTTGTGTATAAGATCATCAAAAAATTATTACTGAGAGGTTGAAGATATGGTTGAGCAAAATCATCTTTGAGGAGCAAGGAGGGTTTTTTGTTGGCCGACAAATATTGGACGAGGTTGTTATTGCTACAGAAGCTATTCACTCGATGGAAACTTCTAAGTAGAAAACTATGTTCATTAAGTTGGACATGTCCAAAGCCTATGATCGGGTCAGATGGTCCTTTCTTCAAAAATTTCTTATTGCTTTTGTATTTGAGGAGGAATGGATTAGATGGGTGATGAGCTGTGTTTCTTCTTCCTCATTCTTTGTTCTTGTTAATAATGAGCCATCAGAGCTATTTGAGGCCTCAAGGGGATTGAGGCAAGGAGATCCTTTATCTCCTTATTTATTTATCATTATGGTGGAAGGGTTGGGAATATTGCTCAAGTCTCAAGTCATGCAGGGTCTCATTCAGGGATGGAAGTGGGATAGTAGTTTGCCACCTCTTTCCCACCTTCAATTTGTTGATGATATTGCTTTATTGGGAGTTGCCACTATTAGGGAAGTTATCAATATTAGATAGTCTCTTGACATATATATTGGTGCTTCTGGACAGTTGATTAATGAGGACAAGTCTTCTATTTTATTCTTCAATACCCCTCCTCTTATTCAACCCAGGATTGCTCGTATTCTAAGATTCTAGGTTGGGACTCCCCCTTCATTTATCTTGGTATTCCAATTTCATCTCATCCTCTACCTAGATCTTCTTGGTAGTATATGCTTGATAATTTTATAAGGAAGGTGAATCACTGGACTTTCATATGACTATCCACTACAGGTAGAGTGTTGCTTTTAAAATCTGTTGTTCAAGCTTTACCCATTTATAGATGTTTTGTACAAATAGCTCCCTCTCACTTCATTAAGGACATGGATGCTTTGTCAAGATAGTTTTATAGTCTAGAAAACTTGATCAATATAAATAGAGTTTGGTTAGGTAGGATTCTATATGTAGGCCAGTGTAAGAGGGAGGCCTTGGGTTGTGACAGACAGCTCTTTTTGGGCAGGATTTGTCTGCAAAAATTTATTGGAGATGGTGTACCTCTCAAGATCAGTTTGGGCTAAAATATTATCCTGTAAATACTTGAGAGGTATTTCTGAGGCTGAGATCCCTAGAGTCAACTTGGTTGGGAAAGGTTCGATTATCTAGGACACTCTAAAAATAGGAGCTAATTTAATCAAGTAGGGTTTGTTCTGGATTTGCAATCAGGGATCAAATGCTCTTTTTTGGGAGGATTATTGGGATGGTCACCCTCCTATATTGAATCAATATCCTAGGTTACATTCCCTAAGAATTTTTTTGTTGGAAGCAGGTTGGTATCATGTGGAGGACTTTAAAAAAATCTAGTATTTTTGAAATATGGATATGTACAGATGGAAAGATCCACAAGAATGGCCCTAGGGGGGACTGGCCAAGGATAGAGAGGTGCTTGCTCTTATTATTATGGGGAGGCATTATTCTTCATTTAGGGGTAAAGATATTCTAGCTTGGAACCCTAATACTAAGGGAACCTACTCGGTAGCCTATGGTTATCAGGTTCTTGATAAGCAAAAGTATGGGAGTCTTCCTGTCACTTGGTGGAAAAAGGTGTGGAACAAATTTTCCTGGCCAAAATGTAACTTCTTTCTTTGGTTGGTAGCTCGTAATAAATACCTCACATGGGATAATGTGAGGAAGAGGGGATTTTAGGGTCCCTCTTTTTGTGTCCTTCGCAGTAAGAATGAGGATGACTCTTCTCATTTATTTTTTCCATGCTCCTTTGCCAGAGACATTTGGCATCATTGGTGGAGCACTTGGAACCATCCATGTTTTCATGTGCTATCCCTGGTGGGGTTTTGGAGTAGTCTAGGCAGACCTCTGGCCAAGGCCCCCTTCCTTTGGGTGGCTTGGAATTTACGCTCTTCTTGCATCATATGGTAAATTTTTCTCGAATGGAACTGTCACATATTTTAGGGCAGTTATTTGTTTTTTTAACATATCTGGCAAAGGATCCTGTATATGGTTCAGGAAACCATCCATAGCAAATGTGATGTGGACCCTCTTTGGGATTCTAGGGAGTAGAAGGTACAACAAGCCCTTGGTCTTTTTGGGGATGGTGTGAACTCTTCTAGCCCTAGTAGGGTTCCTCAGGTCAACAAGAAGGTTAGGAGAGATGGTAGGTGGAGGCCACCCCCTAGAGGAGTTTTAAAAATTAATATTGATGGATCATCCAGGGGTAATCCTGGACATGCTGGCATTGGCGGTGTTGGGAGAGATTCTACTAGTGGTATTAGTTTTTTCTTTTCCATTTATAAATGTGTTCACTCCAACAATTTTATGGAATATATTGCAATTCTTAAGGCCTTGCATAGGGGGTTTTCTCTTGGTTGGCATAGGATTATCTGTGAGTATAACTCTCAAATTGTGGTTAATATTTTAAACAGTAAAAGGGTGGAGGAAGTTAATTGGTAGTTGGCCTCTATAGTCATTCAGATTCTTAGAATGAGTGAAGAGTTCGAATTTATATCCTTTGTGCACATTCCAAGGGAATAGAATGTGGTTGTTTATTACCTGGCCAAAAGGGCTTCTGAGCTGCTAGATCCTTGGAGTATCGATAATTGGGAGAGTATCCCATCTGGGGCATCTCAACACCTGTGGGAGTTGATCCACAAGGATGTAAAAAATTAATGTGGTTTGTTCTTGTTGTCTTTTCTAGGTGTCATTCTATTTTAGTGGTTTTAGCCTATTTTGTTGTTTATTGAGTCCTGGTTGGAAGCTCAGTTGTACTTTGTAATCCATACTTTTTATCAATAAATTTTTACCCCTTTATTTAAAATCTTAGGTCTTCAAGCAGTCATAGCAATGTGTATAAAGCATATCAGAATATTTGGTGATTCTCAACTTGTTGTTCATCAAATAAATAGAGAATACCAATGCAAAGAACCTACCATAAAGCTTTACCATGAAGTAGCAATGAAATAACTTACAAAATTTTATTGGTATGAAATCAATAGTTTTCCATGTTCTACTAATAGATTTACAGATGCAATGGCCTCTCTTGATCATTGATTTCAAAGAACTCTATAGGAGGTACAACCACTCATTGTCACAATGATCTCTAAATCTACAATTGTACATGTTGAATCTAATGATGAGAAGGATGTTTGATTTATTTATTCATAGCCATTTTAGCCTTGGTAAAACCAAATAATAGCCTTCCTCAAGTTTGTAACACTACCATCAAACATGTCATGGACTACTAAATGCACTTTCAAGCAAAAGGTAGCTTGTTTTACTCTCCTAAGGGACGTGTTGTATAGATGTGGTTATGATGGAATCCTCCTTCATTGTCTCAAGTCTACAGAGGCACAAAGAGCCATAGATGAAGCTCATGGTGGTACTTATGGTGATAATTTTAGTGGAATGGCCTTTGCAAATTGTATTCTATGCATGGTTTACTATTGGCCCACCATGGCACATGACTGTTGCACTTATTTCAAGCATTATCAACAATGTCAATAACATGCTAATTAACTCATATACCATCATAAGAATTATAGCCTATTCAAATACTTTGACCCTTTTCACAATGAGATCTTGATTTGATTGGAAAAATACCACCTCCTTCCTCGGGATAACATACATTCATCATCACAGCAACTGAATACTTCACAAAGTGGTTTGAGGCAATTCCTCTAACTAGTATGTAGGACCTCGAATTATGGAGTGTATACTTCATCATATCATCTGTCATTTTGGTATTCCTTCAAAAATCATCTCTAATAATGGTAAGTCTTTCAAGAATAAGGATGTTCAAGCACTCTACGAGAAATATAATATTCAACATAGTTTCTCAACTCTTTATTAACCACAAGAAAATGGATAAGCTGAGGCCACCAACAAGACCTTAATTGCTATTCTCAAGAAACTAGTCAAAGAAAATCATCGTGATTGGCATTCACAAATTCCCTTGGCATTATGGGATTATCAAACAAGCATCTGCATGTCTATTGGGGAAACACCATTTTTATTAGTCTATGGAGACAAAGCAATTATGCCTCTTGAGATTGATATCCCCTCATTATGAATTTCATTGCAGGAATTCATAAATGATGATACTGCTAGACAAGCACGTTTTAACTAACTCACACTTCTTGATGAAAGGTAGGTCAATACTTTAGAGCATTTGCAAGTCTATCAAGATCACCTAAAGTGTGCTTACAACATCAAAGTTCATCTACATGAATTCCAAGTAGGAGATATTGTTCTTAAAGAGAATCAACAAAACACCAATGCATTGTCGCATATTTGTGATAAATTCATGGCTAATTGGTTAGGTCCATACATTATCACTCAAAAAGTGGGTAAAGGAACTTATAGGCTTGCCAGTATAGAGGGAGTTGAAGAGCTTAAACCACTAAACATCATCCACTTGAGAGCATTTTATGCTTAATGTGATTTATATATATGTATATATACATGGCTAATACACAAAAACAATATTGCATTTTACAAAATACGTTTACACATTGTATTTCACATATTAAATTGCACACATTTCATTTCACAAATTTCATTTCATACATTGCATTCACAATCATATTCATACATTTTAGGGGTCATTTATTCAGTTTAGATAACAATTGGTCCAATAAAGTTTTATTGCCTTAATCAAGGGCACCTTCAAATCATCATCCATTTCATTGCACCATTATATAAAGTCAAATTACCTTTTTCAAATTACATGTCCATAATCCCTAGGTGTTTTCGATCACTCAGCCACTCCTAGTGTTTCTAGCAATCTCCAATACATGTTGAGTTTTCTTTAGGACCAAGTCACATTTTCACTAAGAAAATATTGAGTTCTTGAAATTGACTCTAACACTCTTGAACCAAACACAATCACACATATTAAAAACATCTTGTGTCAAAGAGGGATAACACCATAATTGGGTTAAACCTCAAAGTGAAAAGGGTAATCATTGCTTGTCCCATTATGCACATAGTCCAAAAATAAAAAATAGTGGTCTTCACCACTATCAAAATCATATCCTAACAAAATATAGAGTAGTAAGGATAGGGTAAAATTCTTATCACACTTCGATTGAGAATTCAATTCCCCAAAGCTCTAAAATTTTATACATAACACACCACATATACTCAAGTTGTAAGTATAGAACTATATTTCCAATCAAATGGTTTGGTAGTCTGAATCCCAAAAGCTTAGAGATCATATTCTTGGACTATGGAGCTAATATCCACCGAGGCTATAGATGTCTGACTAGCAGTGGAGTATGCTCATGCATGATGACACATCTCTCTTGAATAGACCTCTGATCGCACATACAGATAAACTAGCTTCTTGGTATCCTCCATGATAGATTTCATATTAATTTACTCAAGATGGGTTAATGAAATCACTTGCACACACATTGGTTCTTGATTGCTTCAATTTATTACCATACTCATGATTCAGTAAATAAATTCACTGCACACACATTTGGTCTTAAATAAATTAGATAGAATTTAGTGATTTTTTTGAATATCACTAGTATGTATGAGTCTCTGCAAAACAATAAGTTTCCCATATAAACATCCATATCTTTTTTCCATATCAACATCCATATCTTCTTCCATATCAACATCTATATCAATATCCATCTCATTACATGCATCCTCCATTTCACATACCAGCATTTTGGTACCCCTTTTTAAAAAAAATGGTATAAAATGGTCAAGAAACATCTAAACTATGAATGATCATTAGAGCATTAATTAATTTGCATTCATACATATTTTTCATTGCATTATCACCCATCACACATATACACATGCATTCACACAAAAAAATTTATACAAAAGCATCCACACAAAAGTAAAATCCATGTCTATATATATATATATCACATGTACAATGAATTCCCAAAGGCTATATATAATGGAGAACCAAGGATCATATACAAAAAATGCATCTCAACACTAGCTAATACCTATAAGAGGACCATTGTGACCCAATATTGGATGCATCCATATCGGAATTGAAGGTGTAGTATGATGGTCCCTCTAAAGTAACTTTGCCTAGAGCCTCATAATATTATCCTCACTTCCACCTGCAACCACCCATACCTCTAGCTCCACTCACAATCGAGCTATCTCTGCATCCCAAGCTGCTATATTTGCATCTTGCTCTACCACCATCTGCTTGAGCCTCATCCAATCCTCATCACTCTGACCTAGAGGTCTCTCTAGAACCTCCTCCATATCATCATCATTAACTCTATCAAATCCAATCTCTAGAGCCTACTCTACTACATCCCTTACCCATATCCCTTTATTGTTAGACTAAAGATGTCTCTAAAATCTAGGAGCCTCATCTACCTCCTCCACCTTGGCCTCTACCTCACCCTAATCCTTATTACCCTCATCCATTTCTAGAATTGGTACCCATGGTGGCTATGCAATGAACCATACATTATACTTTACAGTAGTCCCTACATCATCCACATTGGGAAGATCTATCTCCTCGTAATCCTCCTAGGTCACCCACCATACCTCGACACAAGGTAGACACATATCATATTGATGGCACCTATACAACATTGGTGCTTCAAGAACCCCCTATCGTATCCTAAACTACCATAGCACCCATGAGAATTATATCACCGCCACCTCACTCATGCAACTCCCAACCACCCATCTAGCCTATTATACTCTCTACATCTGCTCCCCATCATTAGTCCAAGTAGAACCTTGCCATGGTCTCCAATGCACCTAAGCAAGTGTTAGCCCTACCCATAGATCCTTGTACTTCTATCTAGTTTAGATAATATGACTCGACTGCATCTCCTTGATTACCTACCATATCATAGCATAGGGTTTCCCCTCATCCCATGCCTTAGTAGGTAAGCCTATGGTTTGTGAGAGAAAAATTAGGAGTGAATAGAAAATAATATATATTTAACCTTAGAAAATTGAGATTACAATGGTATTTATAATGGTAACTCCAAACAACTTTAGGGAATTATGGAAGTTAGGAAAATAGGAGAAATATGGAGGAAAAGATAAAGGGAAATATAATTGGTTTGCCTTGCCACCCTTGTCGTACAATCCACCCAGTTAGATTTCGTCCAAGTCAACCTACCTGCATAGTCAACTGTGGTCTAAGGAGGTAAAAGGGGTAAGATCCAAAGCTTACAGTTGAAACAAATATTTACACCTTTTTACTCCTTTTACTAGATTTATTTCCAGTATTCTCCGCCTTAAAGTTGAGAGGACTGACTATACAGTCTCTCATATTTCAATATTGGGCTTTAGCTAAACCTTTGGTGAAGATTTCTGCAATATTATCCAAAGTGTTACAATATTGAGTCTCAACTATATGTTGTTCCACCATATATCGAATGAAGTGATACTTCATATCGAAATGCTTTGATATACTATGGTGGACTGGATTGTATACCAACTGAATGGCACTTATGTTATCATAATACAGTCGATTTGGACCACTTTGAATTTCTCCAATCTCTTCAAGAAATTTTCTTAACCATAGGGCCTGAGTACTAGCATGAATTATGGCTATATACTCAGCCTCAGTTGATGACAATGCTACATAAATTTGTTTCTTGGAACTCCATGTAATTAGTCATGATCCTAGACTAAAACAATTCCCTGAAGTATATTTCTTTTCATCTATGTTTTTGCCCCAATAACTGTCATTGAAGCCAACTAATTTCACAAAATTATATTTTTCGTAATGGATTCCAAAATCCAATGTACCTTTTACATATCTTAAAATTCTTTTAGTTGCTTGTAAATGCAGCTCAGATGGACTAGTCATAAATCTTGAAACTAAATAAACTGCATATTGAATATCGGGTCTGGTGTTGGCAAGAAACATCAGACTCCCAACCATGCTTCTATAAGTGGTCATGTCAACCTTTGATGCTCCATCGTCCTTGCTCAATTGGATCTCATGTCCAGTTGGAGTTGCAACTGATTTGCACTGCTCCATGGCAAATTTATTGATCATGTCTCGAGCATACTTGTGTTGACATATGAATATCCCTTTATTTGATTGATGCACTTCCATGCCTAGGAAGTATCACATTAAACCAAGATCTTTCATCTCGAATTGTTTCATCATGGAGTTTTTGAACTCCATATTCATTTTATTGTTACTACCCATAAATATTAGATCATACACATACAAACAAACTATGAGAATGTCTACTCCTTGCTTTAGGTAGTACAAAGTTGGTTTAGTTTTGCTTCTAGTGAATCCATACTTGCTAAAATAGCCATCAATCCATGAGTACTAGGCTCTTGGTGCTTGCTTGAGGCCATAAAGTGCTTTCTTCAATTTGTAAACAAGGTTCTCTTTCCTTGTTCTTGAAAACCTTGAGGTTGTTGAACATAAACCTCTTCTGTCAAGTATCTGTTCAGAAAAGCACTCTTCACATCCATGTTTTGTACATTCCATCCTTTATGGGCTGCTAAGGAAAGAACTGATCTGATTGTCTCTTGTCGTGCAACAGGAGCAAAGGTTTTCTCATAGTCAATGCCAATTTTTTGAGTAAAACCCTTTGCTACTAGTCTCACCTTATGTCTTTCAATGCTTCCATCAGCATTGTACTTGGTCTTGTAGACCCATTTACACCCAACACATTTTTTTTCCTTTGGGTAGCTTTACTAGCTCCCATGTATCATTATTGTTTATAGAGGTTATTTCCTCTTTCATGGCTTCTTGCCATACAGTTTTAGTACATGACTTCTCATAGCTAGTAGGTTATAGCTATGTACTAGCCAATAAAGCATAATTGACTGCATCTCCCATAGGATCGTGGGAGTCATCATCTCCATACAATTGCAAATTTTCAAGTTGTTGCAAAACTATATTCATCTCACTAGCTTGACTTCTAGTGAATCTTCTCTAGAAATTCTGATCCAACATTTGAAAGGATGGATGATTTTGTAATATTCTTCTGCCTCTTGATGGAGAGTATTTGTTGATGTCCATAGATGAAGAACTTACTAATCTCTGTGGAGAAGGACTTGGAGTGTTTGTTGAAGTACTTGATGTAGTACTCATGTATGGGCTTGGAGGGGGTAGTATGCCTTTGCTTTTCTTTGGAGACACCTGATGTACCTGTGAAGAACTTACATCTTGGGACTCATCATCAACAAATCCCCCTTCATCAAAAATTACATCCCTAGAGATTACAACTTTATGAGTCTTAGGATTGTAGAGTCTATATCCTTTTGTAGACTCACAATACCCTACAAATATACAAGCTTGACTTTTTGTATCAAGATTCTTCCTTTTCTCGTCAGGAATGTGTACATATGCTAAAGAACCAAACACTTTGAAATGCTTTACATTAGGTTTCTTTTCATACCATGCCTCATAAGGAGTGACACCATCTAAACTAGAAGTTGGACTTCTGTTTAGAATATATACACTGGTTTTTATAGCCTCTACCCAATACATATGAGTTAGATGCTTAGACTGTAGCATCGATCTCTCCATCTCAACTATGGTGTGGTTTCTCCTTTCTGCCACATCGTTCTACTGCGGGGTATAGGTAGTGGTAAGTTGCCTTTTGATCCCACTTGCTTTACAATATTTCAAAAAAGCTTTTGAGGAGTATTCACCTCCTCGATCTGTCCCAAGACATTTTACATAATTCCCACTTTGATTCTCTACATTGTTTCTAAAATCTATGAAGCAATAAAAATCTTCATCTTCGTGTTTCAGAAAATAAATCCAGCACATTCTAGAGAAGTCATCTATGAAAGTGAGAAAATAGGAACTATTTTCGAGAATCTATGTTTGCATTGGATCACAAATTTTTGAATGTACTAACTATAGTGGATAGTTGGCTCTCCATGCTTATCCTATCGAAAACTTCGACCTTGAGTGCTTTCCCAAAGCACATCCTTCACAGACCTCATTTTTTTCATTGATTTTGGGAAGTCCTGTCACCATAGCTTGAGAAGTTAGAAGTTTCAAGCTAGCGGAATTAAGGTGACCATATTGCAAGTGCCAAAGGACACTTGGATTTTTTATAGCTACATTTGCAATTTGAGCTCCCCCTGGCTCATCAAACTTGAGAGGGAATAACCTATTCTTGGTCATGGGGACCTGTGTGATGACACGATTACAATTATTCTTATAAAAAATAGTACATTGTCTTTCATCAAATACAAGCTTGTAATTGTTATCCATAATTTGTCAAACGCTTAGCATATTGTGTTGGAGCTTTGGAGTGTAATAGATGTCATGCACTTTCTTTAGTCCTTCTTTGGTTGGAACCTCCATGGCTCCAATACCCTCTACTTGCAATGTCTTATCATCCCCTAATTTGATTTAGGATTTATAAGTGGAATCAAGAGTAGCAAATAAATGTTCTTTACCACTCATATGGTTGGAACAACCAATATCTAGAATCCATGTGTCATTTAGATTCTATTTTTATTGGCCATATGATAGAAAAATATTAGAAATATCATCTTCTTCTCCATAATTACCATATTGACTATTGTTGCCTTGTGAAGATTTTGACTAGCAGTCGTGAGAAAAGTGACCCGACTTACCACAGTTGAAACATGCTTATTTGGACTTGTCACTTCCTCACCCTTGATTGCCACTTTGTCCTTGATTTCCACCTCTTTTTTGGTTGCCTCATCTATATGAGTTGTCTCCTATATTGGAATTGCCTCCTCTATTCTGGTTGCCTCCTCTATTGGAATTGTCTCCTTTGTAGTTGCCTATGACTCTAACTATTTTCTTACCTCTACCTTGACCTCTTCCTCAATCCTCTTCCATTATTTTCATTGGAAATGAAGGCCTTATCATCACCTCTGTAGCTTGTTGAAGGAGTTTTAGGAAACCTCTCTTCATGTGACATTAACGATTCGATCAATGCATCTAATGTTAAAAGGGAAAGATCTTTGATTTCTTCTATTATTATGACAACATGGTTCCATTTATGTGTAAGTGTTCTCAAAAATTTTGTTACAATTGTCTCAGGCTTGATTTCTTCGCATAGTGTAACCATTTTATCTACAATTGCTTTTACTCTAACACAATAATCATCGACTTTTTCATCATCTTTCATTCAAAGATTTTCAAAATGTCACTTCAATGTTTGAAGCCTTACCTGCTTCACTTGATTACTACCTTGGAATCCATCACTCAATGCTTTCCATGCAACTTGTGCAGTCATACAAGCAACGATTCTAGAAAATATGCTTTTCTCCAATGCAGCTTGGAGATGAGAAAGAGTAGATGAGTTGCTCTTTTTCTCTTCTTTTCATGTTTTCTTGTCTGTGGCACTAAGTGTTGGTCAGTCTAAGGGTTCTATGCAGCCCTCTTCTATGATGTCCCACAAAACTCTACCTATGAGCAAGGTCTTCATATTTATATACCAATACTCAGTCATAACCGTTAAATTCTAGTATAGGTAAGCTATTGTGTGAGGCCATAGTTACCAAAAAACTCTCTTTATTTCATGGTTACAATAAAGTACTTTTGTTGTTTGAAATAAGGAAATAAGAAGAAGAAATAAGGAAGAGCTTACAAATTTAAGTCAAATATGACTTGTTCTACTCTATCATTGACTGCTTGTTCCTCTTGATGTGGGGATGCTATCTCTTGATTTTATCTGCCACTTCTTCTTCGTCGTCACTTATCTATATGATTTCTGGTGATTCTGGTTCTAGGTTTTCTACTAAAATACTGTAGTGTGTGTACTCTGATTCTTGTGGTGCAGCTTGTATGGATTCTGATTATTCAAATTGACTCTCGAATGAGTTATCTTCAAAATCCGCTTCGTACCCTGAGTCAGGATGCCTTTGATGTGCGATTACTGCATTTTGGAGTTGACTAAACACAATGTTGAGTCCATAACCTCTTACCTTTTCATCAAACATGTTTGCACCTTCTCTTGCTAGAATTGTACATAAGGCATGATAATAACCATTCGATCTTATCATCAATACCCTTTACAAAAAAATCTAAGCCTCTTAGGCTTATTACACACTCTTTCCTCTTAGGAAATTTTTAACCTCTTTTACAATCTCTGAAATTTTCACAAAATGTGAAATTTACAAGGCTCCAATAATTGACAATATCAAGCCTCTAGGGCTTTTACAATAAATTTTTTAAAATTTAAACTTAATAAAAAAATTAAATATTCATATTTAATAAAAAAATAACTTTATAATTATTAAAAAACTAAGTTTTAAAATAATTATAAATTAGTTTTAATTTTATTAAATTAATATTTAATAATTTTAAATATTCTAAAGTTTAAATGATAATTTTTTTTTTTTAATAAAATTTATCCTCTAGCCCATTCAAACCCGTGACCTCTTGGCTATCACAAAATTCTTGACCAATGTGACATGGTGTCTATTTGAAAAATAAAGGATCCACGATCCTTTTCTAGCTTGTGCTTCCCGAAGATTAAAAAAAAAACAAACTAAAAACCTGCCTGGTAGGATTCGAACCTAAGACACCCTACTCACAAGCGCTCCTCCTTAGCTACTTGAGATACACCCATGGTTGGGTATGAAGGAGGAATATTTTCTATTTGAAATGCAGTGGATGACAATTTTAATAAAAAAAAATGAAATTCTTTTGTCCCATATTGAGCAGGACGGGGGCAAAAATAGGGTTTATAACCCTGGGTGGACAAGTAATGAAACGATTGCCTTCGATAAATCAGTGATCACCCCTTTTGCCTCCTTTTGACCAATCACTCCTCGCCACATTGCTTCATTTGCTACCACGTTGCTCCTCCTCCTCGTGCAACATGTCTATGCGCGTCAGCTCTTGAGTCATCCTCCTCTCACCACATGTCACTCTATGATAGGTCCTCCTATGTTGCTCCTATCTCTGCATGCTTGTTGTACTGGCCTGCTCTAGACTTCACCTCGATCCATGTGCTTCAGATTTCTCTCACCTCGAGCTACGTGTTGTGGGCCCCACCTTGACCTTTCTTTGAGATATGTGTTGTGGGATTCTCTCACATCAATCCTCGAGCCTCCCTTGCCTTGATCCTCATGCCCTCTTGGCTTTGGATCTGATACCAGATGTGGTTTGTGAGAGAAAAATTAGGAGCGAATAGAAAATAATATATATTAAACCTTAGAAAATTTAGATTACAATGGTATTTATAATGGTAACTCCAAATGACTTTAGGGAATATAGGGAAGTTAAGAAGATAGGAGAAATAGGGAGGAAAAGAGAAAGGGAAATAGAATTATTTTTCCTTTCCGCCCTTGTCGTCCAATTTGCCCAGTCAGCTACCGTCCAAGTCAACCTACCTGCCCAATCAGCTATCGTCCAAGGAGGTAAAAGGGGTAAGATCCAAAGCTTATAGTTGAAACAAATTTTTACACCTTTTTACTCCTTTTACTAGCTTTATTTCCAACAAAGCCCACAGGTCGAGCCACACTGAAGTGCTCCCAACCCAAATGTTGTAGCAGTAAACTGCACCCAACCCTTTTTGCTTCTACCTCTTCACTTTATACAACTCTTGGTACAACTACACCAGTACAAAGATGCCCATGAATACATTCAAGGCTCATCGATTATATCATACACCAACCTAATCATGTTCCAAGGGAACTAATAGCTAGTGTTATTTGAGGCAATTATATTGGCCAAAATGAATATGACCAAGGTAGAAAATACCTCCAACTTCTTCTCCACATACATCACTAAGTACCTTATCCCTCCATCCTTCACACTCACATATCACCATCAATCTCCAAAGATTTGACTCATCTCATACACCTTATCGTGTTCAACCTCGACACATAATCCCTCTACTCGAACTTTGAGGATGCGATATACATCCTCAAGTATCACTATTGCATCACTAGTAGGGGGCTGAAAGGTCCCCTTATCTGGATCCCATATCTCTACCAAGGCAGAGAGATACCCCTCATCTACCCTCACCACATCAATCTGGGCTACACCAAACAACCCCACATCCTCCATAAACTTCCACTGCTCATCCAACAATGAATTTCTCACCCATGGGATGAGAGGTGAGAACCAATGTCGAGCCTCCAAAATCCTCAACTATAGCATAATGCATATACAATGCAAGCACATTAAGAAATTTTGACCAGAGTATGTAGAGTGCCAAATGCTTGTTGATGTCTGAGGATGCTGAATATGCTAGCCGATGTATGGTTTTAAATTTTTGCAGAAAGATCAAAATTCTCTAAAAATGTAGCTTACCTCCACAAAATCACTTCACATTACATCCATGTATTCATTTCATCATCATACCATGTTTTGTGAAACCAAAAATTGATTTGAACGCTTAATTTTTGCTTATGACCAAAAGTCACACAAATTGCTTTACAACTTTAAAAACACACCAAAATGATCTAAATTTTTACTAAATGACCATATTCATCATTTCGATCATCCACTCCATCATTCGTTCATATTTGTGATAGCATGGATTGATTTGGGTAGTTAACTTTTGTTTGTGATCAAAAGTCACAAAATTTATCTAAAATTACTCTAAAAACTCTCCAAACGATTGTAAAATTTCACAAAACCATGTCATTAATTCATAAATGTATTTTCATCATTACATCTCCATTTCAACATCATAAAATCCACAAAAAATTGCATTTGCATCAAATATTTTCCAAGTTCATATACAATTTCAAGTGAACCTCGTACCTAGTGGTCTATTTTATCTCCTTGGTGGTTGTAGTGACTGGTTGTCCATGTAATTTAGTAATATGGATAAATCACCATAAGGATTCTTAGCCATTATCATCATCCAATATCTCTTAATTTGAAATCAAATTGCATTTGATCCCTCATTTTTATGTGCAACTATGCTTAGATTAATTTTCTTAAAAGCTGTCATTGATGGCTCTGTCCATGGGGCTTGAAACATGGATAATTTATTATACATCATTCTATTTAACATTCAAAAATTGCATGTAGTCACTAGGAGGGGCCTCCTAGCAATCACCCGATCCTGGGATGATTGTTTCTTGATATTTTACATTTTCATCACTTTGCATTTCAATGACACCAAAAGGCACTTTCTTCAACAACATAGAATCACCCCAAACTTGGGGAAAACAAAATTGATTTTGATTTCCCAGAACATGATAAATATTACATGATCATGGCATCTACACTTGGAAAAATCCCCTTTCTCCATTGGGACAAAAATGGCATCACTTTACATAATTCATATCATCTACATTTACATCATGCACTTGCATTTACATCATTCACCTGCATCATTCCCCACAATTCTATCAATTCTATTATGATATTCATTCTTCACTCATTCGCCAATTGAGGGGGTAAGCTACACATACAAATTCTTTTATCATTAAAATCATATTTGTGCTCCAACGAAAGAAATTTGCTTCATCATGTCAAACTAGGTGTTTCGTATTTTTGCACCGCATTGTGTTTCATGCAACATGATACAAAAAGGGACATCTATAGACACAAAAATGTAGCCACTTATCATCCATTCGTACCCTCCAATCATAGCCATCCATTACATATATATATATATATATATATATATATGTATGTATGTATGTATGTATGTGTGTGTGTGTTTATTTAATATATGCATAAATATTAATATTTTATATTTATATTTATATATTTAATAAATATATGTATTTATATAAATTAATCATAGCCATCCACCACATTTTAATATCAGCCATCCATCTATCTCAATCCATGTCACTTGTCCAAGCTTAATCTCCACCCTTCCTCATGTTTTAATCTTGGTCACCCATTTTGTGTCATCAAAATCCTAACATGTTCAAGGATATATTATAAAATATGAGTCATTTTGATGAATCAAACCCTTAATCCCTGAAGCTCTTTTTGAATCCTAAGAGAAATCCTTAAGCCCTTCTACCCTAGCCACTTCACTATCATATTCATCATTTTATCACCATAATTGCATCACCCATTTTTACCACCACAAAACCCTCGTAGACTAGATCTGGTTTTCCCTCCCTTCCCTCAACCCTCGAACGCCCTCCAAAGTTCACAAACTCTTATGAGTATTTTTGGAATACCTTTGGATAGCAATAGCCATCACTGAACGCCTCTAGGTATTTATTGCAATAGATATGCAATTCCACAACCCTCGAGTGTTCGTACGATTATCGATCATAGAAGCAGAAACAAAAATTTGCATCGACAAGATAAGGTATCCATTGCATTTTATTTTATATTCCTATACTTTCTATTTATAGTATTATATTGTAGCATCTAGGTTTTTATAGGTTTTATCTTTTTAAGGGCCTCGTACAGTGGAGCCCTCGTAGGTGCTTCTAACCCCTTATTATTATTATTTTTTACAAGTGCAGAAATCATCTTTTTGGAAGCTGTTGTAGCTAGGGTGGTCCCATAGGGATACACAAGCCCACCCACACTCTTTCTTAGATTGAAGACGAGCTGAAAGACACTAATTATTATTTGAACTAGGGTTTTGAAACCCTAGATTTGTAACATTTGTATCAATACCAAATCATGTTGTAACATTGGAGATTAAGGCTCCATTTATATCAATAAAATATTATCTCTATTCATTGTGCAACATATTGTGTATTGGTTCTATCTATTGCTTTGGTGTTGTTCATTTTTTGTTTACTCTATCTTCTCTAGTTTTCCTTATCTAGAGGTGATATTTGCAACCTTACTAGTTCTCCTTGACCAATAGAAATATCCTTAGACTATTTGCAACTTTTTAAAACCTGTGCAAGAAAACCTTGTTGTAGCTCTGATACCACTGTTAGCTTTTTATGCTTAATACTCAATGCAAATAACCACAAGATATCAAATAAAGTTGCAATATAAAATATATAATAATGGTAATATTTCAATCACATAAAACTCATAAATAACTTCTACAACAACTCATAAAATGGACATTAACAAATGCTCACAAAAATAGTAACATGATATTGAATAAAGGTCACATACACCATACTCTCACATTCTCTCCTCATCTTCACTCTTCCTCATACAATGCTTAGTCACATATATAATAGAATGTGACTCTTCATATGGAAAAATCTTGATCTTAACTCTTCTTAAGACTCTTCACTTTCCTATTCTAAGGGCACATGTGCACTCTTACATAAAGGACAATTGTGCACATCTACACTCATCGCACTTGCACACTTAACTGCATGACACTTTTACATTTCTTGTATATTATTACATTATATAAAATATTTACTCACAATATAATCTAAGACACACTCCTAATATAAATATGTACCCAAGGTGGTACATTAACATATACAAAATAATATAATATACTCCAATAAATATTTAGGACAGGTGAAACAAAATAAGGTGAGTCATTTCCCTTTGGATGGTAATGGGTCCTTAGTGTGGTAATCTCTAAAGTTAGGATCTCAGGTAGTAAATTATTTATTATTTTGGAAAGTGGGAAAAGGGGAGAAGGCATGATTTTGGACAGGGATCAATACCTACCTATCATTGTTGAATTCTCAAAACTACAAGAAGTAAAAAAAGTAATAAAAAGTAGGGGTTGGATCTAGATAAAAAGTTATTTTAACACTAGTCAATTGGGGGATTATAAGTTTAAGTAGTTTAAGAAGTTGGATGAGTGGCCAATTCCAACCCCTCTAGAATTGACACCCATCATGACTAAAATATTGGTAGAAAGATTTCTCATAGGTAGAGATGGGGAGGATGGATTAGCTTGGGGATATGGGAGCCTTGGATTCTACATAGTGAAGGATGGATATGATAATATCCTTCCATAATGTCCTCCTCATACACATTATGTTAAGGATTAGATACGGATATGGTAGTCCAAGGGTTAGCCAAAAGTAATCTTCTATGCCTAGCAGTTCATGCACAATAAAATTATTAAATTTGATAATCTGAGACATAGGATAATCGTTGGTCCATATCCATATATTTTATGCTATAAAAGTGAGGAAACATTTGACCACTTGATATTTTAGTTCCCATTAATGTGTCATATTTGGGATCAATGGTTTTTATCTTATAAAATTTGAGCCAATGGTGATTTAAATCGGATTAATATTTGGGAAATATGGAAGAGGGATAGATTTAAATCTAAAGCTCTTTGTATCAGTTGGAATATTGGATTAAACTTCATTTGGTGGTAAGTGTGGTTGGAGAGAAATGGTAATTTTTTTAGAGAAACATTTTCATCCTTAGATGGTATTTGGTAGGTTATTTGGAGCAAAGTCACAGAAAGTGTGGTAGTGTATACTAAAGGGGAAAATTGGGCTGATATAGGGATAATGGATAAGGAAGATGAAGTGCAAGAGGGGTATAAAAAAGCTAATTGGAAACCACCCCCAAAAGGTTGGATTAAAATTAATACTAATGGAGGTACAAAAGGTAATCCAGGTAGAGATAGAATTGGAGTGGTCTGCAAAAATCATGTTAGGATAGTGCTTTATTGAGAATTGCAAGGCTTTGGAATGACCATGAATAATGAAGAAAAATCCTTAGCTATCAAATTTACTTCTATTTGGGTGATGATACAAGGTTACACAAGGATAATACTAGAATTAGATTCTCAATTATTGGTAGGAGTTTTGGATTGCACAAGGAAATTTGCTTTGAAAACATGGAGGTTGAGGATTCTTGTCACCCAAATTAAGGAATTGTGAAAAAAATTAAATGATGTGGTTCTAATTTATGTGAGAAGAGATATAAATAAAGTGGCAGACTTACTAGCTAATATGGGTACTAAGAAGGAGGTAGGGGTTCAGTGGCACAATGACATGGCTATTGAGGATGAGAGGATTACAAAGTTTGGTAAGCAAATCTAGTGTTTAGCTAATTTGTATAGCCATTGTAGAAATATGGTTTAGGAGATTTGGCTCCAATGTATATCTTCTTTCAATGTTGTAAATAGGTGGACAACCATTGTAGAAATATGGTTTAGGAGATTTGGCTCCAATGCATATCTTCTTTTACTATTATAAATATGTGTTCTTTTACTATTGTAAATGATCTTTGTTTTAATATAAGTTTTTCAAATTCTTGTAAAAAATAATTATTTGGAGAATTAAATTAAATTATTGAATAAAGATTGATTTTATAAATGAATGAATTTGAAAAACTGAAAATTTGTTTGGAGAAGAATTATTTTTTGAGTAATTTGGAGATATAAGAAGTTTTTGAGAAATTGAATTGGAAGAGATATAAAAAGAATTAAATTGATGTTTGATGAATGATTGAATTATTAAATTGAGAATTAAATTGATTGAAATTGGGTGAAATAAGGATTGAAATTAAATAAAAAAATGAGATGTAAGAATTTTATTGATTTGAAATTGATAATTGAAGAATTTAATTGATGATTCATTATTTGATTGGAGAATTGATAAAAATATTTATGATTGAAATTGAAGATTGAGTAAAAATTTGAAAAAGAGAATTTTTTTGAGTGATAAAGTTGATATTGCTAGCATGGAAAGAAGAAAACAAACAAAAAGGTAAAAAAACAATATAAAATTAGAGATACAACAATATAAATGATAAAAAATAAATGAAGAAGAGAAAAATTTTAAAAGTTCATATTTTCAAGACGTTTAAAAATTCTTAATGACCAAGATATAAATTATATGTCACTAGAATTGATATTTTATTCAAAAAGAATTCTTGAAGAACCTAAAGATACAAATTTTTCAACACTTAAAAACCAATTCAATGGTACTCTCAATGGTATTGATGATCACTCTTTTATCACATTCTCTGATGACATAGGAAAGATAATATATAGCATTTCTCTCTCTAGAAGATAAGAATAAGCAACAAGAAGAAATAATTAAAATTTTGAAAAATAAGCCTATGCTAAAAGATGACATCTATGACACAACTGATTTAAGGTCTATGATAGCTAATGCATGTTGTGATACCATAGATTGAAAATCCATGATGCCATATGCATGTTGATACTAATGATCTCTAGAAAAATGAGAATTGTAATGCAAAGTATGATTTAAAATCCACAACAAATATAGAAAAAATTGTTTTAAAAACATACATTACATATCACACAAGGGATTTGAACATTATTTATGAAGACAAAGGATGTGCATGTGATAATGGACATCGTAGTGATATCAATAATAGTGATAGAGATAGTGGCAAAGAGTTTCTAATAGGATACAATGGAACAAACTTTAAAAAAATTGCAAGAGAATATTGTAAAGCAAAATAATGAAGACTTTAAACAATCAGATAACATATGTGGATATTGTGGCAAGCATGGACATTAGATAGAAAATTTTTAGAATCTTCAATGTTGTGAAATTTGTGGAGGTAACAATCACTCAAAAAAATGGTACAAAGAAAATACTAATGTGAATATGATTTTTGGATGAATAAGCATGATAACAAGGATAGCACTAAGTGGATTTCTTCATGAATATTTTTTAAATTCTAGATATGGCCATAGAAAGGGTATGAACTTCTTCGACAATCTATTTAGAATAAAATCAATACCAATAGCAACAACATCAAAGCCATAACTAGAGAATGAAGACAAGAGAGAGAGAGACTTAGAGATTGAAGGCAAAGACTTTCCTACCAAATAATGTAATATGGGGGTGAGGGTGTTGGAGGTATTACATTATTTAACCCCATTGTAAATATTTAGATTTGAGAGTGTGTTTAATATGTGTATAAAGTATGTGTTAAGTTAGTAGGTGTGAGCATGTCATGTAATTGTGTGAGGTGTCTAGTTAGCAAGTGAGAGTTATTTGAGTAATGTGTCAAGTTTAGAAGTAGGGAGTTATATGCAATCATGAGAGACTTTGAGTTATTATGTAAGAGGGGAATAGGAAGAGTTAAGTTCTCCCATAAACTTTGAATATAGCAAATGTATAGAGTCATGTAATGTGAAAAAATCATGTATATTTATATGAATAAGTATTGTTTTATGCATTGCTTGAGTTATATTTCAGTGTGATTTTATGTGAGATTGATGTTCATTTGATATATGATTGATATTGATGATATTGATGTGATTGATTTATGATTCTCTAATTGAATCCAATGAGATAATCTATATTATTTGCTAATAGAACCACCTTCTCCTTTCTTATCCCATAACTATTGGACTATGAAAGATGATAGGTGTCTTTCCCAATCTCAGATTCTATATTTTTATCTCCTTGGAATAGGTCTAGCATACTTAGCCCCAACCAAATGGTATGGGTTGGTATGACACTTATATTATGGAATCTATGGAAATAAATGAATAGCAATATCTTCAAACACTCTCATTAGGATACTCATTACATATGGTAGAGGACCCTAGCTAATCTTAGAGAAACAATACAATATGTAATGAGACCTCCTCCAAACCCAAACCAAGGCTAGGATCATATTTTGTGTAAGATGAGAATTACCTTGGATGATTGCAGGAACAAAACTACTTAGGGAAAAATATTAGGTACAAAGGAATGGTCATTGGTAAGCCCCTCTAGAAGGTATTGGAAAAATTAATACAGATGGGATGTTGAGAGGAAATCTAGAGAGAGCTAGCATAGGGGGTATAGGGACTCTTTTATATGGTCACTCTATCTTCATCTTTGTAAATACTTTGGGTATCCTCTCGAATGGCTTAGCTGAGGAAAATGGAATTCTTCAAGGGCTTTAAGAGGTAGCCAAAGTTGGGTGGACTGTGATACAGGTGGAATCAGATTTACAAGTGATTATCAATTGGTTGAAGAACCCCACAAGAATTACATCCCTAAATTCAAGATAAAAAAGAATGTTGAAGAAGATAAATAATTTGTAAATCAAATTTACGTCCATATAACTAAAACAAGATTGTGGATGTAATTGCAAATTAAGTCTAATCTACTATGGATACCCATCCAGATAATAGATGCAACAAATCAGGAAAAGTATTTTTTCTATTTTACGTCTTGATATCATTGATAAGTGTAGTTAATATTTTAAAATAAATTAATAGAGTTAATTTACAATAGTTAAATATATATATATATATATATATATATATATATATATGCTCCATACGAGTAAAACAAGATTGTATACAAACAAATTAAAAGAGTATACAAACAAACACTAAACACACCCACCAACACTAAAGACAAATTGCTCATCATTGTTTTGTCCTGTTTGGTCACGGGTGAAGGCTTGTACTTGAGCTCCTAAGATTTCTTATATTAATTAGCTGCACCAGCCTTAGAAAACAGTACGATTCAACCTTCGAAGCGCACACAGTTTGTTTCAGCTTCTAAAGGGAATGGACAACTACAACAATTATGAAATAAAATAACATAAATTTAGTGAAGAAGGAATCACATGTCCACTATCCCTCAAAGAAGCCAATGGATAGTCCATTGCCTCGGCAATATCCTGTGCTTTTCCAAGTTTCTTCCCTCTGTTGCTGTCCTTATATTCCTCCAACACAAGTCCGTGACCAGAAAGACCAAGAAAACTCAGCTTGACAAGTCTTCATAATGTTTTCCATTATATACCATAACTCTCAAAGAAGATTTTATCAACCATGGCTTCTGCAAAGATCGCTTGCCTTTGGATGTTTGCGTTGTTTGTGTTCCATGTTGGGACTAAGTGTTCAGGCGCAAAGACAACCAGAAGCAGAAGTCTGCTTCTCCAGACGACATCTTTCAATACAACAAGTCGGTTGAGTTCGACGGCGGAGTATGACGATGATTATAAGTCGAGCATTTTTGACGTTATTTCGTTCGGCGCCAAAGGCAACGGAGTGACCGACGATACAAAAGTGAGAAAGAATGTCCTTTCCCTACATGCATTTGCAATGTAGCGCAGTAAATCTTTTCGATGCTCATTTTAAGTTTGAATGTATTTGAAATGACTTGGTAGCTAATGTTGTTAAACAGGCTTTTCAGGCAGCATGGCAGGCGGCTTGTAAAACAGCCGCAGGATCGTCTCTTTTACACGTTCCATCCAAGTTCAGGTTCTTGGTTGGTCCTATTTCATTTATAGGACCTTGCCAATCCAGCATCGTCTTTAAGGTATATACCTAAGACGCGAGTGGCTCCACAACATTTCTTCCTATACAATCGGTTATAACTTACAAGTAATTTGGCCAAATGTAATCAAATATTTATTTTTCTAGATTACTGGTGCCTCAGTTTAATTTTTACCAATACTATTGTGGTTAGGAAAAGTTAGGTTTAAACTTTGGTACCTAAAAGAGATCTAGGTTTAAACATTGGGGAAAGGGTTGGGGAAACCTTGCAAAAGTAGTAGTCTGCTTCCAATCCTTTGAGTGCGCGTCAAATAGAGGAATACTATACCAACCTCAAGGGCCGGTTCCCATCTCACACTGGGTCAACAAGAACGAGATGGATAGTTTTGTTGGGAGCAATCCACGTGGGAAGCCAACCCTCTGCAAAAGTAATAGTATGCTAAAGTAGTAGTATTGCTCCGAATCCTATAAGTGTAATCCTATAAGTGTCGGACTAATGGTAGCATGGTCCCCAAAAAAGAGACGGATCAACAAAAAAGAGACTGATAAATTTGTGGGAGCAATTCCTATAATTTAAATCTTAAGCTAACTAATTATTAAAAACAGTTACTGTAATCAACCCTTATATAATTAAAAAAATATTTTTGTAGCCGAATTTGAGGATCGATCGTTCAATACAGTAAAATTATAGTTTTCTGCCAGGTCGATGGAACTATCGTTGCATCTGTCAAACCTTGGGCTTGGTGTTTCTCGAATTTCTTGCAGTGGTTACTGTTTTCGAAACTACGTGACATAACTGTGACGGGCAACGGTGTTATCGATGGACAAGGAGCAGTATGGTGGAAGCTCTCCGAATATCAGGTGAACATTCATTCCAACATAGATAAATTATTTTCTTCGCCCGCTCCATTTAAAAAAAAATTCACTGATAGTAAATTTTTTTTGAACAACAGGAAAACAACAAAGGCTGGTTTAGATTGCCCAGTTTTCAACGTCCCACTGTAAGTCACATTCATAAAATTTTGAATACTTTCCCTATTTGTGTATGTAACTTCTAATGCTTAATGACAAGCTATTAATGGCAGGCTATCAGATTCTATGGAAGCTACAACGTCAACGTACAAAACATAACGATCAAAGACAGTCCTCAGTGCCACCTCAAGTTCGATAGCTGCACCTCCGTCAAAGTCGACAGCATCACGATATCTTCTCCCGCAAACAGTCCAAACACAGACGGAGTGCATCTTCAAAATTCTCGGGAAGTAGAGATCAGTAATTCTTCAATGGGATGCGGTATTAACACTAGCACAGTCCATCATTGCTTCAAAACATGTATCAACAGGAAGGGTTCCCTAATAAATTATGGTTGAACAGGTGACGATTGTATATCTATACAAACTGGCTGCTCAGATGTACGCATTCACGACATCAATTGCGGTCCTGGTCACGGAATCAGGTACCATTCTCTCGTGTTAAAATGATGATGCAATTCTCATGGCATATATGTTGCTTAATCAATTAAAACGTTATTTCATAGTATCGGGGGGCTGGGGAAAGACAACGCAAAGGCATGCGTGTCGAATGTTACAGTAGAAGACTCGACGATACAAGATGCTTTGAACGGCGTCCGGATCAAAACATGGAAGGTCTGTTAAAAGGGGTAAAGGGTCTCCACCCTTAGACTACTCAGGTTGTTCTTTACTTAAATTTCTTGTAGTTAGAAGTTGAAACCATTAACGTAAGATCAGCTGTGTGTAACTTTCACAGGGAGGACTGGGATCCGTGAGA
Source organism: Wollemia nobilis (assembly GCA_028583015.1). Lineage (NCBI taxonomy): Eukaryota > Viridiplantae > Streptophyta > Pinopsida > Araucariales > Araucariaceae > Wollemia > Wollemia nobilis. The sequence continues at coordinate 6,308,783 of JAQPPZ010003251.1, read as the reverse complement.
GGCGTCTCCTTCGGAAACATAAATGTTTCTAACGTGAGATTCCCTATAGTAATCGATCAATTCTACTGCGATCAAAGAGCGTGCAGGAACCTATCATCGGCAGTGGCCATATCAGAGGTGAGCTATTCGAATATCAAAGGAACGTACATAGATACAGCACTTCATTTGGCTTGCAGTGACCATGTGCCATGCACAGATATAAGTTTAATAAATATCGACCTTCGACCTGTACATGTGTGGGGCAAACCCTTTTGCTGGAACACGTATGGAGAGGTCGAAACGCCTACCGTACCTCAAGTTGACTGCCTGCAAGCGCTAGATTCACGTCAAAACTTGAGCCGCGTACAATCTAATGCAGATGATTGTTAAATAAAATACCGAGCCCACGTGGTTGTCATGTGTGACATGTGAACGGTTTGCACGGTCTTTTCGCAGAGCACTAATGGTCATCTTCAGTAATTAACTAGCTGGCAGTACCTCCTAAACCACGGGTTGTCATGTGTGACATGTGAACGGTTTTTGCACGGTTTTTTAGTAGAGGACTAATCGCCATCTTCAGTAATTAACTAGCTGGCAGTTCCTCTTAAAGTATGAGATCTGGGCTTTGAAGATACTGTATGTAAGATTGGAGCATGGGACTTGAACCCATGCCCTCCTAGTTGCGAGACCTCGTGAGATCCTGCTGTAGAAGCGCATTCCACGGCTCTGGTAATACCTAATATATTTTTTTGGAGCACTTTTACTTAATTATATATTATTAAAATGGGCCTTGTATTCAGATTTTTTTCGTTTTCAAATTTGAACCCGTGTTTGGATTATTTTATGTTTAACATATTTTTTATTGGAACCAACAATTATATATAATTAAACAAGATATGTTACAACAAAAATAGTTGGAAAAATCACAGCTCGGGGTACAAGGTCACCCAAACAATTAATACTGTAAAGATGAGGTCCGAGACCAAAAACAAAATCAACTTTTAAAATGGCGGATAAACAACATAACTAGGCAAAGGGCTGAGCTCTGTAGTGGAGTCCCACAAAACGACTTGAGGCTGGAAAACGTAACCCCCTCAACCTACTATGTCGAAACAGAGGGACCTTGAAGCAGAGGGAGGTTAGGCGAAACCCTGCTAATAGTGCACGGAGCCTCATGCCAGTACTTGATAAGATTTATCAAATGCGCCAACTCATGAGTCAACTTGGAAACCTGCGAATAGATCTAAACAGTAACAACAAAAAACATTGTAATCTTTTCATGCATAGAAAACTGACTAGAAATAGAATCTCCAAAATAGACAATAGTATTCCTAGCTTTCCAAAGTTAAAACAAAATAATAGCACGAAAGAAATTCCACATAGTAGCAATATAACTAGGACAACAAATATTATCTCCAAAAAAGATCATTTGTCATTTGAAGAATTTAGGATGAAAGGGCTTGAACAATGAGTGAATCCAAGACTAAGCAGACTGAGCACAAGGGTAGAACCAGAACAAATATTTAAAAGTCACAAAATGACCACAAGCCATACACTTGGGATTAGGAAGACCAACCCTACTAAGTCTCTCTCCCATAGGAAGCCCTTGATAAATAAGAGACCAAAGAAAGGTTCAAGGTTAAACTGCCAAATATGGTTCAGACGAACAATCCAAGTATAGGAGGTAGAGTGAGTTTGCCATCTCTCATTAAGTTTGTCAACACCAGGGGAAATAGGACTAAGAAGCTGATAAAGCAAGGAAGAAGAGTAGTTCTTGAAAGGAGTATCTACATTCCAACACCAATCCCTCCACCAGGTACTTGGGGGTTGAAGGTCGAGCTTATGAAGCATGACATCAAGCATAAGCTCTTGAATCTTAAGAATAGAAGGAAGATCTAAATTTTGAAGATTAAATTTCCGTTTGAGATTAGGCCAAGGAATCCAGTCTTGAGAGTGCACTACATCTTTAATAAAGCGGATGTCCTTGTATAACAACCTCAAAGCTTTAATCACTGGCATATCAACAAGAACTAAAGAGTTGGATAAAATAGGAGACTGCCAGATATTATGAGAATTAAATGAAATACCATTACGAAAACCATCACCAATCCAACAAAGATGAGGTTTCACCGCCTTAAAAGCTTACCAAATACTTTTAACAACAAAGGAACCTTGGATCTTAACTGAAGGAGAAGTAATGATGAGAGTATCGAGGTCAATATTAGTCCAAGCTTTGTGCCCATAAGATAGCCTTGAAGAAATACAATGGTGAATCAAAACCTTCTAGGCTTCAAGGCCTTCAATAGCTTTAACTACCCACTTAGCACACAAAGAAATGCTTTGCTTGTAAATATCAATGATTTCCATCCTGCCCTTATCAGTAGGCGTGCAATAGATATCCCAAGCAACTCGATGAAAACCACACAATTTATTCTCCTTGACCCAAGGAAAACCCCTAAGGAGTTTGGTCAACTTATTATAAGAATTCTTAGAAGGGATCCAACAGGAGGAGTAATAAACATGGGTGGTAGCAAGAATCTTTGTGCAAACCTGAAACTTGTTGGCAAGAGAAAGGGGATGCAAGGCCCAACAGGAAATCTTCTTTTCAAATTTATCAATGACATACTGCCAGAGTTCAAAGGGTGAGCTATCAAAAGCAAAGGGGATTCCTAAGAACTTAAAACACTCACCCCTTTGAAGCCAATGCCATAAAAAATATCTAAGCCAAGCAGGCACAAAAGAAGAAGCAAGGCGAAAATAAAGAGACTTAGACCATTAGATGTTGGAACCCAAGGCCTTACAAAAAGTGTCCAAATAAACCAAAGTAGTTGAAACTGAAAACCTCATCCTCATTGATAGTGAGAAAAAAATCAAATGCAAAGTTCCTATTAATACGTTGGGTGGACATGTCAGACAAAAGAATACCTTTGATCAACCCCTTAGACGCTTGATTGGCAAAAATATAACCAAAAGCTTTACAAACAAGGATGTAAAACGAGGGGACCAAAGGACAGTCTTGGTGAATAGAATGAAATAAACCAAAATCCTTTGACCTATGTCCATTAATAGTAAGACAAGCTAAAGTATTAGCAAACAACATATTGATAGCCTTGATAAAAAAAGAGGTCAAAGCTGAGATCTTCAAGCATAGTGAGAATGGAAGGCCACTCGATATGATCATAAGCTTTCTCAAAGTCTAGTTTACGGAAAATGAGCTTTTGGCTAAAGATACGAGCCCATTCTAAATCTTCCCAAACAACAATAAGATTATCCAAGATGTAACGCCCTTTAATGAAATATGTTAGCTTCGATCTGATAATTATAGGGAGAATGTTGTGAATACAGAGAGCTAAAGCTTTAGCCAAAATCTTATAAGAGACATTAAGCAGAGTAATAGGTCTCCAATTGGTGATAAACTTAAGATTACCTGCTTTAGGAATATATTTAATGTTTTCACAATTGATGATATTGCCCAAAATATTATTGGGTTATGCTTCATTGTAGACATTGAGTAGATCAAACCCAGTAAACTTCCAAGTGGCTTTATAAAATTTATAGGGAAAGGCCATCAAGACCAGGGGACTTGTCATTCGACAAAGTCATAAGAGATTTATGAATCTCAACAAGTGAAAGAGAAGCCTCACAAAGAAGTTTGTCATAAGCAGACAATTTAGTAGGAACAACATCAAGACACTTATAGAGTGCCATCTAACGTTCTAGAGAATCCTACTGTGCTTGAAAGATAAGCTTATAATGATCCACAAAGATCGATGCAATATCAAAAAGAGAAGTTAGCCTATCATGATAGACTTGAATAATCTTGATCTGGATCCTGGCCTGCCTAGAATGAAAAGGTTTGAAAAGGCTTTGGATGGGTGATCACCAACCCTCAGCTAGTACAGACAAGCCCAAATATGATCTCCCCTAGATTCATATCATTTATGAACTATGAGCTAGTGGCAAAGACCAACAATCCTGGTTTGTAACTGTTGATCATACAAATCATTTTTTAGCAACAGTAAATTTCATTGATACTTCTTCGTAACAAGCAAATGAGCATGTTTTCTAACATGTGCCACTTGTTTGCCAAAATATTGCATGAAAGAGGTAGTACGAACAATCACCTCATTCCACCAAGAAATCCAACTAATAGAGTGAGGAGGCCGAGGTAATAAATTCTAGATTCTCTTAATCATAGCAATCATGCCAGGGTGTTGTAATAAAGAAGTATTTAAATAAAATTGATTGCATGGAAAATTAAATTGGTGACCACTCCATTCAATTTGAAAGGAAATTAGGAAATGATTTGATAGCAAAAATTGATCCCAGACCATCATAATCTTATTATTGATGGAGAATAATAAAACAAATTTTTCTCTAACATCATAACTCAATCAAGACGCTTGCAGACTCTGTCATTAGCTGCAAAAAAATTGGACCATGTGAACCAGGGTGGAGGCATGCAATTACGTTGGCAAAAAAATGGGATAAAAAAGACCCCATCTACGTTTAATAAAATTCAAGCCTCATGCTCTCCAACACACTAGCTCATTGGGAGACGACCAACTTTATCTTCAACATGCTCAATCATATTAAAATCACCATAAAAAAGCCAATAAACCATGAGTAAGTGATCATATAAGTACCACCAAAGGGCAAAACAACTAGGCCCATCATTAGGTGCATAAATGTTGGCAATGCCCAAGGTGTTCCCATTAATATTTAGCAAAACCTTCACTGTGACATGTGATGGTTGTTAAATAAAATACCAAGCCCACGGGTTGTCATGTGTGACATGTGAATGCTTTGCATGGTCTTTTCGCAGAGCACTAATCACCATCTTCAGTAATTAACTAGCTGGTAGTACCTCCTAAACCACAGGTTGTCATGTGTGACATGTGAAAGCTTTGCATGGTTTTTTTGTAGAGGACTAATCACCATCTTTAGTAATTACTAGCTAGCAGTACCTCCTAAACCACGGGTTGTCATGTGTGACATGTGAATGCTTTGCACGATTTTTTTGTAGAGGACTAATGGCCATCTTCAGTAATTAACTAGGTGGGCGTTCCTCCTAAAGTATGAGATATGCGCTTTGAAGATAATGTATGTAAGATTGGAGCATGGGACTTGAGCCCATGCCCTCATAGTTGTGAGGCCTCATGAGATCTTGCTTTAGCTGTGCATTCCACGATACTGTTAATACCTACCTAACATATTTTTTGGTACAATTTTACTTAATTATATATTTTAAAATGGGCATTGTATTCAATTTTTTTTGTTTCAAATTTGAACCCTAGATTTTGTATTTGGATTAATTTATGTTTGAAATTAATTAACATATTATTATTTTTTATTAGAACCAAGAATTAATATAATAAAATAAGAGAGGTTACAACAAAAAGGAGTTGAAAAAATCATAGCTCGGGGTGCAAGGGCACCCAAAAAATCAATACTGTAAAGATGAGGCCCGAGGCCATAAACAAAACCAGTCCTTAAAAGGGTGGATAAACAACATAACTAGGCAAAGGTCGGAGCCTTGTTGTGGGCACTAACAGAACGATATGAGGTTGGAAAATGTAGCCCCCTCAACCTACTACACCGAAACAAAGGGACCTTGAGGCAGAGGGATGTTAGGCGAAACCCTGCTAATAGTGTACAAAGCCTCATGCCAATACTTGATAAGATTTATCAAATGCACCAACTCATGAGTCTTCTTTGAAACCTGCAAATGGACGAAATTTTTGGGTCAAATTTTTTTTGAAGGGTCGATTCGTCGTGCGTTGATAATAGTATTAGGTATTTTTTTAAAATTCGTCGACACTCCCGCCTAAGTCGTGGAGCATTTTTGCCAATTTTTTTTTAAATTTTAAATTATCCCGCCAAATTCGCTAACTATACCACTATATATATAAGTAACAAGCCAGAGATAGTTTTCATTTATAACATTCGAAAAGTAAAACTCTAAAGCAAAAATATGAACTGAAACATTCGATCTATTGCAGATTCCATCGAACTTCAGAGTTGTGCATTGTACACGAATCAACACGACATAGTTCTCCACCCGACACGACGATCGGACGTTATATCCACCCGGATCGGTAGTCGGTCTACTTGTTCCACCCGAATAGCTAGTTCCAACCGGGCCATCTGTCGGACTGCATATTCCACCCGGACCGTTAGCCGATGAGCTAATTCCACTCGGATCAATTTTTGGACTTCTTGTTAATCACAGTTCGATGGCCGACATATAATTTCTGCCCGGATCGAATACCGGTCTTCCAGTTCCACCCGGACCGCAGTCTGGATCGACCGTTCACCCGGACCGACAGCCCGTTTCCTGCACCAACCGCCCGGTGGGTCTCTTTTCAGACGGACCTTTTCCTACAACAGGTACTCTGTTTCTCTTTAGACATTTGAATCTATGATCCTGTGTTTTTTGGTTTTACAGAGAATAATAGTTGTAGCACTTGTAATAATAAGATCTATTTTTTTATCATCTAATTTTTGGTTTTTCTTTAGCTGTGTTTTTATCATTTACTAAAAATAAATCAATGCTTTGTTCTCCATTTTTCCTCCTATTTTCTATCTATATTAAAACTCTTTGATTCTCTATTTCCATTAAGATCCCCTTTTCTGTTACAAGATTTTTAAATAGGTAAATATTGTGGTTCTCTATGGACAAAGTGATGCTCTGCTTCTTGTCCAATTTGTACTAGAATTTTATATTTTTCAACATTTTGTATCTCTGATTGTATCTATGATTAAATTGTATTTCAAATTTATATTGATTGGTTTTTTGCTCTTATTAGTTACAGGTACTATCTCCAGAAAACAGAGTATTTGAATACCCTAAAAAAATCACAATAAAGAATGATTGGAAATAGGTATTTATTTTCTTCCAACCATCTTTACTTTTATTCTAATTACAATATTATCTTAATGCTTCACAGAAGTAAGATGTCTTCAACATTTTATTACTTTTCTAAATTTAAAAATATTTTCTTTACAAGTAAAATGTCACCTACTAGCGATGCAAATAAGGGGGCCAAATCTGAAAAGAGTATCCTGAATTATTTTAGCCATACGTTGAAATCGAGCGAGCCATCGACATCTGTGCAAATTCAAGGTACAAATGATTTTTGACTACTTAACATTTAGGTGTATTTGTTAGTTTAAATAATGCTTTCTTCCTCAAATGGTTAGAGTACCTCTAGCCATATTGCATGATGATATAAACCATATTTCTGTTTGTTAGTTTATTTTGTTAAATTAAAAAATAATTAAGAATAGTATTGTATGCTACTATGCAGAATACCATGTGGACCCTGATATGCATCCGCTTGAAGATATTCATCACCAAGAGATGACTTCTAATGAAAATTCTCTTAACAATGTCATCCAACAAGCAATTGAAGATAATCCTCAAAATAACATAGTTGAAAATGAAAGCGATAAATCAAATACATTACAAACTTCTTTTGAATCTACAAGCGAGAAAAATAAAAAGCGGAAGGCATCTAACTGGGCTATTGGAAGGGCATTTAAGAATGAATGGGCAGAAAAAATTTCCATGGATAGAGCCTATCCTAACTAATGACAACCAAGTCGATGATAAAGTATGTAGATGCAAAATTTGTAGTTGGAAACTGGGCAAGGAGCATAGGTTGCAAAATAAGATAGATACAATAGAAAAACATGTTGGCAAAGTTTATGTAAAAGTTAAAGGAAGTGATGGTGAAATTATTAAAATAGTTAGGTGGAAGGATGCATCAGAATGTATGCATGTCAGATATGCAATAGAATATGACAATCACTTAAAGGAACAACAATCTCTTGTTGAGAAAGGTGCAACAATTGAAGCCCATTTTGAAAAAATGAAAAAGATCAACTTAGGGGTAAAAGGTTTACAGTTTGTTATTGTACTTAGTATTCTCAAGAAGGGTAGACCCATGTCCGATTTTTTTATTATAAGCACCTATTTCTGTTGGTTGGTTTGCAAAAAATTCTGAGTTGCCATTGGTCTGATCGAAGTGGTTGGGAAATGGCAAAATGTATATCATTAGTAGAGAAGGAGGACCTAAGGGAGAGAGTAAAACTTTCCAGATTCATTTCACTATCTATTGATGAGGTGACGACTGTGGACAACACATCTTGGATTTGTATGCATGTGTATACTTTTCAAAACAATGTCAGGCAGCCTAGTTTGCTAGGATTACATAAGATGGTTGAAAATTCAAATGCAAAAAATATTTATAATGTGGTTGTGACTAGTTTAAAAGATATTGTGGGAATGAATGACATAGACATAGCCTCAAAGTTAATATGTGTTGGAGCTGATGGAGTTGCTATAATGCAAGGGCATAGGAGTGGTCTCTGTGTTCGACTGCAAACCACAATTGCACCATATATGATACCCATTCATTGCATGGCTCATAGAGTGAATCTTGCATATAAAATCATGAGCACTTTTGAAAATGTTGCGAGAGTGGAAGACCTCATTCATGAAATACATTCTTATTTTTCTTGCAGTCCAAAAAGGTTTTCAGAGTTTCAACAGTTTGCACTAGGAGTTACAGAAGGGAAAAAAATGTTAAAATATGTAGATACAAGGTGGATTTCATTGTATCAACCTGCACTCATAGTTTTTACAGAATATCAGTCATTAATAGGGTTTATGTACGCAAGTAGTCGAGGAGTTGATAAGGCAAAATATTTGTTGTTTCGTTTGACTAACTTTGAAACCCTATTGACGTTATGTGGTATTCTTCCAATGTTACAAGAAATGAGTAGATTGATAAAATTTGCACAAGAGAGATCCATCTATATCATTGATTTCATAAGGATGAGAAAACAAATATGTGTTGTTATTGAAAATTTATGTGTTCAAAGCAGATTTTAAAGATCCCTTGTTTCATAGTTGGAATACATTGACAAACGTGAACGATCCAACAAGCTATTTGAAGTTTGACATCAATGATCATCTTTGTATTAACAATCATGGAAAGTTGATACCTCTTTATTATTTTGAAAGGCAATCAAGTATAGGTGTGGATGGTGTTGAACAAGTTCCTATAACACACAATAGATTTCATGTTGTATTACAGAAAACTAGAACAAATTTGTCCAATATAGCAAAATCTTTGACAAGTGAGATAAGAGATCGGTTTCAGAGAGATGAGTTGCTTGAGGCCATGGGTGTGGTTAACCCCATGTTTTGGGGTTCTAATAGTGACTTCAATTCGACAAATGAGTTGTTTGTTAAATATATGATGAAACTTATTGAGCATTTCAGTAAAATTATGGAAATTAATGGTGTTACAATCAATGGTATACTCAACAAAAATATTTTGAAAGAACAGTCAACACATTTTGGAAGAACAATGGTTGGGCAAACATCACTTTTGAGTAACATCCATGAGACTGGATCCATTGCACGTTTGTGGCAAAAATTGTATCCAAGTACTATCCTACAAGATACTATAAGTGAATACTTCTGTTTATATGAATTATGTCAAACAATGATTTTGGGATCAGTGGAAGACGAGAGGGTTTTCAATGCACTATATTTTGTGAAATCTAAGCTTTGCAATAGGTTGGACAAAAATTTAGAAAATTGTTTGAGAATATATGTATCATCCTATCAGTTGGAAAATTTTCCCTATGATAGAGCAATTGCAATTTGGAATTCCCTTGCAGGTAGAAGGAGTGTGTTGAATATGACCGATGTGGAAGATGATGATGCATTCAGTGATCAGAATGTGGAGACACAGATATCCACTATGCTTCATAGTGATGCAGAACAAGCAAAAAACTATTTGTTCAAGCTACCTGATTTGTGATTTTTTTAGTATTACATTTTTTCAAGTATTTCACAATTTGAATTCATTTGACAATAGATTTGACAAGTTGAGCATTGTATGTTTCAACTACCTGATTTGGTATTTAACTGGTTTTGTGATTTTTCCAGTATTTCACAATAAACTGGAATTGATTTGATATCAAATTTTACAATATTTTATCAGATTTGTTAGATTTCACAAAATTTGATTATTAAGAAGTTTTCATGTTCTGCCCTTTGTTGTTTTTGAAATAGTTTTAATTGCCTTTATATCATAGTATTTGTTTGTTTCAATTACATTAATTGTAATTTTTTTCAAGTATTTACAACATTGATCAATATGAATTTGTTAGTTATCATTTTCATCTGTAAATTTTTTATAAGTATTTACAACATTGATCAATATGAATTTATTAGTTATCATATTCATGTGAATTTACAACATTGATTTTTTAACTACATTCATATTCATATTGAGATTATAAATAGTTAAAATCATTTCAAAAAAGAAGTGCATTCATATTGACACAAGAAGAGCATTCATATTGATTTTATCTGACACAAGAAGAGCATTCATTTTGATTTTATCTGACATAAGAAGAGCATTCATATTGACACAAGAACATCATTCATATTTATCATTTTGGACAAGAAGAGCATTCATACTGAATTTAATTGCATTCATATTGATTTTAACTGCATTCATATTCATATTGAGATTACAAACAATTAAAATCATTTCAAAAACAATAAGTGCATTCATATTGACACAAGAAGAGCATTCATATTGATTTTATCTGACACAAGAAGAGCATTCATATTGACACAAGAACAACATTCATATTTATCATTTTGGACAAGAAGAGCATTCATACTGATTTTAACTGCATTCATATTGATTTTAATTGCATTCATATTCATATTGAGATTATAAATAGTTAAAATCATTTCAAAAACAAGAAGAGCATTCATATTGACACTAGAAGAGCATTCATATTGATACAAGAACAACATTCATATTTATCATTTTGGACAAGAAGAGCATTCATACTGATTTCAACTGCATTCATATTGATTTTAACTGCATTCATATCATATTGAGATTATAAACAGTTAAAATCATTTCAAAAACAAGAAGAGCATTCATATTCACACAAGAAGAGCATTCATATTGATTTTATCTGACACAAGAAGAGCATTCATATTGACACAAGAACAACATTCATATTTATCATTTTGGACAAGAAGAGCATTCATACTGATTTTAACTGCATTCATATTGATTTTAACTGCATTCATATTCATATTGAGATTAGAAATAGTTAAAATCATTTCAAAAACAACAATACTCATATTCATATTGCCATAGATGAAAAACACATCAAAATATTATAAATAGGAAGAACAACAAAATTAAAGAGGATAATAAATTTGTAAATTATCTTTTTCATATATAGATTTAAAATATATAAGATGTCTTTAAAGTTTTAACTGTGTTGAAAAACAACACAAACTTCCACTCAACACAGAAATTTCTCAAACTATGTTTGACATTTCGGATGTTCTGTCGATGTTTGTTCTACTAAAGTTTCTCCTGGAGTTGTCTGTTCTATTACTTTTTCTACTTCTTCTACACCAGGCTTTGGCAGTGCTCCGGATCTGACTAAACTTTCTTGTCCTTTCTTGAAATTTTCCAATAGCCCAACATCTTCTTTGGCGGGATCTTGAAGCTCTTTCAAAGCAAGATTTTTCTCCAGTCCTTCCCTTATCAGGAGATCCGGATCCACTTTTAGTTTTTCCCACAAATATTTTTTTAGAATGTTGTTATCTCTTACTTTATGTTGGGTTGTTCTCTTCATAATAATGGATGTTTCCAGAAATTTCTTTGTAGCCTCTATGTTGACTTGCATGCTCTGAACCTGTAATTTCAAATTTTCAAAGTTTGACTGCAAAAGAAAAATAAAGTTAGTAGTTATATGACATAATTTAAGCAACTTCAACAGTTTTAAGACATAAGTTAGTAGAGTTGGCAAAAGAAAAACATGCATCTAAATTCTCACCTCGACCACATCTCTAGCGGCTAAAGCAACATCAACAGTTTTCTTGTTGAAAGCCCATTGGTTATAGTACGCTTGGGCTTCAACATTGATGTTCTCAATTCTATTCAACATAATATTTAAAACTTCATCATCGGATGAAGTCCTGCACGTCACTAATCTTGATGTGGCCTATTGTAGCAGACCATTAAGCTTCTCTGGTTCATTCTCATATCGAGAAAAAATATTCTCCCTTTTATTAAAATTTTTGTAACGGGTATTTATTTTCTTGATAAGCACTTTAGCCCAAATTTCCCACTATTTCATAACTTGTAAATCTTTAAGCACCCTCTCTTGGAGGGTTGCTTCAATACCATCACACATAGAATATTGAATATCAAATTTAACTTTGTCATCCTCGGATTGAGGATGATAGTGGGCTTCCATCGTAGGAGCGGATACTGGTTGCTCAGCTTGTTGGGGGTGTTGTTTCTTCTGCCTCTACATGTGCATCTTCAAGCACCTCTATGGCCTGAAAGCCCTCAATGTTTCCTTGCAAGAAAAATTCATCATCAAGCAGAATATTATCTAATCCAACATTTATGGTTGACACCTCTGGTACTTGACTTGTGTTAAATGAAAAAGTGGGGAAAACACCCTGCGATCTTGGCTGCAAAAGTATTTTTCCCCTTCCACGGGCCATATTGACTTGCCCTCTCATTTGTTGCACCTGTGGTTGTTGTCGTGCTGGCGGTGGCCTCATCACTTGCTTTTTCGGGCTTCTCACGATTTGATCTTGAGAGCCACCTGACATTCAAATAAGAAATTGCCAAAATTATTTTCCAAAAACAAAAAAAAACTTTAATTTCAAGTAAATAGAATGATTTACCTGACGACGATTGAATCTCATGTACAAAGTTGCGGATGGGGGTTGTGCACATTTATGAAAACATGAAAATTAAAAAAAAACTTAATATAATTTTATGTAATGCACTAAGAAGTATAATGATAAAATATTGAAAGTGAAACTTACGTGCAGGATGGTTGATCTGACTAGATTCAATTTCAGGGTGATGAGGAGTAGTAATTGTAACCTATTGTGTACGTTTTGCTAGCCTCGACAATGGTGATGATTCTGATTCATTTTCTTCAGAATCACCACATGCCTCATGCATGTGACCCCTTACACCAGCATCCTATTTTTTAGTTTTGGTCACTGACTTTCTCTGCAATCATGTGCAAAAAAAATGAAAACTAAAAACAGAGCTAAAATATATTAAAAATTGGATTTGAAACATGGACTTACCCTCAATTCCTCTGAACTCATACCCAAGTTCAGCAGTGTGGGATGCAATGTTGTTGGTACTTCAGTTTTTTTTAAATCATAAAAACTTTCATAAAAAAGAACTAAAATAAAATTAACGATCGCCACCATTTTGACTTCTTCTGTTCCGACGTCATGCAACTCTGTTCTGATGCATTCTAAAATGTACGTGCACCAGTCGAACTATGCGCCTTGAACAATGTGAATGATATAGGTCAATGCCCATAATGGAAGTTCTGTTCTTCCAAGAAAAAATAGTCTTGCTTGGAAGAACTCAATAATGGCCTTCAGATTTTTATTTTCAATGCAGCTGTAAGTTAAGCCTCTCTTAGACTTAGCCACGGAAGCTGCATCAAAAAAAATTAGATGAAAAAACATGTTGAAAATTAAATTTTGAACAATAATAGAAATAATTGATGGGAATTATACCTTCAACCACTTTCCAGGGAAGATCGAATTCATCCTCCAAGTATTTTTTGTCACGCTTACCCATAGTGAACCTCGGAGACACGATAGGGAAACTCCTGTGTGGAAGTTCTGTTAACCTCTGGATGTCCGAAGGTGTGACGGTGAATGACACTTGTTTATTCCGAAATGTGACATTCACTATTGCACGGTCATGGTCGTAACCATCAATGATACTCTACAAAAGGTGCTTGTCGGTCTTGAGCTGCGATATTGTTAGCAAGTGTTGCAAACCCGATGTAGAGAGCCACGTATTGTCATAACCAGGGGTGGTTGACAAATCTATCATGGCGGTGCAAGTAGCATTCTTGAACACCAAATTTCCAATGGCAGTTTGAGTAGATGTGGTAGGATTGGCCATTGTTCGATAAAGTAAAAGGAGAAAGTGGATTGCAAAGAGTGTGGGGTGACGGTGTATCGGAAGGAGTTAGAGAGATCACAGAAATGTAACCAAAAAAATGACTTCTCGATGTCTATTTATAGATACAAATGATAGGATTTGGACATGTGGCAGAATGTCATTCGGCATGCACTGAGGCTGATTGATCGACTGACACGTGGTAGAGTAAACATTGGTCCAGTGATGGATCTTTTCCACCCGGTCGTATGTCGGACTTTGTTTTCACCCGGTCCATCTACCGGACCTCAAAAATCACCCAGTCCATCAGCCGGACTATGTTTTCCATCCGGGTCACTGTCGATCAATGATTTACATCCGATCTGCAAACCGAACCTCTATTTTCACCCGACTCGTTAGCCGGTTCTCGAATTCCACCAGGGTCGTTGTCCGATTGAGGTTTTCCATCCAGGCCGTTACCCATCCTCGATTTCCACCCGGGCCATTGGCCATACTTTGATTTTCACCTGACCCGTATCACCGTTTCTTGCTTTCCACCTGATCGGTCACCGGTCTATGTTTTGCACCCAGTCCATTTCCCGGCTTTGTATATTACCCAGTACGTAATCGTAATGTGTTTTCACCCGGTCCGTTCTCGGTCTGTGTTTTCCCTCTGTTCGCCAATTTTTTCCAATTTTTTTTCAAAAATTAAGATAATTCGCCATGTCCTCCGACATGAGGTTGACCTGGATTCGCCAGGGATTCACAACGGATTCACAATTTTTTTACAAGGACATTTTCGGTCTGACCCCTTATGTTGAACCCTGATCTCTTCCATAGGAAGCCCTTGATAAATAAGAGACCAAAGAAAAAATATAATCTTGGGTTCAAGGTTAAATTGTCAAATATGGTTTAGACGAACAATCCAAGTATAGGAGGTAGACTGAGTTTGCCATATCTCATTAAGTTTAAGAGCACCAGGGAAAATATGAATAACAAGCTAATAAAGCAAGGAAGAAGAGTAGTTATTGAAAGGAGTATCCACATTCCAACACCAATCCCTCCACCAGGTACTTGGAGGTTAAAGGTCAAGATTATGAAGCATTACATCAGGCATAAGCTCTTGAATATCTAGAATAAAATAAAGATATAAATTTTGAAGATTAAATTTTTTCTTGAGATCAGGCCAAGGAATCTAGTCTTGAAATTGCATTAAATATTTAATAAAGCAGATTCCCTTGTATAACAACCTCAAAGATTTAATCCCTGGCATATCAGTAAGAAAAACTAAAGAGTTAGACAAAATAGGAGACCACCAGATATTATGAGAATTAAATTAAAGACCATTACGAAAACCATCACCAATCTAGCAAAGATGAGGTTTCATTGCCTCAAAAGCTTACCAAATACTTTTAACAACAAAAGAACCCTAAATATTAACTGAAGGAGAAGTAATTATGAGAGGATGAAGGTCAATATTAGTCCAAGATTTGTGCCCATAAGGTAGCCTTGAAGAAATACAATGGTGAATCAAAACCTTCCAGGATTCAAGGCCTTTAATAGCTTTAACTACCCACTTAGCACACAAAGAAATGCTTTTCTTGTAAATATCAATGATTCCCATCCTACCCTTATCAGTAGGCATGAAATAGATATCCCAAGCAACTCGATGAAAACCACACAAATTATTATCCTTGGCCCAAAGAAAATCCCTAAGGAGTTTGACCAACTTATTATAAGAATTATTAGAAGGGATCCAATAGGAGGAGTAATAAACATGGGTGGTAGCAAGAATATTTGTGCAAACCTAAAACTTGTTGACAAGAGAAAGGGGATGCAAGGCCCAACAAGAAATTTTATTTTCAATTTTATCAATAACTTACTACCAATGCCATGAAAAATATTCCTAATAACTTAAAACACTCACCCCTTTGAAGCCAATGCCATGAAAAATATCTAAGCCAAGCAGGCACAAATGAAGAAGTAAGCCAAAAATAAAGAGACTTAGACCATTGGATGTTGGAACCCAAGGCCTTACAAAAAGTGTCCAAATAAACCAAAGTAGTTGAAACTAAAAACCTCATCCTCATTGATAGTGAGAAAAGAATAAAATGCAAAGTGCCCATTAATACGTTGGGTGGACATGTCAGATAAAATAATACCTTTGATCAAACCCTTAGATGCTTGATTGGCAAGAAGATAACCAAAAGCTTTACCAACAAGGATGTAAAACGAGGGGACCCAAGGAAATTCCTAGCGAATAGAACAAAATAAACCAAAATTCTTTGACCTATGTCCATTAATAGTAAGACAAGCTAAAGTATTAGCAAATAACATACTGATAGCCCTGATAAAAAAGAGGCCAAAGCTGAGAGCTTCAAGCATGGTGAGAATAGAAGGTCACTCGATACGATCATAAGCTTTCTAAAAGTCTACTTTAACGAAAATGAGCTTTTGGCTAAAGATACGAGACCATTCTAAATATTCCCAAATAGTAATAATATTATCCAAGATGTAACACCCTTTAATGAAACATGTTAGCTTCGATCTGATAATCATAGGGAGAATTTTGTGAATACGAAAAGCTAAAGCTTTAGCCAAAATTTTATAAGAGACATTAAGTAGAGTAATAGGTCTCCAATTGGTGATAAGCTTAGGATTACCTGCTTTAGGAATATATTTAATATTTTCACAATTGATGATATTTCCCAAAGAATTATTGGGTTATGCTTCATTGTAGACATTGAGTAGATCAGGCCCAGTAAAGTTCCAAGTGGCTTTATAAAATTTATAGGGGAAGGCCATCAAGACCAAAGGAATTGTCATCCAACATAGTCATAAGAGAATTATGAAGCTCAACAAGTGAAAGAGGAGCCTCACAAAGAAGTTTTTCATAAGCAGACAACTTAGTAGGAACAACATCAAGACACTACTAGAGCACCATCTAACATTCTAGAGAATCCTACTGTGCTTGAAATATAAGCTTATAATGATCCACAAAGGTTGATGCAATATCAAAAATATAAGTTAGCCTATCATGAGAGACTTGAATAACCTTGATCTAGATCTTGGCCTACCTAGAATGAAGAGGTTTGAAAAGGCTTTGGATGGGTGATCACCAACCCTAAACTAGTACAGACAAGCCCGAATATGAGCTCCCCTAGTTTCATATCATTTATGGACTATGAGCTAGTGGCAAAGACCAACAATCTTGTTTTGTAATTGTTGACCATACAAATCATTTTTCAGAAATAGTAAAGTTCGTTGATACTCCTTCGTAACAACCAAATGAGCATGCTTTCTAACATGTGCCACCTGTTTACCAAAATATTGCACGAAAGAGGTAGTATGGACAATCACCTCATTACACCAAGAAATACAACTAATAGAGTGAGGAGGCCGAGGTAATGAATTCTAGATTCTCTTAATTGCAACAATCATGTCAGGGTGTTGTAATATATAATTATATAAATAAAATTGATTGCACAAAAAATTAAATTGGTGATCACTCCATTCAATTTGAAAGGAAATTATAAAATGATATGATAGCAAAAATTGATCCCATACCATTACAATCTTATTATTGATGGAGGAGAATAAAACAAAAATTTCTCTAATATCATAACTTGATCAAGGTGCTTGTAGACTCTGCCATTACCTGCACAAAAATTAGACCATGTGAACCAGGGTGGAGGTATGCAATTACGTTGGCAAAAAAAGGGATAAAAAATATCCCATCTGCATTTAATAAAAAACCAAGCCTCACACTTTCCAACACACTAGCTCATTGTGAGATGACCAAATTTATATTCAGCATGCTCAACCATATTAAAATCACCATAAAAAAGCCAATAAGCCATTATTAAGTGATCAGTTAAGCACCACCAAAGGGTAAAGCAACTAGGCCCATCCTTAGGTGCATAAATGTTGGCAATGCCCAAGGTGTTCCCATTAATATTTAGCAAAATATTCACTGTGACATGTTATGGTTGTTAAATAAAATACCAAGCCCACAGGTTGTCATGTGTGAAATGTGAACGCTTTGCACGGTCTTTTAGCAGAGCACTCATCACCATCTTCAGTAATTGACTAGCTAGTAGTACCTCCTAAACCACGGGTTGTCATGTTTGACATGTGAAAGATTTGCATGGTTTTTTTATAGAGGACTAATCACCATCTTCAGTAATTAACTAGCTAGCAGTACCTCCTAAACCACAGGTTGTCATGTGTGACATGTGAATGCTTTGCATGGTTTTTTCATAGAGGACTAATGGCCATATTTAGTAATTAACTAGCTGGAAGTTCCTCCTAAAGTATGAGATTTACGCTTTGAAGATAATGTATGTAAGATTGGAGCATGGGACTTGAACCCATGCCCTCCTAGTTGTGAGGCCTCATGTGATCCTATTGTAGCTGCGCATTCCACGACCCTGTTAATACCTACCTAACATATTTTTTGGTGCAATTTTACTTAATTATATATTTTAAAAAGGGGTTTGTATTCAAGTTTTTTTGTTTCAATTTTGAACCCTAGATTTTGTGTTTGGATTATTTTATGTTTGAAATTATTAACATATTATTATTTTTTGTTAGAACCAAAATTATATATAATAAAATAAGAGATTTTACAACAAAAAGGAGTTGAAAAAATCATAGCTCGGGGTGCAAGGCCACCCAAACAATTAATACTGTAAAGACGAGGCCCGAGGCTATAAACAAAACTAGTTCTTAAAAGGGCGGATAAACAAAATAACAAGGCAAAGGGACGAGCATTGTTGTGGGTACTGATAGAATAGTTTGAGTTTGGAAAATGTAGCCCCCTCAACCTATTACACAGAAACAAAGAGACCTTGAGGTAGAGGGAGGCTAGGCGAAACCCTGCTAATAGTGTATGAAGCCTCATGCCAATACTTGATAAGATTTATCAAATGCACCAACTCATGAGTCAACTTGGAAACCTGTGAATGGATATGAACAGTAACAACAAAAAACACTATAATATTTTCATGCATAAAAAACTAAGTAGAAATTGAATCTCCAAATTAGATAGTAGTATTCCTAGCTTTCCAAAGTTGAAACAAAATAATAGTACCAAAGAAATTCCATATAATAGCAATATAACTAGGATAATAACTATTATATCCAAAAAATATCATCTGCCATATGAAGAATTCAGGATGAAAGATCTTGAACAATGAGTGAATCAAAGACTAAATAAACTGAGCACGAGGGTAGAACCAAAAAAAATGTTTAAAAGTCTCAAAATGACCACAAGACAAACACTTAGGATTAGGAATACCAACCCTACTAAGTCTCTCTCCCATAGGAAGCCCTTGATAAATAAGAGACAAAAGAAAAAATATAATGTTGGGTTCAAGGTTAAACTGCCAAATATGGTTCAGACGAACAATCCAAGTATAGGAGGTAGAGTGAGTTTGCCATCTCCCATTAAGTTTGTCAGCACCAGGGGAAATAGGACTAAGAACAGGAGTTCTTGAAAGACGTATCCACATTCCAACACCAATCCCTCCACTACATACTTGGAGGTTGAAGGTTGAGCTTATGAAGCATGACATCTGACATAAGCTCTTGAATATTAAGAATAGAAGGAAGATCTAAATTTTGAAGATTAAATTTTTGTTTGAGATCAGGTTAAGGAATCAAGTATTGAGAGTGCACTAAATCTTTAATAATGCAAATGCCCTTGTATAACAACCTCAAAGATTTAATCCCTGGCATATCAGTAAGAAGTACTGAAGAGTTAGACAAAATAGGAGACCACCAGATATTATGAGAATTAAATGAAATACCATTACAAAAACCATCACCAATCCAGCAAATATGAGCTTTCACCACCTCAAAATCTTACCAAATATTTTTAACAACAAAAGAACCCTGAATTTTAACTGAAGGAGAAGTAATGATGATAGTATGAAGGTCAATATTAGTCAAATATTTGTGCCCATAAGGTAGCCTTTAATAAATACAATGGTGAATCAAAACCTTCCAGGCTTCAAGGCCTTCAATAGCTTTAACTACCCACTTAGCACACAAAGAAATTATTTGCTTGTAAATATCAATGATTCCCATCCTACCCTTATCAGTAGGCATGCAATAGATATCCCAAGCAAATCGATGAAAACCACACAAATTATTCTCCTTTACCCAAAAAAATCTCTAAGGAATATGGCCAACTTATTATAAGAATTCTTATAAGGGTTCCAACAAGAGGAGTAATAAACATGGGTGGTAGCAAGAATCTTTGTGCAAACCTAAAATTTGACAGCAAGAGAAAGGGGATGCAAGGCCCAACAAGAAATTTTCTTTTCAATTTTATCAATGAAATACTGCCAGAGTTCAAAGGGTGAGTTATCAAAAGCAAAGGGGATTCCTAATAACTTAAAACACTCACCCCTTTGAAGCCAATGCCATGAAAAATATCTAATCCAAGAAAGCACAAATGAAGAAGAAAATTGAAAATAAAGAGACTTAGACCATTGGATGTTGGAACCCAAGGCCTTACAAAAAGTGTGCAAATAAACCAAAGTAGTTGAAAATAAAAATCTCATCCTCATTTATAGTGAAAAAAGAATCAAATGCAAAGTGCCCATTAATATGTTGGGTGGACATGTCAAGCAAAATAATACCCTTGATCAACTCCTTAGATGCTTTATTGGCAAGAAGATAACCAAAAGCTTTAGTAACAAGGATGTAAAATGAGGGGACCAAAGGACAGTCTTAGTGAATGGAATGAAATAAACCAAAATTCTTTGACCTATGTCCATTAATAGTAAGACAAGCTAAAGAATCAGCAAAAAATATAGTGATAGCCTTGATAAAAAAGAGGTCAAAGCTGAGAGCTTCAAGCATGGTGAGAATGGAAGGCCACTCGATACGATCATAACCTTTCTCAAAGCCCAATTTAAGGAAAATGATCTTTTGGCTAAAGAGATGAGACCATTCTAAACCTTTCCAAACAGTAATAAGATTATTTAAGATGTAATTCCCTTTAATGAAACATGTCAGCTCCGATCTGATAATCATAGGAAGAATGTTGTGAGTACGAAGAGCTAAAGCTTTAGCCAAAATTTTATAAGAGACATTAAGCAGAGTAATAGGTATCCAATTGGTGATAAGCTTAGGATTACCTGCTTTAGGAATATATTTAATGTTTCCACAATTGATGATATTGCCCAATGAATTATTGGCTTATGCTTCATTGTAGACATTGAGTAGATCAGGCCCAGTAAAATTCCAAGTGGCTTTATAAAATTTATAGGGAAATGCCATCAAGACCAGGGGACTTGTCATACGATATAGTGATAAGATAATTATGAAACTCAACAAGTGAAATAGGAGCCTCACAAAGAATTTTGTCATAAGCAGATAATTTAGTAGGAACAACATCAAGATACTACTAGAGTGTCATCTAACGTTCTAGAGAATCCTACTGTGCTTGAAAGATAAGCTTATAATGATCCACAAATATCAATGCAATATCAAAAATATAAGTTAGCCTATCATGAGAGACTTGAATAACCTTGATCTGGATCCTGGACTGCCTGGAATGAAAAGGTTTGAAAAAGGCTTTGGATGGGTGATCACCAACCCTCAACTAGTATAGAAGAACCCGAATATGAGCTCCCCTAGCTTCATATCATTTATGGACTATGAGCTAGTGGTAAATACCAACAATCCTGGTTTGTAACTGTTGATCATACAAATCATTTTTCACCAACAGTAAATTTTATTGATACTCCTTAGTAACAACAAAATGAGAATGATTTCTAACATGTGCCACCTATTTGCCAAAATATTGCATGAAAGAGGTAGTACAGACAATAACCTCATTCCACCAAGAAATCCAACTAATAGAGTGAGGAGGTCGAGGTAATAAATTCTAGATTCTTTAATCACAACAATCATGCCAGGGTGTTGTAATAAAGAATTATTTAAATAAAATTGATTTCACGGAAAATTAAATTGGTGATCACTCCATTCAATTAGAAAGGAAATTAGGAAATGATTTGATAGCAAAAATTGATCCCAGACCATCACAATATTATTATTTATGGAGGAGAATAAAACAAATTTTTCTCTAACATCATAACTCGATCAAGACGCTTGCAGACTATCATTACCTGCAAAAAAATTGGACCATGTGAACCAAGGTGGAGGCATGCAATTATGTTGGTAAAAAATGGGATCAAAAAGACCCCATCTATGTTTAAGAAAAAACCAGGCCTCATGCTCTCCAACACACTAGCGCATTGGGAGACGGCCAAATTTATCTTTAGCATGCTCAATCATATTAAAATCACCACCAAAAAGCCAATAAGCCATTAGTAAGTGATCAGTTAGGTACCACCAAAGGGTAAAGCAAATAGGCCCATCATTTGGTGCATAAATATTGGAAATACCCAAGGTGTTCCCATTAATATTTAGCAAAATTCATACCACATGATGAGAAGGATCCTTTCCAGACCTAAGAAGACAATCCTCAAGTTTGGAGGTGATAGAAATAGAAGCACCACCTTGTCCATCTTTATGGTGAGTAGTAAAATGCATAAAATAACCTGCAATACAACTGAGAGAAACATCTAACAAAAAACCAGAGATCTTAACTTCTTGTAAACAAATAACATCAACATGACCAATACTTTATAGAGTGGATCGATTTTTTTTTTCTTGAGGACTTTGTAAGTCCCCGAACATTCCATGAAAGGAAATTCATGGAGGAGGAATATCCATGGAGCTATCTCCCATAGGGCTATCCCCACTATCAACTAGCATCAAATAATTTTAAATATAGAGGTCTGAGAAGGTTGAACTAATTCACCAACAATCAAGGGATTGCCCACACTGTTAGATAGCACCGAAAACCTATTAAATAAAGAGGTCTAAGAAGGTTGAAATAAGTCACCAATAGTTGAAGAATGATGCTTAGCCTCCTGTCTTCCCCTTAATGACCACTAAAAGTATTATGAATAAACCAACAATTGGACTTAGCAACCAAAATTTACAATTGAGAGGGTTCTTAAAATGAAAGTAGAAAAAAACCTTTAGTAAGATTGTGGATACCTACAACCACAATGCCATAAGCTTCCCAGTCAATTTTAAACCAATTTTGAAAATAATATTGCAACAAGATATGACAAACAAAATAATATATAAGACAATGATTCTCATACCATTTTACAATTGGAGAAACAACATCAAGAGAGAGCACAACATCTGGAGAAGAATCATTACCTCATCCACCACTTTCAAAATAAACTTTTGAGCTTGCTTTGGTGCCATGAGTTCCACTATTTGTAACAATTGTTACATCTATGGATGGTGAAACCATGAAAAATGAGAGTAGTCACCTAATTGGCAGTAATATCAGTATCCAAAACCAAAGCAACCAAATTTACGAATGATGACAAACCTAAGACCTAGCAGAGTAATTTTTCCTCATCAAACCCTAGCCACAAGTGTTTTTTTTATAATTATAATGGTTTAAAAGAATAAGTTAATTATTTAATCACATAAAATTATCGTTAGTAATTTATAATGTTAAAGATATAAATTATATTTATAATAATATATAAAAATAAAATATAAAAGTTTAAAATATAAAGTTAATTGAAAAGTTATCTAAGAAGTTTAGTTAATTAATTAAAATGATTGAAATTGGTGGATTTAAATAATTTTAGAACTCTTAACCATGATTATGAGTTTAATATGTTTGGAAGGATATAATAGTGTATAGATTAAGCAATTTCAAATATTTCAAGCATTAGATGATGATTTTTAGGGTATATTGCTTTCATATAAGATTATCTCTATGTTGAAGTTGACATTATTAGAAAATCACACCATTTGAGAATAGTTCATTCTGATGCCTTTGATACCTCTATTGAATAATGTAATAATGTTTTTTTCTAAAAATCAATAAACTCCCTCACTTACACCATGCCTTTGCTTATCTCAACCCCTTAATAAATCTAAACTTTCTTGAAAGCCCATTGATATTTCCATAAATCAATTCTTTATCATTTCATTGGCTTGTAAAAATAGTTAGGGTGGATCCTTGGAGACAAGAATATGTGTTTCATCACCATATTTGGATAGAGGAAAATTGGGTGAGTAGTAAAAGTGGATCTTTGGGATCATCTAAATCTGTTATGAGAGATTCGTTTTCCTAGGTTCTAATACTTTTGTATTCTAGAGAATGGTACCATATCAATACTTTGCCTCAAAGAGATTGAACTAGTAATATGATCATTACATATTCAAAGAAAATATTATATGTAGTGGCTAAGGTGGCTACATCTTGAGAATGCTCATAAACTATTTTTTACTACCATCATAAATGAGCAAAGCTTTTAGGGTAGCCTTAGGTATTTCATGCAGGATTGGGATATCAAGAGGATTGACATCATCCCAAGTAGGATAAAATAATTTGGTCATGTTTGACTGGATGATGACCTCTTCATGGGATTAATATTTGATGTTCTTCATTAGGTGATCCTAGATTTAATTGCTAGTGGAACCATTGATTTATTTGATTCTTTTATCAATGGAGTCTCCAAGTGAACATGTATTCTTTACTTATGAATTCAAGACTATTCACGAGATCTTGAGTCCTCTAGGTAAATATGGTGAATGGATGAGATCATACCATCGGGTGTGCTAAAATTATTGTTGACATAAAATCTACCTAAGTTTATGAAGAGCATCCTAGACTTTAGCCAACATTTTGGATGAACAAGATTTCTCTCAATTCAACCTCTAGAGAAGGTTGACTTCTTATAATACTTATAAAATTAAAGTAGGGATTTAAGCTAAAAGTGATAAATTGAATGGTTAAAAAAGAATAAGGGTTTATAGTAATTATTGAATAATGGATGGGGTATAACATAACAACATTGGACACAAGTAACATAAAGCTTAGTACAATTAACTTGCAATGATACTTAATAGACCAACCATTGTCAAATGCATAGTAGAGTCAATTTAGCTATAGCTATATGCTTTAATCATTCCAAATACTTTAATGAAAAGCAATCCAATAGTGATCCAAAAAGAAAAATTCACTTTAACAGAATAAACTAGTCATAAAGTGTAACAAAAATGATTTAAAACATACATTCATTAATAAGAATTTGAAACAACAATAATAATAGAGACAAAACAACTATCACTTCTCATTAATCGGTAAAAATTATATAGAATACATCTAGGCAAACGATACTGAGCAAAATTCATTTTGAGGTTTTTCCCTCCTATTTATAAGTTGCTCTTTGAATCTTGTAGCAGAAGATTTACATTTGTAGGTCTATTAGAAAAATAGCCTAGCAAAGGGTCTTCTTGGAAGCTTGTGTTGCTGAGGTGGTCAATTCAAATTTTACCCTACTTTTAAATTCAAAGATGCTTTATGATATGACATATAGATCTTTAAATACCTCTTAAAAATGGTTGTTTTTGAAATAAATATTTTATAAATATCACTTTCAAGTCAACAGATCTTGGTTTGGACAAATGGAGGGCATTTAGGTAGTTGTATCTATAGGTAGAACATCTTAGAGTTTGGCATAATAAAGTTGGGATGGGTTTATCAAGACTTTTAGTTGCTTGAATCTAAGCCTTTGGGATGGCCTTATAATGTCATCATCTATTGAGCTCCAATTTTGTGTAGTTCTTTGTTGATATCTCATTATTTCAATCTCACATACTTTTGGGATTTGATGTTGAATTGTTGATGTCATCGTTCAAAGATGTTTGGCTTCATTTCTCTATTTGAGTCATGGGATGTGTCTTTACTAATTATAGAGTTGCATTGCTTCCTCTTTGTAAAGTCTAAGTTAGTTTCACCTTAGCATGCTTACATGTTCTTAGACTTTTTAAACTAAATTTGGGCCTTTGCAATATCCAATTTTATGCGTGATCAGTTGATTGATTATGGAATTTTTGCATTCCTACTAACATCACTCATTACAAAGGTTCATAGTTGGTCAATTTTGGATATGCATACCTAGAGCTATCAACTAGAATTATGTTTGATTTTTAAAAATATTTGGCTTGTGCAATGCTGAAACTCTTCAATACTTATCAATATTCACACTTTGTACTACTTCCAATCTTTGTACCTATTGAAGAGCTTTGAATGCATTTGAGTATAACCATTATTTTGATGTATCCAATTATCTGGGCTTGATTTGTCAGGATTGGTCATGAGGGTATTATTTTTTGACCTACAATACCTTTCATGTTATAGGAAATATTATTGTTCTCATTTACTCTCTAACTCATCAAATTTTCCCTAAAGTTCTCATGTCTTTCCACGAATGACTAGCCATACTAATTGTAGATGCGGAATTGAACAACACCAAACAATATACTTAAATAAATGAATGAACAAAGAAGAATAATTATAGATGATTGCAAATAAATAAATGTATATTCTTATTGTTGGGTGAATCTATGATAGTATAACCAAGTGTACCCCAAATGGTCATTTATAATGCTTTATTATCCAATACAATGATTTAAATATGACAGGGTTCTCCTAAACCCTAGCTAACAAATAAGGGTGGTGCCTTCACGCTCGACTTGATCTCAATAGTAAGGTGAGTAGGCTTAAGATATCCATAGGCTAGACCACTCAAGTGCTTCAAAAACTTCCAATGAACTTGATCCCTAAACCTACAAACAACAAACAACAACAGAATGTCAATAATATATGTGAGGGCTCCACTATGTGAGGCATTCAATAAGAAAACTACTAACCCTAGTTGCATAAATGAAGCTATAAATAGATCTAAAGAATAAAAATACTTGCAATAAATAAATTACCTTGTTACTCTAATTCAATGTTATCTATTATTCATAATTGTTGCAAAATTTGGTGCACAAATGCCCTAGTGACACTCGAGGTATCGCTAGACTGCAAAACTAGGGTTGTGAACGCCTGTAGGTGCTCGATGATGGAAGAAGGTACCCAAAGGTGCTTGATGATGATAGTAGGTACCTAGAGGTGCTTGATGATGATATAAAACACCTAGAGGTACTTCGAGGAACTCGATGGGATATTTTGGGAGTGAAATAGAATCTGTAGAAGCAGATATGGTTTGTGTGAGGTGCGTGGCAAAAAATACAAAAGCAACAATGAGTGATGAAATATGGATAATGGCAAGGGAGCTTGGATGCTTAAGGACTCAAGGAATACTCCTTAACACCAAAGAATTAGAATACTTAGGGCTTGAGTTATCAAAATGACTCCTCTTTATAATCTCTCCTAGGGTGCATTAGGGTTTCAACGACACAATTTGTGTGGTCAAGATTAAAACATGATGGAGGGTGGAGATTAAATCTGGGCATGTGGCATAGATTAAGGTGGATGAATGGCTAAAATTAGATCATGATGGATGGATGGGATTAATTCATATAAATATACATATATATATTAAATATATATAAATATAATATATAAAATAATATTATTTAAATATATATTAAACAAATATATATAAACATATATAAATAATGGAAAAAAGTGGTGGGAAGCTATGGATGGATGACAAGTGGCTAGATTTTGGTGTCTACAGATGCCATTTTTTGTACCATGTTGTGTAAAACACAATATGGTGCAAAAATACAAGACACCTGGTTTGGCCTGATGTAGAAGCAACTTTCTCTTGTTGGAATGCAAAGATGAACTTGAAGATAAAAGAATTTTGGTTGTGTACCTTAGCCCATCAATTTGAAAATGAGTGACTGATTCATATCATGAGCCAATTGATAGATGTGTGCATATGATTATGTAGAACGCATGGTGCAATTGTGGATTATATGAATGATGTAAATGTGATGCTATTTTTACCCCAATGGTGGAAGGGGATTGTTGAAAATTTGCAAGTTATTGATTCTATTTTTTCCCTAATAGAGAAAAGGGATTTTTGCCAAGTATAGATGCCATGATCATGTAAGATGTATCTTGTTATGGGAAAATCAAATTCAAATGTGGTTGCATCGAGTTTTGGGTGATTCCATGTTGTTGAAGAATGTACCTTTCGACGTCATTGAAATGCAAAGTGATGAAAAATGCAAATGAAAAAGAGTCAACTTTGGAGGGCCAACTAGTGACTGTCAGATAATTTCTATGATTAGAACCAATCACCCTAGCTAATTCCAGTCACCATGATGACTATTATGAAAAATAAATGATGAGTTATAAATTTGTCCATGTTTCAAGCCCCACAAACTAGGCCATCAATGATTGCTTTTGAGCAAATTGGTCTTGGCATAGTTTCACTCAAAATGTGAAGTACCAAAGTTGATTTTGTGTTAAAAAATGAGATATTAGATGATGAATATGGCCAAGTTCCATTATGGTGGTTTACCCATCTTACCAAATTGCATGGATGCAAGTTGCTGCAATTGTCAAGGAGATAGAATAGACCACTAGATACAAGGTTCACTTGAAATTTGTGAACTTGGAAAATGTATGAATGTAATGATTGGAATATGATGTGTGAATGAGTGCAATGATGGAATTGAGGATGCAGATGATGAAAATGGTCATTTTGTGAAAATTTGGACCATTTTGGAGCATTTTGTAACTTGTAATGTGATTTTATGACTTTTGGTCACAAGAAAAAATTATGACTCCAAATCAATTTTGGTTTTTACAAAATATGATATTATAATGATTTTGATGTATGGATGCAATTTGGAATGATTTTTTGGAGGTAAGCTACCTTTTTGGATTAGTTTGTTCTTTTTGTCAAAATTGACCTCAAACGCCGATGGGTACTTATTGCATGCGCAAACGCCCACCAAATTTTGGCACTTTCCAAACATAGAGAGGTGCCTAAATGCACTAGAAAACATCCATGGGAATTTTGGTGTGCTTGAAATGACTATAAAAGGCCAGTAAAGAGCAAAATAAGCTTATTTGTGCATCTACAAATTTTGAAAGCTGCATTCGAGGGATTGGAGTGAAGTGAGTGAAGTGGAGTGGAGTGGGGAGATGGTGGTGGAAGGAGTAGATGCTACAATGGGAGTAGGTGTGCATTTTTCCAAGGTAAGTTCCTTTAACTTGTTTTTGTTTTTCTTTGTGCAAAAAAAATTGGAAATAATGCAATGTATGTGATATCAATGCTTTGTTGTTGTGTTGCAGTTAAATATTTTGGAGGTTCGACACCGATTCTGTCCTCTCATTCCTGGGGTGAGGGAGACACTATGGGATGATGAGTGGGATTGGTTGGAGGTAGTTGGGTTGGATGAGGCAACCAAGACAGATGTGGTGAGGTCAGATGAAGGGTATCTCTCTACCTTGGTAGAGAGATGGGACCTGGTAGAGAGATGGGACCTAGATAGAGGGATGTTTTTTCTCCCTATTAGTGAGGTGACTATGACACTTGAGGATGTATATCGCATACTCAAGTTACCAGTGGAGGGTTTGTGTATCGAGGTTGCACAAGACAAGAAGTATGAGTTGAGTTACATATTCGGGGATGGATGACAGGATGTGGAGGTGACTAGTGGAGGGATTACTTACTTGTCCATGTATGTGGATAAGAAGTTGGACACCCTTACCACTTTGGTGATGTTCATGTTGGCCAATGTAGTGGCGCCGAATAGTACTAGTTTTTGATTCCCATGGAACCTTATCAAGTTGGTGTGCGATATGATTTCTACACCACAAGTGTATGCATGGGCTTCTGCTTTATTGGCATAGCTATACCAAGAGCTATATGAGGTGAGGAGGCAAAAGCACCAGGGATTAGGTTATACTTTTCTACTATAATATGGGGTTGGGAGCACTTTAGTGTGGCTTGCCTTGTGGGTTTACTAGCTAGGGGATGGGATAGGGAGCAACCATATGCAATGAGGTGGCTAGTAGCAGAGGAGGTGCAACCGAGTCATCATGTTCAAATAGGTTAGTGGTATAGGGATTTATGGATTGGACTAATGGTGGCTCAGGTGATATGGAGGCCATGGTTGGGTGCCATGTGGACATGTTATGGTGAGCATTTACTATGGGTGCGGTAGGATATATGGGTAGTTGTGATGCACATGAGGGGGTGGAGTTGATATAGTTATCATAGGTGTTGTGGTAGTTTAGACTAAGGTAGTGGGTTCCTGAGGCACTAGTAATCTATAGGTATCATCAGGATGAGACAGGTCTACCATGTGTTGAGGCATGGAGGGCCACTCCTAAGGATGACTAGGAGATCGATATTCCTGATGTGGATGATGTGAGGACTACAGAGGAGTATGATGCATGGTTTGTGACTCAACCACCATGGTTATCAAGTTTGGAAGTGGATGGATATGGTGATGGAGATGAGGCCGAGGATGTCGATGAGGCTTCTAAGTGTCGAAGATACCTTCGATCTAGTAGCCAAAGGAGACGGACTAGGAGGACCACAGAGTAGGCTTTGAAGTTTAGAGGAGATGGAGGTGATATGGCTAAGCAGGTTCTTGAGCTTGGGGGAGATGGAGGGAACATGTAGGATAGGGAGGATATTCCAAAAGGACCTCTTAGTCAAAGTGAGGATGATCAGGTGAAGTTGGAGTAGCTGGTAGCGAAGTGAGATTCTATGATAGTGGATCAAGATATAGAGATAGCTCAACCATATGATAGGAAGGTGGCTCTAGAGGTGAAGATAGCTTGGTTTTAGATGGAGTTGGAGGTACAAATAATAGTAGGTGAAGGTAAGGATAGGATTGCGAGGCTCCACGTACGGATGATAGAGGGGCATTATAGGTAGACACATGATGTACATTGCCTTCGGGCTTGAGATGGATATATCCAGATATTGGAGGACCGGTTTATGAAGCATGATATTGGGATTCCAAAACCACACTCCTCATACATATCTGGGTCTGCTAGGCCTAGTGAGTCTTGGTATAATTCTAGGTCTAGGGCTTCTTATAGTTCACAAGGGTGCTCTCATAGGCAATAGCTTAGTGCTTAGATGAAATTTTTAGATATGAGCCTTGGTGCTCCATTGTATATAGCCTTTGGGAACTTATTATACAGGCGATATATATATATATATATACATGGCTTTTACCTTTTGTGTTCTACTTTTGTGCTAATGATTTTGTGTGTATGGATGATTAATGCAAGTGATACTGCAAATGTTCTAATGATCATTCATAGTTTAGATTTTGCTTAGCCATGTTTTAGCATTTTTGTTTAATTAGGGGCATAAATATGGTGGTAGGTGGAGTGAAAAGATTTATGACGTGGAAGAAGATATGGATGTTGATATGGAAGAAGATATGGATGAATTTCTATTTTGCAGAGACTCAGATATACTAGTGGTATCAAATAAACTCACTAGATACTACCTAATTTCTCTAAGACCATATATGTGTGTAGTGAATTCATTTACCGAATAAAAAGCATGGTAATGACTCAAGGTAATCAAGAACCAATGCATGTGCAAGTGAGTTCATTAAATCATATTGAGTAAATTAGGTGTGACATGTTATGGATGAGATCAAAAAGCTAGCTCATCCTTATGTTCAGTCAAAGGTCTCTTTAAAAGAGATGTGTCACCACGCATGAGCGTACTCCACTGCCTGTCAAGCATTTATAGCTCTAATGGAGACTAGCTCCATAGTCCAAGGATTTGACCTTTAGGCTTTGGGGATGACTACCTAACCGTCTGACTAGAAATGTAGTACTATCATTATAGCTTGAGGATCAATGCTGTGTGATGTAAAAGATTGAGTTTTTAGGGTTTTTACCCTACTATTTCTTTTATTTTGAAATTGTGATAGTGGTGAAAACCACTGTTTTTGTGAACTATGTTGCATGATGGGACAAGAAAGGACTACCCTTTTCACTTCGAGGTTCAAATTAAGTATGGTGTTATACTTTTTGAGATAAGATATTTTTAAGATGTGAAATTGTGTTTGGTTCAAGAATGCTTTGGATTCAATTCCCAAAACTCAAGATTTTCTTAGTGAAAATTGTGTCTTGGTACTAAAGAAAACTCGATATGTATTTATAGTTTGCTTAAAACACTAGGAGTGGCTGAGTGACTTAAAACACCTAGGAATTATGGGCATGTGACTTTGCTAATGACAATTTAGCTTTATGGAATGGTGTAAATGAAATGAATTTGAAGATGCCCTTGATTAAGGCAACATGAATTTATTTGACCAGTTTATATCTAAACTGAATATATGATCCCTAATTTGAAATATGAAATGTGTGAACATGAGGGTGCGAATGCAATGTATGAAATGCAATTGTATGAAATGATATGAGTTTTAAGAAAATGTGTGTATGAAATGCAATATGTGAAATGATACGATTTTAATGTAAATGTGTGTATGAAATACAATATGTGAAATGAGATGTGTGTAATGCAATGTTGTTTTTGTGTAATAGCCATGTATATATACATATATATAAATCACATTATGAATAGAATACTCTCAAGTGTATAACATTAAGTGGTTTGGGCTCTCCAACTCCCTCTAGATTGGCAAGCCGATAAGTACCTTTACCCACTCTTTGAGTAACAATGTATGGACCTAACCAATTGGCCATGAATTTATCACGAAGGTACGACAATGCATTGGTATTTTGTTAATTCTATTTAAGAATAATATCTCATACTTGGAATTCATGTAGATGAACTTTGGCATTATAAGCACATTTAAGCAGTCTTGATATACTCGTAAATACTCTAAAGCATTGACTCACCTCTCATAAAGAAGTGTGAGTTGGTCAAGGTATGCTTGTCTAGCAGTTCCATCATCTATGAATTCTTGCAATAAAATTTTCAAGGAGGGAATCTCAATCTCAAGAGGTATGATTAATTTAGCTCCATATACCAATGAAAATGGTGTTGCCCTAGTGGGCGTGCAAATGCTTGTTAGATAAGCCCATAATTCCAAGGGAATTTGTGTATGTCAATCTCTATGATTTTCTTTAACAAGTTTCTTCAGAATAGCAATTAAGATATTATTGGTAGCCTTAGCTTTTCCATTTTCTTGTGGGTGATAAGGAGTTGAGAAACTATGTTGGATGTTATATTTATCGCAATGTGCTTGAACATCCTTTTTATTGAAAGACTTGCCATTATTTGAGAAATTATTGTATGCTCAAATTACATGACATGAATGATAAAGAGACATTAGAATTAGTTGGAAGTTATAATATCCTCAATAAAATAAATCAAAGTAACATAATGGGAAAGGACATGAGGCAAAAATTGAATACTTGAGAAAAAAGATAAGAAATAATTCTATAAATCCTTCAAAGGCTTATATTTCACATTAGGCACATAAATCAAGACCCACCTAAACCTAAGTAAAAATTTTGAAGTTAGTAACAAGACTTGGGAAAATTTGAATGAAGTTAAAATTTAAAAATTGAGTCTTTAATTAGGGAACCATAAGGATTTCTACTCCAAATAATTTTGAAAAATTGAAAGATTTAAAAGTTTGATTGATTGAAGTTTCTTTTTTTACAAATTAAAGGCTAGAATTTGAAATTTCGGAGAGAGAAGGATTTCTACTCCAAAAGAAATTTGAAAATTTAAAAGATTTATAAATTTGATTTATTGTAGAATTTTCAAACTAAAATTGAAATTTGGAAGACATAAGGTCTTCTAATTCAAAGGAATTAAATTACAAAAATTATTATTGGTTATTGAATTTGCAAATTTGAAGATTGAAGAAATTTGATTGTTTGAGAAATTTGTTTGATTGAATATTTGGAGAAGTAAAGTATTTTACTCTAAAGGAATTAAAGGATAGAGGTCAAAGAAGAATTAATGCATCACGACAACCATATGAATTCAAAGAAAAAAATAATAGAAGAAAATTTCAAAATCTTTATCAAAGATATGAAATAAGATCACTTGAATCTAATAGTTGTAAGCTTACGGCAGTGGTAAGGGTTTTGGCCTCTCTTTGAGAGGTCCAAGATTCAAACCCCACTTAGTATGAGGGGAATGATACCCCTTATAAAAACCTATGTAAACTCATTGAAAATATATCAATTGAATCTCATCGAAACATGTAAAAAGAAATGAATATTTGGTATAGAGATTTAGGTTCCCACTATCGTATGATTAGAATATTGGTTCGAATATTTGGAAATTAGACAAAATATTTTGCTAAAAATTACAAATGATAAGATTTATTATGTTCAAATATCTAGAAAAATTATACCTGGCATGTCTTTTTCATATTTTGTGCTAGATGATGTTTTACATGTTCTAGAATTATCAAATAATCTATTCTCAGTTGCTCAATTGGTTGAGAGAGGTAGCATAGTGGAATTCAAATATATAAATGAACATAGGAAATGTGTCATTAAGAAACAAAATAAAACAGAGACTACATGTTCCATCAAGAATGAAATATTTTATTTAGAAATGGATATTTGGTATATGGATTTAGGTACTTGCCATCATATGACTAAAAATTTGCATTGGTTTAAATCTTTGAAAATCAGATAAAATATTCCACTAAAAATTGCAGATAAGATTTATTATGTTTAAGGATCTAGAAAAATTATACCTAGAGTGTCTTTTTTAGATTTTGTGCTAGATGATGTTTTGTATGTTCTAGGATTATCAAATAATCTTATCTCAGTTGCTCAATTGGTTGAGAGAGGTAGTATAGTGAAATTCAAATATATAAATAGAAATAGGAAATGTGTCAAAGAAACAAGATAAATTAGAGGTTGCATGTTCTATCAAGAATGGAATATATACTTTAGACACAATAATATTTTAGAAAAAATGTTAAACCATATTTTTCCTCAAGAAAGAATTAATGATGAATTTTTTGATTTATCCAAAATATAGGAGACAAGAAGATGGATTGAGCATAGTCTAATATTGTCTAGCATAGACAATGGACAGAGGCAAACAATGAACACAAGACACGATGTGAAGATAAATATTAAATAATAAAGTCTTCAATAAGAAAATAATGTAATATGGGGGGATATTAGATAATATAACAATTTGGTAGAAATGTAAATGTACCCTATGGTACAATTGTAAATTATAAATATTAGAATAGGATGTGAGTCTCTAAATTAGAAGTGTGATTTATAGTTCCCCTTGTATATGTGTCTATGTGTAGGACGTGCACAAGTGTGTAGAGTAAGAAAGTGTGCAAGTGTCATAGATTAAAGTGTGAAAGTAAATAGAGATTCAAGAGTCATGTACAAGTGGCAAGATGTAAAGCCAAGGTACGTGAGAGATTTATCTTATGTATGTAATAGGAAATGATTCATCTCCAAGAAATGTGAGGAGTGCAATTGTCAGGTATTGAAGACCATACCTAAAAGTATATTATGAAGATAAAGCTCCATGTATTATCATAGAATATTGTATTGAATATAGTCCATTGTAAAAGAAGACTCATCAAAGAATATTGAAGCTTGCATGCAATAATTTCAATAATTATATTGTAAGTGTGCTTATGCATATTGTCATTGATATTGACCTTTTTATTCCATATTATTGTTTTTTTTGTTAATTTGAGATATATTTACAAACTGGGTTTTGAAAGGAACCCAAAAATCTTATTACAAAAAGGGCTAGACTACCGTGCTTAGAAACCACATTTTCAAAATAGTTTTACCACCTATTACAAAAGCTCTTACTAACTGAGACCAGGTAGGAAAACCACTAAAACAGTAAAATAGTAGGAAAGGAAAACATAAATTAATCAAAAAACCCATCAACAGGGACCCGGATACCTTCAGACAAGGGTAAACCCCAACAACTTGGTGAAATAGCTTTAAAATTTCCTTCTGATCACTAACACAAAAATGATTTTATCATCAGACCAAATCCAACCATCATGCATGCATCCTGGGAAGGGGGTCCCACTTCTGTCAGTCCTTGTTATCTCCTTTTTTCTTTGTGACATAGTGGGTTAGAATTTTGGAGACTTCCTCAAGGTATTTGATTGAGGTATTTATGGTAGACGCCACTAGCTCCAGTAGCATCTGGGAGATCTGATCCTCCCTATCACTCATAGAGTCATAAATGATGGGTGGAGGATGAGGATGGCTCCACATTAGGTTTCTTGAGTCTAGCCAAAGATCTGCCCATCGGGTGTGTGCTAGAAATCATAGGATATTTCCTCTGTCTTGCGCTCTTGAGAGGGGAGCCTTTGGGATGCCCTCCTGCTGTACCAGGGCCGCCAGGGGACTCACCAGGGTGGTTGGGCGATGGAGGAACCTCCTCAAGGGGGTTGGTTGAAATTGGTTTAATGTTATGGACTGGAGGTCTATTGGCCAAGGTATGTTTGTAGATAATAGCTAATAGCCCCTTGTATAGCGGTTTCCATCTAGAATTTTGATAATTATCCAAGGTTACAAAGAAGGAGTATAACAGATAGTCAGGTATGCAAATAGGCCTACCATCCCTGAGATGGTTTACGAAAGATAGATGGAAGCTTCTCAATGACTTCTTCAGGTCGTCACACATAAAAAACTGCATAATAGGGACTATGGTGATGTTCTTAGAGGAGGGAGGGATGACATATGCAAGGTAGACTTATTCCAGCCCAAACACTTCCCTTTGTCAAGGAATTGGTCTTTCTCCTCTTTTAAATTATGATTTTATCACCTGATGAAGCACATAGATAGAGGGAAGCCTGTAATATCCACAAGCATCTCAATTGAGACCTTAAAATTAACCCCTTGGATTGCAACCTTACCTCGGTTCCAAGTAGATGTGAAATATTTAGTAATTTTGTCATCAGGCCTAGAGAATTTCTCTAGGAAAGGAGTAAAGCCCTTGGAATCCATAAAAAATTTAGCAATGGGGTTGAGGTTAATCTGGTCAGGCTCAACAAAATTCATGCTTGCAGGGGATGGATAAGGGTGAAAACAAGATGACCAACGGAGCCAAAATAGGGAAACCAGGCAAGGAACACAACTGAGGATGCTAGCAGAGCCAATGCAAGGGAACCAGATGGGTAGTAATCAAAGATACTAAGATCAAGGCTAGTTAAATGGTGATGGGACAAACTGATATGGGTGGGAGCAGTCAGATCAAATTGGACAAAACAACAGTGGGAGGCACGAGTACCCTTCGATGGGTAACTGAAGAAGGTGAATGATCATTCCCAACCATGGCCAAATTAGCCTCGGTCGGTGCAAGATATAGATGATCAAGAGTTACGTGTTAGGCCAAGGAAATTTCCAAAAATAACTTTGCCATAAGGGGGAAATATTATTGGGAAAAGCCAAAGATAGCTTGGAGAAGAAGCAAATATTGGTAAAAACCCCCTTGATTGATCAGATAGAGGTGAAAATGCCTCTCTAGAAAGTGATG
Source organism: Wollemia nobilis (assembly GCA_028583015.1). Taxonomy (NCBI): domain Eukaryota; kingdom Viridiplantae; phylum Streptophyta; class Pinopsida; order Araucariales; family Araucariaceae; genus Wollemia; species Wollemia nobilis. The sequence continues at coordinate 6,271,477 of JAQPPZ010003251.1, read as the reverse complement.
TCTTGTCACGTGGCAAGGAGAGTGTCTGGCACTAAAAACTTGGAGTACCACAACTAGGATGGTCTGTGTGTCGATGGTGTTGAGTTTTGTATAGACCTTTAATTCTATCGATTTGGAAGTGTGCAAGTTTCCCCATAATTGGCCATCCTTATACGTGATCCTGATAGCATGATTGGTCCACACATGGTAGTTGCCAACAAACTGGGGTGACGATCAACCAGGCACACCCATGGTGAGAAAAATTTGTGCACTTAGGATTGGTTTAAGCATCAACTCCTTGAATCCTACCATCTTGGAATTTGCTTCTTTCCTGATTTGCTACATCAACAATTTCCTTAGGGATATTCTCTCTATATATTTTGAGGCTATTTTATGTGGCTTCCAAGTTAGCCATGATGTCAGATAGTTGGTTGGCTTCCCTGAATTTGTGGTAGATGATCGATTGAGGGAGCCTTTGAATAATTTTCCTGTACTCTTGTATGGAGTTGAAGACTTTCCAGGATGGGGTTTTGTTTCTAGTCATGTAGTTGATAATGTTTAGGAAGTCATCCTCAATGATGGCTCTTATAGGATATTCCTGGAGCAGGAAAAGGCCTCACCATAGAGTCATGGCCTCCACAAATTTTTTGGTCTAAACATAGAGGAATTTCACATATGCTAGGATGATGGTGCCTTCATGATCTCAGATGACACCTCCTACCCCTGCAATCCCAAGATTTCCTTTGGAGGCTCCATCAAATTTTAGCTTGACCCACCATTCTGGAGGTGGCATCCACCTAATATTAGCTCTAGGATTAGGCCTTGGATGGGATCCAGGGTCATCACTAGGAATGCCCAGGGACTTGAGAAGAGCGTGCTCACTTTATTGGGAAGGGGTCAAGGAATTGGGGATGATTCGAATATTTTTGATAGCTTAGGCAATTGATTTGGTATCCATAGCTATGGTATCCTTGGATAAGGATGAAAAGGCTCTACTATTGTGCTCCAACCAAATTTTATAGATAAAATGGCAGAGGCAAAAGGACCAAAGGGTGCGGATCTTGGTATGGTGAAACGGATTCGACCATTGGGAGAACAGGTTAATAATGAAGTTGGGTTGAACCCATTGAATGTGAAAGGATTTGAGCAAGTGGCCAAGGGCTTCATATGAGAAGGACTAGTTGGTGAAAAGGTGATTTTTGGATTCCCATATTGAAAGGTAAAGGTAGCACCAGTTTGGGATCATGAACCCTCTTTTGGCCAAATTCTCAATCTTAAGGATTTTATTCTGGATGGCTTTCCAAGAGAAGAAAATAATTTTGGGGATGAGTTTCTTCCTCCACAAAAGGTCAAAATGGATGTTATTTACCTCATTCGTCTCTTGGAAGTGAATAAGTGAAATTCATGATATCGCCTTAAGGGCATTTACTTGCAATTTATATCAGTTATAAAGCATTAAAAGGAAATATGGCATAAGCATGTAATCTACTTGAAATGAAACAACATAGACAATGAATATAATAAAATTATCTATCTATTCATTCATAAAAGTGTTCCAAACCAGATTACAAGAAGTCCCCTTTGAGGGCTTTACAAATTGATACATTTCATTACAATTTCCCAAGGGATCTAGTCCCTTGGAAGGAGGCCTTTAAGGCGATAAAACAATAATGTGAACTCCTACTTCCCACACTCGAGAGCTATTGTTGGGCTGACAAGCTTATGCCTCCTTAGCTCCTCCTCTTGCCTAGCATTCCTATTCCTAAATACAAGGGATTGAAAGGGGGTTAGTAGCACCTACGTTATAGAAGAAACCCATAAAACCATGAAAGGAGAGCATATTCTACAACAATAAAAGGTGATCTACATGCATTAAAACTGATATACATTAAGCATAAAAATATTATTGATTAATCTAAATACAAATAAGCAGATTTAGAAGCAATATCTAAGGCTAAACTATGCAAAAATTGTGACCGTTCCTGGGTGAGCCAGATAAACCTGTAATATTGGGGATCACCAATCCTACATCAAAACTCCTCTAAATTGCTTCAAATTTGTACTAGAGGTTCCTCTATACATTCCTAAGATTACTATGGAGGAATTTCTATGAAATACTAAACTATTTGGAAACCATCCCTAGGTGTGCAATGAAAAGACTACTGACCGTCCCAGGTGGTACGGTTACAAAACTAACTTAGTTTTGTCACCTATGGTTGTGGGAATTAGTCTAGAACTTGGTAAGGGTGTTGTCAACATATTGGGCCAAAGAATTATTCATTTTTTCTGGTTTAGTTTCAACAGTTCGAGCCTATTGCTCCTGAAATCACCTTCAAAAGTAAGAGGGTTTCAAGGCCAAGGAAAATGTGTGTTTTGGTTTGGGTTTGGTTTGCAAAAGGGTGAGGATAGAATTGGGCATCACTTCATTGCTAAAATGCTCTAATTCTCCTCTTTTGAAATGAGGGTTTGGACCTCCTTTTATAGCCCAAAAATGTATCTAGGGAAAAATGGCATCTTCCACCATGCAAGGTAGGTGTCGCCATGTGTCCTAATCTCGTCATTGATTTACGATGGGAAGGTTACCCCTTTGGGGCTCCCAATATACTACCTCACTACACATTTGCATGTCCCCAATCAATTTGGGATGATTAGATGCATTAATGGTAGTCTTTGATTGCCATTTAGTGCATCCTTTGACTTTTTCAAGGGTCTAGTTAGGGGCCATCCCACCCAAGGACGGTTGCTGATGGTCGTCCCTGGGTGGGACGGTCACCAACTGTGACCATCCCTGGGTAGGATAGTCACCAGTAGGAGCTCCAAAATTGCCCCAGACTGCTAGGAACCCTCAAAACTAAGTTTTGGAGGCTTTTGGAAACATTTTACTAGCCTAGAGGGGTGCTCAATAGGGTCATATGTTGTCGATAAGATGACATATGTAATGCACTAATAGTATTATCTGATTTACGATATAGATACCCCATTTTTGGGATGCATGATGTGAAAAAAAATGCTGAGAAAAAATATATCACTAAATCATCAAATGATCAAGGTTGTTTATTAACCTAATCAAATTTGGATGCCTCCATTGTGGAAATGGCATATATTCTTAGAATCCTTGCTATTGACATAGTCGAAGGATCAATTTTGGGTATACCTTTTAGTCGTGTTGTAGTAACAGTCTTATGGGGCTTAGGGCATACTAGGTCTTGGTGCCTTGTGTTCTTGTAAACCTTTACATGGGTCAATTCCTAAGGTTTTAAGGAGGTCAAGCCTATTTGTTTGTTTCTTATGTTGATTCTTTGCCCCAGCATGGGCTTGAAAATTTATCTTTAGCCAAGATTCTTTTGAATGCATGGAATTTACACTTATGAGTATTTAAATGTTGATTCAATTTTTGAATTTATCATTATGACTACCCCCTCAAGAGATGAGTCGATGAGGGCATGAAAAATGCTAAAGCGATGAGTCACTTGACACATATGAATTAATTGGGGCAACTCTCTATTTTGCCCATGGTACTAAATACCTGTTTGGAGGTGATTTTTGACTATTTTGATGAATAGTTTTGGAGTCAAAAGGCCAAATATCTCATTCCCTTGGAGTGGTCCAGCCATGGAGGCCTTCTTGGGGAGTAAAATAGAGTCTTTTGATGCATCCAAAAATACTATGGGTTCAGTATTGACCCCTCCTATTTTATTGACCATTCTGTCTTGTTTTTGGTGGGTTGTTGGCCCATTTTTTTTTATATTTGAAGTTGTTTTTGAATTTTGATTTTTGGAGTGTGAGGTCTAAGGACCCACTTGATTGTAGCCCATAGGAATTTTTTGGATTATGATGTATCTTTTGGTCTCATATATATATATATATATATATATATATATATATGAGTTTATATTATCATCATGTGTTTCCTTATTGCTTTATGAGATGTATGCAATGCTTATATCCCATTTTATGAACATCCTTTAATAAACAAAAGTATATAAGGAAAAATGTATATGAATTGATGTAATGAATGATTTGATTTTGTATGATGGCTATATAATGACTATTTGACACATACTATGCTAGCACCATAGACTATACAAAATGTATCTTTATTATTTTCATGTTATTATTGACACTATGTAATGGATTTTGGAATTATGACAAACATGTGACAACATGATGTAAAATAAAATGGATAATGTAATATGATATGATATTATTTAGTGGTTTTGAAGAGACTCAAACACTCTAGTTACCTAATCAAAAGTCATATAATAACTATACAAGATCTTTTGACAAAGTATGCACCTACTAAGATAACCAAGATAATCAATATATTTGTGTGTGCATGTGAGTTCATTACCATGATAACACATAATATTACCCTAATGCAAATAGGATTCACTCAGCCCATCGACACTAGAGATCATTCTACGAGTCTCATTATTCTGAGTTTTGTACTTAGTTATATTAGACCACTATATAACCTAGGTTACAACAAGCTAGCTCATCCACATTCAAACATTGGTCTATACCTAAACAAGTTGCTTAAGTGATAGGCATATCGTCATGCGATATGTTACCGCCATTGACAATTAGGCTATCCAAAAAACCTATAATGAGGATCACCTTATGGTTATCTAATGTTGAGAATTATGGTGATTCAAGTTCTAGAGTCCCTACCTTTCTTTGACTTTCTCAAGGGAATTTCTCGTTTTGATTTGTTGAGCAAGGGATTTTCATAGTGCTGAGAACCACTGTTTATTTTTTATTTTCCTAGTGATAATAATCATTGTTTCCTTATGAATATTTGGGAGTGATAATAATCACTATTCTCTTTGGAATATTTCTTTGAGATACTTGCCCGAGTGTAGGGCAATGTATGTTTTCAATACTGGGGGGAATAATAATCATTACTGATTTTCTTTCTTTGGGATACTTACCCCAGTGTAGGTTAAGGGATTTTGGGTAAGGAGGAACTTGTCCTTTTGTCAATTCTTAGCATCATTGAACCATTCACATAGGGGATGAGTAAGATAACCTTTTCTCTTGAAAGTAACCTAGACTACTTTATAGTTTTCATATTTCCTTGTGCTAGACTTGGATTTTTAATGTGAAAAATGTGTTGGGATTTTGATGTATACCAAGCATTATCTAAGTAGGATTCTACCTTCTAAAAATAATGCTAGCTTTTTACAAAATCTAAAAATACAACTAGATATGGCTGAGTGACCGAAAACTTAACTATGTGTTACTAACAATGACTAAGTGACGAAAAATAGACATATAATATGGAATGTAAATGTAAATGGTATATGTAATATTAACATGTGGTAATATTGACATGTAATAACCATGATTTTAATAGATGCCTAGTGTACAGACCTGGTGCTAAACATGTATGATCAATTTGAAACTATGCATAATGCAATGACGAGAATGCCTAATGCAATTTATATGAAGTGCAATAAAGCAAATATTTTTGTATTTTGATGATTTTAATGATTTTTTTGTTATTTTTAAGATATGTATATATATGTATAGATTTAAAAATGATCTTAATGAATGCCATTGGGGCTTTTTGGGTGACCAAAGGGCTTATAGATACCTTTGGAGAATTTAGGTTTGACCTAGATAGTCGTAGACTGCCTAGGAACATTTTAGCTTGACCTAGATGGTCATAGACTACATAGGGGCATTTTGGGTTGACCTAGATGATCATGGACCATCTAGGAGTGTTTGAAGGTGACCAAAGGGCTTATAGATTCCTTTGGAGCTTTTAGGGTTGACCTAGATGATCGTAGATAGTCTAGGAGCTTTTTATGTGACCTAGACGGTCAAAGACCGCTAGGAGCATTTTGGGTGACCTAGGCAGGCAATGACACTTAAAGTGTCTATGATTGCCTAAGGGAATTTGGTTGTGACAAAGAGGCTTATGGATGAATTTGGATCATTTAAGGTTGATCTAGATGATCATAGATAGTCTAGGGGATCTTTTTTTATGTGACCTAGACGGTCAAAAATTGCTAGGAGCCTTTAGGGTGACCTAGGCAGGCAATGACACTTAGAAAGTATCTACAACTGACTAGGGGTATTTTGTTGTGACCAAAGGGCTTATGGATGCCTTTGGAGCATTTAAGGTTGACCTAGATGATCATATATGGTCTAAGGATTTTTTTATGTGACCTAGACGGTCAAAGACCTCTAGGAGCCTTTAGGGTGACCTAGGCGGGCAACGACACTTAGAAAGTGTTGACTACCTAGGGGCATTTTGTTGTGACCAAAAGGCTTATGGATACCTTTGGAGCATTTAGGATTGACCTAGATGATAGTATATGGTCTAGGGACTTTTTTATGTGACCTAGACGGTCAAATACTGCTAGGAGCCTTTAGGGTGACCTAGGCGGGCAATGACACTTATAAAGTGTCTACGACTACCTAGGGGCATTTTGTTTTGACCAAAGGGCTTATGGATGCCTTTGGAGAATTTAAGGTTGACCTAGATGATCATAGATAGTCTAGGGGATTTTTTATGTGACCTAGATGGTCAAAGACTGCTAGGAGCCTTTAGGGTGACCTAGGCGAGCAACGACACTTAGAAAGTATCTACGACTGCCTAGGGGTATTTGGTTGTGATAAAAGGGATTATGGATGCCTTTGGAGCATTTAAGGTTGACCTATATTATTATAGATATTCTAGGGGATTTTTATGTGACCTAGACGGTCAAAGACCGCTAGGAGCCTTTAGGGTGACCTAGGTGGGCAACGACACTTAGAAAGTGTCTACGACTGCCTAGGGGCATTTGGTTGTGACCAAAGGTCTTATGGATGCCTTTGGAGAATTTAAGGTTGACCTATATGATCGTAGATAGTCTAGGAACTTTTTTATGTGACCTAGATGATCAAAGACCGCTAGGAGCCTTTAGGGTGACCTAGGCAGGCAACGACCCTTAGAAAGTGTCTATGACTACATAAAGGCATTTGGTTATGACCAAAGGGCTTATGGATGCCTTTGGAGCATTTAAGGTTGATCTAGATGATCGTAGATAGTCTAGGAGATTTTTTATGTGACCTAGACGGTCAAAGACCGCTAGGAGCCTTTAGGGTGACCTAGGTGGGCAACACCACTGAGAAAGTGTCTACGACTACCTAGGAGTATTTGGTTGTGACCAAAGGGCTTATGGATGCCTTTGGAGCATTTAAGGTTAACCTATATGATTGTAGATAGTCTAAGGGATTTTTTATGTGACCTAGATAGTCAAAGACCGCTAGGAGCCTTTAGGGTAACCTAGGCGGGAAACGACACTTAGAAAGTGTCTACGACTGCCTAGGGGCATTTGGTTGTGACCAAAGGGCTTATGGATGCCTTTGGAGAATTTAAGGTTGACCTAGATGATCGTAGATAGTCTAGGGGATTTTTTATATGACCTAGATGGCCAAATACTGCTAGGAGCATTTAGGGTGACCTAGACGGTCAATGACACTTAGAAAGTGTCTACGACTACCTAGGGGCATTTGATTGTGACCAAATGGCTTATATATACCTTTGGAGCTTTTTGTAACTTTTATTACTTTGTGCTTCTAGGAGGAAGGTGCAATACCTTGTGTACCCCCAACATTTATGGTGATCAAAGGAAGCGAGGAAGGTGTAATACCTTTAGGATCCTCCATTTGCTTCATTTCTTGTGATGTGATTAGTGGGGAAGGTGTGACACCTTGGATACCCCCAGTATGTACTATGTTTGATGCAATGTTATTGGCTTGGCTAGGAGGAGTGATAGAGACTGACTCCCCCTATTATGGTAAGGAATTCTTATTAATGCCAATGTCTTGATGGGGTAAAATAAGTGACCCGCTTGTGGATACAACTTTCTTATCAATAAGATCTTGGACCGCATGTTTAAAAGTATAACAATCGCTAATGTCATGCCCTTTAATTTGGTGATAAAGGCAAGAATGACCCTCCCTATACCGTTGAGGTCTAGGCTTGTTCAAGTGTAACAGGGGTATATCTGGTAAGACGATTGCCTTTATCTCTTGCAGGTTATGAAGAATGGTTGACATGGGCTCAGATAATGGAGTCCAGGTACGATGTTGATGCTTTAAATGAAGTGGATGTGATCACCTCCTTTTATGGGGAAACAAGGTTGTATGCATATTAGTCACCTATTTAGATTTCTCTTCTTGACTCTTCCTTATAGGTAATAGATTATGAACTATGTCAATTTATTGATTGTTGATTTGAAGATCATTCTTGTCAAGCATATCTTGTACCTTATTCTTGAAGGTGATACATGACTTAATGTTATGACCATTCACTTGATGATAAGGATAGTGTTGGCTCTCTTGATACCATATTTGTTTGTGCCTATTGGGATCCAAAGGGCAGATATCTGGAAATGTGATAGCCTTGGCCTCGCATAATCGATTAAATATTGATATCAAAGATACAAGCAATGGTGTATATATGCGAGGTTGATGGTGTTGTTGCCTATTCCCTTGCTTCTTTTGAGAATTAACCTTGGAATACATAGGAGGAGGTTGTTTCTAAAAATCAAGGGGTTGAGATTTTGAATTACTCAATTGTAGCTCAATGCTTACGAGTTGATTCAAGATCTGTTGTGAGTCATTATGTTGACGACTTACTTGTAACTCAACATTGGCTAGCCTATCCAAAATAATTTGAGTAAATGCATATGGTTCATGATAATTGTGGGTAGTGAGTATATCCATATGCTCTTGTTCTTGATTTAAATCATGCCCTTGTTCTACCTCCTAGTGTTCAATTATGGTAGCTAGATTATCTCCACTTTGTTGTAGTGGGTACACTTGTTCTTGATTTTGTTGAGATGTTGTATAAGATGGAGTAGGTGTAACCAAATCCATCGATGATATCTTGTATGGAATGTTGTATGGAGTCACAAGTGGTCTAGATGAATTAAGAGGACTTTGGTTCTTTGTCATCACATTGATCATTCCCACAAACTCATGAGAAGATGCATTGGCACTTGGATCAGTCACAGGTTCATCATAGACTTGTCCAAGGTGAACTACTTGGCCCCCATGCTCAGGGGGTGCATCATAAATACTATCAATGGGTGGCAACTCGATAGGAGGACATCCTAGATCCTTGATAAATTTGATGATATGCATTAATTTAACATCAGGTTCTATGCATTCATCAAGTTCAAGATTTGTCAAGTGACTTGTGTCCTCAAATTTGGTGGATGGAGATGGTATGATATGATCTAATTCTTTTGTATCCACCATTGGTTCCTCCTTGTTGGTAGGAGTAGGAAGGTATTCTTCTACTGTGTCAAAAATATCTAAAAGAGCTTTTATAGTTAGCCTTTTTGACTCTCCCTCATTTGAAGAAACAGGGGATGGTACTGGCAATGGTGGTGAAGGTAGCTTCACAACTAACCACGGGGTTGAATCCAAACTTTGGATAAGGTCATTGAGTTTAGTATCCAAAGGTGTGGATGGATGAGTAGACTATTGTGGATGATCATCCTTATTGTAATACTTGAAGGGGTCTGGGTCGACATCAACCACATGGACCTGACCTTCATGAATGTATTTAAGGCATTGATGTACAAGAGAAGGGATGCACTCCATGTCTCTTATCCAAGGTAATCCTAATAATATGTTGTATATTATTTCACCTTCCAAGATATAGAATAATGTAGGCATAGTCTTTTACCCCACTTGAATAGGTAGGATTATTGTGCCCATAGTGGATGACAAAACATCATTAAATGCTTTCAAGGTGAAATTGGATCTTGCAATGTCTGAAGATGGATTTTGAGATGTTTTAGTGTGGTTGTGGTAATAATGTTTATTGTGGAACCTGTATCAACCAACACTCGCTTATAGGGTATCATATTGATGCATGCAATCATGTGCATAGGAGAGTCTGGTGTTGGAAATTTTGGGTACTTTGGGTACATTGCCTTTGCTCAAGTGTATAAGTTGTCATTGATGTCAAAAGGCTTTTTTGTGTTGATATCAAAAAGAGTGTGATGTCAAAAATATCTTGAGAAGCTTCATAATGTTAAAGGGTTTTTATTAAAACCATGGTGACAAGGTTAAAGGTTTTTCTTAAAACCATTTGGACTCATTAAGGATTTTTATTAAAACCAAGCTTAACTTAATGCAAAGGTTTTTACTTCTTGAAAAACCTTGAAGGTCCATGTTTATTATTAATAATTAAATTAACTCAAACCTTTGACAAGGGTCTAAGTTTAATTTATTATTAATAAAATAATAATAATTATTATTTTAATTATTATTAAAGGGTCTTTCAACCCTTAAGCGATGGAGAGATAAAGATTTCTTTCACTGATGTGTTGCTATCGTTGGAGGAGCGCCGACGTCAAACAGTTAGGGAGAAATGGCTATATAAGTGGGGATGATTTTCTAAAGTGATTGTAACTCCGAGTAATGAAAATCGTAGCTCTGTGATCTTCGAGAAAGTATTGTATTTCATTGAGATTTAATTATCGATATTGAGTTGCCCAAGTAATTTCTTGCGTTTTCAGTTTGCGCTTTGACATCCGACAGATTGCACTTCACCTACAATTGTTGGGACTGCACTCGAATTACATTTTCAGTTTGCGCTTTGACATCCAACAGTTTGCTTTCACCTACGATTGATTGGATTGCACGAAGGATAACAATTTTCTGTTTGCACTGTGTGGATGATTATTTCTGTTGCCCAGTAAGTTACGTTTTGGACAGCGCTCACCAGTTTGCATGTGGCTTGTGGATGACATTTAAGTTTTCTAGATTCTTGGCATCAAAGGAATATAAAATATAGGGCAACACTGTATTTCTTCATTGGGCACTTGTGACCCAACGGCGGTGGCATTTAAGCGAAGGTGCTAGAAGGCAGAGGTGTCGAGTTCGATTCTCTTCGTGGGTAATTTTCTTTTGGTCGCGGTGTGCAAAGGTTAGTGGCTATGAAAGTGCTGGAGGTATAAGGTTAATTTATCATATTTGCTTTGACATTGTTTTATTGATGCTTAATGTTTATGTGGAGTAATAAGGTGTAAAGAGGTTTTACTTTGTATGTATATTATACTTCTGGTGGTTTTTATTAAGTTGGAGAAATAAGGTGTTAATTTGGATCTTTATTATTGTATATTGTTGTATAGTTTCTAACTCTAATTGGTGGCAAATTAAGAGTTAGTGTTGTGACAGATTTTGAGTTCTCCTTCTTCATCAAAGTAAAGGTATGGGCAACTTCTTCCATGTATATTGTTGATGGTATATTTTCTGAAATTGAGTTTGGAGTGAAAAGGTTGTCTACTAGGTATTTTGGTGTAAATCCTATTTTCTGGATATTGAAGATTGTTTATGCATTAAAATCATTGATGAGTTTTTGGGTGAATGCATAATTTTGGTTGAGGAAGAGGAAGCATTTTTTGCACTAGGGTTTATGTTAGTAAGTCTTGCTACTTGCATTGAGATGATGAAACCCTTAGTTGGCTATTTTGATATTTATGGTTGAGTTGCTTCCATAGAGGTTGTTTTGATCAAGTTAGTGCTTTACTTGATACATGATATTGGGCTTACTCCATTGAGTTGATTTGAGCAAGTTATTCTTTGCATTTGGTGATATTGTGTTGGTGGCTATTTTGTTCAAATTTCTTTGGAGGGAAAAGGATTTCTACTTGTTTCCTTTTCTTGTGATGAGTGGTTGAATGCTTCAAGGTTGATGTTGAGTTGAATGGTGTTGGTTGACTAAACCTTATTTGATGAGCATTGTTGTTGAAACCCTAATTTTTGGTAAAAAGAATATGAGTATCATTGTTATATGAGATATTGCATGGTTGGCAATTGTTGGGTTGTGTTTCATATTCTTGAGAAAAGCATACTACATCTATCTTATTATTTTGAGATTGAGATTGAGTTGATATTGAGATTGGGAGTTAAGTATAGAATATATTGGGTCTCTAAAAATTCTCTTTATGTTTCTATGAGATTTGAGATTGAGATTGGGAGTTAAGTATAGAACATATTGGGTCTCTAACAATTCTCTTTATGTTTCTATGAGATTTGAGATTGATATTGGGAGTTAAGTATAGAACATATTGAGTCTCTAACAATTCTCTTTATGCTTCTATGAGGTTTATGAATCACATTGGGTCTCTAACAATTCTCTTTGTGGGTTCATGCTAAGAAAGTTTTTCTTGGTGAGCTTGCTTGAGGTTTTGGACAGGTTTCGATGGGGACTTGTGAGCAGGTTTTGGACGGAGTTCCGATGGGGACTTGTGAGCAGATTTGGACAGGTTCTAGCAGAGGACTTGTGAGCTGAGTTTTTGATAGTTCTATCAAAGAACTTGAGGACAGAGGTGCATTGGTTCTTTGAGAAGAACATGAGGACAGATTTGGCAAGTCTTTGAGAAGGCTTGTGTGCAGAGGATTGATTTGTTCAAGAGTTGGACAGATCTGACAGACAGAGGAAGACTTGTACTAGACCGACTGACTATGTTTGGTATAGGTTGCTGAGCTACTATGGATGTGATCATAGAAGGCAGAGGTCTCTTAGGCTAAGCATTGAGGGCAGGAGGTCTTCGGTGGAAAGGAGTTCCACGTGCTAGCAAGAGGTAGAGGCAGTTGATCTTCTGAGGGATCATTTCTAGAGTAGAGGCTCATAAATTTAGATTGAGGGGAAGGTATCTCCTTTGAGCAGAGGCTCATAAATTCAGATTGGGGGAAGGTATCTCCTTTGGGCCGAGGCTCATAAACATTGTAATTGGGAAGGTTTCCCAAAGAACTTTGAGATAACTTTTAGAGAAAATTTTTGTGGACGTAGCCCAGGCATTCTGGGTGAACCACGTTAAAATTGGTGTCACTTTGTGGATGATATTGTGCATTGTTTTGATATTGCTTTGGGTATATTGCTTTACTGTTTTGAAGTATAAAGGTAAAAAGAGGTCTTATACTTGTTCACCCCCCCTCTCAGTATAAGCTTGTGTTCTTCAATTGGTATCAGAGCGGGTGCCTTCGAAAAGTTTAACAACTTGAAGGAAAAGCTAGTAAAGAACATAATGGATCATTCAAGTGGCAATGCAACACCTATTCTTGATGGGTCAGATTTTGGTCTTTGGAGTGCAAGGATGAAGGTTCATCTAATGGCACTTGGGAATGAGGTTTGGGAAGTGATTGAAGATGAGTACACTATTCCTGAACATGGTCCTAATACTAAATAAGAAAGGCTCCTACATCATAGCAATTCAAAAGCAATGAATGCAATCTTGAAAGGCTTATAGAAAGCAGATCTCACCAAAGTGATTCACTGCAAGACAACTAGTGAAATGTAGAATCGATTGAAGGTGGTTCATACAGGTGATACAAATATCGAAAGGCCAAGTTGAGACACTTCAAAGGTATGTTTGAACAACTCAAGATGAATGATGATGAAAATATTAGTGACTACATGCTTCGTATGGATGAGGTTGTTAACTCCATGAAAGACATAGGTCTTGAGCTTGCTAAAAATGATGTTTGTGATAAGATTTTAAGATCTCTTCCTAATAGATTTAGTGAAAATATTTATGCTATTGAGGAAGCTAAAGATTTGGATAAGTTGAAAAAGGATGAGCACAACAATCAAGGAAAGAGGTATTCTCACCAGCACAAGAAGAGTTTCTACCTAGACAAAGCAAGTAAGTGTTCTAGCAGTGATAGTGAAAGTTCTTCAAGTGATAATGAAAATGAGATGTTGTTCATATCAAAAAAAGAAGAAGAACCAAAACATAGATTCATTATCATGAAATGTCTTAGATGTGGAAATTTTGGTCACCTTGAGGATGGTTGCACAAATAATGATTTGGTTTCTAGTATGTATGAGGATGCTTCAGAAAACTATAAGGAAGATGCATGTATGGTTTTTGAAAAGGGTAGCACCTCTAGTGATAAGAAATCTAAAAAAGGCTTTGATGATTCAAAAGGCAAACATATAGAGGAAGGAGAAGTAGATCTTAAAGGTGAACTTATTAGTGCTCTTAGTGCTTTGAAAATGGAAAGAAAGAAGAATGCTAGACTCAAGGATAAGTTAGATGAATGTTGTATGGAGAGAGATGATCTTATAGAAAGTCTTGACTTCTCTATACCTAAGACACAAGAACTCAAGGATGAGTTAGAATCTAAGGTTCTTGAGTATAGTGAGTTAGAACAGAAAATGGCTTCTTTGAAAGAGGAAACTAAAGAGTACAAGGATAAGCTTCACAGGTTTCAAGATAGCTCCAAAAGGGTTAAGTCACTCATCAAAGGTCAAAGAAAGACAACAGATAAAATAGGCATTGGTTTTGTTAAGCCTCACAAGGAACAAGTTGGAGAGTCTAGTAAGAGACTCCAAAAGGAAGAGAGTTCTGATGAGGAAAGTATTTCAGATCATGAGTCCTTGAATGATAGATGCACAGAAACAAAAAACAGAATTCAGAATGAGAAGAAGAAGTTTTCAGAGCCTAAGAGGTCAAATAAATGAAAGTTTCAAGGCAAATGTTTTGCTTATCATAGGTTTGGTCACATAGCTTCACATTGCATGGCTCAAGTGAAGAAGGTAAATGACAGTATCAGAAGTGCTAGTTACTTTCAAGGGTATTGCTACTCTTGTCAACAGTTTGGGCACAAGGCAGTTTATTGCAAGGCAAACAACATGAACAGGTTTGATCAGAACAGGTTTGGTCAGAATAGGTTTTGTCAGAACAAGTTTGGTCAGAACAGGTTTGGCTAGAACAGGTTTGGTCAGAACAGGTTTGATCAGAACAAGTTTGGTCATAACTAGTGGATTCAAAGAGTAGGTATGCCTAAAATAAATAACATTGTTACTTGTTATAAGTGCAACAATGAAGGTCACACAGCCAGACAGTGTAGAGCTGAAATTCCAAGGTACAGGAACAGGAACAGTGGCATGATCAAGTCCAAGGATCAAGGCATGGATAAGAACAGGGATGAGAATAAGAACAAGAACAGTGACAAGAATATGAATATGGACAAAGAGTTCAAGAGAAGGCCCGACAAGGAAGTTATAAACGCTGATGATGATCAGTGCCTAATGGGAGTTTTACTCCCACCCCGGAATTAATCACCTCATCAGGAGGTGGGGGAGGGACTAAGCTAAGAGGCTAATTCTTAGTCCCGATCCCCAAAGGTGGCCCTTTGCCATTGATGATAAATGGGGAGAGATATGAGTAAGGGGGAGAGCTTCAAAGTGAAGAGGAAAGCTTCAAGTCAGGGGGAGCAAAACTTCAAAGGAAGATTCTCAATTGTGGGCACAGTTGGTCAGTTGTTAGCACAGTTGGTTTCAGTTTTGGCTCTTGAGAAGTTTTTTCAGTAAAGGTTTGCCATCAATGACAAAGGGGGAGATTGTTGGAAATTTTTTGTACTTTGGGTAAATTGCCTTTGCTTAAGTGTATAAGTTGTCATTGATGTCAAAAGGATTTTTTGTGTTGATATCAAAAAGAGTGTGATGTCAAAAATATCTTGAGAAGCTTCATAATGTTAAAGGGTTTTTATTAAAACCATGGTGACAAGGTTAAAGGTTTTTCTTAAAACCATTTGGACTCATTAAGGGTTTTTATTAAAACCAAGCTTAACTTAATACAAAGGTTTTTAATTCTTGAAAAACCTTGAAGGTCCATGTTTATTATTAATAATTAAATTAACTCAAACCTTTGACAAGGGTCTAAGTTTAATTTATTATTAATAAAATAATAATTATTATTATTTTAATTATTATTAAAGGGTATTTCAACCCTTAAGCGACGAAGAGATAAATATTTCTTTCGCCGATGTGTTGCCATCGTTGGAGGAGCGCCGACGTCAAACAGTTAAGGAGAAATGGCTATATAAGTGGGAATGATTTTCTAAAGTGATTGTAACTCCGAGTAATGAAAAGCGTAGCTCTGTGATCTTCGAGAAAGCGTTGTATTTCATTGAGAGTTGTTATCAATATTGAGTTGCTCAAGTAATTTCTTGTGTTTTCAGTTTGCGTTGTGACATCCGACAGATTGCGCTTCACCTACAATTGTTGGGACTACACTCGAATTACATTTTCAGTTTGCGCTTTGACATCCGGAAGTTTGCTTTCACCTATGATTGATTGGATTGCATGAAGGATAATAGTTTTATGTTTGCACTGTGTGGATGATTATTTTTGTTGCCCAGTAAGTTACGTTTTGGACAGCGCTCACCAGTTTGCATGTGGCTTGTGGAAGACATTTACATTTTCCAGATTCTTGGCGTCAAAGGAGGATAAAGTATAGGGCAACACTGTATTTCTTCATTAGGCACTTGTGACCCAATGGAGGTGGCATTTAAGCGAAGGTGCTAGAAGGCAGAGGTGCCGAGTTCGATTCTCTTCGTGGGTAATTTTCTTTTGGTCGCGGTGTGCAAAGGATAGTGGTTATGAATGCGTTGGAGGTATAAGGTTAAGGTATCATATTTGCTTTGACATTGTTTTATTGATGCTTAATGTTTATGTGGAGTAATAAGGTGTAAATAGGTTTTACTTTGTATGTATATTATACTTCTAGTGGTTTTTATTAAGTTGGAGAAATAAGGTGTTAATTTGGATCTTTATTATTGTATATTGTTGTATAGTTGCTAACTCTAATTGGTGGCAAATTGAGAGTTAGTGTTGTGACATATTTTGAGTTCTCCTTCTTCATCAAAGTAAAGGTATTGGCAACTTCTTCCATATATATTGTTGATGGTATATTTTTTGAAATTGATTTTGGAGTGAAAAGGTTGTCTACTAGGTATTTTGGTGTAAATCCTATTTTCTGGATATTGCTGGGTTGTGTTTCATATTCTTGAGACAAGCATACTACATCTATCTTATTCTTTTGAGATTGAGATTGAGTTGAGATTGAGATTGGGAGTTAAGTATAGAATATATTGGGTCTCTAACAATTATCTTTATGTTTCTATGAGATTTGAGATTGAGATTGGGAGTTAAGTATAGAACATATTGGGTCTCTAACAATTCTCTTTATGTTTCTATGAGATTTGAGATTGAGATTGGGAGTTAAGTATAGAACATATTGAGTCTCTAACAATTATCTTTATGTTTCTATGAGGTTTATGAATCACATTGGGTCTCTAACAATTCTCTTTGTGGGTTCATGCTAAGCAATTTTTTCTTGGTGAGCTTGTTGAGGTTTTTGACAGGTTTCGATGGGGACTTGTGATCAGGTTTTGGACAGGTTTCGGTGGGGACTTGTGAGCATATTTGGATAGGTCCTAGCAGAGGACTTGTGAGCTGAGTTTTTGATATTTCTATCAGAGAACTTGAGGACAGAGGTGCATTGGTTCTTTGAGAAGAACCTGAGGACAGTTTTGGCAAGTCTTTGAGAAGTATTGTGTGCAGAGGATTGATTTGTTCAAGAGTTGGACAGATCCGACGTGACAGAGGAAGACTTGTACTAGACCGATCGATCGTGTTTGTTACAGGTTGCTGAGCTGTTGTGGATGTGATCATAGAAGGCAGAGGTCTCTTAGGCTAAGCATTGAGGGCAGGAGTTCTTCGATGGAAAGGAGTTCCACGTGCTGGCAAGAGGTAGATGTAGTTGATATTCTGAGGGATCATTTCCAGAGCAGAGGGGAAGGTATCTCCTTTGAGCAGAGGCTCATAAATTTAGATTGAGAGGAAGGTATATCCTTTGAGCAGAGGCTCATAAATTCATATTGGGGGAAGGTATCTCCTTTGGGTCGAGGCTCATAAATATTGTAATTGTGAAGGTTTCCCAAAGAACTTTGAGATAACTTTTAGAGAAAAGTTTTGTGGACGTAGCCCAGGCATTCTGGGTGAACCACATTAAAATTGGTGTCACTTTGTGGATGATATTGTGCATTGTTTTGATATTGCTTTTGGTATATTGCTTTACTATTTTGAAGTATAAAGGAAAAATTAAAAATAGGTCTTATACTATTCACCCCCCCTCTCAGTATAAGCTTGTGTTCTTCAATTGGTATCAGAGCGGGTGCCTTCGAAAAGTTTAACAGCTTGAAGGAAAAGCTAGTAAATAACATAATTCAAGTGGCAATGCAGCACCTATTCTTGATGGGTCATATTTTGGTCTTTGGAGTGCAAGTATGAAGGTTCATCTAATGGCACTTGGGAATGAGGTTTGGGAAGTGATTGAAGATGAGTACACTATTCCTGAACATGGTCCTAATACTAAAGAATAAAGGCTCCTACATCACAACAATTCAAAAGCAATGAATGCAATCCTGAAAGGTTTACAGAAAGCAAATCTCACCAAAGTGATTCACTGCAAGACAGCTAGTGAAATGTAGAATCAGTTGAAGGTGTTTCATATAGGTGATACAAATGTCAGAAAGGCCAAGTTGAGACACTTCAAAGGTATGTTTGAACAACTCAAGATGAATGATGATGAAAATATTAGTGACTACATGCTTCGTATGGATGAGGTTGTTAACTCCATGAAAGACTTAGGTCTTGAGCTTACTGAAAATGATGTTTGTGATAAGATTTTAAGATATCTTCCTAATATATTTAGTGAAAATATTTCTGCTATTGAGGAAGTTAAAGATTTGGATAAGTTGAAAAAGTATGAGCATAGCAATCAAGGAAAGAGGTATTCTCACAAGCACAAGAAGATTTTCTACCTAGACAAAGCAAGTAAGTGTTCTAGTAGTGATAGTGAAAGTTATTCAAGTGATAATGAAAATGAGATGTTGTTCATATCATAAAAAGAGGAAGAACCAAAACATAGATTCATTATCATGAAATGTCTTAGATGTGGAAATTTTGGTCACCTTGAGGATGGTTGCATAAATAATGATTTTGTTTCTAGTATGTATGAGGATGCTTCAGAAAACTATAAGGAAGATGCATGTATGGTTTTTGAAAAGGGTAGCACCTCTAGTGATAAGAAATCTGAAAAAGGCTTTGATGATTCAAAAGGCAAACATATAGAGGAAGGAGAAGTAGATCTTAAAGGTGAACTTATTAGTGCTCTTAGTGCTTTGAAAAAGGAAATAAAGAAGAATGCTAGACTCAAGGATAAGTTAGATGAATGTTGTATGGAGAGAGATGATCTTATAGAAAGTCTTGACTTCTCTATACCTAAGACACAAGAACTCAAGGATGAGTTAGAATCTAAGGTTCTTGAGTATAGTGAGTTAGAACAGAAAATGGCTTCTTTGAAAGAGGAAACTAAAGAGTACAAGGATAAGCTTCACAAGTTTCAAGATAGCTCCAAAAGGGTTACGTCACTCATCAAAGGTCAAAGAAAGACAACAGATAAAATAGGCCTTGGTTTTGTTAAGCCTCACAAGGAACAAGTTGGAGAGTCTAGTAAAAGACTCCAAAAGGAAGAGAGTTCTGATGAGGAAAGTATTTCAGATCATGAGTCCTTGAATGATAGATGCACAGAAATAGAAAATAGAATTCAGAATGAGAAGAAGAATTTTTTAGAGCCTAAGAGGTCAAATAAAGGAAAGTTTCAAGGTAGATGTTTTGCTTATCACAGGTTTGGTCACATAGCTTCACATTGCATGGCTCAAGTGAATAAGGTAAATGACAGTTTTAGAAGTGCTAGTTACTTTCAAGGGTATTGCTACTCTTGTCAATAGTTTGGGCACAAGGCAGTTTATTGCAAGGCAAACAACAGGAACAGGTTTGGTTAGAATAGGTTTGGTCAAAATAGGTTTCGTCAGAATAGGTTTGGCCAGAATAGGTTTGGTCAGAATAGGTTTGGTCAGAACTGGTGGATTCAAAGAGCAGGTATGCCTAAAAGAAATAACATTGTTACTTGTTATAAGTGCAACAATGAAGGTCACACAGCCAGACAGTGTAGAGCTGAAATTCCAAGGTACAGGAACAAGAACAGTGGCATGATCAGGTCCAAGGATCAAGGCATGGATAAGAACAGGGATAAGAGCAAGAACAAGAACAGTGACAAGAATAGGAATATGGACAAAGAGTTTAAGAGAAGGCCCGACAAGGAAGTTATAGATGTTGATGATGATCAGTGCCTAATGGGAGTTTTACTCCCACCCCAGAATTAATCACCTCATCAGGAGGTGGGGGAGATACTAAGCTAAGAGGCTAATTCTTAGTCCCGAGCCCCAAAGGTGGCCCTTTTCCATTGATGACAAAGGGGGAGAGATATGAGTAAGGGGGAGAGCTTCAAAGTGAAGAGGAAAGCTTCAAGTCAGGGGAGCAAAACTTCAAAGGAAGATTCTCAGTTGTGGGCACAGTTGGTCAGTTGTTAGCATAGTTGGTTTCAGTTTTGGCTCTTGAGAAGTGTTTTCAGTAAAGGTTTGCCATCAATGACAAAGGGGGATATTGTTGGCAATTTTGGGTACTTTGGATACATTGCCTTTGCTCAAGTGTATAAGTTGTCATTGATGTCAAAAGGCTTTTTTGTGTTGATATCAAAAAGAGTGTGATGTCAAAAATATCTTGAGAAGCTTCATAATGTTAAAGGGTTTTTATTAAAACCATGGTGACAAGGTTAAAGGTTTTTCTTAAAACCATTTGGACTCATTAAGGGTTTTTATTAAAACCAAGCTTAACTTAATGCAAAGGTTTTTACTTCTTGAAAAACCTTGAAGGTCCATGTTTATTATTAATAATTAAATTAACTCAAACCTTTGACAAGGGTCTAAGTTTAATTTATTGTTGATAAAATAATAATTATTATTATTTTAATTATTATTAAAGGGTCTTTCAACCCTTAAGCGACGGAGAGATAAAGATTTCTTTCGCCGATGTGTTGCCATCGTTGGAGGAGCGTCGACGTCAAACAGTTAAGGAGAAATGGCTATATAAGTGGGGATGATTTTCTAAAGTGATTGTAACTCCGAGTAATGAAAATCGTAGCTCTGTGATCTTTGAGAAAGAGTTGTTTTTCATTGAGAGTTGATTATCAATATTGAGTTGCCCAAGTAATTTCTTGCATTTTTAGTTTGCGCTGTGACATCCGACGAATTGCGCTTCACCTACAATTGTTGGGACTGCACTCGAATTACATTTTTAGTTTGCGCTTTGACATCCGATAGTTTGCTTTCACCTACGATTGATTGGATTGCACGAAGGATAATAGTTTTCTGTTTGCACTGTGTGGATGATTATTTCTATTGCCCAGTAAGTTACGTTTTGGACAATGCTCACCAGTTTGCATGTGGCTTGTGGAAGACATTTATGTTTACCAGATTCTTGGCGTCAAAGGAAGATAAAATATAGGGCAACACTGCATTTCTTCATTGGGCACTTGTGACCAAACGGCGGTGGCGTTTAAGCGAAGGTGCTAGAAGGCAGAGGTGCCGATTTCGATTCTCTTCGTGGGTAATTTTATTTTGGTCGCGGTGTGCAAAGGATAGTGGTTGTGAATGCGCTGGAGGTATAAGGTTAAGGTATCATATTTGCTTTGACATTGTTTTATTGATGCTTAATGTTTATGTGGAGTAATAAGGTGTAAAGAGGTTTTACTTTGTATGTATATTATACTTCTGGTGGTTTTTATTAAG